>CP126896.1:62981666-64295833 GCA_030440675.1 Furcifer pardalis
AACCAGAATAGACTTGATGGCACACAATATTTTTGTAATAATGGATTAATGCAATGGCCCTGAACCTCCTGGGACATGTGGGCCACGTTGGTGTACCCAATGCCTAAAGAAGGCCATTTCTTGAATCAAAATGTAACACTTTATTAACCTACTGATTTAGAGCAAAAGTAAACATACAGAGGTCGATGAAGAAATGGTAATACCGTGTTTGCCCAAAAATAAGACATCGTCTTATATTTATTTTTCCTCAAGAAGACACACTATTGCTTATTTTCAGGAGATGTCTTATTTTTATTACACCACTGGCTGCCTGTCTTCTTTACTGCTCCACACCAGGATACTGCACAGCCACGCCTATCACTATGTCTTATTTCTGGGGTATGACTTATATTGTGCAACTGCTGACAAATCCTGCTATGGCTTATTTGTGGGTATGTCTTTTTTTCAGGGAAACATGCTATTACAGATATCCAAGCTCTTCTGGCCAGCAAAGCACTCAGAATGGCCAAAATTCTAGTATGGAGGCTAAGACCAAGAGGGAACTGACAGAAGGAGTTATGGAGACCAGAAGAAAAGATGGTGCCACCGGAGGCAGGAAGAACAGTGTGAGTCTGAAGCAAGAGTGGGTTTTAGCTGGTTCACACCAGTTCAGCATAATTTTTTGTTGAGTTCGATGAACTGATTGTTAAAATAACACTTGCAATCAGGGTTCTCCCTATGGGGGTCACCTGGGCAGCCACCCAATGTGGAAATTTACATTCTTTACTCTATTTTAACATTCATCTGTGCAGCAGTGTATTCTAAGTGCCTATAGTAATGTTTGTTTCATTCATAAGTGAAAAAAGTAGATGGAACTATGCTTGTAATAGTTATTTATTCATTTCATAAAACTCAATATACTTTTGATGAAATACTACATTTTTATTCCCTCGTGTTTGTTTACTTCAGTAATCAAACGCATAACATAAAGAGAAAAATTGCCAAACAAGCAGGGGGTGACACACTGTCATTTGTTTCAACTTTGTATTATGCCCAAACTTCCAACAAGATCTTATAAGTGTGCTGGTATTCCCCTATGGGTATAACCAATAGGAAGCTAGGATACAATGAGTCAATGGAAATATAGATTTCAAGGGCTATCTTATCACCCATTTTGGAAGTCATGGAAGAATGTTCTTCCATGATGGAATCCTTATGCCAATGTGGACATGGTAATTAAGACTTGTTATCATAACTTTCCCATGACAGGTTTGTCATAAACATTATTCTATTATAATTAAACTGCATAGCCTATGCCATTCATTAATTCTGCAATAAATTTTTGTTAGTATTAATAAAATGAAGAAAATGTATGTCTGACTGATGTTTATCAATAGTATAACATTTCTTATAACACAATCTAGTTTTAAGGTGGAAAAATTCAAGAAAGATATTATTATTATGATGATGACAGCAGCAAGAATATTAATAGCTAAAAATGGGAAAAAATTAGATATTTAGGATTGAAGGAGTGGTAAAAAGACTTGTAGAATATGGCAATTAATGATAAACTGACATGTGAATTAAAAGTGAAAAAAGGTATTATTAAGAAAAATGAATTTGTTGACATTTGGGGAGAATTTATTGAATTTGTGTTGGGAAAATCTAAAGGAATTAAACCGAGATATGAATACAGTATATGACATTTTGGAGATAGGGGAAAATAAAAAGATTCATGTTACTTGTATAGTTAAGTAGTAGTTTGAGACAAGTGGTAATGCCCCCTGGGTGATGGGTTTGCACCATACTGTAATCATATATGTTTTGCATTTTGTTGATGTATGTTTTTATGAAAAATATTAAATAAAAAAACTTTTAAAAAACACATAATCTAGTTTTGTGTACCTCTTTTATTGTTCTTATTTAAGTATTAACTACATGAAATCATAAACTACCTTTTGGTATATCATTTTTAATACTTAAAATGACTATATTAGGGTAGAGAACTGGTTGTTAAATTGCTCAACACTGTTCTGAGGGAAAAGTGTGGAGTGTGATAGCAGTAAACAAGCAGGTTGGAAGGCCACATAGAAAGAGCTTGGGGTTTCATGTGGCTCACTGGCTGTAATTACTGGCTGTAGTTTGGGGACCCCTGGATTAAACTAAACTTGCATGGTCTTTGTGTTCATTCTAGTAATTGACATATTGTCAATATATGTATATTGTTAGATGTGTTTATTTCCCTTTTTCATAGCACATAACAAACCTGAAAATGGATATATGTCCAACCGGAGATTGTGTTTGGTTTTGTGCCCGTACAGGTAGGTGGGATAAAATCCAATAAAAATTATACCCAGCTAAGACTAGAACTGCACAAACACAATAAGTTGTCACTCGAGGCAATAACAGTATTTTTGCTTCCACCCTTGATTGATTTATTTGAGTTGCATTTTGCTTTTCTCCCAGGAACCTGGAGTCCCAGGAGGCTGACAACAATATTAAAACAGGTGCAAAGAAAAACAGAACAAATGTTATAATGCTAACATGTAATTAAATGAACTATAGAAAGTAATGTTAAATCATGTTTTTTTAAAGTACAGCACCAGTTGCTCAAAAGCCTTTGTTGTCAGCAGCCAGTCAACTATTGAAAGCCTGCCTGCATTAAAAGGTCTTTGCTCCACAGCCTGCTGTGTAGCAATCCTCTAGCAAAGATTGCAAAGGATTCTGGGACAGATATCCTGGATCAAATCTTTCACAGTGACTGGCAAAACATCTATAAAATTAAAAGTAAATGTAAAGGTAAACATTGCCCTTGCTTGAAAGCCAATCGTATCCGATTCTAAGATGCGGTGCTCATCTCCATTTATAGCGATCCAGTGCTGTCCATGTCTACAGATGTTTTTGTGTTCATGTGGCAGGCATGACTAGACATCATAACACATGTAATGTTGTTACCTTCCCACTGATGTGGTACCTACTTATATACTAGATATTTCTTGCTTTCAAATTGATAGGTTGGCAGGAACTGGGACAATGATGGGAGCTCACTCCATCATGCAGCACTTGAGTCTGCTGACCTTCCAGTCATCAAGTTCAGCATCTTAACCACTAAGCCACCACAGTCCTAAAGTTAAAAGTAGGTCTAGTTAAATGCTATTAAATTTTACCAGTTGTTAGTGGAGGAAGGTATATATGGTTGCTGTGATAGCTACATCTCAGGGCTGAAGTTAGTGCTCATGAAGGTATAGGGGTTACCTACTCTTTGCATGGATCCAGTCCCTAAACATAGAGGGAGTTAAGTGAAGAGATCATATGAAGAAATATACAATATTAGTACAACGTATTGGAGAAATACTACGAGAAAATTTTGAGAATGGATTTCCCTTGGTAATCTTCCAAGTACCAATCTACATATTTCTATTTGTCAAACAGTTGATTACAAGGCTGAGACATAGTGCAATATTACAAAGATAGTCATGCAATTTATTCTTACACCTCAGATGAAAGGATGTGGTCTCAACCCACAATAAAGCATTTTTATGTGTTTTGCTTCCAGCTTAATTTAATAATGTTTAATAATAATACTTAGCAATGATACACAACATTTTCTTTGATCCCTGGTTCTCAAAGGCACTTTAAGATCATGTATCTTCACCACACCCTCATGAAGTAGGGATTATATGGTTGTAAATGCATAAAATGAACATTGTAAACCATCGGGATTAGGGCACCCACTTCATTTGAGCCATCATGTTGAGCAACAACAATTCTCTTAGAAGCTCTGCAGTACAGTTGCCAATCAGTGTAGACCAGTGTTTCCCAAATGCTGGTTTTTGGACTTCAATTCCCAGAAGCCTAAGTCATTTCCCCAGAGCACTGATCAGCCAATGTACTGACTTAGGCTTCTGGGAATTTAAGTCCACTAGTGGGCTGTGTACCCCTTGTTCGGAACCACTGGTGTAGACAATATGGGCTAGATAGAGAAGTTTTTCAGCCTTTCCTGTATATACTGAAAGTGCAACAAATACAAGCAACAATATATTTTTGTGGATTAAGTCTGATGAAGTGGACTTGATCAACAAAAGCTAACATTAAAGTACAGTTGTACCTCGCTTAAAGAGCATAATGCGTTCCACATGAATGCTCTTTAAGCGAAACACCATTGTAAGTGACCAATTGTGGGAGGGATTGTGAACCCCGATTTATTTGTTAAGCGAGTTTTTGGTGGGTTTTATTTGTTAAGTGAAGCGAACTTTCAGAGGAAAATTCTGCTCTTCAAGCGAATTACTCTTTAAGCGAGGCGCTCTTTATGCGAGGTTTGACTGTACAGCAGTTTTGCTTTGTTTGCTCTTTGATATGCTTGAAACACAGACTTTCTTTATTTGTGTCAGAGGCACTACAAGCACATAAGGGCTCATTCAAATATGACATGACCATTTTAGGAGGGGGTTGACCAAAAGTCACGGGGGGGAGGGGGTTTGACATGAAGTCACGTGACTCCAAACTTATCAAAAAGTTCCCAACACAAAAAATACCCAAGACAGAGGCAGGATCTATAAAGAGAAACAAGTAAGTAAGTAAGTAAGTAAGTAAGTAAGTAAGTAAGTAAGTAAGTAAGTAAGTAAGTAAGTAAGTAAGTAAGTAAGTAAGTAAGTAAGTAAGTAAGTAAGTAAGTAAGTAAGTAAGTAAGTAAGTAAGTATGGGGGGACTTCAAAGGCTGCTTACCGGATCTTCTCAGGGAAGAGTAACATGGGGGGGGGGAGAAAGTGACGCCATTCCTCTGCCAGGAGGGGAGGAGGAAGAATAAGAAGTAGTCTCCCCCTTCCTTTCTTCCTTTCAGGGATGAAGAAGTCACAGCCCTTCCTGTCACCCTGAGTGGGTAGAAGGAAAAAACTCTCCCAACCAGAGACCACTGAGAAAGGAAGGGGGTGGGTGGGTAGGAAAACAGCACTTGGGAAAGGGTTCCCTTTGTATTTCCCCCACCGCTACTACAAATGCCAGAATCCACCACCAGCTTCAGCACAGACCAAGCCACACACCCTCCCTTCCCCTCTGCTCAACCATTTGCTCTCTCTCTCTCAGTCAGTCCCCAAGGGGGGGGGGCTTGTTTGGCTGAGGGAGGGAGGGGAAAAGAGGGTCTCCTCAAGTGTTTTCTCCCCCACTGCCATTCAGGCCACCTAGAAGGAGGGGGAGGAGATGGGTGACTTAGGGACAACAAGGGGGGGCTTATAATTGGGGGATGTAGGGAGGTTTTTCCCAAAGCAAAAATAAGCCCAAAAGGAGACATCAGAGGTGAGGGCGGGGGGCGGGGTGGCGGCGGCGGTGGCGGCGGCGGCGGACGGGACGGGTGCTTTGACATTGAAATCCAGATTGCCAATCTTTTCCCTCTTCCTTCCTTACTTGCATGAAAAGGCTTTGCAAGGGAGGCCTTTCTTTCTTGGGTTTCTGCCGTTTCTCTTCAAATCAGGGGAAACAGAGAAACCATGTGATTTAGGGGGGACGGGGCCGACCAAAAGTCACAGAAAGTCACAGAGGGGTGTGTGTATCAAAAACTGGCCTATTTTAGGTATTTGAGTGGCCCCTAATAGCATACAAAGTAAAAGTAACATGAAAGGAGCTTTCCCAACGATTGCTACTTCAGTGATTGGGCATCCTTTGGGAATGGAGATTTATCACCAACAATGTAGATTTTTCGCTGGCTTACCCTTTCAATCCAGAAGCACCAGAAGTGGAAACACAGACTACCATGGCTACCATTTCAAATATTTTTCTTTGTATATTATTTCTTCTACAACAGCATCTGAAACCAAGATTTGCAAAATACATGATTATAGTTGGTAAAAGGTGATCCTGTACATCAAACTTGAAGTCAGCAAGATCCTCCTTCAGAATTATTTGGAAATGTTGCATTTATTCATCTTAGCATAACAATTTGACAAGAAGAAAATTAATATATGCATATGGAAGCTGTTACACAAATTTGGGTCAAATCTGAGCCAGTCATATCACCAATCCAAGTGTGACTATTCACAAATATTGACCTACCAGAAGTATAAAGCTGTGATTTATCCTGATGCATCTTTTTTTAAAAAACAAAATTCTTTTTGCTGTTGATAATTATTTCTTTGAAGACTGAGAGAAAGCCATTTCATTCCCTGCTGTTTATTTCCTTTCCACTGTGGCAGGCACTCACTTTTCCATTTTCTATTTTTTCCCTCCTCTTTGTTTACATACTATTACATATAGTGTCTTCATCCACACAAACAGTATGCCACTTAACAGACATATGGCAGAAGTAAATTACCATAAATAATGCACATGTCCTTTGTTAATGCAATCTTCAGTGTGAAAATTGTTAGATTGCAACAGTAAATGTGAGAAATGTGTTTCATTTATTCATTAAATCAGTTTTCCCTCCTTTCAAGGAACATATGGTAGTCTGCTTGGTTTCCATGACTGTCAGTCAATCACAGAAAAATCTCTTATTCCCCTGCTGTTAAGCCAGGGGGTATTGCTTCCTCCATAGATGTCAAATTCCTAGTATTTTGCTTATCAGTGTTGTAGTTTGAAATACTGATTCAAGTATTTCAACAGGACTAAATGGTGACTTCTGCATTCTCTTTTGCTCTTTATATTGAGTGTTTCTGTGGACATTGCCACCTGATGGATGGGTGGTTTGCAAATGCTGTGGCTCACACAGTAGATTTCAGCATTTTGACCTAGGGAGAATCTGATACTAGATAGAGTATTACAAAGAATATCTTTATAGGAAAATATAGACACAGTGTAATGCATGCTTATATTCCCTATTGAATCACAATCAACAGGGCTTACAGCTTTATATGTATGTGAAAGTAGTACCTGTTGTATGAATAACTGCACTGTACTCAGTTCAGGTCCACCAAACTGACAGCTGATGTTTCCTAGATCATGAAGGACACTCCACCTCTTCCCTATGAATGATCATACTTCTTGGCCTCCTCTTCTCTGTATAATGTAACTCTTTCTGTTGGTTTTTATCTCAGTGAGAATCATTATAAAATATAATGATGGGCCAGTCAGCACTTCTCCAAGTTATTTCCAAGGCTGAATCTATCTGAAGGACAGTGAGTTATTCTCTAAGGTGGCAGCTACCAGAAGGTGGAAACAACATATCTGAGAACAGAGCTGTGTTTCCCACATAGCCTGACTTGCATCCTTAGTCTCCTCCCTTTCCCAGTCTTTCTTCAAGTCTGGCCTCCCATCACCAGTCTTGAAGAAAGAGTAAACTTCCAGGAAGTTGGCTTTGGTACAGGTACTAGAAGATGACACCATCTGAGTCTTTACATAGATGCCTTGGGAGGACCTCCATTACTTCCTGATTAAAACAGATGAAATGTATAACCTCCTGCTCCAAGTTATAACTCTCTAACAAAAAAATTGATTATAACATTGCTGGTGATTTTTGTTTTGTTTTCTTTTGCACAGGTATCTGTACAACATCAACATTTTCTCAGATACCTTCTGGTGGAAACAATGATCCTTCATCTCTGACCACATATTCTGCTTTTACTCATAATATGCCAGATTGTTACTAAAGTACAACATTCTTAAAAGTCTGTCTTCTCATTTCCTGCCAAGGTAAATCTATCATTAATTTATATGGGGATTTTCTTTGCATGTAGACTATACATTTGAGCCCTTAAGTGTGAAAGATTTGTAGTTTCTTGTGGGCGAGTACTTCATTCAGTTGTATTGATTTTTCAGCCCTATCCTTCCTGTTCTTTGTGCATTAGCAACAAAAATCTACAATCCTAAGGAACCGTATTAAAGATGTCATAGAAGATATAGGGTTGCACTTAGTAATTTTTCCTGAAGAATGTAATAAAGCTGAATAAATCTCTTTCCTAGAGCTGATCAAAACATGCTAAGCATAAAAAAGTGAGACACAATACATGCTTTGTAAGTTATTTTTATATTAAATAATACCTCTTACAGTTTCTTTGAATATTTACAAATTGATATTTTGTGAAAAAAGCAAGCAAGAAAAAAAAGGGTTACATCTTCCTTGGAGCACTCCTGTTCCTGATTCAAACAGGTTTTAAATGACAGCATGGGAAACTGTTGAACGTTTCTGCTAGAGAGGATTGCTTTGTGCAGTTTTAAACAAATTTCCTTGCATAAGAATGGGTGTAGCCTGGTTTAATTTAAGTTCCATTGAGCTCAGTTAAAATCAGTGGGAGTGAATTTTTTCCCACTTGGATGGGCACTTTAATAGGGAAACATCATTTGGGATTTCAGTTACATTTATTCATAGATATCAGATGGCCCTGCACTAATATATAGTCAGCATGTTGAATGGACTGAACAGTTGCTCCTGGTTTTTAGGGAGATATTTGATTGTCATCTCCGACCTGATCACTTAGTTGTTAGATAGTATCAAAGGAAGGAAGGAAGGAAGGAGCTCAAGAGATAACTAAAAAACAATCCCTTTGCTGAAGCCCAGCCACTTGAATTTTGATGACATTACATGGGAGAGATGGGACTGGAGGGCACAGTCTCTCTGATATCTTCCAGGCCACCATCTTGTTGATCCTCAGGAACAAAATAGTTTTCCATTCTCACCCTAAAACACATCTGGCTAGCACTCATGCATTTATGAAGATAACATTTGGACTAAGCAACATTTCTCCTCAGGTATAATAATAATAATTTCGTGTCAGTGATGACTCTGGATTGAAAGGATTTTTGCTGGAGAAACTCTGCTCAGGGGATGCCCTAATGAGGTCCATTTCATGTCTACAAGTCAGGTATCAGGTATCAAAATCAGGTATCAAAATCAGACCTTCCAGTCTCCAAGCTCAGCATCTTAATCACTGAGCCACCATGGGAGCTGCTTCTCCTCAGGTGAATGGATGTATCAAGCTATGAACAGCACAAAATATTGGTTTTGCAATGCTACTCTAGTTGCAGGGTGGAAAGCTTCTATTCACAGGTGCTTTTGGTGTCTTCAGTATGGAAAAGCCTGGTGTGAAACTCATGCTCTATTTAATGAACAATGATGACATTATAGAAGAAGATGAAAATATGCGGTGCTTCTATTTTTTACATGAGAAAAATGTAGAGAAGGTGACTTGAAGTACAATAAATCACCCATGCTCGAAAGCCAGTCATATCTGACTCTAGGGTTCAGGGCTCATCTCTGTTTATAGTCAAAGAGCCAGCACTGTCTGCATTTACATATGTTTCTGTGGCAGACATGCCTAGACACTGAAGTGCATGGAATGCTGTTAACTTTCCCATGGAAGTGGTACCTATTTATCTACTTGAAATTTCTTGCTTTCAAACTGCTAGGTTGGCAGGAGCTGGGACAGAGTTGGGTGCTCATTCCATCATGCAGTACTTGGGTTTTTGAGTACAATATGTTTTGCCAAAGCATAAAAAGCTCATTTAGTGTCACCACAATAAGCATGGACAAATAAAGCTATGGGTGGTGATGGGTGGTTGATGATGATCACAATGAGAGTAGTAGCTGTAGCTGTAATAGCAGCAGCAACAGAAATAATGTACAGATGTACCTCGCTTAAAGAGCATAATGCATTCCACAGGATTGCCCTTTAAGAGAGTTTGCTCTTTAAGCAAAACACCATTGTAAATGACCAATTGTGTGTGTGTGGGGGGGATTGTGAACCCCGATTTATTTGTTAAGTGAGTTTTTGGTTGGTTTTATTTGTTAAGCGAAGCAAACATTCACAGAAATTTCTGCTCTTTAAGCGAGTTACTCTTTAAGCGAAGCGCTCTTTAGCATTTGACTGTAGTTGTTTATTGTTACCAAGCAGCATGTCCAGATCAGCACATCCACTGAAATATATTGGAGTGCCAATTACATGCTTCTGCTTTCCATGATCTTGAAATTCAATGTTTCCTCCCCAATTTTGCAGGAAAACAAAGTCTCTTAAATCTGTGGAAGTAGATTCTGAGCACTTTACAGCGGTGAAGAACTGTAGATTATGATGGAAAATTGTTAATGCCATCAATCACAGTTACACCTCAGACATGGTAAAGAGCCACTTAACATTTGGGTGAGATTTGAAGCATTGTTATGTTTGGCCATATTGCAACCTAACATTTTGCTAGGGATCCAAATCTATTTAAAAATGTAAATTTGGGTTTTGCTAGGATGCTGATCGTTTTCTGTGTCCCATGCATTATCTTTGTTGTCTAATTCTCTGTGTGAGTGAAAAGAACCCCCCTCCCCAAAGGTTAAATATTCAGGCTTTAGTTAGAGACTGTGCATACCTCCAGGAAGCACTTGTAGACATCACTCCAATTACAAAGAGAATTACAAAGCTAATTCTATAGTAAATCTTATTTGTGAGCTTTTGTAAAAGGTGCTTGCTCATAGTTTCACAGTCAATTTGGCAGCATGTTTATTTTTTTTTATTAAGAAATATTTAAAATGGACACAGTTGGCTACCACTTCCAAACATTTGTTTGCTGAATGAAGTTTTGGACAGCTTCCCTCTCAACTGCCAAAGCCCTAACTCCTAAAGGTTAGTTTAGAATAATCTGTTCTCTTCTATTCTAACAGATTGCAATTTTCTTAAAATGAAGCAATATCCATTTGACTCTGGTTGATATTCAATTAAAAAAAGTGCAGTGTGAGAAATGTGATTGGTCTGGAATTTTTTTCGTAAGTGTAAGCTAGATTGTTACTTGGATTTATTGAGCTTTGGACCATGTCTGAATTCAGTTTCCAGCCTTCCAGGCTAATGTATAAGTGTATGATGAAATTAGAGATGCTCCTGAACAATATGAACCTGAACTTTTAAAACGTTTATTTGTTTAGCAGAGCAGAATATGGGCCACCTATGCATACCAGACTCTTATCCTTGTTTCTAGATCTTCTAATAGTTTTAAGAGGAAATGTTTCCATGTGATAATATTTTGGCAATAATGATAATAATTTCATGTTATTGTTTATGGCATGATTATCCTGTGTTTTTTTAAAACCCTCCCATCTGTTGTTGCATTAGTTACACAGATAACCTAATGCTATAGGATTAATGGGGTGAAATGTTAGACCAAACCAAGTAGTCCATTAGTCTTTCATATGTGATCTTTGTCTTCTCATTTATGCTAAAAATACAAAACCTCCCACCAGATTTTTTAATGGTAAAAAAAAAAAGAATGATGGTAGAGGGATTTCTAAGTGATAATTTTCCTTCTCCTGTGTGAGGCTTCTGCAAATTGGCCATTGTTAAATAAGATGTCAATTGAATCTTGGAGATAGCCCTTAAATTAACAGAATTGTCAAAGGATGTCAATTGAAGAATGAAGTAGATTTTCCTAACTGGATATAACTGATGCTTTCTCATGAACTGACAGTCTCGCCAGCTAATTTTTCTCCTAGATGATGAGCATCACATCATATTAGACTTGTATTGACAAGTCTTAGGCCCCAGAGTATTCTGCTGAGGTTGTGCTGAGGTGGGCATCCACATGCTAAGACACTGTTGAACATGTCAGGTTTTGATTAACAGGTCATTCTTTTTTGTTTACGTCTTAAATCACATGAGTATTAATAGTTGTTGCCAAGTGTAAATTCTTGTATTTGATTTACATTATGCTTCATTCAGTGCAAATGAGGGGACAGAGATAGTTTAAGATAGTCATGGTGAACTTTTTAGAGACCAAGTGTCCAAACTGCAACCCCAAACCCACTTATTTATCGCAAAGTGCCAACAAAGCAACAGGGGAGGAAGGAAATGCTTCCATTGGGCTGCTGGGCAGAGGGGTGGGGTGAACAATGTGCTGTGGGGAAGGTCAAAGTGCTCCCATTGGGGAGCTGGATAGAGGAGTGGGGTGAACTCTGTGCTGGGGGGATTGAGGAAATGCTCCCATTCGACTGCTGGGCAGAGGGGCAGGGTGAACTCTGTGCTGGGAGAGGGAGGAAGTACTCCCATTGGGCAGCTGGGCAGAGGGGCAGGCAAACTCTGTGCTGGGGTGACTGCATGGGTGCCCACAAAGAGGGCTCTGAGTGCCACCTCTGGCATGCATGTCAGTGGTTCGCCACCACTGGTGTAAGGAACACACTTAAGGAAAATATAATTAGAGCAGAATTTATAGACTCTTAGAAGACATCACTAGACCAGCAGTAATAATTTTGGAGAAATTTAATATGCCCTGAATTAGGCTGCAGTTTATTTATTAGCAAATGAGTAATGCCACAATAGTAGGGACTGTGTTGGCTCAAGTGGTTAAGACACTGAACTTGATGGTTGGAAGGTTGGCAAGTCAGAAGTTTGAGACCTAAGTACTGCATGATAGAATGAGCTCCCATATCTGTCCTAGATACCACTTTGGTAGGAAGGTAAACAGTGTTCTGGGCACTTCAGTGTTGAGACATGCCTGCCACATGTCTATGGTAACATATAGATCCAGACAACACTGGCTCTTTAGCTGTAAACAGAGATGAGTACTGAACCTTAGAGTAACTGAGCCTATGACTGAATTTCAAGCATGGGTGACCTTTATCTAATGCCACAATATTTGTCTTGCATCCATTTACTAATCATTTTCAATTCAAATGGGTGAAGCTCTACAACTCATCCAAAGAACAGGTGTTACCAGTTGTAAAAAAAACCACACCATACTGTATATACTCGAGTATAAGTCTAGTTTTTTATCCCCCCCAAATGAGGTCCAAAAAGGGGACTCAACTTATACTCAGGTCAACTACCCTGAGGGTACCAAAACCGCAGTAGTGCAAATTCAAACATACAGTAAAAAAAAAAAAAAGCACTAACACTACCATAAAAACTCAAAAACATACCCACACAAATATCTAAATTAATTAATTTTACTGTATTTTCTTGTATTTTAATTATTGAAACTCACTAGCAGCTGCTGCATTTTCCACCCTGACTTATATTTGGGCCACTCTATTTTCCTAGTTTTAGAAGTTGAAATTAGGTACTTTGACTTATATTCGGGATGACTTATAGTCAAGTATATATGGGTATTGATTTCTATACTTATCTGTTATGCTACTCATTCTGCATACATGTACCAGATGGGTATAAATTGATGCCATGAAGTCTCAGTCTTTTGTCTGATTAAGTGGACTTGATCCACAAAAGCTAACATTGAAATACAGCAGTCTTTAAAGTGCCTTTTTTGTCTTTTTGTTTTACAGTATTTTGTTTATTCTCCAGGGAGGTGGGGGAACTTCAAAATTAGCGCGCATTGGGTCTCCTGACCTCCCTGGAGCCGATGGCAGCTCACAAATAGAAAAAGATTGGGAACTACTGGTCTAAGAGAAAAAGCAGCTTCTGGCAATTGAGATTAAGATGCTTAGCTTGATGACTGGAAGCTCAGCAGGTCAGCTGTTTGAGATATGAGTGCTGTGTGACAGAGTGAGCACCCATCGTCTGCCCAGCTCCTGCCAACTTAACAGTTTAAAAGAAAGAAATTGCAAGTAAATAAATAGGTACTGCTTTGCCAGGAATGGTCATAGTGTTCAGTGCTCTCCACCATCTAGTTGTGCCTGCAACATGACCATAGAACTGCCTGCAGATGCAGACAGCACTGCCTCTTTGGTGGCAAATTGAGATAAGCACAGTCCCCTGGAATTTGACTTGGTTGACTTTTGAGCAAGGGAGACATTTAATGTTACCTTTCAACAGACATGCTCCATCTTTTTCAAGCATAGGTAGTAATTGCTCCCAGCAACGGTGTCATTGGCACCTGTCATTCTCATTGTCTGCTTTCTAGTTGAGCCGATGTTCTTCCTGTATTGCATCATGAACAATCCCTCTGTGCTGGGCAATATGTTCCCTTTCCCTCTCCCACTGACAATTGTTTTGTAACACCCCAGGGAGTCTTCTTTAGGTTTATCATTTTCCAGGATCCTAGTTCTGAGCTAACCTCAATCTTATATTTTAAATGTAGATGTGATTTCTCTCTCTGTGTGTTAAACACTTACTATTCAGCATGAATATGCAGTACAGTTGAAACATATTCTTAAATAATCTCAACAAATGAATGAATCAATACACTTTGTAGTTAAATAAAAGAAAAGCTTTACAGAGTGCTTTATGTATCTGAAAAATGGAAATCTGTAACTTGCACCTAGGAGCCCAATTACTGCCATTAGTTTCCTATATTGGAAATGCATTTGTAATACTCAGTTTTACTAAACCTGTCTATGCTGCATTAAACCAGTGGAACAAAGTTAACATTTAACTATATCCAAACTGAACTCCTTCCTTTTTTATTCAGTCTTCTTTCCTTCTTTAGGAACTGGCATTCATCTGGGTTTTCCATTCTTCCTAAAAATATGAAAGACATAAAGCAGATCTATTTTGGAAAAGGACAAAGGGTGCAGTGAAAATTGTTTGAAGCTAGCCCACCCACATTTCTATATTTGCTGAGAATTCTAATGAGATTGATTTAATAATTTTCCTCTACTTCACACAAGAGAGATGAAGGAGAAATTGTATGAGTTTTCCAACGTGGGATGGGGTCTGTGTGATTAAACATGGTGATCTCTGGAAGGCTTAAAGGAACACACTGTAACAAGAGACTGTGTTGGGAGTAGAATAATCATAAAGACAGCTAATATTTAAACTTCTTCAAAAACAAATAATCAAGAGTGCTTTTCCTTCTAGGTTCTTTCATGTGTCGTGCAGATTACATGAAAGAGGACAGAAAGTGCTCATATCAACTCACAATATTGACCAAGGTGGGCAAATTAAAACGTTAAAAATTGAAAATAATATTTGTATACAAACTGTAATCTTATGTTGATAGGGGCTAGGTTGGTCTTCAGCCTGTTTACTTTGGCATTAGGAGTCAAACTAAAGGATACACTAAGAGAATATTCAGGAGTGGGTAGCCCATCGTTCCTCAAACGATGCTATTTGCACAGGAGACCTGGTGACACAGTGGTTGAAATGCTGAACTGCAGTCAAAACATTTGAGGTTGACCCTGATCATGGTTGACTGAACCTTCCATCCTTCCAAGGTCAGTAAAATGAGTACCCAATATGTTGGGGGCAAAATGCTAATTACCTGTAAACTATCCAGAAAGTTCAATAAGTCCTATGGGGTGGTATAAAAGTGTAATTGCTATTGTTATTTCCTCATAGCTACATGCCTGAGGAATGAGACTTGCAAACTAATCCCCATCTTCCAATTACCATTCTTTTACTAGTGGTGGACAGGTTTGCAGTCCAATGACAAAAAAAGTTGCTGGCATGCAAGATCCAGAGTCAAGTGGAAGCACGTGTGCTATGACAAATATGCAGCTTTCAGTACTACAGAGAGACCCAATTCTAATATAAATTATTATCTGGGTTGATGCTCTGTAAAAACTTTGTGGGGTGCTGGTCTTTTTATGCAATTATTTTGTTTTAAGCAATTCTTTTTTTACTTCCCACCACTGTAATTGCGTTCATTTCTCTTTTACTGCAGCTTATGGATTTAAACTTTGTTTTCTGCCATGGCGGCCAGAGGATGGAATATACTTCTTTACAGTAAAATGGAATATATATCTCAAAAGATGGAATATATATCTTTACAGTAAGTAAATGGCAAATAGTGTGAGTCAAGCACTGGGTGGTGTGCAAAGCAAAGCAAAGCAAAGCAAAGCAAAGCAAAGCAAAGCAAAGCAAAGCAAAGCAAAGCAAAGCAAAGCAAAGCAAAGCAAAGCAAAGCAAAGCAAAGCAAAGCAAAGCTAAGCAATTACACGTATATACTGCCCCATAGCGTTTAATGCATTCTCTGGGTGGTTCACAAATTAATTAACTTTTTGCCTTCAACATGCTAGGTATTCATTTTACTGACATCAGAAGGATGAAAGGCTGAGTCAACCTGGAGCCGTGGTCAGGATCAAACTTACAACCTTTTGTTTGAAGGACAGCAGCTTAACCACTGCTCTGCCAGTGTTGTTTTGTGTTTTTGGAGTGAATCCAAGAAACATGGTGATGTGATGGCAGGGTTGATTGAAGAACCACTGAAACCAGACCCTTTTGGGCATGGAGGACAGCAGTAGTTGTAGTCTTACTGTTCATTAGGCTATATTGGAGGTTACTGCCCAAAGAACTATAACTCCCAGAAATCATCATGCAGGGTTTTTTTTTTTAAAAAAATATTTATTTATTTATTTAATCATATTTATATACTGGGAGCATGGCAGCATCAGATGTAAATAACTCCAAAGCCCTTACCAGGGGAGTGGAGGGATAAAAATGAGAAGTTTACAGACAGTAATTGGATGGGTGAGATTCCCAGAATTCTTCCTGGGATGTCATTGGAGAATTATGGGGTTTGCTGTCCAAAATCATGAAAGAGCACACTACTGGAAATGCTTTAGAGGATTCATTCCTTCCCTTTCAATCCTCTCTAAAGACAATTGCTTTTACTGTGTTGAGCAAGTATTTCTAATATTTTTTGCCCTCAAGATCTGGATCTGAAGGAAAAAGCAGGGGGAGAAATGACAGATCAAAGATGAACAATGTCAATTTTAATACCGGATGGTAAATATTACTTGAAAACTTTGCACTTAGGCTATTTACTCAGATCTGTGTTTACCATTAAAAATTAAAATCCCATAAATTAAAGATTGAGAACAGTGTAATCATGGGCATCTCCACAAGAAACCTCAGACCAAGAACACATATGGATTTCCCTTTATTAATGAAATAAATGTTCTGTATTTCCTCTTAGACCTTCAGCATGTTAACCTGTTTTGTTGATAAAGCAAAGCAGATGTATGACTCACCTTTCAATAAAACACAATCCCATTTACAAAATACCTAGTGCAAATATCCTTAGGTGGATCAGGTGGAATATAAGGTGTTGCTTGCCAACCAGAATAGGTTTGTTGGAAAAAACAAACCTAAAAAAAAAAGAAACGAAGAAAGGTTTTTCCACTAATACACTGAGAGGACTTTAAGAGGAAGTTTACATATACTGGGCTCTCACTTGAAACCTTTGAGTATAAGTCCAAAATTGGATTCCAGCATAGACGAGTTTAGACTAGCTGTGACTTCATTAAATGATTAGGTAATGGAACATGGCAAAGACCAATGACAGATATTTAGTTTACTGAAATAGTGGTGGATTAACTCTTAAACTCCTTTCCATATGTAACTTTAAACAATCTTTAGTGATCCATAAAAATTTGCTCTTATAAACCCCATCATTTACCAGGGATTAAAAGAGCAGTGTTTTGACAATGCAGCTGATTTACGTGCAACCCTTCATTAATCCAAGTTGATTAGTGCCAAGGTTGTAGAGCCTGGGATATTGTGTGTGTATTTAATTTGCTTACATTTTGAATAAATGTAAGTATATTACAGTCCATGGCTGTTTTGTGTCTTAGCTATTTGTTTACGTAACCCAAACCACCTGTTTCTTTGCACTGCTGGAGACTGATGATTTTTTTACTTTTGTTACCTATCCGTGCCTGCTGTGCTCAAACATCAACTTTATATGACACTAGTTTCCAACATGCTATTTTGGTCCTGTAGTGTACATGCACATAGAAAGACAAAAGCCTGAATACAGAAAGGCAACTGATCAGCACATTTTGAAGGGCAAAGGAAAGATTATTTTGTGTATGGATAAACCATTTGCTCTCCAGACACTTCATAGGATGTTTGCACTCAGCTTATGTTAAGAATCTGATGTATTTGTTCAGTGAATTCAATCCCTATAAGTTATACAGACTCTGAAAAGAACCTCTTATTCCTGTTTTGCCTTCCTGCAAAGCAGACAGGAGGAAAGCTGGATGAGAAAGCTTAGACCTTGATGTTTACAAGAATGCTATTATATGTTTGATGTTAATCTACCTTCTACTTTCTCTTTCTCCCTATAGGAAAGGAAGGAAAGCATTCCATGATTCCAACTGGCTTTCTCCATGACTAAGTCTTAGAACAAAACAAGCACCCAGGCTCTTTACTCTAAGCAGGGCTAGAGGCCAATACCTAACTGAGCTTTCACTGAGTGGCAAGTCTCACCAGTACATTAACAAATGATCACTCCACTGGCACATGTCCAACTTTTGCATAAACAGCTTCCACCACAGTTGGAAATGGCATGATTCTGGGTTTCTATGCTAATGGGACCTTCTCCTCAACATATGTTCTCTAGGCAAATCTTTAAAAAGTGGCCAGCCAGATGGGTTTGATGAACTTACAATCAAAAGACTTCTGTTGTCTCCTTTTCTTTGTTCTTTAAACATGCTGTTTCTTAACAAAGACATTGTATATCAGAAAATCTTGTCTTGTACTTGCATATCTGTAGAATGTCTGTATTCTGCAGTGGTGAAAATGTGCTGTTGTTTTTCATCTATCATTTAATTTAATTTAATTTAATTTAATTTAATTTAATTTAATTTAATTTAATTTAATTTAATTTAATTTAATTTACAAGCCGCCCACCCAGGGGAACCTGACTCAGGGCGGCTCACATACATATATAAATACTAGTACAAATAATAATGCAGATACACAGTAAAATACACAATAACACAGGTAATTATGCAGATACACAATATAGTCAGTACAACACAAAAATTATACAATATCATTACCACAAGTACAATCCTCGATACAGAGAATATGCCATATTACAATTTTAATTTAACAATCCAATTAATTTAACAATACAATTATAGTCTATCAGACTATAAAAATCTTACTTTCATCTTTTAGCCTCTCTGTACATTATTTCCTTCTGTTCCACCATTCCTCTTTCCTTCTCTCAGGTAGAAGTATTAAACTGTAAATATTTAGTCTCTATGTTAAGTGCCGCTCTTGAGTTTATTTCATCCTTCCTACAGAAAGACAGTCATTCCTCATGACAAGTTAATACTGTGCTATCTCTTCATATTATTTTAACTCTCTAGAAATCACTTCAGCAACTACTCTGCTGTGAAACAGGAAAATTGAGGGCAAAATAAATTTAAAATAACATGGCTACTAATTACATCTTCTTGAACTTTGGTTTAAAAGAAGGAGAATGAATGCATTGTTTTGCTGAAGAATTTATTAGGTTATGTCTCCAAATGGATGACCCAGTTTGAGACCATATTATGATCTTGTTATGAAATGTCATTTTTCTTATGTGTAAAGAGTAGCATTTCTAGGTATGAGATCATCTAAGAAGTTACAAAATATACATTTATGTAATACCCTTCTCCCAATTTTTGGACTTGAAGAAATCTGTATAAAAAATGTTGAGCTGTTTGCCATTTTAATGGGGTAAAGAAGATTGTGTTTTTTTCTAGATGAATGCAAACTGAGGCAGCAGATGTACAGTCGTACCTCGCTTAAAGAGCATAATGCGTTCCACAGGATTGCTCTTTAAGGGAGTTTGCTCTTTAAGTGAAACACCATTGTAAGTGACCAACTGTGGGGGGAATTGCGAACCCCGATTTATTTGTTAAGAGAGTTTTTGATTGGTTTTATTTGTTAAGCGAAGCAAACATTCAGAGAAAATTCTGCTCTTTAAGCGAGTTACTCTTTAAGTGAGACACTCTTTATGCGAGGTTTGACTATATATGCAATAATAGCTACAATTCTAATAACAGGTCCAAGCAGGACAAAGTCTGATCACAATTGAACTCAGGGTCAAACAGGCTGGCAATGGGGCAGAGGGATTTTTTTTTCATTTGGTTCATGGCTTATTTCTGTCTACTATATAATATGGTAAATATGTCGGGAAAAGTCATGGAAATGGTATAAAGTAATACAGACACTATGTACTCAGACATAAGTATTCCTTAGCTTCTGGAAGACATTTGATTGTCACAAGTAAGATTTGCCTACTTCCTTTAGCTTGGTAATGAACTTGTGATTGGGTATATGGGAAGCAAAAGCTACATTTTTAAGACTGATGAATCTATGTTGAGTTTTTGTGTCTGGAAAACTAATATGCTTTCAGATTCTAATGAAGTGACATTTGTAAAGTATAGCTTGCCCCATGGAGAAAGATAAACAGCAAAACAGAGAAGACTACCACGCAATTTCATATATTTTTTTCACATGAATTCTCTAGACTTCATTTACCAACTAACTTTGAAGTCACTTACTGTCACACTTCAGTAGTGCACTGACTTATTTTCTTCCAACTAGAATAAGGACATCATTCTTAATATTTTTTTCAGTCTAGAAGAACAATACAGTAATACCCCGGATAACGATTTCATCGGATAACTCTAGAATTGGATAACGATGCAAGTTTTTTGGAAAAAACTTGCATCGGATAATGATTCTTTAGCGTTATCCATGGCAATGGTCTGTGGGGGGGATGGTTTGGGTAGAACTTCTACCCAAACTACCCCCACCCGCAGTTATCTCTGCGACTGCAGTAGGGTCAGGGGAAAGGTGCGCGCCTTTCCCCCGACCCTACTGCAGTCGCTGTGAATGAAGAAGGGGTGAGGAAATCCCCAGCGCGTGCGCTCGGGATTCCCTCACCCCTTCTTCATTCACAGCACTTGTAGCTTGGAATGGAGGAAGGGGGAGAGGCGCGATCTCGCTCCACTTCCCCCCCTTCCTGCACTCCAAGCTAGCACTGTGCTGGGTAGGTGGGGAATACCCACCGCACTCAGCAAGGGCAGTGATCCATTACTGCTCTTGCAGGGTGGGGTGGGTATTCCCCCATCCCACCCCATCCCACCCAGTGCTAGCTTTAAAAGCAAAATGATCCACAGGAAAAGAGAAATCTTTCCCTCTTGATGGTTTTGCTTTTAAAGCTAGCACTGGGTGGGGTGGAGGGAGAATACCCACCCACCCCACAAGGGTAGTGATCCATTTTTGCCATTGAGGGGTGGGTTGGGTATTCCCCCCCACCCAGCGCTAGCTTTAAAAGCAAAAAGATCCAGAGGAAAAGAGACAATTCTCTTTTCCTCTGGATCTTTTTGTTTTTAAAGCTAGCGCTGGGGGGTGGGGGTGGGGGGAATACTCCCCCTGCAAGGGTAGTGATCATTGCCTTTGCATGTGCATGGGGTGGTATTCCCCCCCATTCCCACCCCCAGCACTAGATTTAAAAGCAAAAAGATCCAGAGGGAAAGAGACGATGTCTCTTTTCCTGTGGATCATTTTGCTTTTAAATCTAGGGGTGAGGTGGAAAAAAAACCCCAGCTCCAGGGAGGTTGGGAGACCCAATGCGTGCTATTTTTGAAGTTCCCCCACCCTCCTGGAGGCTGCAACAAACCAAAATGTCAGGATTCGAATCCTGATGTTTTGGCTTGTTGCAGCCTCCAGGGAGGTGGGGGAACTTTGGAAATAGTGAGGATCAGGTCCCCCGACCTCCCTGGAGCTATCAGGGAGGTCAAGGAGCCCATAATGGGTAAAAAAGGCAGACTTTTTTTTACCCATTTCGGGCTCTCAGCCCCCCCTGCCAGCTGCAGGGAGGTCGGGGGACCCGATCCAAACTGTTTTCAAAGTTCCCCTACCTCCCTGGAGGCTGCTGCAAGCCAAAACGTCAGGATTTAAATCCCGACGTTCTGGCTTGTTGCAGCCTCCAGGGAAATGGGGCTTTTTTTTAATGTCGTGCGATCAATGCATCGCACAATGTTAAAAACTGGATAACGACGAGACTTGTGGAACCAAGTCTCGTCGTTATCCGAGGTACTAGTGTATATAGTATTTGTAGCATGAGAATATTGAGTTCTATGATAATGGTTCTATAGGTTTAGGGTCATTTCACCCTTTCAGAACATAGGAATGATTACTTAACTAAACATTTAAGTCACACTTTTAACATATTAAGAACAGATCAAGAAACATCAAGACAAAGCAATCATGAGTTCCATGCACAACAAGAACATATAAGCTACAAGGGGAAATGAGTACATCAGGACCAGTGATGGGCAGCCAAAAATTTTACTACCACACTGATGTCATGGGTGGAGCCCATGTCATGACATAATGGGTGGAGCCAACATCATGACATCATGGGCGGAGTTAACGACGTGGGCAGAGCCAAAGTAAAAAACCCCATAAAAATAAGTACACATAAACATATAAATTAAATAGACATAAAACACATAAAAATACACATAAAACACACAAAAATATACATTAAAAATAAATACACATTAAATACAATTTAAAATATACCCACCCATATATCTGATCTCTCAATGAGGTAATCTAGTTCAGATGAGTTCAACGCCCTAGTCAAGCTTATTATGAAAGTGTGAGCAAGGAGGGAGTTCTAGCCTTGCTCTCTGATAATTTCATTTTCCTTGGGAAGAGAGGCTGCCTGAAGAAGAAAGATCTTGCTTCTGCTTCTTTTATCTCTCCATATGGTTGAGGATATTAAAAATATCAGGGTTCATGATCCCATGGAGTGTTTTCACATGTAGCAAATTGCCCACTATTCAGACTGCCCTATTTCATTTGGACACAGTGACAGTCAAGAGGCACGGCTAGAACCTCTTTCACTGATCACATTTGTGAAATCATTCCTTTGTTGAATGCCTTAGTAGGGCTCCAGACTTTCCAGAGCATGGTAATCTTACTAATCTCATGCCAACTTCCTTAAAATGACAACTCATGTCAGTTTATGAGCTAAAATGACTGCACTAAAATCTGGGCATTTGATTATAAATTGAAAAAAACCTCATCCAAATACACAGAGCCAACAAATCTGATTTTGAATTATCTATGGGAACAATGTCTAAAGGTTGTTATTATAAACTTGGGGTATTTAGGTTGAAAATTAAGAAAAACATCTTGCTTTCTTAAGCGGATATATGTACTTGGAGAGTTTACAAAAATACTTCTGTGTCAGGGTTTCAAAGATTTCTGAACATCCACATTTAAAAAAAAAATCATTTGAGTATTTCAATTATAAGAGGTATACAAAATACACCAGAAATTTTACCAGACGTTCGCGATCCAAAAAAAGATTTCCAGAATTCACAATTAAAAATAGAAAGCAAAGTGGGAATGTAACAAAGAACACATTTTTTAAGCTAGATGAAAAATACACAAACCATCCCTTCATATAGTCTTCATTTAATTCAAATATGAATGCATGTACATTTAGAATACTTGTATTCTAGGTGTACGTGCATTCATCTTTGAATTAAGTATTTGGACAGGATGACATTAGTGGTATTGTTTCTGGTACAAGAAAATTACCCAATATAAATCATTCCAGTTCTAGAACAGTGCATAATTTGACCAAAAACAGTTTAAAACGTTTGTAATGTTAAAGTGCAGCATTAACGTTCATTTGGATACAAAATTAACTGGGCTTAAAAACAGTTAAAACCCATTAACCCATGGTATTCTGTTGATTAAGGATAGAAGAACTCAGAATGTAACATAAAACTGTTTATCACGTATTTGCAAAGTCTCTATGGATCTGTTGGATTACCATTGGGAACTTGTGTGTGTAGTTTCTAGGAAATTATTTCCTTTCGTTGTGTCAATATTTTGAAGAATATGGCCTGATTGCTCCCTATACAAAGGAAATATTTAAAGACTCCCAGTTACTACTGTTTGATGATGAATAACAAACCATACATCATGAGTATTTTTAGAAGAGAATGTGAGAAAAGGCAATGCATATACTGAACAACCACACATGGTTGTTGTAAGTTATTGCAGTCTTTGTAGTAATAGTTTATCAATGCTGTTTACTGTAGATGCACATTACTTTTATTGTTTATCATGCATTTGTTTCTTAGCTACTTTGGGAACTTTTTGTCTGATGAAAAGTAGAATAGAACATTGAAAAATAAATGTTAGATATCCTGCCAGGAGCCTAGAAGCCTGTCTACACTGTCCATCCTGGCACAGCTTTGCTTAGTCTTGAAAGGTTGCTTTAAGATGAGGGGAGGAGCTAACTATTGTGTATCCCATTTTCCCCATCTACACAGTCATCTAAGCAATGCTTCAAAACAGCATTTCATCTATTGAATGCTTAAAAACCCCGCAACTGCAGCAGCATAAGCCAAGGTGTTTGGCTATAGCAGTTAATTCCCAGCTGATTAACTGCAGTATTCCTGTTGATCAGCTGGGAAGCATCCTGCCCATCAGGCTCTTGCCACTTCTCAGCTTATTGGTCACAGTGCTACTGCCATTCAACAGGGAAGTGGCTGCTACAGCTGATTCCCAGATGACCCCACCAATCCGCTGAGTGGGGGAGTGATGCAAAAGATCTGCTGGGAAGTGGCAGATGTTCTATTCTACTTTTCATCAGCTCCCAAAGTAGCTAAGAAAAATATATAAAGATAAACAATTTCCTGGGAAGTGGCAGTGTTCCTGACCATCAACTGCAGCAACCCAATCAGCAGGAGAACATCTGTAGCTCTAATGTATCAGCATACACATACATGGGGACTGGGATAAAATACAGATGGGCAATTTAGAAGAATCCCCTGATGAGGTCTCAGAAAGGATAGTATTGGGACAGAATGGCTGAATCCAGCATACATTACATGTATACTATATGCCCATGCGTACAGGTCTGTGTAAAACACTAGCAAATATTGAGGTTTTTAAAGGTATCTCTGGCAATTATCTGTTTACAGCTTTAATGCAAAGACTTCTTTTTCATTTTGAAGCTTTTAAAAATATAGGCTGTTATGATTGCTGTCTTGAGTGAGGTTTTGCTTAAACAGATACATCATGGTGTTCTTTGTCTCAGTTGTTTTATATTTGGACATAGTTCAAATCCTTAGACAAGACAGGTAAAATGATGTAGTGGCCAAAAGTTATGAATGCCGGAAACTTCACATACACAAACAGTCTTGCCTTAACCTGGCTGAAGAGTGAGACCAAACTATACAGAAAACATGTCATCAGACCACTCTCACAGGCACATTTATGGTGGACAAGAGATCTCCTGTTGACTGGGGATTAAGGTGGACCTCCTCTTGCTGTCCTTCTTCTGACAGAAGATGTTTTTATATAAACAGGCCTCTGGCCACTGATGATGACCTTTTAATGGTTGATACTTTGCAGCTGTAATTATATTGTTTTCAAATAGATTAAATTGTTTTTTAAATAGTCTGAAATGTTATTATATATTTGCTGTATTATGATAATTTATTCAACACTATTTTTGTATTGTATTGTATTTTTGTATTGTGTTTTTCAGTTCTATTGTTTCAACAAAATGTATTGTAAACTGTTTTGGGTTCTGCATGGGAGAAGAATTGGATACATACAAACACATGAATGAGCAAAATAACTACAGTAAGTGACTAATGAAAGAGAGAGTTCCTTAAGTACAAAACATGAGTGACTTTTAGAGAAGGATGGTATCACACTGCACCCACTTTGAAAATTAGCTTGCCTGCTTTTGTGATTTGTCTTTGGGATGTAAAGTGTGACAAGGTGCTAAGATCTTGGACCAGCTAATAATCACGCAGAAGGCCAGAAGCAATATTTAAATAACAAAACAGGTTATTGTTTATTGTAGTAGGTCTAGAGCCAGGGTCAGCAAACTTGGCTCTCCAGATGTTCTTGGACTTCAATTCCCAGAAGACCTGATCATCAGGTGAACTAAATTGGGATTCTGGGAATTGAAGTCCAAGAATGCCTGGAGAGCCAGGTTTGCTGACCTCTGGTCTAGAGAGTAGCACCAGACAAACGTATCCACGCTGCTGGTAAAACTATTCTAAGGAGAGAGAGAAAGGCAGGCGAAAGCAGCACCACCACCACATTTCTATGTGACAAAGTGGACTTCACTTACAAGCCTAATTGTTTTTATTTCAGAGACATGACAGTCTGGAGGACCTTCCAGTTTTTGGAACAATAATGCAATTTTAGCATCTAATGAAGCACCATCTGGCATGGATAGCTTGTCCCTCAGAAATGGCCTTCTGACAGGATTCTTTTTCTTTCCTTACGAACTGTTGTACTCTATATTATTTAAGACCGTGGGAATTGAAGTCCAAGAACATCTGGAGTGCCAAGGTTCACCATCATGGCTTAAAGACAATCAACAAGTATCAAGACTTTTGAGATTTTGTATTTATACCAATATACATCTGGAACAACAACAAAAGAGAAATCAGAAAAGGTCAGAGAAAGCAGAAACTCATCATACTTGTGAAAGACCTTTGCTAACAGGCTAAAGGATGGAAAGTCAAGGTGTGAAAATGCTTGCTGAAGCTTTACAATGTACATCTATTAGGGATACTGGCTGAAACAAAAATATGCTGATTTTTTTCAGATTGGTTAAGTAGTCTTTAGTAGCTGTTAGGATTCTCAAATTGCTGCTAGACTGTTGATTGATGTGGGGCTCCCCCCTTTTTTGTGCTTTTTAAAGATTTACAGAATAACACAGTATAAGACAATATTCGTTCAACTTCCCAACAGTTCCTGGTGAAGGTGATGAGCTCCTGATCTTTTTCCACTCTGTTGCTTCTGATATTGTTTCCTCATGGGTCAGCTACCTTCTGTAGCTATTTTTGATGTGATATCAGAGGCCAGAAAGAGTATTGCCAAATGTTGGTGTCCTTCAGATATTCTTACAAATGTCCTTCTGGGGTTCTCAAAATTACAGCTGCAGCCTAAGTGAGAG
This sequence comes from Furcifer pardalis, assembly GCA_030440675.1. Taxonomy (NCBI): domain Eukaryota; kingdom Metazoa; phylum Chordata; class Lepidosauria; order Squamata; family Chamaeleonidae; genus Furcifer; species Furcifer pardalis. The sequence goes on from CP126896.1 coordinate 63,008,184, forward strand.
TTGATCTGTTTTAAAGTGTGTGTCTGTGTGTGTGTGTGTAGGGAGGGGGGGAGGTAGTGGTTGTTTCACAGCTCTGCATTACAATGCATTACAATTAATTGTTTCACAGCTCTGCATTACAATCTTATAGCTAAGGAGCACATCCTTTAAGGATGTTTTGTTCCTTCATAGTTGTCTCATATCTCTGATGAAAATAACTAAAGAACTAATTGATTAATTCTTGTCACCAACAGCTTCCATTTTGTTCAGTGTCATAAAAAGTTAAAAGGTAAGAATTTGTTTTCTTCTTTTGATCCTTTTGGGATGCACTTCTACAAAAAGCTTCTCTAACAGTGCCCTTTACACATGATTGATTAATCCATTGATCAATTTTGTCTTGCCTTACTCTTTCGAGGGACTCAAGACAGCTTAAATGTAAATTTAAAACAAGCTCACCTTTAAAACCCTCAATACATTACAGTATTAAAACAGTGATATATTGATTATCACATCAAAGCAAACAGGGTGTGGTGTAGTGGGTAGAATGACAAACCATTACTCAGAAGAACTGGGTTCGAATCCCTGCTTGGCCACAGAAACTCATTCTTTAATCTCAATTACTTTGAAAGTCCTATTAAGCTCCTTATTAGGTTATATTATGGTGGCACATAATACACATACAAGGTAAACTATGTAAGAACAACAATGAGACAAAAAAGAACAACTAGCATTAAAAGATTCTTCCTCATCAGGCAATTAACATAGAGGTCAAAAACTTCTCTAAATACAAATATCTTGAAAAGAGAGCAGGGTGAGGATCAGCCTAGATTTGTTTTGAAGGAAACTATATAGCTCAGGAGCTGTTGCTTTTTTATCAGAATTATGGGATAGAAAGATCACTCTTTGGTTATAAATTTTTATTAAATGTAATTATCATACACAAATACTTACACATAAAAAAACAAGTGCAAACATAAAACAAACAACCATAACATTACCAGTGATGGGATGTTACCGGTTCTGAACGGATCCACAGAACCGTTATAAGGATTTCCGGAGGGGTCTCCGGGAGGGTAATATCGGTTTTGAGGCGTCCGGATCGGACGCCTCACCGGCAGAAAAAAAAAAAAATTTAATTTGAGCCAAAATGGCTCCAATTCAGTGCGCATTAAGAGCCGAAAGAAACCCGCCGAAAAGAGGGTCCTCCCGAACGAAGCCCTTCCCTCACACGGAGAGCAAAGCAAGCCGTCCGACCCGGAGGCGGCGCGACTCAGGTCCCCCCTCAGGAGCGCCACGCGGGTTTCCCGCCGCGCACCCAACCTGGGTGCCAAAAAACCTGAGGCGCGCCAGAGTCCAGAGGCTCCTCTGGGGCACTGCAGCGAAAACGGGAGGCTGTTCTCTCTCTTCCCCCCCCCACGACCCTCTCCCCCACTCCGCCCAGAGTCCGTCACACACACACACACACACACACTCGCTCCGTGCTGTAGGAACCTCCTCTGAGCCGCCGCCGCCCCCGGACCCCTTCGTGGCTGGCAATGGTTTGCCTCGTAGAGATCTTATGGGAGGGAGGGAGGACGAGCGGCGCCCTCCGCATCGCTATTCCGAGGCAGCCCTCGCCAAGAGCCAATCAGGTGGGGGGTGGGGTGGGGGCTTGCGCGGTGCCAGTCCGGACAAAAACAGGACTCAGGTGGCAAAGACACACGCGCGGCCCGCCTGGACCCCTTCCTCATCCTCTGCCGCCCGTCCTTACCAAGACAAGACGGCTCTTTTAGGGGGCAATCGCTGGACCCTGCAGGCTTTTCATCGCTCGCCCCCCCCCCAGGCAGAAGGCGCTCCCTCCCCTGCTGAATAGTGGGCACCCCCCCCCTGCCAGCCCGCCGCCAGAAGTTCGAAAAAGGTAAAGATCGCGGCTCGACTGCGGGGGTTAGCTGGGATCCCGAGGGTTCCCCCCATCCTCGCCTAATCCCCGCAGAGCCGTCCGCGTGCACGCCCGAGGATTCAAAAGGGTAGGAATACCCTTTCGAATCCTCGGGCGTGCGCGTGGGCAGCTCTGCGGGGGTTAGGCGACGATGGGGAAAACCCTCGGGATCCCAGCTAACCCCCGCAGTCGAGCCGCGATCTTTACCTTTTTCGAACTTCTGGCGGCGGGCTGGCAGGGGGGGGGTGCCCACCCACCCACCCAGCCAGCTTGCCGTCAGACTGGGCGCTCGTCGGGGGGGGGGGGTGGCGCCATAGCGGGGAGCCCCTGGCTGCTGGCTGGGTGGCTGGGGGGGAGGAGGTGGGCAGCGCGCGCGTGCAGGGTCGGGGCCGCCCATGGAGCGTTGCGGCCGGGAGCGTGGGCCGCCCGGCTAGGCGCGGCGCCGGGCACCAAGGCTGGGGGCCAGCCCCAACGGTCCCCATTGTAAGTGGGGTTTGTGTTTGGGGTGGGTGGGTGTTTGGGTGTATTTTTATTTAATTATTATTTTATTTATTTTATTAACGGTTTTGTGGGGGGGGGGGTTGAGGGGTGTGTGTGTGTGTGTTTTATTTTTATTTTATTTATTTTATTTTTGGCCCCGCCTACAACGTCATGATGTCATGACGTTGGCTCCACCCATGACGTCATGACGTTAGCTCCGCCCCCACTGTGATGACGTCAGGGTGGGGTATAAAAATTTTTATCATCCCATCACTGATTATAACCATATAACAAACAAAAATCAACATCAACTTAACAATTAACTTGGAAGATCACCCATACTGTACATTGGAATTTGTAAATTTCATCATTGAAAAAAAAAAGAACTAATATTTCCAAAATTTACATGTTTCTGGGTCTGGCTTGACTCTGTCCTCATTTGTCAAAGTATATATAACATATAGATTCCATATTTCCCAAAATCCTCTTTTCCTTGTTATACCTTTTTTACATTCACTTCCATTGTTAGTTTTTCATTTAAAGCTAGTTGCGAAACTTCTCTATACCACCTGATTTTACTTATCACAAATTCTTTCCCCCCCCCCACTCTTTGGCTATCAACTGTCTAGCAACTGATAACAAAGTAAGTGATAATTCTTTTTTATTTTTGTCCATTTTAGGTTCTTCTATCTCTCCCAGTAACACAATTTTTGGATTTAGTTTAATTGTGGTATTCATAATATTTTCCAATTCCTTTTCTATTAATTCCCAAAAAGTTTTTGCATACCGACATCCCCACCATATGTGTAAATAAGTTCCCTTTTCTGTCTTACATCTCCAGCACTGATCTGACTGATTCTTATTCATTTGGTGGGTTCTAATTGATGCCAAATACAACCTCCATAGAATCATACTATTGTGCTCCTTTTCTTTAATGGACAAGGACCTCATAATTCTTTGAGTCTATTTATTATTCCACATGTCACACTTTTATCTCCCAAAGGGTCTAGACAAGCTTTTGGAAAGCTATGATGTCAGAGCACATAGCTACCAAGAGAACAAACATGATGCTCAGATGAGGAGGGTTCAAACAACTGACCTTTCTCTTACATTGTCACAGTGAGAAACAAAGAAACTATTCATTTTACTAGTCTCAGTTTTATTAGTGTATTGTTTCTATGCCCTCGGTTCAAATCACCAGGGAATATCCAAGAGTGACTTGCCAGCAGGAAAAAGGATGCTAAGCTTTACATAGAAAATTCCAGCCCATATGTTGATGGCACCAGAGTTTGTTGTTGTTGTTGTTGTTGTTGTTGTTGTTGTTGTTGTTGTTGTTGTTGTTGTTGTTGTGGTTGTTGTGGTTGTTGTTGTTGTTGTTGTTGTTGTTGTTGTTGTTGTTGTTGTTGTTGTTGTATTTCAATTTCTATACTGCCCTACTCGGTTAGACTGACTCAGGGTGGTTTACAACACATATAAGGTTACAGATTCGTAAACACAACATGTTAATATCATAAATAATCAGCATCAATACCACAAAACATCAAAAATCACAATATCATTACAGCATCAAAAAATTCTACAGGCATCAATAACAAATAATAATAGAAAATTCCAAATCATAATCAAGTTCACACAAAAATTATAAAAATTAGAAAGATTACAAAAGGTGACAAGCCTCTCTGCCCGGCCGCAGATGTTCCCAGCAGCGGCAAAGCAACAGTCTTGCCGCCGTACGACTTTTTAAAGCCTGGGCAGGTGGAAGGTATCCCTGGCATTGGGTGCAGCAGCGGCCTCTCCGTCTGGCCGCGTTTGTTCCCCGCAGCGGCAGTTCTCTCCGGGCAGATGATGGACCCCGGAAGGGGGGAGCTCACACCGCCCGCAGCTGGCTGCAGTCTTCTCTGGGCAGATGACGGAGCCCAGAGGAGGTCCCGGGGAGCGCAGGGAGGGCAGGGCCCGAAATGAGCTGGGCAGCAGTGTTGGGGCTGCCCGACAGTCCGCGCCTTTATCCCAGTCACAGGGAGGGAGGGCCCAAAATCAGCTGGGTGGTGGTGTTGGGGCCGCCTGGCAGTCCACAGCTTTATCCCGGTCCCAGGGAGGGCTGGCCTGAAATCAGCTGGGTGGCGGTGTTGTTTGAGTTAGTCATCAAGGTGGTCTCTAGCACCCCCACTTGTGTTCCTTACCTTTCACAAGCAAGCAAGGGAAAAATCTCAGAAGTGGATTCCTTTCTCATCAGTTAACTCTCACTATAATAATATCATGTCAGAGATTACTCTGGATTGAAAGGATTTTTGCTAGAGAAACTCCACCCAGGGGACACCCAAATGAGGGTCCTTTCATGTCCCCAAGTGCAGCTCTTGGGTATAAGAAAACCCAACCTTCCAGTCTCCAGCTCAGCATCTTAACCATTAAGCCACTGGGGGAGCTGCACTGCTTCTCACTCAAACAGAAAGTAATTGTCATGGCCAGTTTTTTAAAGAAACAAGTCCTCTAGTTATCCTTTCTCTCTCTCTCTTTCCAGAAATGACTCACACTCTTTAGGGCTGCTCCTCTTGTTTATTTATTTATTTTTGTTTGTTTATTTATTGAATTTTTATACCACCCATCTAGGATATTTCCCACTCTGGGTGGTGTCCTTTGTGGCTACTTTTTCCTCATTCTTTATCTTTACAACTCCTCCTTTTTTCTGTGGCTCCCTGTCCTCACTTTATCTTCTCAGTCCTTACTTGGCTCCTTTGCATTATCTCCTCTCATTCTGCCTGTCCCTGGCATCTTCTCTCTGTGATTCTTCTCCCTTTCTCTCTCTGCTTTTGTCTCTAAACTTCCTGTAGTTCTCTCTCTCCATGGCACTTTGCTCTCTCAGGGCCCCTCACTTTATCCCTCTGTGCCCTCCATGTCTCTTTGGTTTCCGTCTTTCCCACTCTGTGATTTTCTCCCTCCCTTCCATGACTCTTTTATCTTCTTCTTCTTCCAGTTTAGCAAGAAATTGCAAGTAGATAAATAGAGACCACTTCAGTGGGAAGGTAAACAGTGTTATATGTGCTCCCGTGTCTAGTCATGACTACCACATGACAACAGAAATGTCTGAAGAAGCAGACAGCACTGGCTCTTCAGCTTTGAAACATAGATGAGCACTGAATCATAGAGTCAGATACGATTGGCTTTCGAGCAAGAGAAACCTTTACCTTTATCTTTTCTCTGTGCCCTCTCCCTTCCTCACTTTTTGTCCCTCCCTCCCTGTCTCAAGCTCCTCTGCAGGTATATTTGTTTAGTGACTCTTATCCCTGTGGATAAGGCTGAACTCCTGGTCTCTTGTCTTGCTCAGAAGTAAGCCCCATTCATCTCAACTTCATCTCATGCATTCCTTGAAGTACTGGCAAGAGATGTGGGCGATTGCTATGCAGTGTCAATCAATGTGCACAGCTAGATTGCACAAACTATCTCCTTTGTAAACCAAATGTTTTTAAGAACATCTATCTTTCAGATGACAAAACAAAGTTGCATTGGAAGTCATTTCCTTTTTAAGAAACATAACATTATGCTGAATAACATTTTGCTGAAATGAAATAAAAATTCTAGCAAAACAATTACACGGGAACTTTAAGACTCCCAAGAAATTAGAACTTGAAAAACATTTTGGTAAACATCTTCAAATCAGGCACAGATTAAGCCCATATTGTCTACTACTACTCTTCCAATTTATAGTATCTTCTTTAATAAAGCTTTCAAATAAGAGCATTAGTGTAGGTGAGTCAGGACTCATGGGGTTGAAATGAAATATTTTTTTTAAAAAAATGAAAAAGGACAGTGATATCATCTGTTAGTTTCCTGTTCTCTCTGTAGAATCTTCACAGGAACTAGGGTTGGTGGAAGATGATTTTCATAGTAATGAGTTATTCCTGCTGAAATTTCAAGCATTTTAGTCTTATTTATTAGGTGGGGTGAAGGTCCCCTCAGTGGAGGAAATGCCACTGGAAACCATCATATTGGCCCAACAGCAAAATGACTAGAGGAGGAACTCTGATTCCCAATGGTCATGGAGGCAGAAGAGGCCATGCCAGATGGACTGGCTGTGAAGGTGCCACCTTTACAACAGCCTTAAGGCTGTGGCCTTCCATTGCAGTCCCGGTGTTAAATCCTGCATGGCGTGCTTCATGTGTGCCATGGGTGATGGCTCCGAGATCATAGTGTGTGGGTCACTTTATGTCAAGATGGGATCCACCTTAAACAAATTCACACCAGTGACATTTTTCCTGCTTCAGGAAAAAAAGTGCATTCTCGGATATGAGTTACAGTCGACGATGATTCTCAAGTAGGCATTTAAGGTCCACTAGCATTAAAAATAACCTGCATTTTATTAAGAGAAATACTTCTAGAATTGTTATCTTGAAGTGATTAATAAATCTGCCTCCTTGTTCATGATTCAGCTGCTACTAATATAAATTGACTATCTTCTGTAGTCTCTCAGTTTCCTGGTTAGTGATAGAACAGGTAAGCAGATGTACACCACAGACAAATACAGTTGAAAGTGTATTTGCACCAGCTTTTGCTGGTCAAGAGTCATTTTAAGATAAAAGTATTCTCCTCTAAAATACTATCTCTCCTGGCACACAAATCTTTCAGTGCTACCTGCCTGAGACAGTAATTATGGAAACAAAGCAATGCCACCTCCCAACTGAAGTCCCAGTCACTCCAGCATGTGAGGTTGTAGACTGAGGTTGTAGTCTTATAGTACCTCCATGAATTTTTTACACACAGCTCCCCAGATCACTCAACATGAACCCATAGACAGCTGGTAACTCAATCTTGAGATTGAGGAGTCCACCTTGAATATGAATCCAAGTTTTAAGGAGCTGCTGTGGAAGCAAAACCTATTTTGGCAATAGTGTGCAATGCCTTGCTTAGTTCGCACAATGTCTGTGCTAATACCAAGTGATGATTCACTTCCTTTATGACATAAGACTCCATAGCTTATGGCCCACACGTTGGATATTGGACACTGCCTGGATTTCTGTTGTTTGCTTCACTCAGGAGTTGGTTTACAACCCCTCATTGGTTGTAATTCATTGCCCAGAAAGAACAAATTCAACAAGCTTCATATAAAGTAATTGGTCATTTTCACCCATGAGATTTATAGCATCTGTAACTTCATTTGGCATTGCAACAAGAGTATAACATATAGAAGAACTTGGCTTCTCATTCCCTTTGCAGTCTTTGTGTTCTTTCCTGCAAGTTCCAATAACTGTATTCTGTACAACTCTTACATGTGAAAAAAAATCCTGTACAAAGACACTTGTCATGGAAATCAGATACTGAAAGTTTCTCCTTTTTGGCCTGCTACTCTTATTTGAACTACTGCATGCTGGATGTGACATTCTGGGAATGGTAGTTTGAAAAGAAAACATTTCTCATCTCTGCTTCAGTTGACAGTATGACAGATTGGTTTCGGCCTGACCCTTTCCTTGGTATCTCCCCATCCTTTCAGAGCTTCCTTCTACTGGCCTGTGTAAAATTCAGGACTCTGAGTTCACTTCACCTAAATGTTGTCCTGCAAACACCTGTAGCAACCTGGGGCTTACCTGAATTGTACAGAGCCCAGACAATAATGGGGAGAGTAATATTAATATGTATGTGGTAGCGTGTGGCTTATGGCTTAACTCTTGTCTTATTCCTTCTTCCAATAAACAGACGTCTTGATGAAGTAAAAGTTGTTTGTTGTTCACGAAGCATAATGTAGAAATAGCAGTTCATTCATTGGTACACGAAATCCAGCAAAACAATACTAATCAAATAGTTGTTGTTCAGTTGCACAGTCGATTCCAACCCTCTGCGACCCCACGGACCACTGCCCGCCAGCATCAAGGCTTTCTCAAGCGAATCCGTACAGGTAGGAAAATCCCCCATGAAACAAAACCTGACGAATCTAAGTAATCATGACTAAGCTCCCACTCTCCCTTCTGAGTTGAATCTCTCAGAGACCCCCTACTCAAATTGATTCCCAAGCCCATGTGTCTATAGGAAATAACATGAGCTTAGCTCTCCTAATTAGCATACAGCCAATTAGAGCCCAGGGATTATATAAACACACCCTGGTTTCCCTAACAAAAGTCTGGTGTTCCCAGGCTCGGGATGTTGATGCAAGTGAACATTTCAGGCCTGGAGGAGAAGTCAAAACATAGGCCTGAAGCTCTGAGAAGCTTCTGCTAAGCACACCTGCTTGATAAGTGCAGCAGAAAGACTTATGAGGCCTTTGCAAAGACATAAAGCTACGTTCTAAAACAGTTTAAAAACCAATGAGACTCCATATTGAATAACTTGTGACCCATTCCATCACAGCGATCAAATAGACCTGAAAGGCAATAAATGGAGGAAATCCATAATGAGTTCTGAAGAATTAAAATTTAAGCAAGCAAACAACAAGGATGAAAATGTGCATATCATACACAAATGAGCTCCCATGCAGTTGTGAATGAGGTATCAACAGAAGTGCTACCCCCTTTTTAGTAGATTTTGCACCATACTAAATGGTCTTTAATACTTCTGTTCCATTACTAAGTTGTAAAGAATTCTAGCAATCATTTAGATGTATTAAAAATAGAGAGAATGGTCCTTCAAGTGCTGAGAACATAATTAAAGTAGCACAAAATCACTTTGGTGGGTTCCTTATCATGTTTTACTAGCAGACTGTTAAGGACTAACTGAACAAAAAGTTCCAGGTATTCCCTAGCCTTCAGATCAGACTGACAGCTATCTTTTACACACCTGCATATTTTTTCTGAGTATTTTTCTTCCTTGAAATTTTCAACCTGAAGCCAGATGACCCATATTCTGTTTCTGGTTGGGTATAATACATTATCATTTTATGAGAGTCATGGTAAAGTTATCCAAGGGTTCACTATGCCAAAATATTTTAATCAATACCTTTTGTCTGTCTTTGTGACCAGTATAATTCTCATGAGGATGAAGGGCATCTGCTGCATGATTATGCAGTTGGAGATTAGCCTGTGTAAAAGAAATCAGCTTATTGTGTGTCAGCCTGGAGCAAAATAGATGCAACTTAAAGTAGCATACTAGACATTTTTGTCCAGGAGGCTCAAAAGAAAATGGTAGTAAATGCAATAGATCAGAAACTGCAAGAAAATGAAAGACATTTGCTGACCTTTCATTGAAAGTGAAAAATCTTTGTATTTCAGAGTGATCTGTATAGTAGATAGAGATGGACAGATGCATTCATATCTAGCTTGTATCACCAATGCAAATGTTCAGTCACCTCTGTTCCATTCACTTTCCACATCAGTCTGTGATTTAGAAGATAAGATGTTTCACTTTCATGTACAATTTATTTAACACATTTGCTGAAATCCTGTTGCTTATCATTGGAAGGCATACGTCCACCGAGTCATGAAGGAGTTGACTCATCAAATCCCCTTTGATTCAATGGCCTACTCTAGTTGAGACTTACTATACTAAGCAAAATATATACTAATGTATGCATTTTGGCATTACACTTTGCCTAATAAAGTATACACGTTGTTATATCTAGTTTTTGAAACAAAAATTGAATTGCAACCAATCACATCTCTCTTTTTCCCCCTTCCCTGTAGTTTAAATACAGGGAGGGAAGACTGGTAAATATAGGGAGGGAAGACTGCAGTAGCATTCGGGGGGAAGGCGCTTTCCCCGATCCTACTGCAGTCACAGCGGTGGGGGTGGGGTGGGGGTGTCCCTAAACTGCTGGGGGGGGAGGTGGGAAGTGGCAGGGAGAGGAGCTTTGGCCTCCTTTACTTCTTTATTATGATGCATCGGATAATGCTAAAAAGAACGTTCTCCAGTGCAAATCTTCCCCCAAAATTTGTCGTCGTTATGCGGTTTTAGCGTTATCCGGTGCAATCGTTATCCGGGGTATTACTGTACCTTAATAATAAAGAGATGCAAGTAATATTAAGATTGGCCAATAATATAGAAATTTAGAACAAAGCAAAGACAGGTTTCCCTAGGATCCTGTGTTTGCAATGGCTGAATTGCCTGTCTTTTCTTCTCCCTTTTATACCTTCTAAACTACCTTTTTTTCCTAGTACATTAGGTCATCTCACGTTTTGTGGTTAGCAAGATACACGTGAGCACGTGGTCAGCTCGAGGCATGAGTAACTCTGTTTTGAGCCACCTGCAGAGGCTACTATAGGTCACAGTGACATGATGTCTCCCTTTATATCATTTTGATTCTACTTTAAATTAAAATAGCTGCACTTGCTTGTAAATAATATGAATCAAAATTTCTCTCTCACAATCCCCCGTTTTTGTCCTATAGGACAACACTTCACTACACATTTCTTCACATACACATTTCTTTACATACACATTTCTTCACATACACATTTCTTCACATACAGTACTTTTATATAAAGTCTTACTTAACTGTCCATAGCATTGGCTCACAATCTAACTTACAAAAATCTATCTATTTGGCCATTGAATACTTTATCATCTCACAATTATCTCAGTATCTCAGCTTCTACTTCAAACTCATGGTTCAAAGTAGCATATTACTAAAGTACAATGTGCCTCGTGCTGATCACGTGCTCACGTGTATCTTGCTAACCACAAAACGTGAGATGACCTAATATACTAGGAAAAAAAGGTAGTTTAGATGGTCTAAAAGGGAGAAGGAAAGACAGGCATTTGGCCATTGCAAACACAGGATCCTAGGGAAACCTGTCTTTGCTTTGTTCCGAATGTCTATATTATTGGCCAATCTTAATATTACTTGCAGCTCTTTATTATTAAGGTATTGTAATTTACAGAATGTGTTCTGATTTTATTTGGCTTATGTATGCAATAAATTAATTAATAATATTTTAAGATATTGTGCCTAGAGTCCTTTTCTGTGTAGCAGCTTGGGAAAATAGAAATAAAATTTCCCCAACAGCAGTTTTTAATGTTGTGCAATGCATCGATTGATTTATTGATTGATTTATTGATAATAAATTGATAACATTGATCCTACAATGTTAAAAAAAGCCTGTTCAACCCCCAACCCAAAGGCAAAAGGCAAAGGCGAAAGAGATTCGATCTGCCTCCCCTGCTGAAACAACAGGGTGGGCAGGGCAAATCCCTCGCTGTTAGCCTTTGCCTTTTGCCTTTGGCTTGGGGGTTGAACATGGGCACTGGTTCAACCCCCAACCTAAAGGCAAAGGCAAGATAGATTTGCCCTGCCTCCCTTGCTTAAACAACAGGGTGGCCAGGGCAAATCCCTAGCTGTTAGCCTTGGCCTTTTAGGTGCCTGTTCAAATCCCAACCCAAAGACAAAGGCAGAGAGATTTGCCCTGCCTCCCCTGCTGAAACAACAGGGTGGGCAGGACGAATCCCTTGCTGTTAGAGATCTCAACTTTGGGGGATTTGAGGCAAACATTTGCATCGCACAACATATGCGATGCAAATCTTTGCCTCAAATTCCCCAACATTATCCGATTTTAGCATTATCCGATGCAAACGTTATCCAAGATACCACTGTAGTTAAAATATGATTAAATATAAATTGGTAAATATAAATTTAAAGTCTTTATGACATTTTATAGGAGCAGAAGTAATTATGATTGATTTTAGTTGTAGTTGATGTGATTTTTTTTTTACTTAAGTACATACTGTCCTCCAATCACTTCATATATTACAGCTAATACAGTACATCCTTATTTTAGATGACTAAAATTAGGAATATTGTAACTGTCTTAAAATATTAATAACCTTTCTGGTCAGATAAAAAAAGCTCAGGCTGACAGTTCTAGTCATCTTTCTGGTCTAATGCATAGCAGCTACATGACCCTTCATGACAACAATTGGTTTTAGTGGCATCTAATCACCAGGGTCACAAACAGAAGTGATCATTGTTGTAGGTTGAAGTGTACACTGTTTTATTGTAAATGTTACCAAGAGGCTAGGGGAAAACTACTTGATTTTGTTTTCACTCACTGTTCTGAGGAGCACTTGGTTTTATTGTGTATGGCTAAATATGCATACTTCTGATATGTTCTTGTTGCTATAATCCAATATTACTGGGCAATCTTTGTGGGGTTTTTTTCACAACTAGATATAACTATTACTTTTTGTTTCTCTCTCTCTTGTAAAACTTTGGAATAAACTCATTATAGAACAAAGAAATGCAAATATGCATTTAACATCTCTTCTGATTTTGGAATAGGTCTGTGGGCTAAATAAGGTGATAGTGCAGTTCCCATGTGATCTTGTTGATATCTGTCTTTTTTCACATGAGAAACTGAGGTGGTCTTACTTTATGATCAGACGGGGAAGGATTAAAAGGTCCCAGCAATTTCCTGTGCCTTGCTTCCCTGGGGTCAGTAACACTAGGCATATTTCTCCTAGAAATTGCTCGTGTCTGCTAATGGAACCAGGCTAGGAAAAAATGAAAATGTTTATTCCTGAAATAGGAGCTAAAGGCAGGGATATACTTGCTATATTTTATTCTTGACTAGTTAAGCTAACTTGGTTTGATATGTTATCTCAGACAGGAATGTTCAAACTTCATGAAATTCCTCACCTCAAGGTAGAAGAGAGAAAAAGACCACTATAGTATTTCATGTTCTCTATAATTCATGCAGACTGTGTAAAATTGCTGTTTTCCACTTTGAGTAGAGAAGCACCCACCCACAGAAAGCACAGAATAGGTTGTTTTAAAAGACACAAACAACCTGTCTGATGCTTCTCATTCTTATATGTCCATACAATAAAACTGTAGTCACTATCCTTTTGCAGTTGTGTTGTGCCAAGCATTATTTGTATTGACATGTTGTGTTTGCTTAATTTGTGCAAAACTCCTTGTTCTTGTCAACATTCCAGGGAAATGCTTCACCTGCTTATGGGGTGAGGAGTCATAATCTGCAGTTGCTCATTCTCCTGTCTGCAGAGAAGTCAAGGATTTGCACCTCTATCTATAGTGCTGTTTGGATATTCATGTGAACTCTTTTGTTGTTCAGTCGCACAGTCGATTCCAACTCTCTGTGACCCCATGGACCACTGTCCGCCAGGCACTTCTGTCCTCCACCATCCTCCTCAACTCGCTCAGCTTTGTGCCCATTGTGTCTACAATACCATCTAGCCATCCTTCTAGGGAACAGTCAGGGTTGATTTCTTCCAAGATTGACCTATTTGTTCTCCTCGCTGTCCAGGGGACTCTCAAAACTCTCCTCCAACACCACATCTCAAAGGGGTCCACATCTCTATTCTTCTGCGCTCAGCTTTCCTAATGGTCCAGCTCTCACAACCATACATTGCCACAGGGAATACCATTCATTCATTCATTCATTCATTTCGTCGATTTGTATACCACCCTACTCGGTGCAACCGACTCAGGGCTTTGACTATGCGAATTTTTGTTTGCAATGTGATGTCTCTACTTTTCACTATGTTCCCCAGGTTTCTCATCGCTTGCCTCCCAAGAATCAGTCGCCTTTTTATTTCGTGGCTGCAATCACCATCTGCAGTGAGCTTTGATCCTAAGAAAATAAAATCTGTCACTGCTTCTACTTCTTCCCCATCTATTTTCCAGGGACTGATAGGGCCTGTTGCCATGATCTTGGTTTTATTTATATTGAGTCTTAAACCAGCTTTTTTACTCTCTTCTTTCAACCTAATCAGGAGCTTCTTTAGGTCCTCCTCATTTTCTGCCATTAGGGTAAATAAAACATAGGAGGACATAAGAATAAAAGATTAGCCATGCTAGAGTAGACCAAAAGCCTTCTTAGTTCAACATTCTGTTCTACAATCAGTTGCTTATGGGAAGCCCACTAGCAGGATATGAATACAACTGCAACCTCTGTCTCATGCCCTCCAACAACATAAATGTAGGCCAATATTGGCATTGCTGTGTAGTCACCCTGACCAGTAGCAAGTGATGGCCTTCTACGAATTTGTCCAACTCCCCCTTTAAAGCCATTACAGTTGTCCAACATCACTACATCTTCTGATAGTAAATTATATGGTTTAAATAAGTACCATGTGAAGGTCATCCTTTTGTCTGTCTTAGATCTGCACTATCCAGTTTCTGTGGATAACTCAAATGTCTATTATGAGAAAGGGAGAAAAGCCTCTGCCCATTGGTTCTCTCTAGACCACACATAACTGATACACCTTGAATATCCACACACATGTGGGATCCTCTTCAAGATTCTGAAGGATATATTGCTGGAGTTCCCACTAAACAACAGAGGCTTTTAAACAGAGAGATTATCTTCACTTGTAAAGAAAGGGCTTCCTGAAAGTCTAGAAATGAGTGAAATAGGCACCTATCTCTAAATACTTCATTCAAAATTAGGCAGCCCTTCCTCATACTGTACATAGCCATCTTTTACAATTAACATTTGCACAATCAACTTTTCTTTTTAATGGACAGGCTGAGACAAAATATGACATGAAATATATTGCAACTAGGCATTGAAGGCATGAATAATTCATGTTTTAAGTGATACTAAAAATTGTCCTTATTGTCATTCGTGGAGTAGCAATCATTTAATTTATGTCTTTGTTATATGCTGATTAGTAGGAGGCAGCTCTTCCTCTCCCTAAGCTACCTATATTGCTTTACTTTTGTTTAGCTTTGGTTTAAAAATGAACTCTTTTTGTTCAAAAGCCATTAAGCTACACATGGCAGCTTTACTTAAGCTTTTCACAATTTAATTTTTCATCTGATGGGTTCCCTTAGTTATGAGGATTACGATTTTATTTTTAACTGATCAAATTTCAGTACATTAAGAGTGGCTGGATCCTTCTTACAGTTTTTCAAACCTTGAAAAACATTTATAAATGTTGATTGTCAGTAGCCATACATTAATATATCTACTGTATATCATCAGTCAAGGGAATGTGCAGTTTTTAGCAATAGCAGTAGCAATTACCCTTATATACTGCCCCATAGTGCTTAGTACACTCTATGGGAAGTTTACAGGTAATTAGCATTTTGCCCCAAACATGTTGGGTACTCATTTTACTTTCCCACCAGGATCGAACTCACAATGTGTTTTCTGCAATATAGCAGTTTAACTACTGTGTCGCCAGGGCACTACATCACCAGTTTTTGATGGTGTTTGCCTCTGAAATGTGTAGGAGACCAAAGCACATAGCAGCTCACTTTGCTTTCCAGCCATCAGTTGATCAGCAATGTAGGACAGAGCAGGATTTTCACATTGCAGATAAACTACAAAATCTGGTCAGGGTATCCTGCTATGGTAATTGAGTAGACCATACTGCTAGTGACTCAATGCTGATTGTCAAAGAGTGGTTAACTAACCTGACAACCCTGAGGACTAACAGCCTTGGGTGGTGAGGTTCACAGGGAAGGGTGATGGTCCCCAGGTGTAGTAAATCCCACTTGAATCCATCTTGATGGAGGCCAGCAGCCTCATCAATACTGACCTGGGGTTAATGGGGATTTGGTGCTCCAAAAGGGTGCAGGACCAGAATGTGGCTTACAGAACTGGATCAGTGGTATGAGTGTCACACTGTGATGCAGAAGGCAAATAGAAGGCCACTGCATTATATTGTTCCCAGGATGATAGTTATGGCTCATCACCATGAGGATAGCCAATATTTGGAATTGGATATGGTAATCGAAGGAGGAGGTAAATAATGGTCTATATCAGGGATTCTCAACACCCGGCCCATGAGCCTAATCAGGCCTGTGCATATCATTAATATGGCCCATGGTGAGAACCTGGATACTTCTATACATCCCCGCCAATCCACCCCCACCCCCACTGCCAGAAATTGTTATATGTCACTTACCGCTGCGACAATGATGAGGATTGTGCCTGTTTAGGCACTTCTCCCACAGCCTCCGTTTCTTCTCCCTGCAAGGGCAGACTTTGTGGGGCAAGATCTCTGTGTTTGTGGGCTTTTCCAAGGTTGCTCAGTGGTGCTGCGGCACAGAAAGTGCTCCATTCTGTGACTTTCTAGTGTCACACTCATGATGCAAGCACTGGTGACTGCCTGGCAGTGGTGTAGGAAGGTTTGATGGGGGTGGGAAGGCCTGATGGGGGTGGGAAAGCCTGGAGGGGGAGTAGAAAGGTCAAATGGGGATGGGAAGCCCAACGGGGGTCTAGGAAGCCCCAGTGGGGTGGGAGGGCCTGGTAGGGATGGGAAGGCCCAGCAGGGGATGGGAAAGCCTATCAGGGGTGTAGGAAGGCCTGATGGGGTGGGTGTGAAGGCTGTGTGGGGCTTTTCTGGAGCTGATTGTCTTGGTGGAGAGAAGGAGTATTATGAGATATGACTTTGTGGAGGAGACTCCAAGGATCAAGGCAGCCCATCATCTCTGTAGATGAGGATGCAGAGTTTGAAATCTCTAGCTCCTCTGTGGAATGGAGTTAGGATGGCTTAGAAGGAGCTACGGTTTTTGTGGTTGTGGAAGAGATGTAGGAAGAGGACAAGAGAATAAGGGATGTAGTGGTGGAAGAGAAAAAGAAGGAGTTAAGAGCTTGCTGAGTGCAGATTGGAGACAAGTGCAGATGGAAGACACTCAGACAAATCTTAGGGAAGGTGCCTGGTGGAAGAGGATGTGAGCCTTCTTGTAGAGTGGACATTTATATTTAAGGAGGGCACATGGTCTGGAGGGTAAAGAAGCATCATCTGGGTGGAGGCTGCAACAGCCAGCAGTGTGGCTAGCATTCTCTTCTTTTTCACATGTTTAGATGAACTCCTTTTTTAGTGCCTGCATGGACTTTATGTTTTCAAGGAAGCTTACTATCTCTTACAAAAAAAGCTTTGAGGAAAAGACTGGGGCCTCCTTTCCATCCTCTTTCAGGCATCTTGTTGGGTTTTTTTTGTCTTCTTGCATATAGAGACCTCCAGATATGCCAAAGTGAATGGTAGCTATTTGATGTATTCAAAATTTTTGTCCTTCATTTGATTTCTAGAAGTAGCCAATACAATTAGTAGCATCATGGTATTACAATCCAGTCCTGACTGCCAGTACAGATCTCCACCCTCCACCTCCTACATGTATCTTATAACCCAAGCAGTTCAGAAAATCCATATTTTTGATATGGCATTATAACTTTATTACCTACACTGATGTAAGATGCAAGCAGTGGGTTATGTCTCCCTCTCCCTATTCAGGCTACTGTTTGTGTATACTAATCTGCAGACTTCTACTGTACATAAAGGATTTTATGAAGAGGGTTAGGTTAATATTTATGGATAATCTCTAGTGTCAAGGGGAACTTTCCTGTGATGTATACATAAACTGGAAAGAAAAAAAATAACGGAAGTGAAAAAAATATCACCTTCTGAAGCTGTTTTAAATCTTCAAAAGAAATACTGATAACTTTAATGGCTGGGATGTTTATTTTCAAAGACTGTTCCTTCTTAGTCCGAACAGCTCCTAGTGCAAATGCAAGCTGAAATCTCTTTTGCACCTGGCAGGAGCTAAACTGTTTCAGTCTCAAATATATTATACAATAAATCAAGGAGAGACTATCATCTTTTCTATCAACCCCTTTTAACCCTCCCTTAACCAAAGCGTTTTTGGTGTAGGTTGCCCAGCCAATCATGCCATGGGTTGCCTGTGCTAAAGACATAACATAAACACAATATGTGGCAGGGACTAAATATATGTTGATATCATTATCAATTGCATATTTTGCAGGAGGTGGTATATAAAACTACAATGAACTGTGACAAGAAGAAACAAGGATTTTTAAAAGGCTTTGAAGTCAGAAACCTATGATCAAGTCAAGTTCATTTGTGGTAACATGACCCATTCAACGGAGCACTGCAGTGGATAAGATGCTGAGCTTGGAGACTGGAAAGTTGGGTTTTGATACTGCATGACAGATCTTGGGGACATGGAAGGAACCTCATTTGGGCATCCACTGAGCAGAGTTTCTCCAGCAAAAATCATTTCAACCCAGAGTAATTTCTGTCACAAAATTTATTTGTTTACCTACTCAACTCTAAACCACACAACCCAAATGTGAGAGGGTCATGAGAGAGAGAGAGAGAGAGAGAGAGAGAGAGAGACCTACAAAAGCACCACATTATCTGTTTACTGAATAGCAGATCCATTAAAAAATAAATTAAATTAAAAAGCCTCGTGGGCAAAAGCATAAGAAAATGGGTTTGACAGAGAACACACTATTACTCATTAAGGTTGCAAGTTTGATCCTTACCAGGGGTCAAGGTTGACTCATCCTTCCATTCTTCAGATGTTGGTAACATGTGTACCCAATATGTTGGGGACAAAATGCTAATTAACTTGTGAACCGCCCAGAGAGTGCAATAAGTGCTATGAGTTGGTATATAAGTGTGTGTGTGTGTGTGTGTGTGTGTGTGTGTGTGTGTGTGTGTGTGTGTGTGTGTGTGTGCCCATCCTGAAAAAATATTTGCCCGCCCACTTCTAGAATCCTGGCTACGGCCCTGGCTTGAATCCGTTGTAGCCAGAACATCCAGATCTTCACATTGTCCTATATTTAGATGGATTCAATTTATTACCAAATGTAACTTGTGTGTTAGAATTCCCACCATCTTAAGGTACTGGCTTCTGTCAACGTAGTTGGCAAATCAACTTTTCAAACAAGTCACTACAATAGCTTAATATCAAGAAACAATGAAGTGCAGTTTCCCAAAACTGAGCAAAGACATACGCTTGTTTGATATTCTTTGTGTAGGAGACAGGGGCTTCAAATTTGTTATTCATGGGATAGTCATAATATGTGAGCAAATTGGAATGGAGAAATTTATAAGTGAGCTGCATTAAGTAGCAAATTGGGTTTAATTTAAAAAAATAATAATTTTAAGCAAAACTTATATAATTTTGAGAAGAACTATCCAAAGAGAACTCTAAAATTTGTGTCATTCTTTTGCTTAATTAGTAGCCCTCAGTGCAGATACCGACATATCTGCACACATTAAATTGGAAAAGACACGTATCAGTACTTCTGTCTTTTAAGTAGACAACTTTGTTAAGGGATGATGGGCCAAATTCTAGTCTCTAGAAAACATGAACTAAGTGAAGCAAATCACAATTTTGGAATTGAATAATATTTTGCATGTAAATTCCATTTGCAAAGAACAAAAATCATAGTTTCATATACCATTGAATGCAGTATCTCAATTACCGATGTATATAGTTCTACGGAGAAAAGTGGGCTGTAGTTCCAGTAATGAATATTTGAACATATTCAGTTCTGTTTTTAAAAATGATGATATCTTAGGAAGTTGTAAAAATGATTTTGTTGGGCACACATTTCAGGTCTATACAATATTGTGAGTGGTGTGGGTGTGTGAAACTGAGAAAATGGTATTTGCTCAAAGTGTCATACTCAAATCAGCGAATAAGCTCTATTTTTAGTTAATCTGATCAATTTTCAATATATGTCAGCTGCCTTGTATGTTTGGAATAAATGGCTGAAAAAATCACTGCAATATCGACAAATCCTACTATGTTGTGAAATTGCAATGGGTCTGTAGCTGATGTGACTCATTACAAGCATGTGTTTATCAGAAACCCATTGCTTTTTTTCCCCTCTTATGTTGATAGGATACTGGCTTTCATCCAAGTCCTCAGGGCAAAGTGGTTTGGAGACTGAGCTGATAGCTTTCTCTGACAACCAAGTCAAAAAAGTCTGTAATCTCAAGTGCACTTTACTAGGGTGTCACACCCAATGCACATAGTCAGACTCATTTCTGAACAAGCATGAATGAATTTTCACAATGTCCTGAATTTTATCTAAAATTGGGTTAACTCAGGAAAAATGTTTCAAAAAAATTTATGATCTAAAACAAAATAATGCAAAATGTAGCAAGTAAAGTTTGCTATGGTCCATTGGGACCATTCCCCTCATGTAGCCCCATTCCCTTTAGAAAACTGCATTGGCGTGTGAAGGTATGCATCCCTTCCTCTTAATTAACAGAAAATGATTAAATTATTCCCATATACTGTTTCTCTAAAAATATTCTGGCTTAACACCCCATTTCATCAATGTCGACTACAACTCGTATCTGATAATGCATTTTTCCCTGAAGCAGGAAAAATGTCATTGGTGTGAATTTGTTTAAGGTGAATCCCAGCCTGCCACAAAGTGACCCACACACTATGATCATGGAGCCATCTCCTGCAGCACATACAAAATGAGACATGCAGGATTTAACACCGGGACTGCAATGGACTGTCGTGGCCCTGAGGATATTATCATGTGTCTGGCTCGACATCCCACTATGGTAATGGAGTGTCATGCAGCGGTTAACTAACCTGACTTCTAAAGGGGTCAATGGCTTTGGGGGGATGAGCCCCTTTAGATGGGGTGATGGTCCCCTCAGTGGAGGAAATGCCACTGGAAACCATTATATTGGGCTCAACAGCAAAATGAGTGGAGGAGGAATTCTGATTTCCAATGGTCATAGAAGCGGGAGAGTCCATCCCAAATGAACACCCCATTTAATTTTAATATTACTTGTTACCATAACATTAATTGCTACATCCGAAACCTCACTATACCATTTGTTTAATTGAAATCATACTTTGTTTTCTTGTTCCTAGCTACTATTAATCTTGCCACTGTTAATAAGTTAGAAATTAGTTGTCCAGCTATATTTCTCCTATCAATTATTAATAAAAGTACTATTTTAGAGGATCCCTAAAAATTGGACTTAGTTATTTCTTTTATTTCTTAGAAATTGGTTGCCAAAATTTCAATATATTTTTACAATACCTCCACAATTATTCTAACACAATTTAGAATAATTAGGAACCATTTGATTTGATTTCATCAGAGTTAAATGCCAATTCTGTTACATTTTTTCCAACCCCAATATTTATTTCTTCTTCCAAATCACATGTGGTTCCTTTGCTTCCAATAATATATTATACATTTTACTTATTATTCTGCTCACCTTATTTCCTTCTGCACTTTCCTTTTGTAATATAATTTTTTCAATTTTTTTTCAGTTACCTACATTTACCATAGTAAAGGTAAAGGTCACCCATGCTCAAAAGCCGGTCATATCCGACTCTAGGGTTCAGTGCTCATCAATGTATATAGCCAAAGAGCCAGTGCTGTTTGCATCTACAGATGTTTCTGTGGACATGTGCCAGGCATGACTCAACATGGAATGCTGTGTATCTTTCCACTGAAGTGCTACCTATTTATTTACTTACAGTTTCTTGCTTTCAAACTGGTAGGTTGGCATATCTTTCCTTACCATATCTTTTCTTACCATATCTTTCCTCTAAACCTTTGTCCACTCTTTTAATTTCCTAGAAATATCTCCAACTATATCACTAGATGTAATGTAGAAATTGATTATATGAATGTTTTCCTATATTTATTCCAAATTAAAGAGGAGAAAGACAAAGAGCAAAAGGCAAATTTAGAGAAATATGGTGATACAACATGAAAGACATACTGTTTTCTTTCCTTGAAAAATTATTGTATCTATCTTCCACCATTCAGCCTTCCTATAATCATATTTTATTTTAATATCCATATTCATTAAGGAATTCTCTTTTGTAATACCTTTTAGGGCTTTGATAAGTTCAACTTGAATACCATCATCTGCACTGGCTTTGTTGTTTGCAGTGCTTTTTAGGGCCTTTCTGCCTTCCCTCTCTAGGATTTCTGGCTCAAGTTCAATTTCCTCATCATTGTTATTATCAGGAGTGTTGAGGTCTTTTTATAGAGTTCCTCTGTGTACTTTTTTCATCTTTTCTTAATCTCTTCTGAATCAGCTAACTCCTTGCCATCTTTGTCCTTTATCATGGTCATTTTTGCTTTAAACATTCCCTTGATTTCCCCAATTTTTTTGAAAAGATCTCTAGTCCTGCCTCTTGTGTTGTTTTCTTCTATTTCTTTGCACTGTTCATTCAGGTAGGTTTCCTTATCTCTCCTTGCTTTTCTTTGAAATGTGTATTCAAGTGATTGTATTTTTCCCTTTCTTCTTTGCCTTTTGCATCCCTTCTTTCCTCTGCTATTTTAAGAGCCTCATCGAACAACCACTAAGCTTTCTTACGCTTCTTTTCTTTTGGTATGGTTTTCTTTGCTGCTTCCTGCATCTCTGTCCATAATTCTTCTGGCACTCTGTCTATCTGGTCCAAGCCATTGAATCTGTTCCACACCTCCACTGTGTATTCCTTAGGGATGTTGTCTAGGTCATATCTGTCTGGCCTAATTATTTTCCCTATTTTCTTTAGTCTAAGCCTGAATTTTGCAATCAATAGGTTGTGATCTGAGTCACAATCTGCTACTGGTCTTTTTTTTTTTTGCTGACTGTATGGAGGTTCTCCATCTTTGGCTGCAGAGTATGTAATCAATCTGGTTACTATGTTGGCCATCTGTCATGAAACGACATCTTTTTCCTAATGTTCTCAAAGCTTGGAGAGGACCTAGTCTTAACTAGGCCTCAAAAATCATTTCTCTTCTTTGTCTCACAAGATTACGTGTCATGAGACAGTTTTTTTTCCAGTTCAAGTCAGTGTTCCCATTCCTTATCTCTAAGCTTGCTGAGTTCCCTGATGTTGTGACTACATGTTAGAGCACTGACTGTACACGTGTGTCAACAATCCTATGTTGTGGGAAAGTTTCTAACTGTCTCTGATTGGCCTAAACACAACACATGGTTTAGAATCTCCATCTTGGAGAGGAGGAAGGCGTTCGCTTTTGGATGTCTATGGAATAACATCTTGGCCTGTGGGACTATTCCTTTTTGTCTTCAAAATGATTACCTAGAGTGATTGGCCTTTCTGGACTGTTCTTTATGCTATAGGACTATGTTTTGTTTTTCGACTGCCTGTGGACTGACGTATGCTTTTCTGGATTATCCTATAAGAAACCTACTACAATAAATCAATTGTTTTTGCTTGAAGATCGTCTCTTTCCTTAACAGATGCTGACACACACACACAAGGCCTAGCTACCAGACCTCCCTTGTTTGCTTCATTGCCTGAGCATAGTAAAAATTCTTTTAATGCAGGCCGGTTCTCCCATAGAGCTAACAAGGGCTAAAGGTTCCCGTAATGAGACAGGGGTCTCAGGAACTGGAAGGGAGGGGCCCTTTACTGGGACGACCAGATTCTGACACCATCTGGTGTTGTCCATGTGTAAAGTCTCCTCTTGTGTTGCTGGAAGAAAGTGTTTGCTATGACCAGTGTGTTATCGTGACAGAACTCTATCAGTCTTTGGTCTGTTTCATTCTGTGTTCCAAGATCAAACTTGCCTGTTATTCCATTTACTTTTTGATTTCCTACTTTAGCATTATTGTCATCGGCTGCTACTCGGATCCAAGCACACATTTTCCTGGAAGTCACTTTCTCAGTTGATGGATGTGTGTCTGGTGACTCAATAAACCAATCATGGCATGAAGCTTGTGACCATACACAGTACACTGAATAAATAGTGGAGGGCATAGTTGAGATTGACAAAACTTTCGTGTTTGTCGCTTAGCCTCTTTATGTCTGTGGCATTCTCCCTTGAAGTGGTCGGTAGCAGCAGAGATGGTTTGGTGCGAAAGTGGAAAATCTATAGCTGCTGCTTCCCATGTTTGTGGGTTTATACCTGACACCTTCATGATTTATTTCAGCCGGTCCTTATAATGCTTCAAAGGAGCTCCACAAGGTCTTGTAGCAGAGCAAAGTTCCTCATAAGTAATTTGATGAGTAATGTCTCTTTTCTTTTGCTTTTATAATGCTCCTCAGATCTTTTATATTTAAAGTTGAAATTCTTAAACTGTTAGCCATATGTCTCTATCAACATATCTCCATTCCTGTTCCATAAAGTGAAAATTTTCCCCAATACTAACAAAATCCAGAACATCACCCATCCCTAAATATAGTAACTAGACTTCCCTTTAACCTACCACTTGAGGATATAATGATTTACTTTCCTTTGATCCACTGTGTTTCCAGTATCTTAAGCATACATTGAATCAAAATGTGTGAGAGTGTGTGCGTGAGAGAGAAACCACCCACTGTGAGCTAGCAGGTATCCATTACTCCCCAATGTTCCATCTATTATATCTTACAAACTTTACTTCATTCAGTATCCAAACATATTCACTATTTGAGCTTCCATCCCTTCTAAATTCAAATAATGAACTTATTCTAACTAAACTTGCTAATTCTATCCTCACCTGCCCCATCTATTTAGGTGCTATCTCCATCTTAACCATGCTTTATCTTCATCTATTAATTACACTTCCCATCATTTTAAATTCTAATTACTACCATCAGCTATTATTTACTTAGTAAATCACTTAGGATAATTTACTACTAAAATAAAAACTATTCCAACTCACACATGCCTTTTTAGCTTCTTCATCTTTTAGCTTCTTCATCTTCATCCTTATACCTAATATAGAAACAGCCCTTCCCTTTAAACTTTACCTTCTCCTTCCACTCTATGAGTGGATTCTATAATGTAAAGGAACTCTAGTTAACCATTTAACCATTTCCCAACACTTCCTCATCTATCCTCCTTTTATTTATTTATTTTATTTCTTAGATTTATATCAGTGCTCCATTCACCGAGGCGACTCTAGGTGACTTACAACACATATTACAAACACAACATAAAAACAATCTCATAGAAATAAACATAAAAAGTCTCAGGTTAAAATCACTAAAACTTTAAAACCTTTTAGCATCTTCTCCCTGGATTTATTAATGTGTTCTTTTTTTGATCCCAACCAATTCCTCAGGCTATCAAACTTATCATACTTATCTAACATAATTTATAAAAACCAGTCATTATCAATTGTCCATTTAAGGAATTCACAAACACATCTCCTTAACTCTTTAGTTGATGGTCAAATTTTAAAAGTCAATATATCTCCCCACTGGACTAGTAGATATATTCAATGACATATGATCATCAGCTCTTTCCTGAACTTCTTAACACTCTCCCTTAGAAGTAGGTCAATCTTGATTCTTCCTCTCCGTTTTATTTACCTCTTGTTCCATTTGTTGGTCATTAATTGGATCTCACTCATGGAATAAACTCAAATCTTTATCCAACAATTCTATCCTATAATATTTATCAGCATATAAAACTTTCAAATACACTGGATACTTCCAGTTAGACCTAACATTATTCTTTGTGAGGATAGTAGTAGCCAACTTTAAATCTCTTTTTAAAAATAGTTTTTCAGATATCTTGATACAACTGTATCAATGACTATTTCTATTTTATTTGTCTATAACAACTGTCAAGCCTTTTCCTTTGCTGTTTTTTAATAAAGAATTCCTTATAAAAATTTGCAAATCTCACAACAATTTCTTTAGAAAATGTCCTTCCTCTGTGCTTTCCTATTCAATAAAATCTCTCATAGTCCTCTTGAACCCATGCCAAATTTGATGCCACCATCGTAATCTAGTCAAACACTATGTCTCTAATATTTGTTCCCTTATCCACATCTCCTTCTGGGAATCTACACAGTTTCACATTCTTTGTCCACCCTATATTCTCCTAATTAATCACCTTCTTATCGGTTTCAGCCTACTTGACTTAATGCCAATATATTTGTCTAGCATTAGCTTTAACCATTTTGTCAAATTTCTTCACTTTCAAACCTAGTATCTTCAATTAATCTTTAATCTCTGATATTGATTTATGTAATTCTGTTTTAATTTGTGTCACTGTTTCCTGTATATTTTGCTCCATTTCTGATTCAGTTGATGACCCCAATTCTGTTGTGAGTTCTTGTTTAACCTCTTTAGATTTTTCTCCAATCATTTCATGAATTCTGTTAACAATCTATCTTCTTTCACCATTCACTTCTTTTGCTATGAGTCTTGTAACATCTATATTATTTGATCTATGCATCAAGCAAACACTTCTTCCTTTTTGTAACATATGAGGTTCTTCCTTAAGATTAGATCTATGGTTCCTGCTTCTTGTGATTCGGCAGCTTCCTGCTTCTTGCGATTTGGCAGCTTCTTCCTTACTTCTGTTGCAGATCTCTGAACTTTCTGCAAATGTTTTGACTTCAAAAGAAAAATCCATGCTTTGAAGTCTTGGCAAGCTGTGATATGAGGAGTGAGATTTGTCATGTCTATTGCATTTCCATGTAGGTGTCTTACTTCTCCTTATCTCAGACCATCTTGACATTAAAAAAATGAGAGTCTCTCCAAGAAGAGAGTTCATGAACACACTTCACTGCTGGCTTACTTTAAAATTCTCTTTTTCTCTTATATGACATACATTTTACTCACAATCCACCAGATATAAATAGAAAATTTTAAAAACAGTTTTGGTGGCTTAGTACAGTGATGACGAATGGATAGCACACATGCCAGAGGTGGCATTGGAGCCTTCTCTGTGGGCACCCGTACAGTCAACCCAGCACCGGGTTTTCTCTGCCCCTCTGCCCAGCAGTCGGATGGCAGTGCTTCTTCCCTGCCCCAGCACAGAGTTCATCCCACCCCTCTGCCCAGCAGCCCAATGGGAGTGTTTCCTTCCTCCCCTATTGCTGTGTTGGCACTTTGTGATAAATAAATGGGTTTTGGGTTGCAGTTTGGCCACTCGGTCTCTAAAAGATCTGCCACCACTGGCTTAGGACAACTTAATTCAGCTGTTGGCCATCTCAGACCAGATACAGAACTCCCAACTCAGGAAAACCCAGAGTTATGAAGAATATATAGTCATGCTGCCCTTGAAGGAGGACATTCATTTCCAAAATATCTTGGACAATAATAACATTAGGCCATTTTTACAAAACTATTTTTTGTTTCTTTTTTTTTACATCTAAGACTGATATCTTGAAAAAATGTACCAAGGATCATACTGCACACATAAATGCTTTCATAAGGCTAAGCTAATTAGCTGAAAAGCACCTTCTATAGATATATGTTTAGCATGGTAAATAATATTATAAAACAATAGAATTTATAAATGTTATTTTCATAGTTTATATGACTTTTGAATCAATATATCTGTTGCTTATATCTGCAAACATTCATGTTTTCAGACTCAAATGATGATGATTGTGGTGGCAGTGGCTAGAAGAAGGATAAATACTAAGAATTATGGTATACAGATTTACAGAGGAATGTCTATACTTGTTACTGATCACTGTCATACCACTTCGGCCACAGAGTATACACACTTTTGGTGTAGCTTCTGAACATTATATTATTGAGTAAAAATGATTATTCCAGTGGCAGCACTAGTAACTAACCTTAGTCCTCTACATTTTTTATGTACTGTATGTGTAAAAACATTTTATTGATTACATTTGTATCCCATCCCAAGTGAAAAAGTATGCACTGGGTTTATCACATTCATTCTCAATATCTTTATGAGCTCTCTTAGGCTAAGGCAGAATAACTTGCCCAAGGCTAACTGGAGAACTTGATGGTTGAGTGGAAATTCAATATGAAGCCGTGCGATTCTGAGCCCAAGTCTCTATCAACTGTGTCACACTTGCTTTAGATGTTTAAAGATCTCATTTACCTTATTTAAAGCTTCACATTGGAGAAAAAGAATCTTGTGTTCTGCAGCTGGCTTTATGGCTTTTGGAATGGAACATATCTGTCTGCTAGCCTTGTAATAAAGTAAAGCTACTGTCAGTGGACAAAGCCATCAATCCTTCAGCAGCAAATATATTGTCACCCTTTAAAAGTGGTCTCTTAGAAGAATTTCAGTTTTCAATGCATTGACAGTAAAAACAGACACAACTGGTATTGTAGGATGTTGTGCCAAAGATTGCATGTTAAATGCCTGTAAGTGTCTTGCACTAATCTGTCAAGTTTTAGCTGCTCCATTTTGAAATGTGAGAAATATCATATTTCTTGAATGTTCCTCAGTGTCAGCATTGCATTTCTCCATTCGAAAGGCAATATGGTCCAGCTTTTCAACTGGCTGGAAGCTTGTCTGTGGAGTCTGCTTTTATGATAATACAGAGTGGCTGTTAATTTAAAAACTGTCATTTGCAGAGCATGGTCGAGGAAAACCAGCTGAGATGAGAATAGGCCACTGATTGAATGAAGTGCCCTGAGACAATTGATGATTTGCAGGGGCTAATTACCATTTTCTTCAAATGAAACAATGTAAAAAAAAAGTTGCTTTGTATATGATAAAACTTGTTCCAATACCTGTAGTTTGCCATCACACTCAGGTCCATGGTGGTTTAATAGATTTTTTTGTGACTCACCACCTCCACTTGTGTTTGTTTTCTTAGAGCTTTCTTCAATATTGCAATATATGTAGGAAATTGGTAGCCCAAGTACTTACACTTCTCATTTCCATTGTATCACAGTTTGGAGAAGTTGCTATTTTGGATTATACTTCCCAGAAACATTCAGCCAGTTTAACCAGCAGCCATTGCAGCTAGTAATTCTAGTGGTTACAATTCTAAAAAAGTAACTTTTCTAAGCTTGGATGTTGTTTGTACAAAAAACAATAACACTACATTGACTCAGGGGAAGCATGCCCATGCTCAAACTTTTAGTGAATAAATAAAATAGCTGCAATTTTAAGGTTGCAAGAAGTGTGTCTTCAGCAAAAATTTAACAAGGTTTAATAGTTATTTCCTTTGTCCCAATAAATTTTAGGAATTGTAGAACTGAGAGAAGGAGAGGAGTATTCAATGATATCCAAGATTCATTGGATTTTAGTTAATGCAACAGAAAGGTTCTTCCCCCTTCCCTTTTCCCTGCCCCTTCCTCCTCCTCCTCCATCTCCACTGCTGTGTCTAGGCCAGATGTGAAACTGGCAAATGGAAGCCACCTTTTGGTGAGTTCATTCTGCAGTTTCTTTCATCTAATCTAGTGTGACAAAGATTAGCAGGCTCAGCAAGATGGTCATTGCCTTGGGTATGCCCGATTGTGGTTGAAAAAATACCACAATCTTCAAGGAGATTCTTTCTGTGTACCCCTTCAGTTTTGATACTAGTGACCAACAAGTGGAGCAACCCTACAATGGAAGAGCTGCTACCAGAGTGCTGCCAACAGACTAGCTACTGGTGGTATTGGGAGTATAGTAAAAGGGGGCAGTGTTCTTTTTTCAACTTCCCTTTGTTGCAGTAAATGGAGAGAGTAAATTAGATCAGGTGTCAAAGCAAAGATAAGTCTATAGCTCCTCAGCTACCTCAGCATATTTCCCCCCCCCTCCCAACTGGTATTGAAAAACCAAACACAAGTCCTTATTCATTCCTGAGCCATTCCTATTCTATACTTTTCTTTCTATACATAAAACTGCATGCACACACCTCAGGTTGATGAAAGGACATACAATTGTGAAATACAGTCAAAATTGACACTTTCAGATTTCAAGCCAAATAAAAGAAAGCTTAGTTGATGTCAATAATGAAAATAGAGAGACTACTCCAAAATGTATCTTACTGACTGTATTTTTATGGAGAACTGCATACAACCATGATAAAATTAAAGAATACAAGTTTTGATTTAGTCCTATCCACTAAAAAAGTGAGATATTTATTCCACTGTATGTGTTCATTTATTTATTTTACAAGTACTGCTGTTCTCTAGACTTCAAGCAACCATTCTGGTTTAGCTCAAATTGTGGCTTCTATTTTCTTCTCAAGGGTGAATGGAGCACTGTTTATACAAATAACCCATTATATTTAGTTTAGGTGATGGTGACATATGACTCAGTAAAAATGTGATTGGTAAATTAAAGATGCAGAATTTATTGAGCTGTTTTTGTCTGTCTCTAAACCACAGAGACCTGACACAGTAGCTGTGCTGGTCTGTTGTTACACTAAAAACAGTAAAAAATGTTGTGATGTCTTGAAAATTAACCAGTTTGATTTGATGTACACTTTAATGGACAACACCACACTTCATCAGAGACATAATATTGTTTCAGTTTTGTCCACACATCTAATGAAGGAGCCTAAATTCCTCAAGGCTTATGTTCCATGAGGTTCTTAGTTATTCTTTTCATCTGTAAAAAGTAATTTATCACAATTAATACTTGTTTTCATTATTCATTATTTTTGTTATGAGTTTTACACACACACCTTCCTTCAGAAATCTCCAACAAGTACACATTGCTTTTTCTTGCTCCAGCTGTATCCTGTCTTCTACAAAAGTCTTTATTAGCTTGTTCTTGTTATCTAAGAGTCTCTCTCCATTGAAAATGAGTGCCTAATTAAATCTTCTGTTTGTAATTTAAACTGTCAGGAATATAACATTTCCAGATATGGGAATAATATGCAGGGATGCTTCCATGTTAGGATACCATAATAGCAGGAGGTCTCAACCTTTTTAAGTCAGGGGCTGGGTCAAGCTCCCTCACACAGCTTCAGGGGCTGGATGGCAATTTTGCCCTTCCTCCAGCACATGGCACTTCCTGCTGTGATAGAGGCAGTGGGGGGCCACATGAAATGGTGCCATGGGCTGCATCCAGCCCTCGGGCTGCAGATTGAGAATCTGTAATAATAGTAAAGTGTTTTTGGCTTATTCCTTCCACTTCATCCATGTGACTTGTGTTTGAGTCAACAATTTAGACTTCAAGTTCCAATGTTATGCTAATTCAAAAGGCTAAGACTTGAATAATGGCTTATTTCCATTCCACATAAACAATACTGTTCTCACAATTTGCTATTGGCAATGGAGCATTTCAACTCTATATCTCTGACACAATCCCAGCAAAATGTTAATGGCAGAATGCTGACCTTTTTTTTTTTAAAGTTGTTTCTTCTTATTGATGCTCCTCACAATGGTCTCAAAGTTTATGTACAAGTCTGTAGATATTTGTTTTGCAGCTGTGGCTCTAATGAAAGCATGATCAATAGAAAGGGAACAGTTCTACTTTGTAAAGGAAGTGCCCAAAGCTATTACATCTGCATTTGCCTGATATCTTTCTGACCTTAGTTCATAAATTCGTCTACTGTAAATGTGTGACATAGAGTGGAGATTGAGGTGGCAGCTGCTTGGCCCTGCTCTTGAAATTAGTTTGAATATTTGAAAGAAAACACAGACACGTCAGGGTGGAACAAGAAAGTGTGGTCTTGCCAATAGTGTAATAAGATAAAATATAGACTCTAGAATACTGTGGATACTCTTGTTTAGGTGCACTATGCAGAGTTTCAAAATATGATAAGGAAGTCCAATGAGCATCCCACTCTAAAGAAAAAAAAATAAGATCTTTGTCTTCGTGCTCATTGGACTGCTTTCATTGGTCCTCCAAAAGCTTAGGCTAGAATCCTATTCACTGTGGATAGAGTATAATGCTTTGCCTGCAATACTTAAAAAGTCTTCTTCTGAAAGCTGAAAATCCTTTATATTACAATGCATGGGCTTATGCTTACACAAGGAGGTAATAGATGCCTCACTGCAGAGTGTACACAAATGAAATAGGTGTGAGGATTATGGCCGTAGACAGTGTTTTGGACAGACTGCAGACCGAATGAACACATACCTACTGTGAGATCTTGAAGTTTTCCTCCTTTGTAAATGGAGACAGAACAAAATTGGAGCACAATTATTTAAGCAAATCTCAATGGTCGCATTCATTATCTCAATTCCTGCCTTGCCTTATGTTGCTGTTTCTTTCGCTCTCTATTGCATTAGCAATTTCTACATTCCTGTTATATTACTTGCTGCATAACAATTTAAACAAAAATCAAAAAGTGAGTGTCCCTGGGAAAGAGAACAGTTCAACTTTGTAAAGGAAGTGCCCAAAGCAATTACATCTGCATTTGCCAGATATCTTTCTGATCTTAGTTCATATATTCATCTGCATAAAGATACAGTACATCTGTTATACAGTACTTCTATCTCCATCTGTAATGTGTTTCCCTTTGCAGCTATTTAGCAAGCCCAGGTACTGCTATTAAAGTGAATAAACAAAAACTACATACTTAAGAGCCAATCATGTTAATGTCACATATATTTTGATTATAAATAATTTGGCTTAGATTTAGCTATGGTATACTCTGATTGCATCCTTGCTGCACAACTTTGTACTACATAAGACTGATCATGTCATTTTGCTGTGGTTATTTGTAAAACAATTCTGATCCCACCTGAAGCTTCTGGGGTACCTATGGGATCCTTTCGTTGTGAGGAACCCATTGGGGCCACAAAACAGGGAAGTCTTTAATTTCAGAAAATCACCACTGCTAGGGTGATTTTACTGTGGGCACCAATTTTCAGCAATTAAGATCTCTCTCCTACCACCCACCATTCCTGAGGAAGCCTCAGAACCTTTGAGGATGGGAGGTTGGACATTTTAAATTTATGGGTAAGTGTCATCCTTACATGGCCATAAAGTAGTCCAAAGGATTTCCTCCTTACTGGCACAATTTTTCAAAAAAACAAAGATCAAGCTTATTTCCAAATATATTCCAGCTAGTTAAGCTCCATCGATGCTAATAAGGGTGATGTGGGTGTCAGCAAAGAATCAGGCTTTAAGTATCTTTGAACCAAACAAAACAATATAATCTCTTGAGCGAGAAGAAAATAAAATAAAATACAACAAGTTTTTCCAGAACATAACTGAATTTAATGAGCAGCCTTGTCAGTAATGCATCACTTGAATTGACTGCAATGACTACATTTTGAAGAACATACATATTTTTCATATTTTTAATTTTTTTTGCACGATCTATTAAATTATAACTGTCTCTTTCTAAAGAAAATGTTATTTTCTTGGTTTGGTTGAAAAGAGGTGACATGGCATTTCCCAAGGATGATCCATGGAGTTACTATAAATTTGCTATGGGCTCTCTCTTCCCCCCCCCCCCAAGATGGTGATGATGGACAACATCTAAAACACTGGTCTTTAACACAACATTTGTTAGAGCATTTGCTTTATTTTTTCTTAATTTTTAACCCCAAAGTGGCAAAGCCTTCATTATGGATCTAGGAATATTCCATCTAAATATCAATGTCTGCTGAAACTATCTGTCCTTGGGTTGAGTCCCAGGCAGTAGATAGTGTGGAATTAGATTTTTACCCATAGTGATGTCTGTAATTAGGCAAGGCTACTATGACAAGTCACTCCAGTTTGCTTCCCACTGCTTCTTGGCAAGTGATTGCCAGGCAATCAAGTAGAATGAGCAGAGCAGCCACTTGATCTCCATGATTAAGAGCAGATGGATACCTTATTAACCCCCACTTACCTGTATGAAGAGAAACTGAATATTTTTGGAATAGACATTTGTGGAAGAGAATGGTGGTGAGAAAGAGGGATGGAAAACTGATATGGATCCTGGTGGTAAGATGGAGGAAATGAAAGACAGAGATCAAAGGTAGGGTAGTGAGTCTGAAGATACAGTGGCATCAGAAAATTATGAAAGGCAAGATGAACAGTGATGTTGGTTGATGAAAACCTGGGCAATACTGATTAAAATGGAAGATCTGTGGTTCAAAGCTTCAGACTGAACTACAGAAAGAGTGTGTTTGTGGACGGTATGGGCCTCTCACTACCAAAACAAGAAATTAATAGTTGTGTGGTGGATGTCTTTTGTTGAGGAGCCCAACAGAGCTCATGTGACAAAGGAAGAATGAATAACAATCATGAAAACTTTTGAATATGCAGTTCAGATCTGAAATACAATATCTAACTTGTATTGTCTTCCCCAAATATTACAACATTAAATTTGCAAATAGAATACACTATATTCAACACAAGTATAGTTAGAAAGCTGAATTGCAAACTGGGATGATACTAACCTTGTTCAAAGGCAAGAGTACATAAACTGTGGTTTAGGATGCTGGTTAGAAAACTGACATTGAGCCACAGTTTCCTTCTAAAAAGCTGCTGGAATCATGATCCCATCTTCAGAGACATCACCAAAATGTTGGCGGGGGGGGGGGGGTTGTTAAAAAATTGTGTCAGAAGCAGGGGCTCAGATTTTGTGAAGAGGGTATCATTTAAAAAAGGACAGATGGCATCACTAGAGAGATGGAATCACATGGGAAAATTCAGGCAAGATAAAGGAAACAAGAAGTAAGGCAAGGATGGAATAATAGTAATAGAAGGGATGGTAAAGAATATGAAGTGGTTTAACAATTAGTTAAAAATGGATAACTGAAGAGTGGTTAAGAAACACCAAAAGAGAACAGAATAAAAAGGAAGGTAGTAAAGGAGAAATGAGAGGAAAAATATGTCCAACTAGTAGATGAAAGTCCACAGAAAGGCAGGACAGAATACAACTTCAATTCTAGCTGATAAGATTAGACCCCAATGGGGAGCTAGAAAATAAGGCTATAGAAAGCTCAAAAATCACCTTTTTTTTGTTTTTGACTGTGTTTGAGGAGTATTTTTTTCTCATGCCCAAGAAAGAATGCATACAACTATCCAATTATAAATGTCTAATTATGTGACTTACTCATTGAAGTACATATGAAAGAAGCAATAGCACCACCTATGCACTAGATCAGGAGTCAGCAGACCTAGCTCTCCAGGTGTTCTTGGATTTCTATTACCAGAAGCCCAAGTCAGTACACCTGCTGATCAAGGCTTCTGAGAATTGAAGTCCAAGAACATTTGGAGAGCCCAATTTGCTAACCCCTGCACTAGATCAATGAAACTCAATACTGGTTTGAAACTCGGTATTCATTGCAGAGTGCTAACCTTCCTCCATTGGAGAAACCAGCTACTAGGTGTCCTAATTGGCAGAAAAGAAGCAAACCTAAATTCCTATTCATTAGTCTGAACCAAACCTCTTCCCACAGCTTACAAGATTGTGGCATAAGATCTGGGTGGAGTGGAGATCTTCAGAGAGTTGGGATTCCTAGGCATTGTGAAGTTCCCATCTCCAGCATGAAAAGTGGGTGCCAGTGACTTGTCATTGTTCTGAGTGCTAGCCTTCTGTGAAAGATTCTATAAAAAGGCTAAGACAACCAACATTCCTATTTCAGTTACTATGGGAAATTATACTTTAAGCCAGGCTTTCTCAATGCTTTTGGGTCGCAGGCCTGACCACACCTCCTGGGCGGCTGGTCATATAGTTCCACCCACCTGGAAGCAGAAGTAAAACGTACACTGCACATGCACATGCATATGCACATAACACATTTAGTGGTGTTCTGTGCATGCAAGGCACACAGTTTTTCCTGCTTCCAGGGTTGGCGAAAAAGTCACGGGCCTGATGAAATGACTTTGGGGGCCAGGTATGGCCCATGGACCATATGTTGAGAATGCTTGGTTTAAGCACAACTGGTGCAGTGAGAAAATGAGGAGGCTGAGAGTTAAATCAGAATGGAATTCTGTGGTCCTGTTGTCTAGAAGATAGGAAATGTGCAACTGAATTGAAATTTTCACATATTGTATAATTTTACTTTTCCAAGATAGTATCTAAGTTCAAGGTGTGATTGGTCTTACTGCCAAGGTCATTCTGTGGTGTCAGGAAATGAACCTATTTCCTAAGGCTTGAAATTGCCAATTTCCAAATAGGCCTCAGAAAAATCCATTTCTCTCTCTCTGAGCCTCAAGGCTGTGTAACAGCATGTTTTTCAACCATGTTTTTCAGTATTTCTTATCTTTTGTAAGCTAGCAGAGCAATGTTATGACTAGCCCCAGTGCATCCTGTGGGCACGTGTATAAACAATGTACTGTTGTTTTGAGAAAGTTTTCTCTGTTGCTTGCTGATACGTCATTGGCTGAAGCAGTCCCACCTGACTGCAAATTCTCCATTTTGGAGAGAAGAAGGAGTTCGTCTCTGATTCTTCATGGATTAAGACCTGTTTTTGATTAGAGAGCTTTTGTTTCTGCATCTCAATGGGCTAGAAATCTTTAGCCTAGGAGCTAAGCACTTTTGCTCCTTAAAAATGGTTACCTAGATTTGCCTGTGGACTTTATTGGACTGACCTGTGCTACTGACTTTTATGCTTTATGAACCTGATCAATAAATCTTCATCATTTTTCTGAACAACGTGTCTTCATTGGACTAAAAAGGGTAGGAGCTGCCTTTCCCACACACAAATCTTTGAACACGCTACCAAATAAAAACCCCTTAAGAGCTGATAAGCAGCTGAGAGTTGGATCTCTGTTCTAATTAGCCGTCCAGCTCGCCCTGTGTAGGTTTGTTTTGGTTTCCAGGGGTTTTCCAGAAGTGTAGGGGCCGGCTGGATCGTGACATGGTGGCAGCGGTGGGATGTCGCGCCTCTTGAAGAAGTTTTTTTTTGTGTGTGTGTGCATGCTCATCTCTGCCCAGCAAGAAGAAGCAGCCTTCGTTTATTTTGGCTGAAAGCCTGCGTGTGTGCATCTCCAGCAACGACGGCTGAAGCTGAAACTGTTTTGTTTTCCTGAGTTAAAAGTGCTGAAAGGAAAGCAACTGATTGCTGTTTTGAGTTTTGAGTCGGATTCTCAAACTCCCAGGGCCGAGGGCCGTTTCCAGTGCTGGCAAGACTGAGACGTCTTCCAAGCCTACAAGATGGAAGGTAAGCCAGTGGCTGATGAATGTACCCCCTCACCACAGTTAGCACCCCAAGACAGACTCCATTCCAGATGTGATCTTGGAGAAGGTGCCCAGATGATGTTTAGCCAAAAGGAAGGGCCCAGGGTGGGTGAAGCTTGTCCAGATGACTTCTGAGACTTCCCCAGACGCCCAGCAAGCCCCAAGCCCTAAGTAAGACTCTTTTGTGTTGAATTGGAGTCAAAACTCCACAGAGTGCCTATTTTCACTCAGAAGCAGTTCCTTGAAGTTAATTTTCCCCCAAAGCCAGGAAGAAGGAGTGGAACCCTTCAGATAAGATTTATTTACCTGCATTGAAGTTCCTAGTTGCTGATTACATGTGCTGTTTGGTCTTTGAAGACCTGGAGAAGTTGCTGATTGCCTCATTGTGTTTGAGATACCAGCGTAAAGGTGGAAGAGCTCCAACGGACTCCTCCACGTGTCCAAGGAAGAAATGTTTTGCTAGAGTGTGTGGGCCAGAGCCACCACTCTGAAAAGTGTTATCTACAGGCTGTTACACTACGCTGTTTTGGTTAGCTAGTGGGAAGTGGGAAATAATTGCCGGATGCAGTGTTTCCCTGAGTTTTACTACCCTTCGAGAAAGCCAAGAGCTGAAGAGGGGAGTAGTCCGTAAAGATGGCTGAGGGAGAGCCCAACTAGCGGTTTCAGCGATAGCAGAGGCCAGATCCAGATCCAGATTCCCGACGTACTGAGGAGAGTGAATGGAATTCTGCGCGCTCTTGAGTTGAGAAGCTAGTCAAGCCATCAATTCTGTTGCCTGTTTAGTTCCCAAACCTCACAGGGATGAGGGTGATGGGTTGTTTGATTGATTCCTTTGGACTGTGTTCTGATAAATACCTTAAAGGTTGTTTCTTGAGTTTGTTTTACTAGGAGATGCACATGTCCTGTCGTCTGAAAGAAGAGCTGATAACGGAACTCTGAGTGGACTTTGTTCAACTGGCTGTTTAATTGTTTGCAGGTGCAACATCGAAGAAGACAAAGAAGGGGGGAAATGTTATTGTTTCTTGCTAATCATCTGTTTATTTTTCCAGAGGCTCGTACAAGCGGCCTCTGTGACATGTGTGGTGTTACTGACCTGTTTTCTGATTTAAAGGTTGTTCTGTTTGGGCAAAATGTGTTTTGGAAAGGGAAAACCTTTGGTACCTGAAAATGCCCAAGTCTTTTGTTCCAGCAAGGTTTTATACCTGAGTTTGCTTGCAATGCAGAATGTAACTTATGTAACGTGTACCTCCAGTAACTAAAACTGGAAGAAGCTTTAACGCTTGATATCCTACATATATAAGGGATAGCTTGTTTGCTCAATTGCTTTGCTCACATTAGTAAACAATGCCTTTTGGTAAAGTCAAACCCCCGGTTTGCCTTTCCAGAAAGGAGGGCGTGTCAGGAAATGAACCTATTTCCTAAGGCTTGAAATTGCCAATTTCCAAATAGGCCTCAGAAAAATCCATTTTTCTCTCTCTGAGCCTCAAGGCTGTGTAACAGCATGTTTTTCAACCATGTTTTTCAGTATTTCTTATCTTTTGTAAGCTAGCAGAGCAATGTTATGACTAGCCCCAGTGCATCCTGTGGGCACGTGTATAAACAATGTACTGTTGTTTTGAGAAAGTTTTCTCTGTTGCTTGCTGATACGTCATTGGCTGAAGCAGTCCCACCTGACTGCAAATTCTCCATTTTGGAGAGAAGAAGGAGTTCGTCTCTGATTCTTCATGGATTAAGACCTGTTTTTGATTAGAGAGCTTTTGTTTCTGCATCTCAATGGGCTAGAAATCTTTAGCCTAGGAGCTAAGCACTTTTGCTCCTTAAAAATGGTTACCTAGATTTGCCTGTGGACTTTATTGGACTGACCTGTGCTACTGACTTTTATGCTTTATGAACCTGATCAATAAATCTTCATCATTTTTCTGAACAACGTGTCTTCATTGGACTAAAAAGGGTAGGAGCTGCCTTTCCCACACACAAATCTTTGAACACGCTACCAAATAAAAACCCCTTAAGAGCTGATAAGCAGCTGAGAGTTGGATCTCTGTTCTAATTAGCCGTCCAGCTCGCCCTGTGTAGGTTTGTTTTGGTTTCCAGGGGTTTTCCAGAAGTGTAGGGGCCGGCTGGATCGTGACATGTGGGTTTTCTTGCCATATGATTTTGAACACTTTCATTTTCAGCTGGATCTGGATCAAGCATACTTTATTTCGGTAGTTAGAAATAAAATGTTAAAGCACATCCATCCATCCATCAAATGGCTACAGGCTATAGATTACAATAATTTGCTCCCTTTTAATTCTACACCGCCAACCTCAATCAACTGAAGCTGGGGCAAGTCAGAGGACTTGTTCTTTGATGAGAATATTATTCAAGTTTTCAACTGTAATTGAAATGAATCTTTAAGATTTTTGAGGTTCATTAATCATGAACTCTGACTACAACCTATGCATCTTACTCAGATTATTATAGTACTTCACTATAATTCTAGTTATCACTCATTACAGTAGCTGCTAGATTTTCTGTTTTGAACTAATAATCCACTGGAGATCCTTCAGTACTTTGGTTGTTAAAAAAGAGCAAGATACAGAGTTTGATTATTTGCCTCTATTAAAATGTATATTTCACTATACAATACAAAATGACTTCCTGCTGTTAATATATGGAAAATACATCATTACACTTATTGTTGCTGCCCAAGTCGGCATTACAAATCTCAGCACCACTATCTGGTGTCATTTTGCATAAGAAACATATTTTTTCTTCCTAAATTGAGCAGCATATAAAGAATTCCTAGTTGCTTCCACCTTCCAAGCTGATGGTTAGAATTATATTAAAATGCTAACCATTAATTTGGATCTGCTCTGTATTCATTTTGAATTTAACTAAGAAATTCATGAAAAATTATTATGATATATTTAGCTCAGTGGGAAGTTGCCCACCCAAAAGCACTAATAATTTTCTGGATCCAATTTAATAGGTTAATTTTAATGCATTTCTTTAAAAATCTGTACAATATTACCATTAAAGTATATAGGAATCAACTGAGTTATATTCCTAACTCCCTGAAGTTGACTACTAGGAGGGTTAAGAGATGGCAAGATGGACTCTTCATTAACATTGTAGCCATGGGATGGTTTGAATCTAATAACTGGGAGTTGTCCTGTCGAAGACAGCAATTGGAAGACGCTAAAATGGGCAGTCTAGGATTTAAAGCAAGAACAACTCATAGCCAGTTTTTGACCTACTGGGTCCTAATCTTTACTCCTCATCTATATTATCCTGGATAGGCTACAAGACAAAATAAGACAACACAAAGCCTGTCCAGATAAGCATAAAGTCCAATGTCATTAGCATTTTGGGGCTGGCTGATCTGCTTTTATTTCCTAGTGTTGAGAGACATTAGATGCCAGAGCAGTCCCAGTTGCGCCCAAGGACACATCTGAACCACTGTCAGGAGTGTGCTCCCATATATACCATTCCAAGTGCTTGTGCAGAAAAACAGAGTTATTAGGCTCAGAGGAAGGACTCTAAAACTCAGCTTCCCTTTTGCTTCTTTTTGCAGTTTTGAAGAGATAATAAGAATCAAGAATGAATGGCTACAGTGTATATGTGCATAATGAATAAAAGACACTGCTTTATCTGATGTCTGAATCCAATCAAAAGACAAGAAAGAAAGTGCCTTTGTCTCTTAAACTATTTCAACTGCATACTTCTGACTTTAAAAACACCACTTTACCCATTCATAATCCCCAGTGAAGACAATGAAACTCACATTC
Organism: Furcifer pardalis; assembly: GCA_030440675.1. NCBI lineage: Eukaryota > Metazoa > Chordata > Lepidosauria > Squamata > Chamaeleonidae > Furcifer > Furcifer pardalis. The sequence goes on from CP126896.1 coordinate 63,048,696, forward strand.
AAGTAGATATGTACAGAACCCTGTTGTTATCACACTGTACTCCCTCACTGGCTTGTTTTATCATTAATATGGGTTTGGCAGGTGACATCATAATGTGACCAGGAGAACAATTGTAAGGATTGGGTGCAAAGTGTTCAAGATAAAAATAAATAAATCTTTCACAGAGTTTTGAAAAAAAATAATCCAGATTCTGGAAACCTGAATGATATTTATGGCTAATCTTATGTCTGTGGTTTGAATTGTAACAATAATATGGACTTCCATGTGGTAAAATTGTGCTGTAACTATCGCTTTAAATAACTCCACCAGGGCTGATTCTGTTTGGGGAAAAAAAGCTGGTTCCAAGTCCGGATAGTGAGGAAGGTTGGGTCAAGGGTTAATACCCCTGCCACCATAAAACTTATAATTGCTAAAGAAACAGCAAGTCAACTGAATGATGATCATAGCAATTGGAATAATTGTAACCAACAAGAACAGCATGAAGGTGTCGAATCACAAAATTGGAATAAACCCAAAAGGTCATCTAATGGTTGTTGCTAGATCGATACTTAGTGCAAAAGCTACATCACGAATTGGAACTTGGAACGTTCAATTTTTATATCAATGTGGGAAACATACATAAGTACTACCACAAATCTGTCAACTATGGCCTGCATATTCTGGGTGTTAGCAAAACCAGATGGACTGGAAGTAGTAAACTTACCAGTGATGGGAAGACTGTTTTATATTTGGGACATCAAGATTGATATGAATATGGTATGACAATGACATTAAGCAAGGAAACAAGTAAATCATTGATAGGCTGGAAGATTATTAGCCCCTGTATAATCATGGCCAGTTTTCAATCATGGCATGCAAAAACAATTGTGAACCAACAGAGGAAAAGAAGGAGACAGAAAAAGATTCATTATATGACAAACTACAAACTACAGTAGGTGAAATTCCAAAACATGATCTGAAGATACTACTTGGTGATTTATTGCTCAGATTGGTTGTGATAGAGATGGTTTGGAACATGTCATGGGCCCACATGGATCAGCATTATAGACCAACGATAATGGTGAATTATTACTATTGTTGTTTAATGTAGATTGCCTTTTAATTGAGAACATATACTTTGCACACAAGGTCATTCATAAGAAGGGCTGGAAATCACCTGATGGTGCCACAAAAAAATGAGATTTACCATATCTGCATTAAAAAGTGCTGGAGATCATCCCTGCAACATGTAGGTATATATTGAGGAGCAGATATTACATCTGACCATTATCTTCTTATCTCATCAATTCGTCTTCTACAAAATATTAAAGACCTTGAAGAACACTGGGATCGTTTCAAAGAAATCATAGATAAAACAGGAGAATGTACTATTGGCAGAAGAAGAATAACCCAAAAATGAATTGTGGTTCCAAGAACATGGCAGCTAACTGATGAATGGAAAAAAGCAAAATGCCAGCTAGAACATGCAAAAAGACCAGTGTGCTATAGCAGGGGTTGCAGCCTATGGCCTGCAGGCCAGCTCTGGCCCCCAACACCATTCCATCCAGCCCACGGCAACAACCCCGGAAGTGGACAGGCATGTGCATGTGCAAACACATCTTTGCAGCAGGAGAAAACTACATGTCCGACCCACTCAGCTGTCTGAGGTCCCAGCATCCATGCAACCCTGACAGTGAATTATAGTTAATTTTACAAACTCATAGATAGCCAGGAGTGTGGCAATTTTTCTGAAGCTGCTGCATTTTTACTGCTTTTGACACAATTAGCCAAATAATATATTTGAGGTTTCTATATCTCAGGACACAGAATAGTGGGAGGTAGGGAAGAGAATCATATTTTATCAGCAGTAAACATAATCTGCAACTACAAACACATAGTTAATTTTGCTGGCAAAAGGTAATAGCCGACACCTGACAAGACTCAAACATTATGTACAAAAACACAAAGCCTACTATTGTTTAAAATATTCTGCAAAGAAAATAAAATCATATATTGTAGCTTCATGAAGGCATTGGCAGATAAATTTACATTGCATACCCATGTATCTTGCTTTATAGCACTTCTAATTATATATCTCCTAGAAGGTCATTCAGCAGAGAGGTCATAGCTGCAACTTAAAAGACACTCATATCTCCTTGACTCATTGTTCCATTTCCTCCTAAGATACTCCTTTAATGTAGAATCTTAATGGAAAACATGATGTCATCAAGATATCTCAAAAATCTGTAAATGAAATTAGGAGAAGCTCTGTAAAGATCAGGATTACCAGAGGGAAGTGCATGTTATGAGTTCAGTATCCTTTGGAAAGCCAAGAACTGTGTTACACTGAATATTCTTGCCAAATAATGAAAAACACAGTCCACAACTCACTTCTTCTGTGGCAGTTTCACTGACTTTTATAGGCCTATTCTGTTGTAAATGACTGGTGGGTTGGTGCTCAAAGCTATAATTCAACAGAACTTTAACAAAAATCATATTGTACTAAGATCTTTGTGGACCATTTCGAAAATTTAAATGATTGTGGCAGAGTTCCCCAAACCAAATGCATCCTTCATCTTTCTTTCTGCTTATCAGAACATTGCGCAATTTAATATTATAGACATACAGTAATACCTCGGATAATGTTTACCTCGGATAACGCTAAAATCGCATAACGTTAAGCAATCTGGGGTGGAGAATTGGATTGAATAACGTTAAGGTCCTATGGGATGGATCAGATAACAACCGCTAGAGCCTGTGCGGTTACAATGTATCTCTATGGAGCTTTAACGTTATCCGATACATCCCATAGGATTTTAACATGCATCGGATAACACTAAAAATCGGATAACACCAAGACTTGTGGAACTAAGTCTTAGCGTTATCCAAGGTATTACCTATATTGAAATATAGGTAACACTCAAAACAAATTAAAATGTTAAAATAACTGGATTATTAGACTATTTTTGACCACAAGCTATCCTGACATAGCCAACGAAGGGAAATCTAAGGTTCATTCATTTCCCCAGTTTGGCTTAACCTGTAATATCCTCCATTAGGCAGGCAGAACAAGTCTGATTTGGTGTGGTTAAGACTGCCTTTGCCATTATCTTTGTTTGTAATGCCTGATCTTTGGGGGTGGGGAGGACGGAGGAGGGGTTTTGTTTGCTCCCAAATATAAGTTCTTCTTGTTCGCTCACTATGAATATCTTCTTTAACAATTGACACAAAGGACAAAATGGAAAACTTAGCCAAGTGTGCTTCTTCCAAGAAATAACTTTTATTCATATCATTTCAAAGATGACTTGATCCTATGCACTGTTAGTCAGGAGGAGATGTGTCATGGGAATTCAGTGAGATTTAAGTGGAGTGCAGGATTGCTGCCAGTATCAACATTTTCTTGTCCTTTTTCATATCCTTCAGCAATACATTGGAGAATGACTAGAAATTTTGAAATAAAAACACCCCTGATTGAATTCTTTAGTATCACATTTCTGTTCTGCTGTACAGTATTACTGTAGAAGCCAGTGAGGCTAATGTTTAGTTAGGCAGCCTTTGCCAAGCCAAAATACTACCTTACTGTAGCAATAAAAACCTTACCTTATACAATTTTAGCAGTATATTTGTTTCCAATGGCAATTATCAATGGACATCAGTTTTGTACTGTTCTTAGGTATCTTATCTCCACATATACCTGTGCCAGGCAATGATTTTTCAATGAAGATGCATCTGATCATTGGCATTCCAGATGTGCTGGCTGTAAATAAATATTACCATATTGTCATCTCAGCCTTGATTTACCATTTCTAGAATCAACAATAAATTCAAATATTCTCTAGCAATCCTGGGAAAGTTGCATATATTTTCTTTTCAGACTATTTAGCCTTTGGCTAAAAGTCCTCTTTGATCAATTAACTCATTAATCAATCAATGAGTCAATCAGTATTGAAAGTGATGAATCATTTTTTGTAGCATTGTAGCTAAGGGTGATAGCTTAATAAATAAATCTTAATACTAAACATGTAATAAATAAATATTATACTGAGTTTGAGCATTAGAACAAGCTATAATCAAGATAGGGTTGACTATCTAAAAGTCCAATCTTCTTATCTTTGAGAACACAACACATTTTAAAGATACAGTACTAGGATTTCCACCATCTCTTTTTCTGAAGGATATCCAACCACAAAAGCATCTTATTCATGGAAAGAAGAAAGATTTTAGCACATATTATAATGTCTGATTTGCACCTCCGAAAACAATACATAGTAACGGCTGAACTCATCAGACTATTGTCAATACCTATCTGTTTGCTTGCTTATATACTACCCCATAGAGCAGGAGTTCCCAACCTTTTCAAGCCAGGTTCACACTCTCTCAGTCAGCCCGATGGCCATTATGTCTTGCCTGCATGATGGGGTGACCATTTTGTCCCAACAGCTTCAAAGAGGGTGGCCAATTTGTTTCTTGAATGGCCTTGGAAGGATGGGGAACACATGAAGTGGTGTCACAGGCTGGATCTAGCCCACAGGAACCACTGCCATAGAGCAAGCACTTTTTGGGTGGTTCACAACATGCTAAATCATATTTAAGTGATTCATACACATGCAATACAATACAAAATAAAATATAAGTTTTCTAATGATACCCTTGAAATTGAAGGGTATCCATTTGGCCTTTCCTTTTTTAAAATTTAGCTATAACAGTGACTTCCAGGATATCTCGATACCTTTTTTGATGAGGATCAGTACGAGTACGAGGACAACAACAACAACGATGACGACAATAACAACAACAATGACAATTCTTACTTACAGCAATCCTTCAATCCTTTCCAGGGAATTTGAGAGAATAGACAGAAGTGGTTTATCTTTCCTTTCTTCTGGGAAAACCCTGGCATTGTGCAGTTCACTCATGACTACACAGGCTCGTTCTTCTCCTGGGAGGCAAAGTGGGGAACTGAACTCCCAACCTCCAGCTCTGCAGCCAGATACCTAAACTACCGAGCTATCCAGTTCATTGTGCTAAAAGGAAAAGGTCTCCCTGGCTCAAAAGCCAGTCATATCTGATTCTAAGGTGTGGTGCTCATCTCCATTTATAGCCAAAGAGCCAGTGCTGCCTGGGTCTGCAGAAACATGGAAGGTATGACGAGACATCAGAGCACAAAGTATGCTGTTATCTTTCCCACCGAAACGGTACCTATTTAACTACTTCCAATTTATTGCTTTCGAACTGCTAGGTTGGCAGGAGCTGGGACAAAGATGGGAGCTCACTCTGTCATGCAGCACTCAGGTCCCAAACTGATGACCTTCTGACCTTCCATTCATCAAATTCAGCAACTTAACCACTAAGGCACCATAGTCCCCATCATTGTGGTAATGACTGCCACGTTCGTCTCTCTTAGTTAGTGTGATTGCTCCTGTATCTTCAGAGAAATATTGAGACTACTGCTGGGTCATCTTTTTCTGCATAGCTCTCAGGTCCTGAGATACAACATGTTACTTCAGCCTTTCTTCCCACTTCTTACTTTGCCATAGCTGCTGGGGTTCTCAACAGAGTTTGACAGTTCCATAATGGAGAAAGATGAACTCCAAGCCCCCAAGCAACTATAGTTCTCATTTTTTTGAACTAAAAAGTAAGCTACAGTAGAGAGAAATCACATTCTCTATTGAATGAAATTTGATTGTACAATTGTTCATTGCAAAAGACAAACTGACTTGAGTGAGAAGTTTTTGCACCCTTGGTCTACAATTCTAATGCATTATATTTTCATCATATCACTGAGAACATGATCTGGATTTCTCTGATATCTTCAGGATAATCCATCTGTGGTTATGACAGAAAGAGTCCCACCTGAATATTTGACCTTATTAGCCACTTGGCGCTGAACTCTTGTCAAAACTTTCTTAGATGTTTCCAGGTCTGTTGCTAAATATATGATGTGTATATGCTGACACTTGACCTTATGTCTCTTCTAATTGAGAAATTAAAGGGAGTGAGAAAGCAGAAATATCTGATTGCAGAAAGTTTCTTCCATTATAACTTCCAGTACTTAAAGTTATGTTGGTTCCACAACAATGAAGTTTGATGGAAACTGTAAGAATTATGTTCCAACCTCAGTTACTGAAATTCTGTTGGTAATTTTAATACACCAAAGAGGATGACATCATTGGCCACAGGCATATCACAGCTGATGACATCATCTTTGTTGCATGGCGTAGCAATAAAAATAGGGCCTGATGTTTTTCCACAACACCTGACATTCCGATAATAGTGATTTTGATCATAATATTCACCACCATCATTGTTGTCATCCATAGCATCTGACTGTTGTTGTTTTCAGTGCGTAAAGAGTTTCATGCACATTTATCACTTGCATATTGCTAAAGCCATCTAGCCAGACATGCCTGAAGGAATTGATGCTGAAGTAAAGCCTGTGTCATTGCTTCATGTTTCACTTTGTCTTTTCCCTGTCTCTGAGGTCAATGGCTCTGACATTATTTATGCTTACTGCAGCATCAATGAGGAAGAGGATTAGGCTCAGCAGGCTTTGTGCCACAATGTCCATTGGGTTTACAATGTCCTGTGTGGCAGGGAAATTGTGGAACTTTGTTTTCTCACTTCACCCTAATTAAATTGATTGAGTCAGTTAGAATTTCAGACTACCTTAATATGATTCCTGATGACAAAGGAGGTTTCCAACTATGGGAATCTGGGAACATCAGAGTAATGTGTCTGTCAAGCTAAATTTCACCTCCTGGCATAATACAGTAGTCATCTGGGCAATCTAACTGTGTGTAAGCTACCATTTCCTAGAACATCGAGGTGTGACACTGTTTGTACATGTGAGGGATGTTATCACTAATTAAACTACCACTTTCTATCTACCATTGGAGCATTGCTGGTGCTGGTGCCACCACTGCCAAGAAATGCCTGAGAGAATCTGACAGTATGATGGAAGACCCTTAACCAGCGGTTAAGTACATGCCTAGGGTTTTCATGCACTTAACCTCTGCTACAGTTAGCTTTTGGATCCCATTTTCACAAACTGAGTTTCTAAAGAGAGAAGGATTTTTATGGTAGAGGATTGATTAGGAATTCCCAATGCTATTATCTTTCTGATTGCATGGAGTAACACTGGATACTCCTAAACTTTTAATGTTAGTTGTCTGAAAAAGCTGTGGGATAACATGCTGATAATGGTGAAATGGAAGGAAAAAATCTTGGATATTCAATATGTGAAAACTCCTAGAAATAATTGAAAATCAAACCAAATAATGATCAGGCCAGGGTAGATGACCATCTTCAGTTCTTCTTCAAGTGTCATATCTGATTCTGAATATTGGCAATCATCATGGCAATCAGCCATAAAGATTGTCCTGGGAGCAATATAATGCAGTGGCCCTACATCTGCCTTTCACATTGCAGCATGACACACATACCACTGATTCAGTTCCATAAGTGACTTTCTGGTCCTGAGCCCCTTTGGAGCACAAAGTCCTCCTCAGCCCAAGGCCAGTATTGATGAAGCTGCTGCCCTCCATCAAGATGGATTCAAGTGGGATTTAATCCACTTGGGAACCATAATTTTCAGTTAAAGTTGTAAAACACACTTCCATTCATTATACAGAAATTATTGACTACACTAAGGCCTTTGACTGTGTAGACCACAACAAAATGTGGCAAATAATTAAGGAGATGGGAATACCAGAACACCTTATATGCCTCATGAGAAATCTATACATGAATCAAGAAGCAACAGTTAGGACAGAATATGGAATGACGGACTGGTTTGAAATAGGAAAAGGAGTAAGACAAGGCTGCATTTTGTCACCCTGCTTATTCAACTTATACACAGAGCACATAATGCACAATGCAGGGATGGAGGAATCACAATTTGGGATCAAAATTACTGGGAGAAACATCAATAATTTGAGATATGCAGATGATACGACCCTGATGGCAGAAAGTGAGGAGGACTTAAAGAAGCTCCTGATTAAGTTGAAAGAAGAAAGTGCAAAAGCTGGTTTGAGACTCAATATAAAGAAAACAAAGATCATGGCAACAGGCCCTATCAGTCCCTGGAAAATAGATGGGGAAGAAGTAGAAGCAGTAACAGATTTTTACTTTCTTAGGATCAAAGCTCACTGCAGATGGTGATTGCAGCCATGAAATAAAAAAGCAACTGATTCTTGGGAGACAAGCTATGAGAAACCTGGGGAGCATAGTGAAAAAGCAGAGACATCAAATTGCAAACAAAAATTCATATAGTCAAAGCAATGCTATTCCCAGTGGCAATGTATGGTTGTGAGAGCTGGACCATTAGGAAAGCTGAGCGCAGAAGAATAGATGCCTTTGAGATGTGGTGTTTGAGAGAGTTTTGAGAGTCCCCTGGACAGCAAAGAGAACAAACAGGTCAATCTTAGAAGAAATCAAACCTTACTGCTCCTTGGAGGGTCAAATAGTAACGATGAAGCTAAGGTACTTTGGACATCAAATGAGAAGAGAGGACTCACTTGAGAAGGCCTTGATGCTTGGAAGGGTCGAGGGCAAAAGAAGAAGGGGAGAGCCCAAGATGAGATGGCTAGATGGTATTGTGGACACAATGGGCACAGAGCTGAGCGAGTTGAGGGGAATGGTGGAGGACAGGGGTGCCTGGCGGACAGTAGTCCATGGGGTCGCAGAAGGTCGGAATTGACTGTGACTGAACAACAACAAAAAAACATACCCATGCATGTCCATGTTTTAAGACTTACCATTTTCATCCTAATGTATTGTGTAAACCCAGGCTTAGACATTTATGAAAAAACTTTTCCCAGGACATATGTGTGTGTGTGTGTGTGTGTGTGTGTGTGTGTGTGTGTGTGTTCAAGTTTTTGTATGTGTCCATGGCAGAGAATAAAGGTCTCTACTAGATGATCAGATTTAAGTGCATCACAATGGTGTTCAATTCTCTTTTCATTTCCTGTTTATGTACATGTATCTCTATCCCCACTAACAGTATGTATATATGGGTTGATATACATGAATGTGGACTATCATTTAAAGATTGTTTCAGCTATAGGTTTGAATTCATCTTCTATTCTTATGAAAGTATGTTTATTTTTGTGGCTCATACTTTTGATACCAACTACCTCTACATTTTTTCAATATACAGGATATCACAACTTGCTGAAAACAACGGAGAAATGGAGGTACACTTTCAAATGAAATGGAAAAGTTCAATCTCCTCTCTTCTGCAAATGTCAAGTTCACAACCAGAAAACTGCTTCTGAGTGCATTTTTAACTGGTGTGAAGTGACAGATTGCAGAGATTGCTTTTGGAAATGCTGCAGAGCTCTACTTTTTACAAGACTGAATGGTTCTCAGGCAATTGCTGGGAATTTTCCTTGTGCTTTTCTTTTTCTTAGAAAATTTGTTTGGAATTGAAGATTGTTGCCCCCAGTTACAGAAAATGAGCAGCATAAAGGTGGTAACTTCTGATGAAGTAACTATGTCATCTTCACACCATGGCTGTGAGATGGGGTGGTTTGACTCCCCTTCTTTCAATTTCTGCTTGGACACTTCTTTTTTAAAATATGTTTTTCCTGCTGCTTGCTCGTGCTTGTGCATGCATATGGCCTAAAGCAGGGCTTCCCAACCTTTTTATTCCATGGGACAGACCCCATCCTGGAAACGGACACATTTACAGCTTTCGTAAATGTGGCCATTTCTGCATTTACAATAGTTGCGGGCATGTTTGTGCATGTGCAGTGTGTTTTATGGATGTTGAAAATGCATCCTCTTCCACTTCTGGGTGTGGTAGTGGTGTGGGCCACTTGAAATGGTGCCATGGGTTGGGAACTCGTGGCCTAAAGTATGCCATAACAGCACAGGGGAGGAATTATTCTTTTGTAATTTATGAAATACTCATTAAGGACAGTATGTTTTCTAAGAACACACCAAATACATAATTCAAAGTAAAATAATAGCTCTTGGAGTCACTACTTAGGCATTGAAAAGGATGAACTGGGAGTGCTCCTCAACAGGGAGGCAGCATACCCACTTTTGGGAAAGATAGTCCTCATCCTAATGTATTGTGTAAACCCAGGCATAGACATTTATGAAAAAACTTTTCCCAGGACATATGTGTGTGTCCTGGGAAAGTATTGTCCTGACCAAGTCTATTTAGAGACATGGGGTTTTTTAAGGTCCTTGCCATTGCACAAAAACAAAACAATACATAATGATAAATACTTGAGCTGTTAAGTTTATTGTTCCTCATAAGAATCCCCATAGAGTTTTCTAGCTATCCTCAGAAGTGTTTTACTAATCCCTGCTCCTGGTGTTGCTCTCCACTTTGTAGCTTGCCCAAAGTTGCAAAGGTGGTAACAAAATAACCCCATTAGCCACACACATGAGCTCCCTATGATATTGGATTACACTTCTTCCCAAAGGCTCAATGGGGATTCAAACCCCTGCAGCCAACCACTCCAGCACACTGACCTGTGCCAGCTCATTCCATGCCTACATAAACTTCTACTTCCGTGTCCATGCCAGATGTGAAACTGGCAAAATGAACCCATCTTTTGGTAAATTCATCTCGTAGTTGCTTTCTCTTGACCTAGTGTGAGAAATATTATCCAACACAATGTGACCATTGCCAGTCCAGGGGTATGCCCAATTGTGGTTCAAAAATGCCACAGTCTTTGAGGAGGCCTTTTCTGTGTAAGTAAACATCTTTTAAAAATACAATTTCAGCTTTCATTTAACTTAATCTAAAACACCTGAAAGGCTTTTTGTTTCAGACAACTTTATGATACATGGAATAGTATGCCACTGTATATTTTATAGACAGTGGATGTTCCATTTTAAACATAATTCTTTAGGGTTTACAATTAGGAATATGAGAATCTGTGGAATACTGAGTTTGATCTATCTATCCCAGCATTTTTCAACACTAACTTTGAGCTCCTGTCCATATTCTCAGATAAAATCCTTCCCTAGACTTACCTTGAAGTGTTAGGCTTGAACCTGCAATCTACTTGTACTCTACCCAGTTTATGTTATATTATAGACCAGGAGTCAGCAAACTTTGCTTTCCAGATGTTCTTGGACTTCAATTACCAGAAGCCCAAGTCAGTACGCCTGCTGATCAGGGCTTCTGGAAATTGAAGTCTAAGAAGATTTGGAGAACCAAGTTTTCTGACCCTTGTTATAGACCAGTGATGGTGAATCTTGGCACTCCAGCTGTTCTTGAACTTCAATTTCCAGAAGCCCTGATCAGCAGGAGTCCTGACTTGGGCTTCTGGTAATTGAAATCCAAAACCACCGAGAGAACCAAGGTTTGCCATCATTGTTATAGACTATTGTGGACATATTCATTCATACTAATAACTACCAGTAAGACCTATAGTGTACTAACATAGTTTATCTGTCCACATCTAGTTCCAGTGTCAAATCCTGCATGTCTCATTTCGTACGGGAGATGGCTCCATGATCATAGTGTGTGGGTCACTTCATGGCAAATTGGGATCCACCTTAAACACATTCATGTCATTGGCACTTTTCCTGCTTATCATTACACATCTATCAATTGTGAAGATGATTTCCAGGAAAAACGTATACTCAGATACAAGTAGCAGCTGATGATGAGCCCTTTGAGTGAACATTTCAGAATTAATCCTTGTTTCTCTTTTGCAGGGTCACATGTGATTTTTGTGTGCAACAATTCAGAACATTTTAGCAAAGACAACATTGAACCAATATGGAAAACAGTTCATAGAAGAGCAAGGTGTAGTCAAGAGTTGTGAAACTAGCTGTTATATAGCAGTTAGTCTTTAAAGTGCTACAGTGTATTTTTATTTTATTTTGTTTATTTTATTTTGTTTTCTGATAGATATTATAGGAGACTGGTGTGAGGGAGAAGTATAATGCTGAACAAATGCCAGAAAAGTGCTGCTCATGGATTCTGAATCTTAACAGGATCTTCACTTAACTCTGAGACTTTGAGAATCATCTTCACAAAGCAGAAACATTGTACTGTACACTTATGTAGTCTTAGGCAAGCTGTGTGCCTTCTGGGTGTCACCAGAAGGAGGGACTGGTAAACTGCTTCTGACTTGATAACTTCTCTTCCTGCTCCTCCTCCTCAATGGTATTGGTATTTACTAACTATCTGAACAAGTAGGATTTTCCTCATTTTCCTCTCCTACCTTCTCACTGCTAATACACTTTTGCTGCTCTATCACTGCCACCATACTGGCAAACACTGGTGAATATATAGATATTTCTCTCCTTTTGGAGCCCGTGGCATCTCTGGGCAGATACCACATTTTTATTTTATTGATTGTGAGCCAGAGATCCAACTTCTGTGGCTGACAAAATAAGAATTCAGAGATCCATCTCCAAATGTTACTCTTTGCAATAGAGTAGTAATCAGATGCACTCATACAGAAGAAAACTTAAATGTAAACATATATCACTAGTAGTTATAATTTGGGGGAATCCCTTTTTAAGTATGTAGTTGTAAAGAAGTATTAAGTATTAGTTATTAAGTGTCAGTACAATAATAGCTATATTAATGTGCGAGCAAATCAAGACAATTCTAAAAATAGAGAAAAACCCAAATTTAAAAATATATAGCTGTGAAACTGGTCTTTGAATCAGCACAAACTTTGGCACAGTTATAGTAAACAATCTGCTCTTGGGAAGAATGGGCAAAAGGTTTTTGAGTTATGATTTTTTTAAAACTAAAAATGCAAGTGAATGGAATTTTGGTGACAGGTCTGTTGTTGTATAAGTCATTATCTGTCTCCTTCAAGCCAATGGCAAGCTGCCCTCTCACAGGGAGGAATTAACAATGTTCATGACCCATTCTGCTCTTCTCTCACCTGGTGATTTAACCAGCCAGGGTGGGCAAGGATCAAGGGGGAAGTGATAATTTGGTTGAAATATTCACTACCCTTGAGCCATCTACTTGCCCTGAAGAATATCAGGACAAGAGGGTGCCCAACTCTGTATGTAGGTCAGATGGAATGTAGGGACAGGTCCAGAGAAACCATGGAGTCCATAAACTCTGCAGCTGCACTGGACAAATTTGTCTCTATATGAATCCTTAAGTCCTCCAGGAACAACAATCTGGGGAATCACAATGCCAATGAAGTCAGACAGCTGGAGAGTGGTGGGTTGTGGAGAGTAAGATACAATAGCACTATCCCAAATCTGTTCCTGGCACCCACTGCTACATTGAGACACTCTAAACTGGGCTTGACAGGGCTGTGAGTCTGCTGACTTTGATGAAGTCCTTAAAAATGGTGACTCCTCCCTTCCTTAGAAGATCTATTCTGATGCATATCAGGAGAAACCAGGTGGACAAGAGAAGAAGAGAGATACCCTTCCACCTACCCATATCCACATCTCTGTTATACATGGCAGGTCGATACCTTCATCCTGGATGAGTTTATGCTTGTTTTAGACTCACCTGACATTCAAGAGCAAGGGAGCTAAATCTTAATGTAAACAGCCAAATAGGTTACCTTGTCCAAGGTGGTAGGTGGATGGGGTGGAGCACAGGATGGATATTAACCATCTTTGCCATGCTCCCTAAATGGCCAGCCAGACCACCAGTGAAGTACCCTCCCCTGCCTACAATGACTGAGATCCCAATATTGGTTGTCCCTCTCAGGGAAATTATTAAAATGAGACCTCAGTTGCAACAGAAGGCAGTTGTTAAGATATATTCAGTGTTTTTCTCCTTTCAAAAACAAATCTATGCAACTCCTACTATCAGCCTGGATGGATAGCTGAGCATTCCACTCCTTTTGCAGAAATCTGTTATATCTGTTTCATTCTTCCTTTCCCTTTTCTTACTAAACATGGCAAAGCTTTTCTGTTCAAGATGCAGATTACTTCAAGTGAACTGCCATTTCTTACTGTAGGAGAAATAGAACAGACAACATACCTGGTATCTTTTAAAAAAAGCTCTTTTTGAGAGCATTACCTCCTCCCACTGGGCTACGGTTCCACTGGCCAAGTAGTTTCATTTTTGTCCCTGCATTTCAGCCTTTGTAATTTTTCAGTGAAATTCTGTGGTATTCCTTGAAAAGAAAATATGTTTTTTTACAGCCTCATTGTTTGGCATATTGATTGCTAGGTCTTCGGAAGGGTCCGCAATAATCCTCCTTCTCCCCCCCCCCTTTTTTTTTTTTTTGCTTTAAAATAGATTTATTTCTGGCTCCAAACATGTCATTTCAACCCATCCTCCATGCCTTGCCTTGTTGTTTGGCAGGTGATTAAAAAAAAACAACTACTGGTAGCTGCAGTAGCATGTTTAACTGCTTTTCCCAGTATTTATTTATTTTTGTATAAAAATGCACATTGAGGCTCAGATTTATGCTATGTTCTGTTACCATGACTTCCTTGTGTGTCAGCATTTTTTCTTTTCTCCTTTCAGTCTGTGCTAATTATTTTAATTGACTGAATAACATTAGAACAGGAAACAGCACCTCTGCAAATGAAAATGCCTCTGTTCTTTCAAATAGCCTAGAGCCAGAGAAACTCCAGAAAGAAATCCCCTTACTTTTAAAATAAAGGCTATATTTTAAAAATTGTATTTGGCTAAAAAGAAGTATCACCCAAGCATCTAACTATTCTATACAGGACTGTGCTTTTTTAAAATCCACTGTAGAATTAAATTGGATAAAGATGTCATATTCTGAGAATGATTGATTGATTGTGTTCATGTTCTAGGAAATATAAACAAGTTTTATTTCTAAATTTTATAGTATTGCAACAGATCCATCTGTCCTGGTTATTTGTGTATGATCACATTATGAGACCTGCATTAGGAGCAAATATCCTCTTCTTCCTCTTTATTATGCAAGTGGTGTGCAGGGCAATTTACCACACAACAGATGTAGCTAAGTAGTTGGGATCATGACATGATTCATTCATTTAAAGACAATCTGCTGTGGTAATGTACAGATACTTTGTGGAGTAAAATATAATAAAGGAAGAAGGTAGTGTTTTAACTAAAGTTATGGCTACTCTGACTTGAAATCGCTTCACTGACACATCTGGGAGGAGAAAAAAGTAGCAGGTACAGTCTAAGGACACTGCTGTCAAGGATTTAGTTCATGAACTTGATGTGTTGAATTATGCTCATTAGTTCATTTATTTCTTTTATTTCATTCAGATAAAAATTCTAATAGGGCTAATATGAAGGTTATTTTATTCTCTATCAAACGCACTATGGATCCCTTTGTTCGGTTGAGTGGTTTGGTCGCTGGCTCACCGTCAACAGAATGCTGTCAGTGTAACTGTCACTTTTAAGAGGCAGCTTCCAAGTGCAGTGACGTAATTGCTTTCCTTTTCTGGCCTTTGGGTCTTGCGGCTGGTTGCAGGGTTTTTTTTTTTGTAATCTTCATAGAAAATGTTCTTGACGTCCAATCCAAATTCTAATAGTATTTTATTCTCTATCCATTGCATGTTGGATCAATTCAGTCGGTTGAGTGGTTTGGTCACTGGCTCACTGACAACCACCACCACCACCACCACCACCACCACCACCACCACCGCAAAAATGTAACTTTTCTGATGCAACTTTCGGAAGCTATGACATCAACATCTTTGTGGGTGATATAGGCTCTGGCTTCTTTCTTCTTCACATGATGCAGGCGAACACTGTCTACCTTGGAAAGTGGTCCTAGTAAGTTTTAAACAGATTTTTCCCTTTTATTTTAGCATTTTTGTGCTCTTGGGCACGTGATTTTTTGTAAAAAGCTTCATAGAAAGTTTTACTTCAGTCCAATTTAAATTCTAATAGTATCACCGAAAAAGTTATTTTTCCCCTCTATCAATTGCACTTTGAATCATTTCGATTGGTTAAGTGGTTTGGTCGCTGGCTCAATGTCAACCGCCCCCCCCCAACAAAAATGTCAGTTTTCCAAGGCAGCTTTCTGAAGTTATGACATCATCAGTTTGCATTTGGGGCCTTTGGGTCATACCATTCCTTAAAGTCCCCGAGACGATCTTTCATACGACATAAGCATTAGTTTCGTTAGTGCTTTAGTTTTGGTGTGACAACTTGTTGAAAGTACATGATTTTCATTACATGGCAAATGCTGTCAGACCACCCTACCGAAACGTAAGACATTCATCAAGTTCATGACAAAACGTAATATAGATGGTGGCTGTGCTAGGCTTTTGTAGCACAAGAGAAACTTGATGTCTTGTAACACTTTTAAGATTACTTGGTTACTTGGTTGATCTGTGTTTCACACGTCAGTTTGACGTGGCAGATTGAAGCATCATCTCCCACTGTTTTGATCCCATGCCAGTCTCATCAAGGGCCTCAAGAGCTTTGCCCTTAACCGGTCTTCCCATCTGGTTACTGGCCTTCCTATTGGTTGCTTTATCTCAAGTGGTATCAAGTGGCTTTTATCCACCTGCCATTTTTAAAGTGGCACACATGTCATACTCACTGATGCCTTGCAAACTCAATCAATGTTGACACTTGTTTTGCACCTGATCTTATGTGCAGTTCTTCATTTGATATTCGATCAACCCACTCTATGCACATATGATATTCTATCAACTCACTGTATGCATAGCATCCTTCACTCAACTGCTCTTTGTGTTACATAATTTTGTTGTTGTCAGCTTTTGTAGGTGCCCATGTTTCACTGCCATATAATAAAGCAGGTATAATGGTGGTGTTGACGAGTTCAGCCCATAATTTTCTTGTATTTGCATCACTAAGCACATCCTTTATGCTGTTAAAAGTTGCCCATGCTAGTTACCTTCTTCTTGAAATTTCTTTTGTTAGATCGTGCTTTAGGTTAACCTATTGCCCAAGGTATACATATGAGTCAACTTCTTCTATTATCTCATTTTCACATCTCATATCTATGTCATTTGTGTAGGCATTCCATATATATTTCATTTTTGACATATTGATCTTCAGGCCGATATTTTGACTTTCAGCGTCTAACTCTTGGAGCATATTGTTCATTTCTTCTACTGATTCTGATGTTAACACTATATCATCAGCAGAGCAAAGATGGGATAATTAATCACCATATCACTTCCCTTTTCCTCCCATGTCAAACTGTGCATTGCTGATTCTAAGATGGCAGTAAACAACTTTGGACTGATCATATCGCTCTGATGGACTCCTCCTGATTTGTGTTGTCCATCCCTTATACACATCTTTGGGAAGGCTGATATAGCATGGACCAATTCCTTGCTCATAGAGCGCTTGCAGCACAGTGTTGGTTTCAACAGAGTCAATTAACTGATTTTTTTAAATCTTAGAGGTGCTAAAGTAATTCAGGTTTTTCACTCTCCAACATAATTTGAGGTTCTGTGGAGAAGACACATTTGTATTTGTGTCAGTTGTGTGCCTGGTCATGTGTACAGTTTAGCAATGGAGATGCAATCTAACACCTCATCAATTAGCCACAATTGGACATGGCAACTTACCCAAACTTTCCAAAGATCTGGTTTAGTCTTGAGTGAGTCATGGTAAATGACTGGCTAAAATGATCTGTGATGAGTGTTGCCATTAAGGATGGTCAAGAATAATTCAATCAAGAGTGCTTGACTTTGTGAGTACTCAGTGGCGTCGCGCAGTCTTCGGCCGCCTGGGGCGAAGAACAAACTCGCCGCCCCCCCCCAGCTCGCCGCTGCCGCCACCCCCCTCCCCCCGACCCAGGTAGAAGCCAGCCCCCTGCTGACTAGCGGGGCGCGCGCACGCGCGCGCAGCGCGCGCCACACACCTCCGTCCGCTCACACCTCCGTCCGCTCGCTCGCCCGCCCGGCTGGCCATCGGGGGCTCTCCGCCGCCTGTTGCCCCTGGCAGCGGCTTTCAGGGGGCGGCAAAATGTCCCCTCCCCACCCTTTTGCTGGCGAGGAGGAGAAAAAGTGTTTTTTTTTAGGCGGACAATTCAAGGAGGGGCCCGCCCGCCGGGCTGGCTGTCGGTCGGGGGCTCTCCTGGCGGGCGGCCCGCGTGCGCGCGCACGCTGCCCACCTCCTCCTGCCCAGCCAGCCCCCAGGGGCTCCCCGCCACGGCGCCACCCCCCCCCCCCGACGAGCGCCCCGTCTCACGGCAAGTTGGGTGGGTGGCTGGGCGGGCGGAGGCGAGCAGCGTCCGCGCGCACGCGGGCCGCCCGCCAGGAGAGCCCCCGACGGCCAGCTGGGCGGGCGACCGGGCGTGCCCCTCCTTCCCTCCCCCCCCTTTTGCTGGCGAGGAGGAGAAAAAGGGGTTTTTTTTAGTCGGACAATTCAAGGAGCCTCCTTGAATTGTCCGCCTAAAAAAAACCCCTTTTTCTCCTCCTCGCCAGCAAAAGGGTGGGGAGGGGACATTTTGCCTCCCCCTGAAAGCCGCTGCCAGGGGCAACAGGCGGCGGAGAGCCCCCGACGGCCAGCCGGGCGAGCGAGCGGATGGAGGTGCGAGCGGACGGAGGTGTGTGGCAAGCGGCGAAGCGCACGTGGGGCGCTCGCCAGCAAAAGGGTGGGGAGGGGACATTTTGCCGCCCCCTGAAAGGCGCTGCCCGGGGCATCCGCCCCCCCCGCCCCCCCCACGCTACGCCACTGTGAGTACTAGTGTCCAAATTTTAAAGACAGGATCAACTATGGTGGGTATAACCTGGATGTCTTTTCCCTACTGTAATACCCTACAGCATTGGGAAGTATATGTACACAAACTAATTACCCATGTGAGGCTTATTCCATGGGACCTTGGCATGACTATGCTTGTCTGTAACTGGTATTTTGGCATAAAGCACTTGAAAGGAGAAAGATGTGACTCCATCTGGATAGTTACTATTAAGGCATTCCCATATAATAGCATACAATATGATATTAAGATTCAAGTGATCTAGTTATTTCTTATCTTTTAAATTATCTATATATTACTGTTTTGCAACCTACCTGCACAGGAGGTTATTTAATATTCCACTGAGAAATACGTCATTTATTAACTGTCTATATATTTAAAAAAGTTTTTAAGGAGCCCATGTATTTTCTTTCTTATTATCATTTTTCTGCAGCATTTGTTACATCTTCAGAACATAACTTTTACATAGAATTCAGTGCACCAAATTCTACCCTAAACCAGTTCTCTCCTCCCTTTTTTTAAAAGAAAGTTTTATCTCATATGAAGCCTACTCATAATCATCTGCAGAATAAAATGCACATGTTACAGGTTTTTTTAAGCTATAAGGTTCTATTATTTGCCTCTGGATTGTTAAATAAAAATAAAAATAAAGTAATCCTTAATTATATCAAGATTGTAGGATGAAGTCTCTTTACCAGTCAGAGTCCACCCCCACCTTTTTAAAAGAAATATAGATCTCTGGCCCCTGGCCATCCAAACTTATCTACAAAGAAGACAACACACACTTATTTTGGAGAGGAAAATGCCACTTGCTTTTCCAACCCAAGTGATCAGGATTCTGTTTGATATGCTCACACAGTCTAGATCCAACCTCACTGACATAAACTACCACATGAGCTGTGTGCTCTTCAGCTCTCCTACCAAAGAACTGCAGCTGCAACCAATTTGCTATGGTTTGCCAATATCCATTAATCATATATCTTGGCCCCCAGTTGGAGAAGTCAATCCCGTCTGCCTGAGAGATGAATATCAATTTAAATGAGATATCTGGATGCTCCATGACTTTACCATCTGGCCAACTACCCTACCTTTTTTTTTGCCTTGTGATTTTTATTTATTTATTTATTTGAATTTATATTTCCACCCCCTCACCAAGGTGACTCACAAATATAAACATCACATAACAATAAAAAGGAACCTCAAACTTAAAAAACCCCTGTTAAAACCATTATGTCCACGATGTCATGGATGTCTGACTGCATTTCACAGCTGCTTTTTGAGGAAGCCCAACCATATAACCTGGATGGTGAGGTAGCAGCTATGGATCAGTTCCAAATCCATAATTCATAGAAAATATTTGCTCCAGTCCCTTGGTTGTTGGTAAATCATATCTCTCTTGTTTGAAAATAATAACATCTGGAAAATCTTTCTGTTTTAGCTGGTGTCATAAAAAGGAAATAAATTGAAGCAGGTGCATGTCTCTCAACCTCAGACATGTGATGCATGTCATTGTGTCTAAACTGAGATGTACCCAGCCACTATATGCCATGTATTGCTACGCCCAGTGGACAATGTTGTGGCTGAGTAGGTGTACCTGGGACACCTTGCCTGTTCATAGAACTGATTGAGAGGAAATGTTAGGATTGCATTTTGGGCTCTTGGATGTAACATTTGTAGGTCTCCAAAGTTCATCTGTCTTTCTACTTTATATGGTCAGGAAGCATGCACAAAATGGCCACCTCAGTGTCTGCTCCATTTGAAAAGGAATGAGATGTCAAATCCTGAGGTGGGTAGCCTGCCCATGCTAGTGTTGCCTGGAGTATTGCAGTGTACTGGGAACAGATCAGTTGGCAACCTTCACATACCCACAGGCACTTCCCCCACCTGTGCACAGGCCTGTGTTGGTGCTCCAAATTACCAGGATGGGTGGCTGCATGACTCTACGGAGAACTCATAATTTAAAGGGCCACACCACCTTGGCAGTTTCTGCTTCGGCTCCTCTCGCAGGGCTTCCCTCTGCCCTGTGGGAGAAAGTCCACTGCTTCTACAGCAGTGTGGAGATAATATTTCTCCTACAGGGCTGCTGCCGAAGCACTTTGGACTTTATCCTACAGGGCCAAGGGGAGTCCTGCAAGAGGAGCTGGAGCAGAAACTGCCAAGGTGGTGTGGCCCTTTAAATTATGTGCTCTCCATACAGGCACATGGATGCCTGTCTCAGTAATTTGGAGCCCCAGCACGGGCCTGCCTGTGCAGTGTTGTAGGTAGGATCTGGATGCATGGACATGACAAGAGGAACTCACACCTGGATCAATGGCACAGGTGGTTGGTCTTCAATGCAAGTCTAGGGCACCATCCTTGAAGGAAATATTTCAGTTCTGCACCACCCTCCCACGCAAATCATTCTTGCACCTCATTACTACTCAGATTGAAAGGCCCTGGAAGAGGCTAGTGTATACAGTGTCTTAAATAAGGATCTACTTGGCTGAGCTGTAATATCAACACACAAAGAGCTGTTCTGTCTTCTGTTCTTTAACCAATTTTCTATGGAAAAAGGGAAGATGGAAGAAGGTGTGAGTGAAAATATGAAAGGGCTACAATTGGAAGATAATATCACCATGTTACTTGGTAAATAACACTGAATTTTACTGTGCTTCATCCCAGGTAATTGGGTATTAGGAGTATTCATACCTGAGAGCTGTCACTTCAACCTTTTAAAAGATATGGAATTTGGGGTCAAGTTACACAATTGTGTTCATATGCAGTGCAGAGATCAAGAGGCTGCTTTACAATTTTACATCTCTGAGATTAAAAAATATGATATACATCACAATTGTGACTTCACTCAGTAGCAAAACATGCTGAAAGACACTAGCAGATTTGTTTCTTACTGAACAATAGGGTACAAGACTGTCTGAAAAACTTGACTGATATCATGGATTCAACAAAGGCTAAACTTTTCATATGTATCTGCACTATATACAGTAAAACCCTAGGTTACAATGAAAGTCTGTTCCAACAGCCTCCGTTGTAACCCAAAAAATTTGTAAACCGTAACATCCATTTATTGGAAAATAAAAAACTGGTCCTGAATTGATCGTTGTAAACCGGAAAAAAATACATTAAAAATTTGTAAACCGGGACAGCCTTTTCATAGGATTTGCCATTGTAAACCGCAGCAAACTTAAAACAAGGTGCTTGCAACCTGGGGTTTTACTGTAGTTATACTGATTTCATACTATTATAGCTATCATGGGATCTGGGACCACCAATGGTACATTTGAATGGAAGATATCACAAAGCAGTTAGCTTAGTTACTTTAAAAAATACTCCTGTACATTTCTCATAAATAATCCTAAAAATATAGTCTGTATGCAATGCAAAGAGAAAATTCTTCTACTCAGTTGGTTTTAAGAAGGCGTCAATACAATTTTTTAAGAGTTATTTCCAAAACATTCAGGAGAATATTATCACAATGTAGATTTCATTAGTTATAAAGACCGTTAATTTCACTCACATTATTTTCTTTGACTGCCTAACCTTCTTCACATGAACCATCGTTATAATTTCTGTCAGATCATTTGTGTTTGATGTTGTGTCCAAGAATTTACAGCAATGCCTTAAGCTTTCTTTCCAGTGTTTTTCAGCCAAGACTTAGCGTCAGTGTGATCCAAGGTTCAGATATGCCTATTTTGTAATTACTCATTTTATTATTTTGTTAAGTTGCTGCATGTCAAGACTAACAACATCAAACTGCTAATGCAGTGAAAAGTACTTCTAATCCTTTCTGTTTATGACAGTTGAGGACTTCAAATCTAACATGTAATTCATACATGTAAATTAAAATTAGGTTGTAGCTGAACATGGGTCAGGATGATATTATGGTCAGATCAAAACTAGGCCACATTAGTCCTTTCCATAGTTTTGTGTACAACTCCTGTAACCTTTATTTCTTAGCTACATTAGCAGGACCTGGAGAAAACTTTAGGTCAAAATATATCATGAGGGTTCTAACCATCTACCCGTGGTAAAGATTTTTGGATTAGAACTAGGGAGATCTAGATTCAATCTTCTGCTGAACCTTGAAGTTCACCTGGTCAGTCACTTTCAGTTCAGTTTGTCTTAATTTATTTCTGCAAAGATCATATGGGGGAAATTTCCTGAGCTCTTTAGGAAATGCTGGAGTAAAGACAGGAACCGTAACAATAAACTAACTTTAATCAACTTATTCTTTCATTGGAAAACATTCAGAGCTCAATTAACATGCTCAGATCCCAAGAGTAATTTTGTTCAGATGCAATCCTTGAAATGTCAGTTTGGTGAAATAATTGTTTGCTAAATGAGAAAAGACAAGAGAATGGAAGATGAGAATTAGCTGAGGTCTGAATGTTGTCCTTTCTACCCTCACAATAGTGCAACATAGTCACTCAGGGTCATTTTACATACCATGTGCTCTTATTTATATATAATACAAAGATATTCAAATGCAATTCTTCTTTGAGAACAATCAATTGGTGAAATACATTAGCCTCATTCAGTTAATAATAACTACACACTGTCAAGTCAAATTTGACTTGTGGTGCCTCTTTGCAGGTGGAAAGTACTCAGAAGTGGTTTACCATTTCCATCTTCTTGGGGTGCAGCAATTTCTTGACATTTTGAATTGTGGATTAAAAGCACAATAGCTCACATTCTTAAACTAGAGGATTTCCTGGCTTTTTAAAATGGTAGTTTAAGTATAATATACAAATCCCAACCATTTATCCAGTGATACAGAATTATAGAAAATAAACATACAATCTCTACTAAAGTTACTGAGGGAGGGGAGGAGAACACCAAGAACAACTGGATGTGGCTGGAAACCCTCAGTGCCAAAATGTTCATTATGTTTCAGACATAATGAAATGGTTAAAAAACGAGTTTGTGAGTACAACACATACATTAAAGAAACACACGCACCCTTCATCCTCTCAGGTAAACTAGCATTGCCTTGTCTGCTCCACAGAATGAAGACTAGAAAGCTATTGTTCAGTTTCCAAATCCTTTCCTTTAGGGTAGATAGGCAACCTAAGGATGAAAAGTGACATAAGCCTAAAAGCTCCATGTAGATGTTTCCTTGCCTTTTGGAATTTAAAAAGAAAAAAAGAAAAAGAGGAGGCCTGGAAGTTACCATTGTCATTATAGGTCATTTTGGATGTCTCACTCAGTCCACAGATGGTACCAACTAAAATATGACAGAATGCAATACTGTAAATTAAGAGGAAATGAAATGAAATGAAACATCATCTCCTTTTGATTCATTGTACATTCTACTTCTCCTCCAAGTCAATGAAGGTAGCACTCATGGTACTCACAACAACCATTTAAAACTGAAGGGCAAGATGATCTAATACTCTTCTTATGAGAGATCTCCAATTCACAATCTTGGGTACAAAGTCAGCTAGTGTTTTTCACAGGACCAAGAAAAGAAAAGCTATGTCTAAGGCCAATCAGCGGGTCAATGGCAGAGCCATGATGCCACTTCTTCTGAGAAGAGCATCAATTTCTCCCTTGTTCTATGCTGCAAGCTTCAAAACAGAGTTGTAGACTCCAGTCCTATTTAGCTTGCCTTGCTCAATCGAAGGATGGTAGGTAAAGGGTACCCTTGCTCAAAAGCCTGTCGTATCTGACTCTAGAGTTTAGTGCTCATCTCTATTTATACTGTCTGTGTTTGCAGATGTTTCCATGGACATGGGCAGGTATGCCTCAACACTGGACTGCATGGAATGCTGTTTACCTTCCCACCAAAGTGATACCTATTTATCTACTTGCAATTTCTTGCTTTTGAACTGCTAGGTTGGCAGGAGCTGGGACACAGATGGGAGCTCACTCCATCATGTATCACTCCATCGGGAATTGAACTCCAACCTTCCAGTCATCAAGTTCAGCATCTTAACCACTTGAGCCACCACAGCCACCTCCAAGGATGATACCAACCGAGAAAAGAAAAGAAAAATGAAATGACATTTACTTTTTGGTTCATTTTATATTCTATTTTTTACAGAATTGTTGAAGGTGCCACCCACAACAACTCTGTGAATTATGCTATGTGGAGAGTGATCTCTCGTTACAATTTGGGGGGTATCTAGCTATCCTCTTAGGACTGAGAATACAAATGCTAAGCTGAAGACCATCCGAGACTTACATTAGACACATGTCTCTCTCCCCCACCCCGAAATACCCCATGAGACCCTGTTCCAATCATTCAGTGAAAAGGCAGTTTGTTTAAGAGATTCCTGGACATCACCAGCAGGTAGGGCAACCTGCTTGACACTGTCTTGCTCTATGTCTCTGCCACCCCAATGAACAGGTGAAGGATCTGGAGTTTTCTATTATGCAAATAGTAGAGAGTAGTTGGAGGAATGCAAACAGTTGCAAGTTATTGTACTGTGATTTCCCTCTTTGGAGAACATGCACTGATCTCCTTTGCCAGAGATGATCTAATTTCATAGCTTGGGCTCAGGCTTCTTTCTCCCCATACACTATATTCTTTGCCATGCACTTATATTAGAGGAAACCTGCCCAGACAAATGGAATCATTAATTCTAACAAGTTAAAATGCCATTGATAATCACACAGTCCAGAAATATGTGGTTATGAGATGACGAGGTAAGAAGAGAAAGAAGAGGAAAGGGGAAATTTTCAAAAGAAATGAAGATACATTTTTAAGTGAAAAGCCAGCCAAAGGAGACAGGAAGAAAAATCAGCCTTTCTGCTGAGTAAAGCAGGAGCTGGTCTGGTTGATTTTCTCCCTGTTCAAAATGGAAAGAGAGAGGAGATTTTGAAGCCTGTTAAATAATGCCTGGCCCTTTAAGAGCAAAAACTCACCAAAGCATAATCTCATTCTCCAAAACCCTAATGTCCTATAACAGAAAGTTAAGTCAAGCAAATGCTTGTGAAATATTGTTCTTTCTGGCAAATTTCTACTGTGTGTGCCCCAGAGTTGATTTTGTGCTTAAAAGGAGTGGCTTAACTTTTTCCATGTCTACATAATGGATTTGCACCAAAGGTAATGTAATAAATATCTTTTAAGATGAAAAAATTAGTTGTTTGAAATGCATTTCATCAATATCTTATCTGCTGGAGAAATAGTTGCTTTCATCTGAACGGAGGAGTAAATCACCTCTATATTTAAGAAAATCATAAATTTAAAACTGTTTTAACTTAATATCATCAGATGTGGCACAGAGCACCATCCGACTGTCTACTCCTACTATACCAAATCTCATGCAGATCTGAAGGTATATAAAAAAGTTATTATGATTTGTTTAGGCTCTCCCTCTCCCCCTCTCCCTCCCTCCTGTTTTTATAATTGCCTTGTAGAATGTTAATTTGATATGCCATATAATATCATCACTTCACCATAATGTGGTGAAAAGATATCTGCCTATGTGACCAAACCTTTCACATTCAACATCTAATGAATGTTTTATTCAAAATGGGTAAAAATAAACAGAAATGTCTACATGTTTTTTTATTGAATGATCAACCAAAGTCTGTTAATAGCAATCCAGAATTTACTGTGCCTTTCAGTGAAGTTTTAGCCTCAGGACAGACTTTGATCTTTTTAAGGCTTACAGCACACTTTTTTTATTACTTCACAAAAGGTTAAGTCAACTACATTTTAGTCCATTACATTATCAACAAGCTGGGAGAGGAAGCTTTATCTAATGGTTAATGGTACTGTATCCAAGTAGTGCTGTACCAAAGATAGAAGTGAAACATTCTTTTCCCAGGAGGTTTCTAATGCATGCTAGAAACTCACTGGGTGACCTTAGGCTGGTTATCATTCTCTTTCAGCCTAACCTACCTCCCAGGGTTGTTCTAGTAATGATAGTGCTGAGCCAATGAATATTTTTCTAACACCTTTTTCAAGAAAGCCACATCGAGACTGGTAGCCAAGAGAATTTCAAAACAGTAATACTGTATACAACTAAGGCACTGGTACACAATTTTTGAAGCAGCACTCAAATTGCCTTTAAATGAAAGAATACTCAATTTTATTTTATAGATTCCATTTTATGAAATGGAACTGGAGATCCTCAGAACAGAATGTTCTGAAGCCTTTAAAGCCATTTCAGAAACAATGCCATTTGTACAGCCTAGACCAGTGGTTCCCAACAGGGGGTACACAGCCCACAAGTGGACTTCAATTCCTAGAAACCTAAGTCAGTACATTGGCTGATCAGTGCTTTGGGGAAATGACTTAGGCTTCTGGGAATTGAAGTCCACAAACCAGCATTTGGGAAACACTGGCCTAGACCCACAGTGGCGAACCTTGGGACCCCATCTGTTCTTGGACTTAAAGTCCCAGAAGCCCTGATCAGCAGGTATACTGACTTGGGCCTCTGATAATTGAAGTCCAAGAGCAGTAGGAGTGCCAAGGTTCACCACCACAAGCCTAGACACTAGAACAGGGGTGCCCAAACTTTTCAGGCTGTGGGCCAGTCACGTGGCTCAGGGGGCCAGTCACTATGGCCTGTAGGCCATATCTAGCCTCAGAGGCCAATTCATCCAGCCCACAAAGCCCTCATCACTCCCGGAAGCAAAACACACCCGGATGGGCATGTTTTACTTCTGCTTTCGGGAGCGACGAGGGCTTTGTGGGTTGGATGAATTTGCCTCTGAGGCCAGATATGGCCCACAGACCAAAGTTTGGGCACCCCTGCCCTAGAATATAATTGCAGCTCATTTATGTAGTGGCAGTAGGAAACAAGAAAAACCAAATATGAGATGAAATGACACCATTAAGAAACCACAGCCTCGAGCTTTTGAGAGCTGAGTAGTGCTGTATATAAGAGGACATTTTGGAGGTCACTCATTTATAGGATTATGATAAATTGGAGGTGATCTGATGACACCAATTTCCGGTGTATAAATCAGGACACTATTTACTGCAGTGTATGCAATTTAGTGCATCATCCAACCACACAAGCAATCCATAGCTCTGAATCTGTTTGCTGAAAATGATCAACATGTTATCTTCTTCCTCTTCTTCCGTGAAACTGCCAAAATGAAACTACCCTTTGGTGAATTCATTCCATAATTCCTTATGCCTGACCTAGTGTGAGAAAAATTAGCTGACATAAGATTGCCATTGCTCAATGTACTCCCAAGTGTGGTTCAAAAATACCACAATCATTGAGTAGGTTCTTTCTGTGTACCCCAAAGTGTTCTCTAAACCTCAAAAACTGCTTGTACTAATGTTACAAACTGATTTGTGACACATAAAAATGTGCAACATAGTCCTTTACATTTCCCCCCCCAAAAGTAATTAAAACCTACCGTTCAGCCCAGACTACTCCTTATGCATGCAAGTAAGAGTGCATAGGATTATAATTTTAATTATCTCCAGGCTATAGGGATATTTGTGTGTTTTTTTGTTATTTAACTTTGTTAAGGTTGTTATTTGTGTGGGTTAGCAGAGTGTGTGTAAGCCTTATGCAAACGGAATGGTGTGCCAATGGACTGGTCACACACAAGGAAGAGGGCAGTGTTGTTCAACAGAAAAAACAGCTTTACTTTCTTGTGCTACTACAGTTACAGTGGTCAAACATAAATATAGATATAGTCTCTGCAAAACGTATATACACGGAATAAACAATCTCTTTATCTCAGCAGTAACGGATGTTGGAAACTTTCAAGGTCCTTCAAGAAGCTAACTAGAAACAGTTCAGATAGAAACTTGTAGATTGCTTATGTTTCTTTGGTAGATAGTCCAACAGCAAAACAACTTCCTTCACAGCATTTCAGAAAGATAGAAGCCAAGAACCTTTCAGGCTTCAAGTACCCTGGCAAAGCAGTTTAGCATTCAAGCACAAACAAACACATCGGCAAGAGAGAACAGACGGTGATTACTCAGAATGCTTCCTCTGCACATCCAGTGCAGTCCAGTTCAGGTTCAGTCCTGTGCAGTCTTATTTATTTATTTATTTATTTATTAGTCATACTTATCAACTGCCCTCCTCACCAAGGTGACCCAGGGCAGCTCACAATTCATGAAAAAACAAACAAAACAAAACAAAACAAAAAACAAAGAAGAGCTTAGAAGAGCTTTGCCTGAGCTCCTCTTCAGTGTTCCAGCAACTCCAGCATAAGTTCCAAATTCAGTCCTCTTCCTCCAAACAAGTGCTTTGCAGGCACTTCTTTATAGAACACAACATGATTTCTACATACATCAGTGAGATCAGCTGTGCTAGTTAAACACAATTCCTTAAAGCTATATACAGATACAATCACATACATACATCCTATACAATACCTAGTGGTAATACTTTATCCCTGACAAACTTCTACTGCAGTTTTGTGTTATAGCTTGGGTAGAGGTTGTATCTTTCACAATTTGAATATGCAAGTAATATTAGTGAGGAAAAATGGAAGATCTCTGAAATGTGGAATTAGATGTCCAAAAGTAACATTAATTGATTAAAATGCTGCAGCCGATAGAATAAAGTCAGATCACATTTTTTAAAAATAAGTTAGCTTGGCCACTTTTTCTCACTGACATAGTGTTATTGTATATTTATAAAAATGTCTTGTCAGTTATCACAGCAGCTGTTGAATAGCTGTATGTTAATGTATTGCTTTCCATTTTTCCTGTGTGAGAGGAAAAGACACACTGACAGCATGACAAAGATAGCCTGAAGCAGAGAGCAGCTGAGATTATCAAATCAAATCACAAAGCTTACATAATATTGTTAAAATGTTTTTGAATTTAGAGATCTGATGTTTAATTTTGAAAGCTGTAGGCACATGGTGGGAGCTTAGAAACAGTGCCCCACATTTGTTCATCCTTGTGATCCACATTATAACTGAGAAACAAAAACTTTTTAAATAAAAATATACAGTACAATTACAATGTATACTAATATATCTCTCTCAGTAAAAGTGTGATTGCCACTAAAACTACTAGAGATTTCAAACAATGTTCCCTAAACCCCATAAAACTGAAATGAATAATGAAACTATAATGGAGTGAAGTTATTTCAGGGTGTTAAAAGCTAATGTACCATGATTTCAGTTTCCAGTTAACTGAACAGAAATGTATACAAGAAAACTGGTAAACAGCTGAATCCAAGCTTCCAAACTAGAGGCAAAGACAGATTTACTATTTTGACGTACAACCTGAGTATAAAAATCTGGCTTTGAGAATCTGGACCATATGCATTTTCTGGTTAATGTATTTGAAAGAAAGGCAGTCCAGATATTCCAAAGTAACAACAGAAAAGTTCCAGGAGTTAAACTGATTTTTAAAACTATATAGAACCATGGCTGGTGGCATCACAAGAGTGAAAAGTCAAATACTGCATTTGTAAAAAGGTGAGGCTGTTTGTTTGTTTCCATAATATTTTATTCTACCCTATCTCAGCATATTTTGCCTCTGCTCTTGATGCTCAAATGTCCAACAATTTTCATTCTTCAGGGACTGTCTTTGAAAATAGACCATCTCCTCTCTCTCTTTCTTACTTCAAATGGTAGAACTTTCAACAGGCAGCTTAATGGAGATGACTATGATTCCTATTTACTGCTGAAGAATATTACAGGCACATTCTTATAACTCTGGAGATATTACATGAACTTTAACTGATTTTCCACCTAAAGAAGAATTCTTTAATATGAGAGATTAAAAAGAGAGTGCTTAAAGCATTTTTTAGAAACAATTAAAACAGTAAGAAAGATCCAGAGCTTTGGAAGAGCACAATTTATTATAGGAGTTCTCAACCTTTTAAGCTGGGGTCATGCTCCCACAGACAGCTTCGGGGACCGGATGGCCATTTTGCCCTTCTTCCACCACAAGGCACTTGTAAATTGAAATTGAGCGCCTATGGCAGAAGAAATCTGTTGTTGTTCCCATAGTTATCAGAGCCCTTGGAGCAGTACCTAAAAGACTCCCTAAATATTTGGAAATTTTGGACTTCTCTGATTTGAACATCATATCTCTCCAAGAAACAATTCTACTGGGGACTGCATATATACTCAGATGTTACCTTAACAGCTCTTAGGTCCTTGGTTAGGGATTGAACTGTTAATTTTATTCCAGTTGACTGATGTTGCTATACCAGGAGATGCATGAACTGAAGACAAACAATGTAATCACAAAATATTGTCATTTGCAAAGTGAAGTCGAACATCTGTGGCAGAAGAAATCTATTGTTGCTGCTACCCTGGCTGTGTGGGTGGCCGAAGATGCCATTCCGGCTGTGCTGCTGGCCGAGGACACCACTGCCTACCCTGGACTCCCACCAGCTGTCTGGGGGGGAGGATAAAGGGCCACCCCAGCAGAGCGGAGGGCCGAAGGTGCTGCCCTGGTTGTGTGGGTGGCCAAAGACACTGCCCCAGCTGTGCTGGTGGCAAAGGATACTACCACCTACTCCAGACTCTCACCAGCTGTCCAGGGGGATAAAGGGCTGCCCCGGAAGAGCGGACGGCCAAAGATGCTGTCCTGGTTGTGTAGGTGGCCAAAGACACTCCGGCGAAGTGGGCGGACGAGGATGCTGCCATTGATCACTGATCTCAGACCCCCATCAAGACGTGGTTGGCAAAATGGGTCTGGGGTCTGGGGTTGTCATCAAGCTCCTCTTTCTGGCTCATCTGAGACTCCCCCCTCCTGTAATTAATTTTTTTAATGTTAAGGTTTTATAGCTTTTATATTTGTTTTTAGATAGTAAATGGCAGAGCAGGGGGTAATATTGCTATGTTTTTTTCATTGTTTTATATTGGTTTTAACTTGTGTACACTGCCCAGAGTTCATTGGATAGGGTGGTATATAAATCTATTAAATTAAATTAAATTAAATTAAATTAAATTAAATTAAATTAAATTAAATTAAACTGTCCGGGAGGGACTTCATCACTGACCTGGACCCTAACAATAGTCTGGTGGGGAGGACTGTGACTATTTTGTTTTGTTTGTTTTTTCTGTTGTCTATTGTTATTTTACTGTTAATTGTTGCACTAATTTGTAAGCCACCCTGAGTTGCCACGTGAGTGGGCAGCTATAAATGTGAATTATAAACAAACAAACAAATAGTGATTGGAGACCTTGGAGTAATACATAAAGGCAGTGATGGCATGTTGCCGGTTCCAGCCGGTTCCCTAGAACAGGTAGGAATAATCCTGGAGTGTTGCGGCTGCTAAGGCCCGGGGTTGCCCAGAAAGGTGCGCTGCCCCTGACTGCAGCCTCCTGCTCCTCCAAGGGCTGGTGCCACCTGCCGAGGCCACCGCTGAGGATTGCGGTTGCCGCCACTGCTGCCGCAACCCTCGGCGGCCACCTGGTGGAGGAGGAGGCTGCAGGTGGCAGTGGTGCACCTTGCTGGGTGGCCCCAGGCCATGGGGGCTCATTAGCCCCAAGTCTCTGAGGGGGCTCGGCAGTGGCAGGGGCCCCGGGCAGGCTTTGAAGTGTCCATGGGGGCTCAGCGGCCTCAGGGGAGCTTAGCGGTGGTGGTGGGCAGGCCTCAGAGAGTTGAGGCCCCAGGGCTTGGTGGCCCCAGCCACCTCACCGCTGCGCCACTGCTTCCAAGGGTAAGTATGTGAAGGTTTTGTGTTTTGGGTAGGTGGGTGTATTTTTATTTAATTTTTATTTCTTTATTTATTTTATTTCTTTAAGTTATTTACGGGTTTGTGTTGGGTGGGTTGAGGTGTGTGTGTGTGTGTGTTTTAAATTTTATTTAATTTATTTTAATTTATTTTAAAAATTATTATTTTATTTTTGGCCCCGCCCACAACATCATGATGCCATGATGTTGGCTCCACCCATGACATCATGACATCATGATGTTAGCTCCGCCCCCACTGTGATGACGTCACGGTGGCGTAGAAATTTTTTTGACATCCCATCACTGCATACAGGACTCCCTAGATATTTGGAAATGTTGGAGTCAATGGACTTGAACATCCTAACTCTCCAAAAAACAACTTTACTAGGAACTGCATATATACTCAGACATTACCTTAAGGAACTTGGTTAGGGTTTGAACTGTTAATTTTATCAAAGTCCTTGACTGTGAACCAAATGGTTGATTTGTAAGCAGCAGTAGCAGCAGCAGCGGCAGCAGTAACAACAACATGATAAGTCCAAAATTTCCAAACACCTAAAGGACTTCCTAGATATTGGAAAATTTTGGACTTATCAGACTTGAATATCCTAATAATAAACTAGGATCATGCAGAAAAAGCCCCTTCTTGGAACAAATTGAAGAGTCCTATTCAGTAATTAGAATCTCTTTTTTCAGTCAATAAACTTAGAGGAGAGCACTCAATCCTCTATTTCCAATATCATTTGGTTCATGTGGTAGCAGTGATTCTGAAGAAGAGAGGTTCTGCTCATATATAGCTCACAATGTGAACAAGGGCCTAGATTTTCTGTGCCTCTTGCTCATCTGAGGTCTACACATAAGCAAGAGCCTCTTTTCTTGACATTTTCTCCATAAATAAGACAACAGTGAATGAATGAATGAATGTTTATTAATTGATTAGTCTTATGACCTTATCAATAACATAGCAGAAGAATTAAAATCTGTGCAATACAATGGAGTGTAATGAAATACAATAAAAATAAAATAACATACAATAAAAATACGACACGTACATACCTGAGCTGCTTTTAAAAGAATGCAAACTGGAGAAGGTGCCTTAATACAATTAATACATGCATATTCATAGTCAGATAAGTGGATCTCCCTTGCAGGATACCCCAATTTGATTGATATATTGGATTCTTTTAGCTGATGCTTTCATTATAAACTTGGCAGTTCTACACACAATGTGCATGTTAGAACCCAGGAGGAGATAGGACAATTTGTGATTAGAGTCCCAAAAAGTTGTTTTTTTCCAATAGGGATGCAAGGTATTTAAATCTAATATCAGTGTATAACTGGCAATCAAATAAAATATGAGAGATATTTCCAATATTTGGAGAACCACACACAGTGGTACCTCATTATCTGGTTTTTAACATTGTGTGATGATGCATTGATTACACAACATTAAAAAAAGTGCTGTTCCCTTTCTGAAGAGGAAAGGGAACAGGGGGTTGATCTGGTTTGCCTGGGGAGAGAAAGTGCCCTCCCTCCCCAAACAAACCAACACTTGGGTTGTGGCATGCGATGGGAGCTTGGGTTGGGGGGAACCAGTGTGCACACCCGTTCATTCCCCCAACTCAAGCTGGGATCACCCTTTGCTTGCGGAAGGAACACACATTCCCTTCACAAGCAAAGGGCGATCCCAGCGAGCGATCACCCTTTGCGTATGATCGGCACTTGGGTTGGGGGGACGAACAGGTGCATCCGCCAGATCCCCCCAACCCATGCCCCAGTTGCATGCTGCGGTTGGCACTTGAGTTGGGGGGAATGAACAGGGGCATGCAATGGTTCTCCTCCCCAACCCTAGTGCCGATCACACACTGTGGTCGGCGCTTGGGTTGGGGGGAAGAACGGGCACGTGTGCCAGTTCAACCCCGAACCCTAGTGCCAATCACAGCAGAGATCTCTGCCCCAAAGCCTGCAGGGCTGGTCTACAGCCCTGCGGGCTTTGGGGCAGAGATCAACCTTGGGGAATTTTAGACAAACATTTGTATCACACAACATTATCTTAACGTTGTGCGATGCAAATGCTTGCCTCAAATTCCCCAACGTTATCCGACTTTAGTGTTATTCAAGGTAGATGTTATTGGAGGTACCACTGTATGTACGTTCTTTCATGCTATGATAACTAGTAAAAACACCCATATTTATTCATGGAATCTAGTAACTCTGACTTGGAACTATTGGCCAAAAATGGTTCTTTAAGGTGGCTGGCTGCTAGCAAAATTATGTTTCAACCTGAAAAATATTTATTGATGTGCCTCCCTCATCCTTTAAGAAGTGCTTACTGTAGAGCCAAATAAGACAACAGTGGAGAGGAGTAATATCAGATCATTTCCTGGCATTTTGAATAATGGATAGAGCAACACAGTACATATCTCACATTCATAAACCAGCATTTTTTATAATCGAATGGGACTTATTTTTCTATTGTCATAGGTGCATTCCAGTTAGCTAAGCAACAATGGGCAAAAAAAAAAAAGATTCTTCTGCCTGCAGCTATTTTCACAATTCTAAGTTTGTATCTGGATTTGGCAGCAACATTTTAGTCTGCTGTTTTTAATGACTGTCAGTTGACCCAGCACCATCTCAGGTCAGTCCCTCACTTTCTCAACCACTGAGTTTTCTTGCCAGTCTGGAACAGATGAAGGTCAGGCATAGTCATTAAAACCACTGTGCTGACATAACGGAAGACAATTCTAAACTGGGCTTTTGAGCATTCTGCTTGCGTCAGCCTCAAGTGGATAAATGTGTGTGTGTGTGTGCGTGTGTGTGTGTGTAGATCATTGTTTTTTCAGAAAGTAAAATATGACTCCTGAACAGCTGTTGATAGAATATAGTCACCATCTCACAGATATCACTTGATGTTTTACCATAACCTTGGTGTCCAGCAACACAACCTTATACTTAAAGATTACTTTCTGTTTCCATGTGAATGAGTTTCCAAACCTCAGTCTTCTTCTGTTGTCTTGTTTGCTGTTTCCATTTGGATAAATGGTTGAATCAAAGTATAAAAGTATTTAACAAATTTGATTTCCCCACTGTCAACATTAAAGTTGTGTAATTCTTCTTTCATCATTATTTTTGCTTGCTTACTCCTGAAATCTAATTCTGATTTTGCACTTTCCTCTTTCACCACCCTCAGTAGGTTTTTTTTTTTGTATCATTGCTTTTCCCCAGCCAGCAACATGGTACAATTTGCAATAAATTGCTCATTTCTTTCTCTAATTTTCACTACTTCTTTATCTGACTTTTGCCCAGCTTTTCATATGAATCACTTGCCAAATACAGTACTGTATATCACACAGAAAAGGAGATAAATAAATAAATTTCATGTCAGAAATTACTTGGGTTGAAAGGATTTTTGCTGGAGAAACTCTACTCAGGGCACACCTGAATGAGGCTCCTTTCATGTCCCCAAGATCTGTCGTGCAGCACTCGGGTATCGAACACTGACGTTCTAGTATTCAAGCTCAGCATCTTAACACTAAGCCACCGCAGTGCTTAGGAGATAAAACACCTCCATGTCCGATACCTGTCCTGATGAGAAACCATTCTATTTTTCCATGTCATGCCCTAACAGTAGGTTATGAATCAGGGCAATAAAGTAACGTGTCACACTCATTTTTGTTAGAACAATCTATTGTTTCTCATAATATACATAGTCAATGTCTTTACTGTAATCTTTACAGCACAAAATAATTTTCTTTTGATGTTTCTTCTTACAATCCAGTAACAAAAGTATATTTGTCATTTAATTTCTAAAGCCTCTTCCTTTTCTAGTATGATATGATTTCTAATGCAGCTTCCTTTTTTGAATACAGTGGTGCCTCGCTTAAAGAGCATAATGCGTTCCACAGGATTGCTCTTTAAGCGAGTTTGCTCTTTAAACGAAACACCATTGTAAGTGACCAGTTGTGGGGGGATTGCAAACCCTGATTTATTTGTTAAGCGACTTTTTGGTTGGTTTTATTTGTTAAGTGAAGCGAACATTCAGAGAAAATTCTTCTTTTTAAGCGAGTTACTCTTTAAGCGAGATGCTCTTTATGCGAGGTTTGAATGTATATGGAATTTCTTGCTCCACAAATGATATTTTTTTTATTGTAAGTCTGAAACATCATTTTACTTCAATGGGAAATTAATATGATGGTTTTATATTTATTGCCATTTTTGTTATCTCCTTTTGGGATTGCAATGTACTCTACTGTATATTCAGTGTTTCTAGTCTATGGACCATTACTTTATTTTCTGTATTTGTTGGTATATTCTTGTTGTGATTTTGATTCAGTCTCTAGAGCTTGAAATCGCAGAGAAAATAGAATATTTATCAGTAACAAACATTACTAGTGAAGCAGTTTTACTTAGCTTACTATGGGAAGCAGTGCTTTCCCTACTTATATATGTGCTTGTGTTAGCTTTCTCTGTGGGGGGAAGGGGGAAGAGAAAGATTTGCAGTAACTGCTAGAACAGGAAATTATTATTCTGAGCACAATTAGGAAGTAACAACCATAGGATCAAGAACTGTAACATTGCATGTTAATGTTTGAAAGGAACGACAACATTTTCTTTTTCATTAGTATGTGAACAGGGAAAAGATGTTTTATTAGTGTACTAAGTGAGAAGTCTTCAACTTGTAATAAGAAAAACTATTAGTTGTTATGCATTTATTCTAATCTTGTTCTTTTATGCATGTAAAGAATTACATACTAGCACAATTTCCAATAATGTTCACTAAACAGTTTAGCTTACCAATTAGAATTATTGCAGCAAATGTTTTTCACTGAGAAACTAAAACAACTTTATTTTATTTGCTTCAGATGATGTGAGGAGACTGTGTATAATCTCACTGCATGCTAGCTTCATTCTTTGCTGGGGGCGAGGGATGTTTTCTGGGGGGAAAGTTTATGCAACACAATTGATCCAGCAGTGTCCTTGCTCATACATGGAACATCAATGACAAAGTTGGATGGCTGTGTGGTAAATTGCTATAAATTCCTCCTGCATAGCTACAATCACTGAACAGTGAAATCATAAGCAGCCAACATGTTATTGGAGTAACCTGGAGAACATCACCAAAGAGAGATCCTTCTCCTCTCCAGACATCATTTTCTTGAGGAATTCCTTGATTTTCCAGATGGTGAGTTTTTGTGGATGAAGTCCACTTCCTTAAATGGGACTTGATCCATGAAAGTATGTAACAAAATGTAGAAGTTAGGATTCAACTACATGGGAAAGCTGAATCAGAGAAATTTAGCTCTGCTGCAGATTGATTTGTAGCCTCAATTACAACTGAAAATGTAATGGGTGCTTGTATTGAGCTTGTGAGTTGAAACAAACTACAGCACCAATCAATTTGATTCAGCTTTACATAAAATCCCTAAAGCTTAAACTATAGAGACCCTTAAAATTCCTAAAAACACTGAAAAACTACCTCCCACCTGCACCAATTAAAAATCTAGTTAAAAACTATTAAAAGCATGAATGATCCTCCTCTAAATGAGCCAGTGGGGGATAGTGGTTGTTCCCTCTCCACCTCCACACACCTGCCCTGCCAGCCAGGTTTACAGCTCTTTCCTGAAGGGCAGCAGCTCTGTCTGGAGATGCAGTTCAACTTGTAGGAGGTTCCATAGGGCTGGAGCGGCCCAAGATGTATAGCTGAGTATCATCTGCATATTGATGATCTCCCCCAGAGGCTTCATATAGATATTAAATAGGAGAGGTGAGAGCCCTGAGCCCTAAGGCACCCCATACTGGAGGGGCCTAGGGCTGGACCTCTCGCTCTCCAACCACACCGACTGGGTGTGGCCTTTCAGAAATAAGGAAAACCAGGACCACACCGTGCCCTGGGTCCCCAATCCTTGGAGCCGTTCCAGAAGGATACCGTGGTTGATGGTATTGAAGGTTGCTGAGAGGTCAAGAAGAACAAGGACAGACAGATGACCTCTGTACTGTTCTTGCCAGAGATCATCCAGAAGTGCAACAATGCAGTCTCAGTACCATATCTGGGCCTGAATCATGACAGAAAAGGGTCCAGATAATCCACTTAATCAGGACCTCCTGCAACTGCCAAGCCACTGCCTTCTCCAAAACCTTCCTCAAGAAGGGAATGTTGGATACAGACCGATAGTTGATGAGTACTGTAGGGTCGTGATGACTTTTTCAGGAGGGGGCGCACCAAGCATGTTTCAATGCTGCTGGGAACACCCCCTCCCTCAAAGAAGAGTTCACAATAGCTCTGACCCAGCTGCCTGTCACCGCCCTGGTAGTTTTAACTAACCAGGCGAGGCATGGATCTAATGCACAAGCAGTGGCATGAACAGATCCAAGGAGCCTGTCCACTTCCTCAGGGACAACTGGTTCAAACTGATCTCTGATAACATGGCTAGACTGCCCGGGCCTATATTTTCCATGCTAGGATTAAACTTTGAGTGAATCCGAGCAATTTTCTCCATTAGATAATCAGCAAAAACCTCAGCAGACCCTGACAACCAGGGCCTGGCCCCCCTCTACCAAGGAAGGACCTAGTCACCAGGAACAGAGTTGCTGGGCGATTATCTGCAGAGGCAATAAGGGTGGTGAAGTATTGACATTTCACCAACTCCATCACCAACAGATAGGCTCTAATAATGGCTCTAACAAGTGTTCAGTTGGACTCACTCTGGGTCTTCACTCAATGGTGCTCTTGGTGTCTTTTTCCCTGTTTGAGCTCCCTTAATTCCTCCGTCAACCATGGGGCTGAGCGGAGAGCCCGTAGTGACACAATTACGTCTAAGGTCGCTGCCACCCCCTCATTCCAGAGGTCAACAAGAGCCTTGGGAGAATAGTGTTGCCGATCCAGAGGAAAACACCCCAGTTCCCTTTGGAATCCATCTATATCCATCAGTCACTGGGGGCGGGCCAATTTAGCTGGCCCACGGGCTGTAGTTTGGCCACCCCTGTTATAGACAAATCTTCAAATTAAGATATATTTATATGCACATTTTCAAATTAATGAATGGAGAACCAGTTACTTCTTTCTAACTACCCGAAATGCTTATAACCCATGTAATAAAGCTAACTGTCTGTATATTGAAGGCATCCATGAATCCTTAGCATCAGAAATGTATATGCTGGCCTTGAACAATTATTTAAAGTTCAGAAACTTTTTACCAACTTATAATGAATACTTTCCTCAAATAAAATAAACACTTCATCTAAAAAGGATAGATCTACAGATGTGTTCATGTAGCAGACTATATGAAAGTCAAGTGTAATGAAAGATTAACTACAAACACCTTGAATTAAATGGCTGGCATATTTTTCATTTCATAAGAATTAACAGTTTTAATGTAATGCAATGAACAAGGGGTATCCAAAATATGACATAAACAAAATTATTCATGCTACCAAAACAACCAAAAAGCAGACAGCTTAATTAATGAGAAATTTTGTTTTAAACTTTTGTTCTCCATTAAATAAAATAGGTCAAGAAGCAGAGTTAGGACAGCGCCTTCTTTGACTGACTCTCTTTTAGGCATTGATCTCAATGGTCAAAGCCTACTGAGAATTTGGCTGATGTTTCAAATGAAATCAACAGGGGACCTCCTTTTCCCTGACTGCAGATTCTGTCTAGCAACCTTGAAGAGGGTTCATATAGTTATACCAACATTCTGGAGATAGTAAAAAATAAACTGGCATGTCATTTTTTAGTATTTATGATTTATTAAAAGTATTTATAAGTTGCTTTTCTTCAATCCAGGGCTCTGGAGGAATGTACAAAAAAAATTCAAAAGAGAGAAACTGATCAGTAAGAAAAGATTCTTTATTAAGCAAGGATGGAGCCAACCCAGGAATGGGATTTTCAGAATTAACAATTTCTGAGTCCCATAATTGGACAGGAATGGCAAAAGTATCTGGGCCAAATATTCTTGGATCTTGGTTGTATTTTCTCTATTAGTATGTGGACCATTATATTCTTATTTCTTATTTTCAGCTGCCTTGAGCATGCTTGTCACACAAGTAGGATGAAATTTAATAAATAAACGAATGAAACAAAATTTCAGAATTGCACTGTCATTAATCTTCAGCTAAAGAGGCATCTCTAAAGTAATGTTTCTTCACAGATTTTTCATGTTATCATAGACTGATTTTTTTCCTG
The DNA here is from genome assembly GCA_030440675.1 of Furcifer pardalis. Lineage (NCBI taxonomy): Eukaryota > Metazoa > Chordata > Lepidosauria > Squamata > Chamaeleonidae > Furcifer > Furcifer pardalis. The sequence goes on from CP126896.1 coordinate 63,089,026, forward strand.
AATGGCACCATCATATTTTGAACGTATTAAAAACCAACTTTCATTCATACATTTTGCTGCCTACAAAAAAAGTATTAAAAACCAACTTTCATTCATACATTTTGCTGCCTACAAAAAAAAAGCGGAAGTGGAACTTCAGCAGTTTCTTGTACTTGTCCTCAACCAAACACTTTTCAAAGTTGCAGACTTTACATCAAACGTTTGCCCATTGTTGCAGTTTAGTTAATTGCTGGGAAATACATATTTAAATAGTTCATATGTAAGAGCCCTTGAAAGATCATAAGGATTTATGCAACTTCCACTTCAAGTTAAGATGTCAGCAGTGGAAAACCAGTGAAGTGTGATGTGAAGTATTCCATGTAGTAGACTTAAATAATCACAATGGCAAAGCATTGCATAAGCGGAGTTATTTTTGCTAGGCATGACTGGCAGTGCTTAATATTCAATTAAGCAGCAGGTTCATGGGCTCAGATGCTGAAGCAGTCCTGAAAGGGAGCTTAATGTATTTGACCCTAGTAACCCACCAACTTTGATTTTGTATCAGATGAGTACCTAATGCATTTTATATAACCAAGGGACCCACAGCATCTCTTCATTATGGGGATGAGATGTCCAGTTCATTCTCTAAAAGCCTACTTAAGTGTCCCTCATTCATTGATTAAAAAAAGGAAAAGAAACAAGCTTGAAGAACCTTTAACCCATGTTAAATCTTTTTTATTTGCTAATCTGAACAGGAACTAATCATTGGTGCAAAGGATTAACAGACACAAGAGACCAGATGGTACAATTTAAGTTTTATTTTGAGGTCCTGGGGGGAATACTATGGTGTGGAATTGGATTAACCTTTTTGACACTCTTTCTAATAACCCAAAAGCTACATATAAGCCTTAATCTCTTGAAACACTATGTAAATCTTCAACCCATAGATTCTGGGAATATGCCGGAAAAGACATAAACTTTACCAAAATGAAGCATTTAGATCTTTCTTGCCACTAACTTGTAGGAATAAAACGGTCATCAGTTAACTGCATTAATGTCAGCCCTGTCTATATTTTTTATATCTGTACACATGCCCGGGGCTTTTGCCATGGGTGTATGCTTTGCTTCCTCCTCCTCTGGGAAGAGCCAGCAAGAGTACGCTCGCAGAAGTACAGTGGAGGTGGGAGAAGCTGACCTCTATTTAAGGGGCTGGCTCCCTCCATTTTATGCCCTTTCACTTTCCTGTTTTCTGAAGGCAGCTTGCCACTCTGATTAATGGTCAGTGAGCCACTTTGAAATTTGAGGAACGGCTACCCCTCAAAAGCTTTTTGTGTGAGCCTCGATCAGCTTGCAGGGGAAGAAGGCACAGCCTTGGACGATTATCTCCTCCAGGGCGGCTCATCCATGAGCCCTGCAGAGAGCTGCGGAGCTTTAGGAGGAGGCTTTTGCTGCTTTCATTTTCAGGCTGCCTCAATGGTGCCAAAATGAAAGCCTTCCCAAAGGGTCTGTGGTGCCAGTTCAGCCCACAGGAGGCCAGTGAATGCCTCTTCTCCCCTGGCGCAATGTCCGGCGCTGGGGGGCATCGACCCTAGGGCCTGATCGGCCCAAATTTCAGCCCTGGAGAGCACTGCTGTCCCTTCCTGTCCCCTTCCAGTGCACACTTCAGCCAGGAGGGCTGATTGGGGGTTCCAGGCTTACAGTGCTGACAACTGGGGTGAGGTCATACTGGCCCTCTGTTAGCATGTCAAACATCTGGAGGCTGCCCAGGATCCTGCCCCCTGGTCCCAATGGATCGTAATGAGTCTGGTGAAGATGTCATGGATTTGGGAGCTACAGATGGGGTGGATGCTCCCACGTTGTCCCAGGTTCAGGATATGGAGGACCCACCAGTTGAGTGCCCAGTTTCTGCTGTTAACCCCCCTATGGCCCATTTGGAGGTTCAGTTGGAGCATCATTTTGGTGAGTATGGTATTCAAACGAATACACCTCTTGTCCCCCTATCATCACTGTCCACTGTCCTCTGTGGTCCACAACCAATGACTGTGGCTCCAGCAGGTTGCTTTTCAGCCTCCTACATTGCCTCTTGTGTTGGGTCAGGGCTCCATGCTGCTGTGGCACACCCCTTATCCACAGCCAGTGCATCAAACCTCCGGACCCCTTTGGTCCCCCAGTGTGGTGGGTTGGCTTTGTGGGGCCATAGGTGATATGGGTTATAATTTGGTCCCACCTGCTGTGGTGCCATTTGGTGATCTTTCATGCGGCAACTTCTTTGGCCTTTTTTGGTGCCTTACGCATCAGTGAACTGGTATTTCTTAACAAACGGGACCACACAGATAAGGCCTTAAGGCTGTCTGATGCAGTAGTGGAACAGGATCAATTCAGGCTTTACATTCGTAGTTCAAAGACAGACCAACTGGGGAAGGGATCATCTGTCATCATCCACCATTGTGGGCTTTCTAATATTTGCCCAATTCAAGCATTGTCGGCTTACCTGGCTGTACATAGCACCCGACCCAGGGCATTGTTTATTCATCAGGATGGTTCCCCATTAACCTGTTACCAGTTCTGGAAGGTCACAGGGTCAACCTTAGACATGGTTGGGGTGAACGGGGCCAGGTACGGTACCCATTCCTTTTTTATTGGGGCTGTGTCCACTGCGGCTGCCCTGAGATAGCATGATGAGGATATTAAGCACATGGACTGCTGGGTTTCTGGTCACTTTCAATCATATATCTGCCCCATGCAATTTTGACTCCCTTGCTGACACAGTTTTCTTTTGTTTTCTTTGCAGGGCCTCTTTTCCCAATGGGCCTTTGTCAGGTATGGCTGGTTGGCCATCACTTCATATATTGGGCCGGCCAGCCGTGTGGTATCCATCTCAGTTTGCAGGACCATGCCTTCTTGTTGTGGTTCGGGAATCACGGAACAAATTGAAGCCACTTGTTGCCCTCTCTGGCTGAGTCACGACAGTACCATCCTCCAGATGTTTTGGAGCTGACCTTGGTGGCAATGATCTAGGTGTGACCACTGGGATCAATTTGAGCACAGCTGTACATCACAACCTCCTGTTGGTGTGACAATGGTGGCCATCCACACATTTTATGTGGTCCTGCATCACTCCTCGTATTGCCTGCCAGGTGTCCTGTGACCCCAGGTGTGCTGACCAGGCTAGGCATGGTGTCAGTCATTCAATTACACATTTTTTACTGGAGGAAGGCATAGACACTGTGGCCGAGCACCCAGAGATCAGAGTTGAGAATCATAATTTGTTTTGCAGAAATTGAGTTCATCTCTCAGAGGATGGTATGCAGTTATTTTTGGCTGCTCTGCACAGTGGCCTCCAGTCCAAATTATCGGTCGGGACAGGGGGCGGGGACCATTTAAAAATACTGCCCTTCATGTGGCGGTAGCACAGGTGAGGATATTGCCTTGAGACAAAAGCAGATATGGGAGACATTTTCATCCAGCAGCCTTGCAGCCAGATTAAGAAGTAAAATGGGATGTTGGATAAAATGCCGTTCACATAATTTGGGACTACTGAAGCTAGACAGTTTAGTAGTCAGTGAGCTGTACAATAGGAGTAAAAGATTGTTTGTCAATTCAGATTTGGGTTTTTAAATTAAAATAAAGAAAATTAGGTTTGAAGAGAATTATAAATTATCCTTGCTTCACCAGTGCTACATTGGCCCATTCAGAGCAGCAGTTAGGCCACAGTTTTGATTCATTTTAATAAAAGTGGCCCGTTGTTTTAACCAAAAAATTACGTGTCCATCTTTTTACTCAGGGGATGGGGAGCAATGTGTATATATAGCTTCCAAAGCAGGGGTCAGCAACCTTTTTAAGTCAGGGGACCAGGTCATGTTCCCTCAGACAATTGAGGGGACTGGACTGGTGATCCCCCACTACAAATACTGCCATAAACACATCTGCGGCTATCATAAATGCATTTACAGCATCCGTAAATGCATCCGCGGCTGTTGTAAATTAATTTGCAGCTGCTGTAAACATGCCCACAGATGCGGTAAATGTTTCCATGGCCACTTCCAGGAGTGGCGGTGGTGGCAGGACAGGGTCCTGATGATTTGGTGCCATGGGCTGGATTTGGCCCATGGGTGGTAGGTTGCCAACCCCTGTTCTAAAGGGTTAAGAAAGCAATTGCACAGTATGTGAAAACAATGCATTTTTGCCAAACAACTGTTTGTAAATGGATTTTGACAAACAGATGTGTTATGTCTATTGCATAGATATTTCTGGTTGTGTATTTAAACAGAAAGGGGCAATCCTACTATCAATTATGCATGGGTACATCTCACTGACTTCTGTGGGATTTATGTCTGAAATCAAGGGGCAGAACTGTAGCTCAAATGTCGATAGTTATTGATTGTGGCTCATGGCTTACCAAACTGTCTTCTTACAATGCCATTCCATTTCTTTGTAATTTCACTGTTTCATAGATGGAGATGAACATATTCATTCGTGTTAATGAGAATGGGAGAAATCCATAATTTCACTATTTTTAATTGGGAAGGATGCCCACTTGACTTTTGAAAATTTGTTGCTTTACTCTGTGTGTGTGAACATGCACTATTGTGTGGATGGAATACTGTGATCCAATATCAGTGAAAGTAAGAACATTCACAGTTATATTTCAGAGAGAGAAAGGTTTTCTTTTTGATAGATTTGAAGGCGCAAACTCCACACTGTAATTTTTCAACCATAGAATCAAAAGTGAAAAGGAAAGAATCCACGATTGCATAACAGCACACATACAGTGTATATTCCATCTAGGTGAAAACAATTAAAAGCACAGCTTTGTCAGCTGTCATTAGTTCTGTGTTCTTTGTAAGGATTACAAAATGCTCTTAGATTCCTATCTTTGTTAATTCTGGTACATACATCACACAAGCCCATTCAATGTGCCTTAGCTGTAATAATACATAGTTAAGCAAGTGTACTACATATTTAAATTAAGAGCCAAAGAATTAAAGATAAAACTTTACAGCATAATTGTATGTTCTTATTTCATGTCCATATCACACTCTGGACTGCCAAAATGAATCCACTTTCTTGGTTTTGTTGTTGTTCAAACTTAAGTCCTCATCAGTGCATATTTCTGACAGCAATTGGCAGATCAGTAAATGAATTAGATTCTGTGTCTCTCCATATTCACACAGTGTGTTGTTGTCTGCCAGCAGGCCACACATGAGCATGTTGGTCTTACATTCAGGCAATCCAACCCTCAGTCTATTTAGTCCTTTAAGTGACATAGGGGAGGTTGAGTTCCTCAGCTGTATCCTCCTTTAATGTTGTTCCTTGACCAGTGAGTGCCTTCCCCCATCTTCTAATTTGCTTTTGCGTACCCTCAAGAATGTTTCTTCTTGCCATAAACTCTTCCTGGATCTGACCTGGTGGATGTGAGGCTCATATCAGTTCTGGTGGATTCATTTTTCAGTTCCTTTGGTTTCAACTGGCGTTAGAAAGATTAGCCAGCAAGGTTGCCACCCAGGGTATACCCAATCGTATTCACAATCTTCAAGGAGGTGCTTTCTATATACCCCATAGTTGTATGTTGTCAAGTAAGGATAGGACTTTTGGATTTTCTTGTACTAGAAACCCCATAACTGGGAGTTCTACCCAATGTACTACCCCTGCCCCAGTGTTAACTGGGAACTTTCTTTCTGCTCAGTCAACTAGACAGAACTACACATAACTCTGGCCCAAACCCTTTGAGTTGAAATCTTTTCAGGTATTCCAAGAAATCGAAAATTCCCATCTCTATTGTCAAGTCAATTTTGACTTATGATGACCCTTCCCAGGGTTTTCTAGGCAGTTGGTATGCAGGAGTTTACCATTCCTTTCTTCTGGGGACAACCTGGGACTGTGCAGCTTGCTCAAAGCTGTCCTCCCAGTAGATATAGTGATAGATTGAGATACATAGCTTACTGAACTAGCCAGCCATCTATAACTTTATATATGTGTTGATGTATTCACCAGATAAATGGTGAATTCTCCGGAGTGGGTAAGGAGAAAACAAATTCTGTTACCCTTGTCTTCTCTGATTCTATTTTTGTATGAAGGTGCTTTGTGCAGCAATCACTTAACTCCAGGCAGGTACATCTGATGGACACTAGAAAAGGATTGGAATTCTGTACTTCTATCCATTTGACTTTCCAGCAGTCTTTCCTTCCTGATCTTAGGTATAGTAAAGGTAAAGGTTTCTCTTGCTTGAAAGCCAGTTGTATCCAATTCTAGGGTTCAGTGTTCATCTCTGTTTCAAAGCCGAAGAACCAGTGCTGTCTGCTTCTGCAGACGTTTACGTTGTCATGTGGCAGGCATGACTAGACGCTGGAGTGCACGGAACGCTGTTTACCTTCCCACTGATGTGGTCCCTATTTATCTACTTGCAATTTCTTGCATTTGAACTGCTAGGTTGGCAGGAAGATCTTAGGTATATAGAATCAGAAATGATGATGGCTAGGAGTGACCTTTAAAAAAATGTCCAAATTTGTGGATATCAGTTTGGGGATTTTGAGGATATCATCATTAACTTACTTCCTTTGTTTATTAGTTCTTTTTATTTTGCGTTGGAGAAAGATTGAGCCTGAAAAAGAAAACATTCATGCCCATCAAAAGACTACAACATCTCTGAAATTTGAATGGAGACAGGTACACAGTCTAGTTATTGAGAATCTCAAAATTCACTTTAACCTCTACAGGCCATGGTTAGTGATATAACTGAGGGACTCTGGAAGTGAAAGGACTGACTTTGGGAAGCTGTAATCAGCTGACCATCACATTTTCATTCTTTTCTACTGCTTTGAAAACACTTTATTATCTATTTACTTTTATTGGTCAGCCCAATTTGGCAACTTATCACAGAAATTCAAGGCCTAAATTATTTTTCTTTAAATTAGATGAGATAAACAATCTGCCCTGTTGTGTCATAATAAACTTCTTTCACTTACATGGCAAGTATACACATTTGTTCTTAATGTACCAAAAACAGATGCAGAACTTCCCCAGAGTACTTCTCAGAAGGGATTGAGAGAATATAGAAATGGCAATTTGTTTCCTCTGTAAAATACATCTTGACAAACTCTTCCGATGTCTCTGCTAGTTTATACACTTTTCTCTTTCGATATGGCATTCAGTACAGCAGCAATTTGTTTAGAGAGTACCAAGTGAATGTTGAAGAGAAAAGAAGGTCAGGTCCCAGAAAAAGCTGTCATGATCTCCTTACAATCTTCCTCTGCCCTATTGCTTTCTTCTGACATTTCACTCCAAAATTAGAGTTCTGTAGCTTCAAGGCTTTTAGAGCTACAATTTGCTACTTAGGCTTTCCATTGTAGTTTCCCCATTACTCAAAAAGGGAATAATCATGATACTTAGTCACCATTTTCAGAGCATTTGGAGACTTCTAACTTAAAAGTAGGTACTGTGGTGGATTAGTGGTTAAGACGCTGAACTTGATGAGTGGAAGGTTGACAGGTCAACAGTTTGAGACCTGAATGCTGCATGATGGATTGAGCTCCTGTTTCTGTCCCAGCTTCTGACAACCAAGCAGTTTAAAAGCAAGGAATTGCAAGTAGATAAACAGATACCACTTTGGTGGGAAGGTAAATAGCATTCCATGCAATCTAGTCATGCCTGCCACATGTCCATGGAAATGCCTGCAGGTGCAGGCAGTACTGGCTCTTTGTCTATAAACAGAGATGAGCACTGACCCTAGAGTCAGACACGTCTGACTTTCAAGCAAGGATGACCTTTACCTTTCCTTTTGCCTACATTAAAAATGCTGACTACATGAGAAAAGTAAGATGTTATTAGTAGTTAGAAGTGCAGGGAGAGAAAACGTATACTTTGTACTTTAAGACAGTAAAATAACAGGGATGCATTACTGGCTCCTCAAAAATTATTGCATTAATTTTATGCCATTGATATGAAGACAAAAATATACCAGACACCCCCCAAAAGCAAAATGCAAACTTCCATCTGTTTGTTGGTCCTTGTTTTAGTATTTATTTATATAATTTATATACTGTCAATCATCAGTGTTATTTAAATGGTTCATACTTAGTGGGATTATACTGGGGCAATTAAGTATAATGGTGGGATCAATATGAGCATGCAAGAAAGAGGGATGATAATCTTCATGCAGATGATTCTATGATTTGTGAATTAATGATCACTAGAAAATTGACAATTACACATCTAGTAAGGTTTAAAAAAAAGGAATTTGTTGGACCCTGTGCACGTCCTTCTCAGTGTTTGCCATCAATCAGTCATGACAATTCTGGAAAAAAAAATAAGTCAATTATTCGCAAGTTACAATCATTTAAGCACAATTTCTCCCTTCTAGAAATGAATGAAAAGCACCTCTGGGTTCCTATCCACATTCAGCATAAATTATTTAAAAAGCCTGTTGAAACAGGATTATGAAATGAACCATCAATGAAAGGCTTCTCTATATCCTTCCCTTCCTGATTTCCCCCCTTTGTTCAGCTTTGGGAAATGACGTTCACAAGCAGAATAAAAGGTTGTTCATGCATTCAGAGTGACAGACTAAATAATTTTGCTTGACAAAATTCCCACCATTCCCTCCCAATGTAGAGGTCAAAGGGATTGCTGAAATGAGGGTGAAAATGGATCTTCTTTGTCAATCCTGCCTGACTTCTTCTCAGTCTCCTTGATAAATTCCATTTCATGAAGAAGAAAAAAAGAGAGAAAAAGAATGACCTTTATAGTTCATCTTTCTTTTGAGCTGAACATTACTCTCCGTTCCCCTGTAATGAAAGTATTACATGGATAACTATCCAGCATTATCATCCAGAAGGAGAACTAATTTGGGAACAAAATGAAGTAATTTAACACGATCCCAGATTTTTTTAACCTTGTAGATACCTGATAATATGAGCCGAATAATTTCATGGACATGGTAAATACACTGCACAACCTATCTATCGTAAAATGCAATTTCCTCTTCAAAAGTGAAGAACAGCCATATCAATATTCTTTGCAATTATAGACTTTGCGTGAATGAGGTTGAATAAATATTATATAGATGATTTCTTACAGGTGGTGGAATTAGTAGACTTGGTGTTACTTAAATCCTACTTTGCCAGGGAAAGCAGTGCTTCTCAGGTAACCCCATTCACTTTTGTAGAGTGTCAAAACAGCTAGTAATTATCCTAATTAGTGAGTGTATACTTTTATTAGTTCCAGAATCCTTTGAAGTGGCAGAACATTGCACAAAAGGATAGCAATATAAAAGAATGTGGGAGAAGATGAAAAGAATGTTTACGTGTTTGCACTAGTAAAGATTTTAAAGTTTAGCTACATTTTAAAGTCTCACATAGATTCAACTTTGCTATTCCCAGTCTTCCAGGCAACATGTAATACCATAAATGGGATTTCCATTAATTTTAATGGTGGGGCGCTATGATTACTGCTTAGCTTAATCTTTCATATAGGAAACACATGAGCAAAGTTATCTATAATTATGCTTACTAACATTCCATTAAGGAATTTAATACTTGGAAGAAACTGATCACATCATGTTGATTAAACAAGTCTTCTGCTTTCTATTTAGGTTAAGGGATAGTTATTTTATTATTTTATTAAAAACTACATAGAATTTCTAGGGTTTTACTCGGGATCTGGCAACCTTTTTAGTTTTCTTCTTGTGTTCTTTGAATGCCTTGTGTTTAGGTTAAATAGATAGCATAGATCAGGGGTGCCCAAACTTTTCAGGCCATGGGCCAGTCACGTGGTTCAGGGAGCCTGTCACTATTCCCCAGGGGCTGGATCTGGGCCCCGATGCCAATTTATCTGGCCTACGAAGCCCTCGTCGCTCCTGGAAGCGGAAGTAAAATGTGCCCATACAATTTTACAAGGTATCATCTATGCCAGGGGTGCCCAAATTATGGTCTGGGGGCCAGATCTGGCCCACACACCAATTCATTCGGCCCATGAAGCCCTCATCACTCCTGGAAGTGGAAATAAAATGCGCCCATGAGTGATGAGGGCTTCATGGGCCAGACAAAATAGTTTCAAGCTTCTCAGAGGTTTTAAAATAAACCCTTGGAGTGATGAATGAGTTGGTAGAAAGCAGGGAAAGATGTGCATGTCAAAGGTTCTTGCCCTCCAATCAATCACCCAGTTTGCTCCAGGAATATCTACATCACTTTTGCATGTGGCATTAATGTTTGTGTGGGAAAGAAACTTATATGAGCCCATTGCCTATCTTATCCCAAAAAGGGCTATCGAGCCTAAAAGCAGAGATGTCCATGTGAATTATAATCCTACAGCTGAAATGTACATGTTTATTTTGTTTTTAAGGAATCCTGTATTAATGTCATGGAAATATTCTTTATATGTGTGCATATGAAGACTCCCCCCATAGCTTAATGAGCTCTGAGCAAGATAAATGAGGAGTTTATGACTTAGCCACATCTGTAGAGTTACTTTAATGTAGCAGATAGTATAGCATTAAGACCTGAGAAATAGCATTGATTTTTTACTTACAGAGAGAACTCACTGCAAGATCTATTCAGATGTTCAAACAGAGTTATACCAATCCAAAAGCAAAGGAGCACACTTGCAATATTTCCCTTCTCTTTGTTGCTTTGCTCAGATTGGTGTAATTGTCAGATGCAACTTGTGTCTGAGAATGGATTTTCCTGAAACAGGAAAAATGCCATTGGCATGAATTTGTTCAAGGTGAATCACAGCTTGTCATGAAGTGACCCATACACTACGATCATGGAGCCATTTCCTGTGGCACATATGAAATGAGACATGCAGGATTTAACACCAGGGCTGCAACGGACTGCCGCAGCTTTCAGGATATTATCAAGGTGCACCTTCACAGCCAGTCCATCTGGCATGGCCTCTTCCACCTCCATGATCGTTGAGAATCAGAGTTCCTCTTCTGCTCATGTTGCCATTGGGCCCAATTTGATGGTTTCCAGTGGCATTTCCTTCACTGAGGGGCTCATCCACCCATAGCCATTGGCCCTTTTAGGGAGTCAGGTTATTTACCTCTGCCCAACACTCAGCATTGAGTTGCTGGCTGTATGGTCTACTCCATTGCTCAAATAGAAAGGACCTTTTTAAGATGGATTTTACTTTCTTAGGATCAAAGCTCATTGCAGATGGCGATTGCAGCCACGAAATAAAAAAGGCGACTGATTCTTGGGAGGGAAGCAATGAGAAACCTAGGAAGCATAGTGAAAAGTAGAGACATCAAATTGCAAACAAAAATTCGTATAGTCAAAGCAATGGTATTCCATGTGGCAATGTATGGTTGTGAGAGCTGGACCATTAGGAAAGCTGAGAGCAGAAGAATAGATGCCATTGAAATGTGGTGTTGGAGGAGAGTTTTGAGAGTCCCCTGGACAGCAAGGAGAACAAATAGGTCAATCTTAGAAGAAATCAACCCTGACTGCTCCTTAGAAGGTCAAATTGTAAAGATGAAGCTAAAGTACTTTGGACATCAAATGAGAAGAGAATATTCACTTGAAAAAGCCTTGATGCTGGGAAAGGTGGAGGGCAAAAGAAAAAGGGGGCGGCCAAAAACGAGATGGCTAGATGGTATTGTAGACACAATGGGCACAGAGCTGAGCAAGTTGAGGAGGATGGTAGAGAACAGAAGTGCCTGGCGGACAGTGGTCCATGGGGTTGCAGAGGGTCAGAATTGACTGCGACTGAACAAAAAAAAATATCTCCACGTTAACCAAAACTCAGGAACATATACATTTTGAACCACATGGAGAAACTAATCATGAAGGAGAGGTTCTCTTTCTCAGAGTGCTGTTTTTCACATATGCCAAAAAACAACCAAGGGGGTGGAGCCAATGCTCTCTTTACTATATATTAATTCAACATTCTTTCTGAATCCGTGAACAGGATGTCTCTGTAACCTATGTCACAGGACCGCAAGGAAGTAATAAAAATATCCCCACATGTCTCTCTTGAGTCCCAAAATGAAGATTAGGACAAAAATGTATCAATAGAAGTAAAAGTAGTAAGAGTAGCAGTAGTACTAGCAGTAGTAATAAGGAAAGTAAGAATAATCTCCTATTCTTCTACATCTACTTAACTGACATGGTTTTAAAGTAGCTTTTGTACTCAGGTGAATATATCAGATAAAAGACAAATGCACAATCATCTGTATGTTTGTATATATAAATATGCAATCAGTAATGTTGTACAATTAGAATTTGTAGAGAGAAAACAGCTATTTATATGCTTGCCAAAGATATGTGGTTCTAAACATGCTCAGGGAATCAGACCTTCTGGCACTTGGCTTAAGGAGTTTAGTTCAAATATGTGGAGATTATGGAGAACATGAGGTTGCCACAAGTCATAAACAACTTGGTGGCACATCACTACAACATATGTGCTAGGCAATCTGTTCTCCAGTTCTGCCAGAGGATGTCTGTCTGTTGAGGTTGATCCAAGTGACCATCTTTTATTGAATCAATGGAAGCCAAGCACATGGAGTTGGCATTGCTTCATCTTGGAAAGAGAGCATCCTCATAAGATACCCGCAGTATGGTAGTGGAAATTATATCAAGAACATTTCAGAAAACACAGTATATTGGGATCCCCCCCCCTTTTAAATAGTTTAAAATGGAAGGTTTCATAAAAGAACAGCAAGAAAACACTAAGAGTTATTTGTGGCTCATAATGACAATGCTATTTGCTTTTGACTTTCAAGAAGGTGGAAGGAAAAGGGGGAGTACAGAAGAAATAACAGAAAATTAAAGAGTAAATGAATCGGGGGGGGGGCAGAAAGAAAATAAGAAAGAGGTCCTTCATTACTGTTCTGTATATATGTGGGATACCTCAAGAGGTCTGGAGCCTCAAACATGCCTTTTCCTAGACTTGGAATTTGTATGTGCTCCCACGACCAAAATCTGTATGTGCTTTGAAAACTCCTTGTCTCTCCCACAGAATTACTGCCCACGTCTCTCGCTCATTTCAGACAGTGCAGCTCCAGGTGCCGTTGGCATGAATGGTGAGAAACATTGGTGGTATTATGCATACCAGGGGTTCTCAATGTTACCATGCCATGGCCCAGACAACTCCACCTCAGACCACGCCATGGGCTGGACAAAATGGCAGCAAGAATGTTATTGCATGCATGGTTGTGTTTGCACATGCATGGGTGTGTCTGCTTCCACTTCTGGGGTCGCTGCCACGGGCTGGATGGAATGGCATTGGGTGCTGTAGGTTGCTGTAGGCTGTAGGTTGCAAATGCCTGATGTATACCATGCTAGGTCAATGCATTGTTGCTTCATTATGTCACTTATTAGCTAATTAAAAAAGGGAAAGTCACTGAGTTCTGCTGAATGATGGGAAATGGGAAAAGGTAGGGAAGGGGACAGGAAGAGTGGTGTCAATAAGCAAACAAACAAACATATTGGAGTGATCCAAATACCAGTGTGGACCTTTCTCATCAGAGAAAAAAAACTTGTATCAGTGTGGATGGAACAATGGATCATATGAAGCTAAGAATTGTTTTAAACATGAACTAATTCCACTCCAAATTCTGCTATTTTGACAGGCCCATATTGGGTAAAATCCTGCTGTTTTATATTTATGATGGCTTAACCCAGATCAGGCAACAAAAATATTTAATTTAAATGGATAGAAAGCTTCCTATTCATATTCTGAAGCTCCTTAAGGCTCCCCTTTGTTCTGGGGAAGACGTAGGGAGCCTTGGAACAGGGAAATGAACCATGAATAGTAAAAGCAACTACCAGGTTATTTCCTGACATCCTGATCCCACCAGTAGTGATCTGGTGGTGGTTTTTTAAGTATTAAATGACTCCCAAATGTTTCCTCAGGGAAAAGGGAGTCTCAGAACTTAAGAGGAATAGGAAGCATGATTGGAAATTTTCTATTACTGTAGTTTAATTAAATATTTCTGGCACTCAGTCGGGTTTACACCACTGTAAATATATGAATCAGCATTTTTCCCAATACATAGAAAATCAGGGGGCATATATGTTACATTCAGGAGCACACTATGCCTTAAATGCAATTTTTTTTTCTCCAGAAAGCTACAAAGCAATTTGTACTCTTTTCTGTGAGCCAGTTCTTGAGTTTCTGTTTCCCGATCAACTCTCTATGTTTATTTGACAGAAGCTGGACAGCTATTTTATTGTATTGGAATACAACACCTGCCTGATTTTGGTCCACATTTGCCCCTAGATTACATTAAATACAATCCTACAATGTTTGTATTAGCTATCAGTTTATGATTTTGAGGTACAACTGACTTTTTCCTTTAAAATATTGAAACTTTGTGGATCCATTTCCTCAGAGCGATACCAGAAGTCTGAGGAAGTGGACTTGATCCAGGAAACCTCACTTTAAAATATAGTAATTAGTCTTTTAGGTTTCTCAGTGATTGCTCTTTATTTTTTGTTTTTACTTTTGGCTACCACTTTGAAAACTTAGTAAAGATCACCCTTGCTCAAAAGCCAGTCGATCCAACTCTAGGGTTCAGTGCTCATCTCTGTTTACAGCTAAAGAGCCAGGGCTGTCTGCATCTGCAGATGTTTCTGTGGACATGTGGCAGGTATGACTAGACACCGGAGTGCCCAGAATGCTGTTTACCTTCCACCGAAGTGGTACCTATTTATCTAATGGTACTGGCAATTTCTTGCTTTTGAACTGCTCGGTTGGGAGGAGCTGGTACAGAGACAGGAGCTCACTCTGTCATGCAGTACTCAGGAATCAAACTCCGACCTTCCAGTCTTCAAGTTCAGTGTCTTAACCACTTTGGCCTTATTGCTATTTCTGTGTTCTGATGCTTCCACAATGCTTTTGTCTTGCTGCTGTCTCGTGTACAATACATAAACCTTCATATTATGTCAATTTTAGCCTTAAACATGGTTTAGTTCCCTAGCCTCTGGCCTTGTTGACGTTTGAAGGTTTATTATTTGTGTCACCTTTTTGTTGTTTTTCATTTTCAAAACTGTGCCCCACAAGAAACCTGATGGATAACTGTGTCCATTTTTTTTTGGATACCCTTCAAATATAAAAGCTGTTTTTGTTCCTGCACTGATTCATCTGAAACTTGGCATCTCTAATCACCTTCAAAAAGACAACTATTTCTGTTAATTTTTTCCAAAGTTGCCAAGAAATAATTGCATTCCTTTTAGAAAATCAGACTTTGGAGACACTTAACAGCAAACTCTCTGCAATTCCTTGACAGAAATTTGGCAGGCATTATTCTATTCTTTTGGACTATAAATGCTCTTCATGTTATCTCACACTGACATATATATATGGCATTTTAAAAAATAGTTATAATTGTTGGGAGGTGTGAACTTTTGGACTTCCTCATCTTGACTTGAGTTGGGATTCAGATTGACTCAGACAACCTCCAAATTTCTTTGAGTTGAAATGGATTATTTGCTGAATCTCTGAATTAGCATCCAAAATGAATTCTGTGATCAGTGCTACTTATTTCTTATCTCTTCTCATTTTATCCTTTCATATTTTTGTAGATAGGCTTTGACAACTCTCTTGGTATCAAAGTCTGGTGAATTCTGCCATCCTCCTTCCTAAAAAGCCTACTCAAATTTCTTATTGCTAAACTTTTCTTGGGATTTTTCACATCATTGAAACACAAGCTCAAAGATGTTATGTATATTATATACAGTAGTGGGTTTCAGCAGGTTCACACCAGTTTGCCAGAACCGGTAACAGAAATTCTGACTGGCCCCGCCCAGCCAAGTTTTGAAATAAAGTAGTCCTCATTTGGGTGCAATGCAGGGCTTTCCCCCTGGCCACGCCCACCATACCACACCCACAGTGTGGTGGTAATTTTTTTTGGAGCTCATCACTAATTATATATGTTCCTTTTCTTTGGACAAATGGAAAATATTGTGTTTTTTTGTGGTCCTATGCCAACCATAAAGCAGTGCAAGTATCCCCTCCCTCACCCATGGGACAGAGAGGCACCCAGCTTGCATCTCTCATGAACAATCCAACATTCTCACTTTAAAAATAATAACAATAAACCCCACAAACACCTGTGAGGAAAAGGTAGTTGAAAGTAATACATAATTATCATGTAGCCTCACTCAAGAAGAAAGATATTTACAACTGTCCTCTCCCTCAAAATCCCAAAACACTCAAATCATGGAGGCACTAGGGGAAATCTCTGAGTGGGGTCACCAGGCTGCAGTGTTAGGTCTGCACATTTCTTAAGTGTAGAAAAAACATCAGTATGAAATGTTGACTGGTTGTTCTCTTCTTCTTAAAAACATAGTTACACAACTAGGCCTGAGTCTGTATGAATATATGTGTGTTCAGAAGTTCACTATAAGATACTAGGGCAGTGGTGGCAAACCTATGGCACACGTGCCATAGTGGGCACTCACAGCCCTCTCTGGGGGCATACATGCTGTCACCCAGCACAGAGTGTGCCCCATCCCTCTGCCTAGCAGCTCAATGGGAGGACTTCCTCCCTCACCAAGCACAGAATTCACCCTGCCCCTCTGTTTGGGCATTCAGTCTCTAAAAGGTTCATCATCACTGTACTGGAGTATGTAATTTTCAATATCTTTTGGTTCTTCTTTTGTTCTTGGTGGAATAGTTTCATTGCCAGAGTTCAAAATAACTTCCTCCTCCTTCTCCTTTTCTTTTTTTTTATTTAAAGAGTTTTACAAGGGGTATACATTTCCTATTTTCTCCCCCACAGCCCCTCCCTCCCCCACCCTCCCCCCGTTACCCCTCCCCCTCCCCCCCGACTTCCCAGAACTGGACACAAGGTATAATCCATACCAAATCCCATTAACATCTAAGAAACATCAAAATAAACAAACATTATACCAATCACATCATTCAAATATTCTTAATACTCATAAGCTTTTATCTGTTTTATATCTATCCTGTATAAAATCAATCTAGCATCTCCACTCTAACAAATATTTATCAATTGTCTGATCTTTCAAATATGCAGAGACTTTTGCCATCTCTGCCAGATTTGATGCTTTAAGTACCCATTCCTCCACTGTACACAATTCTTCCTTTTTCCAATACTGGGCGATCAGTAGTCTCGCTGCAGTTATTAAGTTCAATAACAATTTTGTTTCCACAATTGTACATTCAGAAGTAATCCCCAATAGAAATAACTGTGGTGTAAATTTAATTCGCCTCTTAAAAATCTTTTTCTGCATTATCCACCATATTTTTATCCAAAATACTTTAACCTTCTTA
This sequence comes from Furcifer pardalis, assembly GCA_030440675.1. Lineage (NCBI taxonomy): Eukaryota > Metazoa > Chordata > Lepidosauria > Squamata > Chamaeleonidae > Furcifer > Furcifer pardalis. Next base: position 63,106,246 of record CP126896.1, read on the forward strand.
CACATCCACCAAATATGATAATACGTAGCATCTTCACAGTCACACCTCCAACATTTAGGTTTTAAATTAGGATACATTATTGACAACTTTTTCGGATCTAAATGCCATCTATAAAACATTTTATAAAAATTTTCCCTCAAATTTTGAGCTTGTGTAAATTTTACATTTCTAACCCATATCTTTTCCCACGTCTCTAACATTATTGGTTCTTGTATATTTTGTGCCCATTTTATCATACAATCTTTAACTAATTCAGGGGCCGAGTCCATTGCTATTAATACCTTATATACCCTTTTAATATGGGCTTGCCCCTGATTCTTAATTTGTTCAATCAATTCCTCATTAATTGTTGATATACCTGTTTTCAAGTCTTCCTTCAATCTGGATTGTAATTGCCCATATTGAATCCAAGTCTGTAATATTCCGGCTCTTTTCAAATCTTCAAGTGGTTTAAGTCGCCATGTATCACCATCCCAATCTAATAATCCTTTATATGTAACTGAATCATGCTTCTGCAAAACACTAATATTACCTATCGTATGTCTAGGTACTGCCCATATAGGTACCTTTTGATTCAGTTTGTATTGGTACTTCTTCCACACTCTTAACAGAGCACTTCTCAATATATGAACTTTAAAAATAGTATCAGCCTTTTTCTCATATACCAGATATGCATGCCATCCAAATAACAAATCATGCCCTTCAATATTAAGATTACCCTTCTCCGTCATATTAACCCAATCATTAACCAGGGTTAATGCTGTTGCATCATAATATAATTTCAAATTAGGCATTGTTAAACCACCTCTTTCCCTTGCATCTTGCACAATTTTCATTTTAACCCTCAGTTTTTTACCAGCCCATACGAACTTGTTAAGACCCTTCTGCCATTCATTTAAGTTGACCTCGTTTTTCAATATTGGTATCATTTGAAACAGAAATAAAAATCTTGGTAAAATGTTCATTTTCACAGTAGCTATTCTACCAAGAAGTGATAACCTTAATTTTTCCCAATTTACCAACTCTCTCTGTACCCTTTGCCATAATGGAACATAATTATTTTTGTATAACTTTGCATTCGAGGTCGCTATATGAACCCCTAAATATTTAACTTTTTTAACCACCTCAAAAACTGTTATCTCCTGCATATTTTCTTTCTGCTGCCCTGAAACATTTTGAGTAAGCACTTTAGTCTTTTGGTTATTGACTTTAAATCCAGAAATATTCCCATAAACTGAAATTATATTTACAAGTTCCTTAATTGATTGATCCGGTTGTGAAATTGTAATAACCAAGTCATCAGCAAACGCTTTTAGTTTATACTCATAATTCCTTATACTTATACCTTTTATCTCCTTACACGCACGTATTTCAACAAGCAACACTTCTAGTGTTAAGATAAACAATAAAGGAGATAAAGGGCATCCCTGTCTAGTACCTTTCTCTATCTTACATTTCTCTGAAAGACTACCATTAATTATCAATTGTGCCTTCTCTTTTTCTTGCGCTCTTTAGTCTGGAGATCAACAAGTAATTGTGTGGAATAATTCTGTAATATAATCCCTCATTAAAAGCTATTTGTGTTTCCCCCTTTGTGGATGTGGAGTTTCCCCTGGAGATATGGGAACACATATATGAACATGGACCTGGTCAAAGATTGGGCTAGAGCAGGGGTCAGCAAACATTGCTCTTCATATGTTCTTGGAATTAAATTCCCAGAAGCCCTGATCAGCAGGTATACTGACTTGGACTTCTGGTAATTGAAGTCCAAGAACACCAGGAAAGCCGAGTTTGCTGACCCCTGAGGTAGAGTATCTTGAGAAGGGAACATGGAGTTTATGCTCATTCATATATAAGATTTTCTGGTGCCATCTGGTTTTGTCTCTGGCCTATTATTGGTTATTATTGGATGATTTTATTCTGATCATTTTTATATATATTATAGTATGTGTTGTATATTTTTATATATTTTGTAAGCTCCCCTGAGTGGTGTTTGCATCAAAAGGGCATGGTAAAACAAACAAACAATGCAAGAAAACATGCATGCATACACACATGTGTATGCATGCACACCCACCCACACAAACACACACTCTGCAATCTTCTTTCAAATTTGTATGTACTTTTTATATTTTTAATATTTTTAAACGTTCTTCCTGTTGGAAGCTTGAGATTCTTGGATGTTTAGAGCTGTGGTATGGGGAATACTTTGATACAGTCAGATAGTTATTTGATGGGGTCTGAAGGAGACCATGCAAACTTAATACAAATAGAAAAATGGGAGAGTTATCAGAATTACGATTGCCATCATTCACAGTAGAACTCTGAAATTCTGACAGTGGCAAGCATTCTTATTCCAGGTCACTGCAGCCCTTAACAAGAACATAAAAGGTGTGTCACTTTTCTTCTAAATAATTTTCTTTACTGTTCTTTCAAATATTGTCATGTGTAGTGGAATAGAAAAAAAATCAAACTATGCCCTTCTTGTATAGATGCAGACATTTTGATAACAAGCTGACAACATACATCACAATAGCATATAATAATGACTAGAACACATGAGTAAAAACATGGATTTCCAATCACTCTCCTGAGTGAACCTTTCCTAAGACAAGCAAACCTATTAGCAGCTCTCAAAATGCAACAATTTATGTGACTTTTGTCATTGGAAGCAGCTTCTGTTTTGTGGTGGCTCTCAGAATGATTCCTGGCAAATGGAAGTAACACAAAATAAGTTTGCAAGGAAATGAAGCAATTTATCTGCCTCCTTATCCATCTTATAAACCTTGATCAGTACAGTTAAAGGAAAGAATTCATACGGTTGCTCCTGCTGCAAGCAGGAAATGCAGTGAGCAGACTTGATACAGTACATGGTCCCCCATGGCATGGGAACCAAAGAAGCTGTTTTTTCCTGCATCAGCCACTATTTACAATTGTTTTCTCACTCTTTTGAACATTATGGGATTAAAAATAGATCTATATCAGAAATTCCTGCTTCTGTGTTTCTTGCCTTTCCCAAAAGAATTTGTTTGTTGGGGGAAATTTCTGCTGTTGTCACATTTTGTTTGTCCATGAACTGAAGTATCAAATGAAAATTTACCAGGATTGCATATGGTTGTACTTCTTGATTTTTTTTATTGTTATGCTAGTAGCAAGCATAAATTTTAAAAAATGTGTATTAGAGGCTGGTTGTAATACTGTCAGGAGCTTTAGAAGGCAGTATTTTATCTCTTTATTGGTCAATTTCATTATTACATGCTAATAAATGACATTAAGGCTGGGAATAGAATTGGTAGAACAGGGAGAATAGAATTCAATTCTCCAATAAACCTCTGGTTTATGATTGTTGGATATTGTACACCTGTATCCATGATTTAAAACATCAGGAAATGGCCCAGTATTACTGCACAATATTGTGCCTGCATTGCCAGCAGGGAAATGGACAGCCAGCTTTACATTGTAAATGCCAGTCTGAATGTTGACATACTAGTGCAGCAGTCAAGATGGTCTAACATGATACCCTCTTGTGGTCATTATCATCCACACTTGTTCAAATACAGCCATGAAAATAGCTTTGCATTTGAATGGGGAGTGGCCAACTGATGAAAAAGGAAGTGCAGCAAATATATATGTGCAACGTATCTCACAGAGAAACAGACAACTCTTTAAGCTCTTAGGAAAATTAATGTTGCCATGCCCAGTCTGCAAAACACAAAGCAGAAAGTGATATTCCAATTCCCAAACTCTCTCCTTGGGTTAGGCGACCTGAAGAAGAAAATTGAGGAGGAGAAGGACAGACAGTTGTGGAGAGCAGGCAACCAGAAGACCATGCCGCCACCCCAGCGAGACCTCTGGCCTTTTTCCAGCAGCCAGAGTAGAAGGAGAATTAGTCATGGAGGGCAGGTGGCCAGAAGACCACACCACCGCCACTGCAAGACTTTCTCCTCCTCCCTCAACCACCACCAAGTGCTGCAGGAGGATGGCAGTGATGGCAATCGCCGGTTCGGTCGCCTCTCTGGCCACCCTTCATTGCAGCCCAAAATAGCTGCTCATAAATGCACAAGCGTCAAAACACCATTTGATGCATGCACGCTGAATACTGGAGGTGCACATGTGTCAAATGGTATTTAGATGCATGCACACCTACCAGCAGCACCTCTGCGCCGCTGCCACTCACTGCTGCTCATCTGTCACCACCGCTCGTTCACCAACCGCTGACTTCCAATGCTGCTTCCCCACCACCGCTGTGCCATTGCACCAGGCCAGGCTAGGCTGGGCTAGGCCATGCTAGGCTGCTAGGCTGCTACACCACTGCAGTTGCTTTCTGCCTGGTGCTTGCCCACCCCAGGGTAAGTGACTAGGGTTTGTGTTTGGGCGGGTGGGTGGGTTGAGGTGGGTGGGTGTTTTATGTAGTGTGCTTTTACGTTTATTTAATGTCTAACATCAAGAAAAACTATCCCCAGTCATAAAGTAAAAGCAGTCATTTCACAGCTTAAATCAAACATTAAACTCTTCCTCTTTCCCCTTCTATGCTCTGGGGATTTCTAGGGATCTCTTCCAACCTGGGGAAGTATGATGAATGCACGTTCTCCCTCCCTCTCAGCGGTCAATCCAAGGTGGATTATTCAACAAAAATCCCCTCTAGATCTCTCCCAAGCTCACGCAAGAAAAAATATGTTCACCATTCCTTCTCCAGCCAATCCAGGCTGATCCAAACACCTGGCTCTCTCTCTTTACAGAGACAAGCCCAATTTACTATGGGAGGTTTTGGTAGCGTTTTCAAGAGGCAAACAAAGAGGAACTTACCGTCTTTTAACCCAATATCCCATCTTCAATGAACATGCGTTGATTGAAGAAAATATTTTTATTTAAATTGGTAGCATGGTTCTGATGAATCAGGTTACAGATCTCAGCATAAAAATTATTTTCTAACTTGAAGTTGTTTTAGAGAAAGGATGTTTCAGACAAGTATTCCTCTGAAATAAAAAGGAATCTGTCTAGCTATTCTAAGTTACCATAATTAAGATTTCCAGAGATAGGCCTGGTTGGAAAGCCCATCTCTGTATTTTCGATGTTTCCTAGTTGACAACCATTTTAGAACTATTCTCTGGCTCTCTGCCAGACCCTCGCCAGGTATGAAGTGAACCTGGGTAATCAGGCTACTTCTAATCAGATTCCAGAGTTGGGTAAACAACTCTGGTTGTCTGGTTTACAATCGGCGCCTCTCTGTCCATCTCTTCCCACCCTGGGCCCCAAAGTGTGAAAACAACCAAATGGCCCTTTTGGCCAGCACAAGAAGCCACAATTCTACTATAGACTAGAAACCTACTAAATTCCATTTTGGATTGTGAAGAACTTGGGGACTCATTTTATCACAGGAAGTATCTGAGAACCATAGAATGGAGGAAGGAAATTTTTAAATCTCAGAAGTCCAGTGGTAGTAAGTGTCAGCCATCAAAGAGCTTCCTCTTTCATTCCACAACTCCCAAGGGCTTCCCCAGGTCAGAAGGCAAAGCTTCCTCTGTGGAAGATGGACAATGCAGTCAGTGCAATAGCTGTGATTTAAACAACTGGTACACTTCAAATGCCCCCCCCCCCACTAAAAAGGAAGTATTTATTTCTTCTAAAGCACCAGTAACCTTTACACATAACTTTTTTTGTTACATTTGGGGGAGTCAAATGCTGTGCGACACCATTTGGATTAGATTTCATCCCCTTTCCCCAGAAATCTAGGACATTTTCTTCCTTCTTAAGAAGATTTATTTTGCTTTCTAAGAAAAAGCTAAAAAGAAATGTGAAACAAGATAGTCAAAACTGTTTGTAATGTTGACTGACTGCCATGAGATCCTTTTTTGTTGTTTTATAATTAGCTGTATGGTGAATTACTTTTAATCTTTTTTTTTAGAATGATGTTTTATGCTCTGCTCCCCAAAGTACCAAGAAAGCCTCTGACACTTGTTTTGTGCCGCTGGAAAGTGTTTTTTAGCCAATGCTAGTATTAATTGCTGCCTCCGGGATTTTTAGAAACAAAAGCTGTTGTTCACTTTAGTTTAGCACATGTGTGTGTGTGTCTCAGACTTGGTGGATGTCTGATTACTTGCAGCCATCCCACTTAGCTACATGAAAAGCTCTCAACAAAAGATGGGGAATTAATATTTCTGTCTCTTCAGGGGGTCTAAATTACCAGTCTTTTTCAATCACAGAACAGTCCAATCATCATAGATCTGTACCATATATCTGCTGTAGTGGGTTTTTTTAAAAAAAAGATTCTTGAGCCAGATGAGTATGTTAAATGCTGAAGCCATATCCTTAAGATGTTCTCTGCAATCTATTTAAGCAATGTGTTTGCAAGACATCCAGACTTCAGAAGCTTTGAACTTTGTGCCACCTGGCACCAATGCAAGCACACATGGCCCAACTGTTAAAATAGAAAAACCAACAACATAGATCACTGCCAAAATGTTGCCTTCTTAGCCAGACAAAGACCACTGAAATGCTATAAAAGCAAGCGATGCTGACTAGCAAACAAAGGGAAAAGACAAAACAGTGCTTTACACATCTTGTAACAATTCCGTTGATTTCAATTCCTAAGCCTTTTCTGGACTCTTGGAAAGACTTCACACTTTACACAGCAGTCAGGTTGCTCATAGCAAAGTATGAAGAACAGCTGTGAACCTTTACATCCCCATGTACTGATACTCAGAGGCACAGTTCTCTGATCCAATTCTACCACTCATATTTAATATTAGGTCATTAAAGGGATTGGATCTGACACAGGTTAGTTGCTCTCATCTCCTACTGAAATTTCATCCTGCTGATTTCAAAGGGAACCAAAAGGAACTAAGGCTTTTATCAGATGGGCACTTATTCAGGTGTTTGATGTGCTACAAGGATGGCTTAGTTCACTCTTTTTTTCTAGTGATCAGATGACCTGATCTCTAGAGTGAACCAATCCATTTCCAGAGTGCTCCTGCCCGCACATTTTCAAGCTTCTTTCAGGGCTTCTACTTTTTTGGTGTGGGTTAGGTGTCCTGTAGTTTGGTCCATTTCCAACATTTGCTGGGCACAAACAATAATCTAACCTTGCAACTGTGAAAGGTGACAAGACTCTTTCTTCAAGTAGTTTCTGGTATTGTGAAATGCATTAATAAGTGAGCCACTTTAGGATATCATCAAATTGAACACTTCTCTTTCAGATGGGCAAGGGAAGTGAAATTATTGTGTGTTTTTCCCTCTGCTTGATCATAAATAAGTGATGAATCATGATTAATTTTTTTAAAAATTGATTGTTTTGTTTGAAGTACCGATTTAAGCTGCAGATACAGGCAGTTTCTTGGTTGGCAGTACAGAAAAGGGAGTACACAGAAAGAGCCTCCTTGAAGAACCACAATTGGGTATAGCCTGATAATGACAAACTTGTGTTGCCAGCTAATCTTTCTCACAATAGGTCAGGTGGAAGGAACTGCAGAATAAACTCATCCAAAGGTGCCTTCATTTTGGCAGTTTCACATCTGGCCTAGCTACGGAAGAAGAAATACAGACAAGGCAAAGGAGATTTTAAAAATTTAATCTAAGTGATTCAGTGTATCAGTGATTGTCTTGCAGAGGCACAAAAAATCTGTTCACCTGCCTCTCCACAGAGGGGCAGGGAAAATGTTCAATTAGCCAATACTGGCCCTTGTGGAATGGGTTGGCACAATCTAAATAGGAACACAGGGGAGGAGTGGCATACAGATCTCAAGTGACCCCATTTAGTCAAGTCTCTTCCAAGTCTTCATGGGCATGGATGGCTGTTGGGTTTACTATGGAAGTGAACAAACAAAGTTTATTTTTCAGTGATATAGCTGGCGAGGAGCAGATCTTATTCATTCTCTGGAAGAAAGCTGTTGCTTTTCCAAGAAGGCACTTGACATCCACCTCTGCATCACCACTTCAGGTGATCACACTGCCCAAGTAAGTAAACCTCTCTGCTTCCTCTAGCTGCTGTGACCCAAGTATGATTCCCTGTATCTGGTTTGTGCCATTCACATGCATGACTTTTTATTTCTCTGAGCTTATCCTAAGGCCAGTTTTCTTTGTTTCTCCATTCAGAGCAGTCACCATTTGTTGCAGTTTCAGTTCATCTTCTTTGAGCAAAGTTATGTCATCAGCAAAATCTCGGTCACCAAGACAATATTGACTACTGAGCATGTTACTCTCTTGTCTGTTTGTAGACAATTGGTGTTAAAATCTTTTGGAGATATTCCATTTGTTTTAAAATTAACAAATCCCAAGCCTTCCTGTTCTGACAGTTTATACAATTTGTTCTTTATGCAAAAATGAGTTTCAATCATTTATGAAGTATGCTCTTGACAGTGACCTCCTTGAGTTGTTTCCTGGGGTACATAATTTCATCTTAATTAATTGCACCTAAGTGGAAATATTTTTCTTCCAAAAAAGAAAAGAAAGGGAAGCATGGATCTACTGAAGAATAATTTTCTCATTGAAAAATTAAGGAAAATGCTAAATTGATAAGGGCAACTGAAATTAATTTGGGAAACCACAGTAAACACAGAAAATATGTAACAATATTTAGCACAAATTGTTATTAGCATGTGCTGCCCAATGTGCTTAACATAATATCTCATGATAATGATGAAAAAGCACAAATTCATTTTTCACGATCCATTTGAGATTTCATACTTTCGGATAAATAGGCTTCTCTATTCTGATAGCTTTCAAATCTGGGGGACTCTGCCATCCCATTAGATACCACATTAGGGCATTTGTGGTCCATCTGGAAAAAAAGAACCAGATTAGGGAAGCAACTTTTAAAGCTTTTTTTTTTTTTGGGGGGGGGACTTTTTTGGGGAAGCCTATAATAAATACTATGAAGGGGTTAATGAATCCACATGCTATTATCTGTAAACCTTTCTATTTAATTCAAAAACTAATGGTTTGCTTGTTGAATTGACACCATTAATTCAACCAGTTAAACTATTCAGTTTTAAATGTCAATAGCAACAAATTAACCTTCCTATTTTTAGTAGTTAACAGTAACTAATTAATTCTGCAGCTGAGTATTCTAAAATGTGACTCTCCCAAAACAAATTTCATTGAACCTATACAGTATGTAGTTCATTAGTTGATGCACAACATTTTTAAACACGATTTTTCCAGTTCTGTGGCTTTTCTGGGCTGTCCACTGTTTTGGGATAATGTGCAGAGAGCCATAAATATTACTACATCTCCTTGTGACCATATTATGCAGACGTAAAATAAAGATTTTCTTTAACATTTGGGAGTAGCTGACACAAAACCCTGTTCGCATGACTAGAAGATGATTTTAGAACTTTTAGTTTAATCTGGGTTTGTAGGACAAGCTACTTTCTCATAGCAATAATGTTTGTGCGGCATCCCAGCATGTCACTTTTTGACTGTCAGAGCACAGATAATCACTGTGTCCTGCCATTCTTCTTTGAACTATATGAGACAGTAAACAGTCAGGCCTTGATCACTGATACATCAACATTATAGAATTTTCCCCAGAGCTGCACATGATAAACAGCATACAAATGGTAAGCAAAAGAGTAATGCTACTCTGGCTCAGCTTCCCCCTTGTTGTTTCATGGTTTCAGCCTAGGGATATTGCTGACTTTGCTTTAGCACATAGAAGTGAAAGACCTGCAACATGCAGGTTGCATGTAGAACTCATAACAACATAGTAATGTGAAATCATTTCTGAGCATTTTTTAAAAAAAACAAGCAATGATAAAACAATGAAGAACAGGAAACACTAATTGCTAGTAGTTTTATCTGCTTGGGCCATCATAATGTGGGATAATCCTAAATTGTACATTGGTTAACCAGTCTTGCCAGACATCTCACTATGGTGATTGAATTGACCGTATAGCCAGCGACTCAACACTGAGTGTTGGGCAGTGGTAAATAATCTGACTCTCTAAAGGGGCCAATGTCTATGGACAGATGAGCCCCTTCTGGTGGGGTGATGGTTCCCTCAGTGGAGGAAATGCCACTGGAAACCATCATATTTGGCCAAATGGCAAAATGAGCAGAGGAGGATCTCTGATTCCCAATGGTCACAGACACGGAAGGGGCCATACCAGATGGACTGGCTGTGAAGGTGCACCTTGATAATATCCTCAAGGCTGCAGCACTCCATTGCAGTCCCGGTGTCAAATCTTGAATGTCTCATTTCATGTGTGTTACAGGAAATGGCTCTGTGATCATAGTGTGTGGGTCACTTCATGGCAAGCTGGGGTTCACCTTAAACAAAGTCACGCCAATGGTATTTTTCCTATTTCAGGAAAAGTGCATTCTCAGATATGAGTTGCAGCTGACGACGCTGGTTAGAACTGGAAAGTATTTGTAAAATCTATGATATGCCTGAACCACAGACTAACATGGCTACAATTCTAAAAAATAAATACATTCCATAATATTCTGCTGATACCCGTTTATCACTGCATGTTTATTTACAAACTTGGATCTGATCATTGGCAAGCACAGGGGAATTGTCTTTTCATTGGTTAAGTTTTCAATTAGAACTCACTTGTTGAGGTTTAGATGAGGAATTTATATCTTAGTTCTACCTGAAGTCTTTGTCCTTTTTGAGTTCTACTAATGGGCCATACAATCCACAAAAAGATAGGAATGGATATAGGTAAATGTCCTTTGCTGCAGAATATCATTTTGTTAGCACGATCCTTTTCTTCTGGCTAATCTCACGGATTTTCTGATTTGGCAATCTGTCAACAGAACTGCTCTACTGGCTAAGAGTTCTGGAAATCTGAAAGATAACTGGGAATGGATTTGCCAGGTTCAGGACCACAGCAGGATTCATTAGGGAATTACTCTTCAGGCCACATCTAGAAAAAGGGAGTGGGGGAATCTCAAGCCTAGCAATGAGGGAGCAGCAGACTATTTGGATTTGTTTATGTCTGGGATGGCCTTAAGAATTGGATGATGGATGTATCCATCCACCACCACCTAGGGATTTAAGCACTGGTTCAGCTCACTTTGTAAGTATGTTGTGCTTGGACAATGCTGGTGCATTAAAATCCCAGGAATGAGAAAGTGCCAGGGATTGAATTGGTGAATGTAAACATATGACACCACAAGATCTATGGGTTATTCCCCTTCATATCTGCTATGGATTAGTCCCCTTCATATCTAGTTTGACCATGGGCGCATCTCACCAGTGTTCTATTATCAATATACTTTCTTGTTCTCCCAGTATTTCCTTGGCTGCACCTAATGTCTGTGCATCTGCCATGGTTGGTAACTCCTTGATTTGATTTGATTTATTTGATTTATATGCCACCCTACTTGGTGAAACCAACTCCTTCTGTTTGCCTAATTGTGGAGACAGTCCTTCAGGATAGTTAGGCAAAGAAAAGGGAAGAAAATGTCATTCATAGATATTTAGCATTTTCTTATCTTTTCTTTTTTTAAAAAGGGAGAGGTTCGAGTCCCATTATATGGGAGATTATATACAGAGAGGGCTCCGAGTGCAGACCTCTGGCATGCATGCCATAGGTTTGCCATCACTCCCTTAGATTGAGATAAGCTGAAAAACTGCTGTTTTAATGTATCTGTTTGTTGGTGGCTTTTAAAAACAATAACACGAAAGGCCTTTTGAGTATCGTCCAGCCTGACAATTGTATGATCCTGCTGCTACTTCAGTTGCCGCATAGTGTAAAGCAACTGATATATGCAATGGAAGAACTGATCATGTGGCTTGAAAGAAAGAATAATAATAAAAATGAAATTATAAGTACTGTATGAGTCACTCCCAAAAAATCCCAGTCTGCTTCTCCATGGTCTACACTGTATTCTTAAGGGGTTTATTAAATTTGAAACATTAAAAGGAAAACATCCTCTTGAAAACAAAATAGTAGAATGGAACATTTTGAGGTTAGCAAGCCCCCTCTGTGCTGGGGATGCTTCCCATTTACTTTGGTTTTTATTTTCCTCTCAATCCACAGGCATGATTTTTATTTGTTTTTCTTTTTTAATCCTTCTAGGACTGCTGCCATTATTGTTCTGAGTTTCTGTCCATCAGAGGATTCATGTGAGAACAGGAACATGTGTTCTATAATCATTCATGAAAGAGTGGCCTTTTGCTTGAGAAAACATGCACATCTATTCCTCTGGTGTAAAATATGAGGTCAGGTTTATTTGTATAAGTGTATGTTGCCTTCTTCTTCACTTGACTAATGGCCAGCAATGCATTGCTCAAATACGCTACATCTCATTCTTCCAATACTATGGAATATGAATAAGAAATTTGCTAGTGGAGTTACCCAGAAATATTTTACACTGAGAGGAGCAACTGGTGTGTACAAATGGTAATGTATAGTACAGGCCATTTTGTACATTGTGTACGGTAAGGATAAACTTAGGTTCACTACCAGCAATGTATCATGTGGGAGCTTTAGCCAACCATGACTCCCTACAGTATACCTGAAAACAAAACAAAATAAAATAAACAAAACAAAATAAAAAACACTGTAGCACTTTAAAGACAAACTGCTATGTTTTTATTGTTAGCTTTCATGAATCAAGTCCACTTCTTCAGACAAGGAGTGAAACTTATAGGCATGGTTTTTATGCACCAAATTCAGGGGTCAAAGGGAGAAGGGTGTGTTCAAGCAAAATGACAAACAAGCAAGCACAACAATACAGTTTGCCACAGCCATCAGCAACAATAGATTATTCAGATTAGCTCTAAATGTATCCCTTTCAATCTCAAAGGGTCTGAGAAAGCCTATTCTGGTCTCTGATCAACCTTTGACCTGCAAACAAAAACACTGTACCTGGTTACTTCCTGTTTTGCTAAAGAGAATTGGCAGGAAGGTTGTAATGTAATATATATCTAGCAGCATATAGCAATCTGTGTATCAAATTTGATAATGTCCCAGAAACCCTTCACTAATATTTAATCCCCTGCGATGGGTGTCTAACAGATGGATGTATTTGATTTCTGCTGTCTCCCTTTCAATCCTAGTTCTGTAATTTATCTGTCCCAGAATTGTAACTTTCAGGTCTTGGATAGAGTGTCCAGTTAGACTGAAGTGGTTTGAGACAGGTTTCTCTGTGTTGCCATTCTGGGTGTTTGATTTGTGTCCATTAATTATTTTGCGTAAAGATTGTACAGTATACCTCTACAATGTTTATGCTTGCATATCCATGCCATCTTTGTTGGTATACTCTTAACACTTCATAAATATATACTAAAGGTGACTATCTTAAATATCACCTTTAGTGATAGTCCTTCAGCTAAAAAAACTACTAGCACTACATCATAGGCTTAGTAATAGTTGTAACATTATTAATCTTAGGTACTAATTTTAATACTCATTAACTCTGAGCAGAAATACTCCTTTTTAAAATATATTTTAAGTACCCTCATTTTAACTTTTGAAATGGTACCCATGTTAGCCTATATTTCAAGCATATCAGAGAGTAAACAAAACAAAAAGACAAAATTGCTGTGGCACTTTAAAGACTAACTCCTGTCTTTTAATGTTAGCTTTCATGGATCACAACAAAGTGAACTTGATCCATGAAAGCTGAAATTAAAATACAGCAGTTAGTCTTTAAAGTGCCACAATATTTTTGTCTTTTTATTTTGTTTTGTTTTCTCTTTGATATTTTAACTTCTGTTTCTTTTAACTACCCTCATTTTAATTTATGTTCTTTTTGCTGTACTATGCTGGTCTTGAACCATAATAAAGATTGATTAATACTAAAGTATTTTAATTCTTTTTTAATTGACTTTTAAGTAATTTATGAACTTTAAGGTTTTAATTTATGAATTTCTGTAAGCCGCCTAGAGTCAGGTTCGCCTGATTGGGGCGGGATAATAAATCTAAATAAATAAATAAAAATAAATAAAGTGTGTGAACTGCCTTTCAGAGCTGAGCTATATGTTGTGGTCACTTTTATTGGTAACAGTAAAGATCACCCTTGCTCGAAAGCCAGTCGTATCTAACTCTAGGGTCCAGTGCTCATCTGTTTATAGCCAAAAAGCCAGTGCTGTCTGCATCTGCAGATGTTTCCATGGACATGTGGCAGGCATGACTAGACAGCACAGAATTTTGTTTACCTTTCCACAAAAGTGGTACCAATTTCTCTACTTGCAATTTCTTGCTTTCAAACTGCTAGGTTGACAGGAGCTAGGACAAAGACATAAACTCACTCTGTCATGCAGTACTCATGTCTTGAAATGCTGACCTTCCAGTCATCAAGTTCAGCATTTTAATCACTGAGCCACTGCAGTCTCCCACTTTTATTGACCAAGTTTCAGATTAAAGAGGGCATGCCAATATCTATGTTGCTACTTGCTCTGAAATTTGATGGCTAAATGTAGTGAGATTATAACACTGATGGTGAAACGTTTAGAGACCTGGTGCCAAAAGAAGTGGTGGAGATGTGCAGCAGGCCCATGTGACAAATTCAAACCTTATAATAGATCTTTCCCTTTCCCTGCTATCTTCAACAATAGTTGTTTACTATCATCCATGCTCACATTAAAATAGTTTGGCAATAGCATGTTTGGGACAACAGCTCCCAGAATCCTGGAGCCACCATTAAAAATCTCTGATCAAGTGACTGTGAGGAAGAAGAATTTAAGCAAGAATATTCTGTGGCCCCAGTCTGGACTAGAAGTGGATACCAGCAGTGCTATTTTTCTCTTGAGTAAAGACATTCTTTCTAAATGTGCTTTTGGGCTTCATACGTAGCATACTGCAGGTAATGTGCTTTGAAGAACATCAGACAAATTTGTACATTTCTAAAGTCACCATGGGATGAGCAATAATAGGGTGGACTATAGAGTGACATCTTCCACACTTCTGTCATGACAAACATGGCATTTGTGAACTTAAAGAGTGTTAAAAAACAAAGTATACTGTGATACTAAAAATGGGTGAGAGGATATCCATAGCATCTATACCTTATACAGAAGATATGAGCTGAATCTCGAAGGTTAAGATAGACTTCATCCTTGACTAAAGCTTCACTTCTCTCCTGTATATTCGATTCACTTAGGGCACTGATTTAAAACCTATGGCCTTCAGGCCAGATATGGCCCATGGCACCAAATAATTTGGCTCCTGACCTCGCTTCAGATGCCCCCACTGCGCCCACCACTGAAACCAGCCACATACTTATTTATGACTGTTTATGACAGCTGCTGATGCATTTTACAGCAGTATTTACTGGGGGAGGGGGGGAGAGATAAACCAGTCCAGCCCTCTCGGCTGTCTGAGGGGGCATGGTGTGGCCCATGGCTGAAAAACACTGAGAACCCCTGACTTAGGGTCTTTATTTGAAGCCAGAAAACTGCAATGGCTATTCTCTACATTTTAAAAATTAATAGAAATTCAGGATAAGTCCAAAATGGCTCATAATAATTTCATAAAGTCATAATGACTGTCTCTTGCTTCTCCTGACCCCTAGAGTCAGATACGACTAGCTTTCGAGCAAGGGAAACCTTTATTATTTTTGAAGACATTGTTTAACTTGCACCTCCAAGTCACAGCTATTTACTTTTCCACATCATAGGAACACCTTTTCCTACAAAGACCTTGAACAACAAATAATACTATGGACCCAAAAAAAGACTGGGTCAGAGTATCTCAAAAAGTTTGACAATGATCTGAGTGCCTTAGTTCAGGTATGAATTGGATGGGCTCCACTGTACATCCCTTCTGAAAATAAAAATAAAATGGCAGATCTTATATTTACTATAGTAACATCAGACTTGTTTAGGTGTTTGTTGACATCCCTCAAAATGATTATCATCCTGTGAGTGGGAGAATGGAGATTCACCCATTGTCTTTGCCTTTTCTTCTTCTTATAACACCATCCTTGGAGGAGAGCTTGGCATTATATATTTTCAGAACAATGCCCAGAATCATTGAGAGAGCTTCGGGAATTCAGGGAGATTTAGTCCCCAAAGCAACATTTCCAAACTCTGACTGTAACTTCTACTGTTCAGGGCTGACTGTCAACCTGAACAATTTAAAATCAGAAAAGTTTAGAATTCTAAATGGGGTAGGGAGATTAATCAAGTTGGGAATCAGCACTTTAGTTCAATGTGTGGTTTAAAATACAATAGAACTTCGCATAACGGGGGGGGGGGAGAACCATTCCACGAAGCTCTTCGCTATGCGCGGTTTTCCGTAATGCAAAGCTAATGGGAGATGCCCCAGATAACGAACAAAAAAACAAAAACAAAAACCACTTAGTGAAAAACATTTTTGTAATGCGAGTTATCGCAATTGCCTAACGAATGCTTTGTTGTGTGATTATTTCATTCTATGAAGCGTACTGTACTTTCCGTACTTTCAAAAAAGCAATTAAACAAATTTCCTGATTCAACCTTTGGCTTGAAATGGAATGGGAAGTGTGGGAAGGGACCAGTGACGGGATGTCCCCGGTTCCAGATGGTTCCCTGGAACCGGTAGGACCAATCCCGGAGGGTTCTCCGGGAGGGGAATCCACTTTTGAGGCGTCCGGTTCCGGACGCCTCACCAAAAGAATTTTTTTTTTAAAAAAATCAGAGCTAAAATGGCTCCAATTGACTGCGCATGCGCAGAAACTCAATCTGACACATTGCGCATGCGTCAAATTGAGTTTCTGGTCATGCGCACTAAATTGGAGCCAAATGGCTCCAATTTAAAAAAAAAATTCTTCCGAAGCTGGAGCCGCCCCTTTTTAGAGTGGCTCCGGCAGCAGCGGCGGCAGCCCTAAGAGAAGGGCACCTCCCCTAGCCGGCCACCAAGCTCCCACGGGCACGTTAGCCTGCCCGGGCCATCCGCCCGCACCACGCCCTCCTAGGGACTTGGGCCCGACAAACCCCCATGCCCTGGGTAACCCCGGCAGGGTTCGCCACCGCCACATCCTCCCCCGCCGGGTGCCTGCAGCTTCCTCGGGGCGGTGCCTTTTCGGCCCGGCTCTGGCTGAGGCCACGGGCAGCCAGGGCCTGGGGGCAGCGGTCGGTGGCTCCAGCCCCTGGCCGCAGCTGGAGCCGCCACCATACCCACTGTTGCCCCCAGGCCCTGGCCGCCCGTGGCCTCAGCCAGAGCCGGGCCAAAAAGGCACCGCCCCGAGGAAGCTGCAGGCGCCCGGCAGAGGAGGATGCGGCGGTGGCGAGCCCCGCCGGGCTTACCCAGGGCATGGGGGTTTGTCGGGCCCAAGTCCCTAGGAGGGCGCGGCGTGGGCGGACGGCCCGGGCAGGCACCAATGTGCCCGTGGGAGCTCGGTGGCAGGCCAGGGGCTGCAGGTGGCTGTGGCAGCCGTGGCCGGCGGCTGCAGGGCCGGCCGCGGCCTTCGTAGGAGGAAACGGCCGCAGTCGGGGGCAGCGTGTCTTGCCGGGTGGCCCCGGGCCACATGGAGGTTCGTCGGCGCCAAGGAAGGTAAGTGAGGCTTTTATATTTAGGGTGGGTGGGTGATTTGTTTGTGTTTTGGGTGGGTGGTTGTACTTTTATTTAATTTTTATTTTATTTATTTCTTTATTTTATTTCTTTAAGTTATTTACGGGTCTGTGTGCGTGTTTATTTTTTTATTTTTATTTTATTTTTGGCCTTGCCCACAACTTCATGATGTCATGACGTTGGCTCCGCCCATGATGTCATGACGTCATGACATTGGCCATGCCCATGACATCCATGACATCATGGCGTGGTAGTAGAATTTTTGACATCCCATCACTGGAAGGGACTGTAGGCTGACTAGATTCAGACAGGGTTAGGGCTAAGGTTTAAACGGGTTAGGGTGAGCATGCAACATTTGAGAAGGCCCAGGCAATGGGAATATTTTTTCTTAGCATGATAGGAAACAAGCACATGCTACTTCTGATCTATATCAGTTATTGAAGATGGATCATGGTAGAGGGGGAATGATGGATGAGAAAGTTTATTTTTAGACTGTGTCATGCTCTCATGTGTTTGTAAAAAGGTGTATTCTGCCCAGTTTTCCAACTTGTGGGATTTTAAAAAGAAAATAAAAACACCATGTATTCTGTTAATGAAATTTGTTAGAAAGGGTTTCATACACCATATTTGCCAGCATATAAGATGCATCAGAGTATAAGGAGTGATGGGATGTTCCTGGTTCGCACTGGTTCACCTGAACTGGTAGCAAGATTCCCGGGTGGTTCACCAAACCGGTAGCAACCACCCGGGAATTTATTTATTTATTAGGTGTCCGGCTTGGACGCCTCACCGGGAATTTTTTTTTAATTTGAAGCCAAAATGGCTGCCAGGAACTGGAACCTTCATTTGACACATGCACAGTTCTATTTTTTTTTTTACTGAGCATAAGTCAAATGAAAGTTTGACACATGCACAGTTCCCGGCAGCCATTTTGGCTGCCAGGAAAGGAAGGGCGTAGGGAGCACCTGAAGAGGCGGTGGTGGTGCCCTTTCCATGCCTGGCACCGCCGCCCCACCAGGACGCTATGCCGTTGCAGCGGTTTGCCGCCGTAGCAGTTTGCCGCTGTGCCGCCACAGCAGTTTGCTGCCGCACAGCTGTGCAACCGCTTCCAAGGGGGTTGTGAGGGGGTTTGTGTGGTGGGTGGGTGGGTTTATTTGTGTTTGGAATGGGTGGGTGGGTGGGTGTATAATTTTTATTTTATTTCTTTATTTATTTTATTTACTTTATTTATTTACGGGTTTGTGTTGTGGTTATTTGGGTGGGTGGGTGGGTTGAGGGGTGTGTGTGTTTATTTTATTTTATATAATTTAATTTTAGTTTTTTTTATTTTTTGGTCCCGCCTACAATGTCATGACGTTGGCTCTGCCCATGATGTCATGACATCATAACATTAGCTCTGCTCCCACTGTGATGACGTCACAGTGGGGTAGTAATATTTTTGACATTCCATCACTGAGTATAAGACACACCCAGTTATTACCAAAATAGCCCTCTATAGGCCACTATGTACAGTACGATTTTTCCAGTGTATTTTAAGGGGGGAGTGGGTCTTATATGCCAGCAAATACGGTATATGAATTTCATATGCATTTTGATGTGTTATTTGTGCTTTCAACTGTATCACAAAATTCAGGGAAGTTTAAAAACCAAAACTCAACTCTATTTTATCTATGCATTCAGCCACAAAACATAAAACAGGCCATTTGCCTTAAAAATACAGGCCAAATTAAATTTCTGAGCAGCTTTAATAGATGGAAGGTGTTGGCAGATATTCTTGTTTTGGAAAACAGTTTTAATGTGAATCAACTCCATTTGATTCCAGGTGACCAAAACTCTTTTCTGTTCATCAGAAAGAATGTCTGAGCTAGGAAACCATATGACCATAAGAGCCTGGTACAGGTTGGTGTAGACTAAATAGGGTTACTTGAGATTGGGGGGAGGGGGGAGGGGGAGTGAGATAGCATTTGGTGCAATCATCACATCCAATTGTCATATGGACCTATCTCTGGAATTGTGAAGTGGCTTGACAAAAGACCACTTCAGGATATCAGCAAATTGAACACTTCCTCTTTCCCTCTATGGAGGGAGCAGAGGAAGAGAAATTACTTTTTTTTTTGCCAGGGCTAGACCATTGCTGATATGCTGAATCACTAAGATTTTTTAAATTTTTCTCCCTTGTGTTTCATACTGATTGAGAAGCTGTCAAAAAAGGAACGAAAAATATCTTTCTGATAGCTCAGTGGTTTAGCCATCTGGTTGCAGAGTCAGAGGTTGCAAATTCGATTTACCACTGCACACTCCAGATGAGCCAGACTGTGTAGTGATGGACAAGCTGCACAATCCCTCAGAAGGAGGAAATGGTAAACCACTACTATATTCTTTTTACCGAGAAAACCCTGAGAAAGGTTGTCATAAATCAGAATCAATTTGATGGCACACAGTTATAAGCAAGTGATTCAGCACATCTGCAATGGTCTTGCACAGGTAAAATATGTTATTTCCCCTTCCCTGTCTCCCCATAGAGGTTCAGGGGACATGTTCAATTTGCCAGTATTGTGAAGTGGCTCACTTTTATCAAGCTACTTTGCAATACTGGAAACTGAAAATGCAAGGAACCTTTTTTTACCTTCGATAGCTCATCCCAATTACCAGAAGTGCAGGCGGGGTTCAGAAGAGGCATGGGGACCAGAGACCACATCGCCAACATAAGATGGATCATGGAAAAAACAAAGGAATATCAGAAACAAGTATACTTCTGTTTCATTGATTACACAAAGGCCTTTGATTGTGTAGACCACAACAAAATATGGCAAGTAATTAAAGAGATGGGAATCCCAGAACACCTTATATGCCTCATGAGAAATGTGTACATGAAGCAAGAAGCAACAGTTAGGACAGAATACGGAATGACAGAGTGATTTGGAATAGGAAAAGGAGTAAGACAAGGCTGCATTTTGTCACCCTGCTTATTCAACTTATACACAGAGCACATAATGCACAATGCAGGGATGGAGGAATCACAATTTGGGATCAAAATTGCTGGAAGAAACATCAACAATTTGAGATATGCAGATGATACCACCCTAATGGCTGAAAGTGAAGAGGACCTAAAGAAGCTCCTGATTAGGTTGAAAGAAGAAAGTGAAAAAGCTGGCTTGAGACTCAATATAAAGACAACAAAGATCATGGCAAATAGATGGGGAAAAAGTAGAAGCAGTGACAGATTTTACTTTCTTGGGATCAAAACTCACTGCAGATGGTGATTGCAGCCATGAAATAAAAAGGTGACTGATTCTTGGGAGGCAAGCGATGAGAAACCTGGGGAGCATAATGAAAAGTAGAGACATCATATTGAAAACAAAAATTCGTATTGTCAAAGCAATGGTATTTCCTGTGGCAATGTATGGTTGTGAGAGCAGGACCATTAGGAAAGCTGAGCGCAGAAGAATAGATGCCTTTGAAATGTGGTGTTGGAGGGCAGTTTTGAGAGTCCCCTGGACAGCGAGGAGAACAAATAGGTCGATCATAGAAGAAATCAACCCTAACTGGTCCTTAGAAGGTCAAATAGTAAAGATGAAGCTAAAGTACTTTGGACATCAAATGAGAAGAGAGGATTCATTTGAGAAAGCTTTGATGCTGGGAAAGGTGGAGGGCAAAAGAAGAAGGGAGTTGCCAAAAACGAGATGGCTAGATGGTACTGTAGATAAAATGGGCACAGAGCTGGGTGGATTAAGGAGAATGGTGGAGGACAGAGGTGCCTGGAGCACAGTGGTCCATAGGGTCGCAAAGGGTTGGAGTTGACTGTGCGACTGAACAAAAAAAGCTGGAAGGCTCAATTTCGCTCTGTTCCCCACATTTGCATGTGCTGGGAATGGACCAAACTTAAAGCACACTTAACTACACCAAAAAGTCATAGAGGCACTTGACAAGGATCCAAAAAATATGTGAAGGGTCACTTTGGGGTTGGATTGGTCAGCTCTTCTGATCATCTGTAAAAATTGAACACCACTCCACCCCTGAAGAACACTAAATATCAGGACAAATGCCCATCTGATAAAACCCTAGGATAAATATCTGAATTCATGATAGTGAAATATCTAAGAAGTCTTTCATCAACATGTGGTCCTATAAAAAAGAGAATTTTTCTTAATTTTTAAATTATGCATTGGGATGGACAGGCACAGCAATTAAAGAAGGCTTCCCACTGATCTATTCTACCCCAATTCAAAAACGGAAATTTGTTTCATATTCAAATCTTATCTCTTTACAAGTATGGTGTCAATTCCTTTTTAGAACATAAAATGAAGAAAACGAAAGGCTTTCCTTGTGCATAATATGTTTATTAATTTGTTCTAAGTATAGTTGGTTTTCAGTCACCGTTTCTAGCTGATCATATGGTGTGTTAAGGGAGATAAACTATATTTTGTTGTTTTTACATAGCAAGCATTTAACAACCACACAGTTATTGCGTCACGCTTGGTTTTCATTGATAAATTTTATGTTCTGAGGCACTTCTCATGTTCTGTCAAAGGTCTTTTCCAACTTAGTTTGCTGAGCATTGCCCAGTGGGGGACCTCCTTTTGATGCTACTCTCAAAGATGAAGTAACTTGTTTGAAATGGGGAAATCTGGAAACATTTCTTTGAATTTTATAATCCTCATCAAATATGAGTTACACTTTCTTTGATGTGGTCTTCACATATGTTTTGCACATTGGACTTATAAATATTATATCAGCTATGGTGTGAAGATATTTTTCTATGCAGGACAACTGATTTACCTACATTTATGGAATTGCATAATTAGAAAAAATATATACAGTCATACCTTGCATAACGAATTTAATTCGTTTTGCAAGGTTGCTCGCTATGCGAAAAATTTGCTATGCGAGTCTGGTTCGCATAACAAATTTTTTGCTATGCAAGTCGGACTTTTCCCTATGGAAAACCTCACATAACAAGTGTTTCTATGGGGAAAACTCGCATAGCGAAAAAATTCGTTATGCGAGTTTTCCCCATAGAAACACTCGTTATGCGAGTTTTTTCATAGGGAAAAGTCCGACTCGCATAGTGAAAAATTCGTTATGTGAGTCAGACTGCTTAGCAAAAAACTTGCTCTTTATGCGAGTTTTTCGCTAAGCGAAATGCTCGTTATGGAAGGTTTGACTGTAGTATCTTTTTAGTACAGGAATGCTAAACATAATTACCTCTTGAAAAGTGGGTTTAACTAGGTCTTATGTAAGCATTATGCTATTTGTCATTACAATTGTGTAAGAATTCATTAGTTTTGTGTAAGCATGGGCTAGACTATAAAGCCAAGTTAAATTTCTTGAGTATATATAAGGCACATGGAAAATCTTGAGATGTATTGATTGGACCACATTTCAAATCCTAAATGAAGGATTTTTGTGGTTTAGTGCTATCCTGAGGCCCCAGTGGCTCTAACAGATTGAATGTGACTCAGCTCTAGTGATGGAAGTTTGACCTAGCCTGTTTACTGTGCCCCTCAATGGACTGGTGGGATGGGGAGCCTGCAACCTTCTCTTTCTTGTACACAGTTCTGCAACATTTATAAAGTCAAGTTCAAGCCATTGGTGGCCTGGCCTATCGGGCAACTGGGACTCAGTCTGGGGCACCTCCCAGGCCCCGGGTACCATGGTGTCCCCCTTGAATTCCAACCCAAAGAGCTGAGCTGAGCTGCGATGCCTGGAATGATTGAGCAAAGGAAAGAGGCTCCATGTACCTCTGCTTGCCTTCCTCCTCCTGTGCTGCCAAATATAAGATTACAAAAGCAGCTCCATTGGCAGAAGACCTGCCTTGGCTTAGAGGTTGCAATTTTGCCTTGTAAGCAAGAGGTTGTTGCTTCAAATCCCCAGAGGGGAGTTAAAATTAGAAGGCAAGTGGGATCGTATATTTTTTGTTAGGGTTAGATGACGTCATCACTTCCTGTCCAGTGCCCTTTTAGCTTAGCCAGCATGCCCCTGGTTCAAGCCCCACCTTTCCCCTCCAATATACGGACACTGCTGTAACCTCTGAATTGTGGGCAATTTTTCTAAGAAAAGCCTGTTTTTGTGTCTTTTCCTTCAGTAAACAACAAACTTGTTTTGGCAAAGATTTGGTACCGTATACAGTAAATTGTAGCATAAGTATGTCATGTCTTTATTTATTTACTTTCATTTAAGCAATATCTTTCTGCACACTGTTGGAAATGAGCACCACTTTCTTTAATGGAATGTACTGTCATAGAAGTGTTTGTAGGAATTCAGCCATGCAGTGCAATCTTATGTATAATGTTTACTACCATGCTGGAAATTTCAACGATTCTCAATCAATGCCCAAAATTCAGTTCATCACTATGTAACATAACATTACTCAGATGAAATTTTGCTGGGCATTACATCTAGGGAATGCAAGTTGTCCAATTTGATTTCTCAATCACACATACGGTTCCTGTCACAATCAGTTGTTCAATGTGCTAGTGGAAGAGCTTTGTGGATAACACTTCCATTTGGTCCTATTGTACTTAGTGTGCAAAAGGATTTCAGTCAATTTGTTGGGGTGGGGGAATCACATCAAAAAGAATACTTATGCTTTGTAAGAGACTTAGAACATAATTTTGGAACCAGATTTCTGATTGCCCTTGTGGCTTGCCTGAATCGTTGGTTTAGTGAAATATCATACAAAAAACAAAATAATTTTTTTAAAAAAAATTAATCTGTTTTGTCACTTAAAAGACTAATTTATTACATTTCATGGATCAAGTTGACTTCCTCAAATATTATGCAATAGTTTCAATCAGCTGGGCGGTCTGTGTCTGCACAGACCAACATAGCTACCATTTTGAAGCAATGGTTTGGGGGGGGGGGACATCTTACTACATTCCTTCCTCATATTCTATTGGCCTTGATCAAGAACTGGTCTGATAACTTTTCAGGCAAGAACAGGAATCTGGTTAAATTTTTAATAGTTTATTTAAAATAACAAACAAAAATAAGATAAAGGATGATAAGTGTTAAAAGTTCAACAGTTATAGTACATACTCTTTTACAAGAGAAGGTGAATGGCCATCAATCTTGAGAAGATGTCCTGCACTGAAGGCAACACACTGAATCACCCTAGTCTGCAGCTTTTATTTCTCTTAGCTTCTCCCTCTGTGATCAAACTGATCACATGATGGGGATTAATTATTGCAAACTGAGCCTGACAATTAGCTCTCATTCCATGGTTTGTTGCTACTATGTGCCATCAAATCATTTCTGACTCATAGCTACCCTATGAATGAGAAATCTCCAAAACTGTCTTCAACAACCCTGCTCAACTCTTGCAAACAAAAGTTTGATGGAGTCAATCCATTTTATATTTTATCTTCCTCTTTTCTTGCTGCCATCCACATTTCACAGCATGCTTGTCTTTCCCAGAGAGTTTTGCTTTCTTATGATGTGTCCAAAGTAGGACCATCTCCATTTCATCATTTTTGCCTCCAGAGATAGTACAGTCCTGATTTGCTCTACTCCACCTGTTCATCTTTCTGGAAGTCCAGGGTATCCACAGAGCATTTCTACATCCCTGTATTTCAAATGAATCAATTTTTCCCTTATCAGCTATCTTTACTGATCAGCTTTCACATCTATACATGGTGATCAAGAACACAATAATGTGAATAATCTTGATCTTGGTCTCCAATGAAACATTCTTATATCTTATTTTTTCTAATTCCTTCATTGATAATCTTCCAAGTTTCAGTCTTCTTCTGATTTCTGAAGCTTAAGATCATCCACTGGGTACTCTTCTATTTGCAGTCAACTTGTTTGTTCCTCTTTGTACTAGACAATACTTTGATGCATCCAAACAACTCAGTCATGTACTCATTCATCATGCCATAGAATGATTGCTTCATAGTCTATTTCTGCTTTTTGGTTCTCATTGGATATTTTGATCTAATTTTGCTTGTTCTCAGGACACTGGCTTCTCAACTAATTTATAAAACATTGTAGTTAATACTCATTTATTTGCTAAATGACTCGTTAAATAGTATAGCTTGGCTTTAACTATTGATTACATTGCTATTCTCCTTGATTTATAACACATATTCTAAGCCTATATTTCATACTTAGTTTATTCTATGCTTAACATTATTTATTCTTTATGTTTTACTTTATCAATGTCTGCCTCTGAGTATATGCACAATCTATCCTTACCTATGCATAAGTCGTGCTTCTTCTTCTTCTGCGCTTAGGCCAGATGTGACACTGCCAAAATGAAGGCACCTTTTGGTGAATTCATTCTGCAGTTCCTTTTGCCTGACCTAGTATGAGAAAGATTAGCTAGCAACACAAGGTGGCTGTTACCAGGGTATGCCCGATTATGGTGCAAAATACCACAATCTTTGAGGTGGCTCTTTCTGTGTACCCCATTTTTAACTATTATTATAGCTTGTTTTAAAATCTGAAATTGTGTTTTTATTGTTATTTGTGTTAATAGTGTAAGCTGCCTTGGGTCTCCTTGTTGGAACAAAGGCAATATATAGTAAAGGTAAAAGTTTCCCTTGCTCGAAAGTCGCTCGTATCCGACTCTGGAGGTCAGTGCTCATCTCTGTTTCAAAGCTGAAGAGCCAACACTGTCTGCTTCTGCAGATGTTTTCATGGTCATGTGGCAGGCATGAGTAGACACCAGAGTGCACGGAACGCTGTTACCTTCCCACTGAAGTGGTCCCTGTTTATCTATTTGCAATTTCTTGCTTTCGAACTGCTAGGTTGGCAGGAGCTGGGACAAAGACAGGAGCTCGTTCCATCCTGCAGTACTCAGGAATCAAACTGCTGACCTTCCACCTCCCAGTCAGTGTCTTAGCTACTTGAAATAAATAAATGAATAAATAAACGTAGCATATGACATATGAAAGAAAAACATTTCTTTTTTGAATACATTTTCCCCTCACAATCTGCACCCTTTTTATTGTCAGATGTGCAGATAGGCCCACGCCTGTTCATTGGCTGCAGTGTTGAGTTATCAGTTCATAATGTACATGTACACCACCTCTGCTAAGATTAAGTCAAACCTCTCCCCAACCTAGTAATGTTGTGTGGAATTCAGCTGTCCACGGCTGAAGCTAAATTTGCTATCTCCTGGTGGATGCTGGCTCCCGCTCCTGCTAGGGGTTCTGGGAATTGTAGTTCAAAAATACACAAAGCCAGTGGTGGGATGTCAAAAATTTTACTACCCCACCGTGATGTCATCAATGTGGGTGGAGCTAACATCATGATGTCATGATATGGGTGGGGCCAAAGAAAAAATTTAAAAATACATAATAATAATAATAAAATAAAATAAAAATAAGCACACACACACACATATCTCAACCCACCCACCCATAACACAAACCAGTAAATAAATTAAATAAATAAATTTAAAAATACATTAAAATACACCCACCCAGTGGGGGAACCAGTGAAAAGGTAAGCCCTGAAGGTGGTTCCCCACAAAAGCTGCTACCGGTTCTCCGGGGCACTGGGAAAAGTTACTACCGGTTCTGGCGAACTGGTGAGAACCTGTTACATCCCATCACTGCACAAAGCCCCAAAAGTGCCACCCGGGACCACCCACCTCTCTAGCGCCCCCCCCCCCCCCGCGACACCACTGCCCCAACCTCCAGGTTGTGTAAGTGTTGTCTTTCGTACAACTATTCAAATAGTGTTACTTTTGGAGAGCAAGCAAAACCAAACTTCTTTCAGGAGGAATTTGTTTACTCTATATATTTGATAGTAAAGTCTTCTCTGGAAAAGAAAGAGTAGCAACAGTAGCCGGAGGAGCTTTTGGGTCGGCCCATAGCAGAATGTTGAAGTGACTGGATACAATGCCTTAGAGAAATGCTGCCATTTCATAGTGTAGTGTGATTTGTGTTTTGTAACTTCTAGGCATTGCTATGAATGTTTATGTTTGAGAGCAAGAATAACACTGCATTATAACACTGCATTAATAAAATATTGTCTGCTACTTGTTCTAATCCATGTGTCCTATACTAAATCAAGCGTGCTGAATCCAAATCTGAAGTCTGATTCTGCCTGGGATGTCATGATCTTAAGTTAGTAAATCTCACCCTCTTGATTAGGTTCTTCCATTGATCACACAGGGTATATTTCCCACAAATGTAGCAAAAATTGTCTGATTTATTAACACAGCTGCTCCTATTCATCTTTCATTCAAAAAAGGCTCACTATGGCCTAGCTGTACTATCCAATAAGACGGTTTTGCACTAGAGACAAGCCTTTTTTCCCATCTCTTTTTATATACTTATTTCTGATGTCAGCTCACTGACATGCCCAGCCACTGCTGGAACATGCAATGCCACCAAGGAAAGTGATTCAGCTGAGGCAGCAGCAGGCATAGTGGTAGCTGCAACTGCTATAATGTTCCTATAGAAAAATACATTCCCCAATGACCGACCATTTGAACAGCTATAGCACACTCTGAATGTGAGGCAAATTCTAAATTCAGATTTGGAATCAGCACACTCAATATCATGTAAATCACATGTGTTATAACCAGTAGCAAAATCATTATTGTGAAGTCTAAGCCAAGAAAAATGGTGCTCTAATGTCTGACAACTTATCTTTTCTTTGAAGAAGTAGAGGATGAGCATGTCTTTTTGTGTTGTCTTTCATTACACAATAATCTCTGTGACAATTAAGCAGTCTCTCACTCCCAGTTTTCCATTCTTCTGTTGAAGCCCAGGGTAAAAAATGCTCCTCCCCCCGTCCCATCAGGAAGTATGGACATCCAGGTAAATTGTGGAGAAATAGTGAGGTATGTAATATAAAGGGAAAAACATTGAGTGCCTGAAATGTTGTAATCAACTTTAAAAATATAATGGAAACAAATTCTCAAGGACCCTGAGAATATGGCTGGAGAAAGACATTTGAAATCTCCTAATGGAAGCTTCACTTCCCCTCTCCCTAAAAAGGCTGTTTAAGTTTCTGGCATTCGTTTTCTTGCTAGCCACATTGGCATGCTATTGTGCAGTGATACCAGGCAATTTCCCTACATTTTGAATCATGGGTACTGAAGCACAATATCCTGCATTCATAAACTGGAGGGTTTTTTTTTTTTTTGAAGACTTGAATATCTGGCTTAATGAACAAAGTGCCCAAGATGGTTTGCACAGAATTGCTTACGTATAACAAAATACTGTACGTCGCATTTTCACATTTTATAGCAGCAAATTTGTTTCTGCTCATCTTCTCCTTTTCTCTAAGGTGACATTTTTTCTGCAGATATATTACTTGAAGAAAATTTTGATCAGAAAGTGGTAAAGATATTATGAAGAATGATAGTTTCCTCTATATTTTCTCTTGGGGTTACATTCATGAAAGGCAATATTACTGCTAGGAAATCTTCTTCAAGTTTACCCTAAATTGATTATACAGCTAAAATTACCTATTTGTCAGTAGCTTGTATCCAAATTTCTTCAGATGCCTTTTCACTTCTGCTCTTGCAGTTTGAGATGATTTCCTTTAACACCCTCACAAGATACACATCAACAGGGGACTTGGCATTATTAAAGAAGATCTTAAGAAGGAAATCAACTATGGAATGTTTTACAAATGTGGTTCAATAAACTCCACATAATTTCAAATGAAAGTGATGCATACAAGAAAGCCTTGGGAATTCGGCATTGAAACTGTGTTTCACTGAGATTCAAGTAAGAAAGGCCTTTGGGAGAATAGGACTATTTTCAAATAGCCTGATAGAAAAAAACTTTTCCAGGGGTTCTAAAGAACATAATTTGCATATTAATAGAAGATTAAAGTGCCCATCAAGAATTCTGTAGCAGTTTCTTTCTCTTCTCCATTTTATTCTTCACAAAAACATTTTTTCACAACAAAAAGAAAGTTCTGTCTCTTCAGCTACAACAGTGAGACTCTAAAGTGTTTTTCCCCTGCCATTGGGGCACAACATCTATGTGCCTGAACACTGCTGCATTATTTAGTCACACACATATATTGTGTGCCAGAAGAAACTTGAAAAAATCTCTCCCCAC
Organism: Furcifer pardalis; assembly: GCA_030440675.1. Classification (NCBI taxonomy): domain Eukaryota; kingdom Metazoa; phylum Chordata; class Lepidosauria; order Squamata; family Chamaeleonidae; genus Furcifer; species Furcifer pardalis. The sequence goes on from CP126896.1 coordinate 63,135,722, forward strand.
ACTAAATGTTTTAGTATTCACTTCTTCTTTTCTTTTCTGTCTTTCTTTTTTAAAAGAGTGATACCTAAATAAAAGATGTAGCTAGCCGGAAGGTTCAGAAAGTTGATGTTAGTGTCAAGGAGGCATCCTCTGAGTCAGCGGTTTCACATGGAAATAAATCTCTTTTACTTGTCTGGAATCTCCTCCTACAGAAAAGCACTGAGATACTGAAGCCTTAGGAAAAACAAAGCTTGGAAAAATACTTGATTAGAAGATAGCTGTCAAAATACCCCAGCTGAAATGTTCCATGGACTTTTTGGCTGGGTATTTCTGAGAACTGCAGTCTGAGAAACAATACCTTTTCCAAGGTCTAGGGCAGCATAGCTGGGGGGGAAACAAGAGAAATAGTGCCTGCATTTGTAGCATATGAAATCCTGGTCTTTCCAATTGATGAGGAGCCGAAAGTAGTATTATCTTTTGTCAGCAGTGTTGAAAAGCTGTTGCATTGTCATACAGATCTTAGGGTGGCTTGCAAGAAGAAATGCAACAATTTTAAAAGTTAATAAAAATAAAAGCAGCAATAAATGTACCGCACAGCATAAAATCACAAGCTGTAGTGAATTAAAGAAGGCTTAGAATGAAGAGGAATTGAAAGACTTGGTTTAAAATCAAGAGAGATTAAAAGACTTGGGATATTATTAGCAGTAAAAGTAATAACAGGAATTAACAATAGCAGCAGCAATAACAACAATTTCTTCTGTGAAATAAAGGATAGGGCCTTATGTCAAGTTACAAACCTGAAGAGCCTGCAGAGTGGATGAGATCCATATCTTAGAATAGAAAAATAGCTTCAACTCACTTATGCCTGTCTATATTTATATTAAAGATGAAGCTAAAGTACAGCCACACCTTGCATAAAGAGTGTCTCGCTTAAAGAGTAACTCGCTTAAAGAGCAGAATTTTCTCTGAATGTTCGCTTCGCTTAACAAATAAAACCAAGCAAAAACTCGCGTAACAAATAAATCAAGATCCGCAATCTCCCCCCCCCCCAGTCATAATTGGTCACTTACAATGGTGTTTCACTTAAAGAGCAAACTCGCTTAAAGAGCAATCCCGTGGAATGCATTATGCTCTTTAAGTGAAGTACAACTGTACTTTGAACATCAAATGTGAAGAGAGGATTCACTTGAGAAAGCCTTGATTCTGGGAAAGGTCAAGGGCAAAAGAAGAAGGGGGCGGCAAAAAATGAAATGGCTAGATGGTATTGTAAACACAATAGGCACAGAGCTGGGCTGGTTGAGGAGGACGGTGGAGGACAGAGGTGCAATGGTCCGTGGGGTTGCAAAGGGCCAGAATCGACTGTGCGGCTGAACAATAACAATAAAAACGAAGTTAAACGTTAAACAAAGTCTTTGGCAACCAATATTTCCCCAAAAAATGTCACATAAGGAATAAGCCATCATATGATGAAGTGAAGGGCAAAATTATGGTGTGGAGACTCTAACAGTATCCTTATTTAAAAACATATTTTCCAGGGTGATTATTTCAGTTCTCTGGTTCTGTGTAACCTTAAATTCAGTGTCTAGACAGATTGGCTACACATTTAATTATTGAAGCAATGGCCTCAGTGATTCACACTTAATTTATATGGACAATATTCAGTTATTTGTAGGCTTTCCTGAGAAACTGAATAGCCTCTTAAACTTGGTTGAATCTTGTCATACAGATATCAAAAATTACTTGTGTTGATAAATATGCTATTATACACAGGGGAAAAAAGGCAAAATGTTAGAGGACAATAACTTCTTCTTTCATGTCCCGATCAAACCCTGGACTGCCAAAATGAAGCCACTTTCTTGGTTTTGTCATTGGCCAAACTTAAGTCATCATCGGTGCATGTTTATGGCAGTAATTGGCAGACCAGAAAACGAGCTGGATTCTGTATCTCTCTGCATTATGCTGTGTGTTGTTGCCCACCAGCAGTCCCCACCTCAGCATCTTCTTACATTTAGGGACTCCAACCCTCAGCCTATTCAGGGTCCTTCAAGTGATGTCGGATAGGTTGAATTCCTCACCTATATTTTCCTTTAATGATGTTCCTTGCACAGTGAGCTCATTTCTCTATCTTTTAATTTGCTTTTGCTCTTGTGTACCCTTCAAGAATGTTTGTTCTTTCCATAAACCTCTTTCTGGATCTGAACCAGTGGACTTGAGGCTCATATCAATTCAGAGGATGTCGAGGGTCATTCTCTGGCTTAGTTTTCTTGGTGTCCATGCTACTTCTCTCCTGATCTTAGGTGGAGCGATACCAACAAGAGAGTATACTTTCTCAACTTAGGACACTAATGAACAATTTATTCAATGCTTAGAGAGGAGAACTGACAAATATTTTGTTGTTTTTGTTCAGTTGCACAGTCAATTCTGACCCTTTGCAATCCCATGGACAATTGCCCCCAGGCATCCATGTCCTCCACCATTCTCCTTAATCCCCCCAGCTCTGTGCCCATTTTATCTACAGTACCATGTAGCCATCTCGTTTTTGGCTGGTCCCTTCTTTTGCCCTCTTTTTCCAACATCAAGGTTTTCTCAAATGAATCCTCTCTTCTCATTTGATGTCCAAAGTACTTTAGCTTCATTTTTACTATTTGACCTTCTAAGCAGCAGCCAGGTTTGATTTCTTCTAAAATTGACCTATTTGTTCTCCTCGCTGTCCAGGGGACTCTCAAAACTCTCCTCCAACCAGTGGTGGGATGTCAAAATTTTGACTACCCCACCATGACATCATCACAGTGTGGGCGAAGCTAACGTCATGATGTTGTGGGCAGAGCCAAATAAAAAATAAAATAATAAAATAAAATTAAGCACACACACACACACAGCAAGGAGGCCGTGCATGCACACCAAGTGCTTGGTGCACATGCGCAGTGGGGGAACCAGTGAAAAGGTAAGCCCCGAAGGTGGTTCCCCCCAAAAGCTGCCATCCTGCCATCCCAGGACACTGGGAAAAGTTACTACCAGTTCTGGTGAACTAGTGAGAACCTGTTACATCCCATTGCTGCCTCCAACACCACATTTCAAAGGCATCTATTTTTCTGCGCTCAGCTTTCCTAATGGTCTAGTTCTCACAATCATACATTACCACCGGGAATACCATTGCTTTGACTATGTGAATTTTTGTTTTAGCTATGTTCCCCAGGTTTCTCACGGCTTGTTTCACAAGAATCAGTCACCTTTTTATTTCATGGCTGCAATCTCCATCTGCAGTGATCTTGGATCCTAAGAAAGTGAAATCTGTCACTGCTTCTACTTCTTTCCCATCTATTTTCCAGGGACTGATAGGGTCTATTGCCATTATCTTGGTTTTCTTTATATTGAGTCTCAAGCCAGCTTTTGCACTTTCTTCTTTCAACCTAATCAGAAGCTTTTTAAAGTCATCCTCACTTTCTGCCATTAGGGTGGTATCATCTGCGTATCTCAAATTGTTGATGTTTTTCCCAGCAATTTTGATGCCAAATTATGATTCCTCCATCCCTGCACTGTGCATTATGTGCTCTGTGTATAAGTTGAATAAGCAGAGTGACAAAATGCAGCCTTCCAGCTATCGAAGATAAAAAAAAGGTTCCTTGCATTTTCAGTTTCCAGTATTGCAAAGTAGCTTAATAAGTGAGCCACTCCACGATATTGGCAAATTGAACATGTCCCCGGAACCTCTGTGGAGAGACAGGGGAAGGGAAATAACATATTTTGCCTGTGCAAGAGCATTGCAGATGTGCTGAATCACCTGCTTATAACTGTGTGCCATCAAATTGATTCGGATTTATGACAACCTTTCCCAGGGTTTTCTAGCTAAATATATACATACAGTAGTGTTTTACCACATCCTCCTTCTGAGGGATTGTTCAGCTTGTCCATCACTACACAGTCTGGGTCATCTGGGGTGTGCAGTGGTAAATCGAATTTGCAACCTCTGACTCTGCAACCAGATATCTAAACCACTGAGCTATCAGACACATATTTTTCTTTCATTTTTTGACAGCTTCTCAATCAGCATGAAACACAAGGGAGACAAATAAAAAAAATCTAAGTGGTTCAGCATATCATCAATGGTCTAGCACTGGCAAAAAAAAAAGGTAATTTCACTTCCTCTGCTCCCTCCATAGAGGGGCAGAGGAAGTGTTCAATTTGCTGATATCCTGAAGTGACTCCTTTGTCAAGCCACTTCACAATGCCATATGACATTTGGATGTGATGATTGCGTGAAATGCCATATCACTCCCTCTCCCCCTCCACCATCTGAAGGAACCCTATTTAGTCTACATCAGCCTGTACCATAAAGGGTTGTTATGACATATTTCCCAGTATTCACATTCACTTTATATTCCACTTGTTTCCATGTTCTAACTCCAGCCTATAAAGAAGCTTCTTATGTTTTGGGTGATATAAAACTGATATGCCATGTAACATTGTTTGACTTCCTACAGTAAAAAAAATGATAACGATAGAGCATATTGCCATTTAAAGGCATCAAAGTGCTTTGTGAACATTAATTAAGCCTTATAGCCCACCATGGTGAAGATAGGAATAATTTTGTTCCCTCTATCTTGACTTTTGACATCAGCTCCTCAAAATGGAGAGGCTGCCTTTGATGTTTTCTTTCATATTTTTACTCTAACTTAAATAGGCTTCAATGTTCAAGGCTATTATTGAATGCATAATTGTGTATCCATTTGTATGTAGCTGTTTTACAAGCAGTATCTTTAGAGAACCTCTTTGAAATGCTTCGTCTGTTCAGATGTTTAAAAAGGCACATTCAGAAAAAGAAGAGTGGACAGAACAAATAATTGCTAACAAAAAATAGCTTGTTTCCATTTTTTTGAGCTCCTTCTGTATAATTCAGCTATTATCTTCCAAGAAGAGACTTAAATAGGCAGTGAATAACCTATCAAAATAAGGACTACCTTAATTTTCTCATGTTTATTATTGGTTTGAAAAAGATGGCATCCACACATGGTGTAGCATGATAGATGCTAGAGCAGGCTTACCACTTGCTTATTTGAATGTAAGGAAGGCAGTGATGTAATAAAGAATTGTTGTTGTTTTTGTTGTTGAGGTAGTATCAGTTGTAGCAATTACAATAGCAGCCAACTAACCTCTCATGCTCTGGCAAAGCATAGTTTCAAATTTCTATTTAGGTAACATGTTGGTTCAAGATTGTGACTCAAGATCCCAGTGATCTAAACACAATTATTATTCTGAAGTAAAGTAAATTTATTGATTCAACAGGATTTACATACATGATGACTTCCTGTTCAGTAGTTGATTCAATGGGCCTACTCTTCTTTGGGATACTAATTTATTTTTAAAAACTCAGAAATAACAAAACAAAATTCAGCTATGCTGCCTCACGTTCCTTAGAGGTAGAGTGGAATACAAATGTTACTGCATATATTATTTATTATAAATTTTAATCAATAAATAAGTATATTTGCTTTAAAGTGTTCTACTAAACAATGTTGTTAGCTTCATGAACCAAACTTTGTAATACAACATCGAGGGATGAAGACAGTCTCTCCTTGAAACCTGATTGCTGTTCTCTGGGAAATATTTTGAATGATTTATATAGCCTGCAATAGTAGCTTGTGGTGGCTAGAACCTCTGAGTAAACCAATAAGGATCATATAGTACTATGCCCTTTTATCCTCCTCCCAGTAGCTGCACTTGAAGCTCTTTGTTTATGACCCAGGAAATGAGCTAAAAGCTTTCTTGGTTCATCTCTGTTCACAAAATTTGTTTTTGTGATAGTAATGTGCCATCAAATTTAAATACTTAGCATAGTAAATCTAAGGCATCTATGACTTCATAATGCTAACCATACTGATTGGAATGGCTTTTCTCCTGGGCTTTTGAGCTGGATTCCTAGATAATTCTTTTGGCCCTACTGTGTTTTCCTATTAAGCCACTGCAGCAAAATGTTTGGGTATCTGGCCTCTCTCTGGAAGACTATAAGTGGATTCTCCCTGACTCAGGGGAAAAAATCAATAAATGTTCTGCCTTCCAGAAAAACACTGCCAGGAAGCCCTGTCACTAAATAATAAAGGCCAATATGAAATAAAGTGTGCACTCACTTCGGGTGTTTGCATTTATCATTTTATTTTATCTTTTTTTTCCATTTCAAACATATATACCTATTTTCAGGCCATAGAAACTCTCCAGAATTGGTTTTCAGATGGGTGGCCCGGGGGGGGGGGAGAGAGAAAGTCTGTCAGGCTTCTACTTTCAAGATACTGGATTTTAAACCAAAGCACTTCTGCTTTCAACTCTTTATTTCTTGAATATATTTTTCTTTTTATTGGCAAGAGGGTGGTCCTCTGTCATGGGTTCTGCCCCATAGAAAGTCACCAATACACAACAGGGAAACCACCAAGGAACCTGTCAAGCAAGAGGTTTAATAAACTGAAGAGTAATGAGGAGAAAGGACCAAACAGCTCTCTCAGGCTGTTTGCAAACAGGGGGTGAGCAAGAGTACAGAATTGTACACTGAGCAAGAGTACAGAATTGCCACCAAGTCAAGGAAAGACTTGGGGCTTTAGTGGACAGACAGACGAGTGGCAAGAACCTGCCCTGACCCAAATTCATCTTTCCCAATTTGCTGCTGGCATAGACATCACAGACAGCACAAAATTAGAAAGAAAAAATTCTCCAAGTGATGAAAGATGTATGATAGCAGGAGCCTTTAACGTCTCCTCCTCCTTTGTAAATGTTTGTTGCTTTGGTTTGCAATTGCTGCTTGCTCTATTTTTTTAATCCATTATGGGAGGTAATCATGGGTTTTATTCCCAAGTATGATTTTCCCATTCTCAAAAATGTGCTGAATTGCATCCCTGGAACATTACCTTCAGTATCCAATTATGTGATTTCAGCCTCAGTAATGTATAACTTAATTTTCAGCTGGGGGGTGGGGGGAGCCTGGGCTTTGCTATTTAGTCCTGTAGGGTGGAACAGCATATCCACTCTATTTTCAGTCCAGTATTCTTGCAGCTAAAAATGCTGAAATTTAAAAATGCTCCCATGTTGGTATGAATACAGAGTATCAGAAAAACTGAGCTGGTATCAAAGGAGGAGGAGACAGATAGCTAAAACCACTAATAAAAACCAAGCTCTAACAGGCATGGAAATCCTTGTGTCATCTGGTTGTAGGATCTGCTTTCTACAATTTCTTGTTGTTTTTAGCTTCATTATGAAGCAAGTGACTTCTTTTAGTACAGCAATAGACTGAGTTTGTCTTTCCCCCATCTTTAACAAAAACTTAAGAATAGCTTTCTTTCATTCTTCTCTCTCTAGTCTGGTGGAGTGATCATACACTTGCCACAGATAATTGTTATGGTCCTGAATTAAACTTCTCCTCCCCTCAAATTCATAGCCGTTTGCATGTTTTCATTTGCAAGATGGGAGTTTTACAGAGCCTGGGAAATGCATAAATATTGACCGGGACACAGTCAAAGATCAGGCCAGAGTAACTCCAAAAGGATACAGGGTGTTTCAGTTTCCCCAGGCCCTAATCTGCATGCTCATATTCAAATCTAGACTAGATCACAAGAGGGCAACCTGTGTGTGTTTTTGAAGCATATTTTAAGTTAACTTTAAATCTTCCTGGATTTAAAAATGTACAATCATGTAATAAAAAGATTAGTATTTTTGCAAAGTGAAAATCGCTCAACATAGTAACCAAAATGTCACTTGTTTCTATATTATCATGTTCTACTGCCTTATAACATTATTTTCTTGGTTTACACTTTGTCTCTTATTTTAGTTGTTTGTTTATACCTGCTGCTGACCCCTCAACAAAGGTTAACACCTAGGTTGTAGTAAAGTGGAAAGCTGCTTATAGCATTGGCCCATCTAGCTCACTACTGGGTATATTGGACAGATAAAGTGTGGCCATTGAGCTATTGTTGGACTACAGCTCACCATTAGGAGGAATGTTTCCCAGTCTCATTTAAAAACTACATGAACTATTTCATGAATACTAACCAATAAAAAAACTCTCTGTCAAATATTTTTCCAAGAAGAAAAAGAAGAATGACCAAAGAAAAAGCAATACTGGCCCATAGAGTCTCAATACCTTTTGGTGTATGTGTGTGTTTGGAGAGGTGTAGAAACAATACTTTGTTAGGAGAAACAATAGAGGTGGTGAACATCTATATGGAGCAATACATATACTCATCTGTATAGCTCATAGTTTTTCCACAGAGAAAATGTCTACGCTCTATTTTCAGATGGTAAAAAGCATCAAATGTTATGTAGTGGTACTATCTGTTTAATTTATTATCCAAAGCAATGCACATTTTGTATATAAAAAATGACACAGCAAAGTCTCCATGGTTTAATAATGAATAGGATAGAAGTTAGAAATGAGAAATATACATTTCCAGAGGAAATGACAGTCCGCTTCAAGGGAAAAAAATAACGATAAAATCACTATATGGAATGGGTTTCCCCATGGTTTACAATGTATTCCTATAGGAAACCATGGTTCACTTTTAAGGAAAAAATTGCTATAAGGAAAACCCTACAGAACAGATTAATTCCTTAAAGCGGGGGTCCACTGTATGTTACATTCCTATCCAATTGCCATGGGAGGAAACTTTTGATCTCCCAACTTGCCCAGAGGTCAGAAATTTAACTCACCAACAGAATTTATGTGATTTTCCTTTCATATGTGAAAATTGGTGACTGGATTCTGGTTGACACATAGGAAGGCAGAATAGGAATATATTTTTTTAATTATCTGTTGATGACAGATAATGATCTTATAAATTTTCAGAAAAGTGTTACAGTTGTGAAAAACAGAAATCCTTGTCCTTCTAAGTATGATCTAACACATTTTAAAAACAGATATTGTAGCACTCCCCCTCCCCCCTATATTGCTGGAATAAGATATTGGAAGAAATGAGAGGAAGCTTTCCCTTGCTCGAAAGGGATAGTGCTCACTCTATTTCAAAGCTGAAGAGCCAGTGGTATCTGCTTCTGCAGATGTTTCCATGGTCATGTTGCAGGCATGACTAGACACCAGAGTGCACAGAATGCTGTTTACCTTCCCACCGAAGTGGTCTCTATTTATCTACTTGCAATTTCTTGCTCTGTTAGATAAAACTAACGTCTTTCTAACAACCAAGGTCCTTCTATCAATGCAACACTTTATTACATAATGGCATATACATATATATTATGTAAATATTTCTATATGTATCCACTTATTAAAATATTTTACTTTAGCCCTTTGGCCTTAAACAACAACATTAGAATATCATAGTTGAAATTTTTGAAATGGTAGCCATCTTAATCTAGCATTAGAATTTCAGTACATTTAAAAATGAAGAGCACTAAAAGCTACAATAAAACATTTTTTTTACTATAACTAGCAAGTACAAGATGCCCATAAAGACGGTTGAAATGCCTTTTTCACCTGCCTGAAAAGCAAGGGAATGAGTTGGCCTAACCTTTTTTGGTAAGAAGTTCTATAGTCAGGATGTAGCCACTGAAAACATGCTATCCTGAGTAAGTAATCTAAGTAATCACACTTCCTTTGGTGAATTTCTGATATTGAGTTCAACTGATGGGAAGATTCATGCGTGAAGGCAAATCCTTATTTACCAACTAAACACAGTGCCATAGTTAATTGGGAGAGCATGTACAGAAAGTCTAGGATCTAACCATAGCATACCTTACCTTGGATACGCTGGAGTCATTATTCACTGAGGAGTCCATGCAATGGTAGACATCTCCACAATGACATTCCACACACACAAATGGAACTGGGAAATCAAGTTCATCTGCATACAAATTTTTAGCCATTTGGATATCATGTCAGCCACTGGCTAGATGGACCATGAAGTGTTTCCTCCACTTTTACCTTGCCCAAGGAATCCTACAGAGGACACTTTGGTGAGCCTTAGTCCTGGCCTAACATCAAGCCCCTGCACCTGAACAAGACTCTCACCTAGTGGGGAACTGTAGCATATGGAGTTTTAAAAAAGATAACAGAAATGGAGCCTTGTGGAGCAGCTGCCAGAAAGCCTAGATGGAATTAGGTGAGGGTCAAGGTTTTACAGTCATCCTACCATTGCTGAATAGCTTCAGCATGCCAGTATATTTTTTTCTGGACACTAGGAAAAATCTACAGTTCACCCACTCTTAAAGTTTACCTCATTATCCGCTAAATGTTCATATTAAATGTGTTAAATGTTACTTTGTGTTGCTGTACATGCAGATACATACATAATCATGGAATGAAGGGAAACAGAAAAAATATGCCTGAACCACAGACTAAAATGGTAACTATTCCAGAAAAAAAAGAAGCAGCCTCTGAGATAGATGCCATGAAAATATTATGCTGCTCATATCTATTTCTCAATAATTGAGAGCCAGTCTGGATTTCTTGAAAACAAGTTGTGCCAGACTAATCTCTCTATCTGTCATTCTCATTCTTCCCTCCCTTCTTTTTGATAGAGTTGCAAGCTTAGTAGATCAGGGAAATGCAATGGAGGTGTTGTGTGTGTCTTAATTCAGCCAAGTTTTCAACAAAATTGGACAAGATATTCCTGCTGATAAATTAGATGCTGCTGCTGTTAGCTGGATGTGCAGTTAGTTGACAGAACATACTCAAAGAATGACAATGGTTTCTCATCTTCTTAGACAGAAGAGACAACTGGGGTGCCACAGGGTTCTGTCCTGGGCCTGGTGTTGTCCAACATCTTTGTAAAAGAATTGGTGGAATGATTACATGGGATGCTAGTCAAACTGGCAGATGATGCCAATTCTTTCTCTCTTTCTGAGTATCTAATCACTGTGGAACAAACTGCCTCAGAAGATGGTAGATGTTCCTTTGGAGGTTTTAAATAGAGGTTAGATGGTAATCCATCAGGGATCCTTTAGCTGTGGATTTCATGCATTGGTGGGGGTTCACCTGCATAATTTTGGTGTCTTGTCTAACTCTTCAGTGAAGAGGGGTTTTAAAGGATTTATAAACCAGAGGCATAAACCTAAAAAAATCCAATACCTGTCTAGAAATACTAGAAATTAACATTAAAATTTAAAATGAAAAAATAACAACTTTACTCATCACATCAAAAAAGCTGCTTCCACTAATTAATTTCTTTTGAAATGTAGCTTGATTATATTACATGTAACTTCTTACTTCCAAACAGTGACAAAATAGTACAACAAGGAATCCAATTAGCATGTTGTGGTCTCCACCGAGAAGCCTGTTGTTACTAGGTGGTCTGGCAGTCATACCTTGGAAACGTCTGTTGTTGATAAAATAACTTGTTTTGTACTGGCCTAATTTTCCTTGGGTAGTTTACTTGTCTTTACTTCCATACCCATCAAATAAAGAGGCAGGACACATGTTTGTGGTTGAAAGGCATTGGCTCACATTTATCAATTAATTTAACTCATGACCTAGTGAAGGGGTTGGCAGTGCTAGCTTAAAGCAGAGCAGGAGACATCTTCTCCCCTTACGGTACCAGATAGGCACTTTAACCCCAGGCAGCACTATATCTTCCAAAGCTATTTTCCAGGCCAGCTAAATCAGGTAGGGAATTCTGCAGGTGTTTCCAACTCTATTCACATGAATGGATGCTGGACGTACCATGTGGCTCATGGTGTCCCTTGAATCATGCCTGACACATAGGTTTCACCCAGTGGTGGGATGTCAAAAATTTTACTACCCCACCGTGACATCATCACAGTGTGGGCAGAGCTAAAACATCATGATGTCATGATGTGGGCGGGGCCAAATAATTTTTTTAAACAATATATAAAAATAAAATTAAAATAAGCACACACACACACACACCTCAACCCACACACCCACAACACAAACCTGTAAATAAATTAAATAAATTAATAAAATAAAATAAAAAATACATTAATACAGTGGGGGAACCAGTGAAAAGGTAAGCCCCGAAGGTGGTTCCCCTCCAAAGCTGCTACCAGTTCTCCAGGACACTGGAGAAAGTTACTAACGGTTCTGGAGAACTGGTGAGAACCTGTTACATCCCATCGCTGGTTTCACCTTGTCTAAAGACACAGTGAGGGATTCACCACTACCACCCTAGCCCAGCACTACCCACCTAAATGTGATCTATTTAATTGACTGTATCTCTAAAACCCAAACTTCTGTTGTGCCAGAATGGGATAGGTGAAAAACTACCCACCTTCCAGGGCTCCAATCAGAAAATTAGACAAAAAAAAAATCCTATCCAGCCCTGAAGGTGACCTGGCATTCTAGACAAAAAGGCAGGAGAGCAGGCTGTTGCTTCAGTAAAGAGGTCTGTGTTAGAGTGGGACTGTCTTCTAAAACTCCCTCCTGTCCTCTTTTTGCATAGCACCCCCCATTATCAATGGAACTATTATGGCCACTCAAATCTCAGCTTCTGTATCTGTGACTTCCTTCGACTCACCACAGCTATTACTGGTTTGCAAGGCTTGAAGTTCTGTGCTTGCTTTGTGTTAAACAAAACATTCATTTTCTTTTCCTCCACTTTCCACGACACGTGAAGCAGGCCTAAGTGTACTTTGGGGCATGGCCTTTGTTATATTTTGCTCTGTTAATGGATAAAACCTTAGATTGGAAATCTTTTGCTACATTTTGAAAGCTTTTCTTATACTGCATCCCCTATTTCTTTCTGAGATTGCCAGGCTTTACAGCAATGTAGAGACATGCACCTTGTTTATGAGCAATCAGGACCTAGGTTGTTGAAGGTGGCATTCAACTACATATTATAGAAAATGTAAGTTATTTTCATGCCATTGTCATTTCTGTAGTTGATTCACCACCAGACAGCTTCTGTTTTTGTTTTTGCTTTGCATTTTAGGAAAATGAAAGTAGATATATTTTGTTCTTAAGCCATAATATTTTCACAGAGTATCTATTTTATATTTTCAATTAAAACACAGTAACATGCAAGAAATATTTAGTATTCTCACAGGAGAGATCTGTAAAATGAAATGAAATGGATAACTCCTCCAAATACATCTAATAATATATTATATTAAGAAGGAGGGTGTACCTGTTTTATCAGGGCAGGGAAATAAGGTTAGAATAGAAAATGGATTAATGGAAAAGTAACCAGGCAGAATCAAAACCTTACCACTTTGATGCGTTACACAGCGACTTAAGTGCTACTTTAATGACTTTAATTGTTAGTGTCCTACTTTTGAGTTCCTCTTTTTTCCTAGGTAGAAAGGTCCTCAAGTGTATCTAAAAAAACCCTCTGCTAATTTATTCTATGCCATTATTTACTGAAAGCATTAGGCTTTGTTCGGTAAAAGTTCCCAAATGAATCAAATTATGGCACTGTTACTGTCTGTGTAAACAGAGAGACAAGTGCATTAGTAAAGAAATCACTCTGTTCATTTGGGTGGATGTGCTGCTAAGAGTGGCTATTCTAAAGGCTGATACTTTGCTTGTGCTCAACATCTCTTGGGTTGTTTGTTTGTTGCCTCATTAGTGCAAGCAGTAGTCTGAACTGTTCACAAGTTAAAACATAAAACCCCACAATACCTAACATAACATCCATTTCACAATATGGTGATTCATACCAACAAGAAATAAAATAGGAAAAAAGTGGGGGAATGAGAAAATACTAAAAACATCTGGGAGGATTAGTTGTTAAAGGAGGGTACACAGAAAGAGTCTCCTTGAACATTATGTTATTTTTGAACCACAATCTGGCATACCCTGGTAATAGCAACCTTGTGTTGCCAGCTAATCTTTCTCACACTAAGTCAAGCGAAAAGAACTGCAGAATGAACTCATCTAAAAGGTGCCTTCATTTTGGCAGTTTCACGTCTGGCCTAAACATGGAAAAAGAAGTTGTTAAAGGCAGCATTCAACAGTTTCCTACGTATTGGAAGATAAGGCATATTGTGTATCTCTTAGGTACCGTGTACCAGATACTGGGGACCAACACTGAAAAACCCTGATACCTTGTTGCCTTTTTGGCCTCCTTCATTGTGGACACTTTTAGTACCATAGATTGAGAGGGGAAAGTGAAACAGGTAGCTACGTTCTGAGAGAAATGTTCTGACAAATACTGAGTCCCTAAATTGTTAAGCGAGTTTTAGATCATAACCAGCACCTTGAACTGGGCACAGAAATTGAAGGGGATTCATGGTCAAATTTACTAATCCCAGAAATCATTCTCGCTACTGTAGTTTGGATCTGTTAAAGTTTATGTTTTGTTTTCTAGAACAGCCCTATGTAGAGAGCATTAAAGTAGTTTATTTTTGAGATTACCATGGTATGAACCACTGTTAAAAGGCATCCCCTCACCCCCACGTCCAGACAGGGACACAACTGGGCAATCAACCAGAATTGATGGAAGGTACTTCTGGCCATTAAGAACACTTGAGTTTCCCTCTAAATAGGTCCAATAATCCTCCTAACAAGATCTTTATCTTATCTGATTTTACTTTCAGTTTCTCAGCCTCTGTCCAGTCCGTTATCAATGCTAGGCTTTGCTTAATGACCTGTACAACACCACCTGCAGATGAAATGAAGGACTGATGGATCTGCATGTCATCAGTGTACTGGCGACTGAAAACCCCAAAGCTCCATATGACTTATTCCAGTTGCTTCACATAGATGTTAAAAGGTATTGTGGGGGTCAGCTCCTGTGGGACCCGATAGCAGAGGTCCCAAGAGATGGAGACAGCATACACAATCTGTACCATCTGGAATTGACCTTTAAGAAAGGAGCAGAATCATCATAGAACTGGGCACCAATCCCGAACCCTGAAAACTTTCCTAGAAGTATATTGTGCTCAATGGTATCACAGGCCACAGAAAGATCCAGAAGGACTAACAGGGTTACATTACCCTGTCTGTCTCTCTTGCTGTTTTGATATGATGTTGCTGCTTAAACCTTGATGGAAATTGTTTTAGATTATCAGTTTTTTCCAAGAATGTGTGTAATACACACAGCTATCACCCTCTCAGTTAACCAGCCCAAAATGGAATATTTGAGATGAGTCTGTAGTTGTTCAAATTAATTTTCTTACAAATGGGCCTTATTATAGATTTTTTAAAACAGTAGGCCACATGGCCTTCCTGAAGAGAAGCATTGATGATGTGGGTGGCCCACTCTACCTTTGCATTGTTGGCAGATTTTAATAACCATGATAGGCAAACATCTAAAGAAGAGAAAGTATCATTACAGCATGAAACTACTTGGTCTACATCCTCAGACCTTACTTACTAAAAACAATATAATAAAACTTGACCAGCCAATGCATTGGACATGTCAATCCAATCTACTGGGTTAAATGAGGAGTCGAGGTACCGATGAATGCCTTTTATTTTGAATTTAAAATGGGCTGCCAGTTGGTTGCAATTCTCTATACAGTAATACCTCGGATAATGCTAAGACTTGGTTCCACAAGTCTTGGTGTTATCCGATTTTTAGTGTTATCCGATGCATGTTAAAATCCTATGGGATGTATCGGATAACGTTAAAGCTCCATAGAGATACATTGTAACCGCACAGGCTTTAGCGGTTGTTATCCGATACATCCCATAGGACCTTAATGTTATTCGATCCAATTCTCCTCCCCAGATTACTTAACGTTATGCGATTTTAGCGTTATCCGAGGTAAACGTTATCCAAGGTATTACTGTACTTGATTTTAATGTTTGCATCTGTCTGGGATTTGTAAGGCTATGAACAGCTTGAAAGAGATCCACCTGTTGGCTGAAGGCTGTGTTAATCAATTTGGTACTATTGATGCTCTAAGTTAATTACAGTATTTGCCGGACATCTCCCTGACTCCAGCCAAATTGCATTCCAAAGGAGCTTTCCTTCATCTGCTCTCTAGCTGTCTTAAAAATGACACTTTAACTTTGGTGCTGGAAGTCCTTGGCCTGTAAAAGGTAATTAATAGTTGTGCTTCTTTCCCTACTTACCAAATATACATCCTCATACTACTAAAGAAGAATGACAGTCGGTTCGACTGCTTTTTGTAGCTCCAGTGAGCAACTCATGCTGTTTACATTTTTTTGTTTCTGCCAGAAAAAAAAGAGTCTAAGGACACTACCCTCAGGGATTTAGTGCATGAATTCGAGAATTATGCTCATTAGTTCATTTATTTATTTTATTTCATTCATTAGTTAAGGATGATGTTTCAAATGGAGAAAAATAAAGACATTATGTTCATAAAATTAAAGTTTTCATAAAATTTTCATAAAATCTAAGGTTTTCTGAGCTAACATAAAGGTCATCCTTGATCAAAAGCCAGTCATATCTGACTCTAGGTTTCAGTGCTCATCTTTATAGCCAAAGAGCCAGCGCTGTCTGTGTCTGCAGACATTTTCGTAGACATGTGGCAGGCATGGAACACTGTTTACCTTCCCACCAAAGTTGTCCCCATTTATCTTCTTGCAATTTCTTGTTTTTGAACTGCTATATTGTTTTAACCTAAAACCAGAAATCCCAATTTCATTTGTGTTTATTCTTTTTTTATGTTTTATTTTTCAATAAAGATGCTTTTAACCTTTATTTTCCATTCTCCCCAACTCTACCCATTATGCACATGTGTCCATAAGCAGCCCACTGTACAAATAACAATTCACCACAGGTGAATAACTGCAAAGGATCTATTTTTAATAAATATTTCAATAGTCAAAATGCAAAAAAAGTGTTTTTCCTTCACGATTCCTTGAAAGCAGTTCTTCAAAAAGAAGGAAAGTCAAAAAGGAAACTGGTTATTACTTCAAAGGAGAAACTTCCTACAGTGTATCCATTCTCACACCAATGTATCTATTCTGGAGTGGAGAGATTCTTTTTTTGAAGGAAAGGTTAGAAAGAAAGTGGGGTTTTTTTTGTTTTAAACATTCATAGAAAATGTTTCTGAAGTCTGATCCAAATTGTATAAGTATCAAAAGAAAGGTTATTCTGTCCTCTTTCAAACACACTTTAGATCACTTCAATCGGTTGATCAGTTTATTTGTTGGATCACCGCCAAACACCCCCCCCCCCGCACACAGAAATGTCATTTCAAAGAGTCACGTTTTTCCTCAATATTTTTTTTTTGCAGATTCCTGCTTTGGTGTCATTTTTCCTCCACATGTTGTATGTGAACTGTATCCACCTTGGGAAGTTGTCACATTCACTTTTAAAATTGATTTTACCTCCTTTTGGGGGGTTTGTGTGACCTCTTTTTAGTTGTTTTTTTGTAAAATGCTTCATAGATTATGTTTCCAAAGGCCTATTCCAAATCTGAAAGTGTCCCCACAAAGGTTAATCTTTACTCTTTCAAACACACTTTTGGTCATCTGAATTGGTTGGGTAGTTTTTTTTTGCTGGACCCCTGACAACTAACCCCCCCAAAAAACTGTCACTTTTCCGATGCTATTTCCAAAAATGATGACGTCATTGCCTTGCATTTTTGGCTTTTGGTTTCTACCAATTCTTAAAGTCACCAAGATGATATTTCAAATGACATAACCCTTATTTTTGTGGGTGCCTTAGTTTTGGTGTTGCAGCTTGGCAAAAGTACATGATTTCTGTAACATTGCAAGAGCTGTCAGACCACCAACTGAAACGTAAGATATTCATAGAATTCACGGCAAAAGTAATCCAAACCTGCATACAACCTCATATATTCAATATATTACAAAATCTGAACTAAGATCTATGTCAATACAAATGTGTGTGTGTGTGTAGACATTTCTTATCTATAACAGAATGCAATGATGGCTGCCTTTGGCTGTTTTAAAATGTGAATTTATGGAGATTAGGGCTATCAGTGATTACTAGCTGTGGTGGATATATCTCACATGTACCCTTCAGTACAATAGCCAGTAAGCCTCTGTATATTAGTTGCTAGGAAACATGAGGGAGAAGGTACAGTTACACTCATCTTCTGGAGACAGACATCCAATAAGCTACTGCTTGGCCACTATGTGAACAGAAACCTAGACTATAGAATTTTTTTTGGTGATCCATTATGATTCTTCTCATGTGCAACATGCATGGGAGTGTATGTAACATTTTCCCGTTAGTTTTCCAGGAAGTAGACCCCCTCCCCAGGCACAATGTCACCAGTGCTTGGGAGGACTGTTCCTCCTACAGTGGACAGTGTGCCTGTCACTTAAGAAAGAAGAGGCTGCCATATTGGAAATGGGCAACACTTCTGGATCAAATGATCATACTGAACAAAGCCATCAGAGTTATGCCTTATCTCATGAATGCTAGACACATCTTAGACAACCACAAGTAACCCTTTCACAAAATGAAGAGAAGCACCCAGAAGTATCTGCAAGTCATGACAGTTTGCACAAAGTATAGAAGAAGGGTTATGGAATGTGAGGCACAGCATGTCAAACAAGAGAAGATGTTCTTCTTGTTGTTGTTCAGTCACACAATCGAGACTCTTTGTGACCCATCTCATGCCAGACATCCCTATCCTCCACCATCCTCCACAGCCTGCTCAGCTCTACACCCATTGCATCAACAATGCCATCTATCCATCTCATCCTCTGCCATCCCACCCTCTTCTCCTTTTGCCTTAGATCGTTCCCAGCATCAAGGCTTCCTTGAGTGAGTCCTCTCTCCTCATTTAATGTCCAAAGTACTTTAGCTTCATCTTCCAAATTTGTCCTTCCAAGGAGCAGCCAGGGATGAGTTCCTTCATGATCGACTTTTTTGTTCTCTTTGCTGCCCAGGGTACTCTCAAAATTCTCCTCCAGCACCACATTTCAAAGGTGTCTATTCTTCTGCACTCAGCTTTCCTTATGGTCCAGCTCTCACAACCATACATTACTACTGGGAATAACATTGCTTTAACTATGTGGACTTTTTTTTTTTGGCAGAGTGATGTCTCTACTTTTTATTATATTTCTTAGGTTTCTCATAGCATGCCTCCCAAGAATCAATCGCCTTTTTATTTCATGACTGCAATCACCATCTGCAGTGATCTTGGATCCTAGGAATGTAAAGACTGCCATTGTTTCCCCTTCCTCCTCTTCTATTTTCCAGGGAGTGATAGGGCCACTTGCCATTACCTTGTGTGTTTTTTTAATGTTGAGTCTCAGGCTAGCTTTTGCACTCTCTTCTTTCAATGTAATCAAAAGGTTCTTTAGGTCTTCCTCACTTTCTGGCATTAGGGTAGTATCATCTGCATATCTCAGGTTGTTGATGCTTCTCCCAGCAATTTTAATTCTAGCTTGTGATTCATCCATCCCTTCATTGCTCATTATGTGCTCTGCATATAAGTTAAATAAGCAAAGGTGACAATATGCAGCCTTGTCATACTCGTTTTCCTATTCTAAAGCACTCTGTCATTCCTTATCCTGTCCTAAACTGTTGCTTCTTGACTCATGTACAGATTTCTCATAACACACATGAGGTATTCTGGTATTCCCATCTCTTTAATTACTTGCCACATTTTATTATGGTCCACACAGTCAAAAGCCTTGGTGTAGTCAATGAACCAGAGTTGTATCTGGTACTCCTTTGCTTTCTCTAAGATGCTCTTAGAAGCTTCCTTATATTTAATCAGTCCCTTGAGTTCAGTATTATCTACAGTGGTCTAGTCTGATCAGCAGTCTTTTCTAGACCTATTCTAGAAATTAAGTACATTGACCCTGGAACCTTCAGTATGTGAAGTGACATGTATCATCACTGATTTATATCTCTTCTTCTAGAATGCAATAATACAAAAATCTCTGAGGTGACTTTTCTCATGTCTGCTTGGTTGGAAGGGACATTTCTGATGTCATTTCCAACTTGCAAAGATTGAGTTGGACAACTTAACTATCTTATAGTCATATTTGGAAGTGAGAAGCTCTGTTGAGCTGTGAAAGGGGGAGTTGTTACACCTTGCAAGCTGCTAATTGACCATTCTTGTTATATAGTTGCTTTGATGGATGACTGTATGAAGGATCCCTAACAACTCTTGGTTCAGGCAACGATAGTTCTAGGTTAAAATATGACATAATGAGTACCTTGAAGGTTTTTGAAGACAATATACTGTAAATGGCTCATATATTAAAATTTTAAATAACAAATTTAGTCAGTTGATATATTTATGATGAATTAGCAACAAATTGTTGGCATTGGAAAGCTGGCTGTCAGAGGAAAATTATCACCTCATTGTGACTGCTGTCTGTGGCTGATTTCGGAAAGCAGGGCCATAGGGGCACTCTGGAATACTGAAATAAAGGGTAAAACACAGAGTCATATATCAAGGGGAATTTGGAGGTTAAGGAATTGAAACTGTCAAGCGCTAAGAAATATAGTGAATCTGTCTTCTGTGAGCCAGAAGCTAGAAGGACTAATTGGCTGATAATAGTGAATCAGGTCAGAAGACATACCAGAATGATGCAGTGAGATAAAAAGAGTTGAAAGACTAACACGATTGAGATTAGATTATATGATTAAAGTCTCCCCATGTTAATTGGGCAGCATTAGAAGTACTGCAATATAATAAGAACCACTGTGGTCAATACAGTGTAGTCTACAGTTTGTCACAATCAGCCACCTAATGTTTTCTTCCAGCAACCTGGGGGAGTTTAAGTGATTGATTAGGTACTGTTGAGGAGATCAAATGTTTATATTCTCAAGACTGCTTAAAACAGTCAGCCAAGGTGGTTTGCTTATCTGTCTGATTTTTCTCAACAGCAACTTCAAGTGGGTGTACTTTGTCCTATCATTTGTATATATTACAACGGGAGCTGAGCACTGCAAGCAGTGATGTAAACAAGAGTTACTCTCTCTCTCTCTGTGTGTGTGTATGTGTGTGGCTAGTTTGTGTGAGCAGAATTTTAGAATAACATTACCATCTCAATTATGCTAAAAAAAACTTAATCCAAAATTACTAAATGGCTGAAAAACCAATACAACTGGGATGAAATTACATGATCAAAGTATCTCCATGTTTGTGGTACAGGACTAGAAGTGCTTTCTAGAGCCTTGTTCATACACAAATGTTCGTCACTTGTTTTCTCTATGCATTGTAATGGTGATAGAGTTAATATAGGGAGCATAAAGGAACTGCTGAATTTGATAACTGCATGATAGAGTGAGCTTCCATCTCTGTCCCAGCTCCTGCCAACCCAGCAGTTTGAAAGCAAGAAATTGCAAATAGATAAATAGGTACTGTACCACTTTGGTGGGTAGGTAAAAAGCATTCCGTGCACTCCAGTGTCTAGTCATGCCTGCCACATGTCCATGGAAATGTCTGCAGATGCAGAGAAAGATGAGCACTGAACCCTAGAGTCAGATACAACTGGCTTTTGAGCAAGGGCAACCTTTACCTTTAACTAAAGGAATTTAGTTTGTGAATTCCCATGAGAGCTGTGATTGGCAATTCTAGGAGCTGGGATGTTGTGTCAATGTTAATTATGCATGGACTACATAATACTGGCATTTATAAGGAAAGGATAGAGAAATTAGGTGGAATATCTGGAACTGAGTGCACAAGAACCATACTGTGTTTCCTTTTGCACAAGAAGGAACACATGGAGGTGACGCATGTGCTCAGCAAGAGTGAGCTTCTTGTTGCTTGTGAATCAGATTATATATTTTGATATGACTAACTGAATAGTTCAGTGGTTTAAGTATCTGGCTGCTGATCCAGATGTTGGGAGTTTGATTCCCTGCTGTGTGTCCCAGGAGAAAAGGAAAGCTATGTGGTCTCAGGCAAGCTACAGAATCCCAAAATGCCCCTTATGGTAAGCCACTTCTGAGTAATCTCTTCCAAGAAAACCTTGCAAAGAGTCACCATAAGCCAGAATTGATGGCACATAATTATTATTAAGGCATATCAGGAAAAAAAATCCCTGCAACATTTATTATTATATTTCTGGTTCAGGCTGGTTGCCTTTATACTAATTGATGGTAAAGAAAAAAATTGATGTAGAAAAAAACCCACTACGTACATTCTAAGGGCAATCTGGTGAAAACAGGCTGTCAATCAGCACATTTAAATAATCAGGGCAGATTTGTGACTTCCTTACAGCCATGTGACTTATTGACTTTCAAGAGGTTTTGGAATTTAGCTCCCAGAATTCTTGACTAAATGCTAGAAAATTCCAACCAACCTGACTGATAGTCAAGCATTCTGGAAGCTAAAGTCTGACATGTTTGGAAATTCAAAATTGACTTCTACTGCTCACTAATCATAAATCTCTTTTCTTAAATATTTTATCATGCATTAACATCTGGGACCCACATTTATATTTCAAATATCTTACTGACAGGATCATAATTCTGGATACATTTACCAATGAAAACAATGTGTGCTGTACTATAATCTTAAAAGTACAGTAATACCTCATATAACATTAGTATCGAATAACACTAAAATCGCATAACATTAAGGAATCTGGGGGGAAGAATTGCATCAGATAACATTAAGATCCTATGGGATGCTTCAGATAACAACCGCTAAAGCCTGTGTGGTTACAATGTATCTCTATGGATCCCATAGAGGATCAGATAACACTAAAAATCATATAACACCAAGACTTGTGGAACCAGGTTTTAGTGTTATATGAGGTTTTACTGTAATTTGAAGTGCTATGTACAACTTTGAGCACCTCAGTTTCTAAAGAATATAGACAAGTTGAGGCAAGTGAAGGGTGAACAAGATGATAAAAGGGCTGGAAACCAAGCAGTATGATAAATGTTTCAGGGAGCTAGGCATATTTAGCTTGGAAAAGAGAAAATCAGGAAATGATCTATAAATATTTGAAGGGCTGTCACACAGAATATGAAGTAAGTTTGTTTTCTATAGTGCCTGAGGATGCAAATAAAACTAATGGTTTCAAATTACCAGAGATTCTGACTAAACATTAGGAAGAACATCTTGACAGTAAAAGCTAGTTGACAGTGAAGCAAAGTATTTTAGAAGGTGGTGGTCTCTCCTTCATTCCAGGTTTTTAAACAGAGATTCAATGGATATCTGACAGCATGGTGCTAAATTAGATTCTCCTTTGTGACACATCCATCCATAATTCTACAGGATATTAGTTCCATATATCTATAGACCAGTGATGGCAAACCTTGGCACTTCAGGTGTTCTTCGACTTCAATTGCCAGAAGCCCAAGTCAGCACTCCTGCTGATAAGGGCTTCTGGGAATTGAAGTTTCAGAACAACTGGAGTGCCAAGTTTTGCCATCACTGCTATAGATGGGCAGAAGTAATTCATCAAAATATAGTGATGACACTGAATGGTATAACAGAACAGGAGTTAAATGGTGTTCTCCTAGGTTCACCCCAAGAATGTTGCAAACTAAGCTCAAAGATTCAGTGAAGTCTGAAATCAGTTTGCAATTACCTCAACTCAGTGCCAATCAAGTTTCCTATTTAAAAGGAAATGACGGTATTGAGGGAATTCCCAGCAGTTCACGAACAAATTAAAGAAGTTGGAGAGGTGAAAACTATGGTTTCTAAGATTTCTAGTTGCAGTGCCTCATTCAGAGCATGTTTGGGAAAATCTACTGTTATGCTGGGAAGCTGGAAAACGTAAGGTTGGGACATCATTTGTTGCCAGCTCTCCTCACCATAACTTTGTCTCATGCTTTATAAGATAAATTTGAGATACTGTATATGGGAATGATAGCAGACTATAAATGGGAAACACTGTCGGACTTTGATTTTCTGAACTCTTCAAGAAAATTCAAAGCATTCTCAAGAGGTTCTCTGAGAAAACTTAAGTGATTTGAATGAGTTACAAATCAAGACTGAGGCGGTCTTCTGTCGCTATTTATGTATTTGTATAAAATGATATAAGGATGTAACAAGAGTATAAGGATGTTTCCAGTTGAGTTTTGTGGGCGATTAAAGCCTCAGATTAAGTCTTACATTTCCTGACTATGTTCACACTGGATTTATATATGTTACAGTTAACTAAATGGGTTATAACTGAAACTTTTTCCTTGATCAGAAATTATAGTTTTAACTAAGCTGTTTAATTAGAACTAGTTAAAACCCATTTTCACTAGAAATGCATCTTTCAGAGTCAGTTAATTCTAGTTGTCTGCTTTTCCAACTAAAAGGCCTGAGTGATCAAACAAGAAGGTTGCAGTTTATAATGGAAGTAAAGTATGGAAAGTATATATATTTAAGATGTAGGACCTAAATTTCTAATCTTCCAGTCCTTAATGAATTTATGGGTTTCCCCAGGTGAAACATAATACAGTTGCATTATTTAATTAGACCCTTCCATTTGACAGCCCCCTCTATTCCCCTCTGAAGCAACAATTCAAATACCAGATTTTCTCCCTTGCCCTTATTGCTTATATTTTTGCATGTCCTTGAACACTTGTGTAACACCTTTTGTTTGGCCAAAGAGAGTCACCTCAATACAGAGGTTAGTACCTATATTGTGCCACCATGGATATCACTGCTTTTATTTACAAAGTACGTAGTGATCTTCTCCATTAATTATGATTTTTTAAATGGAATTTCTCTAAAATAAAGGGGGAAAATTATTATAAACATCTATTAACATTAAAAAGAAATTTAGAATGTCCCGATTGTATGAATAAAAAAGTTGTTGGTAAATGTGTGTTGTGGCTAAAACAAATTTTAAACTTTACTTAAATTGATAAGTTTCAAAGTTAATTATAAAATTGTAAAGTCATGAAAATACATTAATCACCACTTAGGTATAAACAGAGTTTGAGGAAATTAGCTTTTTAAATTGCAATTTCAAGAATTCCCAAGGCTGGAAAAGTAACTTACCCAAGCTGTGTAAGAAGATTGCTTCCAAATGTTACACCAAGGGGTACTGACAGCAAGTTATACCATTATAAACAATTGATTTGATCTTAATCAACAATTTGTGCAATTCAGCAATTCAACAGGAATAGTTTAGAAGATCATGTGCATTCCTACAGACAAAATAAAAACCAGAACAAATTATTTGCATTTACAATGATTAAGGGAGTTTCTTTAGATTATATGGCTTTTCACATGATGGTGGCCTTTTACAAAGAATGTTTTATATATTTATACAATATTTCTCAAATCAAAGGCAAATTCGTCTCACCAGATCATCTGCATAGGAGGTATTTTAAAAATGTTTAGGAAACTAATCTTCCTGATGAGAAAAAGACACAAAAACATTTTGATTGTTCTTTTGGTGATGATAAAATTGCAAAAAACTTGTCATCAAGTTTGGCATGTCAAAGACTCTGCTGTTCCCACTTTCTGTTAGGGAACTATTCCCCTCCCCAAACACAATGAAATACTTTATCACCAGACTTTTAGAGCTGACAGCCCTCATTGATTTGGGGTACAGTGGTAGTCAGGAAGAAAGTTATAAATGTATGTGCCATGTGCATGCTTCCACTTGATTCTGGTGATGCACTGAGATTAAACACAGCATTGAAAAGAAGCCCATGGGTATCACAGTTAGTAGTCTGAGTTCCTAGAAACAGACCATGCAGGGCACTATCAAACAATGATACATTGGTACCTATGATATTACGTTCAATGATATTACGTTCATGCCTTATATATCAACTATCGCCCACCAATATGAAAACCCGTCATGATTTCTGTGAGTGCTGTGATTTTCTGGGTTAACCCCCTCTGAATTAAAATCAAAGACATTTTCATATATATGATGAAATTGGTCCAGAGCCAAATAAATAGCTATCAGAATCTGTTTGCTGAAAAATGTAATGATGTGTTACTCCAAGATTATATCCTCTGCACTTCCTTTTATGTGCTATCCCAGCTCATGATGGCATAGTTTCCAACAGAAATGGATGCAAATTCTGTTTCTACAATCCCACCAATTAAAGATATTTATGTACAAGGTTTCTATTGAAAATGAAAAGATTGACTCATTCCCATGTGCTGAGAAGCACAAACTAAGTCTTGGTTGTTGCCATCACATGCCCTAGTAGCATTCTAAAAATAAGCTTTCAATTGTATAGCAACTTACTTCTTTAACGTTTTTTTTAAAAAAAATTCAAAGTGATTTAGAATGTCAAGTCAATCTTATAAATTTAATCCTATTAAATCATTCTTTTGGTACTTTAAAGGTAAGGGAAAGAGCAATCACAATTACACTTATATACCAGCCCATGGTGCTTAGTCCACTCTCTGGGCAGTTCACAAGGTAATCAGCATTTTACACCCAACATGCTAGCCATGTCATGTACTCTGGTTGAGCAAGAAAAGATCTTGCCTGTCCTCTGTATAGCAATCTTTCAAGTAGTTGAAAAATGCTACAATATCTTCCCACAATTCCTCCCCTAAGCTAAAAATGCCAAGTTCATTCAGCCTTTCCTCATATGGTTTAGTTTCCAGTCCCCTGATCATCATTATTGTCTTCCCCTGAGCTTGTTCCACTTTGTTAGAGTGAACTGCTCAAAATTAGATGCAGTGCTCTAGACAAGGCCCAACCAATGCCAAGAAGAGGGAATTAGTACTTCATTGGATTTGGAGAATATACTTCTCTTAATGCAACCTAACATAGCATTTGTCCTCCCTGCAGCTGGATCATACTGTTGGTTCATATTCATCTTGTCATCTACAACTATTCAAAGTTCCTTCTTGCAAGCAATATACCTGAGCCAAGCATCCCCCATTTTGTAGCTGCGTGTTTGGATTTTTCTCCTAGGTGCAGAATTTTGTACTCATCCCTGCTAAATTTCATTCTGTTGTTTTCTGTGTTTGAACATATCAAGAACATTTTGAATTTTGTTTCTGTCATCCAGAAACCAAAGCAAAAGTAGGGAATTCAACTCATAACTTCTGGCTCTGCAAAAAATATCTAAACAACTGAACTATCACTTGAGTACAAAACATTATTTTCAAATAATTGCACATAAGAGGTTTTTCATAATTTGGAATATGTTATCTGTTGGTCCTTGCTTCTAGATCAATGTTTCCCAACCTTTGGTTTTTGGACTTCAATTCCCCAAAGCACTGATCAGCCAATGTACTAACTTAGGCTTCTGGGAATTGAAGACCACCTGTGGGGCATGGGCCCCATGTTGGGAACCACTGTTCTAGTTATAGAGCGTGGTGCATTATTTAAAGCAACATTGGCAGTAATATAAGGTTTTCCCTTCTGCTCAGAGCATCCTTACAAGAGGATAAAGATTTCTGAGCTTGGTCATTGTCTCACATACAGACTTTGCATCCAGATGAGATGTATAAATATGCAATCCTGGAGGAGTGAATGCTCCATCAACCATTATAGATTTTTCACTGTGAAGGAAAAATTAAGATGTTTACAAGTAAACATTCTGTATTCTGCTAGGGAGGAGAAACTCTTCTGAGATCATGATGAATGTACACATTTTATTGAATAAAGCACCTTTAAAGTACATGCTAATGCATAATGCATGTCCTTGTGTGCTGAAGTTATATGGGACTTTTCTTTTTACAAGTAATGATGACCTTTCTGCAAATGCATGATGGATATGTCCAGAAATAAAACATCAACTTATGTCCTGATATTGTTTGTGTTGTGAAGCAAGTGTGCACAAAAGCAAGAGAAGAAGGTGATCCGCAGCAAAATGCAGAAGAGGCGTCTCAGCTGGCAATGATAAAACCTCAACAGCACACATTGCAGATTACTTCCATTAATCTCCTTTTGATTGCTGAAGTATTTATACTGGGAACTCAGTTGAATATTTCATTCATGAGCTGCTGTGAGGATTTGATGGATTATTAGTTAATAGGAACTTTTCAAGTGCTAAGGCAGTACATGACCTTACTTAATTACCCACATTGTAAAATTGTTTATCTTTAATAACAGTTTTAATTGCTATGAAAGTAGGTGATGCATGTATCATATCTTAATATGTATTTGTTAGGCGTGTTGCAAAATAGCTAATAACAATGCAGCTGGTGCATCAGCATTTAAGCTGGTGTCTGCCCTGTCTGTTAAAATACAGTGATTCCAGTCACACTAACAGCATTAGTCCCCAGCTATTATTTGCTGAATTTCATTCTTTCTTTGAGATATTTTCAATTCAGCAGGGCTGCTTCTCACAGTATAAGTACCATAGCCTTTAAAATTATCACTGGCGTGATGGAGGCTCACCCAAAAGGATAGGTAGCTTCTTGCTAAGTGACTTGTTTCTTCACCTCCTCTCTTGGAGTTCTGCTCAATAGAAGTAACCATCCCTTTTTCCTTGGAGAATGGGAGTGCTCTTGCTGGTAAAGCCTACTCAAAATATGTCCTTATACGTACCACATCAGGAAGTTTGCCAAGAGAACCCTATGGACCAAAACAAAAGGCAAAACAAAAGGGAAATTTAGATGAAACAGGATGATCAGCACATCACATCAGAAGAAGGGGAAGAACAGGAAAGGGGGAGGAGAAATACAGTGTTGTAAGGAACAATACTGTATAGGGACATGGAATGTAAGATCTATGAATCAAGGGAAACTGGAAGTGGTAAAAATGGAAATGGAAAGAATAAGCATTGATATTTTGGGAATCAGCGAGTTAAAATGGACAGTGATATGTGAATTCAGCTCTGGAAACCATCATATCTACTACTGTGGACAAGAAAACCACAGAAAAAACAGAGTAGCCATAATTGTTAATAAAAGAGTGAGAAAAGCAGTAATGGGATATAATCTCAAAAATGATAGAATGATGTCAGTCAGAATACAAGGCAAACCTTTCAATATCACTGTAATCCAAATATATGCACCAACCACATGTGCAGATGAAACCACAGTTGACCAGTTCTATGAGGACCTAGAATATCTCATAGAACAGACACCAAGAAATGATGTACACATTATCATAGGAGACTGGAATGCCAAAGTAGGAAATCAAAAAGTAAATGTAATAATAGGCAAGTTTGGTCTTGGAGCACAGAATGAAGCAGGCCAAAGACTGATAGAGTTCTGTCAAGATAACACACTGATCATAGCAAACACAAACGGAGACTTTACACATGGAAATCACCAGATGGCCAACACAGAAATCAGATTGATTACATACTCTGCAGCCAAAGATGGAGAACCTCCATACAGTCAGCAAAAACAAGACCAGGAACAGATTGTGGCTCAGATCACAACCTACTGATTGCAAAATTCAGACTTAGACTAAAGAAAATAGTGAAAACAATTAGGCCAGACAGAAATGACCTAGACAACATCCCTAAGGAATACACAGTGGAGGTGTGGAATAGATTCAATGCCTTGGACCAGATAGACAGAGTGCCAGAAGAATTATGGACAGAGATGTAGGACATCATGCAGGAGGCAGCAAGGAAAACCATACCAAAAGAAAAAAAGCATAAGAAAGCTAAGTGGTTGTCCGATGAGGCTATTATACTAGGAGAGGAAAGAAGGGATGCAAAAGGCAAAGGAGAAAGGAATAAATACAATCATTTGAATACAGAATTTCAAAGAAAAGCAAGGAGAGATAAGGAAACCTACCTGAATGAACAGTGCAAAGAAATAGAAGAAAACAACACAAGAGGCAGGACTAGAGATCTTTTCAAAAAAATGGGGAAATCAAGGGAACGTTTAAAGCAAAAATGACCATGATACGGGACAAAGATGGCAAGGAGATAGTTGATGCAGAAGAGATTAAGAAAAGATGGAAAGAGTACACAGAGGAACTCTACAAAAAGGACCTCAACACTCCTGATAATAACAATGATGAGGAAATTGAACTTGAGCCAGACATCCTAGAGAGTGAAGTCAGAAAGGCCCTAAAAAGCACTGCAAACAACAAAGCCAGTGGAGATGATGGTATCCAAGTTGAACTTTTCAATGCCCTAAAAGATGATGGAATCAAATTATTGCATTCTATATGCCAGCAGGTTTGGAAAACACAACAATGGCCACAAGATTGGAAAAGATCAGTATATGTTCCAATCCCAAAAAGGGAAATGCCAAAGAATGTTCAAATTATCGAACAATTTTGCTCATCCCACATGCTAGCAAGGTGATGCTCAAGATAATACAGGATAGACTGCAGTAGCACGTGGAGAGAGAATTACCAGAAGTGCAGGTGGGGTTCAGAAGAGGCAGGGGGACTAGAGACCACCTTGCCAACATACGTTGGATCATGGAAAAAACAAAGGAATATCAGAAACAAGTCTACTTCTGTTTGATTGACTACACTAAGGCTTTGACTGTGTGGACCACAACAAAATGTGGCAAGAAAACCAGAACACCTTATATGCCTCATGAGAAACCTGTACATGAATCAAGAAGCAACAGTTAGGACAGAATATGGAATGACAGAGTGGTTTGGAATAGGAAAAGGAGTAAGACAAGGCTGCATTTTGTCACCCTGCTTATTCAACTTATACACAGAGCACATAATGCACAATGCAGGGATGGAAGAATCAAAATTTGGGATCAAAATTGCTGGGGGAAACATCAACAACTTGAGATATGCAGATGATACCACCCTAATGGCAGAAAGTGAGGAGGAATTAAAAAAGCTCCTGATTAGGTTGAAAGAAGAAAGTGCAAAAGCTGGCGTGAGATTCAATATCAAGAAAACCAAGATAATGGCAACAGGCCCTATCAGTCCCTGGAAAATAGATGGGGAAGAAGTAGAAGCAGTGACAGATTTTACTTTCCTAGGATCAAAGATCACTGCAGATGGTGATTGCAGCCATGAAATAAAAAGGCGACTGAGTCTTGGGAGGCAAACTATGAGAAACCTGGGGAACATAGTGAAAAGTAGAGACATCGCATTGCAAACAAAGATTCGTCTAGTCAAAGCAATGGTATTTCCAGTGGCAATGTATGGTTGTGAGAGCTGGACCATTAGGAAAGCTGAGCGCAGAAGAATAGATGCTTTTGAGATGTGGTGTTGGAGGAGAGTTTTGAGAGTCCCCTGGGCAGCGAGGAGAACAAATAGGTCAATCTTATAAGAAATCAACCCTGACTGCTCCTTAGAAGGTCAAATAGTAAAGATGAAGCTAAAGTACTTTGGACATCAAATGAGAAGAGAGGATTCACTTGAGAAAGTCTTGGTGCTGGGAAGGGTGGAGGGCAAAAGAAGAAGGGGGCGGCAAAAAATGAGATGGCTTGATGGTATTGTAGACACAATGGGCACAAAGCTGAGCAAGTTGAGGAGGATGATGGAGGACAGAAGTGCCTGGCAGACAGTGGTCCATGAGGTCTCAAAGGGTCGGAATCGACTGTGTGACTGAACAACAACAATATCTCATTTTCTTCCAGATGACAATGTGTAAGGGGGGAAAATGTGAGGGAAAAGGTTCAATATGTTCTAGCTATAGCATAGCAAAGGACAATTTGATTTTCGTCATGTTGGGGAGGAAGAAAGAAAATATAAAATGATCTCTCACATGGTGTTCTTGGTAAGGACTACATCCTTGTGTAAGTATAATAACATTAATAGAAAGGAGATGTTAGAATGGAGATGTAGATGTGTGCTGTGCATTAATTAAAATATGTAGTTTGGCCTGGAGTTCTTTGAAATGTCAAGAGCCATAAAAGTTATAATACTAAAGCAGTGGTGGGCTCAAAAAAAATTTACTACCACACTGGGGGCATGGTATGGTGGGCGTGGCTAGGGAAAAGCCATGCATTGCACCCAAATTAGGACTACTTTATTTCAAAACTTGGATGGGCGGGGCCGGCCAGAAATTCTGCTGCTGGATCTGGTGAACTGGTGCAAACCTGCTGATGCCCACCACTGTAAAGGCTGGCTAGAAAGATGTCATATTTCAGACACCTAATGAGAAGGGAAGATTCTCTGGAAAAGACTATAATGCTGGGAAAGTTTGAAGGCAACAGGAAATGTGGAAGATGAATACAAGATGGATTGACTCCCTAGATCAGTGGTTCCTAATGTGGAGCCCACACCCCACAATTCCGAGAGGCCTAAATCAGTACACTGGCTGATCAGTGCTTTGGGGAATAATTCTTCTTCTTCTTCTTCTTCTTCTTCTTCTTCTTCTTCTTCTTCTTCTTCTTCTTCTTCTTCTTCTTCTTCTTCTTCTTCTTCTTCTTCTTCTTCTTCTTCTTCTTCTTCTTCTTCTTCTTCTTCTTCTTCTTCTTCTTCTTCTTCTTCTTCTTCTTCTTCTTCTTCTTCTTCTTCTTCTTCTTCTTCTTCTTCTTCTTCTTCTTCTTCTTCTTCTTCTTCTTCTTCTTCTTCTTCTTCTTCTTCTTCTTCTTCTTCTTCTTCTTCTTCTTCTTCTTCTTCTTCTTCTTCTTCTTCTTCTTCTTCTTCCATTATATACAAATGAAGTCACAAGAATGACTGTATTTCTCAAAAAGGAAAACAAACGTATATTTACAGTAACTTTATCTCTATACCCATCACTATGTGCCCAGCATTCTTCTTGCTACATTTAAGGTACTAATGATTTTAATGCAAAATTGAACAGCTTAATGGTCTGAACATATTTAATGAAAACTTTTCTATGCTATGTGTCTACGCTACCATCCTTATCAATGAAAGAAATTCACAGTAATAGAAGTGCTTTAGAAATAAAATTATCATTGGAAAAAAATTATATCATGTTGAGTGTTCGAAGAACATTGTATGCACTATTTGTTGCAACAGACCATGGGTATAGTGCCACCTGATATCTACAAAACAGGATGTGTAGTTGTTTAAATGGATGCAGATTATGAAAATTAAACACAGAGATATCCCTAAAATGCTTGGTAAAGCCCTATTTCTTCATCTTCCACCTTGACATTACAGAGAATGGCAGGTACGGTATGTAAAAACATCCGATTCCTTTTCCTTCCTTATTTCTGTTTCTGCATGATGCATCACCATGTAGAGACAGAAGGGCAGAAAAAGTTGAGAGGAGTGACCCAAGCCTTCCATTGCTCATAATGCATGAGCTTGTGCTAATGGGAGGCAGGGAAACGCTGCAAATTATTTAGAATGGAAAAGCTACTTGGACTGCTATTCCCAGAATCTTCAGTCTGCTTGACTACTTTCCAGACTGTGATTGGGGGAACATCCACACCACCCCTTTTGTCTGATTGGCTTAACTATTCTTCTCCACCTAAACTTGTGATTAAATTTACAATTTCTATCCAACTGCTGTTCCTTCCCACACCCCACTACCAGTTACACACCTTTATGTTATTGCAAGTCTATATAGGCTCTGCCTTGTTTTCCAAAAAAATTTTCTGGTAATGTCTGCCCATGGGAATGTACAGAGTAAACATTCTCCTCTCCTCTCTCTCTCTCTCTAATTTTCTTGGCCAACATACTGTTTTCTTGTCCAGAGCGCACTGATGCTGCTGCTGCAAACTCATGACTGTGGCTTCCTCTATGGAATCACTCCACCTCATATTTGACCTTTATTTTCCTCCGACAACTTTTTCTAAGCATTCTTGGCTTTCCCAGTTATTCTTGCCTTCTTATTACATGGCCTAGAGACAAAAGCTTCAGTTTCTTCATTTTTGCTAATAATGTAAGGGGAAATAAGAGCAAGGTTTGACTTGATGGGAGGTCTTTCTTTCTTTTTAATGTATTGTTTTCCACAGAGCATGTGTGTGTATGTAGAGAAATAAAGACTTCTACTACTACTTCTGTGTCTAGGCCAGATGTGAAACTGCCAAATGGAAGCCACTTTTGGGTGCGTTCATTCTGCAGTTCCTTCCCCCTGACTTAGAGTGAGAAAGATTAGCTGGCAACACAAAGTTTCCATTACCAGGGTACGTCTGATTGTGGTTCAAAAAATACTGTAATCTTTGAGGAGGGTCTTTCTGTGTTACAGCCAAATTTCAGGTAATCATGTGTCCCATGATGAGGGGTGGTGTGCATCATTTGGATCATGTTCAAAGAAGTAAAATATAGCACTAGCTTTTAGTAATTGGAACTGGAAGATACCCTTATTTGGATTATCTCATTGCTACCTTTAGTTATATTGTCACTATACACACACTAGGTAAAGGTAAAGATCACCCTTGCTCAAAACCAGTCATATCTGACTCTAGTGTGCCATGCTGATCTCTGTTTGCAGCCAAAGAGCTAGTGCTGTCTGTATCTGGAAACATTTCCATGGATGTATGGCAGGAACAACTAGACACCAGAGCACACAGAATGCTGTTACCATCCCATCAAAGTGGTAACTATTTATTTACTTGCAATTTCTTGCAAGTGTAGGCTACTATTGCTAACAATTGTACAGATTGTAAAGATTTTGGTGATTTTATCTGATGATTTGCTAGGTTGGCAGGAACTGGGACAGAGACAGAAGTGCAGCACTTGAGTCTCAAACTGCTGAACCGCCAACCTTTCAGTTGTCAAATCAGTGTCTTAACCACTAAGCCACTACAGTCCCAATCTGAAGTTTCAATCTGGTAACCAATATGCACTCAGTATTTTCCAAGAAAATGAATATTTCCTCTACATATCAAATCCAGAAGCAGCTCATGATTTTTGAGGTGAGGTGATTTCCCTGCTTGATTTACAACCTTCCTCTGATGGAAACATATAATCATAGAATAGAAAGGTATCCCAAAAGACATCCAGCCTATCCTCACCAAAGCCAAACATCTATAACTAAAGTGTTCTTGACATGATTGTCATTCAGCCTCAGATATCCCCATTGAGACAGCTTTTCAGATATTCATGAATGCATCATAGGTATCCGTTGATTTCTCAGAGGCAGGGCACAACTGAAGTGGGTTTACCTTCAGACTTCATCAAACGTTGCTCAAATGTTGCCTTGGTTTTCTTATTTCAGTCAAATAAGGTGAGTACAAACCATTCTGACATGGAATGAACAGAAGCAATTACTACTGATTAATGATTGTGATTATAGCTAATCTTCAACTATTTGTCTAATTTGAAATGCTCCCAGAAATAGTTAGATGTCAATTAGTAGAACAGTAGCAAGTATTTCAGAAGAAGTGCAGTGATGTCCTCATTTACAAAAAGAAATGTGCAAGCCCTGACAGTATCTTTTCTTTCTTACTTTAACAAGACTGCTCTGGCAAAAGGAAGACGTAATGTTTGAAAAGTCAGAGAAGTGTATTTTTGTGTCTTCTCTACATGTATTGCCAGTGTGAAATAATGTGAATAAGATTTTATAAGGAGACAATAGTCATGGTATAGATATCTTGAAAAATAATTTACAGCTCAGTATGATCCTTCAAGCAGGAACTCGGATTTTAAGAATTGCTAGCAGGACCACTAACAGTCAGGGAAAGGATTGTTTCAAAAGAGGCAGCCAAGAAGCTGTTGTAATCTCTGGAGAGGACAATATGTACTCTATTTTGTGTAAGAAACTTCTGACAAATAGTTCCCACTCATGTTTTCCCTCTTTCCTAAACCCATGTTAAGGAGTGGGCGTGTAACAGTGACTACAGCAAATAGGCAAAAAAATTCATTAGTAAATGTTGTAAGATGTTCATGTTCATGCTCGGGGTTCTTATTTACTCCTGCCTGGGTGTCCTTCTTTTCAAAGGGGAGTGGGGAGGTTTTATGGATGTTTTTAGATAGTTTTATAGTATTTGGTTTTAATTAGTATTGGGTATGGGTTTTAGCTGATGTTGTGAGCCTCCTTGGGTCACTTAGGTGAAAAAAGTGGTTATATAAATCCAACAAATAAATAAATGCTTGTGGAAACAAATTTTGTGTGACCCCAACCCCTCTCACATACTATTGCTTTTCAGAGAAACTGAAAAAATGACAATTAACTTTCTAATGCCAGGTATTGAAATTCACTTTAATTGCTAATTTTGTTGTTACACTAAATAGTTTTCTTATATGTAAGTCAAAGTTTTAGACACCTCTTATCACAGATGCTGTAACCAATTTCCACACAAGTGATGCAGACTTTATCCCCTGATCTTACATTACAATACAGCAAGAGTCAGGAAATTGTATGGCAGCCAAAAATCCCTAGCCTTTGTAATATGTATTGCCTCTTGGGCTGCTTTGCCCTGGGCCTTCAGTTATAACTATTACTTGAGTGGTAATTTCACACAGAAGTGAGACCAGTTGTTCTCATATGGCAAATGACACCCTTATGAGCCTTATTGAAGAAAGGTCACATAATCTGCAGGTGTTATGTTCTCACAACATACCTATTTCCTATTAACAAGGTTGCCTTGTAGATCTGTGACTAGGTATCAGGGTGGCTTTAAAAAAATGTTAGCACTCTCTCACTTGGTATATGTGTTAGAAAGACTTCAGAATGAATTATTTTTGCAAAGGGAGCAAGGCAAATCTGTACTTTAATAAAAATTGCTATAGTTTGAATCTTTTTTTGTGAAAAGAATAAGAATGTCCTTATCAAGAGAAGGAATGTCTTCCTTGTAAAATGATTATACATCTTGTCAGTTGCATATAAGTGAAATATCCACCAAATTTCAATTTTCCCATTTAAAACATTTTCATATTAAATAGATTGTAGTGGTCTTCATCTAAGAAATCCAAAAATATACAGACTAAAAGACTAATGTAGTGAACCCAAGTAGCTTGACTACCTATAACAGTGATGGTGAACCTTGACACTCCAGGTGTTCTTGCACTTCAATTACCAGAAGCCCAAGTCAGCACTCCTGCTGATCATGGCTTCTGGGAGTTGAAGTTCAAGAACATCTGGAGTGCCAAGGTTTGCCATCACTGACTTATAATAATAACTGTCCGCTGCCAAGTCAATTGGGTCTTATGGTTACACTTTCCATAGTTTCCTAGGCAAAGAATACTCAGAAGTGGTTACCATTCCCTTCTTCTGGGGAACAGCCTTGGACAGTGCAGTTTTCCCAATGGCTACCCACCCTGGCTCTTCTCCCAGAAGACATAGTGGCCAGTCAAATTCCCAAATTCTGGCTCTGTAGCTAGAGACATAAACCACTGGACTATCCCAGACAGCTTATCTAGCTATATTAGCTTGTCAAGTAGTCAGGAGAATTTAGTGCATGTGAAATGCTGATGCATAGGACCATTTATGCAGAAATGGTTATACGCAACTAGAATTTGAAATACATAAAGAAATAGGTGGTACTATCCATGTTGCATTTTTTTATTATTGAAGGAAGGAATCACCAAAGTGGAAAGGGAGGCAAGATCTTGTAATTTCTTTCTTCTCTGCAGCTCTCTGTGCCTCCCACTCATTCTGGCGGATTGGGAAACCATCTGGAACAGATTGGGTGGGCTGTGGGGTTAGGAGAACTGATGGAAATCACCTCCTTCTCTGTTCTGTTAATGGATGCCTTCTGTCATCGTGAGGCTACTGGATGGACATGCCACCCAGCATTTTTATTTTATTGTTTGTTTGAATAATTGACGTGGAAAATCATTACAACCGATGTATCAGAGGAAGGTGACTCTTGTATAGTAAAGATGTGACATTATAGCATGATACTATAACTCAAACTACAATCAGTTAATTCTTGTTCATGCATTGAATGTTGATTGCTTGTTCTTAAAGCATAAATGATGAATTGTAAATGTATCGCAGCCTTCCCCAGTAATTCAACGTAGACTTTCACATTACCCAGTGTCAATTAAAGCACAGTGTAGTTACTCATCCAGTTTCTGCCTCTGTGTCTAGGCCAGATGTAAAACAGTCAAAGTAAAGCCACCTTGTGGCAAATTCATTCCGTAGGTCCCTTTCTGTGACCTAGTGTGAGAAAGATTAGCCAGCACAAGGTTGCCATTGCTCTGGGTACACCTGATTGTGGTTCACAAATACCGCAATCTCTAAGGAGGCTCTCTCTGTGACTCATTCAGCTATGAATTGTCAATCAGTGTTTGAAATCCAGTAGTAATTTGTAACTACAGTATGCCAATTGCATCAATAGGATTTACTAGAAATTGACTCACCAAGTCCCTGCAGCCCAGTTTGGGACAGCCTATTGCCCAATACCGACTCATGGCCTGTCGGTCGGGGACCTCTGCTTTAGAACATTTTGTTCCAGAATGCATGGGAAATGCAATGTACCTACCATCCAATGTAGGTATGCCCCAAAATTGTAAACAGCATTGCTGAGTTTCAGCCACTTACCATGTATTTTTTAATGGTTTTTAATGGTTTTGCTTTTGGTCCCATTGTAACGTACTGTAACCTCTTGGATGCACCTGTCCATTGTAATGTACTATACATTGTATAGTACATTGTATAGTACTATAACCTCCTGGATGCACATTTTAACATTGCAAGGGGGTTAGATTATGTCAGAGAAGCTGAGAACAATGAGGAGTTTCGATTCCATTATGGGTTTGGACTCTCAGCGGGTAACCTGAGATGGAACACTCAAAGCTGAGAAAACAGAATAAACTTCATTCATCATCTTCAGGACTAATGGTAGTGAAACTCTTTTAGGCAAGCTACAAGGCAGCAGCAGCAGAAGATAACACAGGAAGAGGATCTTTTAGAGACTGTAGCAGTGAAAGTATTGTGGATTAAGTTCAGTTAATTAATATGTTTGAATCAGTGATGGGATGTAACAGATTCGCACCAGTTCACTAGAACTGGTAGTAACTTTTCTCAGTGTCCCGGAGAACCAGCAGCAGCTTTTGGTGGGTGTTTGGGTGGGTGTATTTTAATGTATTTTTTTATTTTGTTTATTTATTTAATTTATTTATGGGTTTGTGTTGTGGGTGAGTGGGTAGGTTGAGGGGTGTGTGTGTGCTTATTTTTATTTCATTATTTATTTTTTCTTTGGCCATGCTCATGACATCATGATGTCATGATGTTAGTTTCGCCCACACTGTGATGACATCACGGTGGGGTAGTAAAATTTTTGACATACAGTCAAACCTCATATAACACTAAAACCTGGTTCCACAAGTCTTGATGTTATATGATTTTTAGTGTTATCCGATGCATGTTAAAATCCTATGGGAGCCATAGAGATACATTGTAACCACACAGGCTTTAGCAGTTGTTATCTGAAGCATCCCATAGGATCTTAATGTTATCCGATGCAATTCTTCCCCCCAGATTCCTTAATGTTATGCGATTTTCATGTTATTCGATACTAATGTTATATGAGGTATTACTGTATCACCACTGGTTTGAAGAATAGGTTCAAGGAAGTTTCCAAAGTTCTGTTGATTTGGGGCAGGGGTGGGACAGATCAGCACTACACCCTAGAGTCAGATACATTTTAGACATTTTAGATAGCCCATAATTAGAACAGTATTATATTTAACAAGGATATAGCCATAGCCATGAGTCTTCTATAGCAGTGTTTCCCAAATGCTGGCTTTTGGACTTCAATTCCCAGAAGCCTAAGTCATTTCCCCAAAGCACTGATCAGCCACAGATATTCTGAAAAAAACTTTTCTTGATTTTAATCTGGGAGGAATGAGATGGCTGCTTAAGAGTGAGTGTGCATTTGATATAAATGCTTTGAGTCTGTCACTATTAGCTGCTGCCTCTCTTTGTATGTCACAGAACTTAGATTTTATCAATAGCAATAGATTTCAGGGATCCAATAACGATTCTGCAGCTATAATTGAGTTGAGATATCCCTGATTTGCATGTGCTCACCTATAATATGATGGGCTGACATATTTTCTTGCAGAGTAGCATAGGGCCAAGTAGGGCGGCCAACTATCCCGCATTCTGCGCGGCAATCTCATTTAGGGAGGGGGGATTTTGACTTACCCTTGTTTCGAAAATGGTACCGGACCTCCCCCATTGCGTCACGGAAGCACCAGTTTCCACTCCGACCGGCAGGCAGTTAAAGAGAAACGGAGCCGAAAAGGCTCCAATAAACTGCGCCTGCGCAGAAACCCAATCTGGCGCCAAACTGGGTTTCTGCGCAGGCGCAGTTTATTGGAGCCTTTTCGGCTCCATTTTTCTTTAACTGCCTGCCGGTCGGAGTGGAAACCGGTGCTTCCATGACGCAACGGGGGAGGTCCGGTACCATTTTCGAAACAAGGGTAAGTCGAAATTCCCCCTCCCTAAATGAGATTGCCATGCAGAATGCGGGATGGTTGGCTGCCGTGGGGCCAAGGGTCTTAGTAGTTATGGTTGTCTGCCCCAACTGGTTCATAATAGCTTTTGAAGAATATTGCACATATTTTTTGCTTTGTTTAAATTATAGTTTTCTATGGTGATGTTCCAATCTGCTATTCATGAGGAATCAATAAGCTATTTGTTTTGTTGAAAAGTTTGCATGAGTAGGGTCTTTAAGTTTGGGTCATTATTATGCTGTTTTAATAATTTGCAGGTCTTTTGATTGTGTCCTGGCATGTTTAATTCATTCATGAGTTTATACACTTACCTTTTTTAGTTTCTGAGACTGGCCGAAATTAACCACTGCCCAGTCAGATGGTGTCTTTGTTCAAGGAGTTTGGTTTAAATAGTATTTTATTTGGATGACTATTTCTGATATTAGGCCTTGGAGGTAGTTGCTTCTATGTCCCTGGGATATTCACAGTTTGGAGGATCTTTTTACTGCTTGTCATTTGTTTATATGGGACTGGAGAAATATTTCATGCAATTCCTTTCAATGTTGTACTGAACTTCTGCCAATCAGGTTTTTTAAAAATTATATCTCCTGTGGAATGGTACAATTGATAAGCAGATCCCCCCTCCCCATGTGAGTTGGTACATCATGGGCTGATGTTGCATATTCACAACTGGGGCTACAGACTAACTTTATGAGCTATTGGACTATATGTTTAAGAACAGATATCATGTGTGAGTTATAACCAGGTTCTCATCTTCTTTTGAAAGATGGGGGATGTTTGCTATCATGAATGAGGGCTAGTTCACCTGTTTTAACACACTTGCAAATCTGATTGCCAAGGCATGCGTCTCTGAGGAAAAAAACACTGCAGATGTTGTTGAACTACAATGCCCTTCATCATCAACCTTTATCGTTGTTATGCTGATAGCAACTGTAGTTCATCAACACTTGGAGAGTCAGTTTTAGGATAGGCATGTTAAATAGTCTTGCCTAAATAAACATTTTGCTCAGAATGCTGGTGGCACCCTGCTGCTAATTTATCTAATTTTAAGCAATGTGATATGTATATCTTTGTGCCCATATATGTGTGTGAGTGAGAGAGAGAGAAACACACACACACAAACACACACACAAACACACACACACACACACACACACACACACACACACACACAGAGAGAGAGAGAGAGAGAGAGAGAGAGATTGTGATAATATTAGAAAAAATGACAAAAGTCCCACTGAACATAATAAATGCAATTACAATTAGTAAATCCACATATAAAAGGTCATTCAGCATCAGAAAATGTTTGCTGCTTCTATACCGTATATGACTTCTGTAAGATTTTTGCCACCATCTAAGAAGTAAATAGCATTAGTATTTCCTAACCTGCCAAAACTAACAAACATATGGAGTTTTTCCTTTATCTGATTTTGTGACAAGCAAAAAATTCTCATAATTCTCAGCTGTAGAAAAGATTTAACCTAATAATGGAAAAATCTAATATTTAAATTGCCACCTCTAGCAGTGGCTAGAATTCATATAGAGTTTCAGGATTATTATACCCTTTCACTGGTTGTTTTGACAAAATGATTTCATAGCTATGGTTTAATCAGGGATTTTGTTGAGTAATGAGTCAGCTAATACATGCTTGAAAACTTTTTTTGCAAGCTTTTTCAAAGCCATGGGCAATATCTGAGTCCACTTAGTTTTTTCTGCTATTGTGGTTTAAAAAATTCTTCCAAACTGTTAGGTAAGAGCTCCATTCTTCTCCCAGATTATATAGATGTTTCTAGAAGAGTTTTTCCACCTAATAAATTGAGCAGTAGAAATAACATTGCTTCTATGACAATTCTCCAGGCTATTTTAAAAAAAACCACCCAAACTATAGGATATCAACAATCATTATCAGATTGCACTATAAGAGGAGGAGGGAGCGTCAAACACTGTCTTTCCCATCTTTTTGCTCATACAAGTGCTTGGTGTCTGAACAGGATTGCAAAACCATAATAGTTCCACATCCTTTGCACCTATCAGTTTGACCTGTGGCATCTGATCGTCTTGAGTATAAGCATGGGAATATCCCAAACTGTTGGATTCTAGTTCATATGGCAAATTGTTTGTGTGGATGGGATTTGTAATCCAGTAACATCTGGAAAGCCATATGTTCTCCACCCATCTAGAAAGAGTCCTGTTTCTTTTGTGTATTTTAGTTGCATCCTTTCCTTTTAATGTCATGGTACATTGCACCACTCATAGAAACTGGAAATAATATCCAACATGGCCACTGATTACAGCAGGGTAGGCAACCTATGTCCCACAGACTGGATCTGGCTCATGGTGCCAAATAACCCAGCCCCTGCCTTCGCTCCAACCACCACCACTGGAAATGGCTGCGGACTCATTTACAGCAGCCATAAACCACTAGTCCAGCCCCCTCAACTATCTGAGGGAGTGTGACCCAGCTCCCAACCCAAAAAGGTTGGCAGCCCCTGGATTAGTGCATGGGTGTTTATGATCAAACCATGGGGTTACTTCCTTTTTGAAGATTTTGGAATGAGGCAGCTGTCCATGTACAGACCCTAAACTGATTCAGAATAAGACTGAAAGCTTCTCCTTTTTGCTGTATACCATCATGTCCCTTCTGACACAGGCCGACCCACTGCTTAAGGAGTGATTTACCACAGCCACCCTAAAATAAATTTTCATGGTCAAAAAATGAGATTCAAACCCAGCTTTCCAGAGCTCTAGGCTTATGGTTTATCCAGTACAACATATTGGTTCTACACAGCTTAGTTAGGACCATTTGCTGCAATAAGCCTCCAGGTCAGAAGTGGGCATTGTGCTGCCACTCCCAAATCTCTCCAGCCTCTTAATTCCCTTAACTTTGCCCCACACCATTTTTACCAAAAATTAAAATGATGTCCCATATACTTCATATGCATGATGTACACTATTCCACTTCACACACTGTTTTAAATCTTAAAAGGCCTTTTGAGAACTAGAAGTGATTCTTTAGTCATTTTTTTTGCCTCTCAAAGCCTTTAAAGGCCTAAGATGGACCTTGAGATGTGAACTGGGTGATACATTTTACCAGCTTTATCACTAAGGGTGCTATGTCCAAAGCCAACAAAATCCTAAAACACTCACTGACACAAAGTATGCAAACATTCTCTCTTACATCATGAGCCCTGGTGAGTTCATTCTGCAGTTCCTTTCCACCATACTGTGAGAAAGATTAGCCAGCACAAAACTGCTGATGTTGTGAGTTTGATCCTGAAGGGGAACAAAATTGACTTAGCTTTCCATCCTTATGAGGTCAGTTAAATTAGTACCTAGAGTGTTGGGGGCAAAATGCTAATTACCTTGTGAACAGCCCAGAAAGTACACTAAATGCTATGGGGTGGTATATAAGTGTTGCTTATACAGTATTGCCATTGCTATTGCTATGGAGCACTGTAGAATTAATGTAGCTTTTCCTGTCTGCAGGAGGAACAGGAAAATGTCTCTGCAGTCGAGG
Source organism: Furcifer pardalis (assembly GCA_030440675.1). Taxonomy (NCBI): domain Eukaryota; kingdom Metazoa; phylum Chordata; class Lepidosauria; order Squamata; family Chamaeleonidae; genus Furcifer; species Furcifer pardalis. Next base: position 63,179,107 of record CP126896.1, read on the forward strand.
CTAAGCAAAGGTTGTGATATTACAAATTGGAACTAAATAGAGGACTGATATTGAGAAACTGGAGCCTTGTTAGCTAGACTAATAATGAATCAAGTCTTCAAGACAAAGGGTCCCTAAAGGTGAGCAAGCTGGAGCTTGAATACAAATGACCACATTATTATTAACATGTTCATTCATGAAAGCTGGGTTGTAATGCATATGAGAAACCCCGGGAAAGTGAATTAAGGTCTATCTAGCTAAAGGATGCATGCAGATGTGTTTGTCTAGTGGAAAGAGTCTTAATTATAAAGATAAATGAAACACACAGATAGTACCTACCATTGTATTTGTCAGTTGTTTATTTCCTGGTTCATATCTTTTATATTACAGTAATTAGGATTGCCACATTACACAGTTGGACAGGTTTTACGTAGTGTGTGTGTATGTGTGTGTATATTGATATTGATATTAATATTAATATTAATATTAATATTAATATTAATATTAATATTAATATTAATATTAATATTAATATTAATATTAATATTAATATTAATATTAATATTGATATTGATAGATAGATAGATAGATAGATAGATAGATAGATAGATAGATAGATAGATAGACTGATTATCATGCCAATGAATTCTGTGGCATTTCATAGAGGAAAATGATATCTGTTTTTAAATGCAGATCCAGAAAACAAGTGGAGCAGACCTTTTCATAAGAACTTTTAAGCCTTAAAATCTTCACAAATTTGTTTCATAAGCAGCCTATTGACTAATTCATGAAACTGTTCTTTTTAAATAGCACTCTGCAAAAATGCCTCCGGCAACCCCACTCTGGCTCTTTCAACTTCCTGAACTTGATCTTCTGCCTAAGGCAGAGATGTACCCATCTATTTCTACCTTCCCCTTTGCACTTCTGTATCTTTTGTAAGTGGCAATGGAGGTAGCCAGTGGAATTAAACATGAAAATTACAAATTAAGTAAGACAATGCCTGTACTTCTGTGTTATACTGAAATTCATGGCAAAAATAGAATATCTGCCTGGAAACCAACTCGTGGGGCATTTGTAAGAATGCTTAGGAAACCTTACTTCCTGCACTCTCCAGATATTTATTTAAGCAATAAAAAGACAAGTCCCTCTCTCTTTTGTCTATAGTAATTACTTCTCTTCAACACTCACTACACTGGTACTGCACAATGCCAACGTAAATATGATGTAATCCAAACAATATGAAGAGAAAGGCCTCCTCTTTTCTGATGGAATATCCACCTCTAGGGAAATGATTGATGCCTTAAATATTCAGTTCTTTAAAACACCCCTGGTTTATTAATGTTGGATATTGTGCTTCTGTATCCATGATTTAAAACACTAGGAAATTCCCTAATATTGCTGTACAATTATTGTGCCTGCAGTGCCAGCAAGAAAGAGGTTGAAAAGCATTACATAGCAAAGGGCATTCTGAATGTTGACAATACCTCTGGTATCAGTCAAGATGATCTACAGAGTACCATCTTGTGTTCATTGCTTTCACACTTATCAAAAAACAGTTATAACATAGGAAGAGAGAGCAATCTAAGACGAAATGTTCGTGGTTGTTAATAATAGGACAGTTTTGAAATTATTAACTCATATAGTCATCACATATCAGAAATGGCTTGATGGCACATAGCATCTTTAGAGTTCTGTCTTAATTACCACAAAGCAAAATAAAGCAGTTTAAGTAAGTGAGTTTCTAAATACTGTATGTGTTCTCTATACTTTTAAAATATCTTTCTAAACATGTTTTACAACCAGAAACAAAATACAATTTTTAATTCTCTGTCTGAGTATCAGCTAATTAGTCCCTGACTGGCAGGATCAAAAGTTCAGAGTACCCTAGAGCTCAGAGACCCTGCAACAATGTATCTACAATTTGGTACATTCCTTTGTGCTGGTATGCCTCTTCCATGAGGTTTAATACAGACTGTTTTATCCTTTTGCTGGCCTGCAGCTGGGATTAAAAAAGTGGGTGTGACCAACCATTCTGCTTTAAAAGTTATAAACTTCTGTTTAGGGTTCCCTTATTTTTAGAATTGCCTTGTAGAATGTTGTTTTAGTCTGCTGCAGAAAAAACATAGCTATATTATGGGTATCACTATCATTTAAATACTTAAACATGGAAAGACAAACTGACTTAGCCAAGGCCCCACCCTTCCTGGACCCATGTCTTGGAGACACATTGTTGCCCCATTCCAGTACCTGCTTCTACTTGAGACAACAAGTCATTGGTGGGCATTTATGCTAGCCCACTGTCAACCTCTTCCTTTTGCAGTTCTCAAGGGAAAGTTAGAAAGGACACCAATGTCAGAAAGACAATGCCCCTGTAACACCAGATAAATTGAAAGCATATAACATGTTCTCTGCTGCTGTCCTTTTTTATAGAGACATCCAGAACAAATTCATGTCTCCACTGCTTTGCAAGTATCCTGGCCATTCAAACAGCACATATATTCACTGACTGTTATCTGATGAAAGCCCCACCTTCACCCACAACACTGCCAGGTTCTGCACCGCAATGTGTAAAATCAAAAGAACAATCCTGGCTGGTCCCTAACTAAATAAAGTATGATCATAAAATCACAGGCTTAGTAGTAGTTGTAATACCAGTAATCTTAAATACTAATTTTATTACTCATTAACTCCGAGCAGAAATCCTCTTTTTAAAATACATTTTATATACCCTCTTCTCAACTTCTATTTTTCTGCACCACGCTGGTTTTTAGACCATAATAAACATTTGATCTGATACTTAAATGTTTAACTATATTAAATCCCATCCAATCATTTAGAATAGGGTTGATTTAAATATGTATTCTGTGTTCCATGGGATCAGAAGCCATGATTTTTCAAGGTCCTGGGTTATGTGGACAGTGTCCATGTGTAAAAATGGTTTTTTATTTCTTGTTTTTCTCCATCTGGCTGATTTGATGGAGATAGGCTACTGCAGTATTTCTTCAAGTGCAGATATATCCCATTTTGAATGCCTAAACAGCATTGATGCTTTGAGAGGTGTGTGGGGCTGATTTGACTGTATCTTTCATTCACAGCTTTAGGTCAAACAGAATCTGATATTATCAATTCTTTTACCCTTTGCAGATATGTATCAATTTTTATATTTGTAAATCAAAACAACAGAAGCACATTTTCTAAATGAATAACAATCTAATTTAATAAAATTTCTTTTTTTGTATTTTTCCAATGATATAATTTTTTACTATGAAGGCTAAAACATGTACAATGATGTTGTCAGTAATCCTTTTACTATGGATTATTGGAATATGAATTTCTACTGACAGGATCACATTGCTTTAATGATTTAATACCATCACTGCTGAGATTCTGATAAATGGACTAATTCGAATGCTCAAAGTTCTGCTTTGCTGAACATTAGTTTAAATATGAATCCAGTTAGCTTCCTATGGACTTTCATTTTACATTTTACATATGCCTTATCAGAAAAGATATGACATCCAAAATCTTATTAGTTATCAACGGGATTTCTTTAGTGTTTGTTCGGGATAACTGGAAATTAGATAGCACTGTAAATGCAGCAGAATAATTTAGAACACATGCATATTTATAGGAATTTTCTCACACTGGTGTCATAGAAAGTCCCATTTGAAATGTGTTTTTCTCTGATCTCTGTTACACCATGTGTTTAACCCCTCAAGATGGAGACTGGGCATGTGTAGGAGTATGGTACATACAGTGGTGGGTTGTCAAAAATGTTGCTACCCCACCATGGGTGGAGCCAACATCATGGGCGGAGCCAATGTCATGATGTCATGACATCATGGGTGGAACCAATGTCATGATGTCATAATGTCATGATGTTGTGAGTGGAGCCAAAATAAAATAAAATAAAATAAATACACATTAACATTAAAATAATCAACCCACCCCAAACACAAATCAACCCACATACCCACCCCAAACACAAACCCGTCACTTACCTGGCCTGGGGTTGGGGATCAGGCACTAGACAGGCAGGCACTAGGCGGGCAGCAGGCAGGCAGGCAGGCAGGAACTGCACTGGTACTGCGGTGCGGCGGCAAACCACTGCTGTGGCAAACCACCGCTGTAGGAAACCGCAGCAGTGGCACGGCGGACTGGCGTCGTGTCGCAGAAAGGCTACCGCTGCCACTGTTCCTCCAGGCGCTGCTTGTGCCTTTCCTTTCCGGGCAGCCAAAATGGCTACCTGGAACTGCGCATGCATCAAACCTCCATTTGATGCATGCACACTTCTATTTTTTTAGTGCACATGTGTCAAATGGAGGTTTGGCGCATGTGCAGTTCTGGGCAGCCATTTTGGTTGCCTGGAAATACACTTCTGGAGGGGGGGGCAGAGAGGTGAACTAACCGGGTCACCCAGGGGCTTACCAACCCCCTGGCAATCCCCTCCGGATGGGCACTACCGGTTCTAGTGAACTGGTCTGAACCAGTAACAGCCCATCACTGGGTACATACATTCCAATATGACTCTGAAGTATGTAAATAAATCACTATTGGCTAAATGTTCCCATGTGGGGGAAATGCTACCAGGATAATAAAATCACTATAGGAAACAATCACTCTCTTTCATTGTGGACCAGCTGTGGGAGAGCCTCACACAATGTAACTATGAGTCAGATAAAGGCCAAAGGGCCTAAGCAACCGGTTAAACTTTCTTTATTTTTGTGTACTTAGTCTGAATGACTAATTTTGCAACTTTGATTCCTTATGCTATATTCATTACTTTTAATTTCTTAATAAATTTAATTAACCTGAGACCCTTTGTGTCTTTTGAATTGGGACTGGGGTTGACTGGACCACGCAATTGCAGCCACATCTAGCTACCTAATTCAGATACCCTGGCCAAGCGGAGCCAAGGGGAACTCATAAAGGGGAGTTGCCCCAACAGGAAGGGCAGATGCTGCTGATAAGAAGGTAAAATGGTGAGGGGTAACAGGAAAGCATGTTAAGTACCCAAAAATAGGGTCCCTTATATGACATCTGAGTCAATATATGTATCACTAAATGCTGTGATCACTTATACAGTGGTTCCTCACTTAAAGAGCATAATGTATTCCATGGGATTGCTCTTTAAGCGAGTTTGCTCTTTAAGCAAAACACCATTGTGACTTCTGGTGGTGGTGGTGGTTGGATTGTAAAACCCAATTTATTTGTTAAGTGAGTTTTTGGTTGGTTTTATTTGTTAAGCAAGGTGACCATTCAGAGAAAATTCTGCTCTTTAAGCAAGTTACTCTCTAAGCGAGACTCTCTTTATGCGAGGTTTCACTGTACCATGTATACCATCTACTTTTCTTCTATGGCTCCATACACATGAGGCACAATCCAATTCAGAGTTAAATGTCTGTAAATTAATTGGTGATACAATATATCTAGGTACCCTTTGTTCCCAAATGCTTTACTTGGAAGAAACTGCCATTGTTTTCAAAAAATCCTACTCTATCATTAGAGCTCAATACCTAAAACATAATATTAATTGAGTGAGCGGCAAAATGGGTTCTACTGTGTTAGTGATTTTGTAACAAAAAATGGCTACATTGGCTTACGCTGAAAAATTTCATGCCCAACATGATTGATATGTTACCTAAAAATCGCTACGGTGGCAGCCGTGGCCAGGAGGGCTTTTGCACAACTTCGTGTAATACGCCAGCTACGCCCACTCCTAGACTGGGATTCCTTGCTCATGATCACACATGCTTTGGTCACCTCCAGACTTGATTACTGTAATGCGCTCTACATGGGGCTGCCCTTGGTGACCATTCGGAGGCTGCAGCTGGTCCAGAATGCGGCTGCTCGGGTAGTGATGGGGTGCGGGTGTTATGCTCGTGCCTTACCGCTGCTTCAGGAGCTGCACTGGTTGCCAGTATGTCTCCGGGTGCAATTCAAGGTGCTGGTTATTACCTTTAAAGCCCTACATAGTAGTGGGCCAGGATACTTAAGAGACCGCATCGTCCCAAGGACATCTGTCCGTCCCACCAGGGCGGATCGGAGAGGCTCTCTTATCATTCCATCGGCTAGAGAGGCGCATCTCTCTAGCACCAGGAGGAGGGCCTTCTCCGTGGCCGCCCCGGCCCTTTGGAACCTCCTGCCAACTGAGTTACATCTACAGACAGAGCTCCTGCCCTTTCGGAAGGGCCTAAAAACCTGGGTGGCAGGGCAGGTGTGGGGCTCCAGGAGTATGGGGTCCCATGTTGGGTGGCTGATCTGATGGGACAGCCACCCCTCCTTCACTCTTTTAAACTTTTTAAATCTGTTTAAACTTTTTAACCTTTTTAAATCTTTTAGATCTTTGTAAATTCATGGTTCAATTCTTTTTTAATTGATTTTTAAGTAATTTTGAACCTCAAGGTTTTAATTTATGAATTTTCTGTAAGCCGCCTAGAGTCAGGTTCGCCTGATTGGGGTGGGATAATAAATCTAAATAAATAAATAAATAAATTTAATGTGGAGATGCGTTTTAAAATTAAAAAGTTCATCTGCTGGCAGAGCTCCTCAAGAACCACAGAGATTTTAATTTCAGACAAAAACAAGACCATTTTATTGACAAACATAACATTTAAGCAACAGAGGGCCTCCACTGCTGGACAAACATGTCTAACCCATTTTTGTCTGCTAGAAAAATCTAATGAGCTTCCCTGTGCAATTTGGTGGGAGAGCTGCTTTGCCCTCCAAGCAGGACCAGTTATACTCTTCTGCTAAACCAATTACCTAGTGCCCAGCAGTGGGGCATTTCTTTCACAAGTAAAAATTCAAACTTTTGTTACAATGGTTTGTTAGCACCTCAGATTTCAGGATACAATGATGCAAATAATAATGTAGGAAGAGATTTACAAAGTCCAGAAAATGTAAGGGGGTGGGGGTACATGTCTTTATGCTGCAGTAGTTCTCTTCCAGGTGTGCCCATTGTTTGTTTGTTTGTTTGTTTGCCTTTAGGTGATAGGTCTGGTTAATTGCTTTTGAGATAATCCCTTCCAAGAGCAAATTTAGGCTGAAGAAGGTACCCTTAGAATTACTTCTGCTTTAGAAAACAAACAGAACATGTTAAGAATCAAAATATTACAGAGCAAAGGAAATACCAAAAAGGAACCCTTTTATTAACATTTATACAAAGGGCAATTTAAGAACTCCCATTCATGAGCAGGACATGTCACTAGCTGACTCCTGAAACAATTAACACCTTTTCTTTAGAATTCCAGGACAGTATCAATGAATAGGGGTTCTTGTTTGCCCATTTTCTCTGAGAGGAAATCAGTTTGAGGTCTTTGTAAATATGTTAAACATCAACCCTTGCAGTCATCCCCCGGCTAACAATCACCTGCTAGTACAGTGTGGTGCTTGTGAGTGTGACAGACTAAACTTGAAGTGGATGGCAAATTAAAATAGCGAGAGAAGCATATTTTATTGAAAATAAATATATATATATAGGAATACCTCGCATAATGAATTTAATTCATTATCCAAGGTTGCTCGCGATATGAGGTTGCTCGCTATGCGAAACAAACAAAATTCCTAAGGAAAAACTCGCATAACGAGCATTTCAAGAGGGAAAACTCGCATAGCGAAAAAATTCGCTATGCGAGTTTTTTCCATAGAAACGCTCGTTATGTGAGTTTTTCCATAGGGAAAGTCCGACTCGCATAACGAAAATTGTCATTATGCGAATCAGACCGCTTAGCAAAAAACTTGCTCGTTATGTGAGTTTTTCGCTAAGCGAAACACTCGTTATGCGAGGTTTGACTGTAATACTAAACATATTAATTTTGAAATTATGGTTACAGATATGTCAAACACTTTGACAAGTGCCCTTATGTTTCATTTTTTCTTTTTTGTTTGTTTTTTTCTTATTTTTTTTCTTATTTTTTCTTTTTTTTTCTAATTTTTTTTCTTATGTTTCATTTTGAGGTAGTTATTGATCTCTAATGGGTTGCATCTGAATAAATCTTTAGTATTTAATACGTATTTTAATTTGATGCTTATAGTGACTTCTATGGAGATGCTTTGCAAGCTATTTTTCTATTTCTTCCTAGTTGATATAACAACTCTTGAAAGTAAGTTAGGACAATAAATACCTAAATTATTTTTATTTATTTATTTATTTTAGGGTAAATTTAAGGATGTAGCCTCCCAAGGTAGCATACAGAAGGTACCAAACAGTTGATGTTGTTTTATATTATAACCTCTGGCAATCCTATGACTGAGTGACTTCTAAAAGGTCCTATTATTAACAGCTCCTACAAACCTAAGGCTGAGACTTTCTGTATTTAGTTGATACATCTCAAATTGGGCCATTTTATTGTCACTTCAAACATTTCCTAGGATTAATGCCTTTTTGAGTGAGACTTGTCTTCTCATAACATGGTATCCAGTATCTTCTCCCCCAGTACCATATTTCATTCAAATCAATTTTTTTCTTGTTGACTTCCTGCCATGACCAGCTTTCACAACTTTATATAGAGATTAGGAATACAATAGTATGATAATCTTCACTATCAATAATTAAACAACATTCAGTTTTTAAAAAAATATTATAGTAAAAAATTAGGCTTGTCAAAAACCTGAAGAAATTAATTGGAAATGAGTAAGGCTTCAGATTTTTCCTGAAGATCTACAGAGAGGCATCTGACATTGGAAGCAGATTTTGGTGGTGCCAGGCGATGACTGAAATGCCCTCTTCTTCATATTGCTTGTACATTGGTGGCAAGTGAGAAGGGCCTCTTTTGATGACATCAGTATATGGTATAGACGAGAGAAATTCCTTCTGGTAACTTGGGTCTAAATCAAATAAGACTTTTAAGGCTAAAATCAGCACCTTGGACTTGTGGATGCACTAGCAACCAGACCTTTGGAAAGTTACATTTTTGAACAGCTACTCTTGGAGCCACGTAGCCAGCATGAGCATTGGGATATTTGGAGGATAAATGGCCAAAAAAGAACTTTTCCCAAGGTCTGCTGGCACTCAGTGCAGCCGGTATAATATTTGTACTGCATGGGTCAACTGTGCAGCTTATTTCAATGTATAGTAGCCATATTTTGCACTAGTTGAGGTTTTTGAAACATCTACAAAGGCAGAGTACATTATAACAGCTAGGAAGGAAGTCAGAACTCACCTGATTCAATTTTGGTTTCAGGCCTACCTGCAGTGGAAGTGTGGCTTGCTAACAGATGTGACACCAATGACAAGTAATTTCTGGTGAACCATGGATCATTCCAACTAGCAGCCTCATTTTAGTTAGCTTCAACTGCCTTTGTTTGGAATATATGCAACTTTGCCCATATTTCACAGCCATATTTGAATTGAGTGATGTGTACATCTCTCTTATTAAGGGTTAAAAGTATGTACGGTATATGGACAAGTGCAGAATTCGAAAGAGCCTAATGTTGTCAGACATTTGATCTATCTTTATGGTAGTTGGGTCTGTTTAGCAACTCTGACAGATTTAGGAATTCTGTCTATGGCTACTGTTGGACCCCTACACTTCTAAGTACAGTATTAGCTTAGACTAATTAAACTTTATTGTGTTTCCTATTGTGGCTATTCCCATACTGTTTCTCTATACAGGCCATTATAATAGTTTTCTTTGTCTCTAGGTGCCAGTTACTGAAAGGCTGCATTCAGGATTCTGACCTTATTTCTGCCATCATTTACTTTTGCTTCTTGCCTCTCCTTAATTATTTTAAGACATTTCTGCCATTATTCATCTAGGCTTTACTTTTGTTTTTACTACAGGGATTGTCTTTTTTTTTTTACATTTCCCCATATAATTAAGGTTGAATGTAGAACCAAATTTGCAATTCATCTTCTCAACAAATGCACAAATTATGGAGAAAAATTATTATTTTTTAAATTGAAAAAGCTAGATTAAAACAGAAATGTTTTAAAGCTGATGATGAAAAAGAAAACATATGATAATGGCCTGCATAAAGAAATGAAATAGAACAATAGAAGAGGAAAAACAAGAGACTTCTTCCAGAAGATTCAAGAAATCAAAGGGAAATTTATGAATGCTGAAAGACCAACAAGGAAGCACGCTATCTGACCAGCATAAAATAAGGAGCAAGTGGAAAAAGTATATTGAAAACCTAATCAAAAGAGATAAAAGGATGATAGATTCCTTTAAAGAGGAATCCTATGGAGAAGAACCAACAGTTCTAGAAAGTGAAGTAAAAATTGCTCAGAAAGCACTGGAAGAAATAAACCACCAAGGTAGATGATGTCTAGATTCTCTTAGTCAGAAAGGCCCACAAATAATATTAAGCTACACTCCCTGCTTCCTCTGGTATGGCTAAAGTCCAGGATGGTTAAAAGGATTGATGGCAGGGGAAAATCTTCCTGCCCATTACCCCCTCTGCCCCCAAACATTTTAGTCCCCTCTGACTAAACAGTGCCTCCAGAAAATTAACAAAGAGCATAAAGTTAAGTGCTTTGTCTCTTGTGCCAACTCTGTAAAGCTGAAATACCCAAAGCAATCACAAAACACACAGGCTCCCAAGAGACTGTCATGGCAAATCAAGTTTTATCAACCACCAACTCTCTTAGTCTACAGTCATGAAACAACTGTAAAAAATTTGTACTTAAAGTTGGTGAAAAAAACAAAAGGAGCAAAACATCATAACAGTTCTAGCAGATACATACCAGGAAAAAGGCTGTGACACAAAATGAGCAGTTAAAATGTTGTTGCAAGAACAATTACAGAACAGTCCCATGAGGAAACAAGAAAGCTAGCATACCTATGCTAATACATTCTGGCTTAGATTCCACTTGCCGTCAGAGCATATGTGGAGTTCAGAGAAGTAGAGGAGCATAGCATTTTCCTAATAGATAACTGGGTTAAACTAAGTTAACTTCTCTCCCCATTTTATACCCAAAGTTCTAGTTTCCAGACAATTGTACAAGATCTGTCAATCAGTTATGTGCCTTCCTGAACATTCACAAAGAAGAGAGTAACCTTTTCTCCCTCTCCTCATGGAGCTGAAATGAATCTTCCTAATTAATGGACTACAAAGGAGAGAGCTCAAGCTGGCCTTGAAGCTTTTCTTCTCACAAAGATAAGGTGTTTACTAATTTCCAATCATTGGTAGGTATTTCCCTCCCTCCCATTCTCACTGTCAAGCTTGTCCTCGGCACAAAGTCCTTGAAGAACAGCATAAACCATGATTCCTCCCTTTCTCAGTCTCTTGATAGATGGAATACTGATAGACCTCTTTCAAGCCACAGAGATGGAATTAGTCAAAATCTGAATGTGAATACACCCACAAATATGAAAAATAAAACAATGGCACACAGACTGGAAACATTCATTATACACTCCAATCCCCAAGAAAGAGTGGCCAAGAACTACAGTAATTATAGGGTTGTTCCTTTAACTCCAGAAGCAAGCAAAGTTGTGCTCATGGTAGTGCAACAAAAGCTTTGACATTCTAAGGAGCAAGAACTGCCTGCTTGTTAAAACTGGGTTCTGAAAAGGAAGAAGCGCTTGAGATCATGCTACAAATTAAGCACCGAAGAATATTAGATGAAGATCCCTCTATGTTTTGTAGACTACAACAAAGCCTTTGATGGTGTGGATCATGAGAAGCCATAGATTGTTCTGAAAGAAATGGATGTGCCTAGGCACTCAATTGTCCTGAAGCACAACCCATATTGTGTACAAAAAGCTTCTATTAGGACATAGTATGGAGAGACAGAATAGTTTCCTGTAAGCAAAGATTTCACAAAAGGATATATTTTATCTCCGTATCTGTCATTCTATATGCAGAACAAATCATACAGAACACAGGTCTAGATTCAGATGAAGGAGAAATGAAAACTAGGGAAAGAAGCACAGTACACACATAGTTCAGATTCCATTTTAGATCTTATTCTGTGATATGTGTGTTCATACCCGTTTGTGAAAAAACTAGCCCTATAAGGGCTAAACATATTAATGAGAAGAAGCAAAAGTGAAACAACTGCATCTAAGTGTTAAGTAGTAGACAAAAGGGAGTTAGGTTATTGCCAGCATTCTCCTTATCTCTTCCTGTCAAGGCCAAACTATGAGGACAGCAAAGCCCAGATGATGATTAAAGAGCTGCACAAAGGTTAAAGATAAGGAAGCAGGATGAGGGCTGCATGTAGGGAGAATTTCTCTTTAGTTGTGGTATCTTTGCCATGTTTGGCTGAGTAAGATCAAGCGAGAGGCAAATGGGTATAAGAGTAGTTGTCAGGATAATGTATGGCAGTTACTTTTTGGCCTGTCCTAGGTGGAACACAGAGGGACTGCATTGGCTTAATGGTTAAGACGTTGAACTTGAGAACTGGAAGGCCGACAGGTCAGCAGTTCAAGAGCACAGCAGGGCCATACCCTGGGGGGGGGGCAGGGTGGTCTTTGCCTGCCCTGTTAGCAGTTTGCCCACCCTCAAACTCCCTGGGCACTAGAGGGTCCAAAGTGTGATTTCCCATAGGAGTGCATTGGAAAAAAAATCATCCACCCACATCTAGAATCCTGGGTATGACCCTGGACCTGAGTGCTGCACAATGGAGAGAGCTTCCATCTCTATCCCAGTGCCTGCCAACCTAGCAGTTCCAAAGCAAGAAATTGGAAGTAGATAAATTGGCTCCACTTCAGTGGGAAGGTAAACAGGGTTCCGTGCACTCCAGTGTCTAGTCATGCCTGCCACATGTCCATGGAAACATCTGTAGACACAGACAGCACTGGCTCTTTGGCTATAAACAGAGATGAACACTGAACTCTAGAGTCGGATATGACTGGCTTTTGTGCAAGGGAAACCATTACCCCTTTAAAAAAGGGGGAATACAGTGGGTCCAGGTCCAGGTCCAGCTGATTGGTACATGCCTATTGAGGGGCTTTACACAAGTTCAATTCCCACAGAGCTTAGGTAGTTCAACAGGGCAAACTTGATTCTCTGGTCTAGAAGACAGTCAGCTATCAAGGCTTGAAGTTTGCTTCTCTTTGCTCTCCCTTTTATGGTAGATTTTGCTGGACCCTATGACTGCTTTATACAAAAATTTGGCTTAATCAGAACATTTTTTTTACCCTGAGTCCTTGTGTTTTGTGGGTTAGTGGTTTTCCTTTTCGTGTTTCTCTGTATTCTCTTTTTTCCTTTTATTGTCCCTTTCTTTTATTTTTATTTTTCAATAAAGTAAGTTTTTAACAAGCCAATTTTGAGTCATTGGGCACTCTGAGGTAACTAAATTCAGTCCTTGGCTCTTATGTTAAGAAAGAGACTTTGTGAATAATTTACTGCTCGGATCAACTACCAAGAAAATAGGGTCGGGTGTAAGGAGAACGTTGCGCAAGAATTCATTCCATTTAATGAGGGACACTCCAGCCAAGGAGTGGAGGTAAGGCAGAGTGGAGAGATAGTCCCATGGCTAAGGCATGATGCAGCTCGAAAACTAATCTGGATGCAGGAAACTGTGCAGCTACGAGGCCAGAATGGAGCCTCCTTGCTCTTGAAACTGTTATACAAGCCTTTTATCATGTCCATTCTGTTCATCACTCTGTCATTTCATTACTATCTTGATTATGAGGGTACCTATCTAGTACAGTAATACATCATATAACATTAGTATCGAATAACACGAAAATCGCATAACATCAAGGAATCTGGGGGGAAGAATTGCATCAGATAACATTAAGATCCTATGGGATGCTTCAGATAACAACCGCGAAAGCCTGTGTGGTTACAATGTATCTCTATGGATCCCATAGAGGATCAGATAACACTAAAAATCATATAACACGAAGACTTGTGGAACCAGGTTTTAGTGTTATATGAGGTTTTACTGTATTATAGCTGTCAGATCCTAATAGGTAATACTCTGCATCTTATTCACAGGGAGACCTGACTTCACATCCTACTGTCACTCACCCAGAGTGACTCAGAAGTCTATGTTCCACTGCTGACAATTATTTGTAATTGCATTGTTTCTCAAATAAATGTTATGCATCCCTTTAACAATTAAAAAGCAAAGCAATCACATTTGTATACCATCCCATAGCATTTAGTGCACTATATGCGTGGTTCACAAGTTAAGCAGAATTTTGCCCTCAACATTCTGGGTACTCCTTGGAAGGATAGACTGCTGAATCTACCTGGATTCCTGAACAGGATCGAACTCACAACCTTTTGTTTGCAGTACCACCAGGGCTCAAAACTGGAGTAAGTTCCTTCTTAACCTTAATCATTTCCCATCCTGGTTAATATACCTACAATGTGACAAATGGAATGTGCAGAAAAGATCTCTCTTTCTTGACATTTATTTAGTAAACAAAGCAAAGCATTTTATTAAGTCATATGATATTGGTGTAAGGTAAAGGTTGCCCTTGCTGTATCTGACTCTAGGGTTCACTGCTTATCTCTGTTTACAGCCAAAGAGCCAGCACTGTCTGTGTCTGCAAACGTTTCCATGGACACAGAAAGTTGTTTACCTTCCCACTGAAGTGGTCCCTATTTATCTACTTGCAATTTCTTGCTTTTGAACTGCTAAGTTGGCAGGAGCAGGGACAGAGATGGGAGCTCAATCTGTCAAGCAGTACTCGGGAATTGAACTCCGACCTTCCAGTCATGGAGTTCAGAATCTTAACCACTAAGCCACTGCAGTCCCTGTGTGTACATATGGTTTAAGAATCTAAAACGCCTCTACAAATCTTCATATGCTTATACAAGAACATGGATAAAACAAAATAAAACCTGGGTCTTCAAGTGTACAATATGATGTATCTTATGACACGAGAAAGACTTAACCTTAAAAATGATATGAAAACAATGTTTCAGAAGAGTTGTAACTCCTTCTGAAGTACTGAGCCCTTTTATTTACAAGATATTTTGAACCCAAGTCTCTCTCTCTCTCTTAAGAAAGCATACTTCCAAAATACATAATAGCACATCAATTGGAAAAGGATAAAAAGCAAAACCAGCATTAAGGCTTAAGAGCAAATGGCCATAAATCTATCTCCCCTTCCAAATATCAATATATATATATGTTTTTTAATCAGATTACAATATCTTATCAAATGATATCATACACAGGTGTTATTCCTGTTCCTTATTGTCAAATTGACATAAACTCAACAGAGCAGACTTATATGGTTATCTTCTAATTATAGAATACTTTATTTTCCTCTCACAGCTGTTCAGGTTATGTCAAAAGGCTATATACTTTCTCTGGGTCTTCCTTCCGCGAGAAGAGAAGTTTACCTCTTGACACTCACATGGCACCTGTACAGATAAAACAAGTCATGTTTTACAAGTCAAGGCTATACTCTTGGCTTATCTTCTGACCAATATTAATACTTCTTGGCTGGCATTAACCACATTTTTCTCACCACCATCACCATTTGTATGACGTTCCTCCCAATTTCTCTACCATTTGGTTTTCAGAGTTTGACAACTGGATTGGGTGTTTGAGAATGATGATTTCGAGAACATCATCACTTCATTCCAGTTAGAGACCAGGATCTTTTAGAACTTAGCATCTCTTGATAAAACTGCAGAAAAATATTCAAGAGATCTCAAAAAAGGATTTGGATATCACATTTGATCTACTATCTATAGTTCCATACACTGTGCTTGATAGCTGAGCTTTGAAAGTAGGCAGCCACATAATAAATATATATTTAAAAATAAGCTGTCTTGTCATATTTTCCACAGTAGTCACCATGGGGAAACTATAGGATGGCTTCCATTCTAGGCTTTATTGTTGAGTAGGAAAGCATCATGAGGATGCCTGTACCAACTCTGTATGTGACATTCTATCCTTAAAACTTCTCAAGCTCTCTCACCTCAAATCCATTTGTTTAAAGGCAAAACTCATCTTCATTTCAACTGGCAAAGACCTACCGATATAACTAAGTGAAGTAAGATAGTAAATAATATTACTGGTCACTAACCTGCAGGTAGATGGAGTTTTAGCAGTATGGTAGCATACATAATGCAGTGTTGTTGTTGTTGTTGTTGTTGTTGTTGTTGTTGTTGTTGTTGTTGTTGAGTTGCACAGTCGATTCCAACCCTTTGCGACCCTAAGGGACATTGCCCGCCAGGCACTTCTGTCCTCCACCATCTTCCTCAGCCCGCCCAGCTATGTGCCCATTGCATCTACAATACCATCTAGCCATCTCATTTTTGGCCGCCCCTTCTTCTTTTGCCCTCCACCTTTCCCAGCATCAAGGCTTTCTCAAGTGAATCCTGTCGTCTCATTCGGTGTCCAAAGTACTTTAGCTTCATCTTTACTATTCGAAGGAGGAGTCAGGCTTGATTTCTTTTAGGATTGACTTATTTGTTCTCCTTGCTGTTCAGGGTACTCTCAAAACTCTCCTCCAACACCAGATTTCAGAGGCATCTATTCTTCTGCGCTCAGCTTTCCTAATGGTCCAATACTCACAACCGTACATTACCACCAGGAATACCATTGCTTTGACTATACAAATTTTTGTTTGCAAGGTGATGTCTCTACTTTTAACTATGTTCCCCAGGTTTCACATCAGTCACCTTTTTATTTCATGGCTGCAATCACCATCTGCAGTGATCTTTGATCCTAAGAAAGTAAAATCTGTCACTGCTTTTACTTCTTCCCCATCTATTTTCCAGGGGCTGATAGGGCCTATTGCCATTATCTTTGTTTTCTTGATGTTGAGTCTCAAGCCAGCTTTTGCATTCTCTTCTTTCAACCTAAGCAGCAGCTTCTTTAGGTCTTCCCACTTTCAGCCATTAGGGTATGTCAAATTGTTGATTTTTCTCCCAGTAATTTTGATCCCAACTTGTGATTTTGTCCAACCCTGCATTGTTCATTATGTGCACTGTATATAAGTTGAATAAGCAGGGTGATAAAATGCAGCCTTGTCTTACTCCTTTTCCTATTCCAAACCACTTTGTCATTCCATATTCTGTCCTAACTGTTGCTTCTTGACTCTTGTACAAATTTCTCTTGAAGCATATAAGGTGTTCTGGTATTCCCATCTCTTTAATTACTTGCCACATTTTTGTTGTGGTCCACAAAGTCAAAGGCCATGGTGTAGTCAATGAAACAGAAGTTGACTTGTTTCTGATATTCCTTTGTTTTTTCCATGATCCAACGTATGTTGGAAATGTGGTCCCTAGTCCCCCTGCCTCTTCTGAACCCCGCCTGCACTTCTGGTAATTCTGTCTCCATGTGCTGCTGCAGTCTATCCTGTATTATCTTGAGCATCACCTTGCTAGCTTGTGGGATGAGCGCAATTGTTCGATAATTTGAACATTCTTTGGCATTACCCTTTTTGGCCATTGTTGTGTTTTCCAAATCTGCTGGCATATAGAATGCAATAATTTGATTCCATCATCTTTTAGGGGGTTGAAAAGTTCAACTTGGATACCATCATCCCCACTGGCTTTGTTATTTGCAGTGCTTTTTAGGGCCTTTCTGACTTCACTCTCTAGGATGACTGGCTCAAGTTTTTATTATCAGGAGTGTTGAGGTCCTTTTTGTAGAGTTCCCCTGTGTACTCTTTCCATATTTTCTTAATCTCTTCTGCATCAGCTATCTCCTTGCCGTCTTTGTCCCTTATCATGCTCATTTTTGCTTTAAACGTTCCCTTGATTTCCCAATTTTTTTTGAAAAGATCTTCTTGTGTTGTTTTCTTCTATTTCTTTGCACTGTTCATTCAGGTAGGTTCCCTTATCTCTCCTTGCTTTTCTTTGAAATTCTGTATTCAATTGGTTGATTTTTTTTCCTTTTTCCTTTGCCTTTTGCATCCCTTCTTTCCTTTGGTATTTTAATAGTCAACCACTTTGTTTTCTTACTCTTCTTTTCTTTTGGTATGGTTTTCCTTATTGCCTCCTATATGATGTCCCGTGCCTCTGTCCATTATTCTTCTGGTACTCTGTCTATCAAGTCTAAGCCATTAAATCAAGTCTAAGCCATTAAATGCATATAGAGCGCAAATGGCCTCCTTTGCTTATACTGACAATTGTTGCTTATACAATCCATTTTTTCCTTTAACTCATCTAGATACAGTATCTTTATACACAGAATACAGTGCTGGGTGTTTTCAAAGATCCTAATTTACAATGTACCAGCCATTTCAAGTGACAACAATGGTATGAGTCCTGTTTACGATAGCTGCATTTCCAAATGCCTCTATAGAGCTTAAAAGTCATGATATCATGAGTGTGCAGCAAATCACATGCATCCTTCTCATACAAGTGTGATCAGGGCAACAGAGAGTCTAACAACTGAATGGGAAGACCTACATAACTAGCTACCTTTATTGGATAGGTATGATGCCAAGAAGTTGCAGAGAAACAATTTCCATTTTGCTATTCTCGTAACACATAAAGCATATCACAGCATGTCAACTACATGCAAATAGCAGAATAGCATTCCTATTGGATATAAGATATTGTGGGAGTATCTGATTAACCAGGTGTAGTCCAACAAAACTTAAGCCAAACAAAATGTATGACTGTTGAATGTGCCACAAGAGTCTTTTTTTGTTTCTGTTTCATCAAACTAATGCAGGTGCTCTCACCCAGAAACTATGCCTTCCATCCTTCTCTGTGGCCACCTAGTGTGGTTTAGTGGATAAAGTGACAGACTTGAATTTGGGAGACCTGGGTTTGAATCCCTGCTCAGTAAAAGAAACTCCTTGGGGGATTGGAGTGGAACTGGTAAACCTACTTCTTAAATATCTCACTTACTTTGAAAGCACTAATAGGGTTGCTGTCAGTACCTGCTTCACATCACATAATAACAATGTACTGCACATGGCAGTTTCAAATTCTCTAACAGATATTTGGAGATAAAAGGTGCCAACCTTAGAAATTACTTGTGCATTTGTCAGTAGTAGATTGAAAAAAACTGTGGCCAAGTTCCATACCCACATGTCTTAGTAGGGGTGGGTGGGTTTACACTTTTGCACTGCAAGTAGCCATTCTAAAATGATCTTTGAAATAATTACAAGAATTAGAATCATAGTATTTATTCCTATTAGAGTTTTATTAAATGCTGTTTTTCAGAGGAGCTTGCCTCACAACACAAATTCAGTATTGAATAGGCAAAGCAGCTGGAAGATCACAATACATCCACAAAAGCTATTCTGAATTAATAGTTTGGGGTGGCAACATGCATTTGGATGAGAAATTGTACATAACAGTCTTCAAGCTAGTATCACACACGGTGATAATAATTTTTTAAAAACCAAAAAGACACCCATCATTTTGCATCTGTCAACCTGCTTGCATTATATTTGTGCTCCATCCTCATCAGGACATAATTTGCGTCCTTTTTTTAGTCTGGAGGATGTTAGGATTTATTTGTCACAGGGAGTGCATGCAATTAGTCTTGAGCATCTGCCAGCCATTAAGCGCTCCAGTGGCCAGCATTCTCTCAAAGCTTCCAGCTACAGTTGCTGGGTTCACTAATCACTTGATATCGTCTGACTGCAGCAGTCTGCAAATGGAAGATGTTTGTAAACATTAGAAAGTTGGTTTTCTATTAACATTATTTAAACAAATTCAGCCTGGTCAAAATGTGATCCAAATCAAGTTGGACTTGCTGCATGGTCTTTGTTCTCTTATGATTTGAAACATAGCCAATCTTTTTAGGATATTTCAACAATTCCCCTTTCCATCAGAAATCTAGCTGATCATAGCTTTGATTCAACTGTGGCAGGGAAAGGAAAAAAGTCAGTGTATTTTTCATTTCTAAATGTGACTGTCTATAATTGCAGTGCTTTCATTACTGCCAGTTCGAGATCTCATTTCATCAACTATCAGCACCAGCTTGCAGTTTGGCTCATCTTCGCTTCTGTGGTCAAAGCTATTGCTAATGCAGCACCATTCCTGATAGTTATCAATAAACAAGGCCCTTAAACCATGAAAGCCATCCTTACAGCACATAGTTCTTTGGTCTCCAAATTAGGGACTTTTCTGGTGTAATAATGGACAGCAATAGCAATTACACTTATATACCTCCTGATAGCATTTAGTGCACTCTCTGGGCAGATCACAAGGTAATTAGTATTTTGCCCCCAACATATTGGGTTCTCATTTTACTGACCACAGAAGGATGGAAGGCTGAGTCAACCTTGGATCCCATCAGGACTGAACTCACAACATCAGCAGCAGTTTTAGCTATAGTACAGCAGTTTAACCACTGCACCACCAGGGCTCAGACAAATCCCTTCAGCCATTGAATGAAATCTGCTTCAAAATCCTTCCAGTTCATTCCCACCCAATCCACATAGAGATAATCTACATGTGTTCTATACTCTATCCATGGGATTCTGTACTGTATTTTGATTTACTGCTATGTTCACAACTGGAAGGGCAGCAGTTCAATACCTGAGTGCTGCACAATGTGATCTCCCATCACTGTCCCAACTTCAGTCAATGAATAAAATCTGCTTCAAAATCCTTCCAGTTTATTCCCACCCAATCTACATGGAGATAATCTAAATGTGTTCTATACTGTATTCATGGAATTCTGTACAGTAAAACCTTGCATAAAGAGCACCTCACTTAGAGACTAACATGCTTAAAGAGCAGAATTTTCTCTGACTGGTAGCCTTGCTTAACAATTAAAACCAACCAAAAACTCACTTAACAACTAAATCAGGGTTTGCAATCCCCCCCCCCCCAGAAGTCACAATTGGTCTCTTACAATGGTGTCATTATACTTCTTAAGCAAGGTACCAATGTATTATGATTTACTGCTTTGTTCACAACTGGAAGGTTGGCAGGTCAGCAGTTCAAGACCTGAGTGCTTCATGATGGAGTGAGCTCCCAACTCTGTCCCAGCTCTTGCAGTTAAAAAACAAGAAATTGCAAGTAGATAAATAGGTATAACTTCTGTGGGAAGGTACATAGCATTCTGTCCACTCTAGCATCTAGTCATGTCTGTAACATGATCACTGAACAGATGCAGATAACACTGCCTCTTTAGCTGTAAATGGAGATGAGCAGCAGACCATAGAGTCAGATACGACTGGCTTTTGAGCAAAGGCGACCTTTACCATTACCTCAATAAATATAGAATGTGCCAAAATTGTTTTATGCAGCTAATGATCTTCCTGGATTTTGCTTACCTACTTCTTTATAGCATGTATTACTGTATTATGAAAGGAGAAAAGGTTTGCACCAGGGTTTTTTGTTGTTTGTTCTATTCAGCCTTTAACTTTCAATTTCAATTCAGGCTACTGCTTTTAGATGCTATTAAAGGATTGTCTTTAAAAGACAACATTTAATTGCTGTTGCTGTACAACAAATCCCTTAAAATATACCTCAGTATAATCTAGAATATGTTCAATAGTCCATCATTGTATTACAGTATGAATCTGCTTTGTGGGCTATTGAATTCTTCCCATGAAACAAACAAACAAACAAACAAACAAACAAACAAACAAACAAACAAACAAACAAACAAACAAACAAACAAACAAACAAACAAACAAACAAACAAACAAACAAACAAACAAACAAACAAACAAACAAACAAACAAACAAACAAACAAACAAACCCAAATGGTGTCCCAATCTTCATGGTTTTAAGAAAGCTTACCAAATATAGCTTACAACTGCAGCAGTCCCTCCCCCCAATTTTAGAATGGAGTGCCCCCTGATCTACAGGTTATCCCAACTTGAATATATGGACTTGATTCTTCAGACAGGCAAGCAATCAAGCAAAGACAAATAGAATATTCTGGAGAAAAGTAGCAGGCATCCAGTGCTCAACAAATACCTTGACTTCATTCCAATATTACTCTATTATTGTATCTGATTGGTATCAATTTTCTATAAAACAATTCTGTTCTCTCATCAAGTCCTTTATACTGACAGGATGCCTCAAACCTACACCAGCTGAGAAAATATACCCTCTTTTGGGTATCACTCCACCTCAGATCAGAAGAAATATAGCAACTGACGCCAAGAGAACTAATAAAGAGAATGACCATCAACATTCCCTAAATAGATATGAGCCTCAAGTCTACCAGCTCAGATACAGCTTTATGGTAAGAACAAACATTCTTGAGGGTACACAAGAGCAAAACCAAAATAAAAGATAGAGGAAGGAACTCACTGGACAAGGAAGATCATTAAAGCAGGATATAGCTGAGGAACTCAACCTCCTGTACATCACTTGGAGGACTCTGAATAGGCTGAAGGTTGGAGTGCCTAAATGCAAGACCAACATGCTCATGGGGGGGGGGGGCTGCTGGTGGACAACAACACACGGTGTGAATGTGGAGAGATACAGAATCCGGCTCATTTACTGGTCTGCTGATTACTGCTAGAAACATGCACCGCCACAGAGGACTTCGGTTTGGCCAATGACTAAGCCAAGAAAGTGGCTTCATTTTGGCAGTCCAGGGTTTGATCGGGACATGAAAGAAAAAGTCCTTGCTGTTAAAGTCTGGAATGAATTAGGATAGTTGAAACAACTTTATGTCGGTGTTATTTTCTTAAAAAACAGTTCTAGATTTTCATTTTACGAGTGCTGAAATCATTAACTTGTATAACAGGAAATAACATCTAGAAGCATATAGCACTGCAGCACTAGGTGGAAGTCTCACTCATTGAGGCTTCCACACCTAAAGAGACTTTTCTTCTTCAATAAAGGAGAATACATTCTAACATTTAGTTAACTGTGTTCACTTTCGTATGACACTGTCAAGGGAAAAAATAGGGGGAAATTGCAAATGCTAATACCAAAAAAAAAGCAAGCTATTACTTCTTGTGCTATATTTCATTATGGGCTACAATATATTACCTAAAGGTCATTGAACAGATCAAATGCTTCCTCTCAAACTTTCTGAAAAATGAAAATGAGGCTTTTGGGAAACCAATTCAAATGCTCTCTGTTGCCATTCAATCATAGCTATGTATATAACAAAACACTTTGCAGAATGGCAAGATGAATAATTTAGTATTAAATATTCATTAGCTGCACAAATTAACAAAATACCTTTGTTCTTGCTTTTCATTGGCAATTTAATTTTTTTTAAAAAAAAAAAACCCAATTTCTACATTGATATTTGTCTAGAAAGGTGAAACAGCACTTTCTCATTAGCTGAAGAGGAATTCATATTGAAGCTCTTTCTCATAATATCTCCATCCTGCTGAGACAGATGCATAAGTAAAATTATTCATTGAAATAGTCAGGAAATTACTGACAGAAATGCATTTGCACAGCAAAAGTGAAATTTCTCACAGGCACAGCCAGCTAGCTGGAGTCCCTGCTTCCATAATATAATTGCAAAAGGGGCGGGGTGAAGAGTATAAATTAAAACCAGAGCAATAGTTTACATTTGTGAATTGATGGTATCTTAATATGACCTCCTGATATTCTGTGGTAATAGAAAGAATATCAACATTCAGACTCTGTAGTATTAATTAGCCTACTGCAAATCTAAGAGTAGCATTCTGCTTCACAAATTTTTGTCCAGCTCTTCTTGGTTTAACATTAAAAAGTCTTTATCGTATCAGGGAGGTCTATGCTACCAGCCTTATATATCATTGTGCTGCCAGTTTTCAAAAGGTCTGACTTTGGCCTCAGATTTAAAAAAAAAAAACAATAACGAAAATACAAAAATTGACACAAACATTTGGAAGTCTTAACAAAATTACATTTATGTGTGACAATCTGGCATCACTTCCTCAGCTTGGAAGCAAATAGTTAAAAGTAGCATAACTGTCCGTAACTAGTTACCTTTGGGCAACATATAATGTTACTAGTAGTTACAACATTACCTTTGTACCTTTTAAATAAATAGCACTGAAGTTACTTTCAAAAGTTAATTTTTAAGTCATTAAAGGAATTTTAGAGGAACTTCGAGAAGATTTTTAAAACTAGTTTTATGCCATTGTCATATTAATCTTAAGTGGAAATGGAAGTAGTCTTTGTTTTTCTCTTTTTAAAATTGAACATTTCCAAGGTCTGGTATCAAAATAGTCTAATGCAGATTATTTCTCTGTATTTTCAGACAGCTTGCAAACAGCAAAGATTAATAGTGTGTGGTGCAATAAATTAAGTGCACAATCAGAGCAACAATGAACAACCTTGGCAACCTCACTGCTAAGAAACAGTAAGTAACATATGTCATGAGAATTCAAGGAATGTTACAATTTCTTTGAATTACTTTTTATATATTTAGTTGCACTGCTTGTTTGTAGGTTGAGACTCCCTTGTTTAAAGCAATTGTGCAATATTTCTCAGTGAATGCCATTCCAGAGAGACACATCACTAAGTTACTGCCCTAGGGGACAGACATCAGTTAAAGATTCAGAGCATGCGTAGGTTGCATTTGAAAGGAGAATGAATAGAGGTAATCCCAGGTTCATTGTCGGTCATTAACCCTTTAAGAGTTGGGAGAGAGGAAGCCCAGGAAGGGAATGCTTCACCCAGACCAGAAGCCTTTGCCATGACTCTTAACCCAGACCTAAGGGGAGAGGTAAAAGGACAGACTTAGCATCCTGGGACCCCTACAAGGAGTAGAACACCTGTGGGGAAAAACTTACATCACTGTTTATGAAAAAATACCTGTGAGGGTACATCATTCTCACATAATTGTCATTCTTAAAGGAGGGAGAAGAGTCCCAAAATGGTATAAAATCCCTACAGTTTAGACACATAGAGAACCATCAGAAGACCATCTTCAAGATCAGCAAAGCACTTATCTCTTCGAACATCTGATAAGGAGACCAGAGGAAAACTTTGAGACAGAGATGTGGGCTGGACTTAATCTCTGAGAGCTGAGAGATGAAATTCTCAAGCCAAGTTAGATCTTTGTTATTTTTCTAAATTTAGAGTTAGAATAGCTTAGGAACCCAAGATGGGGTATTTTGTTGCTTTCTTAGGAAAAGTGGTTATAGAACTTTTAGTTAACCTGTTAGCTTGTTTTGCTGTATGGATTATTTCATCGCTTCTACAATAAATCTTTAAAACAACGCTATCGCCTAATCTTTGGAGAAGAGAGGCTTGTTGGGCACTATTTTGCCAGCCAAGATAAGGTTTCTGGATAGTCAATGTTTGGCTACAGTTCAAGGAATGGTGAGAGAGGTCTGGAAAGGAGTGCATCTTCAAAGAGGCTTGATCTCATGGGATTGTGATAGAGTCACTAGGAGACCAAGGTGGGAGTCTCACACTCATCTCTGAGACAGACCTGGGGACAATAACTTGCCTGTGCATCCCATGCTACATAGACATTTCATAAAGGCAGTTCTCGTGGTCATATTGTGCTCAATCTCTGAAGCAGGTGAAGCTAAAAAGGAACTGTTATCTTCCTCCTTCCTGCCTGTGACTCATGCAGAGACTGAGACCTCCCCTCTCCCCTGAGTTTCCCAACAACATATTGGCTGAAATCCTGTTGCTACATAGGTCCTCAGTGGCATTGTTAAAAAAAGAAATTAGACATTTCCAACTTCTCTTCTTTTTAATTGCTCCTTTTTAATTGCATTCACTGGTGGAAACTTGGGGAATCCTTTGGACTAGAGGGAAGCATTCAGTTATGACAAATTTCCGCTGCTTGTAAAATCATCCTGGTGCTCATGATTTTCAGTAAAGATTTCCATATTCTATCCTATGACTTCAACAGGTGCCTGATAATGAAAGGGTTTGCCTTGGAGACTATGGAGCTTTGGGAGAGATATTTTTTAAAAATGATTCATTTCTGAAAAATCACTGCTGACATTATTAGCCATGTACAGTATAAGCTATGGCAACAGGATATTAGTCTCTGACTTCCTTGTTAAAAAAAAGATCTGTTCACATATCATGATGCCACTCTGACCATATTTTTCCACTAATAATGGCTGACCTTAAAAAGGTGAAAGGCTACAGGCAATAGTCACAGTCTAGTGTGCCTCTCCCATTTATATGTATGAGTTTTTAAAAGTGTGTCACAAATGTGCAGTACTGTAGCTGACCTGCACAGTGGCTTAAAGACTACATACATTTAGATTGATCTTTAGTGTAATAGATATTGTAAACAGCCATTTCGCTTCCACCTATAAAATATAGACCTAATGATTTTAAAAACCTGAAAACAAAATAGAAGGGACATCTTATTGTGCAGACAGTTCCATGGTCATGCAGCAGCTCACTCTGTCATACAGCACTTAGGTCTTGAACTGCTGACCTACCTACCTACCTACCAGTTGTCAAGTTCAGCATCTTAACCACTATGTCACCAAAGGCCTTGAAAGCTATGATAAAGGTAAAGGTCTCTCTTGCTCGAAAGCCAGTTGTATCTGACTCCAGTGTGTGGTATTCAGCTCCATTAACAGCCAAAGAAAACATCTGCCTGTCCCACCAGAGCAGATCAGAGAGGTTCTCTTATTGTGTCATCTGCTATGGAGGCTTGTCTCTCTAGCACCAGAAGCAGGGCCTTCTCTGTGTCTGCTCCAGCCCTTTGGAACCTCCTGCCAATTGAGCTGCGTCTCCAGACGGAGTTGCTGTCCTGCAGGAAAGGGCTAAAAACCTGACTGGCAAAGCAGGTGTGGGGCACCAGCAATGGGGTCACCCCTGTCTGCTGGCTGATTTAGTAAGAACACTCTTTCCCTCTTTTAATCTGCAGGGGTCAGAGTAATTTTTGGTGGCAGCTTTAATGGGGTTTTTATTGTTTTTTTAAAAACATGATTGGTTTTAATTTCTGTGAGCTGCCCAGAGTCTTTGGAGTTGGGTGGCAATAGAAATCAGAAAAATAAATAAATAAATAAATAAATAAAGATAGATAGATAGATAGATAGATAGATAGATAGATAGATAGACAGACAGACAGACAGACAGACAGACAGACAGACAGACAGACAGACAGACAGACAGATAGATAGATAGATAGATAGATAGATAGATAGATAGATAGATAGATAGATAGATAGAAAGAAAGAAAGAGCCAGTGCTATCTGCATCTTCAGATGTTTCCGTGGTCATGTGGCAGCTATGACTAGAAAGTGGATTGCACAGAATGCTGTTACCTTCCTACTGAAACAGTACCTCTTTATCTACTTGCAGTTTCTTGCTTCCAAAATACTAGCTTGGCAAAAGCTGGGACAGAATTGGAAGCTCACTCTGTCATGGAGCACTCAAGTCTCGAACTGCTGATCTGACAACTTTCTAATCACATTTCTGACAGCATAACCCATTAAGGCTAAACCTTAAGGCTTACGGTTAAGACCACCACCTTTTAAAAAAGTAATAGAAAAATAACTTGGGGAGTCACTTCACCTGCTAAGAGTACAGGGATTCAGAAAATGACCCCCCCCCCATGTTCATCTAGACCCATGATGGTGAACATTGGCACTCCAGGTGTTCCTGGACTTCAATTCCCAGAAGCCCAAGTCTCCATGAATCCACTCAAATGGGTTTACTGCATGTACACATCTGATCTTTGACTTCAGTTCCCAGAAGCCCAGGTCTCTGTGAATCCACATAAATGGGTTATTTATTTATTTATTTATTTATTCCTCTTAATGCAGTGCTTTTCTAGATAAACAAAGCAAAGCAAAGCCATAAGACTTATATACTGCCCTATAGCGCTTAGTGCACTCTCTGGGAAATTCACAAGTTAATTAGCATTTTGCCCCCAACAAGCTGGATAATCATGTTACTGACCTCAGAAGGATGGCTCAGTCAACCTTGGTTGCAGGACAGCAGTTTAGCCACTGTCCCACCAGGGCTCTGACCATCAAGATACATTGATGGTATTATGTGCCCCATGCAGGGTGGTTGCATTGCTGTCTCACTATAGCACTGAATGTTTAACAGAAAAAAGGAAAAGTCTCCACAGCCCACTGAAGAATGACTGCGGGAAAAGGCAAGGAAGAAGACAGGAAAGGAAGGGTCAGTAACTGAAAGGGGGACAAAATAGATCAATCCAAAGACCAATGTGGACCTTTCTCATGGGAGGAAAAACTAGATTAATGTGGATAGAAGGATTTCTTAAGGAAGAGTTACAATACATCACACTATAGACAAGACCCTTTTAAGCATGACTGGGTGGCTCCAAATTAGCTAGTGTGGGAAGGCCTTTTCTCTGTAGATTCTAAAGGCCCTGTAAGATATTTTAATAGCCATGACTTGCTGGCCATATAATTCCTATTATGCTTCTACAAGCAGGAAGATTGTCTAGCAGAAGTTTTCATGCGGGCTTCAGAAATAATGAAAACTTATTGGGAAAGTGTCATGTACCTACAGTTTGTTGTGCCTGTTGTTTCTAATCTCATTTGTACAAGTAAAAGCAAACAGCACTAATGATGGAGGCCATCCGCCTTCTTTTTGCTAAACCATAATATTGATCACTACAAGCCAAGGCTGACATGCAGACCCAGGCTGTTTTTAATCACAAGTATACAGAAAATAATTGAAAGAGAATAAACAAGAAAGCTGCATGACTATTTATGAAGAGCAACCTTTTGTAATTTTGATTCCAGACAAGAAAGACCTAATAAAATGGGTATATCACAATCCTGGCTAAAACCAAGGGCGTGAATTATTTTGATTCCAGACACTTCTGTACCTTACAAGAAGATTTTCACTTTTTTAAAAAAATTAGATGAGTTTTCTGACTATTTAGAATATGAACATTTTCATTGTACTTCTTGTTTCTTTCCTCATCAGCAAGCTCTGCTCACAACATTACAGTTCATTATAGGACTGCAAATTGATTTCCTATGTCATGCTGTTATTAATAAGATTAGTTTTCAAAATAATTTAATTTTGCTCCACAAAGGTTTTTCAAATAGCTTTTAGAGAAAGCTTTTAGAGAAAGCTGGAAAATGAAAGGGGAAAAAAAGACATAGGGCAGCACCAAGGTTTTTCGAATGGAGATTTACCATGCAAACAAACAAGCCAGTTGCTTTTTTCATGCAAGAATGGTCTTGCACTTATCTTTTGAGGTGACAAAGATCTTTTGTTAACATCCATCAGCTTTGCAGCCCTTTATTGAACCAACAGCTGTTTT
The DNA here is from genome assembly GCA_030440675.1 of Furcifer pardalis. Taxonomy (NCBI): domain Eukaryota; kingdom Metazoa; phylum Chordata; class Lepidosauria; order Squamata; family Chamaeleonidae; genus Furcifer; species Furcifer pardalis. The sequence continues at coordinate 63,208,077 of CP126896.1, forward strand.
GATGCCAAGCCTAAACAAGATAGGGGAATTTCTTCTTGTGGAAGGAAAAAGGCTATAATCTAAATAAAGTCTGAGAGTGAGGCTCCAAATAAAACAATAGTCTTCAGAAGAAATTTAAGGCAAAGCTATCAGAAAAGATTTTTTTAAAAGAAAAGATTGGCAATTATACTCTCAGAAGTTTCAGTTGAATACTGAGGAAAAACTAGTTATGTTATTTTCGGAAGCTATCTAAAAATAAGGTAATGAGGATTCTCTTGTATGTGGTGGTAAGGGGTTCTTGAATTAGTCTTCCATATGGTTTAGCATTTATGCTGAATCAAGTATAGCTGTGGACTCCGTGAAAGGAATTGAAGTTCCTCAGTGTTCTACAGTACTCTCAGTGTTCCTTTGAGTTAGAAACAAGTTACGTGGTAGAACCACCAGTGTTAATATAGAGAGAATACCTTGGGCAGCAGGCACTCATCAATGGCAATGGTTGCCCCTTTAACATTCCTAAAGATCAGTCTTTTAGATTTATATGAAGTATCCTACATCTAGGGATGTTCAAGGTCACCTATTTCTAAGTTGGTAGGGGTGGTTTGGGAAGAACTGACTCCTACAGTTGTGCCATATGTGGTCCATTTTGAAAGTTATGATGTTTTTGTTTGGGCTACCCCCTTTTACAATTGCAGCATAGAAAGCTATGTCAGCATAGGATCATTGCTGTAGTCTTGTGCAGCAATAATGAACTATGTTTTCAGTCCATCACAATTGGATATTGCAATATCACACATGGATATTGCATCACATTGGTCATGCAGCTGTTTGGGGTTCTAGGAACTGGTGATATCTATAGTCAGGCTGTGGTGGCTTAGTGGTTAAGATGCAGAATTTGAAGACTGGAAGGTCAGAGTTTGAGACCCAAGTGCTGCATCTCTGTTCCAGCTCCTGCCAACCTAGCAGTTTGAAAGCAAGAAATTGCAAGTAGATAAATAGGTACCACTTCAGTGGGAAGGTAAACAGCATTCCTTGCTCTCCAATGTCTTGTCATGCTTGTCACATGTCTACAAATGCAGATAGCGCTGACTCTTTGGCTATAAACAGAGATGAACACTGATGCGACTTGCTTTCAAGCAAGGGCAACCTATATTCAGGCTGCCCTTTGCTATGTACAGCTTGGCACCCTTTCTCTTGTGAGCAGTATGGGCACAATATTATGCAGCAATATCAGGACATTTCCAGGTGCAGCTTCCCCAGTTCCTGAGCTTGTGTTTGATATTTAAATATTGTGGAATTATGTCGAGAGATGACTTGGAGTGCAATGCTTTTACTATTTGGAAATACTTAATGCTAGAACAGCAAGAACACACTGCAGGCAGAATAGTAACACAGAATTGTAGATGATATAGATAAACTTAGTTTGTGCAATTTATGAACAAGCAACCATGGTTATAGAGTTCTAGGGAAATGCTAGAGAAAAACCATGTAAATAGAGAAAAATGCAGCATATGACAAGGAAGTCAACAAGTTCAAAAATGTATAATAGCATTAGAGGATGTGTTCAACAATTTAGATTGAGAATATAACAAATTTAATATTAATGGGAGGTGACTCAATCACCTTATATATACTGGAGATGTACTTCTTATAGCAGACAACTTTGATGACATACATAGGATATATTGGAAGAACTAAAAACTGAAATTGAGGAAGGCAGTTTAAAACAGATATCCGAGCAAGATTTTTTTGTGAATGTTACAATTGATGATTGTCTGATAGAATATATGTAAAAGTACAGTATCCTTATCTGGGACAAGTAATAAACTATGGTAAATATAGAGACATAAACAGGGCGACAAATAAGATTTGCATGGTCATCTTTGGAAAACAACATGAAATTATTTTTAAAAATTCAAAAATCCTCTAAAATTAAGATGGTCAGATTACAATCAATGCATGTTTCCATTATTGACCTATGTTGCACAGAAATGGGAGTTAAAAAAACCATAATGGAAAAACTCACAAAATTCCAGAGAATAATAGAAAAATAGTTGCTAAATATTAGACTAGTAGATAAAGTAAACATAAAATATAGAATACTCCAACTGGCTTTGCAAGGAAAGATCCCTGGGAAGAGAGGCCCTGGACGTAGACAGACTTCATGGCTGAAGAACCTGAGAGACTGGTGTGGCATGTCTTGGAAGAACTATTCTGAGAAGTTAAGAACAGGAAGACTATTGCCATGATGATAGCCGATATCTGGAACAAATACAGCACCTGAAGAAAAAGAAGATAAAGTAAGAAAAGTAAGAAATTAGATTATCTGATAAATTAAAATGAGAAATCAGGTTATTTGACAAAAAAATCAGAAATAACAGATGTAAAACAACAAATAATGTCATTAAAGTAGGAATGGGAGGACTGCACCATCAGTCAAGTGGATGGCCAATACAGAGGTACATCCAAGGTGACCTTGCAACAGAGGCAGGAGTAAAGGAAGAATGTAAACTAGATGGGTGGATGATTCAAAAAGATTGGCAGTACCATGGATTGGAAGAGCACAAACTGAAAAATTGCAGAAGCAAAAATGGGAGGCCTACATCCAACTCCATACAGCAGTGGTGCCCGCAGGCCAAATTAAGCCTGTGCATCTCATTAATCTGGCCTGGGCTGAGACCCTGAGCCCTCTCCATACTGCTGCCCCTGCCCCCACTGCCTGACAGCAGTGGCAATTGCACTTGTCCCCGCTGCTCCGAGCAGTCTCTGGCTTGGTCCTCTCACTTCAGCAGCCCTTGGGGATGTGGATCACTGCCTTGGGGAAATTTTTGAGCCTTCCCCACAAAATCCAAGGTGCTGTCCTAGCGCTGCGGATATTGAAGTGGGGAAGGCTCTGAAAACTTCCCCAAGGCTGCTGAAGTGAGGGGACCAAGCCAGAGGCTGCTTGGAGCAGCAGGGACAAAGCACAATTGCTGCTGCCGCCACCGCTAATGTTGAAATGGTCAGCAATGGGAGCAGCCCACCTCTAGTCTCCGCAGCTGTGTGTCAGTGTGGGACCGGCCCGCAGCAGAAAAGGTTTGGGCACCATTGCTATTCAGCAATGACTAACAAAGAAGGAAGTGGTGCTTTTCCATAGATACTATTAGAAGATAGTTAGAAAAAGGTATATCTAGTTTCTGAAATGTGTGTTAAAAACCTTCTCATTAACGTTGATGAATAATTCAGGCATAATGAAGGTTCTGATCAATCCCATTTATCACAATTACTGTCCCTAGGAATGCTGATTCCAATGTGCTTTCTACATACAATACGTACAATAGCTATTATGTTTACACAGAAAAAGTGTTGATTTATGTATTCTTCTGGCTGATTAGGATTTGTATTCAATATTGAGATATAAGAAGTTAAGAAATACTACTATAAATGCATGGAACAGCAAGCAGCAGTAATATGGATGCTGTGCACCCCTCATTCATTTGATGATTTTCTTTTGCAAGGTTTGGATGAAAAGAACTCTGTCTCACTCTGGATTTTGTTTACCAACATCATTGGTACTTGTATTATTATTTGTGTATGTGCATGTGTATGTGTACGTGTACGTGTATGTGTACATGTACGTGTATGTATTTTAATTAAATTTATATATATTTGACAAATTTGGGAGATCTTGGCAATCTACAGTCTGTTCAACTGAGAAACTTTAGGTGATATCCAGCTCTACTAATATCAATTAAAAGACTGCCATTGGATTCAAAAAGATGTTGGATCCTTGTAGTGGATGAGGGCAGCTACTAAACAGCAGAACTAAAATGCTTTGGCAGGGCCACATGGAGAAAACTGAACACCACCTGTTTATACTCAGATTGACTTCATCCATTGTCCCAATGTTCTGGCCAATAATTTTAATGAATAATAAATGAAAGGAGAAGGGAAATTGTAATGGAATAAATAAGCAATATCATTTTGTTCCTTATTTTTTTCTTCACTCAGTTACCTGATTATGGCTCTATATTATTGTGAAAATAGATACTGTACAACAAAGTGACTTCATTGGTGATAATGTATATACAGTAATACCTCAGATAACGTTTACCTTGGATAACGCTAAAATCCCATAACGTTAAGTAATCTGGGGAGGAGAATTGGATCGAATAACTTAAGGTCCTATGGGATGTATCGGATAACAACCGCTAAAGCCTGTGCGGTTACAATGTATCTCTATGGAGCTTTAACGTTATCTGATACATACCATAGGATTTTAACATGCATCGGATAACACTAAAAATCGGATAACACCAAGACTTGTGGAACCAAGTCTTAGCGTTATCCGAGGTATTACTGTACCAGTAGGAATAAATCTCACTGTAATTGTGAGAGAACCAATGCAAAGTCAATTGTGAAGGTGACAAATGTAAAGGCAATGGAGCAAAATGCTAAAAGTGCATTTTCAATTCAATCAGAAAATTATTAGCCGCTTCATCCGCCTAGCTCAAATTTCTACATTGTTCCTCAAAGTAATATCTCACATGATCAAGAATATAAGTGCAACGGATTGTTGGATTCTAACACCTTGTGTCTAAGTTCCTGAATAAGAGTCTGATTCACAGAATCCTGTAAGAACATTATAGGCATTAAGGTTGCTTCAGCTTTTCAGCTTCTGAAACATGAAGATGTATTAAAAATGTTGTGACCTGACTCACACAGTATGATTCTGTCTAGTTTTTACTCTCTTCCTGAAGGAAGTAGTGAAACTTTCCAGTTTTAAATGGTGTACAGCAAAGGATTTATTCAATTATAAGTTACTTTTGGGATGTTTAGCTGTGAATTGGGCCACTGAAAAAGGGCACAGGTATTGAATTCTAAGAACAAATGTGGTAGAAGAGTTATTGTCTTAAGAGGTAGAAGTCCTTACCTTGCCACATATAGCACTGTGCTAGATCTATACATTTTCCCCAAATGCATAAAAGTCTGCACTTAATACATTAATTCCTTTTCACATTTTAAATTGTAATTCATTCATTCATTCATTCATTCATTCATTCATTCATTCATTCATATTTCTCCACCACCCTTCTCACCAAAGTGACTCAGGGCGGTTTACAAGTAATAAAGAAACAAAAACCAACAACATGACAATAAAACACAAACACTACATAAAAACCTCAAAACTGTTAAAATTTAAATTTAAAATTAAAATCTAAAAAATGATTAAAAGATTAATCTACAATCCTGAGAGGAGGAATTCTATTACCTACTAATAAGAGGAGATTCCTGCTTTGCTATAACCATAATCCTTCCAGTTAGCCATTCTATCTGTTTAGTTACTCAACATCTTTCTTGCAAGATCAAGTACACTGAATAGATTAAAGAAGAGTGTTTCTCCTTGGTCTCTATTTTGCAGACATACCTCACAGACATTCTCACAATAGGTTTATGAAGTAGATGAGAGTAAGAGACAGTGACTAAGGCCATCTAGTAAGTTCCATGGATCACCGAGGACTTGATTTTTTAGGGGATATGTCGATTATTTTCACAAAATGAATGATCTGAAGGAGGCTTTCCCTTTCACGTAAAATGAAAGGACTAATGTATGAAAAATGTGAAAATGAAAGATCCCTCCCCCCAAGCATTCCACAATGAAACAAAATTAACTGTGAACATCCCTAGAAGTGATGGCAGTTCCAGTTACCACTTTGCCTTACTGTCATTCTCATCTCTTGCTTTTTCTGTCTTGGTGCTTCCTGATTGCCAACATCCAAACTTCCACCTAATTGCGTCTACTTTTCTGTAACTGACACAGGCAGTGTTTTTTGCCTCCTCCAAAGTTAGATTGCATCCCAAGTTGGATGCCCAAACTATGTCTCAGATTTGGCCATAAAAGAAGAAAAAAAGTAGCATATCACATGGAAGAAGAAAGTGGGAAACACTGCTCTACATTTTTCAAACTGCATAATTGCTTAGATCTGTGGGTTAGTATGAAAATTGTTTACCTAGAAGTTACATTCCCTGTTATTTCTCCTTCCTTTCTGTTGTTCTTCCTTTTGTCTTCTTTATGTTTCCTAGCTGTATATGCAGATAAATTATGTACTGTAGTATCAATACCAATCTACATGGGCTACTGCTGAGAGTAAGGCAAAAACCTAATGCAAAAAATCCATGCTTGTGTTATTTCACTATACAAAACCTACTAAAATAATTAGGTAGGGAAAAAGAACAGACTCCTGCAGTACCAACTGTATTTCTAGTCAAAAGAAACAAGCTCCTCTGAGTAAGAGGGTATCTTGGAAGTTCCCTCAAGAGCAGAAACATTGGTATGTCAGGTGAATAATTCAGGTGAATAATTCAGGTGAATTGGTGATTCTATATTAATCCATATGCTTTATGTGGGTACTGGCAGACAAACTATTTAAATCTACATTTCAGTTTTGGCTTTTCTCACTATCGGAAGAACTCTAACACTCTGTATCTCAGCTGTCTGGTGAAACTTCCTGGTCCAGACTCCAGGACTATCCATTTATCCCTATGTCTATCCATCCATCTCTATCTCTTTCCCCAAGAAAATGCAAGTACCCAATACCTGATATCTAGGGAAGAGGAAAGAAAGATTGAATGTGCAAAATTAATTTTCAACTCCAGCTTCTAGAATTTTCCTGTTACAACTCTGAATGTTTGAATAACAATTACTCAGAGATGATCTTATGTTTCCAAATCAGAATCTTGACCATACTTTAATTTTTATGCACTAAAGAGCTCCTACTAGCAATGTCATTGTGCTTTTTTCTGCAAATGAATACTATTGAAAGTTGCAACAACCACTTTTATCAGGAAGGAGAGAGAGTCCTCTCTCTGCTTTGCACCTCTTTTACTGCTGCTGTTTGGTTTTGGATAAAGCCATATGGGATACTTACAAATAAAATAGAATTTGAGTTTGAAGTAGTTTAAAATCATACTTATATATATTTTTAAAATGTGTCTGTCAAAGCCCCAGGGTCTATTTTTGGCTTAGACTCACTCGTGTTTTTTTTTTTTTTTTTGGGGGGGGAAGAAAATTATATTTTAATTCATTTAGAGCTCATCTCTCTTTTCTCTCACTCACACATGGTGCCAGTCTTTACAATCCAAATAAAAAGCTCTTTTCCTCCCCTCCCTGTCTTTCTATTGACTCTGTTAAAATTTGTTCATTAAATACAAATATCTAAACTGGCAGCTTTCAGATTTGCTTTTCATCATGAAACCAACAGTGGAAATTAGTCAGTATGTGAGTTTTGCCAGTCCAGCCTACGGGTCTTTAGCCTTGCCATCTCTTTAATTTAAATAGCCAATATTTAATTAGATTTCAGTGGATCACATTTCAGAAAGCTGTAACATTTCATCATTTCCAGAGAAGTGTCAAAGAGCTCAAAAACGTGACTTTCATTCCAGTATTTGAGGGCACTTCCAGCAATGATTCTGATGGGCGAGACCTTTTCGTCACTTTAAACAAGTCCTCTGGGGAAAAGTTTATATCTTTAGTTCTACTCTAAGCACTATAGCTAAAAAGATTTATCCTGCAAAGTGCTGAGAACTTATATTTCAGCACATTTAGGCTTAAAGGCTTTGTTGTGTCTATATGATGAAGCTCAAAACCTAGTGCAGATCTACCTCCAAAGGCCAAGTTCCTTTTTTAGATGGTTAGTTAAGAACAAATCATTCATGGTTTATATCATTGCTTTATTTGCAGACTACATTAACACTGATGGCCTAAAGAAGCTTCCCCAAAGACCTTTTTCTTATTTGTTCTACACTGGTTACACAAACTATTAAAGCAGCATATTGTCTACTAAATTTATTTACTTCACTTCCACCAAGGGTATGAGGAAACTATATTGACCCCACTGTCTAACCTGTAAAATAGGTTAGATTGAATGTGACTGGCCTACAGTCACCTGTGTTCAAGCATTCATTCAGCTTTAAAGCTCACTTGTCACCAACATTAGACAGACACGCTGACCTCTAAAAAAACATTGACTATTATTTTACCTCATATGTCATTTTAATTCACCTTATCTGTTTAAGGTCACCCAATTAATAATGTGTTCCTCATGGTTCAGAAATCTATAGAAAAGACATTGGCTGAAATCGTGTTGTGCAGTTACACAAATGGTCAGACTTTTGGAAGTAAATTGCAGAAAGTTGAAAAAACCAATAGACATTATCTGTTCCATACCAAGTTGCATGATACAACAAATAAACTTTACAGGTATTTCTTAACTCATAGCAGTTCACTTCCAGAAACTAAGTCACCGGCCGGGAAGTTTAAAAGGAGCCTCCCTTTCGAGGGAGGCTCAAAGAAGACGCCGACGTGCCTCTCCTGGCCCCCGTCACCGGCCGGGAAGTTTAAAAGGAGCCTCCCTTTCGAGGGAGGCTCGAAGAAGACGCCGACGCCGACGCGCCTCTCCCGGCCCCCGTCACCGATTGGGAAGTTTAAAAGGAGCAACACGGGACTTGGGCGGCGTTAAAAGATCTTCGCCGCCGCCGCCTTCATCGGTCTCTTCCTCGGCCAACCGGACGCGAGGGAGCAACAGCTGCGGGACTCGGGCGGCGTTAAAAAGATCTTCGCCGCCGCCGCCTTCTCCAGTCTCTCCCTCGGCTAGCCGGACGCGAGGGAGCAACAGCTGCGAGACTCGGGCGGCAGGCAGCCATGGACGTCTCCGTCCTCTCCCGTGAATGCTTCCTTGGCTGTGCAGGTGGTCGCCGCACAGTAACATCTGCGGCCGAGATAAGTGGCTGCAGTGGCACTCAGCCTTGGGACTTGTTCCATCCGCCCCCAGAACCTCGCCCTGCTGGGGCTTTAAGAGACGTTGTGCGGTGGACGGAGAGGCTCGTTACTTGACGTGGTGCTTTGCTTAGTTTTGTTTCTTTGTGTGAATTTGACTGAGATATGGAAATTTTTAATTTACTGCTTGATATTGATGTTATTGAATTTTTTGTTACTGTTTATTGAATTACTTTTACTGTAATGATGTTTATGTGCTGATGTTCTGTGATACTGATATTGACTATTTATTGACTGTTTTCATTTGATATTGACTATTGACTTATTGATATGTTGTGACTGTAACTATACATGTGTGTAAACCGCCCTGAGTTGGCTCTGCCAAGTAGGGCGGTATAGAAATTCAAATATAATAATAATAATAATATTTAGCAGGATTTCAGCCCTTATATATTTCAATTGCCTTGATTTAGACAAGTGTTGTCTTATGATATATTTCTTCAAGATCTCACTCTAAACTCTCTGTTAGGAATTATGAGCCTATGGATTTATAGCAGGGAGCCTGTGAATCTTAGTTCTTTTCATTTAGAAAATGATAAAATGTTAGCCCTTCAGAAAGGAGTTCATTCAGAGCTGCCATGTGTGACCTACAAAATTGCAAATGAAGTTTATATTTAAAGTCCCAGTATAGTAGCAAAGGATGTACTGTTTTAGTATAAACAAATATCTTATTACTTACTGCTTTTAATAACATGATAACAGTATTGCCTAATTTGGTGTTGAACCTATTACCAAACCCCCTTCATTCGTTACTAATAGGCATAATGAATCCTTGTAGGGCTAAACAGGTGACTTAAAAGAGGGAACATACATGAGGGTAAAGCAATGTTTTTAACCAAAGAACTGAAGGAATATTTGGTTCTTTGGAGAATACTGGTTTTATTTGAATATCATGCGTTTTCCTTGATTTTCATCAGATCAGTTTAAAAATGGACAAATATTTCAACTTTGCTTCAGATTCCAAATAATTTCCAAATTGCAAGTACAGTACATCCTTCTTTAGCACATCACACAAAGCACTATAAAAATTACCAGAAAATAAACAAAAATACTGTTTTACCAAAGATCTAACTCCTAAGGTTTGCAGGATATTTTTATTTTATTTTGACACAATTCTAAGGACTATTTCCAGAGCTTGGGTTTGGACATTATTGCAGTATGCCAATGTACAAACTAAAATATTTTAAAATCCCTTTTCCCTTTCTATTAAATTTTTAAAATAAAACAAAGAAGATGTTCCTTGTTGCGGATAAATTCAACAAAAAGCAAAATTATTCAGAAGTAGGCTGTTAATATGGTTCCAGGAGATGTGCCAAGAAATGCAGGTGTGAGTGGAGTCCATCTTTTTTTTTTTTGCAGCTGCCAATCTGCTAAGCAGAATCAGAAATAAATCTAGCCAACAATAACATGGCTCTGCAAATGTTAAATAGCATCCCTTTAACAGTTCAATCCCATCTTCTATCAAATAATTACAGACTGAATAGGTTTGTGCCCAAACATCCTCAACAAATCCAGTATTCTTAATTGCAATCTTGTTTTGCCAAAGCTAAATCATTCTGCAGTCAACATTGCATAAGAGACCTAAAGATTGGAAAAGTTCCTTCTAGGGACAGCAGTTTTCCTTTGCTGAACCACCAAACTTTCAGAATAAACCTGTAAGGTTCATAAAAGGTGACTTTAATAGCCACAACAACTTGTGGAGCTATGAAGACAAAGATGGAAGTGGAGAAGCTGTTGTAAAATGGGTAGAATCCTATCAACTATCACTCATCCATGACAGCAAATTACCAGCATCTTTTAACAGTGGCAGAGGAGAGGTTATAACCCAGACCTAATGTTTGTAAATGAGCATGTAGCACATCACCCCATTCTATGTGAGATCACAGCTGCTGTTTGACCACAAGTTGTGACATACTGAAGAAGGTACAACTTTAAAAAGACTAATTGGCCCAAGTTATCAGTGGCCTTGGGTGAAAGAGTGGCAGATATTAATCCAGACCCCACACCACATGATAAGTTTATTGATGCCGTCCAGAAATGCTCTAGAAAAATCTATCCCTTGAGGGTGTAGGAAGTCCTACATTCTTGAGAGATAGATTTCCTAGAACATTTCCTACATCCAAGGTCTAACACATGAAACTGTTAACTTACTAAATGAATATTTTACCTTTTTTGATGCAAAGAGGCCATTAAAGCCATAGAACAGGTAATGTCAGCTATCTCAGAGCACAAAATGGAAAACGGATTAAGCTCATAGAAGAAATTGACACAAGTCACAGCAGTCAAAAAGCATAGAGACTACTTGCTGTAATCATCTTAATAATGACATAACGAAATGAATGGTACATGCCAAATTGCGCACCAGCTATAACTTAATGGGAAACCAGATTCCAACCCATGGAAAAACAATCCACTGAAAAACAAACAAAGGGTAAAAGGGAATGAGGAAAGGAAGACAAGTAATCTGACTACCCCCTTACCATAGGAGAATTAGAAGAGGCAATAGGCAGGTGTAAGAAAAGTAAAGCATGGATGAAATTCGGGTTCAACAGATCAAATATTTTGGACCAATAATGAAAAAATGGTTACTTAACCTGTATAATAACTGCTTGAATGTAGTCCCGATTCCAAAGATATGGAAGATGGCTTGGATGATAGCTATACTTAAACCAGTCAAGCTACCAGTAGACCCAAAAAGCTGTAGGCCCATATCTCTTCTTAGTCACCTATATAAGATATATGAATGTTTAATCATGAACTGACTGTCTGCAATAGTAAAACTCCAGCTTATACCACAGCAAGCAGGTTTCAGGCCTTGCAAAGATTGTATAGCACAAATTCTTAAATTAACATAGTACATAGAAGATGGTTTTGAACTGAAGGAAATGACAGGCATAATGTTTGTAGATCTCACTGCAGCTTATGACACAATCAGCCATGTAGCCTTGCTGAAGATAGTCTCCCACATCACAAAGGATTTTAAATTCACAAACATCATAAGTTGTTTATTGAGAAACCATATATTTTCCATTGATTTCCAAGGACAACACAGCCAATGGAAAATTTGAAGAAATGGCCTCCCACAGGGCAGTGCTAGCCCCCACACTATTTAACATATATACTAATGATCAACCACAGCTGGAACCCATTAGGAGCTTTCTTTCTGCTGATGACCTGGCAATTGCCGCACAGTGCACAACCTTTGAGGGTGTTGAGAAAAAATTGACTAAGGCTTTGAATTTAATGGCTATTATAGGGATAACCAACTGAAACCAAACTGCCTAAAAACTCAACTCTGTGCTTTTCATTTGAAAAACAATGAGGCATTAAGTAGCCTGCAGGTGATTTGTAATGGCACCAGGCTCGAACATTGTATCACCCACAAATTCCTGGGGGGTTGCTCTGGATTGAACCCTCACTTTCAAGACCCACTGCCTTAATGCCAAAGAGAAAGTTTTTGCCAGGGAAAATATTCTGAAGAAAATAACAGGCACAAGTTGGGGTGCCCAACCACACATATTAAGAACTTCTGTGCTAGGTTTATTTTACTCTGCAGGACAGTATGCTAGTCCAGTGTGGTGCAGATCAAAGCATGCAGGGCAGGGGGATGTGGTCCAAAATGAAACAGCGAGACTGGTCTCAGGATGCCTAAAACCAACCCTGATACAAAAAGTGCATTACTTAGCTGGCATTCTTCCATCAAAATTCCATTGAGAAAGTGCTGCTCAGGAAGAGTCGGTCAAAGCAAGTTCCTTGGAGTGGCCAACTTAACTTTCTGGGGGAAAACATTCCACTATCAGAGCAGCCACGGAGAATGGCCTCTCTTGTGTCCTCGTCCAAAGAGACTGTAATGGAAGTTTTATGAAACTTTATTTTTAATTTTAGGTGACAAAGCTGAATTAGGAGTGTGTTGTATTTGTCATTTTCAAGTATTTTTAAATCTGACGTGAATAATTGTGGGGTGAGACATCAGAGTTTGGGCTAAGATTCTAGTATAAGTGTCATTGACCTGCTTTCTCCCTCTGTAAAGGGTTATTGTTCTGTAATTGTGTTAAACCAACATTTCAATAAACATTATAGGTAATGTGATAAACATTATGACCAGGGAACAAGAAGGAAGTTAATTATTTATAATTAAGTCACTAGCAATACTTCCAAAGAGGTAATCTGAATCATGTTTCTGTCTCCCTGGATGAACAAACAAGTACAGTCAAACCTTGCATAAAGAGTGCCTCGCTTAAAGAGTAACTCGCTTAAAGAACAGAATTTTCTCTGAATGTTCGCTTCGCTTAACAAATGAAACCAACCAAAAACTCACTTAACAAATAAATCAGGGTGTTCAATCCCCCCCACACACACACACACACAATTGGTCATGTACAATGGTGTCTCGCTGTGGAACACATTTTGCTCTTTAAGCAAGGTACAACTGTATGCTTATTCTTGCTGCTTTAGGAAAGTTTTAGCTTAAAAGGAGAAAATGTAATATTAACATGCAACCTTTTTGGGGGTGGTGGAATAAAGGAAAGATAAGGTTTTAGGTATTTGTAAGGAAAAATTACTTTTTTCTGGGGTAGGAGTAATGATGCCATAGATTGCATTAAGATTTTAAATGTGACAGCCATTTAAATTTGTGTAATATTAATGCAAACTATGTAGGCTGCATTCATGTCACAGATAATCAAAGATAGAATGGTGTTGAATTCTACAAACCTCATTAGCTGGCGAAAGGGAGAGAAATGGGAATGGACATTTTGACTAAGACCAGTTTTTAGCTGAACAGTTCATCAGTCTGTAATTTTATTACTATATTTGTACGGCAGCCAGCATTATAGTGGAATGTGATTAATAGCAATATGCATTTCAATACTGCTTTTAATTAACTGGTACTAATTGTATTGTAGCTGCCCTTCAACAACTAGCCAAGTGTACCTGCAGTAATGTTGTAACAAACTTACTATGTGTGCTAGGTCTGCTCTCCATATTTGTAGGCTAGTACCTTTTTACTTAATATTTAGAGGTTGATTAGTTTTAATTCTTATCTAGGAGATTAGTGTCCTTAAAGAGGATAGGTTTGGTGCTGTTTTACCTTATTACATTCATTATTTGCTAGCATCTTTTGTCGTACCCCTGGAGAGGCAATGCCGGTCAAATAATAGACTTTTTCAGTGATGGTAGGCTTCAAACGGGTAGTCATAACCCCACATGTCATTAAGAGCTGCATCCACTTTTTGGCATGTGCTAAATTATACATATGTATATTCTTCTGTGGATTAGGATAGGGACACAGTTGTTTTTGTTGTTATTGTTTGCGATGTGCATTCCAGGCTGAATTATTTAATTTCCTATGTTATTTCTGACAGTGACTTTCTATTTGGTGTTTAGACATTTTGTTCGTTTATAAACAAGGACTCGATCCAGAGTGATGCCAGAATTCTTTGAGGTGGGGAATTTTCCATTATATTGCCTTTCCAGCTATCTCAGAGTTTCTCCTCCTTTCTCTGTTCTTTAAACAGAAGGCACAGACCTGTAAGTTTCACTCTTTGTCTGAAGAAGTGGACTTGATCCATGAAAGATAACAATAAAAATATGGCATTTAGTCTTTAAAGTGCTACAGTGTTTTTTATTTTATTTTATTTTATTTTATATTTTGTTTTGTTTTCTGATATGCCTGAACCACAGACTAACACGGCTACTATTCCAAAAAATTCAAGTGTTTTAAAACGTTTTAGTTTCAGCTTCTAATGAAGAGGTTAGCAGCTGCTCAATGGACTCAAACATTTTTTCCTGGACTGTCAAGGTGAGATCATCAGCATAAATGAAATTCCTGGCATATGGGAATATCAGTTGATAATTTATATAATTGTTTAAAGGTAATATTGTCAAGATACCAACCTGTGGCAAACCTGTTACCAGATATGCTTCCAGAAATCACACATATACAAAGATACACCCATATTTGTTCTGAGTTTCTTTGGGTTATGGAGGCAAGAGTCGGTCAGGAAGAACACACCCATTCTCTTAACCCACTCGGTCTGTGTCCATGGGTCAGAGGGCCATGGAAATGTTAGGTGGGTGCTTGTGTAGTACTATAAGGAAAGAGGAAAAATTGAGGAAAAGTGTATAAAAAATTAAAAACATGAAAGTATGAGAAACGTCATAAAATATTTATTTATTAGTTCAAATTTATATTGCCGCCCACTCACCGTGGCGACTCAGGGTGGCTTACAAAAAAAATATTACATTACAATACAATATGTTGGTGTGGGCTCAGGGGGAGGGGCAGCAAAAATATGAGGAAGTGTATAAAATTCATGAGGATTGTGGTGGCTCAAGTGGTTAAGACACTGAACTTGACAACTGGAAGGTCAACAAGTCAGCAGTTCAAGGCCTGAGTGCTGAATGATGGATTGAGGTTCTGTCTCTGTCCCAGTTCCTGCCAACCTAGCAGTTTCAAAGCAAGAAAATTGCAAGTAGATAATTAAATACTACTTCAGTGGAATACAGTGGTGGGCATCAGCAGGTTCGCACCATTTCGCCTGAACCGGTAGCAGAAATTCTGGCTGGCCCCACCTTTCCAAGTTTTGAAATAATGTAGTCCTAATTCGGGTGAAATTCAGGGCTTTCCTCCTGGCCACGCCCACCATACCACACCCACAGTGTGGTAGTGTAATTTTTTGGAGCCTACCACCGGTGGGAAGGTAAACATTGTTCTGTGCACTCTGGTGTCTAAGTCATGCCTACATATGTGGTTTACATATTGTCCATGGAAATATCTGCAGACACAGTGTGCTGGCTCCTTGGTTATAAACAGAGCTGAGCACTGAACCCTAGAGTCAGATACGACTGGCTTTTGAGAAAGGGTGATCTTTACCTTTATGAAACTCATATACAAAAATATGAGTTTGTTTCTTTGGTATCAGAACAATGGCACTATTTTAGTTTGACATAGTTTGGGCTGAGTATACCACAGTCACACAGAGCTATTCAGAAGTTAAAATATAGCAAAATTTCACAATAAAACCTAATTAATATGGGGAAATATAAAGAAGCAACTCACATGGCTGAGATTGATCTGTGTGAGACTGCACTGTCCAAACAGACTATTTTTAGAGGTAGTACAGGATATTAAAAGAAAAGAAAGAGATCTCTCTCTCTTTCTTACTCACTCACACACAAGAAATTGAGAATAGACTATCACTGCTGTTTTGGTGTTTCTGCTGTGGTTTACCCTACATATGTGGTTTACATATTGCCTAAATCAGATTTCTTTATAGGACCATATGATAGGGAACAGCTCCAAATAAAACGGAATTGCACAAATGTGGTGTATGAGAGAAAAGATGGCTTTTAGAAAATCCATCCAAGGAAGCAGAAGAATTATTACTTTTGGATCTAAAACACTGCAAGGCAGTCCCTAATTTGGTGGCAATCATCAAAAAACATGATGAGTTTGGAATTCCTTTTTGCCAGCTCAATTTTGTCACAAGGTCTATCAGTGGTCATGAAATATGATAGTTAAATAGAAGCATTCATTTTAAGGGGAAATATTTAGTAAATCACCAGCTTAGTGGGACAAATATCAGAAAGATCTAATCATCTCTGGTTTTGTGAGCTGTCATAGTGACATGATTTGAAGAAGAATGCTGGAATAGAATAAATGGATCTTAAGCTGATTTTTAATAGGCTCATATTTTGATATCATATTTTAGAAAAGCATAGCAATACACTCTACTTTAAAAAAAACTGCAAAAGCTAACAGCATTGAAGGAAGGCTGACCATCATGACTATAGTTTCCATATTCTGTGTTGTGTGCAGCTAAATCTGAAAGGAAGGCTTAACTATATTGGTGCCATAGTCAACAGGTTATTTAAAAATATAATTACACCATTATTTAAAGGTAGCATACATGCCTAAAATTAGGCATTTCACTTGACAGGAACTTTGACCTGATGATTGTGGGCATAGACTGAGTTCTTTAAACAGCTACTTAGAGTTGTCAACCAAAGCTTTCTTATTCTAAGAAACCCATTCATTCAACATGTTTTCAGTCACGAGTGATCTTTGCATTGATTCCCATCACTGGATTCATGTGCAAATGAGTTTTATAAATACTTCATAGGAAGGACTTCTTTGCTGACAGTCCTGGGAATGGAGAGTTGGTAGAGTGTTGTTTATGAAGCACATTTTAACTTTACCTGAAATCTATAGGGCTGCAGAACAATTTGATATAAATTATTTGTATATAGGATAGCCACAGCCAAATGGCAGGTTGGTTTTCAAAAGAGCAGAGAATACAAGTGAGGTAACTGGAAACTCACAAGACAAAAGACATTACAAAAGATGACAAAGAGATGGTTCAATATTGTTACAGCTAGCTAGATGATTAAACACATGAGCACCTACTTGTAATGAATAAGGTACTCATTGAAAATTTGAACAGTGTGTTCTCTGGAAAGGTCTTACATCCTGTATGTGGAAGAAACTGATACAACCCTAATGTAAATATTTTCTCCAGTCTACTTGGATTTCCCCCCATAGATAGTCATTTGTGCTGCTTCTGTTGCTGACCATTCAACCCTAGCAAGCGCTGAGCTGGTTCTGAATCTGCCATAAAATAGAGCAGTAAAGTAAGTTACAGCCAAACCCAGATATTGTCAATAATGCAGCACTGAAGCACTTGAGGAATGTGTGGTTTGATATATTGATTGACACTTTAAGTGAGAAGAAAACAGTTCTTAGTCCCATCTCTTTTTATGGCCCTCTTCTTATCCTTTTTGTTGTTATGTTCTGTCAAGTTGTCTCTGACCTATGGTGACCCCGTGAACAGTTATTGCTGAAATATTCTGCTCTCAACAGTTTTGCTCAGCAATTGTAAACTCTAGCCTATGGCTTCCTTTCGGGAGTTAATCCATCTCGTATTTGATCTTCCCATTTTTCTGCTGCCTTTATCCTTTCTTGGAATCTTCTTTTCTTTTGATGTACCTGAAATATGACAGCTTCAATTTCATCAATTTTGCTTCCAAAGATAGTTCAGGTTTTGATTTTCTAGAATCCATTTGTTTGTCAGCACTATATTATCAACAAATCATTTTTTCCTTGTCATCTTTATTTATTGTCTAGCTTTCCTACCCATACATAGTGATTGAGAATTCAAGAATGTGGATGGTCTTGGTCTTTGTCTCTGGTGACACATCCTTATACTTGATGGTTTTTTTAAAAAATCCTTCATTACTGCCCTCCTGATTCTCAACTTTTTTCTGGTTTCTTGCCAGCAATCTCCAGTTAAATTGATGATCGAACTGAGGTGTAAAATTTTTCACTATTTCATTACTTCTTTGCCAACATTAAAGTTGTATAGTCCGTCTTCAGTCATAATATTTGTTTTCTTAATGTTTAATTGCAGTTCTGTTTTGACAATTGTTTTTTATTACTTTCACTTTCAACTTATTGCTACTTTTTGCTAGTAAAATGGTGTCATCTGCATAGCTTAAATTATTGATATTTTCCCACCAATTTCCAGTCTTCCCTCATCTGAATCTAGTCTATCTTTTGGAATGAATTGTTCTGCATCCAGACTGAACTGATGAAAAGATAGTAATAATTTTGTGTCAGAAATTATTCTGGATTGATAGAATTTTTGTGGGAGAAACTCCACACAGGTAACACCCAAATGAGGCTCCTTTCATGTCCCCAGGAGCTGGGACAGAGATAGGTGCTCAATCAGTCATGCAGTACCCAGATTTTGAACTGCCGACTTGCCAGCCTTCCAGCTAACAAGGAAAGCTTCATAACCACTGAGCCACTCCAGCTGTGATGAAAAGATAAAATGCACTTTGCCTTTAGGAAACCATTCTGTCTCTTCATATTCTGTCATAACAATAGCTTCTTCTACACAATAGAGGTTATGTGTAAAGACATGTTGAGGCACACTCATTTTTTAAAGAACAACCCATGGTTCTTATGATCCACTCAGTCAAAAGATTTGCTAGAAGCTATAAAGTGTAGACTGATCTTCTAAAATTCCTTGGTGCTCTTCAGCAGCCTGTGGATATTTGCAGCACGAGTTAAAGTGCCTCTTCCTTTTCAAAATCTAACTTGACCATCAGGCATCCTTTTCCTTTGTTACAGCACATCAAACATTACTTTGCTACTTTGAAAAAA
Organism: Furcifer pardalis; assembly: GCA_030440675.1. NCBI lineage: Eukaryota > Metazoa > Chordata > Lepidosauria > Squamata > Chamaeleonidae > Furcifer > Furcifer pardalis. The sequence goes on from CP126896.1 coordinate 63,227,033, forward strand.
AAAAGTCATAAAACTTGCATTTTAATTAGATTATTATTTCCTGTCTGTTTATTTGCTTATTTAATTCTTTTGTTGATTGTTATTTTGTTATGGGTGGTATTTGGTTTATGTGGGCAGTTATTGGAAATTTTATTTTGTAAGTAGATTTAGTTAAGGAAAAAGACAAATGATTTTTTTTTCTGAAACAAAAAGTTTATCCTGTCCTTTTCCTATGTTTTTCATCCTTACTCTCCTCACTTCCCTCTTCTTCCTTGGTAGAATAAACTTGAGGTCCACATATGAAGCACTTCTCCACCCCATAGGTGACCAACAGCTACTTGCTCCAGCCTGTTGTTGCCCAAGAAATGCACAGAGCCACCCGATTTGGTCATTGATCTCACTTAGTCCAAAGACAATTCACATCCATATTCATTACCTAGAAAAGAACTAGTTTCAGCAGGTATATATTCCATACATTGCAGTGCCCAGTGCTCTACTCTCAATTTATTGTTCCACACCCAAGACTAGGAATTCTAACGATAAATATAGGACCTCTTTCTGATGGCAGGCTGAATACACAAGCTATCTAGCTTCCCCGTAAATAATTTTCAAACTTGCTTACTTAGCACATCTCCATTGAACAAGTATCAATGGAGCTTTAAGTAAAGAAAACAATGGATCACGCTGGATGAGATCTTAGTAGCCTGGACACCTCCAGCCAATATCCCTGCTCAATATTGGTAAACAAAACATGCCAAAAACAGAAAATACCACAGTGATCTGATAATGTGCTGATTGTGTGCCTAGGCACATACTACCAGCATTTTATAAGATTGCTATGACAGGCTCCCCATTTGGATCTTAAATGCTTTGTGTGCATATAAATATTTAATAGGATATTGATTGCATACCTGGGGGTTCAGCATCTTCCACAGAGTGGATGAAACCTGGAAACCTTGAGATTATTGGCTTCGGGCAGTTTCATCCCACTTCAACAGCAGAGCCAAATGCTTGTGAGAGATTTTTGGGAGGTGATGGAAATGAAAACAAATTTCTGCTTCCCTAAGGTGAAGCTGAGGTCTTCAGACAATGCTGCTTTAAAAGTGCTGTTTCATCCCCTCAACCCCATCCTTACTTACAGTTTCTTAGTGATGAGCACTTTTGCCACTGACATAAATAAGAGTTTTGCACAACACCACCCAATCTTGAATGAGTTGGCATTCAGTAATACAGTGGTACCTTGCATTACAAACACTTTGTTTAACATAATTTTTGCATTACGAATGAAAACCCATTATAAATAATGTCTCGTCTTATGATCCCCCCCCGGAACGGATTAATTGGTTTTCAATGGGCTCCTATGGGAAACCATGTTTTGAATTACGAATTTTTTCAAAGCATTCCTATGGGAGAATGCATTCAATGCATTCCTATGGGAAATTCGCTTTACAAATTTTTCATAATACAACCCTCCCTCCCTGGGATCACATTAATTTCATAATATGAAGTACCACTGTAAATAGAATGGCAGAAAGTATGTGGATTGTAATTCCTGTATGGCTACACAAGGTGGCAAATGGTAGATGCAGTCTGGAAACATCTGGAAGGCTACATGTACCTCAGCATTGCTGGAGTTTCTGCATTTGAGAAGTCAGCAAGAAACCTGTGCATAAAGAATTACCACTAACAGAACAAAGTAGTCCTCATCATACTGCCTGGCTCCACCCTTAGTTATACCTATAAATCTCACATTTCTAAAGCTACACTTTATTTTTAACACAGCATTAGCACAAAGAATATTGAACAATGTTTTTCTAAAAGCAAAGATAGCTCTAACTTTAAAAATAGATCTAGTAGCACATACTGTTTCCTCCTAAAACAGGTGTTCATTATTTTCTCTCTTGTCTGCTTTTACTATGTATAAAAAATGCAGGCCACCACACTTTCCTGATAATGTCAGATGGTCTGTTTCTCTGACAACTGAACCATCTCAGTTTCCTCTTCTCAAAAGCGAAAGAAGCTGACACCAGATTTCAGATCCTGAAGGGCAGTGAGTCTGTAACAGAGGAATAATTAGATTCTCAGGGGGAAAGGGCAGTAGGTCAGATGCTGCCATTAAATATTTGACCCTGGTGTACTTCAAATGAGGGAGGCATTTTATCAAATTATCTGCCTGTCCCCTAACGGATATTGTGACAATAATGTGAAGAAGTGAAGAACACTATGTACCAAATCTCACCCCATGTAAACTGCAATCTTATATATATTTCCTTGGGAGAAAGTCTGGCTGAAACACAATGAAACTCACTTCTGAATGGGAAGATAGATCATACTTTTCAAACCCCATGAGAATTCTCATTTATAGCAGAAAGCAAGATAAATAATCTTTTGAATTTTGTATGGGTTTGGCTATATTTATGGATAAAATTGTTGGACTGTTGTTCTCTGATTGTGTTAGCCACCCTGAGTTGCTTCTGTGAGTAGGGTGGGATATAAATAAATAAATACAGTCAAATCTAGCATAGAGAATACCTCGCTTAAAGAGCAGAATTTTCTCTAAATGTTTGCTTCGCTTAACAAATAAAAACAAACAAAAACTCACTTAACAAATAAATCAGGGTTTGCAATCCCTCCCCCCCACACACACACACACCAGAAGTCACATTTGGTCACTTACAACGGTGTTTCGCTTAAAGAGCACTCGCTTAAAGAGCAATCCTGTGAAACACATTGTGCTCTTTAAGGGAGGTACAACTGTAGTTCTTTTCCTACTTGAGATCTCTGTAATTTGTAAATGGCCTTTTCCTTCTTAAGAGGCAAAGTTCACATAGCACAGACACACAGCAGGCATAGAAGAACTGGCTGATTGTTGACAAGGATGCAAAAAAAAAAAATTATCTAAATGCTTCAAATTCTTAAATTCAGCAACAAACATAGTTTTGGGTAGTTTACATAAATTGTACAACAATTTGGATTTTCGTATAAAATATTATTTTCTCTAAAACTCTACCATGAGTGCTAAGAATTCACTTTCTATCTTTTCTGTTGAAATTATTTATTGTTGCCTGTTAAGGTGGAACCAATAAAAAATTATGTCATTTGGCATAAGCATATATTAAAATGTTTCACTTTTTGTGAGTAGACAAAGAACCTTAGTTACTCATTTAGATGGCAAAGCTGCTATCAGCACCATTATTTATACACATTTTAAGAAAGGGAAAAACTTGTATTAAAATTGTAATACTCAATATATATCGATAACAAAAGATGAATACAAGTCACATTTGACTTCTACAATCACAAGAGGTGCTCAAAGTGGTTACCATCAGTGTCCAAACAGTTTTCTATGATATACCACATCCTTTAAGGTCCACCATTGGTACAAGTCAAGAGGGTATTAAGCCAGGAGACCTTTGGGGAAACTCAACTGCACCTCTTCAAAATGGTCTTGTGATCTTCGAACAGCAATCGTGCTTCCACTATTTTCTTTCACTGTCCTACCTACTGCATGGTGATGCTAGCATTCTTTCTTTTGAGTGAACGTCATATACCACATTGCTACCACAATTCAATTCAACTTTGAAAAATAAGACATAGTTGACATATCTTAAAATGTGTAAACATTTTGGCACCTTCTATATGCAACAGGCAGAAAGAACATTGTAGCTATAAGAAATATGTCTCCCTCCTTGTAACCAAGAGCCTCAGGAAACAGAACAGAACAAAACTAAGCCTTAAAGCAGTGGTCCCCAACTTTTGGGTTTTGGACTTTAATTCCCAGAAGCCGAAGTCAATTCCCCAAAGCACTGATCAGCCAATGTATTGTCTTAGGCTTCTGGGAATTGAGGTCCAAAACCCAAAGGTTGGGGGCCACTGGCTTAAAGGCTTACCAACCTTGTTCTTAACTGGAGAAGTCATTGCCATGTATGCAGAGCATGAGAAACAACAGATAAACTAGATTTTAACTTAAAAAGAAATTAAGTGCTATTACATATTAAAGGGGGAAAAGAATATGGCATATTTGTTAACAAAAATAAAGCAATGGTGATATAATACCACAGGGCTTCTTCCCTTGGCACAATTTAATTAAACAAAACATGTGGAAGTATTTCTGAGAACCATAGTAGCAATATAATTAAGAATACACCTATCATGCATTTAATTAGTCCCTAGATTACACACCATCACAAAGCTTCTTCGTGCATTGTCAGGCATTGTCTCAGCAAAGGACCCAGTTTCTTGTAAGTTCCTTCAGAGTCAAACAAAGAAGAAATTATTTCCAAATTGTCTTTCTTAGCGAATACCAGTGAATTAGCATCAGCAGGATTGCTGACATAATTGATAACCTTTATCATTGTATTAACTATTTCCTGGCATGATGCAAGCCTGTAAAATGATGACACACATTTGTTCCCATTGTTGTGTAACTACAAGGATAACTCTTTTGCCATGACAGTCCCATTCACATCTTCAGTCGTGCATAAGCTGAATATGTGGGAGAGGGAAACAATATGCTTCCTGGGTCAGAAATTTATGCATTTGGATAAAATAGTAAAATGGGTCTCTATGGCCATTACAGATGTAGAGACATATTTCATGCCATAAGACACTTATGGTCAAGAAAGACTACATTTGGGACAGAAAGAGATATCACAGAGCATCTGCTATTACAAGAGAATTTTTAACTGCTGAAAATTACAGTAGGAACTTTGCCTTATGTTATTTGTAAATCATTGTGCTTTGTTTTGTGAGGGTCTTCAGGATTTAAACACAGGATTCCTTTTGGATGTGATCTGTCAGGCATAAAGATAGATCTGAATCATGTCTTTACAATAGTAATGGGATTTCTCATCACAGTTAATTTATAATATCTATTTCTGCTGTTACATGCATTTTATAAATGTGGGTCGAAAGTGGGTCAAGGCTAAAAGTAATCACACGGGAATTATCTATGTACTGATGGAAGCTTGTGATCTGAACAGGAGAGATGCTCACCTTGAAAAGGGAGATCACTTCTTTGTTTAGAACAGAAGCCACCTGTGCAATGTAATTTCCCTCCCAGATCTAAAAAGAAATGGGAGAAATCTATTTGGTACTTAATATGTCTGTTACTGGTGTACTGCCCTTTTCTCTTTGTAGAGAACAGTTTCATTTCCAGCCATGGTCACTCAACTGAGATTAGAAAGAAATCATGTTTCACCACTGGACCCTGTGTAATGAGCACAAAAAGGAGACAGTCTGTTCAAGACTACATTGGGTTTGTGTTTCATCTTCTAAAGATAGCAAAGACTAGCCCAAATAATATGGTAAAATGATTTCCTTAATCCTGGGTTTATAGAAAATAACTGATATCGAGCAAGGAGGGGAATTGTGGGCCTCCAGATGTCGTTGAACTACAGCTGCCATACTAGGTCACCACTGGCTCTGCTAGTGCAAGCATACAACATCTGGAGAGCCATAGATGCCAATTCCTGATGTAGAATAAATGGGGATTCAATGTATTTGCTTATTATTTACTTTCATGTTATCATTCTCCACAGTTGCAGGTTTTCCAACTGGACAACCTCTGGCATAGAAACCCAGTTGAGAAAAATGACACCCCAAGAGAAGCCTTGAAGTTCTAAGCACTATGTAATATGATGACTGGGCAACATCTACCTGTGATTCTTTCATATGAACCATCCTTAACTCCATTCTAATTTTCAGTCAACAGAACTGTTTTCTGGGCTGGGGCTGGGGGAGAAGGTGTGGAAAATGTTTTGACTCCCTTCCCCCATCTGCACATCATTCTCTTGAGAATAAAATGAAGGGGATTTCAACACCTCATTTTAAGATCATTATGCTGTTCCAATCTTTTTTTTTTTTTTTTGCACATCACTTCCTAGTCTGATAAAGGCAGTGATACCAGGAAGTTGCCATTTTCCTCCTCTAAGATTTGGAACATTGTGTCAAAGCCCTAGAAACCTAACATTAAGTCAGCTCTTAACATGCAATGTATGAATCTCAGAGCTAATGTGACCCAGTGCTTCTAGTGCAGGAGTTCTCAACCTTCTTAAGCCAGAGGCTGGGTCATTATTTATTTATTTATTTAGATTTATATACTGTTCCAATCAATAGACTCTGGGTGGTGTACACAGTCCAGCGAACACCTCACTGGCTGCTCAGCAAAACTTAAAAACAATATTAAAACAGTTAAAAGCCCTTCAATAAAACCAATTACAAGAGGGGGAAAACCTCAGATGAGCAAAAAAGGAGAGCTTGTTGACAAACCTGGCCCCCAGACCCATTCTGCTAACTGTGTTTTCAATTCTCTCCTAAATGGAAGCAACTGGGCCTGGACGTATAATCCTACCAGGATGAGGTTCAATAATGTGGGGCCTATGACTGAGAAGGCACTTTTCCTCGTGTTGGAGAGGCGCGCCTCCCCAACAGATGGTATATGGAGGGTGCCCTCTCGGTTTTCTCTCATGGGATGGGTCGATGTCCTAGGGACCCTGAGGTATCCTGGACCGTTACCATGAAGGGCTTTAAATGTGATAATCAGTGCCTTGAATTGCACCCGGAGACATATAGGCAGCTAGTGCAGCTCCCACAACAGTGGCGAGGCATGGGCGAAATTACCACACCCCACCACTGTCACACCCCACCACTGTATGGGCCGCCGCATTCTGGACCATCTGCAGTCTCCGGATGGTCATCAAGGGCAGCCTCATGTAGAGTGCATTACAATAGTCCAAACAGGAGGTGACCAGGGCATGGGTGACCATGAGCAAGGCCTCAGACAGCTTTGGGGGCCAGGTGGCCATTTTGCGCTGCCTTCACCACATGACACTTCCAGGCATGGTGAACACAGTTGGGGGGGGCACATAAAATGGTGCCGCGGCCCAAGGGCCACATCCAGCCCACGAGCCATAGGTAGAGAATCCCTAATCTAATGCATTGATGCATGCATGATAACGATGGCTCTGGAACCCTTATGTGCAACTTAAGGCATTGGGGGTAGCGTTACAATGGTTCATATTATGTTTGGAGCTGAAAGCAAACTTTTTTTTTTTTTTTTTACAAATGATGCTTGCTTTATAATGAACAGACTTTAACATTCTGAGCCATGTCAATATGAACTTTAGCAAGTCACTAATTTACATGTGTCTTTTATCATCAGCTTCTGTCATTAGAAAGGGAGTTATTTGGGTAATTATAGATGGATATACAGTCTTACTCCAATAAGGAAATACAGATGCCCTTCTTTAATTCTGTGATTAGGACAAGTTGTGATGCAGTGCTAACTACCCGTTAGATTACTTGTAATGTGAGGGAAGAACAATAAGGGAAAAGAATGACATAGCATTCAAATTCATCTAATATCCTCCTTATCTGGAATAAACAGAATATCTTGAACATGCTTGTTATTGGTATTCACTAGTTCAGTGGTTCCCAACTTGGGGCACATGCCCCACAGGGGAGATTCAATTCCCAGAAGCCTTTTTGTTGTTCAGTCGCACAGTCAATTCCGACCCTTTGCGACCCCATGGACCACTGTCCGCCAGGCACTTCTGTCCTCCACCATCCTCCTCAACTCACTCAGCTTTGTACCCATTGTGTCTACAATACCATCTAGCCATCTCATTTTTGGCTGCCCCCTTCTTCTTTTGCCCTCCACCTTTCCCAGCATCAAGGCTTTCTCAAGCAAATCCTCTCTTCTCATTTGATGTCCAAAGTACTTTAGCTTCATCTTTACTATTTGACCTTCAAGGGAGCAGTCAGGGTTGATTTCTTCTAAGATTGACCTATTTGTTCTCGCTGTCCAGGGGACTCTCAAAACTCTCCTTCAACACCACATCTCAAAGGCATCTATTCTTCTGCGCTCAGCTTTCCTAATGGTCCAGCTCTCACAACCATACATTCCCACCGGAAATACCATTGCTTTGACTATACAAATTTTTGTTTGCAATGTGATGTCTCTACTTTTCACTATGCTCCCCAGGTTTCTCATAGCTTGCCTCCCAAGAATCAGTCACCTTTTTATTTCATGGCTGCAATCTCCATCTGCAGTGAGCTTTGATCCTAAGAAAGTAAAATCTGTCACTGCTTCTACTTCTTCCCCATCTATTTTCCAGGGACTGATAGGGCCTGTTGCCATTATCTTGGTTTTCTTTATATTGAGTCTCAAGCCAGCTTTTGCACTTTCTTCTTTCAACCTAATCAGGAGCTTTTTAAAGTTCTCCTCACTTTCTGCCATTAGGGTGGTATCATCTGCATATCTCAAGTTGTTGATGTTTCTCCCAGCAATTTTGATCCCAAATTGTGATTCCTCCATCCCTGCATTGCTCATTATGTGCTCTGTGTATAAGTTGAATAAGCAGGGTGACAAAATGCAGCCTTGTCTTACTCCTTTTCCTATTCCAAACCACTCTGTCATTCCGTATTCTGTCCTAACTCTTGTTTCTTGATTCATGTACAGGTTTCTCATGAGGCATATAAGGTGTTCTGGTATTCCCATCTCTTTAATTACTTGCCACATTTTGTTGTGGTCCACACAGTCAAAGGGCTTAGTGTAATCAATGAAGCAGAAGTATACTTGTTTCTGATATTCCTTTGTTTTTCCCATGATCCAACGTATGTTGGCAATGTGGTCTCTAGTCCTCCTGCCTCTTCTGAACCCCGCCTGCACTTCTGGTAATTCTCTCTCCACATGCTGCTGCAGTCTATCCTGTATTATCTTGAGCATCACCTTGCTAGCGTGTGGGATGAGCGCAATTGGTCGATAATTTGAACATTATTTGGCATTACCCTTCATTACCAGAAGCCTAAGACAGCACATTGGCTGCTCAATGCTTTGGGGAATTAACTTAGGCTCAGTGGTGGGATGTCAAAAATTTTACTACCCCACTGTGACATCATCACAGTGTGGGTGGAGCTAACATCATGATGTCATCACATGGGCAGAGCAAGTGTCATGACATTGTGGGCAGGGCCAAAGAAATAATTATAGTAATAAAATGATAATTATAAATAAGTGTGCGCGTGCGCGTGCGTGCACACACACACACACACACACACACACACACACACACACACACACACACACACACACACACCTCAAAATAAAACTGGAAATAAAATAAATAAATAAATAAATAAAATAGAAAATACATTAAAATACACCCACCCACCCACCCACCCCAAACACAAATCAACCAGAGCTTTTAAACCAGAGATTAAAGCTTATTCTAGTTAATCTTTCTCACACTAGGTCAGATGGAAGGAACTACAGAATGAACTCAGCACAAGATGGCTTCATTTTGGCACTTTTCAACTTTTCAACAGTTAAAGAAGTTAGGTACTAAGTCTTTGCCTAACCAGTTTTCTAGGATAATATGCCTTAATGTAAATGTAAAACAGCTGTACCTCCTTAAAGGTTCTCTAATTGGAACAGCAATTGGAACAGCACAGGTGTAGCTTATTGATGAGGTAACTCCAAGACTTTGCTTAAAAACCCCAAGCCAGGCCACCAGGCCTTTTTAGGAACTGTGGTAGTACGTCAATATAGGTAAAAGTATTAAATACACATTAAAATACACACACACACACACCACATCCAAGGGTGAGTCACTTACCCTGGGGAACAGGCTATAGGGAGCTTCAGGCTAGCAGCTTCTCCTCCTCCTCCCCGCTTAGGAGGACAGCAAGGAGGCCGTGCATGCACACCAAGTGCTTGGTGCATAGGCGCAGTGGGGGAACCAGTGAAAAGGTAAGTCCCAAAGGTGGTTCCCCCAAAAAGCTGCTACCGGTTCTCCAGGACATTGGGAAAAGTTACTACCAGTTCTAGCAAACTGGTGAAAACCTATTACATCCCATCACTGCTTAAGCTTCTGGGAATTGAAGTCCAAAACCCAAAGGTTGGGAAACACCGATCTAGTTAAGATCTTTGATGAGTGTGAAATATCATGATTTGTTACTTGAGAATGTAGTTCTGTGTAGCCATATGTAGAAGTTTGCCCCCAAACACACTTGCATGTTCATGTATATTGGGGAAAGTTATGCTGGCTGTTTCAAATCCAAAACACTATCTTGTTTGAGCATTGTAATTTCCTTGCATTGCATGATTGTCCTCACACCCAAGTATAGAATTTGGGAGTAGCATTGTTTTATACAGGACATAAAAGTGAAAGAAGGAAATGTAATATTCTCATTGCACATTTTGATAAGCAATAGCCATTTTGTGGGAACTTTCAGCACTGCAGGGTTTTTCAGGCTAATCTTATATCTTGAAAACATATTGGAAATACAGTACATGATTTTCCTTCAAGTAGTTCGTAAATTTTAAGTACCCAATTCTTACTCTGCTTTTTTCTATTCTTTCACTGTGATAAATCTTCACTCTGTCATTCATCTTCTGGGATAAATCATAATGGAACACGTCACAGATACAACTAACATTACAATATGGGAACTACATTGCAGAAAGATAACAGGTGACATCAAACATAGTTTTCTGAAATTTCTTTTCAAAGGAAGGCAGTTGCTGCTACTTCTTTTATGATGACAGGGCTGCCAACTGGTTAAAGGTGCCTTAACTGATTAAATCAGCTAGCATAGGTACCTGTTGAATGATCTGAGGACTGTTCATAGTGCTGATTTTTTAAAGAGATAATTTATAATTTTAAAGAAAGAAAAGCCTAATTGACACACACACAAATGGCATTTGCTCATTGCTTTAGGAAACAGGAATATTGTTGTTGGCTGCTACTTGTGTCCCGAGTGTACATTTCCCCCTGAAAACCATTTGGTGTGAATTTGTTTAAGATGAATCTTAGCTTGCTATGAAGTGACCCACACACTATGATCACAGAGCCATCTTCTGCATCATGTATGAGATGAGACATGCAGGATTTGATGTGGTTCCTCCTCCACTCATTTTGCCGTTGGGCCCGATATGATGGTTTCTAGTGGCATTTCCTCCACTGAAGGGGATCATCATCCCACCTAAAGGGGCTCATCCACCCATAGCCATTGGCATCTTTAGGGAGTCAGGTTATTTACCACTGCACAACACTTGGTGTTAAGTTTCTGGCTATAGCAGGAAGTCTGGCCGGACATTACCAGGAATATATTACTCCAGAATCATATTACAGTAATACCTCGGATAACGTTTACCTCGGATAACGCTTAAATCGTATAATGTTAAGTAATCTGGGGAGGAGAATTGGATTGAATAACATTAAGGTCCTATGGGATGGATCAGATAACAACTGCTAAAGCCTGTGCAGTTACAATGTATCTCTATGGAGCTTTAAATTTATCCGATCCATCCCATAGGATTTTAACATGGATCGGATAACACTAAAAATTGGATAACACCAAGACATGTGGAACCAGCGTTATCCGAGGTATTACTGTACCTATTTTTATAGGCTAGCTCTGTATAAAATTCAGCAGTAGATTGCTATAAAAAGTCAACATTTGCTTTTGCATACTGACCAAGAGAAACTGTAGACTGAGCTCAGTCTTTTCTGCACATGAAGCATGGGCTCTGCTACTGAGCTATTTCCCTTTTCCTTTTGCTGAATCCTGAGTGGATTATGTATTTTACAAGTGGTGCTCTGAACATTCAGGATGGGAAGCGCAGTTGCCAATATCTTGACAAGTAGTATGTCGCCAGTACAGGATGTCTTCTATCTTGTAGCTAGAGGAGCGGTAGCTGAATTATATGAATCATTGAGAACAGCTGCAACCTTGACTTTGCTTCGTGTACTAAACCTGTAGCAGTTGTAAGATTTTTGCATTAGTGCCACTTCACTTGCTGTCAGTCCTGCCAAAGATATAAAAGCACTAATATCTCCTGGCTTCAGAGGCTGTGTTCTTTTTTTTTTCTTTTTTTTTGCTAAAGAGAGCAGGACTAGTTTCATCATTTACCAATTTCAAAATATAACACATGGCACCAGCACAGAGAAATGATGTTATTCATATCTCTGACCAACACAGAAACAGCAAATCATATTCTTTTCTATTTTGATAGTGCATTTTAGCAGCTGTTCCAAAGTCTACTGTAACAGTGCAGATCAAAGTGATACTATGCTAAGACCACAGTTTATTTTTCAAGCAGCAACAGTATTCAAGTCATTGAAGATTTCTCTGAGGAATACAGTTTGAAGGTATTTGGCAGCTTTGTACTGGAAGTGCCATAAATGTACCTAGTGCATTTTCTTCCATATATATCTCTGTGAAAATAACTTGACTGGTCACAGTTCCCTCTCTTTGCCACAATGGGACTATAGTTTTACCCTTAGTTTGGGAACAGGTGGCTGGATTTGTCTGTTTTAGTTCCCATTTGCAAGGAATGGCCAGGGTGCATTTGTCCATTCCTCCTTTCCTGATAGGAAGAGTGGGAGATAAGAAATAAGATCCCTCTCCTGTGATCTAGAGACTGTGGTGGCTCAAGTGGTTAAGACCCTGAACTTGATGACTGGAAGGCCAGTGTTCAATACCTGAGTACTGCACAATGGAATGAGCTCCCATCTCTGGCCTAGCTCCTTCCAACCTAGCAGTTCAAAATCAAGAAACTGCAAGTAGATAAACAGGTACCATTTTGGTGGGAAGGTAAACAACCTTCTGTGCACTCTGGTATCAAGGCATGTCTGCCACATGTCCATGGAAGGTCTGCAAACGCAGATAGTGCTGGCTTTTTGGCTGCAAACAGAGATGAGCACTGAACCCTAGAGTCGGATCGACTGGCTTTCGAGCAAGGGTGACCTTTACCTTTACCTGAGATATATAAGCACCAGTGATTTCTTAGTTTGATCTTTTCAAATGCTTTGTCTATATATCCATACAGCACAAACAGAAACCCAATCTACAAATGTGCAATTAGTGTTTAACACACATTTCCATGTACTTCAATGAGGTCAAAATTCATATCAAGATTCTCTTGTAAGCAAAAGAAAAATGAGAAAATTTGAGGGTTAAATATATTTTTGTTCAGTTTCCTGTAAACCTCAATTGCACTAGGATTGCACAGTAAAAAAAAATCTCTTCTGGAACTTGCTTTTATCCTCATAACATCTGCAAACCTGTCAGCTTGCAGAGCCTCCAGATTGGCTGAATGCTCTGCAGTTATTCTGTGAGGTTTTAAATTGGAATAAACCATGACCACTCTGAAATGCTTTTGGTTGACTTTCTGATGTTACAGTCCTGGCAGAAAAGTGTTGCTTTTCACTGCCCCACCAGTGCACCCTCTTCTTGAAGGAAGTAAAGCACCCTCCCATTTCTAAATTCCATAGTAAGAATGGGTTTTTGACAAGTCAACTAGAAACTCTCCTAGAGTGTTCTGGAGTCAAGCAGGCTCCCAAAGGTTCTCAATGAATCTATAAGGATGACATAATCTTATCAGGAAATTACACGACCAAGACAACAGGATTATTATGCCTGTCCCCCATCCCCACAACTCAGCTTACCCTCCAAACCACTTCTTGCATACATCCTGATTTAAATATGTATCCAAGGATACGCTGGGATATGCCTCTGGTTGGCATCCTAAACCATCCCAGATAAGGCGTTCTTGGGATGAACATTCAAATCACTCAAAACAATGATATTAGGGGCACCTCATCACTAATTATAAGATGACCCAATTTCAACGCACTGTTGGATAGTAAAGTGAGTGGCAGTCTAATTGAATTGCCAAGCAAACTGCCATTGATGCCCATTATTAGATAGAGTCTCAAACCTTGATTCTGATCAAATAGATTCCCCAAAGAAGGAAAAAATATCCTGTAGACCGGGGGTACCCAAACTTGCTTTCTGAGCTTTTGAAACTAAGAAGTCTTTGCTTCCTAAAACGTTGTTCTGTAAGCTACTTTTGCTAAAATATACTGTTTAAAATACCAGAAGATGACTGGAGTGTTTACTTGGCTATGCACTACCGTACTTACAGCAAGCTAAAACCCTGGGCTCGTTAGCTAGGAGGGTGGCAGCTCAGAAGGAGGAATCCCAACTATGTGTAGGCCAAAGTCCTACTCATGAGTAATGGCATTCCTGGCAGTTATTGCCTCCTAAAATTCCATGTTCTCTCCCCCGCCCAAATCTAGGCTCAGTTTCACTCCTCCTCCTTTTCCTTCTGAGTGACATTCCCAAGCCTCTGCCTTTTTCTTCAGCCATTCCCAGTGGGATTTTTGTACCTTCATCTTGGAGTTTTCTTCTTTGTATTTTTACCTTTGATTTTTTTTTTAAAAGGGATCTATCACGTATTTCTTTGGAATATTTTTTTCTGCTTTCAGAGACCCTGCCTGCTTATCCCAGCATATCTCTTTAGGATTGTTTATTTCTTTCCTTCTGAATTCTTTGGAAATTTTTCTCTCTATTTTTTTTTAAAAAGTCTGCCCTCTTATGCTGGATTTAAAAAAGAGAAGGCCTTAATTAGTAGGGAAGAGAAAGATTTCCCTATATTGAAGTCATTTTGGTTTGGTTAGGAGGATTATATTATCTTTATTTACTTTTCTTTATCTGTCTTTGTCTTACTATTCTCACTGTGTTTGTGTGTGTGTGCTTTTGTTGTTTCCTTTTTAAAAAAAATGGCATTTGGTTAATTTATTGAGTATTTATTGGTATTTGTTGTCAGTTGTTTTGGTGACTGGGTATCTCTGTATTCCACCCAGCCTGTACATAGCTGAATGGCCGCTGTCTTGCCTTTTTTCTGCTGTACTGCCCAGCCCCAGAGGGTTTGCTGTACTGGGTAAGTGGGCAATAAATTCATACAGCACTGAAGTTTCCCATATGTTAATGTAAACAAGTGCATGCATGGATTTATGATGATTTTTCTTTCTCATATACTATTGTCTCCTCTTAGAGTAGACTGTTGCATTTCTTCTGCTTTTCCACAATAGATTTTAGAAAATGTTTTGGCTTTTAGAGTAGTACTAGTGAACATAAATGGTAGATAAAAGGCACATTTGCTTGAAAGCTAGTCATGTCCAACTCTAGGGTGCATTTTTATCTGCAGTCCTTTCTGTGTTCATGTGGCAGGCATGACTAGACAATGGAGCACATGGAATGCTGTTACCTTCCCACCAAAGTGGTGTCTATTTACTAAAAAAGAAATTTATAAGGAATTAAGGTTGAACTGGCTTCAAATACTAACACTGGATAGGTGGAATAAATAATATAAAGAGAAATTACAACCTTCAAGACAGTTGACAGACTTTGAGGAAATGCTATATAAGATAAGGAAAGGTTCAATGGTATAGCGGCCAACCGTCACGGATTCTCAGGGACAGTCCCGATTTGAGAGGGGGAATCCCGAGTTACCATTTTTAGGAAAATGGTCACGGAATTCCCCCATGACGTCCCGGCTGTCCCGATTTTTCTTTGGCAGCAGGCATTTAAAAAAAAAAGGAGCAAGAAATGGCTCCAAAAATTCAGCGATGTGATTGGATCTCTATGTCAGCTGACATAGAGATCCAATCACATCGCTGAATAGGTGTTTCCCCTATTCAGCGATGTGATTGGATCTCTATGTCAGCTGACATAGAGATCCAATCACATCGCTGAATAGGTGTTTCCCCTATTCAGCGATGTGATTGGATCTCTATGTCAGCTGACATAGAGATCCAATCACATCGCTGAAATTTTCCCCCTTCCTTGTTTCCCTACCGGAGTTTTTAAAAAAGCCTCTGAGTCTGATCAGCTGTTAGTCGGGAGAGAAAATAAGCAGAGCTTCAAGGTAAGCAGAGTTGGGGGGTGTATTCTCTGTGTCCGAGCAGGCAGTATAAAATGGCCTGATGGCTTATTTTCGGGGGGTGGCTTATATTTCTATATACTGAGTATATAGAAAGATAAGCCACCCCCCGAAAATAAGCCATCAGGCCATTTTTGGCCATTTTGGGGGGGGAGAATATAAGCCATGGCTATTATAAGCCATGGCTTATATTCTTCCCCCCCCAAAATGGCCAAAAATGGCCTGATGGCTTATTTTCGGGGGGTGGCTTATATTTTTAGAGCCCCCCCGAAAATCGGCACATGGCTTATTTTCCAATAAACTGTGCATGCGCAGAAACTCAATCTGATGCATGCACAATGCATCAGATTGAGTTTCTGCGCATGCACAGTTTATTGGAGCCATTTTTTGCTCCTTTATTTTTTGGCCCCGCCCATGACATCGTGACGTTGGCCCCGCCCATGACGTCATGACGTTGGCCCCGCCCCACTATCCCGAATTCAGTTTTGTAAGGTTGGACACCTTATGGGGATAAAAGGAGTAGTAAGTAAGTTATACAAAATGATAAACAGTGCCGAAGAAACTCAGGATGTTCTTAAAAGATTGTGGGAAATGGATTTAAGTACCTGCTTATGAACTGTTGTTTTCTTATGGTTAAGGTGAGAGCCCTGACATTGTTGGATCATGTACTGTATTTTTATATTGTATCATATTACTGAAACTATGTCATGTATATGTAACTGGAATTGTACTTTGTAACCTTATTTTGCAGTGTGGTTTTGTTTTATTGCACTGCTGTACTGTATTGTTATATTTATTGCATTATACTGTATGACCTTTGATTATGTTATATTACTTTTGATTGTCTTATATATATGGTTTCTGTAAACCGCCCTGAGTCGGTTGCACCGAGTAGGGCGGTGTACAAACTGAATAAATGAAATGAATGAATTAACATTTCGGACAAGAACTGGAAGAAAAATGGAAAAATAGGATTATGCAAATCTGTCCACAAAAGTTAAAGAACACAACTACAAAATTTTGTGGCGGTGGTATATGACGCCAGTTTGGCTAAACCAAATAAATAGTAGCAACTCAAAAAAGTGTTGGAGATGTCATCAGGAAATTGGGACATACAAACATATGTGGTGGGATTGTAAAATTATTTCCAATTTCTGGCATAAAATGGAACAAGAAATAGCAAAAATTTTAAACTTCAACTTAAAGTTGAATGAAAAAATTGTTTTATTAACAGATTTAGAGGAATTGAACTTAGAGGAAAATATAAAAGAGTTATTATCTATTTTCTTAACGTTGGCAAGACAAGAAGTGGCCAGAAATTGGAAAGGTGATATGAATTTAGAAATTAGTAAATGGTATACTGATGTTTGGGACATGGCGCTAAATGAAAAACTTACATGGGAATTAAATATAAAAAGGGGGTTAATAAAACAAAATAGATTTTGGGACATTTGGAAACCTTTTTTGCAATATACATTGAGGGGGGGAAAGGTGAAAAACCTGCACCGAATACAATGTATTTTTGGCAGAATGACTGAGGTGTAAAAGGGATGGTTGGCAGACTCAAGGACCTTAGTGCACTGGGTGATATATGTATTATGTTTTAAAAAAATAACAAAGTTGTAACACCATGCTGAAGAGGATAATTGATACAAATGTGAAAGTATACAGTATATATGAATATAAATAGTATGGTTAAGACATTGAATGCATTGAAAATAACTGAATTAATATGTTATTACATTATGTATATTGACTTGTATTTTTTATCTTCAATACTGTGAGATATAGTTTGCAATTGTTCTTTGTTTGTAACTGTTTTTTGTTTCGTTTTTTAAACATTTTTCTTTTTGTGGTTAAATTCTAATAAAAATATTTCAAAAAACAAAAAACAAAGTGGTGTCTATTTATCTACTTGCAATTTCTTGCTTTTGAACTATGTTGCTAGGAGCTGGGACAGAGCTGTGATCTCATTCTATCATGTAGCACTCTGATCTCGAACTGCTGACCTGCCAACCTTCCAGTCATCAAGTTCAATGTTTTAACCACCAAGCCACCACAGAACATTTAAAAGAGGCTTTCCTCATTCATGTAAAATGGAAGAATCAGTACAGTAAAAATTACAAAATTAAAAGAAAGCAAGAAGGCACCTCTTTAAAGTACCCAAAATGAAAGAATTTAAAAATATTCATGGTATAGATCTCTAGTGAATTATCTCAGGAGAAGTTGGATCCTGTTATTCCATAAAATCAGCATTCAAGAAATTACCTGGATTTTCTAAAGCTAATGGAAATTGCAATCCCACAGCATTTGATATGTTTTTGTTGGTATTCAGTCACACAGTCGAATCTGACCCTTTGTGGACCCCATGGACCACCGCATGCCAGGCACCCCTATCCTCCACCATCCTCCTCAATTGATATGTTTCATGTAACCAATCTCAGGTTGGGAGAGGGAGATAAAGACCTGGATTTTGATCTAAAACACCAAGAAAGCAAAAACACCTGTTTTATAAAAAATAATATATAATGTGTGTTCAACAATGATAAATTGAATTACTTGTGCACACCTCTATTCTGAAGAAAAGGGGATGATGGATTACTTTGCAACTAATGTCACAGTTTCACTGCCCTCTCAACAAGCAAGTGAAAAAAGAGAGAGGAAATGGGCAGCATAAGGAGCAGAGAGCTTGGTAGGAAGGGATGCAGCCAGAGCAGCATTAGATATGGATTCAATTTGCCCTAAAAGCCAATTTGTCATGATTTTGGCTGGGTTTTGAATATTTTTTAAAGTACAGTATGAGATGACATGTGTGATCATTTAGTAAAATTATGAGCACATAAAGTATGCCCCGTTGCTTTGAAAATATGCACACAGAATGCAAAATGTCTCCCATTTTATATAATTAGCAAATTATCAAAAGTGTTTTAGATGCCTTTGCTGTTGCCGCGAGGAATAGAAAAAAGAAGTTGTTCTGGACAGCATTTCGATCTAATAACCATGGCTGTTGTTGTTGTGCATAAGGGGGAAATGCCCAAGAACACAATATTGTACAGAGGAAAGTTTTCAACATTTCTGGATCTTTACAAGTATTTATGTCAAAAAGCAGCTATTAAATTGCCATGAAGTAGACAGGGATTGATGGATAATATGAACAACCCCATGTCATTTAAATAGCAATAGCAATTGCACTTATATACTGCCCCATAACGTTTAGTGCACTCTCTGGGCAGTTCACAGGTAATCAGCCTTTTGCCCCAACATACTGGGTACTCATTTTACCGACCTTGGGAGAATGGAAGGCTGAGTAAAATTTGATCCACGACCACCCCAGGAATATCACAGACAGGGAGAATGAGGGGCAGCTGTGTGGACCTGCCAGCCCAGCCATAAAAGACCTTGCTGCTGCTGTCTCCATGACCACCCCAAGAACATCACAGAACTCTCCCTGCCGGTTGGACAGGGAGAATGAGGGGCAGCTGTGTGAACTGGCCAGCTGGCTGAAGACTACTGTCTCTCTTGATTGTACTGTATTTTTTACACTGTATTTTATGCTATTGTTTTATTGTTTTTTCTTTTTATGTAAAATTTATTGATTGCATTATCTGTGCTGCATCTGTTGTTATATTTTATATTATGCTGTATTTATATTTGAGATTGTGATTCTGTATATGTTGCTTATGTTATGTGAGCCGCTCTGAGTCACCTCAGTGACTAATTTAATTTAATAATAATCAAACTCACAACCTTTTGGCTCCAGAACAAGAGTTTAACCACTGCACCACCAGGACTATAAAATTTTATTTTAGCTGAAAAACCCTTCAACATCTGGATGTGTCTTTAGGAGAATCAAGAGTTTAAAATGATTTGTGCAACATAATTTCCAGGTCATTTTAGATTCCCACCACCCAAAAATGACCTGCTAACTTACAATTTGACATAACCATCATCAAGTGATTTATCATTACAGCTAAAGGCTCTTTCAGATGGTCTTTGCTAACTCTTAGCTCTCTCTCTTTCTTTATTTCAAAAGGCAAGAAAACATCTGGAAACATGCACACAATCTGTTCATAGAGCATTTGGTCCAACATAGCTTTTTTTTCTCACGTTGTCTAACACAAGGAATGAGTTTGGTAATTGGAAGATAGCTTTCTAGTCTGCTTTCTTTGACATGGGCATGACAACATGGGCATGACAACATTAGTTTACCTGAGAGATTAAATGGTGTGTCTGTTCCTCTGCTGTATGTGTTGTACTTAATCACATCATTTCAGTAAGTCCAAAACAGCCCTTCAAAGAGAGGGGCTACAGTCACAATCCAGCTTTACTTGCCTCAGTCCTCTCCCAGCAACCTTTGTACAGATCATGTGCTCATCTTCTGGAATCATCCCCTGGCTGTTTTCCTTGTTTGGTATCTCCATGCATATAGTACTGTGTGAATGATGCTAATCTCTATGTGAATTGTAGACCATCTTGACGCCTGCCATTGTTGTTGTCAACATTCAAGCTGCCCTTTGCTATGTAAAGCTTGGCATCCTTTTTTCCTGTTGACAACTCAGGCACAATATTGTGCAGTAATATTGACCATTTGCTGGAGTTTTGAATCATGGATATAGAAACACAAAATCCCATATCTATAAACTGGAGGGTTTTGGTTTTGGTTTGATGAACTGAATGTATGATTAGATCTTTTGCTATACAGTAACAGTTATGAAAACTGGAATGGCTGCGTGGAAAAAAGTATATAATAATCCTTGGCATTTGTGACCTCTTTGCAAATTTTGCATTTAATAGAGAAATCAATGTGATTAGATGTTCATGATTATGCTGCAATTGTAACAACTTATTTTTGTCTTCCTGTTTGTTTTGCTTTACCATGGCTGGGCTGACCCTAATTTACTGGGATGAAAGGTAGCAACACCATTGGGACTTTTTAAGAGCGGTTTTAACTGGCATAACTCTATGCTTTTTAGTACATTATAAAATCCATCAGTAGTCTGGTCCTCTGTTGTGACTTTAAAAAGTGCCAAATGTTACAGAGCAACCCTTTGTGTTCAATGGCCTATTGTGCTCAAGAATGAATGAATAAGAACCTTGATTACCTTACAAATAAATCTGGTTAAGTCTTGTATTAATTAAAATGTGTGGAACTGAGGCTATTCTGAACTATTTATAAGTGATTTAATTCATATCAGCAGCTAATTTGTATTTAATGCAAACTAATGGGTTTTATGTAAATGGAGCATGTGGCAGTCTATTTAAAAAACAAATTATCTCTAGTTTCATTTCAGTTATTTTAATTAAATTTAGAGTGTGTGTTGTGGGGGAGGGGATATGGGATGCATTATATATGAAGGCTTGATGGTTAAATCCAATTTAACTCTGCCACATAAGAAACAAGTAATTCGCTCAGCAGAAACAGTATTTCATGTTCTAACCTTTGACAATGTTAAAGCTGCTGATGTGTTAAAACAAAAGACTGGGACATGTGCCTAGGGGTATTCTTTTAGGATAGGAAGAAGCATTCTACTGTAATCTCACTTTAGATTTTAGTACTACTGCCAACCCAGGTTCATTAATATTTATTAAGTCCATTGAGAAGAATTGTGCATCAAATAGTATATGAACATTTGTGTATACAAATAGCTCTCTTAATGATGCAGACATTGACTAAACACTATTGCACCGATTTAGCTTGGAGCTCCAACATTCCTTTGTCTGACTACTGCTGCTAATACTAGTCTTTCTATACTACTATTATAGTAGTACCCCTGTACGATCTCTAGAGTGATGCTGTAATACTACTACAGCAATGTGCTTCTAAGACCTATAGCAAATTAGCTGGATGACAGATGACACCGCTAAAGTACCCAATCTGAGGGCTGAACTTTATGTTATAAGTAACCTATTATCAAAAAAGGGGATGACTTAAGTGCTGAGTTTGTATTATCACAACAGGAATTTTTACTTTTTTGTGTGTGGTTTGTCTATTTACAAGCCTGTTTTCTCAGTTGCAAAGGTCTCTCTGAATTATTCATTTGGAACAATAATATAATTTCACCTCTAAACCTTTATCATTGTCTTGTGTAGAGTTGCCCAGGAAACATTTGGACCCCAAAAGAAATACAGGCACGTACACATATCTGCGTTAGTATCACAATGTACCTGGTGTGGGGATGGGGGGGGGGGAGAGAGAGTACATATGTGACTTTCCTACCACCTATGCTGACCTCTTTTAGTGGGACTCAGCATTAAGAAAGAGCACCAAGCTCTCAATGGATATCAGGCAGTGGGTATGGCTTGAAGCCTGTTTGGCTGAGCAGAATGGAGGAGGAGGATGACAGATGAAGTGAAAGGCAATCCATGGAGTAGAGGCTAGTTGTGGTGCAGCTGTACACTATTAAACTCAGTGTCTGAGGCCAACTTGGCTTGCTGTAGGCTACTGGGCTGAAGCCTGACTAAGTGATTAATTGGCTGGCCCATCAGACGACTGCAGTCTGAGAGTAGGCCACAAAGCTCTAGTTTAGAAATAGTTGGAAGTTGGACATTTTTTATTAGATGGCTAGTGATGTTTACAGAGGGTTTACCATGAGGCTAGGAAGATATACCTCATGTTCTGGAAGCTGGCTTGCAGGTTTGGGGCACAGCTGAGATGGTCTAAGTGGCATTAGGGGGTGGGGGGAGCTTTGCATAAGTATGACAATTCACAAAATGCATCAAATTGTGTTGCTTACTGAGAGTTTACCATGAGGCTAGGAAAATATACTTCATGCTCTGGAAGCTGGCTTGCAGGTTTTGGGACACAGCTGAGATGGTCTAAGTGGCATTAGGGGGTGGGGGGGAGCTTTGCAGAAGTATGACAATTCACAAAATGCATCAAATTGTTTAGAGTGGGAACACAGTCACAAAGCTTTCCTAGACCAATGCAGATCCCCTGATAGCAGTTTTTGAGTCTGGGTTTAAGATATCTTTCAAGAGAGTGTATCAACTATTTGTAACTTCATTCCACTAATGGACAGTGGAAGTGCTTCAGGCAAAGATTGACAAGGAGCTGGTAGAGTATCAAGTGTCAAGTCCTTTTGCTTCTCTACTGATGCCAACATTGCAGATATAACTGATTGAGGTTGTGCTCCAAATGATGAAAAGTGAGTTAGACTTGTTCTACAATCTATCATATTTAAAAGAGAGAAAGGGGAAATATGAGACCATGAGCAAGCTTTGCTCTGTTAGACACAATTTTGTCAAAGAGACACTCCATACAGTATGGTGGTGTCATTTGGAAATGAAGTTGAAGCACTCTGAGCTTTTATGGATATATCTGCTTTTTCAGATGATGATGATGCACCTGATTTACCCTGCTGAAGGAAAACTCACACTGAAATGCAACAGGTTTTAAAGAGTAGCAACGGCTTTGTGATTTTAAATTTTCTTTTGTCTGGATAGATTTTCAAAAACTTAACAATACTATTTCTTTGTTACTTCAATTATTCTACATAAAACTGTATGTCCAGCGCCAAACCAGTAATATGTGCAGGTAAAATGTTTTGTTATTGCTATTTTTGAATTTTTTTTTTCACTACATATGATTCGTCTTTAATATATAGAAATGGACAGTTATTTTGACACAAATTCAAATAAGACCACGTTAATATTTATACCTTCTTCACAAAGCACCCTAAATCAGATCTAATTAACAGCATTAATCCTAAAAAAACACACAGCTTTTACTGCTGTCCGATTCTAATTCTTTCATGTAATACCCCAACCCCCTCTCAAACATGAAAATAATCTCTTTGGACAGGAATCATACCCATTAATCTGCTTACATATATCATTCCCTGTTTCTCAGCTGTTTTAACAGTCATTTCTGGTACAAATCTAACATACACCTGTCAATCAAAGCACAATCACTTATCATGTATACAGATTCACTCTTAAATATATATTTACACTATAAATTGTCACAGTTCCATTTAGAGTGAAGACTCAACATATAGTGAACATCTTTGGGGGATTTTAGAATTTACGAGATGATTGAAAGATTGGGGTTTGGTCGAACAGGCAACAGATGACAGGAATCCTTTATCACTGGCCATAAGGCAGGGCTAACAAGCTAGCTAAGGAAATCTCTGAAGAGATTTTATAAAGCAGCTTTGTTTTATGCTACTATACTTACAGTTTTCCTAGGCTTCTCCAGATGGCTCAGTTGCTAGTTCATGTATCGATCATACATGGAATATAAGGATACAGTAATACCTCATATAACATTAGTATCGAATAACACGAAAATCGCATAACATCAAGGAATCTGGGGGGAAGAATTGCATCAGATAACATTAAGATCCTATGGGATGCTTCAAATAACAACCGCGAAAGCCTGTGTGGTTACAATGTATCTCTATGGATCCCATAGAGGATCAGATAACACGAAAAATCATATAACACGAAGACTTGTGGAACCAGGTTTTAGTGTTATATGAGGTTTTACTGTATTTCCTTGTCATGAGGCCACGTGTCTATTTTTAATGAAAACACTGCACAAAAATTTTGCTACTGGGAATAACACATGTGATATTGAATGTGCTGATTCCAAATTTAAATTCAGAATTTGCCTATCACATACAGATTTTAAGGCATGCTATAGCTGCTCAAATGGTTGGTAATTGGGTAATATATCTTTACATGGAAACATAATAATAGTTGCAGCTACCACTATGCCTGCTGCCGCTTCAGCTGAATCATGTTCCCTGGTGACATGCATGTTCCGGCAGTGGTTGGGCATGTCTGGGCAAGTCAGTGAGCTGACATGAGAAATAGGTATATAAGGTGAGATGGACCAAGGGCTTGTCTTTGGTGCAAAACCATCTTATTGGATATGACCACCTACCGGCCTGTCTCCAACCTCCCATTCCTAAGTAAGGTTTTGGAGAAGGCAGTGGCATGGCAGTTACTGGAGATCCTGGATGAAATGGATTATCTGGACCCTTTTCAGTCAGGATTCAGGCCTGGATATGGTACAGAAACTGCATTGGTCGCGCTTGTGGATGATGTCTGGAGAGAGCGGGATGGTGGGCATCCATCTATCCTGGCTCTTCTTGACCTCTCAGCACCTTTCGATACCATTGACCAGGGTATCCTTCTCCAAGGATTGGGGATCTGGGGCACTGTGTGGTCCTGGTTTTCCTCATTTCTGAAAGGCCGGACACAGTCGGTGTGGTTGGAGAGTGAGAAATCCAGCCCTAGGCTGCTCCAATATGGGGTGCCTCAGGGTTTGGTGCTCTCACCTCTCCTATTTAACATCTACATGAAACCACTGGGTAAGATCATCCGTTCCCACAGGGTGAGGTATCATCAATATGCAGATGATACTCAACTGTATATCTCAGCCTGTGGAGACCCAAGCGATGGAGTGGAAGTCCTTTCCAGGTGCCTGGAGGCTGTGAGGGGCTGGATGGGTGACAATGGGCTACAACTGAATCCTGATAAGACTGAGTGGCTGTGGGTCAGGGATCCTGCATTAACTCAGGAGCTACCATGTTTGGTTCTGGATGGGGCAGTGTTGTGTAATCTGGGGGTCCTCTTGGACTCATGACTACTGCTCAAAGAGCAGGTGGCACTTGTGGCCAGGGGGGCTTTTGCACATCTTTGTTTCATACGCCAGTTACGCCCGCTCCTAGACCGGAACTCCTTGCTCATGATCACACATGCTTTGGTCACCTCCAGACTTGATTATTGTAATACGCTCTACATGGGGCTGCCGTTAGTGACCATTCGGAGGCTGCAAATGGTCCAGAATGCGGCTGCCTGGGTCGTGATGGGGTGTGGGCATTATGCTCATGCCTCACCACTGCTGCTGGAGCTGCACTGGTTGCCAGTATGCCTCCGGGTGCAATTCAAGGTGCTGGTTATTACCTTTAAAGCCCTATATGGTAGTGGGCCAGGATACCTAAGAGACCTCATCACCCTAAGGACATCTTTCCATCCTACCAGAGCAGACCGGAGGGGCTCTCTGGTTGGACCATTGTCTACAGAGGTGCACCTCTCTAGCACAAGGAGGAGGGCATTCTCTGTGTCTGCTCCAGCCCTATGGAACCTCCTGCCAAGTGAGCTATGTCTCCAGACAGAGCTGCTGCTCTTTAGGAAGGATGTTAAGACCTGGCTGGCAGGGCATGTGTGGGGTATGGGCCAGACAGTTGCTCCAGTCTGTTGGCTTATCTGACCCCCCTCTCTCTGTGTGTGTGTCTTGCTTAATATTTTTTATCTTTGAATCTTTTAATCCTGATTTTATATAATGTTTTATTGTGTTTTAGGTGTTTGAGAGTTGTGTTAGCTGCCCTGGGTCTTTTTTGAGGAGGGTGGCATAAAAGTTTGCCTAAATAAATAAATAAATAAATAAATAAATAGTACAGCTGGGCCATAGCGAGTCTATTTTGAGCTAAAGATGAATCGTCACAGCTGTGTTAATAAACTGGACATTTTTTGCTACATTTGTAGCAAATATACCCCATGTGATCAACAGAAGAACCTAACCAAGAGGGTGATATTTGTTAACTTAAGATCCTGATGTCCTAAGCAGAATAGGACTTCAGATTTGGATTCAGCACACTTAATTTAGTATAGGACACATGGATTAGACCAAATAGCAGACAATATTTTTTTTTTTTTTGTGATGCAGTGAAATCTAAGACTGACTAGCATCATGGGTGAAAATCCATTCATCTGGGCCAGTATGAGGTAGACTGTCTATGTCATGTTTAGGCCAAGAAAGTATAAAAAAAGCCTGTAGAGCAGGGGAGGACCCCTGTTTCAGCATTGGATAAACTCTCTCCAACTATGGTCCTGTGTGATGTCTGGTTTCAGAATAGTTCTGGATTGGGATGCCCTCTATTGCTGCGACTATGGGCTTCCAAGCATTTTCCATTCAGAAATTAGAATGGTGACAACCCAGAGCTTACAAGAATTGTATCTGTTCTTTCGTGGCTTGTATTGCTACATATTCAAAAGCTCCTCATTATTTCCCCCTTCCCCGTGGGACCAATGGAATGATAACACATGTTGCTGCATAACCATGTAACAAAATAAGCCCCATTTTAAATGGTGCTTTTTTTTGGTTATCTTTTTACCTACCTATATGTGTTTTAGTACTTTCAAAATGGCGATTGCAAATCTGGGGGAGGAAGAAAAATGTAAACAATATATGCCTCATGGAATTGAAGAAATGAAACTGATTGTGTGATTGACGTGTCTTGCTGTAAGATCATAGGTTGGAATCCCTAAGGGGGAGGGTCAGAGGTGTAACCCAGAGACGCAGACACACACAGAGAGGCATTCTCTGGAATGCTGTGCAGGGATTCTGCAAAATGTGAGCCTTGAGGAAGGAGGGTGGCTGTGGGCTTTCACTGGGATCTTTAGCTTGCTTATTTCTGTTAGAAATGTTTTTGATCTTTTGAGGGACTGTATCCTGAATATTGCTATGCTTTCAATATACTTCTAAAATACCTGAAGAGATGGAGTGGTTATTTGGCCTAATGCTACTTTTGCTACACATATCTGAGGTCTGGGTTGTCCAGCCAGGGAGCTGCAAATCAGAAGAACAATGGGCCTACTCGAGAGTAAGGCTCCTGTTGTTACATAGTATCACTGAGCTGAATGCCAAGTCAGAACAGTAATGATAGGTTTTCAGTTGGAGGTTAGTTTGGTGCTTGCTGTGGTGTGGTGGTATCTTGCTCCACCTTTTCTAGGAGGGTTGATATCTTTCTCCTGATGTGTTGGTAATTCACCTGGATGATAATAATTTAGGCTTGATGAAAGGCAAGGAACTCAGATTGAAATATTAAAATGTTTACAGTTCATACAAAACATAGTTGCAGAAACAGCCTTTGAAGCAGAGAATAGGGTTATTAGACCCTGGCCTGAGGTTACTGAAATGATCTTCCTAACTATGGTGGTATGGTGACAATGGAAAGGCAGCAGCACTAAACAGGTATGGCTGTTATTTGTAAGAATACTGATGCACATCTTTACATTGCCCTGCTGTGCTAAATAATGTAAGTTTGTTGTGAATCAAGGCCAAAACTAATTTCCCTTAACTCTTAATATATAAAAAAATTAATTCTATAAACTTCTGTCCTTTCCTATAAGAAATGATTTTGCTCTTCAACTGCTTTATAAGAGTGAAATATCTGTTTGTAAGACATGAACTCTACTATGGGAATTTTTTTCAGGATACAGTATTTCCTCAGATACTATTGATGAATATTTATTCAGGACAGTAACATATTACTTACTGTGTTTTATGGGGCATTTTTAAAATCTTGAGGCATCAGATTTCTATTTTACACCTTATTTGTTTGGATTTCCTCAAAGAGATTGAAAAAATACATTCATTCCTTTGCTTCACTGGAGGGAAACCTGGCTGCAAAATCCAGACCAATGTGTTGCCAATTCATTTGTCAACCACTCTTGACAATTAGCCGGGATGCTACAAGAACACCTCTGCTGCCATCGCCACCACTGGACTTTTCTCTCTGTCATTTAGCCTGGAGGGAAATGGACAAGTCTGAGTTTTTGTAATATACCCCCCCCCATGTATTGCTTTGGAATGTATATTGCTTTTGAAATATGGATTGCTTTTTTATATATTGTATTGATGTACAAGTAATACCTCATATAACATTAGTATCAAATAACACTAAAATCGCATAACATTAAGGAATCTGGGGGAAAGAATTGCATCAGATAACATTAAGATCCTATGGGATGCTTCAGATAACAACCGCTAAAGCCTGTGTGGTTACAATGTATCTCTATGGATCCCATAGAGGATCAGATAACACTAAAAATCATATAACACCAAGACTTGTGGAACCAGGTTTTAGTGTTATATGAGGTTTTACTGTAATAATGTATTGTGCAATTGTTGTGAGCCGTCCTGAGTCGCTTTGTCAATTGGGCAGCATATAAGTCGAAATATAATAATAATTATGATGGGGATTTTTTATCAGACAACTACTAAGTATTCTTCGATGAATATGAAAAACCCAGAAGAAAAAGAATGGCTCTACTACTGAGGGACTGCTGTGGCTCAAGCGGTTAAGATTTTGACCTTGAAGACTGGAAGGTTGGAGTTCAATACCCAAGTACTGCATGATGGAATGAGCTCCTGTCTCTGTCCCAGCTCCTGCTAAACTAGCAGTTTGAAAGCTAGAAATTGTAAGTAGATAAATAGGTACCACTTTGGTGGGAAAGTAAACAATGTTCTGTGCACTCCAGTGTCTAGGCATGCCTGCCACATGTCCACAGAAATGTCTGCAAATGCAGATAGCACTGGCTCTTTGGCTATCAACAGAATGCTCGCGCGCGAGGAGCCCGTCTCCGCGCGCGCGCTTTGCTCCCGGCCCCCTGGGGCGAGGCGGGCGAGATGCTGGCCTGGGATTGGCCAAGTCCGGCCTATTTAAGGCTTAGGCGGGCGTTGGCGCGGCCTCTTGCCTGCGCCGCACTGGAGTGGAGAGCCGTTTTGCTCGCTCCCCCCCCACCCTCCCTGGTTGCAGTGTGACTGTTTTGGCTGCCTTGTGGGCCGGATGGGAATTTTTGCATGCACCATGATTGGCTCACTTTGATGCATGGAGTTTTCGCCCATCCCACACTGTACTACGGGTTGAGAACTGGGGTTTGTTTTAGGGCGGGTAGCACCGGTGAGCCATTGTTTAGTCCAGCCAGTTCAGGCAAGGAGCGCATTTGACCGACCAAGTTGCGAGGCAAGGACATCGGGGCGGTCGGTTAACTGCGTTCCAGGAACAGGGGTAACCAAGCGGTTGGTCTTGGGAGTCCCAAGTCACGTTCACCTGAATCAAGGGCAGAAGTGTCAACCAGCAGGTCACTTCTGTTATGGACTAACTCAATTATAGTTTAAGGTTCAGAATTCCAATTGGCTTGCTCACCTGTGCTACGTCCACCACGCAGACTGTTAGGCCACTTTGAGTTGTTTTCCAATAAAGTGGCCCTGTTTAATACCAGCACGCTTGTCCGTCTCGTCATTTGGGGTCTGGGGGCAAATGAGCACTTAATCCTAGAGTCAAATAAGACTGGCTTTTGAGCAAGAATGACCTTTACTTTTACAACTGCTGCA
Organism: Furcifer pardalis; assembly: GCA_030440675.1. Classification (NCBI taxonomy): domain Eukaryota; kingdom Metazoa; phylum Chordata; class Lepidosauria; order Squamata; family Chamaeleonidae; genus Furcifer; species Furcifer pardalis. The sequence continues at coordinate 63,256,873 of CP126896.1, forward strand.
AATGTAACACAGGCAGCTCTGACCAAAAAGTATCAGTTGATTCCATGGGAAAAAACTATAAACATAAACCATCATTCATTCCAGCTACTAATGCTAAAATAAAACTGAAAGCTATTAAGCAAGCATCCAAGAGAAAAATACTTATTAGCATGTATTGTTTGGGTGTGTGATCATAGGTGGCTTCAATACAAAAGTAGGGAACAAAGGAGAACCAAATGTTTTTGGAAAATTTGACTTAGGGAACAGAAATGAGAAACCAGGGAAAGCAACATCTGCAAGGCAGACATTTAACCTATGGGTTGGAAGGGGAGAAAGAAGAAAAGGAGCAAAAGCAGAGAAGGAGAAAAAGCTTTCAATTTGCTCTTCTTTAGCATCTGTGGTTGGAGCATAGATTTGAATGATGGTTATGCTGATAGGTTTCCCATGGAGTCTGACTGATATTATTGTGGTTGCAGAGGGTCCTGGTGCCCACCCCAGCCACCAGGAAGTCTGGGGCAGCAGTGCTGCCACCCCCACCCCCAAATGCTGCCTGGGGTGGGCCACCCCCCTAACCCCCCTCGCTACTCCTCTGCTTAAAGAGCATAATGCGTTCCACGGGATTGCTCTTTAAGCGAGTTTGCTCTTTAAGCAAAACACCATTGTAAGTGACCTATTGTGATTTCTGGCCAGGGGAATTGTGAACCCCAATTTAGTTGTTAAGTGAGTTTTTGGCTGGTTTTAGTTGTTAAGCAAGGCGACCATTCAGAGAAAATTCTGCTCTTTAAATGAGTTAGTCTCTAAGCAAGGTGCTCTTTATGCAAGGTTTTACTGTACTTCTGTATTCTCAATCACTAAATATGGATGTTGAAGCTGGATAATAAAATAATTGATTCCTTTTAAATATGATGCTGTTCTAGAGCTTTCAGGACAGGACATTTGAGAATGAGACTATTGGGGACAGGATATTTTAGAAATCACTCATTCATAGGGTTGCCATAGGTCAGAGATGTTTTACAATACATATTTTACATTATTGATGCTTCTTCCAGTAAGTTTCACTCCTCCTTCATCTGCTTCTACTTTGGCTTTCTGTGCGATATATTCCATGTAAAAAATGAACTGATAAGAGGCTAAAATGCACCAATGATAGCTACCTTTGCCTATAAGAAACCACACTGCCTCTTGATTGTCTGTCTTATTGATAACCCACATTGTTAGTAGGAAAAGGATGCCAAGATTTATATAGCAAAGGGAAGCTTGATTGCTGACAACATCAAAGATCTATAGGATTCCCTCTTGTGCTCACTACCATTCACACGTATTGAAACATGACTTAAAGATCTCTGTAAGATTGGTTTACAGTCAACATGTGTTCTTCTCTATCCCTTTCTTCCAAACGAAGGGGACAAATCCATTTCTAATGCATAATGGTAATCTAAGCAAAAAAAGAAAAAAGAAAAGAAAAATAACCACCCATAGTGACATTTTAAGCATAAATTTCATTTTGTTCCATAAATGTAGCAACGGTGTAACTATAGTTTAGGTGTAATTATAGTTTAGCTAAAGCCAGATACATGTTTAACCATTGCATTGAATCTGACAGATCACAGTTAATGTGACATACACACCAAATGAAATAGTTACAAATACATGGAAATAAAAGTAATCTAGCTGCTGTTAGTGAAATTTACAAATAAAAATCAATACTAATTTTCTGTACTCCGGTTCTTCAATGGAACATTACTCTGCCTATCAAAGGTAAAATTGTTTAAACATAATTTCTGAGTAATTATGGAGATAACCTTACTGCTAAATAATGTAAAACTATTATGTTCTTTTACTTTTATTGTTTACATTGGGAGTGCTCAAAGAGTGAATAAAATCTCAAGTATTTAAACTTAAAACATTTCCTCTCATATAGGCTATTTGACAAATATTAGAAATTATTCTTCTGATATCAATAGCAGTGACATCCACTTTTCCATAACGTGACTCACAATTTAATATATTGATTCTAAATGTTATTGTTAGGTGCAGAAGGTGATATGTGTTGTTATTGCTTTTAACACATTTTAGAAATTGGAAAGACTTGATACATTTCTGACAACAAACATCTTATGATATACATTGGACTAGTAGTATGTCTGCTGAAGCCTACTATCCAGCTTAAGAGATATTTCCCTTAATTGATTTGGCTCTTATCTCTCTGGCCATTGCTTGCTTGTCTCTTCCATCACACATTTTTTTAGAAAAATCTTGGTAATCGTTTTGGAGATTGGATGGGTTGTATCGCAAAAATATATATAGCAAAAGCCAGTTCCCTCAGTTCCAATTTGATGCCAGTCCTAACTGTTTATTTTGGATGACAGGATCTGTTGACATCATGCATTATTCTGTATGCCTGCCAATGATACTACGGTTAGCTGTTTTTGATTATTTTGTGCTGTCTTTGTTGTCTCTCAGTTTTGGGCTGATTTAGTCATGGTTGAGATGGAATGTTGTTTCTTTACTCACTCCTTCTAACCCCCAGTGCTTCTATCAGTGTCATCAACAGGTTAGAACAATTCATACTTGCTGTCATCCCACTGACAGTGACAATGTGACAAAGCTGAGAGTCTGACTTCCCATTTCTAACTAAATTTTCTAGTTCTTCATGCCAAATTTGTTATCTTGATTTTAAATGTGAAAGACATTAATTTAAACGACAAGGGAGGCCTGGAAAAGCATGTTAGAAACTTTAGAATGAAATAAACAGTTTAGCTTTCTACATACAGCCTTGCATTACTGCTATGCTAAACTTCAATTTTAGGTTGTTTTGTCCTTGTGAATTTATGGGGCAAGTATAAAGTCCAAAGAGAATGGAGAAATGGGGAAAGTTGAAGACATTTCTCCTTTGGTAAAAGTTCTGGAATGTTTGTGACCAAAGTGATACTCCAAACAGTGTGAAAGACTGTTTCTGAATAAATCTGAGTTTAGTACCCAAAATAGCAGACACTTTGAAATGGAAAGAACAACACTAAGATTAGTTTGAACTCTTGCAAGGAAACCACCTTCTTCTTCTTCTTCTTCTTCTTCTTCTTCTTCTTCTTCTTCTTCTTCTTCTTCTTCTTCTTCTTCTTCTTCTTCTTCTTCTTCTTCTTCTTCTTCTTCTTCTTCTTCTTCTTCTTCTTCTTCTTCTTCTTCTTCTTCTTCTTCTTCTTCTTCTTCTTCTTCTTCTTCTTCTTGGCAGTGGTTGACAGAAAGAAATTTGGGAATAACTTAGAATATTAAAAGTTTAGTTTCATGTAAATGACAGTATAATTGTAAATATCATTGTTCTTTTGGTATTGTATATACTGTATATTTCCTTCCACAATCACTATGTTTACTGAGCTAAGTTTTTGAAAGTGATGACAAGTTTATGTAGTTCACCTCGACAGATGGTTCTGTAGTAAGAATTTTATCAATAAAAATTTCCTTCTAAAAAAATTCTTCTTCTTCTTCTTCTTCTTCTTCTTCTTCTTCTTCTTCTTCTTCTTCTTCTTCTTCTTCTTCTTCTTCCTCTTCCTCTTCCTCTTCCTCTTCCTCTTCCACTTCCACTTCCACTTCCACTTCAGGGTGTTGGGGAGATACAAAGTTCTTGTTTTTGCACTTCTAGCAGCCTCTAGTGGCATTATTTGGTGGTGTTGTGATATGTCTTTGATATTATCTTTCCATCTTCCTCTGGGCCTGTCCTGTGCTCTTTGTCCTTCTCCTCCTTTCATATATGCATCGTATGTTATGGAATTCCAAGATGTTCTCGCCAAATATGCAAACTCCTTTATTTGTTGTCTCTGTATATACTTTAAAATTGATTCTATTCTAATTCTTTCCCTTATAATCTCATTCCTGATTTTATCCCTTCTAGTTACTCCAGCAGCCTTCCTTCAGACATCTCATTTCCATGGTGACCAACTTTCATTTACATTTTGTTGTAAGTTTTTATATTTAGTACTGGTACCATAAGGGAGGAATTAATAAGATGTTTGTTTCCAATTGTCATTACCTCACTCTTTTCTTTACTGATTCCCAAATTATTTCTCTAGCATTCTTGGTTCTTGGACATAAAGTGTTGCTGTAATTCCTTAGCTGGACTTGCTGTCAGTGCCTGATTATCTGCAAAAAGTAATTCATTGATAGTGTTTCCATTCATGGGCTTAGAGTTGTGTTTTTTCTTTTTGTTTTGCTTATGTTGTCTATGTGGGTGATAAATTATAATGTTGATAGTATGCACCCCTGCCTCACTCCAGATGGTACTGCAAAGGGTTCTGTTATCCCTGCACTCCTGCCATTGCTATATAATCTTTTACATAATCTAATAAAATGTTCACTTGCTCCATATTGGGACAATGTTTACCATTGCAATTTCCTGTTGACTCTCTCAAATGCCTTCATTTGATCTACAAATGTGATGAAGAGATTCTTATTGTATTCCAGATTTTTCTCTGTTAGTTGTTTAAAGTGTAAAATTAGCATCTGTACAACTTCCATTTTTTTCTGAAGCCCATCTATTCATTAACTAGTTGTGCTTGTATAACTAGTCTCAACCTAATTTCTATTATCTTGCCATACATTACCCCTGTGTGGCTTAAAAGTGAGATGTCTCAGTAATGTATACATTTTCATTTAGCTCTTTTATTTTCCCACAGTGGTATTATTATTGCTTGTTACCAATTAGTGGGTGTAGTTAGTTGTGTCCATGCTGCATTGAAAATACTATGAAACCATCTGATATTGCCTTGCAGGGGATATACCTTAGCTACCTATCAATATTTGCTCATTCAGAACATATACACTCCCTTAGATCAGGTTGCTAATACTCCACTCGAATGGAAAGCTATCTAAGACCTCCTCATTAAATTCCTTTTCTTAAAAGTCAAAAACTAATGTGGGCTGTAACAAGGTCTGGAGGCATAAATTCTCACTCTTAAATTGGACATTTTTCTTGTGAGAGTCAAATATGACATAGATTCCATCTATTATAGCAACTGATTTTGATATAAGGTTGACTATTGCCTTTGTGAGCCAGATATAGCTGTAATGGTAAAATGAATGGGATAGGGAAGGCACAAAATGAAAGATAAGACAGTTCCAGAACTCTGGGAACTAGATTTGATTCAGCAATATCCATCATGGGATATTCCCCAGAGGGAGAATCTACCACAAGATCTCTTCCTGCACTGAAAAACACATTGGAAAAGATTTCACCTAAGCAAGGCCCTGTACTGCCCCTTGTTTAGAAAGAGAATGGTTGCTTCTGTAGGCTGTCGAAAATGGCAATTCCCACTTTTCATTTCTTTTTAAATTTTTATTATTAAAACAAGACAACTTTCAAGCAAACACAAAAAATATAACTATCAAATACAATAACAAATTATATGTATATATACTTTTATATTAACAAAACAATTATCTTTGTGCTCCCCAACTATGGGACTTATATTTTCAATTTATGATTGTTTATGATCCCCCCTTTTCAACTGTAAAAGGACAGTCCATTGAGTGCTAAAATCTAAAATGGTCTTTGGAGCGGCATGAAATCAACAGCTGTGTTATACTCACCCATGTGCCATGTTTATGCTCCCAAACCATTCTCTCCCCCCCCCCCCCTTCTCAGTAAAGTAACCTCTGCCATTTCGGTCTGAGACAAAATCTGGATTAGTGTTTGGAATCTCGGAAATATTTGGCTGAATGGATGGTGTAGATCCATCACAAGCACTCCAGATGGTACAGAGATGACTGTTATAAAAAATATATGAGCAGAGTCACATTACAAAATACATTTATATAGCTCTTCAGCATGCAGAGGGGGATTTCAGGAAAGCAAAATTGACTCATGCTCAATAAACATGCAGCTTGTTTTCAGACAGAATGTAGAGAGTGGGAAAGTCCCAGGAAACCCTTATGATGATTGTGGCATTCTCGGGACATGTAACCTAGCACTTCAGTTTCAGAACAGATTGCTTTCAGTGAGTGAGATTTCTGGCTAAATATAGGGCATTCTGTAATTACATTATTTATCATCATTATCGTCATTATCTCAATTACTATTGGGGACAGGGCTTCATATGAATAATATACTTCTACATTTCAGAAGACATTCCTTAAGGGCATGGTTCATGATTCCTGTTGTTAATACCTCTGTTCCCTAAGAAGAAAATTATAATGCAGTGTATCTAGCCAGCAGATCCATCACTGAAAGAACCTTCAGCATCCCGAAAATGAGATTCAGGTGTCTAGATTGATTGGATAGCGCATTACTTCACAGGCTTGAAGTAGTATATGATTTAATCTCAGCATGTTGCTTTTTGTGCAGTATGGGAAGAAGACATGGATTAGATCTGACACAGAACTGCCTTACCCATAGGTTCACAATCATCTCCAACATGAAACTACTTACCCATTAATTTGCAGGTTTACCTTTTATAGTCAGGTAGTTACAAGCTGAACTTGTACTGTGACTACAAAGTGAAGCCACACAGATTTATAGTTCTGAGTCTCTTGCCTGCAACAGAATATATTTTTCTTAAAGAAATTCTTGTGTATTTCCTTCTCCTTGCTCATTTTAAAAAATCATTTTGTTGCTTTTAAGGTAGCTAGAACACAGAACTAGATCTTCTTGGAGGAACAGGTAGTGTTGAGTTAGTTATGCACCAGACCCCCCCCCCCCCCCGGGCAGATTTCCCATTAAACAGCCAGTGTCACACTGACGGGAAAACTAGGTGATCAACCAGCCATGCAACTGATTTGCAGAGGACAGCCTAACAGAGAAGGGAAATGCCATGTAGTCACTCTTGCAAAAGTGGATTTTTGAAACAGGATCCCAGCCAAAGTATTTAAGCTTCTGTCTAAGAATCTAAGCCATTTTACAGAAACTCCAAAGTACTCCCACTAGGGCATGTCCTCAAACTCGGCTCTCCAGATGTTCTTGGACTTCAATTCCCAGAAGCCCTGATCAGAAGATGTGCTGACTTGGGCTTCTGGGAATTGAAGTCCAAGAACACATGGAGAGCCAAGTTTGAGGACCCCTGCACTAGGGGAATTTTTCAGAGCCTCCTGTGTTTCAAAATTCACAGCGCTGGAAGAGTAACGGTGACGTCATCCCAGTCGTAAACCAAAGAAACTATTTTTTTTCTGTTCAAAACTCATTATAAAGTACACTTTGGAATTTTTGCCATGTTTTTACAGAGTTTTGAATAGATAAAATACTTTTTTAAAAAAAATTTCAGAGCTCCAGAACTCAAGATTTGGTTTTCAGTGTATTCCTATGGGAAACCACACTTCATTTTAAGGGGAAAAATTGCTATAAGGAAAACCCCACAGAGCAGATGAATTCCTTAAAGCGAGGGTTCATTGCTTATTATTTTTATTTATTTATTTATTTATTTAGATTTATTATCCCACCCCAATCAGGCGAACCTGACTCTAGGCAGCTTACAAAAAGAAAAAGATTACACATGAGTGCAAAACAAACTAAACAATCCCACTATACCCCTACAAATTCGGACATTAAAACCTAAGGTTCAATATTAATTTTTTTAAAAAAATTAACTATAAATTTACAAAATACTAAAAAGATTTAAAAGTTTAAAAGGTTTAAAAGTTTAAAAGAGCGAGAGAGGGGTGGCTGTCCCATCAGATCAGCCACCCAACATGGGACCCCATATTACTGGAGCCCCACACCTGCCCTGCCAGCCAGGTTTTTAGGCCCTTCCGAAAGGGCAGGAGCTCTGTCTGTAAACGTAACTCAGTTGGCAGGAGGTTTCAAAGGGCTGGGGCGGACATAGAGAAGGCCCTCCTTCTGGTACTAGAGAGATGCGCCTCTCTAGCTGATGGAAAGATAAGAGAGCCTCTCCAATCTGCCCTGGTGGGACAGATAGATGTTCTTGGGATGACGCGGTCTCTTAAGTATCCTGGCCCACTACCATGTAGGGCTTTAAAGGTAATGACCAGCACCTTGAATTGCACCCGGAGACATACTGGCAACCAGTGCAGCTCCTGAAGTAGTGGTGAGGCACGAGCATAACGCCCGCACCCCACCACTACCCGAGCAGCTGCATTCTGGACCAGCTGCAGCCTCCGAATGGTCACCAAGGGCAGCCCCATGTAGAGAGTGTTACAGTAATCAAGTCTGGAGGTGACCAAAGCATGTGTGATCATGAGCAAGGAGTCCTGATCTAGGAGTGGGCGTAACTGGCGTATTACACGAAGTTGTGCAAAAGTGCAAAACTGTACTCAAAAAGGAAGTCCAGGATAGTTGAGCGATATTGAAACTACAAACCATTCCAATAAGGGGATAATGGGAGACATGAAGTGAAATATGTTGCCTGCAGAAGGATGTTTGTAATTCACACAAATAGTTTGGAAATGAGGATATGAGGGGGGGAGGAAGGCAAATCATGAAGAAATAGTAGAAACAGATTACCAGAGCTTATAGGAAATGTAAGGAAGAATATTAATAATATAATATTATTAATATTCTTCCTTACATTCTTCCTCATAATAAGAGAGATATTACATTCCAGTTTAGCCACAAAACTCATTGATTAGCCTTTGCTCAGTCACCATCTTTGAGTTTAATCTGCCAGATAGGTTTGTTATTAGGATAAAAATAAACCAACCAACCAAATAATCTGACACTAGCAGAAGGAGATTTTAAATCATCCACAGAATTTATATTTAAGTAGAAGAAAATAGCTGTAGTAGAAGATTATATCACGTCTAAACAAATAAAAACATATTAGACTGTATTCAATTATCCCCAAATATCTGAAAAATTCACTCAGTGTCACAATATTATTTATCTCTGGAAACAAAATACTTATATTTAATCATGAAGTGCTTAGCTGTAGGTAAGGTGACATGAAATATGCAATTTTTGCTTGAGATGTCATAGAAATTTGCAGGGTTTCTAGTTTTGACTTGAACTTCATTGTTTCATGGCATTCTGAGCTGACTATACTTCTTTAAAACTGGCTGTTTGAATATTAACTGTAAAAATTCACAAACTCTGCTGAGAGTAGGGTGAAAGAGCTTTATTTTAATTACACGCAAGTCACAGTTGTATAATGCCTTCAGTTCAATGTACTGATGTTAGAATTTGTTAAATGCCAGCTTTGCATGGTTATTTTTCCTCAGTTCAGTGAATAATTAGTGAAATATTAATCCAGGCTTTTCTGTTGCATCCAAGAGAAAAGGTCTGGTAAATTATTTCTCAAAGAAAGGTGGAAGAATGCAGAAGCTTGCTGTAAAAATCAAAGGTGGCAAACTCTGCTTCTGTGTAGTTTGCCTCCTTAAGAATTTATAATACAAATGCAAAGCTTGCTATCTAAGTGAAGGGGTGAAAACACCACATGTGGGAATGATTTTCTTGCCCAAACAAAAGAAAGATATTTGTTTTCTGAATTTTTACATAGTGAAATTTTGTGTAGTTCTTTCTGTGCTGCATTGCACATTTGTTTTAAAAAGGGATTACGGAGTGCATCAAAACATGGGGAATGCTAGAAGAAAAGGGTTGATACAGATTACAATGGGATAATATCAGAAGTTAGTGTTTGCTGTGCACATTTTGTTCAGTGCCATAGACAAAAGTAACGATTTTTCCTGCTTCTTTCTTATGCTTGGATTCTTAAATCAATATTTTGCCCAAAGGAAGCAAAAGGAAGAGTGTGGCAAAGTTGTGTGCTATTTTCCCCAAAGTTTTTATTTCCTCTGTATGTGAAGACCTTAACCCACATATTAACATCATTTTCTGGAAGTTCCTTATCTCTTGGTGGCACACATGACTGGCAAGTAAAGGCCCAGGCTTAATCTTTAGTATCTCAGATAGTGCTGAGGAAAAAAAAATCTGGAAACCCTGGAGAGGCATTACCAACTATGTCAGCAGTTCAGAGGTAGCTGGCTCAAATAGTCCAGTTTAATATAAGGAAACTGCTAATAAATACAAAATAGAGTTATTGTACTTCTGAATGTTCCCAAAGCTTTTGATAAGGGTTAAGTAACCATCTATAACACCAGCTCTGTATTTTCTTACAGGAATTATTCAGATACAAGACAATCTATGGTCAACTGAACTCATTTCCAAGTAAATGTGTTCCAAATGCATTAATGGTACCTGACTGTGAGATCTTTGTAAAGAGTAAAAAGGAACAGGGAATAAAATACAAAAGCACACCCATGTTTGTATCTTTAGTGTAATTATTAGACTTTAGTGTAATTATTAGCTATATGATGGTGTTTTTACTGGAAGATTCTAGATTGATATATTCAGTTAAAATTAGTTGGAAAACAGAAAGAAAGACCACTAATACACCTTTTAGTAATGTTCTGGATTGGACGTTGATATCTTTTCATTAAGCAACACAATCTAGAGATACAAATAAGGTCAGAAAAGCCAATTGCTTGTGAGAAAAGATTATGGATTCTGTTTAGGGAACAAATATGTTGTTGAATGATGTATTATGTGGCAAGGCCATATTACACCTTCCTGAAAGATAGCCATTTAATGGTTCTACTGATATGCAATACTGAAAATGTATCTGTTGTTGTTTTTAAATCTAATACTAATAATGTTTTGGGTTTTGTTTTTTTTGTTTTGTTTTTGCTTTTTGTAAAAAGAAGCAAAGGTTCTTAGGATCTGTAGATGCAACAAAGAAAACTGTGTAAAATAAATACATAATTAAAATTAGAGTTTTTATCCTGTTCCATCTCAAAATGCTGCAGGGAACTATACAGAACAGTTTAAGGTATTTAAACATATATTTTGTCAGTATGTTGAAGAATCATACTGTCTTGTTTTGATTTTAAATCATATGGGGTTGAAGAGCCACCGCTCTGGGTGGCAAGAACACTGCCACGACCCTGGGCCATGCCCATTGGCTGGAGTTGTCTTGTTTTGGTGCCAGGAATTGGCTGTTGGGGAGGGGGCCTATCATCGCCTCCCTGGTCAACGCGGCCAGCCTAGCCCCTGGACTGCCTATGGCAGTTTGAAACTTTTGTACCTTGGATGACTAGTATTTTATTGTGAATATTATTGCGAGTGTTTTTATTGTGATTTTATTGTATATTGTACTCTTGTAAGCTGCCATGAGTCACGTGTGTTGATTGGGCAGCATAGAAATACAAATATGAATATGAATATGAATACAACAACAACTTTTGCTTCATAATTCAGTTCCTTTTATTCTTTCTTTCTTCATCATTTTAAGCTATAGTTACCAATAAGAAAAAATTGCAATACTTATCAACCTTACTTCAGTTAAGGAAGGGTCTCTGGAACCCTTGCTGAGAAGATATTCTCCTTTGCTGATTGAATTCACTTTTCTTTCTAAATCCAAAGGTAGCACACGGTGCTTAGTCTTCTTATCTCTTTCAGTATTTTTAGGAACTGTTATCCATGCTTTTCCACAATTTTACATGCTATTTAGTTTGCAATTCCTTTGTTATTTTGTTCCATGTTTCCCTTCCTTTCATGAAAATTCTCTCATTTTAATTCCCTCTAGAAAGAATCAAGAACATAGATTGTCTAGCCAAAGATCTTCCTCAGATGGAATGTGCATCAACAGATGACAAATTAAAACTGACAAATATTAATGCACAGAGCACAGACCATTATTTTGGTATTAAGTTACAATTCAATGAGAAACATACACCTTAATTAAAAGGCTCTTGAGTCGGTAAGAAAAAGAACATTCAGCAGGTAGCATGCCTGACCTCCTACCTTCCCAGATCAGCCATGGACACTCATCAAAATTTGATGTGGAGTTTCAAAAGTCATAGAGAGTTCACGAAATCAAATTACCTCTTAAATTACCATTTTTCTGCCCTTAATGCTTTCCTCGCTCTTCTTGAAAGCATCCTCTGAAAGCTGTACAACTTGCCTGATAAGGTTTCCTATTGTCACACCTGTCTGCAAAGAGAAATCCATCAAGGATGTTTCCCCTTCATTTATTTATTCAAATTAGCATAATGAATGCTTCCACTGTGTTGCTGAATGACATCACTTTTAGCATAGTCAAGTGACTTTGGTCAATTATGGTTTGTCTCACTCTCCATATGGTCAGTCTACAAGCTGTAATTTAGTTTTCTTTAAAAAGCTGAATTGTCTTATTTATTTATTATTATTTATTATTTAGATTTATATGTTTTAATGAGCATTCAGTATAATGCCGATGGATTCCCTTGTTAGCCTTTAGCCAAATCTTGAACATATTTTCATGGAAAACCCACTATATTAAATAGTTATTTAACTATAAAGCTACTTGTTCCTGAAAACCATTTTTAGGATAAATGAGGTAAAAGAGACATCAGCTTCCATACAGAAAATAAGTGTTTGCATATAAAACATTTGAAGAAATCTGTTCTCATTTTAAACTGATTTTTTTTTTGTCCTAACCACCATTATGGTGTTAGAATTAAGAAAAATGTTCTATACATGTTTTTTCAAATGAAAATGAAGATGGTATACCGACTAATGTGCTAGGGAGAGTTAAAATTCTTGAAAGTAGACAGAAGACTGGTTGGGGACATTTAGGGTTTTAAATCCAGAAATGCTTCATCCTTGCACTGAAAATGAGACAATGTACCTGTATATTTATGGTCTTATTCCTGGGATGGTAAGGTGGTGGGGTTTTTTTGTATGTGTGTGTAGAAGAAATTGCAGTCACAGAGAATTTGTTCAAATTGAGAACCAATTTTTGTTGTTGTTAATTTCTGTAAGTGTTCAAAATGTAAAACTGCAATTATTGTTGTTTTATTAAAGAGCAGAAAATATATCACTATACTGTATTCTATTTGTCTTTTGTGTTTAGTCAGCCTCTCATTTTATGCTTGCTGTTTGGATAATTTACCTTAACATAGGGAAAAAGTGATAATTTCTCTTGGAGATTTTTTTTAAACAAAATACAGATTTTAAAAAACCAAACTGATACCTTGGTCTTACATATTCCCTCTCACTGGGGAACCATCGGCAGGTAAGGACAATTTGCAGAAATGAAATCAAGGCAAAGGTGAAATTTCATCACTCTAATAAGTTTGCATCCCAAGGATGGAATTTCCATTGGGAAACAAATATTTCCCTAGAACCATTAGTATATATTAATTTTTTTTAATGACACAGGGTAAAAATGAGACAGGGGATGGGACAGCCAATTTTGTCTGTCAAATCTCTCAGTTTCCTCTTGCTATTCACTCCACAATCTATCAAAAATACTACTTTTTCATAATACTTTTTCTTTTATATTGCTACAGAACAGATTTTGATCCTTCTAATTGTCATTATGATGTACTGTGCTTAAATGCATAAATGTACATTTTCTGAACCCAGAGCCTGGAAAAGTTATGTTTCTTGAACTGGAAAATAGTAACCATGCTAGCTGGAGATTTTTGGAGAAGCATCTCAGAGATGTAACTTTTCCAACCTTTATTAATACCTGGAATACATTTTTTAAAAAAGTACAAGGTATGTGCAAAATGTATTTTACAGCATCTGCAGCTTTCCTGTTATTCTGTTGGCTGATCCCACAATTATTTCCTTATACCAGTAATACCTCATATAACATTAGTATCAAATAACACTAAAATCGCATAACATTAAGCAATCTGGGGGGAAGAATTGCATCGGATAACATTAAGATCCTATGGGATGCATCGGATAACAACCGCTAAAGTCTGTGTGGTTACAATGTATCTCTATGGATCCCATAGGATTTTAACATGCATCGGATAACACTAAAAATCGGATAACACCAAGACTTGTGGAACCAGGTTTTAGTGTTATCTGAGGTTTTACTGTACAAGCATTCCATTTTGCATTCCTCTTTTCCTGTTTCTCCAAATCACTTACTTCAATGGCCTATTCACAACTGAATTATTTTTTGTTTTATTTTTATAAATGTGGCTATTCTAATTTTCATGAGCAATTTATGCAATTTTGCAGGAATTGGAAAGAATGGACATACAATTGAATCACATTTTCCATGTCCCAACATTTCCTGCCAATATCTGACTTTCCTACTTGCAAATTTCTTTTCCAGCATTTGCTGCATCCAGTGGGCTAAGAAAAACAGAATGTGTTAGTAACTAATAAAACCATCTGATTTGCTCTTAGCAATGAACTTTTAAGAGAAACATCTGCTGGGTAATAACAGGATTTATAATAATAGATTTTCCTCTAATGTTGTCTGTCGTGATATATAGAAATGGAAAATTAGACTTTCTGAAGGTTAGGATTGTTTGTCCCAATGACAACATTTAGCATGACCATAGGACAATGTACAAAGTTTTAAATATGGCAATTTTGAGGTGATTGCTGAGCACCAGCTTTATTTAATAAGAAAACTAGATTTGATGAAAGAGGGATTTTTTTTGTTTTTGGAAATCCTGGAAGAAGGTGTTCTCCACAGGTTATACCTCATGACATAACATAGTGATGTTCTAGCAAAACCAAGAAACATGTGAGGTCAGTAATAGCATATTCTTCTGTCCTGACGATGTGTTTATTTCTATAACAGTAAATAAGAAAGACCTAATAGTCATTCTCCCTAAGGATGCTTAGCTTTTTTGGAACTTTCAATGAGGTTTTCTAGACTTCATCTACCTTATTGACAATACATCATAAAATCATTCCCCTGCTCTTGAATGTACCCTTGGTTTTACTCTGTGTCAGATCTTTTTGCCTTCCCTCCCCAAATGATATTCTAAATTTCAATATTGGCCCTGAAGGTAATTGAGTCTTCTCACTAGAATGACTCAATTTTAATTTACACAGCTAACAGGATGTTCACTGGAGGAGGCCTTAAATCTTTATGGAAGGTAATAAAGTCTGTCACCCTATTAGAGGATATTTTTCTATCACAAAAATATGGCAACTCATAAAGCTGTATTCTTTCTTTTATTACACAATATATTGCATCGAAACATTGGATAAAATTCTGTCAAGGTGTAATAGCACTAACTTCATGTGAGTTGCACCATATACAACACTCAATTGTATTTAAACAAGACAAATCTTGTCTTTTTTAAAAAATTTAAGACAACACACCTGAATGGATGCCTAGTATCCCAATCAAGGCAGTACAGTCTGTTCCATCTAGAGATAAATGAAAGGTCAACAAAGAATAGTGGTGGTTAGTTGCCATTTTCAGTAGCTCAAGCTCTTAGAAGAGATGAAGCAGTGATTCCCTATCTGAATATATGCAGCTAATCATTTTAAACCTGTTTTGTTATTTTCTTTCTCAGCAGTAGATTAGATGATCTGTTCTTCTATTCTCTACATATATCACTTTTTCAAATCTATTCTAAGGCTTCTTCTTATTCTTTTTCTTTATTTGTATCAATGTGTTGCACAATTTAAAATTATGGACATGAATGATGCACAAATTCAAACAAAAATGTCAAACTATTTTTGACTAGAAATGGGCTACTCCAACAGTTATCTTGGCTGTTAACTAGATCTTTTATACCATAGCATTGTCTCAACTGCTAATTAGATTCTCTTTTGTATACATTGTGGGGCATAAACTGTTTGCATATAAATGCAAATTGTTTTAATTTCTCCACATTCAAAGAAAACTTCTCCTGTATCTATGTACGTCTGGAGTGGCAAAGCCAGCAAATAATGATGTTTTCAGTGTGGGTAAATTTCAGGCAGCCAGTCATAATCCCACATGATTCATTAAGAGCTACACCCATTTGTCTGGCATGTTCTGAGTTACATCATCTAGACTAAATTTTTTCTAAGGAGTAGCACAAGTTGCCAAGAAGGCGGGGATCTTTGAGAGAGATTTTATATATATTCACATCTGGCAGCATTCTAGATTTTTACATCTCCATAACCAATTTAGCCACACAAAAACAGAAGAATGCTTCAGTAGGCTGAGATAGTATGCAGTTTTAAAAGTGTGAACTAAACATTTCATCATGCTTTTTTCACCTGTATATCCTCCCAGCTGCACTACACTACAGTAGCCCTGGGTTCAGTGTCCATCATCACTATGTGGCTTTATTCATTCTACAAACTGTCAGTTTCCCTTTGGCATAGAAGTTCTCAAGAGCCCATCACAGAGGGAAGCATATGTAGAAGAAGAAGGTGATACATATTTTGGATCACTGAAAAAACACCACACAATTGAAAGTTTTCATGATTCAAGATCACTGTCAGGGTATTGTCTGTACTTTGGCTCAGCCTTGTTCGTTCCAAGATGGATATTTTCAAGAGAGGGAGGTCTGGTAACCCATTCCATAGAAGGATTGGTATTCAAAAACACGCTAGCTTCGTGGGTTGGAAGAAATGAAACCTAATTTGTGATAGACATATGATACTGTATGATCATTGGCTGGATTCCTTTAGGGGAATACTAAGAGGGTGGAACATGTGTGAGGAGATAAAACCAGGAGGGAGGGGCTAAGATGCTCTCTTGATCTGAAGCTTCACTATAAAGGTGAGCAGTGAACTGAGACAACATGTAGGGGCTTAAGCCTGGGATTTCCCAATTAGAGAAGCTTTCTTTGTTTTGATGTGCTTTCCAAACTTTTGAAAAACTTTATTCTGTAACTTACTTTGATTACAATATACTGTACTTTTAAAATACCATAAGATGACTGGACTGTTTACTTGGCTACGTGCTACATTATTTACACTAAGCTAATATCCTGGGTTGCTAAACTAGAGGGGTGGCAGCTCAAAAGTAGGAACCAACCACTTAGGGGCCTAATCCCTACTTGTGAGTAACGACAGACACACCACATCCAAAGGTGGGTCACTTACCCGGGGGAGCAGGGTATAGGGAGCTTCAGGCTAGCAGCTTCTCTTCCTCCTCCCTGCTTGGGAGGACAGCAAGGAGGCCGTGCATGCGGGCCAAGCGCTGTAGGCACACATGCACACCAAGTGCTTGGCACACATGTGCAGTGGGGGAATCAGTGAAAAGGTAAGCCCCCGCGGTGGTTCCTCCCAAAAGCCACTACCGGTTCTCTGGGACACTGGTAAAAGTTACTACTGGTTCTGGCAAACTGGTGTGAACCTGTTGCTGCCCATCACTGCTTATGATAACAGGATTGTGCCTTAAGTTCTCAATATCAGTATACTTTATATGATATTTACATGAATCATTAGCTGTATCAGGGTAGTGATTATAAACTGAGCAGATTTATATGTATAAAATCATATATATAATGGTCATCTGGATAGCTTTCTATATAAAAGACCTGAAGATTAGCCCATGATTAAAATAGGTGATTTGCAATCCTTGAAGCATTTGGGCATACTTACTGTGGGAATAAATTTAGTTCTATAAAAATTCCATTTCTTCAGTCATTCTCAATCTGTTTAGTAACATCATTTTTCTTACATATTGAGAAACCCCTACTGTTTAATAATGTCAGCTTTATGCAGAGGTAGTAGGCACTGAAAAGCTATGAAGAGATATTTCATCCATAAGAGAGGAGTAAAATGGCTCTTAATGTGTAATTTATCCTAATGTTTTCCCTTTCATGTCTGAATGTCCAGAATGTATAACAGTTATTATTACTAATGGTCAGGCTGGATCTATTTCTTACATTTGGAAGCACTAAAGAGTTTTGGATGAACAATGGTGTTTTTATTTAAGAATCACTTGTGATGGACACGAAAAAACATTGGAAATATTTGAAGAAGAATGGGAGTACCTCTTGGCAGCAAGGGGTATACTGAAAATAATGTGCTCGATATTTGCAGTGAAATCTACATACCCCCTGGGAATGCCAATGCTGTTTGGCAAGGTAAGCTGTCATTTCAGATGTACATCTAAAAATGACCCCACAGAATCAGCTAAACATTGTTTCTAAGACTATAGAGCTCCTGGCAGGTAGCTGTGACACAGATGCATCCCAATCAGCCAACTCACCTATATGAAAATGTATCCTGGAGATGAGATTAGAGCTCACATTCTCCAAGTCGAAGACAAAAACTAAAATTATCACCCAAAACCTTTAACATAAGATCAAAGAAATGCAAGTAACAACAAGCTGCACATTTCATACAATGAAATTGGTACAATATTAGTAAAGTAAGGTCAATGAAATATAATATACAGACAATGAAATATTTTCAGTCAATGAACTGAGTAACAAAGTCTAAATATGAGAATTAAGAACATCAAATCAATTACAAGCATCCAAATAAATGCACTTATATATCTAAACATAAAGTGTGCAGAAGGTTCACAAATGTAAGTGTCTTAGAATGTTGTTGAATTAACAATGAGAGCACAGAAATGGAATAGAAATGCCAAAGGAGTTGTCCCAGTGCATCCTTCTTTAGACAAACAATGGAATATGCATCAAAACTTAAATTTTGCTTTGAAATTATGCATTGTGATGGTCACCATTTGCGACCTGACCCTGCGATTCTGACACTTTGTGACCCCATGGACCATTGCCTGCCAGGCATCTCTGACCTCCACCATCCGCCTCAACCCACCCAGCTCTGTGCCCATTGCATCTACAATACCATTTAGTCATCTCATTTTTTGCTGCACCCTTCTTCTTTTGCCCTCCATCTTTCCCAGCATCAAGGCTTTCTCAAGTGAGTCCTCTCTTCTCATTTGATGTCCAAAGTACTTTAGCTTCATCTTTACTATTTGACCTTCTAGGGAGCAGTCAGGGCTGGTTTCTTCTGAGATCGACTTATTTGTTCTCCTCACTGTCCAGGGTCCTCTCAAAACTCTTCTCCAACACCACATTTCAAAGGCATCTATTCTTCTGTGCTCAGCTTTCCTTATGGTCCAGCTCTCACAAACGTACATTACCAATGGGAATACCATTGCCTTGAATATGCAAATTTTTGTTTGCAAGATGATGTCTCTACTCTTTACTATGTTCCTCAGGCTTCTCATAGCTTGTCTCCCAAGAATTGGTCGCCTTTTTATTTCAAGACTGCAATCTCCATCTGCAGTGATCTTGGATCCCAAGAAAGTAAAGTCTGTCACTGCTTCTACTTCTTTCCCAGCTATTTTCCAGGGAGTGATAGGACCTGTTGCCATTACCTTGGCTTTCTTGATATTAAGTCTCAAGCCAGCTTTTGCACTCTCCTCCTTCAACCTAAGCAAGAGCTTCTTTAGGTCTTCTTCACTTTCTGCCATTAGGGTAGTGTAATCTGCATATCTCAAATTGTTGATGTTTCTCCCAGCAATTTTAATTCCAACTTTTGATTCATCCAGCCCTGTGTTGCGCATTATGTGCCCTGTTTATAAATTAAATAGGCAGGGTGACAAAATACACCCTTGTCTCTACTGTAGGACAAAGAATCATGGACTTTTAACATTTGCAACTATTAAAAGTTAGAAATATTTGGAATTAAATGCCAGGGTTTCATGGAAGAAGAATCCAAGGAAAAAAGTATGGAAGAAGTATGCTGTCTGTCTATCTATTGCCTATCTGTCTGTCTGTCTCTCTGTTAATGAATGAATGAATGAATGAATGAAGACTGAGAAATCGTAAAACTCATATAAAACTAGAATACTTTGGTAAATTAAGTAAAAACAAAAACTGCAGTTAAGGGAAAAGAAATGGGGCTAATTGCAGAAAGGAAAATAATATTTTGACTAAATCACCTTTAGAATTAATTTGACTATAGCACAGGACATTCATCTGGAGCTGCTACATCAAAGTCAAATATCCAATAGGTCCAAACTCTTGTTGGTGATAGTATTAATAAATAAATAAATAAATTACTGCCATAAACAATTCAAAGCAGAAATTTGCTCTCTCTTTATCTCCTCTCTTTCTTCTTGCAGACACAGACACAAACACACTCTACATTGAATATGTTGTGACTGTAAACTAGAAGAAAGTAACAAGAGACAGCTGTATTAATAAGTTGTCCTCTTCTTTTGTGTCCTCATCAAACCCTGGGCTGACAAAATGAAGTTACTTTCCTGGCTTTGTCATTGCCCAAACTCAAATCCTTATATCTCTGGCAGTATTTGGCAGACCAGTAAATGAGGCAGATTCTCTATCTCTCCATTGAATGTTGGTGGTTCTCATTTTCAATCAATTTTCCATTGACGTCTTTAAAAGCAAGCACAGAAATAGTAATGTCAGAAGTAATTCTAAGCTATATTGAAGTAATATCTGGAAGTAATATCTGCTCCATAATGATCTTATAATAATTAACTACAGTGATCACATTTTTCAGTGTAATACTGTGGATATTATCCAGAGATTTTCTCCTGGTCATGGAATGTAAATGTGATTTCTACTGTAACTATGTGATGTTTCTGGTTTTTATCCTTCAAAAAAATAATAATGTGACATACTTAAACTGGATATAGCTCAATTTACAACAAAAGACTGCACGTTCTGAGAAATATTGGTGTAAATTTAGTTTCCAGGCTATGAAGAATATTTAGAAATGATTACTGAAGTGCTGCCTCCTTATGTTTTAACTATGCATGGTCGAAAGCCAGTGGCATCCAACTCTAGGGTATGGTGTTCTTCACCGTTTTCAGTCAAAGAGTCTGTGACTGTGGAGATTTCTGTGGTTATATGGCAGGCATGACTAGACACCAGAGCTCATAGAATCCTGTTAATTTCTTACTGAAGTGGTACCTATTTATCTACTTGAAATTTCTTGTTTCTGAACTGCTAGGTTGGCAGGAGCTGGGGCAGGGATGAGAGCTCATTCAATCATGCATCATTTGGGTCCCAAACTGCCAGCCTGCCAACCTTCCAGTTGTCAAGTTCCATGTGTTAACCACTAAGACATCTCAATCTCTTTCACTAAGTATAGATTGCCCTAAATGAAAAGTGACACTTTCTTATGCCAGTCATAATACACTTTAAGGAGATATGGCATACTGAGGTAACTAATTTTGGTCTTACTTTTCAGTTTTGTCTCTCTCTTTTATATCTCATTCATGGTAACAATTGAAAATTATAAACAACTGAAGGTTTAAACAAGGAATTGAGAGAGAGAAATAATTATCTGAGACATCGGTTAGTGTTCCATATATGCAAGTTTTTTAAAAAAGTTATATTTTAAAAGGAGGTTTATACCTTGTGTTGCTAGCTAATCTTTCTCACACTAGGTCAGGTGAAAGGAATGTCAAAATCAACTCACAAAAAGATACCTTCATTTTGACAGTTTCCTGTCTAGCAATCCAATCTTTATCTTAGACCATGTCATATTTGTGTGATTATGAATCTCGGTGAAAAACCACAGTGCTGTGACTAGGAAAGATAGAACCATCCATGACTGTGACTTGGGCAAAGGGCTGCACAGCATCATCTATTTCAGAAACAGAGTAGGATAGGAGGATTGTTCTTCTGTCCTCAGGTGCCATTTTAGTAATTTTTTATTGGTCAGCAGTAAGTAGAATCTGTTTCACAAAAAAAAAACAAAAAAACAAAAACAAAACAGAGATGATGGGATGGAACGGACCCTAGCACTCTCATTCGGATCTAGCTAATGAACGTCTGTCCAAGGGGAATGCAGACATGAATGCACCAAGCACAGGGAGAATTCATTATTCAATTATGCAAACAATTGTTTAACAAACTAGCACTCCCTAGCATCTCTGGTTGAAATCTGCAGGGGAGAGCTTAGAATTTATTGGGGTGCTCACCTGCCATTGGTCTTCTCCTTTGATGCCAGTAGCTCCTGCTTTTTATTGCAATTTCCTCAGTTCAGAACTCTGGGTATCCTTGGTTGGAAACTTTATAACCCACATGCCAGATAGAACTCAGTAGAAAAAAGGAGGGGCTGTGATGGCTCAGTGGTTAAGAAGATTGCCTTGTTAGCAGGTAGCTGTTCGAGACCTGGGTACTGGATGATGGATTGAGCACCTGTCTCTGTCCCAGCTCTTGGGGACATGAAAAGATCCTCATTTGGGTGTTCCCTGAGCTGAGTTTCTTCTGCAAAAATCATTTCAACCCAGAATAATTTCTGACACAAAATTACTATAGTAGAAAAAGGATCCAAATCAGTTAATTCTATATACACATACCATTATCTCACCTGTTTTGTATCTTACTTTAAAAATAGAATCCAAACTATTTTCGGTGTTCACCCTGGAGCTGAACACAAATGGTAAGAAAATTAGTCTATTTTGGTTTTGGTTATATAGAAAATTATGAGAGATGCTCAAGCTCTGTGAATGAAAATTTACTTTATTTTGAAATCTATTGCACTAAGCACAGCACAGGTTAAATAGTTAGGGTTCCAGGAGGTGTTTTTGAGACACCCATTTGAATTTTAATAATTAGAGTGTAAATTATTTGCATCTGAGGAGGAAAGAGTGAAGATGTACTGCAGCTACTGCTAATGTTAAGTCTCACATCTGAGAATTTTTGAAGAATTTAACCCAGGGATTCTCAACCTGTGGCCTGCAGGCTGGATACAGCCTGTGTGGCACCATTTCGTGTGCCCCCTCCCCCCACCAACTTGAACACACCAGGAAGCACCATGTGGTGAAGGAAGGGGAAAATAGCCATCAGGCCCCCGAAGCTGTTTGAGGGAGCGTGACCTGGCCCCAAGCTTTAAAAGGTTGAGAATTTGTGATTTAACCCTATCTCTGCAAGAGTTTGGTTAAATGTTTTCTGAATAAAGAATCTGCACAAATAAAGTAGAGAATATTCAGAAGCCATTTGTGCACTGGGACAATTGTAACCATTCTAAGATTAAGCTCCTATCTGTTATTCCTCTTCTTTGTTAGGCAAAAGGGCTTTGGTTTCTTCTATTGTTCCATAGAGCAACAATGAGGATGTTTCTCAGAAGAGAAATTTAGATTTTGTTTTTTATTTCCTTGATGGTGGCTTATAGGTGAAGATGCTGAACTTGATGACTGGAAGGTCAGCAGGTTACTGTTTGAGACTCAAGTGCTGCAAGATGAAATGAGCCTATCTGTCCTATCTCCTGCCTATCTACAGTATCTTCAGTAAAGTCTTATTGAATTAATTAGACATTGAATTTTAAAAAGAAGAATGAATCTAAGAACTGTAGTTCAGAAGGTATTGGTTTCTTTCAATAGTCCTAGTCAGACAATGTCCTGTAGGTATGTAGGAAAGACAGTAAGAGATCCATGAAAATGGCTGCACATAAAATGTTACATTCACATATAACCAGTGGTGTCGCTGGAGGGGGGGGTAGGGGGCCCGCCATCCCTGGGTGGCACTTTTTGATCTATGTGTGTTCTTGGACTACAATTCCCAGAAGCCCTAGCAGGAGTTGGCACCAGCATCTACCAGGGGGCGGCAAATTTGGCTGCAGCCACGGGTGGCGGAATTGCATGTGACGTTCTTGCATATAACCCCAGTTGTTTGCTGCCATCTCAAAGAAAACTAGTTCCATGCAGCTATGCCTGCATAAAAACAGCACACCAATTTCTTCTTAGCTTTCTGTGTGCTTCTTAACCCCTCCTTTCAGCTCATCTTTCTCACAATGAAATAAAAATGGTATTATTATCCATTACTTAGGATTTGACCTCTGCAGCATTTCTAATAACCAAATATGAATAGCTGATGATGTGAAAAGGAAAGCAATTTGTTTCAATAGAAAAAAGCATGCATTTATTCTTGGAGTTATATGTCTTAAGTAGGGTAACGACAGCTCCATCATCAAGAAGAACATTTTTGAATTAATTTTGAATATGCTAATTTAAATTAATACGTATAAGTATCCCAAACATTTTACTGTAATTTATTGTAATTGGGGACTGCGGTGTCTTAGTGGTTAAGATGCTGAACTTGATGAGTGGAAGATTGGCAGGATGGAGTGAGCTTCCATCTCTGTCCCAACCTAGCAGTTTGAAAGCAGGACATTCCAAGTAGATAAATAGGTACCATTTTGGTGGGAAGGTAAACAGCGTTCTGTGCACTCTAGTGTTTAGTCATGTCTACCACATGTCCATGGAAGCATATGCAGACACAGACAGCGCTGGCTCTTTGGCTGTAAACAGAGATGAGCACTGAACCCTAGAGTTGAATACGACTGGCTGTCTAGCAAGGGCAACCTTATTGTCATTTAGGTAGAAATACAACACTGAGCCATAACCAGAGCAATTCCTATACTGTTTGGTAACATAGAAGCATATGCCATCACAGTTTTTTACATTAAAAATATTCATTAATACTTTTGTTCTCTTCACATTACTCAAATCCCTGACCAATTCACGTACAAGTAAAAATCATATTTATGTCCAAATATGCTGGGTTTTAAGTATAAATATACTTGTTAAACTATATTTTCCCATAAAACTTTCCAGCTCTGATTTGTTTTTTCTTCTTCTTTTGGATACTCATGGTAAGCTCTGATTATTGATCACAGTGCATTTTTATTAAAATGTAAAGCTGGTGTATTTTTTGAATTACTTTGTCAGCATTCTGCTTTTTCTCTTAAATCTTCATTTTATTTTAAAAAATCATCCACATTAGAGTACTGAGAAAGAGACTCCTTGAAGATTGTGGTATTTTTGAACCACAATCAAGTGTACCCTGGTAACAGCAGCCATGTTTTCCTGTCTAAACTTTCTCACACTGGGTCAACAGGCAAAAGGAACCCTGGAATGAACTCACCAAAGGATTCCTTCATTTTGGCAGTTTCATGTCTGGCCTAGACACAGACGAAGAAGAATTTTAATATATACATTAATGTGCCTTTACCTGAAAAGATGGATTTAATTATATATTTTGATAGGTGGAACTGCCAGTAATTCCATCACAATATTTGGCCAGATGTTGCAGCAAGCTGATATTTAACTGATCTGATCAATACTCTGGTGGTTTTATCAGAATTCGAAAATATTAAACTCTTTTGGCATTGAAAACCATAACTTTTTCTACCGGTAAGAGTGGGGTTAAGAGCTATATTATTGCACTGCATAGACTACCTCACACATTATCATTCTGCTAATTTCTTCCCTAAAGTTTGCTTTAAAAATATGTTCAAAAATATGATCCAGCTTAAAGTCCACTGAAAGTATGGGGAAAGAAAACCTTTTATTTTGGTGAAAGATTATTTTGAAATCCTGCAAGTTGCATTTTAGTAGTATTGCTATTTTTGTAAAATAACAGAGAAAAAGACTAAATCTAGGATTTAATTTGGAATAGCATGTGGCTGCTTAACTATTGTTAAATGTGAGTGCAGCAAAGATCTTGTGGTGCAAGAGTAAATCAATATCCTACAAGGCATTTTTAAAGATGGGGGCATCCAAAATAAAAAACAACAACCACATTCCAGCCAGCCAGCAATCAAATTTTTATACTGCCCATCTGGGATGTTTCCCACTCTGGGCAGTGTACAAACAATTAATGAATCCTGGTGGCACAATAGTTAAACTACTGTACTTCAGCCAAAACATTGTGAATTCGTCAATCCTGACAGGGATCAAGGTCGACTCAGCTATCCAGCCTTCTGAGGTCCGTAAAACAAGTACACATATAACTTTTATATTGATCAAAAGATCAGCATTAAATTTAGCATTGTTGTAATGGACAGTCCACACTTGCCATTCTCACTTGTTAGAAAACAGCCGTGACAATTGCTTCGTGTTTGGGTGAGAAGTAGTTTACTGATGATAAAAGGAGTCAGCTTCTGGGATTTTCTATTGCTTGATGTCACGTTGTGAATGGCAGCTTCCTTGGTGGCTTAGTGGTTAAGATGCTGGGCTTGGAGCCTGGAAGGTCGGGTTTCAATAACCGAAGGCTGCACTTGAGGACATGAAAGGAACCTCATTTGGGCATCCCCTGAGTGTAGTTTCTCCAGCAAAAAATCCTTTCAACCCAGAGTAATCTCTGACATGATATTATTATTATTACTTTGTGAATGGTAGTGAGCACAAATAGGTATCCTTTAGACCAGTGTTTTCCAACCTTTGGATTTTGGACTTCAATTCCCAGAAGCCTAAATCAATTTCCCAAAGCACTGATCAGCCAATGTACTGATTTAGCCTTCTGGGAATTGAGGTTCCCCAGCGGGGCATGTGCCCCAAGTTGGGAGCCACTGATCTAGACCATCTTGACTGCTACCATTGGTGTTGTCGACCTTCAGCCTGCCATTTGCTATGTAAACCTTGGCATTCTTTTTTCTTCTTTCTGGCAATGGGGGCACAATATTATAAAGCAATATCAGGCCATTCCCTGAAGTTTTCAATCATGGATGCAGAAATACAATATCCCATAGTCATAAACCGTTTGGCCCAATATGATGGTTTCCAGTGGCAAAATGAGCAGAGGAGAAATTCTAATTCCCAACAGTCATGGAGGCAGAAGAGGCCATGCCAGATGGGCTGGCTGTGGAGGCTCACCTTGACCATATCCTCAAAGCTGCAGTGGTCCATTGCAGTCCTGGTGTTATATCCTGCATGTCACACTTCATGTGTGCCATGGGTGATGGCTTCGAGATCATAGTGTGTGGGTCAGTTCATGGCAAGATGGGATCTACCTTAAACAAATTCACGCCAGTGACATTTTCCTGTTTCAGAGGGGGAAATGCATTCTCGGATACAAGTTGCAGTCAGTGACGATGATATTCATAAACAATACTTTTTAAAAAAAGAATTGAATTTTTAAAATGTGTATTTTGCACCATAGTTTATCAATAAGAAAGGAGCAGATGCCAATAACACCGTTGAAATATTCTTCTAACAGTATCTGTGTAAATAGATATCATTTTATAAATGCAAGATTTCAGATCCTGCTAAATTAACAGAAAATTGTAATGCTTTCTCTTTGTAAGCATTTATGACAGCTCACAAGTTACAAGTCCTATTAATAACTTAGATAATATTTCTCAACATGTGTCCTAGCCTACAAACTGTTTGTCAGTAAACATAGCTAATCAGTTTAATGTGCTTTAGATTGAGACTAGCAGTGCATACAAATGTGGAGATAACAGGGAAAAGCTGTTATCCTTTTCCCCCTGATCCCGCTTCTTTCAGATGGAGCTTATTTAAACAAACTTGCTTGGCTGTCTAGAGAATCAGATGTCTCTGTAAAAACACCATTTCCATGTCAGTTTGGAAATGATGTTATATGCTTTGTCTCAACTTCCATTTGCTGAAACTTCCTATGAGCAATAAAGTCTACAGTGTAGCTTTCAGATTTCCATTTCTCCATTTATATTAAAACACTTAAGAAATAAAATCATCTATCTATTCATTGTAACATCTTAACCTCTGTATCTATTCTTCGAAAAATTTGCAAGCTTTTTGCATAAGGATGCCTTTATCACATACAGTAATACCTCGGATAACGCTAAGACTTGGTTCCACAAGTCTTGGTGTTCTCTAATTTTTAGTGTTATCCGATGCATGTTAAAATCCTATGGGATGGATCGGATAACGTTAAAGCTCCATAGAGATACATTGTAACCGCACAGGCTTTAGCGGTTGTTATCCGATTCATCCCATAGGACGTTAACGTTATTCGATCCAATTCTCCTCCCCAGATTACTTAACGTTATGCGATTTTAGCGTTATCCGAGGTAAACGTTATCCGAGGTATTACTGTATGTTACTTCCAAGTAAATGGAGTGGGGAGGGAGACAGGGAAAGCAAATTCCATTGAAACTAACAATTCCCTCAAACGTGAAACTATCGAATAAACCTTCCAATACAGTGGTACCTCATACAATGATTTTAATCCGTTCAATGGGGCTTGTTGTTGTACGAAACAATTGCTATACAATGCATCCATCGTATAGTGATTTTCCCTATGGGATGCATCATGTAATGATTTTTTTCACTAAGTGGTTTTTCCCATTGAACAACTTTTCCATTGCCCCCAAAACCTAATTGTTCTGCGATTTTGTTGCTATACGGGGCTATTGTTATATGAGGTTCCACTGTAATTTGAACAGTTCTCTTTGAAATTTGAACACTCAAATGATCTCTCTAAAAATTTAAGAGTACCTTCTATACAATCATCTCAGTTGCATACACACTTTTTGGAATAACTGATCACAAAAAGCCTGGATGAAGGGATTTAATGCTTCCTTTTTAGAACACTCAAAGAATAAATGATGTTCTTACTATTTGCTTCCAGTGTAAAGCTCCCTGTATTGATCCGAGTGAAAGTTATAGGCAACTACCCTTGCAAATTTGATCCAGTTCAATGACAACAATAATTTCAATATAATTAATTGTAACAATAACTTTTTTTAAAATTCACTCATTTTGTAGACCCTTTATCAGGTAAATTTTGATCATTGATAAACTAAGCAACACACTTTATGGGAAACTCTAAATGCACAAATGTATTTAACAGCTGAACAGCTGACAAAAGAAACAGTTATTTTTAATCTGGCAATCGTTTGATATAAACGTTCATCAAGACTACAGATTTGTTTGTACTCTCAGTGCCTCTATGTTATCATGTGTTCCTCATACATATTCCTTCTCCCAAAAGTACATTCATTTCTGTAAAAGTCAATAGGGACACTGTAAACTGTGATGGCAAATCTTGGCACTCCAGATGTTCTTGGACTACAATTCCCCAAAGGCCAAGCCCCCATGAATTTGCACGAATTGGTTTACTGCGATTCATCCTGCCTGCACCACCCTTGTTGCTCCTGGGAGCATAAGTAAAATGCGCCCATACAGTAAACCCATTCGTGCAGATTCATGGGGGCTTGGGCTTCGGGGAATTGTAGTCCAAGAACATCTGGAGTGCCAAGGTTTGCCATCACAGCTGTAGAATGATGAGTTCCTCTCTTTATTATCATGTATGGGAAGGTTCCTCACTGGTATGTGACCACTTATTTCTTTAATGCAACATTAAAATAGCCAAGAAAGTCCAAATAGATTCCATGTGTAATTTCAGGAGACTGCTTTTTGCCTTCTGGCAACAAATGCTGTATTTTGCTTTGAAATGTTTGGATGCAGACTAAAGTTTTTATCTGTTTACCTGCTTGTGGACAATATAGTCTATTGTATATGCATTGTCTCCAAATTTTGACTAGCGGGTGTTGTACATCTCAGTGATGACTACCATGTGAAAATTGTGTGGATTTTGCAGAAATTCAGAGGTCGTAGAATCACAGGCAGTGCACAAATGAAGCATGGAAATTCAAGAGTTATTTTTTAAAAACTGGCTTTAGTTCTCAAATGCATAGAAGATTATTTTATGTGAGCACTGCACACACCATTAACACAGGAAAGAATTTCCCACTGGTCTGAAAAGCATTTCTTGGCTCAAGCTGTGGGTATTCACATAAAAAACATGGACACACGTTAGAAGAGAGATGGCCAACTGCGTTCAGCAAGAGTTTGTTACCGGGGGGAGGAAGAAGCGGTTACCATAATAAAGAGACTCAGAAACCCAGGAGAATGATTTGAGCAGCTCTGTAGTGGAAAATAGTGCCCAGCATGGCTTGCCAGTTTCTGGAGACTCATTTGTCCCAAGAGAAATTACTGTTGAAAATATCTAGTATTTTAAAAGCTGAAGCTTGGCCCTGGTTTTCTACTGAACTCACAAGTGCCTTCAAGTACAGCTATGGATACAGATAACTCTTCAAGTCCCATCAATGTCAAGCATAATATTGCTACCACATCACAGCGGGATGAAATGAATATCCAATTGTCTCTCTCATGGAGTCAGATCTTGATGGTCTGGCAGTCCATAGCAAAATGGCTTCAGGGAGCCACTCTCTGGTGCTAGCTGAATGCAATGCTGGTAAGAAAGAAACAGCTCTTTATTTTAACAGAATGCCCCAGGAAATGTGGCATGATGAATTCGGTCCTACATTTTATCCATCTATTTATCTTCCACAAAAACTTTGTATGTGGTTTGAAATAAAATTAAATTTGTGCTGAGTTGAGGAGAGCTAGTAGTGAACCTATGACTTTGCAGCTGTTGTTTGACATAAGCTAAACAAGTCTCAACAGGAATAGCTAGTAGTCAGTGGTGATCAGGACTTTGCATGTAAATAATATTGTATTACTACCACCACCACCACCACCACTACCACTACTACTACTACTACTACTACTACTACTACTACTACTACTACTACTACTACTACTACTACTACTACTACTACTACTACTACTACTACCAGAAAGACCCAAATCCATCACTTTGGATAATTAGGTTTGCATGTTGGATAGAGCTACAACTTACTCTCAATTGCAATAGTTAAACCAGTTAATAGAACAAATTGGTGTCTGGGACACTCCAGGCTCTTTCCTTGCCAGCCAGCAAGTATGAGAATAAGGTCTATAAAAGCCAGTAATGTTGGAAGAACAGAGGTGAAAACCTAAGGTCTCTTCAGGCCTTAGGAATCCAACTTTATTGTAGGAAGAAGAGAGTGCTCAAGCCTACTCTCCACTTTTTTATTTCTGTTGCTGTCCCATTTATGAAGGCAACAAGTCTGGAGAGTGAGATCTCTACTCCCAATGGATACTCTGAGGAAAATCAGGGTCCCAACTGGTGTAGAATTCAGTGGTGGGATGTCAAAATTTTTACTACCCCACTGTGATGTCAACACAGTGTGGGCGGAGCTAACATCATGATGGCATGTCATGGGCGGGGCCAAAGAAAAAATACAAAATAATAAAAATAGGGAGCTTCAGGCTATAGGGAGCTTCAGGCTAGCAGCTTCTCTTCCTCCTCCCCATTTGGGAGGACAGCAAGGAGGCCGTGCATATGTGCCAAGCACTAGGCGTGCATGCACACCAAGTGCTTGGCATGCATGCGCAGTGGGGGAACCAGTGAAAAGGTAAGCCCCAAAGGTGGTTCCCCCCAAAAGCTGCTACAGGTTCTCTGGGACACTGGGAAAAGTTACTACTGGTTCTGGAGAACTGGTGCGAACCTGTTACATCCCATCACTGGTGGAATTGATCCACTAGCAAAGAACAGGACAAACATGGAAAAGGGAGGGTTGAGTTATAGTGCTGACTCTATATATTACAAAGAAACTGGGCTATATGGCTCTCCTCTGCCTGTGGTTTCTATACATTAATTCCTTATGCCACTACTCAAGAAAAGAAGTTTAGACTTATAGTTACTCATCATTCATTTTCTTGAGACATAAATACCTGATTTTTTGGTTAGATTTTGTTTCAACATGGTATATAAGAGCTTATATGTTCTGGCGCAGAATATTAGAGATAAAGATTTGGTAAATTTGCACCAGAGATCCTACATACATAGGCTTATCGTTCTTCATTGAAATAAGCATGGAATTATTATTATTATTTTAGATATATTGCCAATGTGGATCTTGATTTGCAATCCCTATTGGATGAAGATATCAAAAAGAGCTCTAGAAGTTATTTTCCAGTTACCTGTCATCAACACCCTTAACAATGCTAGTTTCTGAAAAAGGAATTTCCTTCTTGACTATTATGGCTGCATTCATTTGTGAACCACTTGAATTAACCACCATAAAACATGGCAGTGTAAAGGTGTCATTTTCTTTCCCCACAATACCTTTGCTGTTGTAGCTTTGGCAACATTTAAGTATATTTTACAAATATATACTGTTCCAGTATATATTGGCAGCAGCCAATTTGAGTAGGTTTTAGTACTAAAAAAAAGATGGTAGGTATTGAAATTTGAATATTCTACACTTGGTAATGAGACAGCATACTCCAGTACATCTCTCCAAGTAGTGCACAGACATGTGATCTCCAAGACTTCATAAGTCTTTACACATTACATTTGCAGCCCAAATCAGCTGCCATATATTGCCTAGTGTTTGGGCCGGACCCGATTGTTCTAGGAAATAACCTGAGCAAAATAAATTTATATTTATTCCATTTTATAATCCCTAATTAATCAACAGTCCCTCAACACCTGATGAGGTAAAAGAGGAATCAAAGAATAATAATTTATCAACAGTGAGAAATGCAGTGCTATTCATAAACTCTTAAATGGCTGAAAATATCCTTGTTCATACACAAAATCCATGTATTGAAACAGGCAGATTTGGGGAGAATCTAGGGGAAATCAACAATTTCTAACATGTCTCCACCTGACCCATAACATACTGTCAATGCTCAGTTATGCCTTACCTCAGCTTCTTTTTTTAATTTTTTAAAATTAAGTTTTCAAATAAAAACATATAGAATGGTCGAGCGGCCGCGGCGACTGCCGTGGCCGCGCGCTTTGCCCCAGTGCCTGCCGAAGAGACGGGCCTGGGGACGAGCGCAGGGGGCGTGGCTAAGCGCTGCCCTTATAAGGGCGGCGCGCTCCCTGCGCTCGTTCGCCAGTCCCGTCCGACAGGCAAGCGAGCGGCTGGGCTTTGAGGCTTCTCTTGCTTCCGTTGCGGCGCTTAGTCGGGGGCTTGTCTTTTGAGCCTGGACTGCTCTGTTCCGTCCTTCTCCTTCCTGGGGGTAATTAGGGCTGTCCCTTTACAACCCTCGCAGTATCCCTTACTCCGGTGCTGACCGTTGCAGGCGCCATTTTGCCCGCCCGGTGGTTGCGCCCGCCATTTTGTGGCTGGTGCTTTGCCCTCCTTTTAGTCTCTTCTGTTACCCGGTGGTCACTCGACCCTCGGCTTGGGCCTCTGGCTTGGGCTCGGGCTGTTGGGGGAGTGTTTACTTATTCCATTTGCCCCCTTCTGCCTTCCTTTTCCCTGGGTCCTTGGCGTGTCGCTGTTGGCGCCCGCCATTTTGTGGGCCTCGTGCTTCCTCGCGGATAGTGGGGGCCCTGGCCTTGGTGTTGCCTATACGTCCCCCTTTCGTGTCCATCACAAGCCTTTGCCGAGGGGCAGTCTTGGGCCGGAGGGCTCCAGATTGTCTCTTTAGTAGTTTCCCGGTCCCTACATACTCTTGTGTCTTTGGGTGGGATCAAGTGGAGGTGTTT
The DNA here is from genome assembly GCA_030440675.1 of Furcifer pardalis. Classification (NCBI taxonomy): domain Eukaryota; kingdom Metazoa; phylum Chordata; class Lepidosauria; order Squamata; family Chamaeleonidae; genus Furcifer; species Furcifer pardalis. The sequence continues at coordinate 63,289,648 of CP126896.1, forward strand.
TCCCCTCGGGTAATGGCTCCAAAAAAACAGGCCGTGCCTCGCCCTCGCCGCATCTCCCGTAGGGCTACTGCTGAAGGGGGTCCCAGCCGCCGCGCCCAGGGGGCTGAGATAGCACCCGTCAGCTCCGCGGCCCTCCTTGCTCGAGTGGCGGCCTTGGAGAGGGCTGCTGGTAGGGTCCCATTGCCTGATTCCCAGTGGGCGGCCCAGCGGGCCGCGCAGTCGGTGGCTAATCCGACTGACGCTGATTGGAGCGGGCTGGCGGCGGTTATACACCAGCGACTTGCCCAGCTTGAGGCTATCCTGCCGCCGCTCCAGCCCACCGATGACCCGGCCCCAGGCGAGGATGAGGGCCGGAGTGAGGACCCTGCGCCCCCGGTCGTGGTGGAACCCGAGGCCGGGCCCAGTGAAGTCCAACCGGTCCTAGTCCCTCCGGCGGTTCCGGCAGCGCGCATCGGTGGTGAGTATGGGGTCGATCTGGCTACCCTGCCCGGCACTTTGCCACGGCAGCTGCCCCCCGTTACTTCACAGCCGCCCATGGTGGCCGGGCACCTGCCACCTGTTGCACCGCAGCTTCCGGTGCAATGGCCTTGGCCGTGCCAGCCGGCTTTGACTACAGCGTCGCCCTGGCCGGCGGCTGCGCCGGGGCTACCATGGTTGCCACCGGCGCCGGCGGTGCAGGGGCCGGCCCCCTCGTGGCCGGGAGCGGCTCCATCAGCGGCTGTTTTGCCTCCGCCGGCGCAGCCTGTCCCTCCTACGTGGCGGGCACCTTATCCGCTGCCCCCAGTAGCCTCGCCTTTTGGCGCACCCTCTGTGCCGGCCCTGGGCTGGCCTTGCTTTGCCTTTGGGGACACGGGCTATAACTCGGTGTCTCGCTTGGCTATGCCATACGGCGACCAATCGTTGCCGCTGGGCGACCACCTGCTCCCTGCCACGCGGGATAAAATCCTCCGCGGGGAGTACGTGGATTTCTTCTCCCTCCTCAACCGTGACTCCACGAAGGAGGAGAAGGAGAAGGCGGACGACGCGGACAAAGAGAGGGCCAAGAGGAAGAAGCCTCCCCGCACTTGGGCCAATTGGCTTCCGGGTTTCCTCATATATGCCGGGGTTCTGTCCAGGGCGTTCCCTTAGTTGGCGGTGTCCCTCTTTCAGTACCTCGATATTATATACAGGGCGTATGTGGACTTCCCGGGGCAGGCGTGGCTGGCGTATGACGAAGAATTTCGCATGCGCACGGCCATACGCCCCGGCATGCGCTGGGATGAGATGCACTCCGCGCTGTGGATGCAGCTCATGACCCCGACCCGCCCGGCCCTTGGTGAGAGGTACGATTGCGGTCACCTGATTCAGCGCCCTACTCCCTCTCAGGCCCCCCGCCAGCCGGCGGGGCAGGCGGTTCCGGCCCGCTTGCTGTGCTGGGAGTACTCCGCTTCAGGTCGCTGCACCAAGAAGCAGTGCAAATTCAAGCACGAGTGCTCGATTTGCGCGGGCGCCCACCCCGCTACCTCATGTTTCCGGGGTGGTGCGGGCCGAGGCAGGGGCAAGGACCAGCAGGGGGCAAAGCGGGCCGGGGCCGACAACGCACCTGGTAAAGGGCCCCAGCCCAATTAGGGTCGAGGTCCTGGACCGCCTGCTGCTGGATTACCCTTCCCCCGCTGACGCCAGGTACCTTTCCGAGGGTTTCACCTTTGGTTTCCGTATCCCAGTAGTGGGTGCGAGGGGACCTCAGGACGTGCCCAACCTACGATCCCTGGTGGGTATGGAGTCAGTGGCCAGAGCGCAAATTTTTAAGGAGGTAGCAGCAGGTAGGGTGGCGGGCCCTTTCGACAGCCCACCGTACCCCAACCTTAAAGTTTCCCCGTTGGGATTAGTTCCGAAAAAGGCCCCGGGTGAGTTCAGGTTGATTCATCACCTGTCTTACCCTGCCGGGTCTTCCGTCAACGACGCTATCCTGGACGCTTTGTGCTCGGTCCGGTATACGTCTTTTGACGAGGCAGTCTGCATGGTCCGCTCCTGCGGTCCGGGTGCACTCTTGGCCAAATGCGACATCAAGTCCGCGTTTCGGCTGCTGCCGGTGCACCCCGAGGACTTCGAGCTACTGGGCTTTCGTTTTGAGGGCCAGTATTTCGTGGACCGGGCCATGCCGTTTGGCTGTTCTATTTCCTGCGCCGCGTTTGAGCGCTTTAGTTCTTTCTTGCACTGGGCCTTAGTTAGGAAGGCAGGTTCTGACAGGGTCGCCCATTACCTGGATGATTTTCTTTTTGGGGGCCCCGCAGGTACTGGGGATTGCGTCCACATGCTCCAGTCGTTTCAGCGCCTGGCGGAGGAGTTGGCTGTTCCGTTGGCGCCTGAGAAAACTGAGGGTCCGGCCACTACCCTCACTTTTCTAGGCATCGAATTGGACACGGTGGCCATGACCTCTCGCCTCCCCCTTGACAAGGTACGGCGCCTGGTTGACAGGATAGAGGCGCTCCTGCCCAAAAGAAAGGTCACCCTGCACGAATTGCAGGAGCTTCACGGGCATCTCAACTTTGCCTGTAGGGTGGTGGTCCCTGGCCGCGCCTTTGCTCGCCGTTTGTGCGACGCGATGGCTGGCCTGACCAGGAAGTTTCACAGGACTAGGCTGACCCGTGGGATGAGGGAGGATTTGGAGGTCTGGTTGGCGTTCCTTAGGGACTTCAACGGGGTTTCCTTTTGGCGCTCTGACCTTTTCCTCTCTTCCAGTTTCCAGGTCCATTCCGACGCATCGGGGTCTTGCGGTTTGGGCATCTATTTTGATGGCCGTTGGTGCGCTGGCACGTGGCCACCACGCTGGCGGGACTCCGACGTCGTGAGGGACCTGACCTTCCTGGAATTCTTTCCCATTTGGGGGGCAATTAACATGTGGGGACGTCACTGGGTAAACTCCGTTGTCACCTTTTGGTGTGACAACGCGGCGGTTGTCCAAGTGGTCAACTCGCAGACGTCCCGCTCCTCCCGGGTTATGTCCTTAGTCAGGCCGTTTGTCCTGGCTGCGCTGAGACTTAACATCGTTTTTCGCGCACGCCACGTGCCGGGGGTGGACAATTCCATTGCTGATGCCCTGTCCCGCTTTCAGATGGCGCGGTTCAGGGCTTTGGCTCCCGGTGCCAGGGCACTTCCTTTGGAGTTGCCGGACGTGGTCTGGAACATTGGAGGGCCGAGGTGAATCGGGGCATTGGCCTTTCCCTATCGGGTCGCACACGCCATGCCTATCGCCTGGCGTGTGAGGCTTTTACCACCTTCAGAAGCCAGCAGGGTTTGCCGGAGGTCTGGCCGCTTCCGGTGGACCATGTGCTGCAGTTCATGGTCCACCTGCGGCGGTCCGGCCTCGCGCCACGGACCATCAAGGGGCGGCTGTCGGCCTTGGCCTTTGCCGCCCGGGCGAACGGTGTCCCCGACACTCTTGGCAATTTTCGCATCCGCCGGGTGTTGGAGGGATGGTCGAGGGAGCGTGGCCACCGCCCGGACGCCCGCCAGCCGGTGTCGCTGGCGGTGCTGCGGCGTTTGGCCGCGGCCTGGCCACGCCATTGCACGGATGGGTTTGAGGCGGCCTTGTTTCACGCCGCTTCTTCCGTTGCATTTTTCGCGGCCCTCCGGGTGGGGGAATTGGTGGTAGCGTCCCGAGGGGACGTGTCCGGCCGTGCGCTGCAGCTGGCTGATGTCGCGCTCGCCGCATCGTCGGTTCGGCTGACGGTCCGGATGTCCAAGACCGACCAGCTGGGCAGGGGTATTTCCTTACTGCTACTGCGCTGCAGTATAGCAGACATCTGTCCGGTGGGAGCGCTGGAGCGCTACCTGGCCATACGCCCCTCTGGTCCTCTGCCCCTTTTTATACACCGGGATGGGTCCCCATTAACCCGTTTTCAATTCTGGAGGGTTACAGGGGCGGCCTTGTTGGAGGTGGGGATCCCTGGTGCCTGTTATGGCACCCACTCATTCCGCATAGGGGCTGCTTCTACCGTGGCCTCTTTCGGGTATTCCGATGCGGATATCATGAGGATGGGCCGGTGGGGGTCCGCTTGCTTCCGTACGTATGTGCGACCGCTACTGTCATGACCTGCCTTGCTGCCGTTTGTTTTCTGTTTGTTTTCTTTCAGAGCTCTTCCCTCGGAGTGACGTGGCCCGGGTTTGGATAGTCGGCCACAGCTATATTTACTGGGCCGCACGTTTCGCTGGAGCAGCTCCCTGCGGGATCCACCTCGGCTTGCGGCAATGGGCCTACCTCATCTGGCGGGGGGTTCGGGGCATGATGTGGGACCATTTTATGCCTTTTATGATGTCCAACTGGCATGTGCCGCCCCCTCATATCCTCCTGGTGCACCTGGGTGGGAATGACCTGGGGCGGCGGATGGGGCTGGATTTATCTAGGGCCATTTGCAGGGATTTCCACATCTTGCACCAGCGTTGGCCGGCGACCAGGTTTATCTGGTCGAGTATGATACCGCGTGCCCGGTACAGGGGCGCGATGGATTACCGAGCCGTGGATCGCGCACGGCGTGGTGTGAACCGCACTGTGGCGCGCTTCCTGCATACCTTGGGCCTGGGTACGGTGGTGGAGCATCCGCTATTCCGTATGGAGGAGGTTGACCACCTGTACAGGAACGATGGGGTGCACCCGTCACCTGATGGCCAGGTTCTCTTCCTGGGAGCGTTGCAGCAGGGCCTGGTGACCGAGTTGTCGGTCTCGGGGTGTGTGGGGCGGTGAGTAGTTTCACTCCCCCCGTGTGGTGGGTAGCACTGGTGTGGAATAAAGTTGGTCCCAGGAGAACCGGGTAGGAACGTGTTTTGATCGGCCACTCTGTGAGTCTGATCAAAATGCGGACCGGGAACTTGGGTAACTGCCCAGCTCGGCAGCAGGCAGCCCCAATATGGAGTTCGCCCGGTGTGGGGTCAGAAGGAGACAACAACTGGTTACTTCTGACCGGGACAGTTAAATGATGTTCGGATATGGTTGTCCGATATCCAAGTTAAGTTCGTGAATGGATATCGTATACCTCACCAGTGCTACTGCGGCCTTGCTGCAATAAGTTATTGGTTAAGATGGTTAAAGTTAACCAAGTTGATCTCAAATAAAGTGGCCCAATTTTTACACCAACATCACTGTGGTCAGTCTCTTTTGTGCGGGCATGTGGGGGCAAAACACTACAAAAATAACATAATAAACATTCTTACAATACAACAAAACAGTACTTACAATACATATAAAATACATATCAAACTAACCTCTTTTAACAATTTCTTATATTTAATATAGTATCTAACACTCCATATATTTGTCTAACTTAACTACACACCAGAGTGTGATTTACATTGCCTGGAGGTTTGTGGGAAATCACAGCCTTCTTCATTATTTCCAAAAACTCATTTGATCTGGTGCTGGCTTTATTTCTCCATTTCTACTCAATGTAGATTCCACAAATAATTGCCAAATTTTCCAAAATCTATTTTCCTGAACAGTGTCTTTCCTAAAATTCAATTCCCAAGTTAACTTATCATTTAAGGCAAGTTCCCACATTTCGTTTTACCAATCTTCAATTTTCAAGACCACATCATTTTTTTCCAATTTCTTGCAATGCATTGTCTGCCTGATGTTAACATTACCAATAATAACTATTTTTTATCATCATCCTCATTTAAACTGTCAGCATCAGACAATAGCACTGTACTTGGCCCCAGTTTAAGTTGCATCCTCATTATTCTTGAGATTTCATCTTCTATCCCCCCCTCCGAAAAGTTTAACCACATTACAGCTCCACCACATATGTTCATATGTTCCCATTATTTGTTTACATCTCCAACACACATTACTTATACTTTTATCTATCTGATGTAACCTAATTGGGGTGAAGTACCATCTCCATAACAATTTGTAGTTGTGCTCCTTTACTCTTACAGACATTGTTTTCATAATTCTTCTCTTCCATTTGTTTTTCCTTAACTCAGCTTCTAATATTCATTTTACTTAAAAGTAATTTTCAAGCTTTTCCCAACAGTGATGAAAGCAAAAATGAAATGTAAAATGACTCAGCATAGCAACTGGATCTACATGAGGGCAGCCCTGCATCTCAACTAGTACTAGTGAGGTTTAAAGATGCCATTGAGCAAATATGACAGTCTCTAAGGAATTGTCTTCAGTTCTGTTGTCCACAGACAAGCATAGTTATTCAAATCAATAGTTATTCAAATCAGGGACAATAAAATTACCTTGATTAACAATGGCCAAGAGAGTTTCCTTGTTGAGTTTAGTGGAGCCTGAAACTGATCTTGTATAATTACATCTTGGGCTGTCAATACAACTCTATTCAGGCATTCTAATTATGCACTGAATAAATATATGAGGAAGGAGAATGATCTATCTTGCCCACCCACTTTCTCATTGGGTGGCCACATATAGACATGATCTTTTCTTCTTGGAAACCAGTTTTCCTGATTATATGGACAGTGTCTACAGGCAGAGAAGTCTCTCATTGGGAGGGTGATGGAAATGAAGTAGCTTGCTCCCTCACATCATGCAGTTATTCAACATTGAGGTGGAACACATGAAAAAAAGTGTATGGCAATTTGCACAGGCTTTGTGGCCCTATGTGTTGAACTTTGAGTGTAGACTTGAATGTACAATGTTTGTATCATTTCAGAAACATGGCATTCATCCTAACAGTCAGTCTTGCAGGCTCTTCTCTTACTGCAAAAATGGAAAATAACTAGTTTCCTACATAGTTATGGCTAGAAGAATGAGTTGAGAATTGTACATAAGAAATACAGTGCAGTGGTACTTTGCTTAAAGAGCATAATGCATTCCACAGGATTCCTCTTTAAGTGAGTTTGCTCTTTAAGCGAAACACCATTCTAAGCAACCAATTGTGACTTCTGGTGGAGGGGATTGCGAACACCGATTTAGTTGTTAAGTGAGTTTTTGGTTGGTTTTAGTTGTTAAGTGAAGCGACCATTCAGAGAAAATCCTGCTCTTTAAGTGAGATAGTCTGTAAGCTAGGTGCTCTTTACGCAAGGTTTTACTGTATTTCCTTATGTGATGCCAGCTTATCTATCTAAAAGTGGCAGTACAGACAAGGGAGTCATGAGTCACAAGAAACACAAATCAAATACTGCAAATAGGGAGAATGTATGTTTCCAGTGTTGGGACTGGCTAAATGTGAAAGTGAGATTTTTTTAAAAAAGAAATGTGTACTCAAATCCAATCTGAATCATAGCATGGAAAGGAATGAAATTTGTCCCTTAGACTCGAATGTTAGAAAATTATTTTAAGCTTCAACAAATAAAATAATGCGAGATATCAGTTCACAACTTTTTCTAGCAATGTAACAGAATTGCTCCTAGAGTATGTTATCCATTTGATAAAATAAGGATGTGGTTATGGATCCAGTTTAATGGAGCATGAATAAACTTTAATGGGGAAAAAGAATGCCTTTCTGACTTCTCTATTCACTTCTTCATTTTAATGTTTGGTAAAAATCTGATGTGTGCCAACACAGTCTTCATACTGACTTTGCTGATGGAAATAAATTCCTTAAGGTTTTTTAAAAATAATATGGTTGAAATCTTTAATATCTTTCTAAAGTGGCTTCATAAGCTGCTGGATTAAGATGTCAAGCACATTCACAAATGCTCCTTTCTGGTTGACAGTTTCATTGTCAGTAAAATTACTGTTTGCTACTGCTTTCCGGAATGAGTGGCAAGGGTCAATTTAAAGAGTGTGATTCAAACTTCATGAGTAGTAAAACAATTATTTCTTCATAGGCTCATTATATTCTCATCATAGCATTCATTTCTCATTTTTCATGAATTATGTAAATTTCATCTCAAACATGCAAGATACATATCAGTATCATCTAGTTTCTCAGTATATTAGGTGGCACAACATGTTGAGTGTACTAAACATGCTTATGTACCTATGTTGAAGATCTTTCTTTTAGTGAAACTTTATATTTATCAAAGCTTCTTTTATTCCAAGACTTGCATAATTGAATTAATTAGAACTGTATTCATCATGTTCGGAATTTTAAGAAATACTAATAACATGGGCAATGAGGTTTGAAACAAGCAAAAGATGAAATGTCACAATACAGATATTTTGGGAAGGTGTGGTAATATTTTATTTATTTATTTATTTATTTATTTATTTATTTATTTATTTATTTATTTATTTATTTATTATTCATGCTTGTTTATCGCCTTCCTCCCCGAAGTGACTCAGGGTGATTTACAACATGTCATTAATAATCAAACAATTTAAAACTAATTAAACGATTAAAAATTAAAATGAAGTTAAAAGATTAAAACTAGGAGTTGCATCTAAGAGGCATGGGGGTCAAATCATCCAACCAGCTGGGGATATTTTTCCATCCATTCCCCAGACCTGATCTGCCAGCCAGGTTTTCACTCCTTTCCTAAAGGACAGCAGCTCCGTCTGCATTTGTAATTCTATTGGAAGGAGGTTCCATAGGGCCAGAGCAGACACAGAGAAGGCCCTCCTTCTAGTGCCAGAGAGGTGTGCCTCTCTGGCTGATGGCACAACCAGAGAGCCTCTCCGGTACGCTCTGGTGGGATGGACAGATGTGAATAAATTTGTCTCCCCCCCCCCCAACTAACTAGGTTTGTTTTTGTATGTGATGCATTCCTAATTTGACAGGCCCAACTCTGCCTATTTACTAGAGTAGAGTTTGCAGACAGAAGGATCTTTTCTTTTCCCAAAGAAATGATCAAACCTATCAGCAGCTTGGGGAAGAAACCTGCTCCTCTCTCGCCACTGACTTTGTCAGCAAAATTACTATTATTTTATTAGGGATTTTTCAGATCTCACATGCATCCACAATTAGAGTGTTATCTGTATTTATGTAAACATTGTTAAATCTTAATCTAACAGTATGAGAACCGATACAATGGAGATCCTCCTTAATACCCTCCTTCATACCCCACTAGCAAGTAAAGTTTGTGCAAGTGGAAATGAATATTTTATTTATTTATTTATTTATTTAGATTTATATCACCGCCCACTCGCCGTAGGACTTCTCAGTTGTGATGTCTAATCTAACAGAATTCTCCCACCTAAATACTTCCTTTGGCCCCATCTTCCTGGAGTTTTAACACAGAGAAAAACTATTTTGAAATATTGTTCAAAATTATTGGTGCAATATTTGAATTGATGTTCTTCTTTAGTGTTTTGGATGGTTGTTGTTTTTTGCATTGACTAGTTCTACCATACTTAATGTCCCACTGGAATGAAATTTATTTTTCAGACATATTTCATTGTCTCACCACACCGAAATAAAGAGCCAGACACCATGATGGAATTAACCAGGGCCACAGTTTTATTAAAATAACTCTTTAATTGCCAAACAACAACTTCAGTTTAAAACTCACCCTTCCTAATCTGCAGAGGGGCCTCACATAATGTGAATGTTATCATCTGGGAGCCAGGGAAATCATACAGATCCATTCCCCATCTTATATGGGTGAGTCCAAGGCACTGGGGAATTACATCCTCAGTCTCCCACCTCTGGCCACCCATCAAATAGTTGGAGTGTTGTCCGCCCAGACAACGGCACAAAGATCAAGCTGCCAGTTAACTGCAGTGCTCACACTTTCCTCCCGGCCCCTGAATTTAAACAGGCTAGCAGCTGAGAGAACTACCATAACCTACCCTAGACTCACTGTACGCAGGATTAATCCACATTACCCACCCAGTGTTACCTATTTAAATAGCTACCACCAAGCCAATTGCCCAAAACCCTTGAATGGACAGTATAGGATGGGAGGGGGGGATCCCATCTGATCAGGCCAATTACCGAGTGGGCCAAAACTTTTTATCCAGCCCTGAAGCAACCAGCTTGTCTTGCACTGTACCTGAGAGTGGGCAAGTGGTTTGCCAGGGTCTAGAATTGTGCAAATGAGGGAGTAGGGAGTGCTTCCTCCTTATAAGGATTTGCTCTGCTCCTCATGCCCCCAGCTCCATGGAGAACTACCATTGACCATGGTCCAACTCTCTTTGGAGTGTGTGTGGGGATATGGTAAAGGGTACATCTCATGGGGATGCCTGCCTTTTTCTTGGTTTTAATTTTTTCTATTGTCCTATTTGACAGGGAGAAAGGCAAGATTACAATTGCATTAACATATAAACAAGCTCTTCTTGCTGCTTAGACCTGCAATGTGAGAATATTACTCTATGTTCATATTTATCCCCTGACTTCAGTTAAAGATAAAAACCTTGCTCATTTGTTTCATCTGTTATATGAACAGACTCCTAATGTTTAGGAGTCTATCTAACCCTTCTCTTGAAGTCTGGTGAATCTGTTCATGGAAAAACCTGACTATTGTTAAGTGTAAAATATTGCTAGATTTCCATTATCTAATACAGAGAAGGATAGTAATGGCAATTCTTAATTTAAAAAACCTTGCTGCATTAAATTTACCATGTTTTGATTCTTTTTTAGAAAAAGAATTAGAATGATCAAGAAAGCATACCTATACCCAAACATTTTGCACCAGAGGTCTGACCATGCAACCGGAACAGCTGAGCAGGCCTGACCACATCCCCAGGAAGTGGGAGCGTTTGTGCATGCGTGTCCAGAGCCACTTCCAGGAGTGGAGTGGGTGTGTTTGCACATGTGTGGGCACATCTGCAACCACTTCCAGGAGTGGCACAGGCACACTTGCGCAAGTGCAGGAGCATCCACAATCACTTCTGGGAGCAGCGCAGGCAGCACAGGCCTGAAGAAGTGGAGCTGTAGGCCATACCCGGCACATGGGCCATAGTTGGGCACCCCTGCTCTAGAGAAAAATAAAAACAATACCTGTGCAACTCACTTGTAGCAATGTTGTTGTTAGATACTACTTTCACTTGCCAGTGAGATTCCTCTCCTACTCCCAAATTTTATACCAACTTTACCTGATGAAGAAATTTGGTGGGATTTGAGAGCTCATCTTGTTCACAACTTGTTGATGATGCAACAAAAGTACAGTACTGCCTCATCCAGATTCTCATTGTTATTCATATTAAATTCATCAAAAAGCCTCTGGTTTATATATGTGGGCTTTTGAGCTTCTGTATCCATGATTTTAAATATCAGCACAATATTGTGACTGTGTTGCCAGCAGCAAAAAAGGATGCCAAACTTTGCGTAGCAAAGGGCAGTCTGAATGTTGAGAGTTGGTTTCACTGAGTAGAGCAGTATATAAATCGAATAAACAACAGCAGCAACAACAATGGCAGCAGTCAAGATGGTCTACATTCACATAGAGAATGGAAACAATCACATAGAATCAGCAAGCAAGGGAAAATCCCAGGAATGAACTCCATTTTCCATCAATTAAACATTTCTCACACAATTGCAAGTTCACATTACTATCGAAAGTGGCAGTAATAATACTGGTGCAGTGTTCTCTTACATAAGATCTTCTACAAAGAAAGAAAGTTCAAGATGAGATTATACATGCAAGATTTGATATAAAAATAATGTTGTCTCAGAAATTATTCTGGGTTGAAAGGATTTTTGCTGGATAAACTCTGCTCAGGGGATGACCGAATGAGGCTCCTTTCATGCCCCCAAGATATTTTTCTTACCAAAGTGCTCCCTGTTTATCTATTTGCAATTCCTTGCTTTCAAACTGCTAGGTTGGCAGGAGCTGGGACAGAGAAGGGTGCTCAAGTCATCATGCAGTACCCAGGCCTTGAACTGCTGACTTGCCGGCCTTCTAGCTAACAAGGCAAGCTTCTTGACCACTGAGTCACCACAGCCCCTGCAACAACCAGTTCCTGGCAATCCAAAGCATTAATTATGCAAGATTAGGTGATACATAATTAATGACTGGGATTGCCAGGAACTGGTTGCACCTTTAATGGATCCCTTTATTGTCTCCCTTCCAACCTTTTGTGTGCTTGGAACCCGAATGGCCCACTTACCTGTTCTGTAGATCAGGGTGTTATTTAGAAGTTACCAGCTGGGGATGGATAGGAATAATGGCCTCAATTTTGCTATGATTGGCATGTTTTGAAAAATGTGTTCATCCCATTCTGATTCCTGCAGGGCATGATCAGAGGGTGGTGTCATAATAGACAGGTGACAATTCAGAATGGGCTGGCAGGTAGAGTGGGATGGGAAGAGGGTTGTAGGAATGAGTCACACAATGTGTCATTCAGCAATTGGGCTCCCATTTGGGTACCACAAATCATTTACTGTAAGTGTTAGTATGTAACTGTTTTATTTGTGTTTTTTTCTTTTCTTTCTCTCCATGGTGAAAGTGCCTCAATTATTCTTAACCTCACAACAATGTTTTGGAAGTAATTGATACTTTTAACTGGAAGGTTGGGAAAAGTGGCTGTTCTTATTCCTTTATTACTGCTCAAAGTAAGGTGCTCAGGCAAGTGGCACTTTTGAGGCTTCCTGAGATACTTCCAAATCCAATTTATGTGACCCAGGTTAGGAAAAGCTCAAGAAATGCTTCCACAATTAAGTAGACAGGTGCTAGACTGATGATGCATGTCATTGACTGTGTCTTGGAAATCACCAGGTCTATCATGGAGAAACCCAGAATGGTCCACCTGATCTGGCAAAGGTTTCATCACTATCCCAGTCCCAATTGAAGGTTAAGGGATACTTTAGCTAAATAAAATTGTGGCCCAAGTTTAAAACCAATTTGTGTGCTTCATTTCTTTCTTTATGGCTTTGGGAGGCGGCTATGGTAAAGAACACTTGTATGTACTGTGTAAGTATAACACATAGAACAAAGAAAAAGATGCACCCTTTATCTTCTTGGGTAAACTAATAATACCATGTCTGCTCCCCAGAATGCAGACTATAAAAGGTGGGCCAGTGGGAGGCAGGGCTTGCAGCCTCTGACCCAGCCCCTAACACCAGCTGGGTTGAAAAGGAGCCTCCGCAGCCTGGCTGGCTCCAGCTCAGCCTCGAGGGATATGGACATAGTGGGTGGGGTTGAATTTGGGAGGTTTTTGTGTATTATTTATGAAATATTTTTGAAGTGTGTTATAATGACTTGAAATGTGATTGGTGATGTTGTGAAATGCCTTTGATATGTTTTTTGTGATGCAGTATATGTATTGCAATATATATATTTGCAGAGTTTACAAACCACCCAGTTTACAAATCCTGTCCTTGGACAACCTGAGGAATAATAGCTATGTTGTATCAGAAGTTCCACTGACACTTTGTGTGAATGTTTTTCCAAAGACATCCCTTCACCTTTTGAAATAAAAAAGAGGGGAGAGCTGAAAGTTAGCAAAGACTGTCACCAGACATAAAGGCTATGTAAAAGATTTTTCAAAGCCCTAATTTTTTCAAAGACTTAAAACATGATGGAACCCATTTCAGGGTCTCTGACACACCTGAAACCTCCAGAGAGGTTGGGACCCCCGATCTGTGCTGTTTCCGAAGTTCCCCAAGTTCCCCGGCAGGTGCACTGAGTCAAAATGTTGGGATTCACATCCCAACGTTTTGACTCAGTGCACTGGCCGGGGAGGTTGGGGAATGTTGGGATCAGCGCGGATCGCGTCCCCAACCTCCCCAGAGGTTGCAGGGATGTCAGAGAGCCCAAAATGGGAGAAAAAATGGAATACAGTGGAAATACAGTGAAGAGAAACGGGGGGGGGGGATAAACTCATTTGAAATGTTGGCCTTCTTAAGTGAGTTCTCTCTTCTCATTTGTTGGAAGTGAGCCCTACACAAAAGAGGTAGACATTAGGCAGAAAGGCATAAAAGTAGGTGCTCAATCAAGTCAACCCTGAACTCTTACTAGAGCAAAAATGAGTAAGTTGGGGATATCTAGTATACACATACACTGTATGATGAAAATACAGGACTGATCAAAAAGTCAATATTGCTTTTAAAAAGGGGTGCGGGTAGTAAGAAAAAAAGGAAAATCTAACATGAAACTGTTGACTCAATAAAGGAAACTACAGCTTTTAGTTTGCAGTATCTGAACAGAACTTAATGACAATATTTTAAGACAATATTTCTAGAAAGAAGGGAGCATAGGAAGAGAGAATAACATAACATAAGATTCTATTGGTTTGCAAGATCTGAGCAGAGCTGTTAATGACAGGAAATTCTGGAGGTCATTAACTCATATAGTCAGGACACATCAAGATTGGCTTGATGGCACATAGGATCTTTGGGGTTTTTCCTTGATCGCCAAACAATTGTATAGTGGGATAGCCATGAAAACTCTACCAACATCAAATAAAACCATCCTCAGTCATAAAGGGGGGGGGGGGGAATTTCACATCTTACATAAGTAAGGTTTTGAATATGTATTTTTTATTCTTTTAAAAAATATATTTTAAAATATTTTAACAACCAGAAACAGAATATATTTTGAATTACTTAGTTTATGATTTTCAACCTTTTCATTCTTCTTGATGAAGAATATGGTATTCATCAATCAAATCTTTCACACTCCTAAATGCACAGGAGCTGTTTCATTTCAATATGTCACTTGATTTTTACTGATATTCAAAACAACAACACTTGGATACATGCATATATAATTCACACATCTAGCACTGATTAAATATTTAATTGAAATAGTGTGAAGTCAGTCACGATACCATTAAAAATGATTTCTTTAATTTTCTTATCTCATTCCTTGGTTCTTCCTAGAATTTTTATTCCACCCACGAATGCTTGTGTGCCTTACTTGTACATCTGGTACAGTGCTGCTGACAGCAACATCACTCCGCAGGGAATGTGAACACCATCTGTATGACACACTCAGTATCTAATGGTTTAAGAAGCGGAGAGTCATAACCATCTGAGAAACTGAGTTTTTCAGAACGTCAAGCCGTTGGCTTCTGATCTTCTTTTTACCAGCACAATGCACATGGTAAAGCAGATCTACAGCTGTGTGTTTCATGCAGCATGTAGGACAACACAGGGGGTGAATAAAACACTTCTTTTATCATGCAGGAGACTCTGTTTACTGCAACCACTTGGCTTCAGGCAAATGTAAAGGAGATGAGGCTTCAAAAGCCATACAAGATTGGGAATCGGAGTGGTGATTTGCCTTCTTACTGCATCTTCCGGTAATAGAAATGGAATGGAAAATCATCCTGAAAAAAGCAAGAATGTATAAACAGATGTTTAGCACTGTATAAAAATGTGTGCTTTCCCCCCTAAGCTAACATAATGAAGGGGGATGAACTCAGATTTGCACTATGCAGAAAATGCCACATTCCAAATGAAGGTATATTAACAGTTCAGTAAATTATATTCTAGCAGAGGTAACAAATGGTGCTTATGGAAGGCATTCAGCAGCATGAGCTCCAAAGAGATTATGGAATAGTTTAGAATTAGAGAGTCACAGTTATGCAGATGCATCCTACTGGAATGCTGAGAGACACATTTTCCAGCCCATAAGCATCAAAGATGAACCCCAAATCATTCCATACATCATTTTCATGTCTCTTAATTTTATCTCATACATTCTCCAAGAACTTATGCTCAATAAATGAGAAGTTACACTACTTTGGTAGTCTTGAGAAATATATTATCATGGACACTAGCCTGAACTTTACAGTTTGGTCCAGAATTTGGGGTAGTGGGAATAATTTCTTGAAGGGACAAGTGGGCATGGGATTTTCAGATTTCTTGAATTGTTGTTCAGTCACATAGTCGAGTCTAACCCTTTGCAACCCCATGGACCATTGCATGTCAGGCACCCCTATCCTCCACCATCCTCCTCAACCTGGTCTATGCCCTTGCATCTACAATACCATCTAGCCATCTCATTATCTGCCATCCCCTTCTTCTTTTGCCCTCAACCTTTCCCAGCATCAAGGCCTTCTCAAGTGAGTCCTGTCTTCTCATTTGATGTCTAAAGTACTTTAACTTCATCTTCAATATTTGACCTTCCAAGGAGCAGTCAGGGTTGATTTCTTTTAAGATCAACCTATTTGTTCTTCTTGCTGTCCAGGGTCCTCTAACACCACATTTCAAAGGTGTCTATTCTTGAATTACCAATTCCAAAATTCTCTATTCTGAGACTTCTACTTGACAGACAGACATGTTAATGTGGCTCAATTGGGAGAAAGATATCAACTGGAAGGCTTTGAGGCTTTTCTAAGTCTAGCTCTGCCTAAGTTTCCTATTCAGAAAGAAAATGCCCACCTAGCACTGGGGTAAGAACAGGAAAGGAATTACAGATTTGTGGAGTCACAGTAAAAAAAAAATCTCTGGGACCACTCACCAAGGAAGGAGTGGAACCACTGTAGTACAGTGCCCTGTATCCCCAGCCCTGATACTGTGGTCAACAGTATCAAAAGCTGCTAAGAGATCCAGGAGCACCAGGAGAGATGAAGCAAACATTACCTATCCTGGTCCAATGAAATTTGAATTGAAAACTCCTACAGGCAAATGTAGAATTGGTTCACTCTCTGCTTCTTGATTTTAATTAACTGTTTGTTGGACCTATTATAATGCTGTACAGCACTGCAAAAGTAAGCAACTTTGGGGTAGTCAACTAGTTAGGAATTTGTCTTCTTTTGAGTACTCCTTTCTGCCAGATATGCTAGATGTAACTTCTTCCCCCTTTTTTTAATGAAGCAAAGGGGGAAATATATCCTTTCTATCAAGACTTAAGAAGGTTTGTTTTGTGGTAAAACTTCAACATTGTTCACTCATGTAATTTGTACTTGGATTGTCATCCATAGGAACCAGAGTCATTGTTATGTTCCTGTTACTGGAAAAATGAACTCACAGACTCGGGTGAGCACAGACAGAACTGTTCTTTCAGCTTCCTAATGTGAAGGACAGTTTAGAAGTCATGGTCTGGCTATCTTCCCTGCCGCACATATAAAATGTCATGTGGAGGAGTGTATTTTATTTTTCTGTCTCTCTCTGAGATGTATCAGCTTTGGCTTTAACAACGGCAGGAGACAGAGAAGAAAAATGAGTTATCTTGTAATTTGATGAGGTCAATGTTAACGTGAGTACATGGATATTAATTCAGACTCAAGTAAGCCATGCCATTTTTCAGAATGCATTATTAACATTTCTGACCTGCCAGTCTCAAATGCTTTTAAAGCACAAAGATCTAGAAAGACAGCAGGATCAGAAGTTCAATTTCTTCTGGCATATTTTCTGTGTGCAGACACAGTTATAGCATCCCTAGGATATCTAGGCAAAGATACTACAAATTATAAATTGCTCACTGCAATAACACACTGTATTAATTGTGTTCAACAAGTTTGATGTAGATATAAAGAACAGAAAGTCACAGCCTTTGCAAAACCTTCAGGGTGAATCTCAGGCCTGTGTTACATGCTGTGGAGTGTTTATCCCTATGCGTGTTATTATTTTTTGTATAAATGGTGCTAGAAATTATCAGAGGAAGCTATTTCTGATAGCCTCTGAGTTAATTGAAGAGGAGCAAGCAAAGGTCCTGCAATGTGCATTTGAAACTGCAACAGGTTGGCAGTGGATTTTAGATCCAAGGTGGAGGTCATCTATAGGGACGTTGACTCCAAGTTTGGTGCAATAGACAGCATGGAGAGGCCCAGTGCACCATTTGGTCTGTGCTTGTTGGATCAGTTTCAGCCTGTAACATCTCAGGAAATCTCCAGCACACATTCTGTTTGCAGGACCAACTCTACCTGCTTGGGTCCTTGCCCTCTCTAGCTGGTAAAAGCAGAGAAGGGGTGGCAGGATGAGTTGAGAAGACTGTTAGCTCCTGTCTCCAGGAGGGTAGATTATCAGCCCAGTTGAAGGGGGTGCTTATATGGTCCACCCTAAAGAACTCCAACCTGGCAACTGACAATTTAAACAATTAGCATCCATTTGCCAATATTTCCTTTATGGGCAAGGTAGTGGAGGGGATGGTTGCAGACCAGCTGAGGCTGTTCTTGGAGAATAATGATTGCCTTGATTGGCACCATTCTGGCTTCATGCATTGCCATGGTACTGAAATGGTATTGATTGCCCTACTTGATGACCTTTTGAAGGCAACCAACAAGGGGCAGTCCTCCCTGTTGGTTCTCTTATCTCTCTCAGTGACCTTTGATACCATCAATCACAGTATCCTCCTGGACATGCTCACTGGAAAAGGGATTAGGTGGTCACACTTTGGCGTGGCTCCAATCCTTCTTAGAAAAGCCTGTCCAGAAAGTACAACTCACGAAGAATCTGTCTGACCCCTGACTGCAACAATATAGAGTACCGCAGGGGCCAGCGATCTTCCTAATACAGTTGAACATCTCTATGAGGCCACTGGGTTAAACATCAGGAGGTTTGGAGCTTGCTTTCATCAGCATGTTGACGAAATGCAAATCTATCTCCTTTTCCACTTGAGCAGTCATGCTGGCCAGTATCTGGAAGAGTGCCTGGAGATGATTATGGTGTCCTTTTTCCCAACCCCCTAGTAAAAAGTATTAATCACTTTTAAAACATTGTTGGGAAATCTAATAAGAGAGATATGGACATTTTTGCTATGTCAAAATATTTATTTATAATTTATTTATGTACAATGAGAAACAATGAAGCAAAAGCCTTAATGAATACAAAGCCTTAAAGTACAGTAAAGTGTGCTTTTTTTAAACTCCTCAGAGAAACAACTAATGCTAATCTATTACTTTTTAAAAAATGCAGTTCCATGTTCTGGTTCTGGGAGTGACAAATATGTAGGTCACATAGGGAACCACCAGGCATCAGAACTAGCATACTGTGGCAAGGTAGAATGGGAAAAAGGGCACAGCCATTCTTCATGCCTGGGTTAGTTAATGGCCTCATTTCCCAGCTAAAGTAGTGTAAATAAATTATGAAGCATTGCTTTGATGACATTACCTCAGAAAAGTAAAATGATTTCCCCCAAATGTTTTGAAAGTATTGAATCTATTTAAAATTTGTAAAACATCAATGTTTGGTAAAGTGGATGAAAACCTCTTCCTCTCATGTTCCGTATAAGATAAACAGGACAATTTCTCCACAAAATAGTAAATGAATGCCAATCAGACACAATATTCAGAAACAAGTATGAGGATATTTCTCCTCAGGATATTCTGTTGCTCATTTTAAATTCATACTTCTATATTCTTGAACAAAGGAATTTTCAGGAAGAGTTCCTAACTTATTCTAGAACAGGGCTCAGCAAACATGGATCTCCAGATGTTCTTGGACTTCAATTCCCAGAAGCCCTGATCAGCAGGTGTACTGACTTGGGCTTCTAGTAATTGAAGTCCAAAAACACCTGGAGAGCCAAGTTTGCTGACCCACATCTAGAAAGTGACAACTGTATCATTTTGCTTCAAAATGTATGCTTTTCCTACTTACTACACAACAAGTGTAGCAAATGCATTCTAGTTTTGTGCCGATTGATGGAAATTAATTTTCAGAGGTGTTTGTTTGTAAGGACTGGGACAAAATTGTTCAAAGATGTCACACTATAATGCCAAAACCTGGATTTTGAGCTATATAGCCACTCCTTTCACACAGACTGCTTCCTATTAAGGAGTAACTTGTTTTTGTAATATAGGTTGAGGGATATCAAGCTGATCTATCAAACTGTCATCTTGTATGTCTCGCCCATTATTCAGTAACATGGCCCAAAGTGATACCTTCTGAAAACTCAAGGCTGGTATGTCACAAAGAATAGCCTGAAGAACAGAGCTTCTCTTGTGATCTGGAAAACAGATAACTACTAATTAATTTACTGCCTGTTCTCCATTACATTTTTCATTCTTGGCCTTGATAAGTCATCCATAGTGTACTCTATAGTTTAATTACAACAGTAAGTAGCTGGGAAGAATTTTTTAAAAATAATGCATTAGAAAGAAAATAATTCTGCAGTCCTCTCACTTTTGTATATTTGTACATGAATCTTGACCATTTATAACAGTAGCAATCTTAGTTTCCACTGCCTTTGTGGCACATTGACTCCATAGCTAGTAAAATCATGCTATTATAGATGTTTGTTGACTAAATGTTAATGTTATACCTATATTCATTTGATTTGCATTGAGATAATTCCAAAGAGATTCACAGACTTTAAAAGCTGGAAAACTTCTAAGGTTAAATTAGAAAATTCTCCACCACTGCATTAAGTACATAATTAATAAAGAATCTCTGATAAATTGCCATCCACATTGATGATTTTTCCTTCTGAAATATTAGTTACCTTTCCCAGTTTCCTGCCTCTGCAGATTTAAGGAGCATCCTATCAATTCCTTCATCCAAATGATTTGCACAATTGCTGGATAATACTGGGCCCAGGACAGAACCTGCTTGGCACTTTTCTTCTGTGTACTGAGGAGCTGTAGATGGGTAACCATTGGGTCAAGGCTGTCAACCAGATACAAGATAAATTGTTTATTTTGTTTCTGGGCATCCTGCATTTTGTCATTTCTACAGAGTACTGTATTATATTGTTTCATATGTTATATGTATTTTTATGTATGTTTTACACTATTCTAGGTCTCTTTGGAGAGAAACAATGGTATATAAATAAAATAAATGGATGAATAAATAAATATTTTAGTAAATAACTGCAACAAGCTGACTGGCTAGCAATTTCCCAAATCTTCTCCTCTGCTCCCCCCTTTTTTTTAAAAGTTGTATTGGCCATGGCTGATAGAAAATCACCCTTTAAATAATTTGCCTCCCTCCAATCTATGGGACATTTTATTTTCTCCAAGAAATCTCAGATTACAGACAGAAGCTCTGAAGTCACATCTGCAAATTCCTTCAGTGTTCTTTAATGCAGTTCAATGTATCCCCTTGAATGTGTACAAAATAGCTAGGTATTCATGTACCATTTCTTTCTCTGCCTTGGTCTGAAGCTCCTTGTTGCATCATTGATATTATTTTTAGCCCTGTTTTCCTTGAGGAAGACTGCTTTCTGCTCATAACTCATCTGTATTTCCAGATATTCTCCATCCAGTGGAGCTACCACTTTCTGGCTCTCCCTTTTTTTCTGAAGAGTTTTCCATTGAAACCCCTCTTTTTATTATTTTTATTCTTTCTTGCAAATCTAAGAGTATTCTGAATATTTTCATTCCTGATTTCCTTCCTACAAATACTAGCTATTTGTTTGTACTCTTCCTTGGCAATTTGCCTCTCCTTTCACTTTCTATATCTACTCCTACTAAATCTCAGTTTATATGAAAGCTTTGTATATAGCCAACTCTTTTTCTTTCGATACTCCCCACTTTATTTAATGTATAAATTATTGCATTTGTGCTTTCAGCATTTTACCATAGGAACTATCTAACCATTACTGTTTCCCTTGACTCTGTTGTACCTTGTACATCCTTCAGCATATTGAAACCAGGTTTCTTAAAGTCCAAATCAATGCTAAGCTCTATTATTCCATATCATAATGAATTATAAGAAGGTGTAGTTATTTAAACCCATACTTCTACCTTGTTGACCAATTTTCCCCAGTTCGTAAGGACCAGTTCTGTGATATCTGATCTCTTTGTTGCTTCTTCTGCAACTTATAAGTCACATACGAAATTTGATGTTTATAAAGAGAGTAAGAAACGTGTTAGCTCTTCCTCTTGTTAGAGCTGGATTTTCAACAAATACTGTGCCATTTCTGCAAGGAATATTCTGGGGTACATAACCATGGCTGTGGTACTGACCAAGCTGCTCCTTTCCTTTCTTTTCCTACCCTTCCAGGTAGCTGAAAGGTTTGAAGGAAAATGTGTATCCTCATCTCTAGGACCCAGAGGCCACTAGGCTTAGTGGTTAAGATGCTGAGCTTGGAGACTGGAAGTTTGGGTTTTGATACCTGAGGGTGCAGGACAGATCTTGGGGACATAAAAGGAGCCTCATTCAGGCTTCTCCTGAGTGGAGTTTTTCCAGCAAAAATCCTTTCAACCTAGAGTAATCTCTGACATGAAATTATTAATATAGCTCTAGGACAGTAATTTTTTTTTACCTTGCCATATGTAAGTACTTCTGAAACATCATTATGATCAACATCAGCTCCTAATTAGAATGGCTCTCCAATCACTTCATCTCTGCTATTCTAATACTATGACCTGCTGTGCTGTTGTAGCAGATCAGCACAAGCGCCACAAAATTGTGTTGGTCATGACTGATAGTAAATCAATGTTTAAATCAGTTCAGATCTACAGGCACATGTAGCATTTTTAAAAGCCTCTGTGCTCCAGCAAAAACATGATAATGCTGCTGGTTTTGCTGAGATACTTTCTATTTCAGCCATCTCTTTAAAGCTTCAACAGCTAATTAATTAAAATGGCAGCTTCCATTGAATTAAATAAAAGTCTGTAGCCTTCAGGATTAAAGCAGAGCTTGAAAATGTTTGTGACAGCTGTACACTTTAAGTTCACTTTCCAAAAGAGAACTCATACTTCATTTATCACTTTTCTAAAATATCACACCTATATTTGTACTTTTAAAATGACCTGGAAATATAAGCTTATTTGTTGTTCAGTTACACAGTCGATGCTGACCCTTTGCGACCTCATGGAACATTGCCTGGCAGGCACCTCTGTCCTCTACCATCCTCCTCAACCCACCCAGTTCTGTGCCCATTGCATCTACAATACCATCTAGCCATCTCATTTTTGCTGCACCCTTCTTCTTTTGCCCTCCACCTTTCCCATGATAAAAGCTTTCTCAAGTGAATCCTCTCTTCTCATTTGATGTCAAAAGAACTTTAGCTTCATCTTTACTATTTGATCTTCTAAGGAGCAGTCAGGGTTGATTTCTTCTAAGATCAACCTATTTGTTCTCCTCCCTGTCAAAACTCTCCTCCAGCACCACATTTCAAAGGCGTCTATTCTTCTGCGCTCAGCTTTCCTTATAGTCCAGCTCTCACAACCGTACATTACCACCGGGAATACCATTGCCTTGAATATGCGAATTTTTGTTTGCAAGGTGATGTCTCTCTCCAGGTTTCTTATAGTTTGTCTCCCAAGATTTAGTCACCTTTTTATTTCATGGCTGCAATCTCCATCTGCAGTGATCTTGGATCCTAAGAATGTAAAGTCTGTCACTGTTTCTACTTTCCCCCCATCTATTTTCCAGGGAGTGATAGGGCCTATTTCCATTATCTTGGTTTTCTTGATATTAAGTCTCAAGCCAGCTTTTGCATTCTCCTGCTTCAACCTAAGCAAGAGCTTCTTTAGGTCTTCTTCACTTTCTGCCACTAGGGTAGTGTCCTCTACATATCTCAAATTGTTGATGTTTCTCCCAGCGATTTTAATTCCAACTTTTGATTCATCCAGCCCTGCATTGCACATTATGTGCTATGTGTATAGGTTAAATAGGCAGGGTGACAAAATGCAGTCTTGTCCTACTCCTTTTCCTATTCCAAACCACTCCGTCACCCCATATCCTGCCCTAACTGTTGCTTCTTGACTCATGTACAGATTTCTCATGAGACATATAAGGTGTTCTGGTATTCACATCTCTTTAATTACTTGCCACATTCTATTGTGGTCCACACAGTCAAAGGTCTTGGTGTAGTCAATGAAATAGAAGTAGACTTGTTTCTGGTATTCCTTTGTTTTCTCCATGATCCAAAGTATGTTGGCAATGTGGTCTTTAGTTCCCCTGCCTCTTTGGAACCCAGCCTGTACTTCTGGTAGTTCTCTCTCCATGTGCTGCTGAAGCCTATCCTGTATTATCTTGAGCATGACCTTGCTAGCATGTGGGATGAGTGCAATTGTTCAATAATTTGAGCATTCTTTGGCATTGCCCTTTTTTGGGATTGGAACATATACTGGCCTTTTCCAATCATTTATTTATTTATTTATTAGTTCAAATTTATATTGCCGCCCACTCACTGTGGCGACTCAGGGCGGCTTACAAAAAATACATTACAATACAATATGTTGGTGTCGGCTCAGGGGGAGGGGCGGCAAAGTCCTCAACCTGCCCTGACTTCTTCTTCTCTTGGCAGTTGGTGTAGGCACAGGAAGAGGGGCAGCAAGGTCCTCAACCTGCCCTGACTTCTTCCCCTGGCAGTTAGTGTAGGCACAGGAGGAGGGGAGGCAAGGTCCTTCAACCTGCCCTGACTTCTTCCTCCCCTGGCAGTTGGTGTAGGCTCAGGGGGAGGGGCGGCAAGGTCCTCAACCTGCCCTGACTTCTTCCTCCCCTGGCAGTTGGTGTAGGCACAGGGGGAGGGGCGGCAAGGTCCTCAACCTGCCCTGACTTCTTCCTCCCCTGGCAGTTGGTGTAGGCTCAAGGGGAGGGGCAGCAAGGTCCTCAACCTGCCCTGACTTCTTCCCCTGGCAGTTAGTGTAGGCACAGGAGGTCATTTTTGTGGTCATTTTTGTGTTTTCCAAATTTGCTGGCATATAGAATGCAATGCTTTAATTCCATCATCTTTTAAGGCTTTGAATAATTCAACTTGAATACCATCATCTCCACTAGCTTAGTTATTAGCAGTACTTTTTAGAGCTTTTCTGACTTCACTCTCCAGGATGTCCGGCTCCAGTTCAAAGCTTTCATCACTGTGGTTGTCAGAGGTGTTGAGGTCCTTTTTGTAAAGTTCCTCTGTGTACTCTTGCCATCTTTTCTTAATCTTTTCTGCATCAGCTAAATTCCTGCTGTTTTTGTCCTTTATCATGGTCATTTTTGTTTTAAATTGTACCTTGATTTCCCCAACTTTTTTTTGAAAAGATCTCTAGTCCTTCCCCTCCTGTTGTTTTCCTCTGTTTCTTTGCACTGTTAATTTCAAAGGTTTCCTTATCTCTCCTTGCTTTTCTCTGAAAATCTGTGTTTAATTGATTGACTTTTTCTCTTTTCTCTTTTCCTTTTGTGTTCCTTCTTTCCTCTGCTACTTTAAGAGCCTCATCAGACAGCCACTTTGCTTTCTTACACGTCTTTTCTTTTGGTATAGTTTTACTTGCTGTCTCCTGTATGATGTCCCGAGCCTCTGCCCATAATTCTTCTGGCAGTCTGTCTATCAAGTCTACACCATTAAATCTGCTCCACATCTCCACCGTGTATTCCTTAGGGAAGTTGTCTAGTTCATACCTGTATGTCCTTGTTGTTTTCCCTGTTTTCTTTAATCTAAGCCTGAACCTGGCAATCAGTAGATTGTGATCTGAGCCACAGTCTGCTCCACGTCTTGTTTTTGCTGATTGTATGGAACTTCTCTATCTTTGGCTGCAGATTATGTAATCAATCTGGTTTTGGTGTTGGCAATCTGGTGATGTCCATGTGTAAAGTCTCCTCTTGTGTTGTTGGAAAAGAGTGTTTGCTATGACTAGTTCATTCTCTTGGCAGAATTCTATTAGCCTTTGTCCTGCTTCATTTTGTGTTCCAAGACCAAACTTGCCTGTTATCCCATTTACTTTTTGACTTCCTACCTTGGCATTCCAATCTCCCAGTATAATACGGACATCATTTTTTGGTGTCAGTTCTATGAGGTGCTATAATTCCTCATAGAACTGGTCAATTGTGGCCTTATCTGAGCTAGTGGTTGGTGCATAGACTTGGATTACAGTGATATTGAATGGTTTGCCTTGGATCCTAACTGTGATCATTCTGTCATTTTTAAGATTATATCCCATTAATGATTGTTTCACTTTTTTATTGAATATTATGGCTACTCCATTTCTTCTAAGGTTTTCTTGGCCACGGTAGTAGATATGATGGTCTCCAGAGCTGAATTTTCCCATTCCTATCCATTTTAGTTCACTGATTCCTAAGATGTCAATGTTTATTCTTTCCATTTTTACCACTTCCAGCTTGCCCTGATTCATAGATCTCACATTCCATGTTCCTATCAAATATTGTTCTTTGCATCATTGCATTTGCTTTCCCACTATCTTATCCATCCCCATCTTCCTGCCTGAGTGGCTTGACATCCTGTCCCATCTACTTTGCCTTTTTTTGTTGTCCATGGGGTTTTCTTGGCAAACTTTCTGACAGGGTTTGCCCACTCCTACGCCAGTATTTTCCTGTCATACATATTATCACAGTTTAACACAGTGTGACATGCTAAAAAAGTTAGTATACTATTCATTAAATCACATTTTAACACAATGTAATATACTCAAGAAAGTTAGTTCTGGATATATTTTATTAAAAGTTAAAGAAGTGTCTCAGTATCTACTTATCATATAATTACCAAGATGTCAACTAATTAGAAGGCAATCAAACTAAATAGTGATAACTCAAATACTTATTAATGCATGCGATAAAAGCAACAAAAGTCTGTTGGTTTTTTTGCACTCAGCAATGTTGTGGCTGTCTCCACTCCTGGGCGATGCGATGGCTGGGGTCTGGCTCACATGGTTGACAATGGTGTGGCCTGTCTCCCCTCTTGGCTCACCAGGTAGATGAAGGTGAAGGCACCGTGTCTTCTCCCAGACAGAGCAGAGGTGATTCTTCTGACTTGGCTTCCTCTCCCTCTTGGTCTCTTGCAGGGCCTGGAGGAGATAGTATGGCTGGAGGGGTGTGGGGTTGATGTCCCTTAACTTTAACAGGTCCATTTATCCCTTCCCCCAACTGAAAACATTATTCCATCAAAGATGAAGGTGTTTATGAGTTATTTAATGTATCTGATCAATAACAGCATAAGAAGTTATCTCTATGGACATATAGCTGTATATTGAATTCAAGCCAGTCTTCCCCATTTTGAAACCCCACCAGGGTTGAACTAAATTGCCCCACTTTATTTTATCCCGTTACCAGTGTATTTATATACAAAAGGTATTTTGGATTAAAAGGAATGGTTCTAGTGAGAGACTTTAGAATAATAGGAGAGGTATAACTGTATGGAATTTACTCATATTGAACAAGGAAGACATGAGTGAATGACTAATAGACTAGCCTGTGAGGTATTTATGTGGATTAAGTTAATGGTGTGAACCATGAAAGCATGTTTGTCTTGTAGTCATCTAACTGCTCAGAGCAAAACGTGAAAAACAAATGCTACATTAAGACATCAGGATTTATGTGGAGGCTGGCCTGGTAAGTCTCAATCTGATAGGTTCCCAAGAGCTTTATGTAGCTCTGCTGTTTGCTTCCATAGTCATCATTTTGGAAAACTGAAAGAGATTAGTAGCCTGCAGGGTATTTCCACTTTCTCAAACAAAGCTGAGAAGATATTGCACGTAGGTACTGCAATTCTTTGCAGTTCTCCTGCGCTGTTAGATCGCAGTCTGCAGTTAGCATAGAAAGAATGAGATCATCTTTTTAATGCATGTGAAAACAGTGCTTGTAGAATGGATTACAGAAAGCAAAATCTAAATCTAGGAAATAAATGTAACTCGTGTAAAACACTGCATGAAAACAGTTCTCTGCATGGATTGCCAGATCCATTTCTCTCTCTTAAGCAGTACTAATGTCATCAAAGTAAATGGATTAGGAATATGTTTAGTAAAAAGGTTTTCAAAATGAATGGGAAGCCGCAACCCAATTGTGTACCAAAAATTATTACTCATGAGGCTTCTTTTGGTTTACAGTAATGAATAAGCCTGGGTTCGAACCAACTAAAACCAGCTATGTCAGTTCCATTGACATCCATGGGCTGTATGTATCAAATTCAATGTGGTTTTATTGGGACGTGAGGTGTGGCTAACTCTTCCTCAGATTAGTAAAACAGATCAGTACTTTGTGGATTTGGTTCAGCCACATTCTAGAAAGCATCTGGTGTAGTAGGGATAATCATGGGCATAACATCATTAGATCCCATTTTCTGTACAGGGTGGGACAAATGGTGCAGAGTTGTTTGTTCATAACTGGATGGCTTTTGGCAAATCATTATTTTGAGCCTAAACTATTTGGTAAGTTACTTCACAGATGTCTCAGCTTGTGTTGCAACTTTGACTCTGGTCCACTAGATCAGTAGAATAAGAGAACCTTAGTAACAAGGTGAAGAGTCTGTTAAAATTCTAAGTGAGAAAAGTAAGGGTTTGTGAGGGCCTAAATCACTGAACCTTTGGAAATAATACCCACAGATCCAATTCTCCACTCCATGACTTTATAGGGAACAAGCCTCTTCACACTGACATTCTCCTCCCCAGTGTAGACAAGGCACCTGGAAGATTTACAGTGAAAAGGAAGGGCCATAGTCATCCAGCCTGAGTTCTGTTCCTTTAAGCATGTAATGGGAAATTCAGCACATTGCCAAATTTGGTCTACAGAAATATTGGATGAGACTTGTCCCATGCTCAAAAATCTTCCTTCTTGACAAGTGTTTATCTCAGAAGGGAAAACTAGTATATAACTTGACTTCTAATAGGAGAAGTGCTTGTCTGGGTGCCACCTAAGTCTCTTTCCCCATTGGTTGCCATCCTATCCAGGATAATGAACCTCACATTACTCATCTGGCACCTGTACAATCCACTACTCCAGACACCATCTGAATTGTTTTTCTTTATAAGAGAGACATGGAATTCTGTGCATCTGCAAGTATTAAGGGATGAGGGTAGATTATGGAAGGGAATACATATTGGGAACTATGGATCTATCTTTCAGTACCTAATCAATTTCTTGTCTTCAATTCAGGAGTACAGAATGTAAGAAGGGTAGACTGGAAGTAACAGCTCAGTTTACCTCCAGCATTTAGGCAGGCAGATTGCTTACTTAGAGCTGTCCTTGATACTGCCATTACCCTCCTACCTTAATTCATCAGGACAGGACAACAGGGTTAATTTTAGGATAATTGAATAAAACCATGCCCACCATGCTGATCTTCTTGAAGGGAGGAATATGAGTGGAATAAAATGAAACTTGTTACACTGTAATTGTATAAATTTGCTAATACTGCAAGTTTTGTGTTAAACATTTTTTTCCAGAGATAAAAGATGAAAAAGATCCTACAACAGTTTGGAAGGATAATATTAAACAAGAAGGCATAGTATTACTTTGTAATTCATGGACATTAACAAATCCATTAAGAATTGACTAATCTATTATGACCCTAGTCTAATAGTAATGTCTCTGTAATGGAAATGGAAGAAATTAAAATTTCTGTAATTTGAAGCTAAATTTACATTGAGCAGAGTTCAATATGATATCAGTACACTATGTGTGTCATGTCATGTCAGCAAGGAGAGTTAGATACTTTCTGAAAAAATATATTCAAAAAGGAAGAAAACATTAAAATTACATTGCAGACTCATTCTTTAAATCTCAGAATTTGACTTCAAATAGTTTATATTTCCTGATAATTTCAAATCCTTAAAGTAGTACAGTTAGTTATTTGGTGTAAAAAATGTACCTTTATATGTGAAACAACTGAATTAAAAGAATCATTCCTAACTGCTTGACTAGCAGGATCCAAGAAAGTGACAAAATTGTTTCTAGCAGATATAACAACGGGTAAATTTATTAATCTACCTGAGTTAAACTGGAAATTTCAATCCTAGAGAATAATGTTTCATAAGAAAATGTATGCAAAACTAGACCTACATTTTTATGACATTGTCACTTCCACAGTTGTAAACTAAATTCACATATTTCAGTTGTCAGGGCAGGATTTGTGCCCTGGTTCAGCTTCATCCTGGGGCACAAAGAACAATTTTCCATAGGGATGCATTGAAAACCAATTTCAAACCCTTTTTAAATTTTTCAATGCATCAATGGGGATGCATCGATTTACGTAAAACCCCTATTTACATAAGAAGCTACGGAATGGACTTTTTATATGAATCAGGGTTTTACTCCATGTCTTAAAATTAGATATTCACATTGACACATTTAATTTTGTTTCCTGGACATAGAACATTTTAATAACCACAAGAAGACTAGATTCTGTTTCTGCTTCATAGTGACACTGCCTTCTCATTCCTACTGCTCACCCCAATATGACAGTTTGGGTGGGAGCTTCAGACACTGGAATTTTTCCTCCTCTAACTTTGGGATCCTGAGCCACATGAAGGCTACAAAATCTCGCCTCCGTGCGCTCTAGATGCCTGCCCTCAACCTGCCGGGAGGAGGGAGATAGTGGCCACAGCTGCTGGGGCATTGAAGGCTACAAAATCTCACCTCCATGAGCTCCAGACACCTGCCCTCGACCTGCAGGGAGGAGGGAGAAAGACTTTAGGAACGTTGTTGTTATTTTGTAAGTCCTCTTCATTAGTTGAAAGACATTGAGTGGCGAATGGATTTTTTTAAATCTTAATTGTGATGTGCTATGTTAGTCTTAAATGGTATTTTATTATGTATATTATATTTTATGATTTTATTATGTTGATGTATATTATGTGATGACATGGTTGTGATCTGCCCAGTCGCAATTTGCGAGTGGAGCAGCATATAAGTTGAACATGATGGTGGTGGCGACGGCGGCGGCGGCGGCAACAACAACAACAACAACAACAACAACAATAATGATAATAATGATAATAATAATAAAGACCCCAGTCCAAGGTTCTCATTACTGTAAACATATATTCATAGACTTCTGAAATAAGTGTTTCTTCTGGTTCTTCCACCTCTACCTGATTTCTCTTGACTGGCTCCTCTGGGGCACCGCCCTATTCTTTTTCCTCCCAACTCCTTCTCCTCCCAGTCCTCAGGAGGGAGATCTCCAGTCTGCACCACCACACTCACTTTCTTTTATCTATCTCCCTCTTCTGCCCCAGAATAGTCCTTATATCTCCCAACTCAAGCTTCCATTACCTGTCCCTTTGATTTTGCTTTTGCATCATCCATCACCCCTTCAGGTCCAGAGCCTTGTTTTTGCACCTATCTGGGAGTGTCATCTGTCACAAAGGTGTTCTCAAGATCACGGGGGAACTAGACATATAGAACTCTGATGTGGAAGGGCTGGATACAATGTCCCACCAACTGGGGCATCTTCACCTCCACCTCCATCTGATATACCACATTATACCTAAACAGTTGCCCTAATAAAACTCAGTTGCCAATGGAAAGAAGGAGACAAGCAAAGAAGGGCAGGCAGCATAATCATATCTCAAGTGCAAATACCAAGAAGGCTGGTACCTATCCATATAAATTCTTATGAGTGGGTGTCAGAGTCTGGGGCATAGGCAGCTGGCATAAACACCAGGGCCCAGAACAACCATGTAACAGGACAAGCATTAACCAAATTTCAGTTCATAGTCAAAGTGAACCCAGAGATGCAGAATTAGACCAAGTGATGAAAACACAGTCCAAAACAGTCAGTTGGCCAAGAAAACAGACCAGGTAGGGAACTCTCAGGGGCTGGATCAAGGTGAGGGCAGAATTCCAGGAGTAAGGATCCAGGCAATGCCCAACAACAGTCCAGAGAGCAGAACTCTTCTAAAACAGGAATTGGCAGATCTTCTGGAGAATGAATCAGAAGCAAGACAACAGAAACTAAGCAAAAAAACCCAGGAGCCAAGCACTTTAAGTCTGCTGACCTCCATGCTAAGATCACCTCTGGGAGGAGAGTTGGTTCTTACATAGTTAAGCCACTTAAGGACTTAAAGTAGAGGTATGAAGCTTCACAATCCTCCCTAGAGCCCTCAGCTGGAGATTAGCAGCTAAAACAGGGGGAGGGTCACTCTTGTAGGACAGCTGCTTCTGGGCCTGGAGATCCAGCAACTGCAAATCCTGACACTGGGGCAATTGAACCAGGGCTAGAGATGAAATGTTTAACTTCTGTAGGTGAAATAATGTTTCATAAAATCTTGGTCTTCATAGGTCAGTAGAAGTGCTCTGAATTTTGTCTTAAATTTGCTTGAGAGGGACTGGAGATTCCTCTGGATTGCAATAGTGACTTATGAATAAGAAACTAGCCATCATATTGCCAAACACCAGAAAAAGGTATAGTGTTCTAATACACATATTATCATAGTGTGGATGATGTGGCAGTATCTGATTTCCCAATGAGAAGGCATAGCCGGTAAATAAAGTGATGAGAGGTATACTAGATCACATGCATCACCTGCACTTTCAGAATCAGATCTGGGTCTAGAGACACTTCCAAGCCACAAAGACTTGGCCCTTAAGAGGAAGTGAAGCCCCATCAGGAACACCTCAATACTGTCTTCAGACTTGACTCATCTAGCACTGACACTTCCAGCTAATTTAATTTCAGTTTTAAGACAGTAGCCTTCATCCTTTACTAAAGGAAAGGGGGTGAAACCATCTTAATGTGGATGTTGAATTGACACGAGAAATAATAGCTAGGAGACTTTCGGAAAGAAGAATGTTGTAATTTATTCCACTGTAATGGGGAGAAATGTAAGATACGATTATAACACAGGCATGATAGATTGAATTAGCAACAAATTAATGAAGAGAAAAAAGAAATATATTTGGGGAGTCATGAACCCATGACAGCTGTGCTATCCTTCTTTTGGGAAATTCACAAATGAAGTCTCCCTTTGAGACACAGAGCATCTAATGTGAATACAGCTCCCCCCTCCACTATAGATTTCAGTTTCAGTACTCATTAAAAAATAATGCCCGAATCCCATCTGAATGACTTCTTACAGATTTAACTCACTGAAGGTACTCACAGTGCAGAGCTAGTAAAGAGATCTGTAAAGCTAATTGTGGAATATTATACACTGATGATCCTTGTCCCAGATTGATATCCATTAAGGATGAACACACTGTCTCATATTATTTTAATAGGCAGACTATCTTTAATTGGGACAGGTGTCCTCTCTCAGTGAATATTTACATGTTAAAATCTTGAGACTTCAGTAAGTTATGTGTGACTCTGAATAGCTTTTAATTCCTATATTGAAGATTTCCTCATTGTTGTTTTGCTGTTTCCAAACTTATCCAAAACTAAAGGAGGATCCCTAAAGCAGTGCCTGAATTGATTTGGGCTCTCCAAAGCACTGAATTCTGGTTTGATACTTCTACTTACTTGGTTGATCCATACTTCACACATATAGTTTGGCTTTGTGAATCAAAGCATCATTTCCCATGATTCTTCAGAGGTTAAAAATGCAGAGCAACAGCTTTGGTTTCAGGAGATCAAGAGCTGACTGACAACTGATACTAGTTCCCAGCTAAGGCAGGATGGATTCAACCAACCAACCAACCAACCAGTATGGAGTCCAAACAACTGTTGTGAGTTCCAGGGCTCATGGATGGCAATTGCAACATTCATCTCATTGGCCTGGATCATGAGATTCAGCTGGTGGGGTTGGATGGATGGCGGGCTATGCTGTTGGACACATAGCCCCAGTATACTGGTGCCTGACAGTAGGACAGTTCCATCATGATTCAGCCAACCATTGTTGGCTGCCCTTTAGGGCTGGCACACACCTGGCACTTGGGACTTGCCCAGTCACACCAGGAGCAGGGATCACTGGGAACCACTTGGCTCCAACTCACAGATATGCACTACTCTAGGCCGCCCTGCAGCAGTTTCTGGTTAACATTTAATCTTAATAAAGTTGTAGACTTAGAGCATTCCAAAATACATGCCTGGCTCCTTATTTTGGGCATGGAGTGGGCAAATAGCCTTCAATATGGTAATATAAGGATAGGGAAATTAGAAAGCTGAGTGGTATGAGTACCTGAGCTCTGTTAGCGAGCAAAGCACCCATAATGTTATAAATGTAAAGTGGAACCCCAGGTAACAGACACCTTGCATAACAGAACACTCATGATACAGAACGGAATCCATAGAAAATAACACCCCCCGTACAGAATTGTATCATGATACAGAACAGATTTCCCCAGGGTGCATTGTGCCTGGGGTATATAGGACCATCCCCAGGCATGCTGGAGTCTTTGGGTAGCATATAGAGTTGAATTTAGAAGTTTTCCAGCCTTTTTTTCTTTGGGTTTTGGAGCTATTTTTGAAAAAATTGGAATCAATTGTTAATTCTTTTGGTCCATTTCTGAAGTGTTGAAAAAGTAGGGATCTGATATTCCCCTTTTGCATGCTTGTTAAAAATTTTGTTCATTACTTGTGGTGGTGTGGGGGAATTTCTGGAATTTTCTTGCAGTAATTTTTATTCCTTATTTGAACATTTTTGGTCCATTTCTCAAGTGTTGGGAACATAGGGGTCTAAGATTCACCCTTTGCATGCCTGTGTGTGTGTGTGTGTGTGTGTGCATTGCTTGTGGTGGTGGTGTGTGTGTGGACCTCTGGATTGTTTACATGTCACCACACATGGACAGATTTTTGGGGTTTTCATTAGCTTGTGTGGATAGACTTGGGGCTTTTGGACTTGTGTTGGTGGTGCCCAGTTGCCCTCCTCTTCCTCCTCCTCTTCCAAAAAGTGTTGAAATTATTTTGGCTGTTGAACAGTTGAAGTCTGCCATGTTTCCCCTGTTGAGATGTGATTTTTGTAGAGTTGAAGTGTACTGTACCATGTTTGAAAAGTTTGCCATGTTTTAAAAAGTTGATGTGTGAAGTTTTAAAAGTTGAAGTTGGATGTTTGAAATGTTATTGCTTGATTGATCATGTCCCTGTACAGTAGTTATGCCTTTAAAGTGCACTGTATAAAGAGCTTTGAACAGAAAAAATTTTACAGGGTGGTTGTTGTTTTTTTTTTGCTTTTTCCTGATTAACTGGTTTTCAATGCCTTCCTATAGGAAACCGCGCTTCATGATACCAATTTTTCATGATAAGGAAAACACTGTGGAACAGGTTAATTTTGTAACCCAGGGTTCCTCTGTATATAATTTAATTGTGTGTGTGTGTGTGTTTTAGCTACCATTCTTCAAGATGACTAGTGTCAACTTGTATGCTGAATTGGATAATTTCTAATTACAGGTTAATTTGACATTTATTGATTCAATAACAAGTTACAGAGTGAAATATCAAGGAATTAAATTCCTTAACTTTAGGTTTGTAACATTAGTATTCTGTACAGAGGGGGGGGGGGGAATCTGCGGCCAGGCGGAGAGGCCACCGCTGCAACCAATTGCCAGGGACACCATCCACCTGCCCCAGGGTCCCGCCCAAGCAGGAACTTTAAAAGCCAAGTGGCGGCAGAACTGCTTCGCCCCACCGCCGCCGGGAACATCTGTGGCTGGGCAGAAAGGCCGCCACCGCAACCAATTGCCGGGGACACCATCCACCTGCCCCAGGGTCCCACCCAGGGGGAACTTTAAAAGCCGAGCGGCGGCAGAACTGCTTTGCTCCACTGCCGCCAGGAACAGATGTTATATTGTATTGACATTGTGTTGATGTGTTATCTTTTGTAATTTGTAGCTGATACCTTGTTTTTGACTGCATTGTATTATGTTGTTATATTTATATTATGTTGCTGTATTTATGCTGCTGTGTTATGTTACTGTATTTATATTTGATGTTGTAATACTGTGATATATGTTGCTCTACAGTTTGACATTGTTTGACATTGAAATTTTGTGATATGTATTGCCCTATAGGATGTTAGCCGCTCTGAGTCGCTTCGGCGAGTAGAGCGGCATACAAATCTAAATATAATAATAATAATAATAATAATAATAATAATAATAATAATAATAATAATAATAATAATAATAATAATAATAATAATAATAATAATAATAATAATAATAATAATAATAATAATAATAATTTATGAGAACTAAAATCTACAGTATATAGTAGGATAAGATCTAGCCCAGACTCTGTAGAGTGGCAGGCAGCATGAGAAAATATGGTTCAACTATGCTATTAAAAATGAATTTACGGGGCATCTTTCAATTAGAAGATTCCTTCGGCCAACATGGCCTCTGGCTGTAAGATTCTAGCAGTAATCATAAAAAAAAAATCATTGTTTTAAGATTTGCTTATTATTATGCAGATTTCCTATATGATCCCTTGAACATAAATCCCCCTGTAAAACTTAGTACCTCATTTGTGCAATTAGGATTTTTGTATCTATATTTGTTTTAATGTTGTTTTGTACCATATTGAATCTCAGTTCCGAGAGAAATGTGGTATGTAAGTAAAATAACTAGACTGAAGTGAACAAAAACCTATTTTTTTTATAGTAGCTGTGTTAGTCTGTGGTTCAGGCATATCAGAAAACAAAATAAAAAACACTGTAGCACTGTAAAGACTAACTGCTATATTTTTATTGTTAGCTTTCGTGGATCAAGTCCACTTCTTCAGACAAGGAGTAAAACTTACAGGCATGGTTTATATACACCAAATGCAGGAGTTAAAGGGAGAAGGGCTTGCTCAAGCAGAATAACAGACAAACAAGCATAACAATACAGCTCCCTACAGCTATCAGTAACAATAGATTATTCATATTAGTTTTAAATGACCCCCTTTCAATCTCAAAAGTATAGAGAAAGCACATTCTGGTTTCTGATTAACCTCTTACTTGCAAGTTTTGTGCAGCTTACATATGAACTGAGTATTAGTACATTCATTTCTCATAAGTTCAGTAGAGTATATGAATCCAGTTTTCTCACCTTTTTTCTGCAGTGTCTGGGGTGTTTTCATTTCCATGAGCATGAATAAATATAACAATTAGGTTTCCTTAACTTTTGCAATTATTAGTCCTGAAAGCCAAAATCTAGTATGCTATTTCAGTTTCCATTCATAAATATTGACCATGCTGAGTTGGATTTCCAGCAATTAAACTCTGAAACATCTACAATATCAAAGGCTGAGAAACATACTTGCTTTAAGTGAAAACAATGTTCTCTTTTTTTCTCACCCACTAATCTGGTTGTTCCAAACACTCTGAATGCTATCAATGTTATATGACCCAGCATCATTACACAGATGGTATTTCAACAAGTCCAAATAGATACTAGAAAACAAAACTGCCACAGTTTCAGTCACTAGGAGTAAATTAACCATTTACAGAGGATTCAGCAAATAGTTCCTGGATGTCTGTTTTTAATAATCAGACTGCTTTCTTCCTACAATTTCCAGAAGCTCTGAGTCAGCTCAAATTTTATTTCAAGAGATTCTGTGAAAAATGTCTCTAAGCCATTTGAAGGATTTTTACATTACTTTAGGATGGAGTAACATTTGGGATGATTGTTGCTGATGCCAGCTATACAAGGAAAATATTGACTATAGGAACTTTGAAGGAGAAACATATCTCTTACAAATCTTGAAATGGTGTAGAAAATAAGCATGTAGTAACGGATTATTCCAATCACTGATGCATAAGTTCCCTATACAGTGAAACGTTGGATAACACTAAAGCTTGGTTCCACAAGTCTTAGTGTTATCCAATTTTTAATGTTATCCGATACATGCATCGGATAACGTTAAAATCATATGGGATGCATCGGATAACGTTAAAACTCCATAGAGATACACTGTAACCAGCACAGGCTTTAGCGAACATTATCAGATGCATTCCATAGGATTTTAATGTTATGTGATGCAATTTTTTCTTCAGATTGCTTAACGTTATGCTGTTAAAGCGTTATCTGATACAAACTTTATCTGAGGTATTACTCTACCTCCTTCTCAACCCTGTTCAATTTGACCTTTCTAAGATTTCTCAGATAGCATGTAAAAAAAGTTTCAACTACTCCTTTGAGAATTCTCGAACTTCCTCATTTCAAAGTCCATGCCAGCTGGACACACAAAAGCTGATGATGTCTCAGAAAGGGACATCACTGCATTGTTCTCTAGACCAGTCGTTCCCAATGTGGAGCCCACATCCCGCAGGGAGACTTCAATTTCTAGAAGCCTAAGTCAGAACATTGGCTGATCAGTGCTTTGGAAAATTGACTTAGGCTTCTGGGAATTGAAGACAAAAAATGAAAGGTTATGAAATGCTGTTCTTTTGTTTTTTGTTGTTCAGTCGATTCCAACCCTTTGCGACCCTATGGACCATTGCCTGCCAGGCACCTATGTCTTCCACCATCCTCCTCAGCCCACCCAGCTTTGTGCCCATTGCATCTACAATACCATCTAGCTATCTCAATTTTGGCCGCACCCTTCTTCTTTTGCCCTCCACCTTTCCCAGCATTAAGGCTTTCTCAAGTGAATCCTCTCTTCTCATTTGATGTCCAAAGTACTTTAGCTTCATTTTTACTATTTTACCTTCTAAGGAACAGTCATGGTTGATTTCTTCTAGGATCAACCTATTTGTTCTCCTCACTGTCCAAGGTACTCTCACAACTCTCTTCCAACACCACATTTCAAAGGCATCTATTCTTCTGCATTCACCTTTCCTAATGGTCCAGCTCTCATAACCATACATTAACACCGGGGATACCATTGCTTTGACTATGTGATACTTGTTTAGTGTGTATGGAGGGAACCTCTGTAGGAAATTCCCATGCACCTTTGTACTTCAATAGTACAATAGAGAACTTACTTACTAATCAGAGAAGTAACAGCACTGAAATGGCATGGAGACTGAAAAAGGACTTCCCCCTACTGCTTCATGCTTTCACTCCCATAATTCTGCTTGGCAGATTCTGGACTGATTGTGCAAATGAAAGTCCTGGAATCCCAAATATCCCATCCATGGTAAGGATGGGTAAATGCTTCTATGTTGTAGCTGATGCAAATATGAATGAGGACCTAGTAGCAAAGAAGAGTAGAGAAAGAGATCAAATGAATGGGCAGTCTCTATTCCACATTATGGTCTCCATAAAAAAGTTTCCCTGTGAATATGCTACATGATTTATTGGCCAGGATAGGTAGGACACATCTGGCTACGTTTCTTGGATTCACTAATTGGATTACTGCCTGTCAACATGATGTGTTGCATTAAGAATAAAAGATTGAAGGAATCGTTAGCTGTACAGACACATGTATGAAGCAGCTGATTTGGGTTAACTGCTTAGCAGAATGTGGGTTATTATGATGATATATCAAGCAAACATAGAAACTGATCTATCCATTGCAGCCAAGGAATTATAGTGGTAAGAAGGAATGGTTTCCTCTGGCATATCAGCAAAGTACAGTAAAATCCCGGGTTACAACCACCTCGATTTAAGTTTCCTGCAGTTTATAATGGCAAATCCTATGGAAATGCCATCTCTGTTTACAAATTTTTAATGTATTTTTTTTCAGTTTACAACTATCAATTCAGGACCATTTTTTTATTTTTCAATGCATCCCTATGGATGTTTTGGTTTACAATTTTTTTGGGTTACAACAGAGGCTGTTGGAATGGACTTCCATTGTAACCTGGGGTTTTACTGTACAGTCAAACCTCGCATAAAGAGCGCCTCGCTTAAAGAGCAACTCGTTTAAAGAGCAGAATTTTCTCTGAATGTTTGCTTCGCTTAACAAATAAAACCAACCAAAAACTTGCTTAACAAATAAATCCCCACACACCAGAAGTCACAATTGGTCACTTATAATGGTTTTTCGCTTAAAGAACAAACTTGCTTAAAGAGCAATCCTGTGGAACAAATTATGCTCTTTAAGCAAGGTACAACTGTACTTAAAAATGTTCACATCCACAATGCATCCTAAACTACACGTAGCAGGCATGACTAGACACCGGAGTGCATGGAACACTGTTACCTTCCCACTGAAGTGGTCCCTATTTATCTACTTGCAATTTCTTGCTTTCGAATTGCTAGGTTGGCAGGAGCTGGGACAAAGACGGGAGGTCATTCCATCCTGCAATACTTGGGAATCGAACTGCTGACCTTCCGCTTCCCAGTCAGCATCTTAGCAACTTGAGCCACTGCAATGAGACATTATTTATGTGACATATATAACTCCTAACAATGAGAAATAAGAATGAAGGTGGCTCAAACAATATTAAAAACAGCTAAAGGTATAGCACTTTTTGGTAATGAAGTAGAAAAACTGCCACAACAGACAGGAGAGAAACATCAGTATGTATGACTTGTCAGTGGAACATTCACACTGCATTGAGATTGGAGTCAGGTGCCCTTCTTTATTACTTTTTAATTAATTAAGGTCTACTTGGACTTGGTTCTGAAGAATATTCATCTACCAAAACCTCTGTTCAGGTCATTGAACCTAATAGTATAAAATGGTTACTTCTTTGAAAGTCAGATTTGAAAAGCAGTTGACCAACCTAGACTTAAGGCAAAAACCAAACAAAAATGACTAAGCATTTGAAGGTAAGAAAAATGCTGTATCTTTATGCAGGTGAACCAGCTGAATTTCAAGAAACAGCTGGAATAAAAAAAGTGTGGCACTACCATCAGGGATTTAGTTCATGAATTCAGTTGTGTACTTTTGACGAGTTGCCACAACGAAGCTACAGCACTGACGAAAATAATGATTATGCCGTATGAAAGATCATCTCGCTGACTTTCAGGATTGCTAGGACTCAATGGCTGGGAATGTAAATTCATGACATCATTACACTTGGAAGTTGTCCTGTAAAAGTGACATTTTCACTAGGGGCGTCCTGTTGTCAGTGAGCCAGTGACCAAACCACTCAACCGATCATAGTGATCCAAAGTGTATTAGATAGAGGATAAAATAACCTATGTTCTGGCACTATTAGAATTTTGTTTGGGCTTTCAAAAAAGTTTTTATGCCAACGTTTATCCAAAAGTCCTTGACCAGAATCCCCAAAAAACTAAGATAAAAGGGACAAATCTGTCTGAAATCAACCAAAACCACTTTCCATGGTTGATAGAGGTTGTTGATGAGGATGTTGGATGGTTTTGCTTGGTTTCCCAACAGATTTGTCCTTTTCATTTGAGCGTTTTGTGATGTCGTTCAAGAATTTTTTGTAAATGTTGTCATAAAAACTGTTTCTGAAGTCCGACCAAAATTCTAATAGTGTCATAGCAAAGATTATTTTATCCTCCATCTAACACACTTTGGATCACCTCAAGTGGTTGTGTGGTTTGGTCACTGGCTCAACAACAAGGGGGCACCTCATCATTTTGCATTCCTGGACTTTGAGTCCTATCATTCCCGAAAGTTGCCGAGATGATCTTTCATATGGCATAATCCTTATTTTCATCAGTGCTGTAGATTCATTGTGGCAACTCGTCAAAAGTACACAATTTTTGTTACATGCCAAATGCAGTCAGACCGCCCTACCTAAACATAAGACGTTCATTGAATTCCCGTTTTTAAAAAAGCCAGTGAACATGGGGCATTAGCCACCTCTAGCTTTGAACAAAGCATGGAATGGACAAAAGGGAAACATCAACACATCCAACAGTAGCCACAAACAAAATATGATGAGAAGCAAGGACAATGTGAATGTCTTTTACTCACTGTTGGTTTACTCTGCTAGTGTGTGGATGCTGAACATTCTCATCTAAGCAACATCTGGGATAACATCTTGCTTTGATCACCTGCTATTCTGGGCTGGATGGCTACATTTCTCTCTTCTGAAGTCAAGCTTACTATGTCAAATGCAGCTTAAAAAATAATAATGTGGGAGACCCAAGCAGAGCAGCAAAAACAAACCAACTGCAGCTAATACATATCATAAGGATTAGTTACTTGGCTGACTTTCATTAAAAGGCTAATGACTAGTGGACATGCACTAAAAGAACCATAATTGAGCTCCTGCATAAATAGCATCTTTGCAAAAACAGCAGGAAAAGCAATTGTGAAGGCAGATGTCCTCCTAATAATTCACACAAACAATGAGACAAGGTTCTATGTACCCAAGTGTATTCTATGGTGCACATTAAGGTCATTCATGAATTTGCTACAATTAATGTGGGACTATATAGATCAGCTTTTGCAATATTGGAACCCTCCACATGTTCTGCTTTTCCTTTAGCATGATTCAATGCTGGGATTTGTAGTAGGTTGCATCTTCAGGATGTTATGTTGGGAAGCCAGATACACATGTTTGAAATATCATTAAATCAGAGCTGAAATTATGGATTAATGGCAGAAGTGGGACCAGGCTTCCTAAGTCTTGTGACTAACTTCTTATATATCTTTCAGCAGCAAGAACGACATTGATGATGATGAGGAGGAGAAGGGTATTCTATGTCTCTGATTCTGGCAATGTAGCCTATGAGCAGTAAGAAAATAATAAAGATAACTGTGTGCCATCAAGTCAATTCTGATTTTTGGTGACCGCATCTAGGTTTATTTAGATAGAAAATTCTCAGAAGTGATTTACTATTCTCTACTTAGCCACTAAGCCAGCAGCCTAGTCATTAAAATGCAGAACTTGGTGACTGGAAGGTTGGCAGGTCATCAGTTCAATGAGAAAGGAAAGTTGAACACAAAACTGAAAAGCGATGAGAGAGCACCATACTTGCTGTCTGACCTTGTGGTTTGACATAATTATCCTAGTACTGATTTCTCCTTTTATATTGTTGCATTTTTACCAAAGCAACAGACCCTGACTTAACATGGGTCAATCTTATTTCTTGTAATGTTTTTCACAGCTTCATTGGTGGCAGTTTTATGGAATGGGGAGACTTGCTGAGACGGGGGGGGGGAGTCCAATTCCACACCCAGATTGGGGGATATTGTACATTTCCACCACATATCTACCCAGCCAGTGATAGGGAGATCCACACAGTGATGTGTGCAATTCTGTTACTGGGGTTAATGTCAGCCAGCAAGCAGGGCAACTGACATATGATCTATCTTCTAGGCCAGGAGTTCTCAAGCTTTTTAACCTGGGGCCTGGGTCATGCTCCCTCAGACAGCTTCAGGGGCCAGATGGCCATTTTACCCTTCCTCCAGCACATGGGACTTCTTGGTGTGGTAGAGGCAGTGGGGGAGGGAGACACATGAAATGGTCTGCTTCCAACCCACGGGATGCGGGTTGAGAATCCCAGTTCTAGGCTCTAGTCAAGGATATTTGGCAGCTGTAACCAAAAAGCTGGTGCTAGTCTTCCCCAAAATAATGTTTTGTCTGTGTCAGGATTTGCAACTGCACCTCTAAGTCCTGCAGGACTGGACCCTTGCACTGCTGCATTTGTTAACCCCACAGATGAGAACCCTGGGGAAGGTTCTAGACATGTACAGACTCCACCTGGAGACCCCAGGTGGCGTACCTATATAAGAACCAGTCCTTGTTTCCAGAAGCTGCCTCAGCAATGAAGGCCACCAATCTTTCAGTTTTTGACCCCTGGATTGTTTGCTTTGTTCCTGCTCCTGAATGCTCCATGCCCTGTTACTGTCGGCTGTTGTTTTGCCTTGCCTGGATCCTTACTCCAGGAACTCCATTCTTCAATCTCCACATATCATACATTCAAGACAAAATGGCTATGATTTAAAGAAGCCAATCTTTGTTTCTGAAACAGTAATCTGCTCATTTTCCATGAGACAAGATAGTTTTGCATTGATTACATCAGCGTTTCCCAATCTTTGTTCCATGGAAAACTGGTGGACTTCAATTCCCAGAAGCCTATGTCAGTACATTGGCTGATCAGTGCTTTGGGGAATTGACTTAAGCTTCTGGGAATCTAAGTCCAAAAACCAAGGTTTGGGAAACTCTGGGTTACATAATATACAGTGAGC
Organism: Furcifer pardalis; assembly: GCA_030440675.1. Taxonomy (NCBI): domain Eukaryota; kingdom Metazoa; phylum Chordata; class Lepidosauria; order Squamata; family Chamaeleonidae; genus Furcifer; species Furcifer pardalis. The sequence continues at coordinate 63,332,887 of CP126896.1, forward strand.
TGAAATGTAAAACTGCAATCCCTGAAAGCCGGATCTTTCCTATACTACTGCAGCGATCTATCAACAGTTCTCCCCACCACCACCACCACCATTTTAGGGGTACATATGCCAGCTGAGACCAGAAAGAAAAGAACAATAGCACCTGCTACTTATAGTTGGAAGTGACTTACTCCATGACAAGCAAATGAAAAGGAGGCTTTTTGAGTACTTACAAAGAAGGTTATTATGTTCTTATGAATTTGATATTTTCAGATCTGCTACTCAACAACAGAAGCATCTTCAACAGTCTTCTACTGCGCTTCAGGCCAAAACTCACCATCATGACTGGTAGCAGCCTTTCAATGCCTCTACTTCTTGTCAGTGAGCTCTGTCTAGATCAAAGGTGCCCAAACCTTTCAGTCTGTGGACCGGTCACATGGTTCAGCAGGCCAGTCATGTGATTTTGCAACAGGATGAGATACCTTTTAGGCTGTAATTTTCTCTGCTTAAATCAGGGGTGTCCAAACTATGGCATGTGGGCCAGATCCGGCCCCTGACAACAATTCATCCAGCCCATGTCACCCTCATTGTCCCCAGAAGCAGAAGTAAAACATGCTTCTGGAAGCGACAAGGGCAGTATGGGCTGAATGAATTGGGCACCCCTGGTCTAGATTAAGAAAAAACATTCCTTTGAAATATGTTTTGGTGCAGTGACAAGAGCTAGTGGGGTAGGAGAAGGAAAGGATTTAGGCCACTATGTGTCTAAGCAACAACATTTTCAGTTGAACTGTACCCTGTTTAATGAAATTTGTTCTACATCTACTATCTATAATTTACATGTTAAATTTAATAAATAGAGGAGGGGATTGTTTGCATCTGATGCTAGAAAAGAGAGGAAGGCACAATTAATTTTAACCAAATACTTTTGTTCCCCATTAATGTCCATGTGTTCATCCCATATTGACTCCAGTTTCACTGGAATAGTCTGGTTTTTTCAGTCCAAAACTTGTACAAGCTATCAAACACCTTTCTTTGGATTTAGCACCTTGACTAGCCCTTATAAGGTTCAGATTAAACTCCAGACTAAACTCACACACCTCTTCAAAACCAGAGTTACTATTCTTCACCCTTTCACCTTTTAATAATAAATCTTACTGTTTTCAGCTTCATGATCTCCATACTACTGTCACTGATTTTCTGAATTATCACTCATTTGAAGTAGAGAAAAATCACTGCCTTTTCATAACATAAGCCTATAACTCAATGACAGAATACACAGTCCCAGTTCAACCCTTGATATCTGCAAGTAGGATCAAGTGAGACGCTTCTCTAAAACCCTGGAAAACTGCTTCCTATCAGTGTAAACAAGGCTAAAGCAGATGTTTACATGGTCTAGCCCAATATATTTCATCTGTTACTAGCTGCTCTCTACATTTCCAGACTAAAGTTTGAACATACTGATTTCTATGATGGTGAACTTTTATTGGAATGCTTCCCTTGGTACAACAGAGTAAGATTAAACTAAAGACCTTTCCCACTTCAGCATGATAGGAAGAACATAGTGTTTGTTTGTATGTCCAGAGTGTTCATTAGAGCCTTTTAGCTTAATCAGTGTGTTCTTTCTCAAGTCCACTCTGATCTCTGCAGGAGCCTGAAGTGTGTTAATTTTAGATTTGCAAGACTTGCTGTTTTATATACTTGCTCTCCATATGTTGTAACATTTGCATTCATAGAACATTAGCATTGTGTCATTTTGCTGGCTTTCTTTTAAGTTTTGTGGTATTTGGGGTTTTATATTTAATAAGGACTTATGCACTAAGGATAATTTGATGTGGCTTCTCTTTTATGAGTTTCAGCAGATAATTAAAGATGGATCTGAGTGGATGTGTGGGCATTCCGACTAATAACATATATTGGGATTTTTTTTTCTTTCTAAGACTCTTTACAAGAAGCAGTGGCTCTGTGGCATAAATTAAAAAGAAATCAATTGATTTGACTCCACAGATTGGATTGTGGTTTAGGTCATGGCCCTTCGCTCTGAAGTTGTAGGAATACAAACTGTAATGGCAATGCCACATGTCCGTTATGTTTTCAGTCTGCCCTCAAAAATGGTAAACCAATTAAGGGAGTAATGCCACTTTTTAATGCCTGAAAAACCTTCTTATAATGGATTAAGTGGTAAACAACAAAAGCACTACCAACAATATGATGCCAAGTAGGCCCAGGCTAGGACCTGAGCAGTAGGGTTCCAAAATTCTGGTTCAAATATCTGGTGGATCATGTGTGCCTTTGATGATGGATGAAGATAGGACCCTAGGACAGCTATCATACAAGATTTACAATGCATGATGAACTGTAAAAATATGGGGAGCAAAGTACTGAAGTTGTACATGCACAGAAGCAACATTAGCAACCATGTAACCAATTTAATTCTACTAAATCAGGGGTGCCCAAGCTTTTCAGGCCACAGGCCAGTCACATGGTTCAGCAGGGAGGGAAAAGGGATTCATAGCATATAGTCTATAAGCCATTCTACCCACAGGTATACATATGTTGCCCAAGGATCAAAGCTAGACCTGAGCTATCACATAGATTCACATGGAAAGTTATAACTTGGCTCCAAACTGGTCCTAATGAGTGCGGTTACTTTCATCCTCTACAAGAAAAACCAGAGGCTAGCAACCTGCATCTCAGTTTACCTCAGGCACCAGGATCATGTAAACTGTCCTCCAAATAATAGGTGCTAGGGATTAAGAGGTTGGATATAGACAATAGAACATTTCATAGCTACAAGTACAGGATTATCCATTTATCTCTGTCTAGCTTATGTATCTGCTACCACCACCTCCTAGTTTGGTTTGGTTTAGTTCAGATTGGTTTTTAATTTAACTGTCAAAATTGTCTTAGAACTGTGTAACAGCTTGTGCTGTTTCCACTGCTTTCTTCCATCTTTCCCACCTTTTTGTCAACCAATATTTGTGACTTTCATTGTCAACATTATTATATTTACAAATTTCATAATGGTAAATAAATTGTTTTAGTGCATATACATAAGGGCTTCTGGATCTCAGACTTTGTCTAAACTACAGGCTGGTCAACAAATCAGAAGACAAGCAATGTTTTTATATGGCATATTTGTGATCTGTCCTGCTTCTTGATTTCATCTTTTGTACTTAGATCTCAAAGAATGGGGTGTTGGAAATTTGGCGAACCACAGAAAGTAAATTGTAAGCAAATGGAATGATACCACACAATATCTATCCTGACCTTGTAAGTTGAACGGCCAACCGTCCCGCGTTCTGCGGGGCAATTCCATTTAGGGTGGGGGAGTTCCGACTTACCCTCGGTTCGAAAATCATCCGGACCTCTCCCGTTGCGTCACGGACGCACCTGTTTCCCCTCTGCCCGGTAGGCAGTTAAAGGGAAACGGAGCCGAAAAGGCTCCAATGAACTGCGCCTGTGCAGAGACCCAATCTGGCGCCAAACTGGGTTTCTGCGCAGGCGCAGTTCATTGGAGCCTTTTCGGCTCCGTTTCCCTTTAACTCCCTGCCGGGCAGAGGGGAAACAGGTGCGTCCGTGATGCAATGGGAGAGGTCCGGACGATTTTCGAACCGAGGGTAGGTCGAAATACCCCCTCCCTAAATGGAATTGCCCCGCAGAATGCGGGACGGTTGACCGCCCTGCTTGTAAGGCAGAGGTTCCCAACCTACGGCCCATTGGCCGGACTCAGCCTGTGATGCCATTCCATCTAGCCCTTTGCTGCTTCCACCACACATGGAAGTGGAAGCAGGCACATTTACATCAGCCATAAAATGCAGCCACACATGTGCAAACACGACCATGGCTGTCATAAATGCAGAAGTGGGTGCATTTATGACAGCCGTAAATATGCCCATTTCCACTTCTGGGGGCGTGGTCTGCTTCGCTCAGCTGCCTGGGGTCAGGTCCATGGCATAAAAAGGTTGGCCACCCCTGATGTAAGGGGTGTCATGAAATGACATCTTTTCTAATGTTCTCAAAGCTTGGAGAGGACCTGGTTTAAACTAGGCCTCAAAAATCCTTTCTTCTCTGTGTCACAAGGCTGTGTCACAAGACTGCTTGTTTCCCAGTATTCTTATCTCTAGCTAGCTGAGCTTTCTGGTGTTGTGGCTACCACAGAGACACTGTCTCCACATGTTCCCATGTTTTGAGAAACTTTCTGTTTTAATAGGAGCATACCTTGATTGGTTAGAAGGTACCTGACCTGACTGCAGAATCTCCATCTTGGGGGAGAGCAGAGTTAGTTCGCTTTTGGATGTCTATGGGTTAACATCTTTGTCTGGGGGACTATTCCTTTTTGCTTCTTCACAATGATTACCTAGAGTGATTGGATTGTTTTTGGACTGACTATTGTTACTGAACTTATTTACACTTTTCTGGATTATCCTTTAAGAAACCTGATCAATAAACCTGTTTCCGCTTGAAGATTCACGTCTCTTTAATCAACAGAAGCAGACACCACACACACACACAAGGCCTAGCTACCAAACCTCCCCAATTTGCTTCATTGCCTGAGCATAGTAAGAGTTCTGTTAATGCAGACCGGTTCTCCCATAGAGCTAACAAGGGCTACAGTTCCTGTAAAGAGACTGGGTCTCTGGAACTGGAAGGGAGGGGCCCTTGAGTGGGACAGCTGGATTCTGACATGGGGAAAACTGATTATGTGATCAATCTTCACTTTTAAATTTGGGTTTTTGTGGATCTTGAGAAAACACAAGAAGGCTCCACTCCGATGTGAAACTAACAGGATAATGTATTTATTTAACAATTGAACCAGTTGTTTGATACTGCTCAGAAGAACCTCATTGTCCAAGAAACAAACCTGATAAATGGAAAGAAATTAACATAGTATCTTTGCTGATTTGCTTTCTTCAGCCATTGCATACTGCCTGCTTTTAACATTTTTGTTCCTTTAAACATTAATGGGCAAAAAGTTCTTACAATGTTTTTAGGTAACCACTTTTTCAGTAACAGCTATACCAGGCAATTTCTCGATTTAATTTCTCTGTATATAAATGTTGGTAGAACATCTTACATTTCCCCAATATTTTAAGAGACTTGCAGAAGACAAGAAGTTCTTTCCATTTCTAACCACTGATTATGCTGCTTAGTGAAACATTCATTATCCCAGATGTTAGAAAGATAGGCAGCAGATACATTAACCAGAGTGTGGGAACATATACTTAGCCTTTGAAAATGTCCTTGAAAATGGGTTTCTAATGATTTTTAAAATTTTATGTCAGTGTGTATTTTTTTTTTACCTGTAAATGAAAATGTTAAGAAAAAAAGCTGAAACAATATCTGTTCTAGTCATAGTAAGGATCTTGCAAATTCATGTGTAACGCTTTCCCCCATTTTATTTCATGTAATATTTAGCTGCTCAACTGTTTAAAAATAGTACAACCACAATACTTGAAGCTCAGAATCCGGCCATCCCACGCAAGGGCCCCTCCCTTTTAGTTCCAGAGACCCAGTCTCTTTACAGGAACTTTTAGCCCTTGTTAGCTCTTTGGGAGAGCCGGTCTGCATTAACAGAACTCTTACTATGCTCAGGCAATGAAGCAAACAAGGGAGGTTTGGTAGCTAGGCCTTGTGTGTGTGTGGTGTCAGCGTCTGTTAAGGAAAGAGATGATCTTCAAACAAAAACAGTAGCTTTATTGTAGTAGGTTTCTTAAAGGATAATACAGAAAAGCATGAGTAAGTTCAGTAAACAATTAGTCAGTCCAAAAACAATCCAATCACTCTAGGTAATCATTTTGAAGAAGCAAAAAGGCATAGTCCCACAGGCAAAGATGTTAACCCATAGACATCCAAAAGTGAAGTCCTCTGCTCTCCCCAAGATGAGGATTCTGCAATCAGGTGGGGTACCTTTTAACCAATCAGGGAACAGAGAAAACTTTCTCATAACAAGAGAAGAAGTTTACACACGTGAAGGGAGAGTGCTCTCTAATAGCCAAAACATGGGAACTCAGATAAGAGTACTGGGAACACTGAACTAAAAACAAGCTGTCTCGTGATATGTAGTCTTGTGAGACAGAGAGGAAAGGATTTTTGAGGCCTAGTTTAAACCAGGTCCTCTCCAAGCTTTGAGAACGTTAGAAAAGATGTCGTTTCATGACACATAACAAGCATGATTCCCATTAACTTTGATATAATCTGTTTAGAGAGGTAAGGGCATTTTGGGAATCTCAATCTCAAATACATTTTCTTAAAAGAAAGTGCTACTTCAGTCTATTTCCTCTGCACATTTGTATCTACCCCTCTCCTTGGTCAAAAGCATACACCCAGTTGCTTGGGAGAAAATGATCCCATCAATGAGACACTTAAGGATACAGATGTATAGATCCATACTTTACAGCAGGTGTTCCCAACATTTTCAAGCTGGGGCCGGGTTATGCGCTCTCAATCAGCTTTGAGGGCTGGATGGCCATTTTGCCCTGCCTGCATGATGGGGGGGGGGGGAGAGAGAGAGCCATTTTGTCCCAACAGCTTAAAAGTGGCAGCCATTTTGTTTTTGAATACCTTTGGAAGGTGGGGGCCACATGAAATAGCACTGGGGCCCCATGTGGCCCACAGGCCTTAGGTTGGGAATTATACAGATTGGTGTTTTATGTTCCCACACTGATTTGTGTGAAGTAGACCTAAATTTCATAGGATCATCAAATGGGGAAACAGAATCAGCTGTTAGAGATAACCCATAATCAGAAAAGGAAAATCCTTCACTAATGAAAATGTCTGAATGCCACAGTACTTCTCTTACCACCAAGAGTATGCAAATTAGCTTGCTTTATTTAATGATTGGTCTTAAAACATGGGGTTCCTTTGAAGCTGAATTTCATAAACCTGAAAAGACTGCTTCAATGACTTTTCTGCAATGTTAACCAGCTTTTGGCTCTAATTCTAGAATATCTCTAACGTCTGTTTCTGGCCTGAGGCATTCTGCTGCACAATGCTTTAACTTTCATGTGGAAAATGAGGAAGAAATTGAAGCAGCAGAAATAGCAAGAAAATGAGGGAGAAAACACATAAGTAGGCAACAGCAGGAATCTGGGTCCACAGTAGAATTACTGGAATGTTAGTCTTTTACTTCCATCAAGAAACCATAATCATGGGGTAGCTGAAAATTAGTTCAGTGACTTCATTCTGCATTATGTCTACTTGTAGCCCTTCAAATGCTTTATGACTTGACTACTTTGATTAGTCTCAAGATAGAACCTTTTAAAATTGTATTATTTCTTCACATCTATTAGAGCTGGAGCTGGATCATATGACCATACAAATATATTCAGATCACAGTAAGATAATTTAAAATAGCATATTTACAGAGACATGCTCCTCCAATTGACATAGTTTTAAGATCAGCATCAAAGTTTTAGAAAGGTCACAGTCAATATTTAATATTGGCCAAAACCCTCCTGCATAACTTAAGCTGGCATAGGGAAATGGCATCACCTTCAGCAGCACAGCCTCAGATAAAAGTGAAGACTCTTTAATTCACGGTTGGAATCCAGGTTGCGTCACTTGTGATACTAGCTCACTTGTGTGCAATGAGTTACTGGAATGGGGACTCTAATTAGCAGCGGCGAATTAAAGAGACCCTGTTTAGATGCCAGGTTTCATACTGCAGATTATGTTATTTCCCTGGGGTACAAATTATGCAAGAGGATTTTGGCCATTATATATTTCTGGAAAATGGAAAGGAAATATGAAATTATGGGTCCTTTGTGATTCTCCTCTGCCTCTCAAAATCTGGTCTTCATTATACTGGCTTTTAAAACTGCTTAGACTAAGGGATCATTTGAGTTGGTTCTTTATTGTCATTTGAAATAGGCAGTTTAATCCACAAAAACCACAATGCTCAGCTGGAACTGCTATTAAACATTTCAAAGTGCCAGATTAAATTCTCCAAACACACACACATACATATGCACAAACATACTTTGCCCACACTATTAAGATTTTGTCTTTTTTCACTCTTCATAATACAAAAGGTCATTCCAGGACATGTGGCTATCACAAACTCTTTCAACCCTCAACTTCAATACTTTATAATAAGCCCATCCATGACAACCACTCATTTAATTTGAAATGGTTTATGGTTTAAAAAAATAATAATAAAGAAGTGCACTCAGTCCCACAAGACTGACATCAAAAATACCTTTCTAGCTAATCGATTTAAGGGGGTTTCCTTTTCCTAGTGCACTTCTTTTTAGTTTTAAATGTTGATAGATGGCATTCTGTCCTCATAATGGAGATGAAGCTGTTTACAAGAGAAACTCTATTTCCCCTAAACTAATTTCATTTGTACCTCTCCCCTGCTTTTGATCTTTGCAAAAATGTACTGTTGGATCTTTAATTACTACTCAAACAAAGCCCCAGGCCTTCTGTTCTTAAATACTCTTATAGGAAATTGAATGAAGGAAAATTCTGTGGTTTTCTTCCCTAAATTGGAGAGAGAGGGACTATCTACTGACCTTTACTGTTGTTGGTTTTGTGTTTCCGCCCCAAAGCCTCAGTATTTACCTAATATTCACCATGGTTTCCATGGGTCTCTCCCAGTTAGTCAACGGGCCCACTTACATGGCTGGCCACATGCTGGAACTGGTCTTTTCTGGGATATGTGGTGACAATGACCATTACCTGCTGAGGTTTAAGGTGGTGATGTCTAACACGCCCCCACCCCCAAATCAGGATGGTCAGCCCTTGATGAATGCTGGATCCAGTAGGCTTCCAAACCATCTTGGGTAGGTTTCCTTCTGAGTTGGTTGGTACTCTTGCTGAAACCCAGGTGGCCAGATGATATGTCAAAGCTGCCAGGGCACTTGACACAATTGTTCCCGAACGTCCTTTCCTCTGCAGAGCTCAGCTGTCCCCGTGGTTCATGGAGGAACTTTGAATGATGAAGCTACAAGGAGAATGCTAGAGAGCATGTGGAGATAGGTCCCATCAGATGAAAACCTTGGGCAGGTGAGGAGGGCCTCTTCACTGTACCAGCAATCTGTAAGGAAAGCAAGGAAGATCTATTATGCGGCTCATATTCAGGAGGCTATTAATCAACAAGCCAAACTATATAAAATCATATGTTGTCTCATATGATTTGGTCCCCACCAATCCCAATGGTCCTGTGAACTATTCACACCCCACTTCAGATCAAAGGTGGAGATCATTTGTTGGGACCTTGATGCTACAGTTGTGGTAAATCTGGATCAGATGTCCAGTGAGATCATTGGCTGGCCTTCTTGAGATCAGTTTCAGCTTGCATCACTTGAGGAGGTGGACAAGGTGCTTGCATGTTGTAATCCCATGACCTCTCACTCTGATCTTTGCCCATCTTGGCTACTAAAATCTGCTAAGGGAGTAGGGGAGTGACTGAGAAATATCATTAATGCCTCCTTGGCTGAGGGTGTTATGCCCTCTAAACTAAAGGAGACAGTTATATGCCCATTCCTGAAAAAAACAAATTTGGCCACAGATGTTATAGACAAATATAGACCTGTGGCAAATATCCTTTTTTTTAGGTAAAGTCATTGAGAGAGCGGTAACAGACCAATTGCAGGGGTTCTTGGATGAATCCAACTGCTTGGACCCATTCCAGTTGGGCTTTAGGCACCAAAACCATGTTGGTCACTCTGCAAGATGACTTGTTCATGGAGGCTGACCAGGGGGCTTCTTCTATCCTGGTACTCCTGGACCTCTTGATGTCTTTTGATATCATTGACCATGGTATCTTACTGGGATGATTGCCAGAGATGGGGTACAAGCCCTGTTTTACAGTGGTTTTATTCCTTCCTTGGTGATTGTCCCCAGAGAGTCAAGCTTGGAGAATATTTGTCGGCTCCATGGACTCTTCAATGGGGTGTTCCTCAGGGGTTGATTATTTCCCCAATGCTATTTAACATCTATGTCAAGCCGCTGGGAGGGGTCATCCAGAGATTTTGAGTACTGTACGTTGTCACCAATATGAGAATTACGTGCAACTCTATCTCTCCTTTACATCATCTGCAGTGGAAGCAGTCCAGTGCCTAGACTACTGTCTGACTGTGGTGTTGGAATGGACCAAAGCTAACAAGCTGAGATTGAACCCGGGTAAGATGGAGGTGCTGGTGTTGGAGGGTCCATCTGCCCGACTAGGATCCTTGAGCCCGACTCTAGATGGGACAGTCTTGTCCCCTAAAGACCAAGTACACAACTTGGGGGTCATATTAGATCGCAATCTGACCCTGGAAGAACAACTTGCAGCAGTGTGTAAAGCTGTTTTTTCCATCTTTATCAAATAGCTCAGTTGTGTCCCTACTTGGATGGGTAGTCCCTCATACACTAGATATTTTGCTGATAATCTCACATATTGATTACCGTAATGCTCTCTACGTGGGGCTCCCCATTTCCCTGATATGGAAACTTCAACAGGTTCAGAATGTGGCTGCCTGGTTGGTTACTGGGGCAAGAAAATTCACATATGTCTCCCCAGTCCTGACAAAACTGCATTGGCTGCCCATTTTGTTCTGTGTCAGGTTCAAGGTGGGTGACTTAACTTTCAAAGCCCTAAATGGTTTAGGTCGGACCTTCCTACTTTGCGGACTGTCTTCCCTTCAGAAATCAGGCCCACTTCACCCATTCTTTTCAGAAAGCTCAACTCCAAATTCTGACTCCCAGGTTGGCTAGAAAATCTGTTACCTCCTGTAGGGTTTTCTTGGTGGCAGCTCCGGCTCTTTGGAATGCACCGCCGAGGGAGCTGCATTTGATTGACTCCTTAGGGACCTTTAAGAAACAATCCTGTTTGAGGAGGCCTTTAGCAGTTTGTTGAAGACCAAATAGGAGACCCTCTCATTGCCCTATTGTCACAAGTGTTTGGGGGCCCGGTTCTGATTTTAATTAGGTGGGTGGGGGTTGTTTTATTGTCTTAATGGTGTTTGGTCAGCTTTTATTTTAACAGTGTGAGCTGCTCACAGTGGCAGTCCATCCCAGATGGGCAGGTTATAAGTCCAATAAATAAAATAAAATAAATTTTCCTAGCACTCTTCTTTAGCAGCCCATTCAAACTCAGTAGAATTTAGAATTCCTGTAACTTGTTAATGTTTGCAATGTATGTAGACTATGAGTTCTCAACCTTTTAAAGCCCAGGGCTGGGTCATACTCTCTCAGACAGCTTCAGGGGCCATACAGCCATTTTACCCTTCATCTACCACATGACAGTTCATAATGTGGTGGAGGCAGTGGGAGGCCATGTGAAATGGTGCCATGGCCTGCATCCGGACAACAGGCCACAGGTTGAGAATCCCTGATGTAGACCATGTTACAGAGGAAGCCACACATATTATCAATTCCATGGTGACCCAGAACCAGTATTGGTGGGGGAAACAGACAACTAAGGACAATAACATTCCTTAGCATGCGTCAAGACAGAGATGGATTTTGGGGAGACAGATCTTCAGTATCTCTTTTGTAACATTCTGTGGGCTTTTTTTTGGTCCATCTTTTGTTGGGGAACAACTCCATATAAAAAGACTGAAGAATGAGCATGACTTTACACACATGAAAAAGAGCCCTTGCTGAAGTCAGCTTCCCTTGAATAGCATTATTTTGGCAGGCAGTGCAGTATAGCTTTTGATTTGTTTCTACAGGAATTTCAGTGGATTAATGTAGCTTACTTCAGAGGAGAAACATAAAATTGCACTGCATGAGTCTTCAACCTCTTGCCATCAGTATATATACTTTAAAACAAAGCATATTTAGTGCTGCAGTGTGGATCAGTGATTTATTTTTTAAGACAGAAGAAGTCCAGAAATAGGGCTATATCCAAACAGGCTCTAAAATCTAAGAGCATTGCATGACATGTCTGAAATATTTTAGTCTGTCTTTGATGGCTTAAAATAGTCACAAATATATGAAACACTTGGTAAAATAAATATAATTTTGAAATGAATATAGTCAACATTTTTTTTCCAGAAAAAAAATCTGACATTATAGTAGTTTCTTTAACATTTTATCATATACCAAATGATCTTCAAATGTTATCTCCAGGAGTTCTGGTGCTTGGCTGGCAGTCCCATAAATGCAAGTGAACAAAGGGTTAATAGATATTAATTCCAGATAAAACTCTCTACAAAGGGAAGGGATATTCGATTTGTATGGCTTTAAAGTTTTAACAGATGAGCCTATCCCTTTGAGACCACAGACCATTTACCATCAGTAGATTGATTTCTTTCTGTGCTAAAGGCTTGATGATACTTTTCAATGCAGTTCATTGTAAGCAGAATGATACCTCAAATATACATTAACTTAAGAGTCTTTGGAGGCTGAATTAAGGAGATGAAACTCTGGGCAGCAGGGGAATAGTGGTATTTAATAAGTAAAGAAACAAAATGATATCTTGGTAAGTTTAATATAAGTAAAACCAGCCATTATAATGAATGAGATACCAAAAGTAAACAAAGTCAGGTATTGATATTGCAAGGCTATATATTTAAGTATTTCAATTTTGATTTAGTTAAAATAAATGGAATGAACAAACAGCTTGTTTCTTTTCAGCCCATACTTCTCAGTTTCCTCATGTTCTTGTGCAACCTTCTCCTTTCTAGTTTGTGACTTTTGTCTCTGCTTAGGACTAATGCACTTAGTATTTTATGGAGAGACCTCAAGATAAGGCACTCATGATGTTGTCTTTCACCACATGAAATCATTGGTACAACTAGTTCAGTACTTGTTGTTTCATGGGTTGGCAGTAAATCTCTAGGGTTGCAGACAAAAACCTTCTCCAGTTCAATCTGGACAGCTGGGTTTGGGACTCGCATGCAAAAAAAAAGTAGTAGTCTCCCACTGACCAATATTGTATATCTCTTTTCATCAAGCAAATGTCAATAAGTCCAAAATTGAGAATGAATGGTTTGAGAATCTCTGAAGCAGTGAAGTAGCTTCACAGCAAAAGATGGAAGATGGGGCAAGATAAGATGGTAACAGACAACTTTCAATAGATTTGAGTATTTTCTCCTTTGTATTACCTTACTGCCTTGTGTACTCAAAGGAATCACTATTTTCTTCCTCAGGAGAACACTCATTATGCCTTTCCGGTTGGCTTCCCTGTTAGGGATGCTACTCAAACACACTGTGAGCACAAATGTTTTGCACAGTGCAACCAAGAAGTTGCTTAGCTTGGTATACAAATGTGACCTCTGACTGCTGATGTTTTGCTAATCTCAAGGAACCATACCTATCAGTAGAAAGTAAAACAACTACAAGCTACTGACTTTATCATCAGGTGCTTATTCCTTCAGTGGACCAGCTTCTTCTTGTGTTTTTAGGCCAGACATTAAACTGCCACAATGAAACCACCTTGTGGTGAATTCATTCCATAATTCTATTTGCCTGACCTGGTGTGAGAAAGATTAAAGGCAATCACACTTCTATACTGCCCCAAAGTGTTTGGTACACTCTCTGGGTGGTTCACAAGTTAATTAGCATTTTCCCCCCAACATGCTGGGTACTCATTTTACTGACCTCGGAAGGATGGAAGGCTGAGTCAACCTTGGGCCCTGGTCAGGATTGAAGTCACAAACCTTTGGTTGTAGGACAGCAGTTTAACCATTGCACCACAAGGACTGGCACAAGGTTGTTGTTGTCCAGGATACACATGATTATGATTAAAAAATCTCACAATCTTTGAGGAGGCTCTTTCTCTGTACTTCTGAAAGTCTGGTTACCAATCCAGGATATTTCAGAATTTCAAAGAAAGAACAATCATGCATGTACAATTTTCTGCAGACTGAGCACAGAATCTGTTGAAAGTCATCTTTTTAAGTTGACTCTTGACCCAACTGGAAGTACAATATTGTGTATTTTTAATTTACTTCTTTATCTTCTTTCTCCAAATTTTCTAAACCTATCTATTCTTCCCTCCTCATAGCTCTTCCTTTGTCACTGAAGTTCATTGCATCTAAGAATGTAGTATGCGTTTAACAAGCATCATTAATAAATTATATTTGATTGGTTTTCTCTAAGACAGTGATGGCAAACATTTTAGAGCCTGAGTGCCCAAACTGCAACCCAAAACCCATTTATTTATTGCAAAGTGCCAACATAGCAACAGGGAAGGAAGGAAACACTCTCATTGGGCTCTCTCATGGGACTGCTGGGCAGAGGGGCGGAGTGAACTCTGTGCTGGGGGAGGAAGGAAGTGCTCCCATTGAGCTGCTGGGCAGAGGGGTGGGTGAACTCTGTGCTGGGGAGACTGCATGGGTGCCCACAGAGAGGGCTCTGAGTGCCACCTCTGGCACACATGCCATAGGTTCGCCATCACTGCTCTAGGATTCCAAGGGCCATTTCAGCTTCATAAACAATAATCACAATATTTCCCCTGTATGTGATCCAGCACCATGGGCCAAGGGTGGCCCATCACCCCTTGAAAGTCAGGGATTCCTTACCAGCAGTTTCCTAGTGGTCTGGGGGAATGAAGATGATGTGGAAAATCCTTCAGAAGGCCAGGGAGCTGCTTGAGGAAATTGAAAAAAAGGGGTCACAGCTATGGGGCTGGAGGGGGGCAAAAAAGAGACATCTGTGAAGATAAAGGAGCCTGATGAGACAGGAGTGGAGAAGAAGGTGTTATGGAAAGGAGGCCAGTAAGCCCAGGATGGGTGTGGAAGATGAACTTGTCCCCTTGGGTGGATCTGGGTTTGAAAGAAGACCTCTGGACCAGACAGTTGGTGTGCATCAAGGTATCCCAGGAGATCATAGGCAGAGAGGCGTGTGAGTGGAAGTCCCGCAAGCCATCCTATTGGGGTGGGAAGAACACCGGGAGAGGTACAATGAGGGAACAGTGCCCCTGAGGGTTTCCAACAATAGCTGGTGTTCCTCTAAGTATCCCAACATATACACTGGTTATGGAAGAAGAAGAAGAAGAAGAAGAAGAAGAAGAAGAAGAAGAAGAAGAAGAAGAAGAAGGCGACGGCGACGGCGACGGCGAGAGTTATGCTAAAACTCACATTCACTGTATTGAAACAATGGAAGGAGGCTGAGCTAGTAAGACTTTACTTCTCCACAACAATATGGTATAATTCAGCACATGCCAAACAAGAGCATATAACTATTAATAATTAATGCAAAATTATTACTGGTTGCCTGAAACCTACCTCCATGGCAAAAATTGCCCCTGTGGAAGTCAAGAGGACCTGGCAAATGAATGAAATAAAGTAATTAATTAACCTGATAGGCACTAAACACCTAGAATATGATGGCTAAAACTGGGGGAATGTTTTCTGCACATCTCTCAAGCTCTAAATGCCATACCAGTCTAAATCTATGGAGAGCAAAAACAACATACCTTGCCAAATAAATAAATGTTGAAGAGTGTCTCCCACCAAGTTTCTTGCTGGGCCATCTTGAAGTCACTTAACAGACTTTGAAGGGAAGGAGGGATATTAAATAATAATCAAGAAAAATTGGGTTACTTAGATATAGGGCAAATTTTCTGCAAATGTGGAGAAATTAAATCAATCCAGTACTTATGTTTCTGTAACTTATGCCCCACCAGATGTAAAAAGATCGAGTAAATGGAAAGGATATCACTATTGAAGTAGCCTGCTTCTGGTCAAAACATTTGCTCTGTAATGTTTAGTGTATCTTAACTTTTATTGAATTTTACCTATATTTCATATACTGTATGTCCATAATTTTAAACCATTTAACACTCTGATACAAATAAACAACAACAAAAAAGCTTGATATGGTAGATGGCATTCTGGGCCATTGCGTCACTTTTGCTTCCACAGAGGGTGCCAGGTTGATAAATTTGGTCCCTGAGAGTTGTTTTCAAGAAAAGTACACCTAAATTGAGTTGGACCCTTCACCCAGGGGTGTGCAGGGGACCATGGGAAGGTGCTAGACAGGGAGTGGTGGGGGGACCTTTTTTGGGGGGTATCCCATACGCTATTAGTGCCCCAGGGTGCCAGAGATAAAGGCAGGGTGGAACAAAGCCCAATTGCCCAATATACTAGCACGCACCTGCTTTCACCTAGATCACACATTCTCAATCAGGATTGTATAGATGCTTAGGTGGGGCATGGCCAAAAATGTTTGGGAACCACTGCTCTAACCCAAAGCACTTTAATCTCATCTAGATTAAGCTTCATCTTGCTCACCTTCATTTATACCAAAATTATTTTGTAGAGTGCTATGCAATTATTCCCCAGCCTTCTCAAATCATAGAGATAAAATAAAAGAAGAGGTGTCCTGTGCCAATTCATATCATTGATCTATCTAGCCAATTTTCATGTACTCTTCTGCAGCAGCAAGTTTTGAAAGTTTGGGGCAAAGAAGTTTGTCCTTACCAGTTGATACACTTTTGAAAGAGTGGAAATACATGAGATCAAGTCACTGAACCTATTTTGCTTTAAATTTTTTTAAAATAAAACATAAAATAAAACATCAGTTTCAGCCCAAAACCATGATACTGTATTTCCATTTCATTTACCATTTGATGCCACCATTATACTCTAGAGTTCACTTTAACCACTGACTGTGTGGAAGCAGTCCTGCATTTTACAGTCCTCATTTCTCAACAGTAACGAACACAGATTGTCTAGCTAGGCACACTCTCTGCAGTTAAATATACTGACGCAAACAAAGCTATTTCTGGATATTTCTGCAATCACCTCTAATTAGAGATTAAAACTACTAATCCTATTCTTGAAAGTATATCAAAAAGCAACACATTCCTTCTGCACGGGGTTCTTTAGGTTTGAAATAAAATACACAGGCAGAAAAAGGCAAGTCGGAATATTGAAGGGGGAAAATATAAGCAAGTAACAAATGCAATGAAAATATTTTATTTGTAAATAGCCACATATATCGCAAACATAATATGGGCACAGAGAACCTTTTTTGTTTTCACTAGCATGATCTACGCTAAGCAAGACAGAGAGAATGTTTCATAAATTGTAATTCTACCAGCTTCCTTTCAACACTAGAACATAAAGCATTGCTTTGCACCTCTGTCATTTGCATTAAATTTTCATGAAGGTAATTCACTTCAATGTAGCTTTCTTCTTTATGGTAATACTTCCCTCGTTTATTTTTTCTTTACAGCCCCAAGGAGTGTTTGGTTCCACATGTCATGTTTTATGAACTGCTCCAAAAGTTAAATCCACTTCACTTCTTGTTTTCTATTCTGTCCACCCCCACCCCTCGTTCCTCTTCCCCACAACAAGAAAATCCTCTGAAATGGGTGACACCATCCATGTTCGGAGACTATTAATTATAATCAGGCTCCAGTTTGAGATGCAAGCCTGCTCTAAGATTACCCTGTGGAATTTCCCAGAATGAAATTATGTTGAAATATCCAATTAGAATCCTGTAGGCAGTCGCGAATTTCATTGTAGTTAAACATTTGCTGACAAGCTGGCCTTTCAGTTTTTCTATGCGCGTTGAGTGAAGAAATCTGATCCCAACTGGCTTTCTTCAAGTAAATGCTTTCCCATTCGATCTACTCTTTTTCTTTCAGGCAAACCTTTATACCAACAACAATGGGATGGGCCTCTCCCCAATCTTCTCATTTACAAATGCTGCATTTTAATGGAATGTCCATTGTTGGGCTGACAATTCAGAGTTGCTGGGAGAGTGGGGCAAAACTCTTGGAAAGAAAATGGAAGCAGCAGCTCCTATCTAATTTTTTCATATGCCTAAATGAATGTTATTAGAGCTATATTAAATGAAATTTGGTCTCCCAGGCAGGATGTTACTCTACCTCCCTCCTCTTTTTTTTTCTTTGCTGGTCATATATTAAATAATTTATTATCTGGATGATAAATAATTTAGTATCTATATGCAGCTAGAATGTTTTTGTCAGAAGGATTTGTCACATAAAATGAAAACAAAGCTGCCTTTCTGTTAGTGATCCTTGTAGCAATTGTCATTTTTCCCCTCTGGCTCTTGCATTTTTTTTTCTTTTTTGGGCAGTGGAGCAATTTCACACATTGGTGCAGCACTTTACACTACCAAGGTGGGCGGCCAACCATCCCGCATTCTGCGCGGCCATCCCATTTAGGGAGGGGGAATTTCGACTTACCCTTGTTTCGAAGATGGTACCGGACCTCCCCCGTTGCGTCACGGAAGCACCGGTTTCCACTCCGACCGGCAGGCAGTTAAAGAGAAACGGAGCCGAAAAGGTTCCAATAAACTGCGCCTGCGCAGAAACCCAGTTTGGCACCAGATTGGGTTTCTGCACAGGCACAGTTTATTGGAGCCTTTTCGGCTCCGTTTCTCTTTAACTGCCTGCCGGTCGGAGTGGAAACCGGTGCTTCCGTGACGCAACGGGGGAGATCCGGTACCATCTTCGAAACAAGGGTAAGTCGAAATTCCCCCTCCCTAAATGGGATTGCCGTGCAGAATGCAGGACGGTTGGCCACCCCGCTACCAAGTAGGACGAGCTGAACAGTAAATCTTTATTTCTGTTAGGATTTTGGAGACAACATAATATGAAAAGTCATGAAATATGCAGTTATTCTTTTAAAAATCCACCTCTGTTATCAACAGTTAAAATAACAACAGTCATCATCAATACTGTGCCAAGTTCATGGTGTTGGTAATGGTATTTGAAGCCCTATATAGTTTGGGATCTTGATACAGTACCTGTCATAGTTCTCTGCTGTAAAAATACTACCCAAGCTACCCTTTATTTACAGATTTGGGATTATGTATTCTCACCCCAAGGGAGGATTGAAGAGTTGTTATTAGGTACTAAACCTCCTTGGTTGTAGCCCATCATTGTGGAATTCTTTACCTTGTTCCTTGGGTTTGCTGAGCTAGTTGTCTGCTGGGTATGAAATGTTTTTAATTACTCTATTACTGTGAACCACCTAGAGTAGTGTTTAACACTATATACATAGCATAAGTAAGTAGGTAGGTAGGTAGGTAGGTAAGTAAGTAAATGATAGATAGATAGATAGATAGATAGATAGATAGATAGATAGAAATGGTTTTCATTAAATTAGTAAATAATGTAGGAAATTGACCAACAATAGTGTAGTTTGGGAGAAACAAGGTACTGTAGGCCTCTGTTGTCATATAATAGCCCCTTTTTAAAAGGTGCTTTTCTATTAGCCTTGGTACTCACTTAATTGAGTTTTAGTATACTTAGAATGGCAATTCTGGATCTGGGGGAGAAAGATGAATTCAAAACAATTGAACCACATGGAATTGCAAAAATGAAAGTGAATATGTGATTGACATCCCTTGTTGTAAGATCATGGGCTTAAATCCCTGAGGAGGAGGGCCAGAGTGGTAACCCAGTGATTCACACACACACACACACACACACACACACACACACACACACACACACACACACACACACACACACACACACACACACACACACACACACACACACACACACACACACACACACACACACACACACACACACACACAGCTTTTGCTCTCTATGGAATGCTGTGGAGCCATTCTGCAAAATGTGAGACTTGTGGAAGGAGGGGAGCCAAGTGCTTTCCCTGGATCCTTTAATGGTTAATTTCTGCTTTGAAATGCTTGCTGATCTTTTGATGAATTGTATCCTGTATGTTACAATGCTTTCAATATATTTCTTGAAGAAACTTGGAGTGGTTATTTGGCCTAATGCTACCTTTTCTACACATACCTGAGGCTTGGGTTGTCCAGCCAGAGAAGTGCAATCCAGAAGAATGTTGGGGCCTACCCGAGAGGCAGGTCCCTTCTGTTACATCTGTACACCAGGGTACAATCCTGAAGCACATCCACAAATGTGATTACGTAATTACAAAGATGACAGCAACAACAAATATTTGTAAAATACATTTTTCCTTTTAGCAACACAAAGAGAAAGACCCATGTGCCTGAGATTAGAAATTTTCTTGTATTGCTGTGGGATTTTCTTGTTCTTGGTCTCATTCTGAGAGCATCCCCTTTTTCAAGACTGTTATAATCTTCAGAAGAGGCCTTTCTCCCAATTCCATCATCTCAAAGATGAATTTGGTGAGGACAAGAGAGAACTGCCTATGCCCCTGGTGGCGAACCTATGGCATGCATGCCACAAATGGCACACAGAGGCCTTCTGGCACATGGACAATCAAGGGGAAGCCTTGCCCCACCCAGCTGGATCAGCAAATTACTTCCCCACTACCCCTCTCCCTCTGCCAAAGGGGAGGTGAAAGGGGAGGCTGAAATCTGGCTGGAAGGCTGCAACTGGGTGAGATAATGTGGGGAGCATTCGTGGAGTTTGGGGAGACCTTGTGGGGTGTGTGGGGCACTCACAGGGGATGGGGAGGCCCCATGGGGTGGGGCCCCCATAGCAGCTCCCTTGCCATTATCCATTGAGAAAAGAGCCTTTTGAGTGGTAACACATACCCTGTGGAACAGCTTTCCAGTGGAAATGGGACAAAACTCTTCTCTTTGGCTGCCTTAAAAAGGCATTGAAAACAGACCTATTTAGGGAAGCATCTAAGGGCATCCTCCCACTGACTAATCAAACCCAGTGGACCCAAAGTTATCAAGCTGATTTATTTTTAAAGACATCACTGTGGAACATGTTCTTATTCTTATGCATTTTAGTTTGTTTGATTTATTCTTGAATTTTTTTTAATGCTGTACATAGCCCAGAGTTTGGAACTCTCTTCTCCAGAGCGGCAGTATATAAATGTATCAAATAAATAAATAAAGTGTCATGCCCAAATAGCCTACCTATCCCACCTTGAGTAACTTGGGAGAACCTGAAACACTAAAGGACTTGCATATCAACTTGCCAAAGTATGAGTCTTCAGAGACCTTGCTATTAATGTATAATGTTTTGCTTCTGGAAATATCCACTACTCTCCCCCAAGGGTTTTTGGAAACAGCTAAAAACGTTAATCCACCTTCTCACCAATTTAATGGCATCTGGTGCAGGTCCTGGACCAATCTTTCTGTTTCTCTCACTAACTACAGTATATGTAAATTTAATTCCTGTTCTCACAGCTTTCCTCAGTTTTTCTTCCCACAGGATCAACTCCAATAAGTAATTATGACTGTGTGTCTGTTTTGAGAGCAGTAGCTGAAATAATGTCTTGGAATGCAGATAGTTAATTTTGATGTTCAATATGGAGAGACATATAAAGTTTTATTTTATTTTTCTGGTCTTCCAAGCATGTTTATAATTCCCAGATTTGCACAGATGCACACAAAAATTTCAAGCATGTGTAGCATTCCAGTGAAACCAAAGGACTTTCTTCACAGCAGGCAAATTATCCCTGAAGAATGAAGAAAGAGTTTTGAGGCATATGCTTCTTTTGTTGTCTTCTGCTCACCTTCCTTTTATTCATCTATATTTGAATTCGCTTCCCTTCCAACATCTGTTAATGTTTGTCTGTAAGTGGTTAATCCTGTTAACATTAAGAATTCAGGTAACAGATCTTATAGAGAGCTATTGATGGCATGTAAATTACTTTCAGGCTAACAATTTCTCTGTTTAGTTTAACACTTGATATATATATTTTTATATACCATTTGTCTCACAACCAAACTTAATGAATCTTCTCTTCATTTCTATGGCAAGCCATATTGAATATTTTATTAACAGATGCAATAGTATTTTCCAGGGGAAAGTAGTTTTTTCTTCCTTTTTTAGAGGTACAAACTGTGAAAATATGAAGAAATAGGTGAACTATGAGACGAGACTTCAGACTACGTAGTCAATGGCTGGCTGAGAGTGAGGAGGGGAAGATAATGCATGCCAATAATTGGGAGTGACACCTTAGGCCAGGGGTGGCCAAAATTTTTGTGTCATAGACCTGACCATGTCCCCCAGACAGCTGATCAAGGTGGTCACATGGGTCCTCCCACCGGAAGCAGAAGTAAAATGCACCCACGCATGCACAAGCGCTGCCGTAAAATGTGTCTGCGGCTGTCATAAACGCATTTATGACAGCCATGGGTGCATTTATAGCAACATTTGTACATGCATGGTAGCGGTGAGGGCAGAATGGGCCAGATGATTTGGCACCATGGGCTAGATCCAGACCACAGGCCGTAATTTGGCCACCCCTGCCTTAAGCTTATATTTGCTGGGAAAAACCTTGTAGGCCAGGGTAGCTTGTTTCCTGATACTGAATTAATTGGGAAGATGATTTCAGCTGGGCAAACAGAGGAGGCAGAAACTGCCATTTCTTTCATTACTTTCCCACTGAATCTGGCACTTGATTGGTAGACCATCGGGAAGAATCTAGAAAGGAAACTTAACATACATTACAGAGTAGGTTCCTCATGCCATCATTTATAGAAAGCTAATTGTGACCCTACAAATTATTTAATTTTGTTAAACCATAAATATTCAATTACTCAGTTACAAGTTCATTCATTTATTTATTCATTTATTCATTCAGCTGTCTACTTCTCTCCAGATCTCTTTTTCCTGATGCATCTCAGCTTTATTTCCTCTGTCCTAACACCCCAAATTTAATTTTCAATTCCTCCAAGAATTTTTATTCTAATCCCTCACCTTTATTCTAATCCCCCCCGAATCCCTCACCTTTATTCTAATCCCCCCGTCAAGAATTTTGTCATACTCAAATATTTCAAAGAGGAATTACAAGTGTCCCTGATAAAGTGATTTATTTATTTTTATTTATTTGTCTCCTACATAGGCCACTTTTCTCCTGATGAGGGGATTTAAGGTGGCTCACAGTTTTTAAACAAGTAAAATTAAAAGCACAATTAATGCCAAATTAAAAACAAAGTACAATTGTAATTAAAATACATTAAGTGATTAAAACATTTAAAACTTTAACAACAAACCCACTCAGCTAAAGACCAGTATTCGGGGGACTGAGGTACTGCATTATTAAAAACCTGCCTGAAGAGATAGGTCTTCAGCTATCAACAGAATGATAAAAAGATGTGTGTGTGTGTGTGTGTCTGTGTGTCTGTGTGTGTGAACTTAAAGAGAAGTCTTTTTAGTTATAGTTGTCATAGTCTTGGGTAAGGACTCAGGGAAACCTGGATTCAAATCCTCACTCAAGCCATTGGATGACTTTGCGATAGTCATATTTTCTCTGCTTGGTTCACCCCATAGGCTTGCTGTTAGGATAAAGTGAGGAGGACAATGGTGCAGGATACAAGGTAATTGCATTGTCTTTTGGTGGAAATGTATGATTCTGGCATGCATCTTTTGACATTTTCATTCACAGTGTCATTGTTGGAGAAGTTGAACAAGAAACCCCCAAACCTTTGAAATGCCTTAGATGAGAAAGAGAACAGGATGAAGATTAGAATTACAATCAGCTAATAAGGGAGATTTAAGTTGGCAGCGCATGAGGGGAATTTCACATTAAAAGTATGTGAAAACACCTTAAGTCTTTTTCAAGAGACTAAAATGTTGGTTTTCTTATATGAAAATAGGGGGTTCTAAGTCTCTTATTTAAATCTCACCTTAAAGGGGGGGGGATATTACATGAGCTGGAAAATAATTCAGTTGCAAAACAGCTTCAGCAAACAAATATCTTGTTGCTCTGTTTCAGTATTTGGCTAGTTCCAAATGCAGTACTCTCCTTTATTGTTATACAGTATGTAAGATTTCAGCAGATTAAATGGCATTTCCTGTCCCAATCATTCCCTTTCTTTTTCTTTCTTTGTTGACTAGGCACTGAGGACAAGTTCCAGAAATGTGACTTCCGGATAACCTAGGGAACTTTAGTGTTCTGTTTTTCATGCCACAAAGCACACCGCTTTTGGAAACAGATAAGAGTTTCAAAAGCAGTCTGTAACACAGCATAAAAGTCTACTGTTCAAAGAAAAACCATCAAAGACATTGGTATGCCCCAAACCTCTAGGAGTCGCCAAATTAACTCTTGAATCCTGGCCAACATAATAAAGTCACATAGGATGTACAGGCCTTCTTTTCTGAACTTCTGTCTTGACATCTTTAGTTCAAGGACCTTCAGTAGAACCACTTCCAAGAGAATTATGGGAAATGAATACTGTTTTGTAGTGCTCTTTTTTCCTCTGGACAAATGTCCTGTGCATCAGATGAGTAGTTTGTAAAAAAAAATCCTTATAGCTGTATTTGAATATAGTAATACCTCGCATAACGTTAAGACTTGGTTCCACAAGTCTTAACATTATCCGATTTTTAGCCTTATCCGATGCATGCACCAGATAACGTTAAAATCCTATTCAGGTGGATCAGATAACGTTAACTCCATAGAGATAAGCAACAGAGGCTTCAAGGGAAAGTCAAGGAAATATGCAGGAAACTTAAAGAACTTTAAGAAATAATTGTCTAAAGGGTAAATACATTACAAAAACATGCCAGACGACCCTGACTTTAGGGGAACAAACACTGGGGAAAGGGTCCTAAGCCTCTCTAAGCCCACCCCCCATCACTATGTCCCTTAGCAAGCCAAACGGAGGCTTTCTGAACAGAAGCTATGAAAATGTTTCCGTTTAGAATCAGCCCATCTACCAGTGCTGTAATAAAGGAAGTTCTCTCAAGGCTTTGCAGGGTGTGAAAAGCTTAATTGCTTTGTAGGTGAAAGGTTTCAGTCTGCTTGTTTTCCATTGACAATGCATGAGGCTTGCAGAGCTAGAATCTTGGGTTCAGGCTGTTTAGAATTTAAAGGGGAAACTTCATAAAGGTAATTGGGTCAAATTGTCTCTTTGCAATTATTTTTCTGCAAAGTGTTCTGGGTTACACTGGGGAAAGGGTCCTAAGCCTTTGCTTTGCTAAACTAGTCAGATTGGTTTTTGCAAGCCTTTGTTATTCAAATGTGGCAAGCTAGAGAACAACCAGCCCCTCCCTTTCTCCCAAGAGAAACTGGCGAGTCACAGCCACACCTCAGGGAATTTGAGGCAAAGATTATCTGATGGATCGGATAACGTTAACATAATGGTTAACATAATGGTTAACATAATGTTATCCGAGCCAAATGTTTGCCTCAAATTCCCCAATATTATGCGATTTTAGCGTTATCCGATCCAATCGTTATCCGGTGTTTTACTGTACAATATTTAATTTCTTATGGGGACTTCACAACGTAAGCTGCTTCACTATATTTTCAGAACAGGATATCATTTGTTACATACCACTCTTGGAGAGTCTTGTCTTCCATGTATAGCAGTTTGCTGTACATAAATGAACTATTGTTTCAGGACAATAGGACTTTAGTTTTTCCAGATGTGATAAAAACACTGGTGGGTTGTAGGAAAAGATCCCCTGCTCGTCAGGAAGAATTAAATGACAAACAGAAAAATTACATTCTTTTACAACCATACCACTGTCTACTGAAATGGAACAATGGAATATATTTGCTACATGAGATGGAACAACTCTCACTTTTCTATAAAATAATAGGGCTGTTAAAAGCAAGCTAAGTCTTATTCTTCCTTTAAGTGGCCCACCTGGATCTGGTATAGGAAGAGAGGGAATAGAGGGGAGGCAATAAATCTGAGTAAGAAATGTTTTTGGTAGATTCACCCTTGAAAGTTGTATATGGACCCTTTCAAAGAGTCTTGAATGTTCACAACAATTTGGAATCATTTTCTAAATAATTTCCGGGGGAGGGTATTTCTCATTCGATGCATTGTGTTGATTGGCAGCATACCAAAAGCACATGGTCAATGCATCCAATACTAGGGAAGATATTCTTCCCTTCCATCCTTTATTGCTTGGATCTGGAAAATATGTATGCTACTTTTAAAGTTTTCTCTTAGGTTTTGATGATCAAATTGTGTGATTTGGGTGGATATCAGTGTTGACAGGTCATGTAGGTAAATGCCTCATTTAAAAATAAATCGGAAAAACACAAATTAACAATGTAAATCTAAACATGATTTAACTAATATTGTTCTTTTGCTTGTTATTGGAGTACTGAATTTTGAGTTTAGCTTGAATATATTTAGGTAGTCTTATTCCAGATGTAGAATCATAGAAAAAGAATTGTAGTGAGGGAAAGGACTGCAAGACACAGTGAATGCAGCCTTTGCAGTAGCAAGAAATCCACAGCTAAAGTGTTTAGGAAAGTTGTTGTTGTTCGGTCTTGTAGCCATGTCTGATTCTTTGCAACCCCCGTGTACCAATGCATGCCAGGCGCCCCTAGGAAAGATGACTGTGCAAACCCTATTTTAAAATCTCCAGTTAAGTATCCTTTGCTCTGCACTACTTCTTAAGGCAATTTAAAATGTCTGATACAAATGTGTAAGTGACATTTTGAATACATACTGTTCCCCTTCTCTTGCAACAGACAAAATCCTTGACAATTTTCAGCTACAAGGACAACTAGGCTAACATAAAGAAATTCTTCCCTACAGTGATAAGGAGGATTTCCCCACTTCATTTGCAATCTTTGTGGGTTTCTCCCATCTCATGACCAATGGATACCCTTATACTGTAGAAGGGAACTGCATTCCCCCCCATGTCATTATGTCAGGGGTTCGCAACATTTTTGTCCCATGGGCCAGACATGTCCCCCTCACACAGGTGGGGGACTTGGAGACATAGTTGCTCCCTGGACATATGTTTTTGTCATCATCATCATCGGCATCGGCCATCGCACTGTCTTTCCAGCTTCTTGAAGAGCCTCTGCCACTGCCCACAGTGGCAGGAGGCTTTTCGGAGCATGGTCACTCCATTTGGATAATTGTCTGATGCTTTTGTTTTGGCTCTTTGAATGCACCACTGGACAACTTCCTGGTTCCTCATTAGGAACCAAGACAATGATGCAAGCTCTGCCTGGCACCAGAAGTTGCCCAGCACAAGGAGTTGCCCAGTTCAAGGAGCCAAAACAAAGTAAGGAAGCATCAGACAATTATCCAAAAGGAGCAAAATTGCTCCGTAAAGGCTTCTGCCATCATGGGTAGTGGTGGAGGCTGTCCAAAACCCTGGAGAAACCATGCAAATACCACCACCACCACCACCACTGTGGTAAGTGATGTATCACAACTTCTGGTGGTGGGGAGCAGGTGTAGGGGCAGGTCTAGAGGTGTCTGGGTTCTCACTGAGGGCCAGATTAATGATATGCATGGGCCCAATTAGCCCTGTAGGCTGGAGCTTGCAAACGCCTGCATAATAGGGATTGCCCATCTTTTAAACATGCATTAGCTTTCCATTTATTACAGAGAAGCAAGACATTTTGCGTGAAGACTGAAATGTGAAGGCATCAACAGGCAAATGTGAGCCACCCAGCACCTTCCATGTCCCAAACAAACAGAAATTGGGGTGGCTTACTCCAGGACAATGTAACTCAACTTTATTGCTAAAGAAGAAGCCCAACAGGGAGGCAAAGAGAACACATTCTCCAAGTTCCTTGGTCATCTGCTTCTCCTAAAGCAATTGGGCATACCTAGTGGAACAGCAAAACTCTTCCCTCTGATTTCCTTCTAGAATTGAAGATGGAGGTAGATCTTTTCTGAAGGACCTAAAACACAAAAGAAGCTCTCCTTTGTATAATTTGTGTTCTTTTCGGATTTACGAGAGAGAGAGAGAGAGAGAGAAAGAGAGAGAGAGAGAGAGAAAGAGAGAGAGAGAGAGAGAGAGAGAGAGAGAGAGAGGAGTGTTTAAGTGTAAATGATTTTGTGTTTATGAAGGAAAGGTACAGAAAAGTTTTGTGTTTCTTTTATATCCTTTGTTCAACCTTTCACTCTTATCTATCAAATCAACTGAGAAATTTTCCATCTAGTAGTGCCATGTCAGTAGGCATCCAGAACATCTGAGGGAATCAGGGATGTTAAATCTGTAAAAGGGTCCAGAACCCAATGAGGAGTGTTTTTGTTTCTATCATTCCTTGTGGGATTATTGTGTCCTGAACTCTTGGTATCCTCTATGCTGGATTACTGTCTGAGGTGCCTCCATTTTGGATCTGTTCCTTTGATTCTTTTTCCTGATTTGGGGTTCTCCCCCTCTTTTGTTCTTTGAATTATTTTTTCTCCTGCCACACTGTCTGCCAGTACCGATATGCTTCCTTGGGATTATTTTTGACTCCCTAGCACTCATCTGTTTGGAGAGTTTTCCCTCTTTGATTTTTTTTTAAATTCCTTTCCTTTCTTAATTACTTTCCTGTTGCCAAGGTCTGCCTGCCTGCTGGGGCCTGCTACATTCAAGGAAGAAGGCATAAGTGCATAGGGAAGAGAAATTCCCCTGTGTTCTCTCATGTTCAGGAGCAAGAACAGACAAAAACAGCCGTTCTCCTGTCAATGATCCTGCATCAGCATTAGCCCTGCAGTTTAAATAGCAGAACTATTGCTTTTGAGCTTTGAAATTCTGTCTTTCCCTTAGATCCACAAGGAATGAATTACACTTCAAGAAAGAGGAAGGTCCTAATTGCATTCTGAAAGGAAACACATGGAGGGAGTTTAAACTGTTGTCTCTGTCTCTTTTGAACATCCAGAAAACTGAAACAGGCATCCCATAGCATGTGACTGTTTCTTCATATTTTATTTACTTCTTGTATATAACTGGATGAGAATACTGCTTTCTGCTGTATTTAACTGGAAGGTTTGTGAATTAGAATTAAAAATTATGCTGAAAAGTGTTTCTTGATTAATGATAATTAAGTATATGATTGCAATTCAGCAGCAAGATGGTTTGTGGCTGATGTAGTACCTCTGTTGCATAATTATTGTTTGAAAATGGAACAAAAATTACTGTATGAAAATATTAATTAATATAAGATTTTATTTTTATGTTCTCATAGCTTCTGTACAGCAAAAAATGTTTATTTTTCAAACTAGAAAAGCTGCCAACCAAGGGTGACAGGAGCGTTGCCACAACCCCAGGCCCCACCAGGGGCTGAAAAGCCACTGGCCAAGGGTGACAGGAGCATTGCCGGGACCCCAGACCCCGCCCCACTGGGGGCTGAAAAGCTACTGGCCAAAGATGGCAGGAGTTTCGCCACGACCCCAGGCCCCGCCAGGGGCTGAAAAGCCACGAGCTGAGGGTGACAGGAATGTCGCTGTGACCCTGGTCCCTGCCCCATCAGGGGCTGAAAAGCCACCAGATGAGGGTGGTAGGAGTGTGGCCATGACCCTGGGGCCCCTTTCACAGCCAAGGGTTGTACTGTTTTAGTACTGGGACTTAGATGTTGGGGTGGGGAGCCGGACATTGCCTCCTGGCCAGCCTAGGCCCTGGACTTTTGTGGTTGACTTTTACTTTAGATGTTTTGGATGTTTTTATTGTAATTTTAGATTGTGTATTTTTTGCTGTTTATAGTTGTGAGCCACCTGGAGTCGCGTTTTGCATGAGGGGGCATCATGTAAATTGAATTATTTAATAATAATAATAATAATAATAATAATAATAATAATAATAATAATAATAATAATAATAATAATAATAATAATAATAATAACGCCGCCAACGAGGACGAGGATGTTGACGACGAAGACAAGGACGCCGACGCCGACGATGATGATTTTGGAATTAGAATTCCAAAAGGCTGAGTTTAAGATAAGAAACTTAAATCTCTGAAATATCAAAGTTGCAAAAGATGACAATATCTCCCACAGAACATCTGCCTGCATCACCTGATCATCTCAGACCATGCAGCTCCAAGTACTGACACTGACAATGGCTAGGAAGACTGTGTCGAGAAACTGGACCTTCTTAGTGGCAGCACCCACACTGGGGAATACCTTACCAATAGAGCTACATCAGGCCCTATCCTTGGATGTATTTAAGAAACATCTTTAAACAGTACTGTTAGGACATAAGTCTTTGCCTAACTGGTTGGTTAGGATAGTATGTACACTTGCATATTGCTGTATTGAATGTATTACAAAGCAGGTTAAATGTATTGTCTCATTAGCCTATAAGTACAGTTGTACTTCGCTTAAAGAGCATAATGCGTTCCACAGAGTCTCTCTTTAAGTGAGTTTGCTCTTTAAGCAAAACACCATTGTAAGTGACCAATTGTGACTTCTGGTGGGTGGGATTGAGAACCCCGATTTACTTGTTAAGCGAGTTTTTGGTTGGTTTTATTTGTTAAGCGAAGCGACCATCCAGAGAAAATTCTGCTCTTTAAGCGAGATGCTCTTTATGGGAGGTTTGACTGTACTGTGGATAAAATGGAGGTTACTTCAGCTCTATGCTCACCTGCTGCCTGATGGACAAGACTGCTTGAAGTCCAAAGACTGCTTGAAGCTCAACTACTGCTTGGGGCTTGGCTACAGCTACAACTTTGTGCTTACTGCTGAGTATACTTCTTTTGTACTTTGCTTTTGGACTATTTGCAATTGGACTGTTGTTCTTCATGGTTGTTATAGACTGGTAAGGAGAAAATAATCTTCTGCTTTGCTTTTGAACCATCCTCCTAAATATATCTGCTGTTGCTGTGCTTAACTTTGAACAGTCTTGAACCTTGCTTTCAACCTTTGATTTTGCTTTACAGTGTATCCGTGTTATTCATCAAGCTCTCAGATCTTTCGCTGTTGCCCTTGTAACTCAAGGGTTCACTCAACATCCTAACAAGTACTTTTTAGGGAGGCCTTCAAGACTGTTCTTTCCCAAGCCAAGGCAATTATTAGTTTAATTTATTAGAATTTAAATTTTGTGTATTTCATTATTTTGCCCATGCTGTTTTTCTTAATTTATATGGTTTTATTACGGTATTGCTACCAGGATTGTAAAATGTTGCTGTTTGGTTGCCCTTTTCAAAAAAGATATAAACTGCCCAGAATAGGATAAATAAGATAAAATAAATATTGGGAATGTTTAACATCTACTTAGTTTTTTTTTGTTAAAACTTGTTTCTGTTGTATTAAGCCAGTCTATGTTTTTATAAATACTTTTTGACTGTGTTTTATATATTCAGATTATGATCACAATCATAGAAATGCAGGGCTAGAAGGGACCTTATAGTTAATCAAGCCCCCTGTCGAGGGCTGGCTACTCTTTCTCACACTAGGTCAGGTGAAAGGAACTGTAGAATGAACTCACCAAAAGGTGCCTTCATTTTGCCAGTTTCACGTCTGGCCTAGACATGGCAGAAGAAGAAGTGGGTAATAAAAGTCCAAACTTCCAGAAACCTAAGCTACTGAACTATTTGGCAGTTCACATAAGATGAAAGCCATAGACACAATGTACAACCTGCTTCTATCCATTTGGGCCATCCCACTTCTGATGCTGAAGGAAGGCCCAGCTAGAAGAACACTTTTCTAGAATGTCAGACCTTGATGCCAGAGATCAATGAATTCTCAAAGCTCAGCCTAGCTCATTGGTGGCGAACCTATGGTACATGTGCCAGAGGTGGCACTCAGAGCCCTCTATGTGGGCACCCATGCCGTCACCCAAGCACAGAGTTTGCCCCACTGCTCTGCCCAATAGCCTAGTGGAAGCCCTTCTACCCTCCCCCAGCACAGAGTTTGTTCTGCCCCTCTGCCCAGAAGCCCGGTGGAAGTGTTTCCTTCCTCCCTGTTGCTGTGTTGGCACTTTATGATAAATAAGTGGGTTTTGGATTGCAGTTTGTGCACTCGGTCTCTAAAAGGTTTGCCATCACTGGCCTAGCTTATGCTGAAAGAGCAGAACAGAAAAAGAAACGGTGTTTCCCTATTTCTTCCCAACTGCAGACATATTTTTGTTCTTTTGTAAATGTCTTCCCAGAGAAGCCACTAGAACAGAATTTATTTACATCACTTCCAGGGCTGGGCTTCATCAGAATTAGCAGCTACTTCGGAATTAGCTGTGGATGCATCAGGACCACAAAAATGGAAACTCGGGCATATGCTCCATCAGGAAAAAAAAATTAAAGTCAGGGTCGGGTAATGCTTTTAATGTACCATTAAAATATGAAAAGTGAGCATCTGAGCCCTTAGTACTTTTTTTTAGGAAGGACATCACACAGGGGAAGGAAAAACATCCTGCTAAGATGTTGAAGCTACAGGAAGTTCAGATACATTTCCAAGAGGGAAAATCAAGGTGTGATAGTTTAAACTGTTGTCTCCTCTGTCTTTTTTAGGCTGTCTCTCAGCCTAAAGCAGGGGTGCCCAAACTTTTTGGGCCATGGGCCAGTCATGTGGTTCAGCGGGCCGGTCACATGGGTACTCCCACTGAAAGCAGAAGTAAAACATGCTTTGCAATCTGTTTTGCAACAGAATGAGATAGATTTTAAGCTGCCATTTTCTCTGCTTAAACCTGGGTGCCCAAAGTATGGGAGCAACAAGGGCGGAATGGGCTTGGTGAATTTGAATTGGGGGCCAGATCTGGCCCATGGGCCATAGTTTGAGCACCCCTGGCCTAAAGGATATGAAATCAGTTGTTTTTCTCTGTAGGCAAAGGGTAGTGAGCCACTCAGTGTCGTCTCCATTGCTATTTGTTGAAGTACGCAGTTCATGTTTCTAGCTGGGGGGAAAAACCACTGAAATTCCCATACTGTATCAGAAAAACCGGAGATTAGTCTACAGGTCACCACTTACCATTTTTCTTTTGTATCTGTTGGGATAAGAAAGTTTCAGTTGATAAGCTTCAAAAGGTTCTTGGAAGGCAGCTGCATCATTGCTAGCATAGTCAAAGATGGGAATGGTAGATTGACAACATCTAGAAAGGTACAAGATACATTTTGCATACATGATTATAAAGGCACAATATTAGGTATCAAAAATCTGTGGCTTAATATAGTAAAATTGCACTACAGTAGACCTACTGAATTACTGGAGATTTGGTGAGTCAACTGCTCCATAATGAATTCCTCTTTCAATGGATTCAAATGGGACTATGGTGTCTTCAACGTTACTTCACTTACTGTGTCATGCCAGGATCAGCTTATTGAGTCACCAGAGACACATCCATCAATGGAGAAAAAAATAACTTTTAAAAAAAAAATACACTTGGACACAAGTAGCTGCCGACTACGACAACTTACTGTGTAAGTCACAGTTACAGTAGGTACATTTGAATCAATGACATTTATGAAGGCGTTGACTGATTCAATGGGCCTTTTATAGAGTGATTTACGTACTATGCCAAGCAGAAGGATTTCCCCCCATGTTTATTCTGCAATTTTATTTTTAATTGTCACAGTGGCTGGACAATCATGTTCCATGACTGGAGCTGTAAGTTGGAGCTAAATATGTTGAGGAGAAAGGTTTTTTTAATTTAATTTTTCAATAAAGTAAAACTGGGGAATTATATTCAAGATTATTTTTAAACCCTTACTCAAGTTTCTCTAGCTCAGTTTGTAGCCAAAGCACTGTTTGGCAGAAGCCTTAGTCTTATTTCCCTCCACTAAACCATTAAGGGCTGTATGTATCCTGTTAAGTACACAGGCATAGAAAAATGATATAAATTCCACAGAGACGGAATTAAAATCTCCACTGCGTTTTTCATGAGCACATAACATTCACTTGATGGTCTGTCCCTGTGGCACAGAACCTTTTGCCGCAATGACTCCATGCTCATGTTTGGGGACTACATCATCTACCCACAGGCTAACTTAATGAGGGCACAAATGACCTAAGTAGGACATTTCGGTGTCTCTCTTCTTAACAAAGGCATTTCATTAAGTGGGTTTGTGCTCTTTGTCCAAGAATTCCAGAAGCTGGTTGATTCTCTGATCCTGAATTCCTGCAGTACACAGTGCTGAAGTCTTCATTGTATATCAGTATACAGTACCTTACTTGTGTATAAATAAAGGCATTTCACCTCTTCTGCCCTTTGCTAGCATGTGTGGCATATTAATCACTTTTAAAATGTTCCACAGCTTAATTCACTTTCATAGCTAGAAAAAGAAAATCAAAATCAACTGCACCTTTGGGGGTTGTCTTATTTTCACTGATAGGACCTCACACTTTGATGGCCTGTTAACATCTGTGTAAAGGAATAGTCGGTCAATGTGCAATGCTTCAGGCAATTTTGCATGAGTTAAAGCTAAGTCAATTGATCTGTCTCTTAACTAGAAACACCTTTCCTAACTCAAGTATCAGTTACTTTGGGGAAAATACGTCTACTTTTTCTAATGGCATGTTCCCACTGCTATAGTTAATGGATGTACAAGAACTTCTACTTCTTACAATGACTTCTAAGTTGCCTATAAATATTGCTTCAGATTGTTATTTGCTGCAGAAAATAATAAAACTGCAAATCAAAATAATTTAACGTATTTTTTTTGTATATGAACACATACACATTTCCTCCTTGCCTCATCTGTCAAAACAGCAGCCATTACATTGGCTGCAGCAAGGTGAGATGGGAAATACACCATCAGGTATTGTCTCCTAATCTGTTTAAATGGTGACTTGAAAACAGTTATGTGGGGTTGTATGAGATGGTAGCAAGACCATTCCATTGGCTGTGGCTGTACCATAAATGGGAATTAAGGATGAACCCAATGGAAACACTTTCACTCTTAATCCCCACAGATTTCAAGGAACCTGGCCTGAACATGACAAATTCTCTGGGCTGGTTATTTCTTCTATTCCAGTTGAAATAATTTAAACGTAAATTTTAAAACAGTACTTGACTTAACCACAATCTGGACTGATCCAGGCGGAGATAATTTTGTTGTCTAGTCATACGTTGATTGTTAAACTAATAACAATTCTTAGAATTTATTTACAAAATGTTTAATACATGTACCTGTGAGAAAACTGAGAGTGAAAAATGAAGATGTGCATGGTGGATAAATGTCTAGTGTGACCTAGAGACTTGGACATAACTCCCATCCAGGGCACTCTAATTAAACACAGGTCTCATGGTCTCATTTTCATTTATTTCCCCTCATATTATCATTATATCATTGCTCTTTGTATAATTTTTGCTCTATCTTGAGATATTGTGTAAACATAGTGAACTTGATAGCCTTGTAGAGACAGAGAGTTTTTATAGTCCCTTCTAATCTTCACTTAATCTCTCCCCCACCCCTAGATTTTTAGGCAGTAATCTGAACAATTCTTTCATGCAAAATTTACAGTATTGTTTAGATGCTTATAAATGAAGATGATGTTGATAATTGAATAGGGTGCTGAGCTTACAGCAGGCAGTGTGTTTCTGTTGCATTTTAATATGGGGATGGAAGGGGCCAGCATTTAAAAAACATAGGATTTTCCTCTTTTGAATCTAAACAACCAATCAGCAGGCTAAATGTTTCTCTATCCAAAAGTAACTGATTTCCATTTGTGTGTGTGTGTGGTATAATAATTCAGTCTGTCTATTCTGCCTAAATGGTTCAGTTGTTCAGCCTAGTTCAGTCTCTTTCTAAATCAAAATACAGTAATACCTCGGATAACATTTACCTCAGATAACGCTAAAATCGCATAACGTTAAGTAATCTGGGGAGGAGAATTGGATTGAATAACGTTAAGGTCCTATGGGATGTATCGGATAACAACCGCTAAAGCCTGTGTGGTTACAATTTATCTCTATGGACTTTAACGTTATCCGATACATCCCATAGGAGTTTAACATGCATCGGATAACACTAAAAATTGGATAACACCAAGACTTGTGGAACCAAGTTTTAGCATTATCCGAGGTATTAGTGTATGTTAGTCTCAGAAAATTAGTAACTCAGTACCATCTTTGAACCGTCATTTTATTGAGATACTTTTTCTTCCTGCTTTGCACAACTAAGAAGTGAACTGCTGTACTGTACTGTATTATATTTTTGCCATCTACCTTACAACTTCTTTTGAACAGAATCCTTGTAGGTAAACTTTTTTCCTTCTATTAAAGCTAAGTCTGAGTGTTTGTTTAATAGTTGAAAAAAGAAAAGGTGAGTTGAGGAGGACTTGCATTTAAAAATATTCAGCCTTAAACTAGCTGCATCGCCTTGAAAAAAAATTATCCAGCATAAATTTTCCATAGGCATCCACTACTGTCTGCATGGAGGTTTTACCTAAATGGAATGAAATTAGCTAGATAGTATTTTTGCTGAGTTCTATAGGAACCTGGTCATTATATGGAACAATCAAGTGGATGCTATTGGTATGTCTCTTTAAATTGGCGCTATATTTCCTGCTTTAGTTTATCAGTGAAGGCTGAGTTCAGAATTTTATGTAGCCTGCTGTGGCAAGAACAGGAGGCTTGTAAAACTGGGTGATAGTAATGATGTCTGTGTATCCCATGGTGAAAATGCGCATAGTTATGGCTAGGCGATAGGAAACTAGTGAGCCTTCTGTCACTGGGAAATGTTATGGTCATACTAATTGGTCTGGACTTCAAGCTGATGAGATAGTGAGATATATTGCTAATATTTCAGTCCACATTGTGCTTTTCTTTTTCCAATGTGCTGTATTCCTAAGACATTTATTTACTCAGAGCAATTATCCCAGAAGATAGTGTTATATATTCCCATGAGCTAAACTGTCATTCTGAAGGTTTTCTTTAAAACAGCAAATTAAACTTTTTATCACATTGGCAATAGGGCTTAGCCCATTACAAATAAAAAAGGCAAGCATTAACAACAAGGCAGTGTGTGTTTCACAAGAGAAGGTTGATACGTGTCACTGAATACCACAGATGGTTTTATGAGGGCTAATTGTACAATTTGTCTTCACTCGTATAATTAGAAGGCCTGGTCAGTAGGTCTTCCCTTTGGGTGGTATATTGAAAGCTACAGCAAAATGAGAAAGGAGATTTGGAAAAGGTCTTTATCTCCTTTCCCCAAATAAAGTTGGTGCACCCCAGTTTGGGAAGTGACAGGAGTAATATTCCTCTTGTAAAACTGAAAATGAGGTCCCTTCTAGTTATTAAAATGCCTATTCATACAAATTAAATCCTTTCCATATTCCAGCCTCTGATGACAGTTCCATTTTTTTTCCTTCTCTGGTTTGAATTACCTCCAGTCTGTACCCAGAAAGAATTTATCCCTTTCAGGAGACTTCTCCAGGCCTCTAATAAATTCACATGGGTCGCCCCATCAATGTAGTGAATTTGCATTATTATTTCATTATGAGGAGGAAGAAAGAGGATTAGATCTCTTATAGCATTGCATGGCCTAATTCAACCTGAACACATGATTAAAGCTGGCATTTATGACCATAACTGTCAAGGAAACTAATTGTAAACTGAGAGTTGCGGATAATTACGGCCTATACTATTAAACCGTCCCTCTCCTATTTATCACACAGCCAACTACAGACAATACTGATGTTAGCCTTTGGTTCTCTGATTACCTACTCTCTATTTATGCAAATGAAAATTGATCTTGAGTCTCAGACAGATGGTTCAGGGGAAACTCAGCTTTATCTGTGCTTCAGAGGCATGAATGGAAAAGGTGGCAAACTTTACAATATTCTTGCTTTCCCAATTTTTTCACTCTTCCTAGCAATTTCTTTATCCATGCCAAACAGGTCTTGCAAACTCAAGCCTATGGTTCCTTTAGGGAGTCAATCCATCTCATGTTTGGTTTTCCTCTCTTACTTCTGCTGGACACAGACATGTCTGCAGATGCAGATAGCACTGGAACTTTGGCAATAAATGGAGATGAGCTCCACCCCTAGAGTGGGACACGACTGGCTTTTGAGCAAGGAAGGTCTTTATCTATATTTCCTATAGTTGGAGGGACTAGGAAGGACTTTTATAGGTTGGGGTCACTATATATCCATCACTAACCAATTATTCCTTTCAGCATTGATTCAAAGAGAGACCCGCTTCTACACTGTATTATTTCTCTTTTTTGGGCAGTCGGGGGTGTCAAATGTCATTTACTGTTGTTGATCTGTTCAGTTGGTTGCTGGCTAGCTTTCTGTAATGAAACCACCATGCACATGTGTGTAATTTCAAGTAACTGTAAGTAAAGAAGTATTGCCTAGCTTTGGCTTTTGTTTTTACTCTTTAACTTCAACTCTTACACTAGATACATGGCAGGGTAGATGGAGGGGAAGAACAGTACAAGAATGAATTCAGGTTAATGAAGAAGATAGAATATTGAGGCCTTCCTTTTCATGCTGAGTTTCAGATGAATTGCTAAATTTTCAATGGCAATCACGGGAAACTACATTGTTTATACTACCTCTGTGAGGTGTATGTGATTAGGGCAGAATCTTTTAAATGTTAGGTCAAACCTTGGGAATTTTCCTCTCTATTTATCTGGGTTGTTTCTTTGTGAACTGGAGTCACAAAAAGCAACTGACATCAAAGAAGCTTCCTGTTTCCCCTCCCCTACTTCCATCAGGGTGGGGCAATTCTTCTACATGCCCATTCTCCTGAACAGCCAGAAATATTGCTTATAAGGGACCAGATAATCCCAAGTAGGTACCACCAGACTTCAACTTTCCAGCTCTTCCCCTGAGGCAACCTCTTCATCTCATATTGTTTGACATGGATGTCTCCCTCAGTTTATTTTTTACAGAGGGGCAACCCACCTTTGGGCAACCCTCAACATCTGATGGAGTAAAAGAGAAAGCAAAAAGAAGAACCCATCTTTTGTGGCTAGAGTGTGCAGGTTCTCTAAGAAGCAGAACCCCACACTTCCATGGGACCTTCTATGATGCTTTAGTTCCAAGTTTCTCCCAGCCAGAAGGTTGGATAACTGTACCTTGACTAGTGACAGACTAGGGCTAGCATTTGTAGGGCTTTCAAACCCAGGTGCAATATCTGTGCAGCTTAAGACCCCATAGTATTTACATTGGTTCACTTTCCTTTGTCAGTGCCCATAGCGATCAGCTTTTAATAGGATTTAATTTGAAATTTAATTTTGCCACTATTATAAGACTTTAATTTCTTCCTTTCCTTCTTCTTAAAATTAATGTTGATCTCAATTTCTATCTCATTGTGACCTTGTATAATGTTAATTGCTGTCTCATAAACTATAGTTTCCTAGATATTAAAAAAGTTATGAAAGACAAAGAATTAGGCAAGAAGCATCACCGCTGATTTGATGTCTCTCCCTCAACTTTATATAGGAAATTTATTTATTTATTATTTATTATTAGTTCAAATTTATATTGCTGCCCACTCGCCGTGGCGACTCAGGGTGGCTTACAGACAATACAATTTATTTATCTGTTTCCCTGAGAGAACACCCATCAAAAGAGGGATAGTATACCAGTAGTGTAAAGTAATATAGAAGCCAGCACTACCTCATTTGCATCTAATATTTATATTGCCACTATGGTGAGGGAGGTGGCAATATAAATACAGCACATAAATAAATAAATATATGTTGAGTAGATCTGCCTGGTGAATGGCTTATTAGAAGTCATTGGAATATCCCATACTAAACAAACTAGCTGCTAATCTTAAAGTGTAAAGACTACAAAGTCCATTACATATGAGACTCCTCATGGCTATACAGTCAAACGTCGCTTAAAGAGTAACTCGCTTAAAGAGCAGAATTTTATCTGAATGTTTGCTTCGCTTAACAAATAAAACCAACCAAAAACTCACTTAACAAATAAATTGGGGTTCACAATCCCCCCCCCCAATTGGTCACTTACAATGGTGTTTCGCTCAAAGAGCAAACTCGCTTAAAGAGCAATCCTGTGGAACGCATAATGCTCTTTAAGCGAGGCACAACTGTACTTTAAAAAAAACAACACCCTTCTCTTTGCATCTGTTAAGGCAGGTGATCACTTCAAAGCCACTCCAACATCACTCTATCTTTTTTTTAACAATGGAAGAGGGGGAAAGGAGGAGATGAAGATGCCCCCTGCTGCCTTCATTTCTGAGGATTTCATGCTAGACGTTAGGGGAAATGAGTGAGCTTAGGAGTAGGGGCAAAACTCCAGACTGGGATCAATTCTAGGCCACCTAGACAGGTTTTTAAAAAAGACAAGGGAAGGAAAAGAGGTGGAACTTGGCAGTCTCTCCTCCTTTAAATCTTATAAAGCAGCTCTTCTGAAGCTCTGCACCTGCTGGCTACATAAGAGCTATGTCCTTCTTCTTCCTTGTCTTGGTCAGATGTGAAATTGCCAAAATGAAGCCACCTTTTGGTGAATTCATTTCCTATTTACTCTCGCCAGACCTAGTGTGAGGAAGATTAGCAGGCATAAGGTGCTGTTGCCCACAGTATACCCGATTGTGGTTTTAAAATACCACAGTCTTTGAGGAGGCTCTTTCTGTGCACCCCAGGGCTATGCTAAGAAAAGCAAAACAATTACACATATTCTGCCCCACAGCACTTAGTACATTCTATAGATGGTTCACAGAGTAATTACCGTATATGCTGGTGTATAAGATGACTTTTTACCCCTGAAAAACATGCCTCCAAGGGTGGGGCGTCTTGTACACCGGGTGCACTTCAGTTGAATAAAATACAGTAATACCTCGATAACATTTACCTCTGATAACGTTTACCTCAGATAACGCTTAAATCACATAACGTTAAGCAATCGGGGGGGGGGGAGAATTGCATCGAATAACGTTAAGATCCTATGGGATGGATCGGATAACAACTTTTAATATCAGATGACGAACAGGAGTTTGAAGGCTTTTAAAGGGAAACTGTCATGCCAGCAAACTTGCTAGGGACTTGCCTGGCACTTGCTTTCTCCCTCTTTTTGTTATCTTCCTTCTATCATTGACAGTGCCAGTTTGGTTAACAGATTAGAAAACAAACAGCATGGCAGCTCCCATAGGTTTATTGTTTCATTCAGCTTTAGTGAATTGTCTTTGGTGAATTATGTTTAATAAACTTGCACTGTTTTATGTTTACTACACATTTTTGATAACATACAACCTTGTGACAGTTTTTCTGCATGTCATAAGCATTCAAATATAAATTAACATGTTGAAATCAAATCTGATGTTCTTTTACATTTTATTTGGTGTGTGGAAGGTGTGCGGAAGAGGGGGTAATCTTATACAGCGAGTATATAACAAACTCTATATTTTGAGTGGAAATGTTGGGGGGGGGGGTCGTCTTATACACCCAGTCGTCTTGTACACCGGCATATATGGTAGTATTTCTTCCCCCCCCCCCCCAACATGCTGGATACTATTTTACAGACCTCAGAAAGAAGGAAAGCTGAATCAACCTCGATTCCTGGTCCGGATCGAACTCACAGTTTAACTGCTTTAGCACCAGGGCTACAAGCAAGGCTTTCCTGGGTGACCAATTAATTCAAACCCTGAGCTCACTGATGCAACTTCACAGATGGTGAATGTGTGAGTAAATTCACATTTCCATCATTGTGGTTACCTGACTGTTCTCCCCTTACTGTGATTATTCCACAAAGCATGGAATAATACATAAATATAACAGAAATGCAGTATCGTTCTCAAGTTCTACCTCTAGGTCTCTTCCAGACTAATAATTTTTAACAGCAAGTCAGCTTTGAACATGATTAGTCATTTGCCCACCCCTATTATGTATGCAGTGGTCCTTTACTGGAGGCTAGATATATTTTCAGGATTTAATTGCAGGAACAATTAATTCAGCCTATAAAACCTTTAATCTATTGTATTTATTTGGTAGTCTCTATTTTTTTTTTTGAAAACTGATCTGTATTAGTCCTAATTAATTGCACCAGAAAATTTGCAACCATTTAGAGAAGAAATTGCTTGACTGCACCAGCAAATCAGATATCTAAATAGGTGCTATTATAGGCAAGGCTAATGGGACACATAATTTAAAGAACATGCTACAGCTGACTCATGATGTGCAACTAGTGAAGAAAGCTAAAGTCATGAATTTATGCTTTGGCATAATTAGCTGTACAGTAGTTTGAACTGGAGAAGCCAACTTGCTTATTACTCTACATAAGGAATAAAAAAATGGACTGGAGTCAGTGACATAGGCTCACAACTGGGGATGATAAATGACTAAGATTAACCCCCTCATGAACTATGCCCCATGGAGAATAAATGAGAAAGTCTGAAACCCATTCACAGAGGAAGCTTTGTTAGATCACAAACAATTGTTTTCCATTTGATCCTTAATGGCAGATTTGTACAGAAGAAAAACAAATACTTATTGAATTCTTGTTGCTTAGTATTTATGTCACAACTAGAGTAAGTCTATTGAATCAGTGGAATTTAGAGGAGTTGGATCTCCAGATCCTCACCAATTCAATGGGGCTTCTCTATCTGTGACTTATGGTACAATGAGAAAGGCACTGGTCCCATAGGTCACTCTGTGTTAAGGATGTGCTAATTCACTTCTTTCCCCATCATGAAACATCCTGCCTTTAACTGGGCGCTACCAGTAAACTTTTGGGTCTATAACAGAAGGGACCTGCCTCTTGGGTAGACCCCAACATTATTCAAGCTTGCACTTCTCTGGCTGGACAACCCAGGCCTTGGATATGTGTAGAAAAGGTAACATTAGGCCAAATAACCACTCCAAGTTTCTTCAAGAAATATATTGAAATAATTGAAAAATACAGGATACAGTTCATCAAAAGATCAGCAAACATTTCAAAGCAGAAATTAACCATTAAAGGATCCAGGGAAAGCATTTGGCCCCACTCCTTCCACAAGTCTCACATTTTGCAGAATGGCTCCACAGCATTCCAGGGAAGGGAAATGCTGTGTGTGTGTGTGTGTGTGTGTGTGTGTGTGCATCACTGGGTTACACCTCTGGCCCTCCTCCTTGATCTTACAGCATATTGACTTACATGTTGACTTTCATTTTTGCAATTCCATGTGGTTCAATTGTTTTGAATACTTCTTTCTCCCCCAGATCCAGAATCGCCATTTTAAGTGTACTAAAACTCAATTAAGTGGGTAACAAGGCTAATAGAAAAGCACCTTTTAAAAAGGGACTATTCTGTGATACGGTTTTCCTTCAAGGAGATTGAAATAGGAATTTCAATCTGACACAAATTAGAGAATTACTTTGATACAGATAAGCATAATAAAAACATGATAAACATGATAAAAGCATAATAAATGCAAAGCAGTTCTTCCTTAATAAGGAGGCACTCTTAATGTTTCCGGCAAGCAACGAAGCAAAGCAATACTTTTCATCCCCCCTTCTCTTCTCTCACCTGTTATAGTGAAAGACACTTTTCTTAACCCCTGCATTACTTAGCAGATAAGGTAGTAAATAATATGAAAGGCAGCAATTCAAATGACAAGTGAATATAGAACAGTGAATCAGCATTGAAAGGCATTGTGAAAGAAGCAATGAAAAATCCAAGCAATTCAGAACAGAAGATAACATATAAGAACTTATTTTGAAAACATTCTGGGAACATTGCCAATTTACCGGAATGAAGGCCAATCACTTTAGATAACAGATTTTGGAAGTCCACAACCAGTCTCAGTCTTTATGATGTAATGTCCAAATACAGTCCAATTAAAATTGTTGATTTGTTCTCTTTAGATTAGAATTTAGCACATAGTCTCTTCCTCCTGCACCAATTCTTATACAAATGGCTAGGTGACTTTTGCCGTCGTTTAGTCCAGTCCTTTTTCAGCAAACAGATTTCCACAAAAGCAACCCACCCAACATTTCTTCAGCATACTTACTCACACCTCAGGATGACGAAGCAAAAAAACAATCCACAGTCTAAAGCTAGCAGATAACATCAAGAACAGGATAACATAGTCCATTTCTCCCACTTAGGACCCATTCCACCTGACAACCCCCCCTTTTAGGAAGCTAGTGTAATGCCTTTGCTGCTTCAGAGTACTTACGGTTCTACTCCAGGCCTGGGGAATCTATGACATATTTAAATCCCTGGTTGTTTATGCTTACAGACCAGCCAATCCAAAACAGAATTAATTCAGCCATTTAGATTCACCCTTTGTACACTAAGCAATTAGTGCTAATTTTTATAGCACAATCGGCATTGTGTGCTATAAAAACTAGCAGACAAGTCATATGAAGAGATTACAAACTAGAATAATGTTTTAAAACAGAATAGAAATAGAAAAAAGAGTTAAATAAGGACATATTGAAGATTTTATTTCATTTTTTTTGTCCAGTTCCCCCACTATACTAGAAGAGGAAAAGCATACTACTTTTATACTACTATTTTTTCAAGTAAGAAGACTTCAGTGAAGGGAGACCACAGGAAAACACTTCACTTCTTTCTCAAGTGCAATTGCATTAGCTTTTATAGTATAGAAGTGAAAATCGGATTTTAACCTGTCTTTATATTTCTGCAGCATCTCCCAGTTTCCTTCTATCTGGATTACACTCATTTCCATTTTTCATCCC
The DNA here is from genome assembly GCA_030440675.1 of Furcifer pardalis. Taxonomy (NCBI): domain Eukaryota; kingdom Metazoa; phylum Chordata; class Lepidosauria; order Squamata; family Chamaeleonidae; genus Furcifer; species Furcifer pardalis. The sequence continues at coordinate 63,376,932 of CP126896.1, forward strand.
ATCCATGCTGTGATTTACAGTAGTGTGGCATTGCATTGCCCAATATAGATTGGTCAGTCATATCAGTGCTTCATTACAAGCAGTCAAGAACAAAGTTGTTGGTTTTTTCCATTTCCATTTGACTTTGTTTGATATGAGTCATGGAAAAGCTTAGCAAATGACCTGGGAGGTCCCTGATGTGTAAACCGCCCTCACCTTGGTGAGGAGGGCGGTGGATAAATTTTGTTGTTGTTCAGTCGCACAGTCAATTCCTACCCTCTGCGACCCCATGGACCACTGTCCGCCAGGCACTCCTGTCCTCCACCATCCCCCTCAACTCGCTCAGCTCTGTGCCCATTGTCTCCACGATACCATCTAGCCATCTCATCTTGGGCCGTCCCCTTCATCTTTTGCCCTCGACCCTTCCAAGCATCAAAGCTTTCTCAAGTGATTCATCTCTTCTCATTTGATGTCCAAAGTACTTTAGCCTCATCTTTATTATTTGACCTTCTAAGGAACAGTCTGGGATAACTAAATAAATAAATAAATAAATAAATAATATGCCTGATTGTATTCACAGTCTTCAAGGAGGCTCTTTCTGTATACCCCTATAAACAAATGAAATTGTTACAACTTGAAAGAGGTGCAATTAAAGGCAGCAATGGGCAGGCCCATAGTGGAGAGAGAATCCCCCCCCCCCCCGATGCTGGCTTACATAAGGCCATCCGAGTTTTTAAAGTTTTAAGTGTTTGACTTTGTATGATGGGAATGTTTTACACTTTGAACCTTTTGATATCAACTGTGAGCTGCCCGTAGTCGCTTAGGCAAGGGAGATAGCAATATAAATACAGTAAGTAAGTAAGTAAGTAAACAAACAAACAAATAATTTGTTAAAATGTTACAGTTCTCCCCGCCCCCCCAAAAAACCCCTCTGGTATATAAAGATGTGGAATATTATTTTTGTGTCTACAATATTGAGGACTGGTCCAACATTGTCAATGGAAAAAAGTACGCCAACTTTGTGTAGCAAAGAATAGTCTAAGTGTTCAAAACAACTGAGATAAGTTGTCAAAACTATCTACAGGATCCTTTTTAAAAGATCCCATAACCTGTCTCCTTTTTGCATCAGTTGATGACTTCTCACCACAGCATAAAGCAATTGTCATAGCTGTTTATCAACACATTCTGTACACATTTATTGCTTGCAAAGGAAGCCAACTCAAATGCCTGGCAGGGAGGATCATCTGTGGAAGTGTGGGTCTCCTACATTAAAGACAAGAGAGCAGGGGAAGATTTTAATCTCTTTTGAGAAGGCAGTTCTGAACCCTCTTAATAAAATGGTTTGTATACCGATTGGAGCGGGATAGTAAATACAAGTAATAATAATAATAATAATAATAATAATAATAATAATAATAATAATAATAATAATAATAATAATAATAATAATAATAATAATAATAATAATAATAATAATAATAATAATAATAATAATACAATTGGGCAGAAGAAAGAGGTGGCTATTTGAGAAAGAGACAACACAATAACCTTCCAGCAGTAATTCATTTTGAAATGTACTTTTTTTTTTAAGGAAACCTTAATGTCCTTGCTCACATTTTCTGTGTGTAAAACATCACTCAGAGGACTTTTAGGGAAAATGAAATGAGTTACAGAAGTACATGACACATATTTTTATCAATAAAAGCCCTAAATCAAGAGTAACTTATACTGTACATCATGAGATGCTTCCAAGGATGAATTTTGGATTGCTTGAGCTGCTCCTGTCAGCATAGTACAAACAGATATGAATCTAAAGAATGAAGAGTGGGAGTGTATGGTAGTAGAAATTCAACTGTAGTGGTTACAAAAATGAAATGCATTTGGCTTGGGAGATAGAGAATAACTTAAGCCAAAAATATATACTGAAATAAAACATGGCAATGAATACACAGTAGTTAAGTTGTGAGCTGCTTGTAGTAGTTGGACCACCATATGTCTTCTTGATCCTTCCACATCATGACTTATTCAAGGTTGTTGGGCTGAGGAGGGGTATTTTGAGGGTGTTGGTACTGGGAATGATGAATGCTTCATTGAATGGGTAAGTGATCTCTGCGCATAAGGACCTTACTAGTAACTAATGCTCAGCAAAGTTACTCTTTATGCCATGGTATTGGGGTAGGTGGTAGCAGTTAACCATCTACATCGATTCTAGTCGGGATTGTAGTTGGGATATGAAATAGTCACTCAGATTGATCTCTTTTAAACAGAAAGAAAACAAGGAGTATAGCCTAGTTCAGGGGACCCCAACCTTTTCAAGCGGGGGGCTGTGTCATGCTCTGTCAGTCAGCTTCGAGGGCTGGAAGGCCATTTTACCCTGCCTGTATGATGGGGTGGCCATTTTGTCCCAGCAGCTTCAAAGGGATAGCCATTTTGCTTCTCAACTGCCCTTGGAGGAGTGGGGGGGGGCACATGAAATGGTGCTGCAGTCCAGATTTGGGCCATGGGCCTTAGCTTGGGAACCCCTGACCTAGTTACGCTTTCCTTGACCTCTCGATACATCTGATTCTAATACCAATGGTATCTACCTGGATAAATCTTGTGGATTAAAGGTTCAGGGGCACTGCTTCTTATTAGCTTCACTTCTGTTTACAGGGTAGGATCTAAAGTAATTGCACTGAGGACAGCATAGCAGTCCTCCACAGTTTTAATGTAGAATTCTTCAAGGTACTATCCTGTTTCTTTGTTGTTGTTCAGTTGCACAGTTGATTCCGACCTTTTGCGACCCCATGGACCACTGTCCGCTAGGCACTTCTGTCCTCCACCATCCTCCTCAACTTGCTCAGCTCTGTGCCCATTGTGCCTACAATACCATCTAGCCATCTCATTTTTGGCTGCCCCTTCTTCTTTTGCCCTCCACCTTTCCCAGCATCAAGGCTTTCTCAAGCGAATCCTCTCTTCTCATTTGAAGTCCAAATTACTTTAGCTTCATCTTCACTATTTGACCTTCTAAGGAGCAGTCAGGTTTGATTTCTTCTAAGATTGACCTATTTGTTCTCCTTGCTGTTCAGGGGACTTTCAAAACTCTCCTGCAACACCACATTTCAAAGGCATCTATTCTTCTGCACTCAGCTTTCCTGATGGTCCAGCTCTCACAACCATACATTGCCACCGGAAATACCATTGCTTTGACTATACGAATTTTTGTTTGCAATGTGATGTCTCTACTTTTCACTATGTTCCCCAGGTTTCTCATCGCTTGCCTCCCAAGAATCAGCTGCCTTTTTATTTCATAGCTCTAATCACCATCTGCAGTGAGGTTTGATCCTAAGAAAGTAAAATCTGTCACTGTTTCTACTTCTTCCCCATCTATTTTCCAGGGACTGATAGGGCCTGTTGCCATTATCTTGGTTTTTTTTACATTGGGTCTCAATCCAGCTTTTGCACTTTCTTCTTTCAACCTAATCAGGAGCTTTTTAAAGTCCTTCTCACTTTCTGCCATTAGGGTAGTATCATCTGCATATCTCAAATCATTGATGTTTCTCCCAGCAATTTTGATCCCAAATTGTGATTCCTCCATCCCTGCATTGCGCATTATGTGCTCTGTGTATAAGCTGAATAAGCAGGGTGACAAAATGCAGCCTTGTCTTACTCCTTTTTCTATTCCAAAACACTCTGTCCTTCCATATTCTGTCCTAACTGTTGCTTCTTGATTCATGTACAAATTTCTCATGAGGTATATAAGGTGCTCTGACATTCCCATCTCTTTAATTACTTGCCACATTTTGTTCTGGTCCACACAGTCAAAGGTCTTAGTTTAATCAATGAAAAGAAGTAGACTTGTTTCTGATACTATTTAATTTCTGTATAGGTCCTATCCTTAGAGGGCAAAACACCTTCAGTGGAGATACCACGCTCAGCTCTTTCTCACTTACATCAGTAAAGTCTTTTTTTTTGTAAAAAGTTCAGTGCTTTAGTGAAGGCAACTCATGGAGCACCAACAGTCTAGATCTCAATAAATATAGATCCTATAAGAACATGGATTTTTGGTTCAGAAATTAAAATAATTTACATTTATATATGAAGTTGACTTCTCCCAAGGAACAAGTTTATAGCTTGGGAGTGCTTTTGAATAAATCACTGTCATTGGAAGATGATTTGAATTATGTAGCAAGGGCCATCTGCTATCATGTTACACTATATCTATTATGAGAGCAGTAGTGTAGCATGGGACTCAGCCACCTGGGGTGTAAGCCAAATTTGCTGCCCCTGGCGATGCCCTAGGATGCTGGTGCCTGCTTCCACTAGTGCTGCTGGGAATTGTAGTCCAAAAACATCCAAAAAGTGCCACCCGGGGCAGGCCCCCCCCGGTCCCCCTGTGGTACACTACTGTACGAGAGATAACTTAGCTATCACAAAAACATTGTGATTGCACTACTGTAATGTACACTATTTGGTGTTGACTGTAAGGAAGTTTGGAAGCTGTAGCAAGTGCACAATGCAACAAACATTTTGCTGAATAGAATGTTTCACTGTGTGCATATTTATGTTAAATTTCTTTTTCAGATGGTCACTCTCTCCTCAGCTCGATTTTAAGTGTTGGGATTAATATGCAAAACCATATAGAATTCAGGACTAGGTTACCTTGTGAACATTTCCCTCTGTACCAATCCCAAATGTCAATACAATCTTCAAGGATGGACGGTTGTCCGTGACATAGCCTATAACTTCAATGTTCTGTTTCCATGGAGATAGGCCTTCTCTGTAGTGATGTCCCATCTGTGAAATAATTTTCTGTTTACATGATGTCAAGCCTCAGTGCTAGCATATTTGAAGTCTTTGTTGAAAATGTGTCTCTATTGTTTAACATTCCCTAAATTCAGGATGCGTATTTTAAAATTGTTGCATTTTTGTTGGTTTGCTCCATTGTTTTATGGTGTTGTTGCAAAGTCCTCTAGGATTTGGGCAGATAAGAAGCAGTGTAGAAATATTTCTAATAAAAGAAATAAATCATTGAACAGCTACAGAATTAAGAATAAGTTTTCAAATAGGCATAGAAATGGATCTGAATGACCTATCAGATCCAATAAATAAAGTTGTTTTTAATCTTAAAACGCTACACTCTATTTATAAAAGTAGAAAACAACAACAATGAATTTTAATAATCTTTACAGTCGAATCACAAATGATACATTTTAGCCCACCGGATAAAGCAAAAGACTTACAGTCTGACATGGAAGTACCATTGCCTTGAGATACCCATAAAATGACTCATAGTTTCAGTCTGCTGACAGTGTAAGAATAGTTTTTTACTGCATGAAAAATAGCAGCCGAAATTCTATTTCAGAAGCTTTCCAAGGAAGATTTTTATCTTCTTACTTTTCCCTTCTATTATAACTGGTTATCATTTCTTCATTTTCTGGTATAGCATTTCTTCATTTTCATTTTCCGTGCTGGTTGGGAAGGATATTTGTTTCCCTTCAACGTCTTTGACAGGCACCATGATTTCTGCAGTAAATGAAGCACATTGGTGGTTTCAGTTTGAGGTAACAGATTGCTGTCAGTTGACTTAAAGGATTAAGTTTGCTTTGGAAATAGAAAATCCTAAAATGCCCCCTAGTGCCATTTCGGCATTGTATCCCTCTTCAGTGAACTTTCCATGCCCTTTATGTATTCATTAAGAATATACCCAGCTGCCGGAAGAAAAAAGTAAGATCCTTTTCCAGCTCTATCTCATAACCACTAAGTATATGTTTTCATATTTTACATAGTGAAGCAGAACATACTATGGGTGTGTCCTTGAAATAAAGCAGGACTCCAATCATTTCTTTGTAAATAAGTAAATACAGTTTTAAAATCTTCAAAAGCAACTGACTAAAGACAAATATCCCTATGGAATATGCAAAAATGTCCATTTGGGATGATATATTCGATCAGATCTGAAAGAGGTTCAGTTTTTCAGGCCATATGTAATACATAATGTACAAAATGTTAATTGTACATTTCAGAAGGTTTCTCCAGTTTTTCCCCATTTGCCAACTAATGAACTAAACTAGACCAAAAACAAAACCCCTCAAACACAAGAAAAGTGACACAGGACTAGTCTTTATTTAACTTTTCACTGTTTATGTCTGGCTCAAATTTTGCTTCGTGCAATAATGGAGGAAATAACTCCATTGGAAACATGGTCATATTTAGCAATAAGTGCAGCTGTACCTGAAGAATAGGATTTCAGCTGAGACACAACAGCATTGTTCTGGCCTGTTAAATGAAACTTTACACAGGGATGTGGAACCAATTTCCCACAGGGGCAACTTAGCAACTCTGATGGCTTGACGGTGCCATTCTAATGGGTGACTTTGTTGAGCCATTGTCTTATTATTTCTGTGCTCAGCAGGTATTCAGTGATGGCTGCCCACTGGCGGTGTATGGCTTACTGTTCCTGTGGTGCTTGCCTTCTTGGGATTTATGAGCTAGTGTAGTTTTTATGTTGTCTGCAGAAGGCATCTCATTTTGCAGCTCATAAACTTTTTGCTAGGAAGTCAACCTGATAAGAACCAAAATCAAGTTTGAGATAGGATCTGTGTTATTAGGCTACTTTTAATTACACTTTTATTGAAGGCTGTGAAGATTGCAACAAAGCAAACAAACTAATAAATTTGAGCAGCCAACAATTTATTCTTTTTAAAAAGTTTGATTGTCAGCTGTTTTTGATCCCTAACCCCATGTGAAGTAAATACACTATAGTGGGACTCTAGCCAAAATATTGAAATGGAACCACTTTTTCACTCTATTTACTTTTCACTCTGAAAAGAATGAACAATTTGAGATTATATTACAAATATCTGTGGCTAATGTAGAACACTAAGCAATTTCAGAAGATGACTACTCTGTGTTTTATAGACTACAGAAAAGCCATGCGTAGATCAAGAAAAAGTATGGGTTGTCCTGATGTGCACCCTACATTGTGGACAAGAAGCTACTATTAGGACAGAATGATTTCCCATAGACAAAGGTGTCAAACAAGGTACATTTATGCTCTTGTCTATTCAACATGCATCATACAAAAAGGTGGATTAGTTTCAGATGAAGGGGAAGTGAACATTGGTGGAAGAAACATCAATAATGTAACATCTGGAGATGACACCATCTTATGTTTGAGCAGTTTCACATCTGGCCTAGACACAGAAGGAGGAGGAGGAGACCGAGACCAGCAGATAGCAGCGATGACCTGAAATATCTTTTAGTGAAAGTGAAAGAAGACAGTGTTAAAGCAGGAGCTGCAACTGAACATTAAAATGTTCTATGCCATCTGTTCCAAACATTGCCCATCTGCATTCTATATAGGACATATGGGACAATCTCTGCACAAAAGAATTAATAGGTATAAATCAGATGTTAGAAATGGCAATACATAGAAACCTGTTTCAAATCATTTCAATCTACCTGGATACTCGTCAGAGGATTTGAAAGTTGTAATCCTGGAGAAGAAACATTACAGAGCAAGAATCTAGGGGACACAGCTGAAATAAAATATGTAATGAACATATACTTTGATACCTATCTGAATGGACTAAATATTAGTTAAGGGTTCTTAAGCTAGTATCAAATGCAAAATACTATACATTGTTGTTACCTGCTATACATTGTTGTTACCTGTTATTTTTCTCAACCAAGATCCCTTCCCAATTTATCATTGAATCTTTTTTTCTGAACAAACATCTAAGAGTTAAGTCCTATTGTAAAGGAACTGCATATCATACTAGGAACTTGAGATACTACTAGGAGTTATTGCCACATTGACTCATACAATTTGCATCTGTGTTGCTATCTATAGCCTGAGGTTCCCACCCCCACCTACCACTTTTACTAAACTAACCTCCAATGGAAAACAACTGAATACCAAACAGGGGTCTTATGTCACCATAAGGTGGGTAATTCTCCATTGAGTCAACCAGCCACTATCTCTTAATGCTGAGGCCATGTATAAATGATTTCCATATAGTTCTACTTGATCCATGTAACCTCTCATTAAAATAGTATAGTAAGGTGGAACAAAAAAGTGTTTAACCTGAAAAGAATTTTACAGAATTACTATAATGTGAAGACACATTATTTCTAAGTACAGCAATGCTCCATGAGACAGAAGCAATAAATACCCTCCTTCTTTAAACTCCTGCCCAGTCTCAAATTATATGTTAATTTCTCAGATAATGGTCGAAATCCTGTTTTGTAATGTTATGCCCCTCAAGGCTGAAGACATGCCAGTGTCATGTGGTAAATGAGACACTCTAAATACATGAAGCTCCAGGTTAAATCTTTGGCACTGCCAATTATAAGAATCAGCTAAAAAATGATCAGGAAACAAACACAGTAGTAATTTTTGGATATTAAGAACTGGCCCCTCCCCCATCTCAAGGCACCCTAAAGCTTGCCAAGAGACAACCCTAAGGAACCTCAGAACCTGGGGAGAGAAAACTGGAAGTTTTAATTAGTGATAAAACCAGACTTCAACCATAGCATTTCACCTCTTAAGAAAGTCCCACATCTAATGAATATTAACTGAATCGAGTCTGAACCTTGAAGTTCTAACCCAGGGATTTTCAACCTGCAGCCCATGGGTGTGCCATTTCATGTGGCCCCCCCACCATCTCCACCACACCAGGAAATGCTATGTGGTGGAGGAAGGGCAAAATGGCCATCCAGTCTCCGAAGCCGACTGAGGGAGCATGACCCAGGCCCCAGCTTAAAAAGGGTGAGAACTCCTGTCTTAACCTAATCTCATTTTTTTAGGAAAAGACCTGGGCCAGCTGTTCATTCTTCAGAATATTACTTGTTTTTGTTTAAGACTGCTTCTGCTTGAATTCAGCACTTATAGACACAGATAATGGGGGACATGAGACGAAAATTTGCCTAAATGACCATTTTCCCATCCTAACTGATTACTTTCCCAGCCTTCAGAAAATATGCTTATAGCTTGTGATTTTCCACCCTCCAGCTAATGCAGTTTGAAACCATCACTCCAACATCATCACCAGGCCTTGACAAAGTACACATAAAGAGTGCCTCGCTTAAAGAGTAACTTGCTTAAAGAGCAGAATTTTCTCTGAATGGTCGCTTCACTTTACAACTAAAACCAACCAAAAACTTGCTTAACAAATAAATCAGGGTTCACAATCCCCCCCCCAAGTCACAATTTGTCACTTCCAATGGTGTTTCGCTTAAAGAGCAATCCTGTGGAACACATTATGCTCTTTAAGCGAGGTACAACTGTATGTCTCTCTCCCCTACAGAAGAGTAGCGTGCCTTGGCGGGGCCCCGTATAAAAATCTTTTGGGGGCCCTTAGGAAGGGTAAATATTTGTTTTGTTTACGCACGTTGGGGGCCCCCGTGACCCGGGGCCCCCGTATAATTGATACGGCAGATACGGCGGTAGCTACGCCTCTGCTCCCCTACCAACCATTACTACTTGGAGCTTGAGTGTCATAGCCACACTTGAGGGTCACTGTCTCTCAGGGTTTTGGATAGCAGTCTTCTAACTCACCTTCTGTCTGATTCATGTAACTGGTGGTGCCAAAGTCTTCGCCTGAGCCTCACGTATATGGTCTGCCATTCAGCTATGTTTCTATAAACTAACCTTTTCTTAAAAGGTTATACATTCTATGCCCACATTTGAAAGTGCTTGGATTGGATTAGTATCCTGCCTTTTTCCTAAATGTGGCATTCATGTTGGGAAAAGGGAAAAAATACAATTTAAAACATGGAACAGAATAAAAAGAGTTTGAAAGCATGTTATTACAAAGAAAATCAGCAGCCATTACATCTCAGCTGAAGGCTTGCCCAAATTTAAGTCTTTGCCTGGAGGTGGAAGAATAATAGTGAGGGAGATATTATAATCTCCTTCACAGGGACTACCACAGTTTGTATCAGTAGTAGCTGTAGCAGTTGTTTCTTCTTCTTCTGCTGCTGCTGTATCCAAATCTGAATATTGGCGTTCATCATAGTGATCAGTCATGAAGATTGTCCAGAGAATATAATGCAGCTTGACATCACAGTGTGACATCCATACCACTGATACAGTTTCATGAGTCACTTTCTGGTCCTGAGCCCACAGAGTCCTCCTCAGCCCCAGACCAGTATTGATAAAGCTGATGCCCTCCATCAAGATAGATTCAAATGGGATTTAATCTGCTTGGGGACAATCACCCTTTCCAGAGGACTTCGGCACCCAAGGTTGTTAGTCCTCAGGGTGGTCATGTTAGTTAACCACTGCCTGATGATTGACATTGAGTCGTTGGCAGTATGATCTACTTTATTACCATAGCAGGATAACCAGGCCAGACTCGTTCTTCAAGGCTACCTATCTTGCTTTTTAAAGTTTTTAAATTAATAAATCTTTTTAAAGAGAGAACAAAATGTTTGTTTCAAAATATGAGACAAATGTTCTTACATCTTTCTGATATATCTTGCTGAAGAATAAATTATATGCCTGTTGCCAATAAGCACCAGACTTTTGGGCTTTATGCGGCAGAATATAGGAAATAACAACCTGCTGGAGCTGAGATGCATTGCAGGTTCTGCGGAAAATTTGTATTGCATATAAGTATGATATAAAAGTTCAGCAAACACTTCTGCTATTAGGAATTTCTCAAGCAGATGCTGCTTCAGCTAGAGGACAGAGGCCAACAAAATATGAGGAATTAAGATGAAAACGAGACCTAAATTGTTAATAAAACAATGTACGGCTACCTTTTTTCAGTGCACATTTCCTGATCTATTGGATTTTTCTCCCATTGTTCTGCAGAAATTGCTTCTGACTATACAATGGACTTCTTAGAGGGCTATGGGTCTCCAGCTCTTGATTTTTCATAATTCACTCAACTGCCAGCTCAATAACATTAAGTGGAAAAAGAGAAAGAAATGCATTCACTTCTTCCACAGAAACAATTTTGAAAATCCATTTACATGGAAAATAAAGAGACATTAAACCCAGTGCAAAGCTGCCACTGAATGCAGAAATCTGAAAGCATAATATTTTATTTCTCCAAATAACACAATGCAAACTGTTATTTACTGCCTGAGAGAGCTAAGAAGCTCTGTGTTCTCTAAGGAGGCAGCAGCTTCTGTAATTTACAGAGTGATGAAATCTGGCTAATAACACTTTTACATTTTTAAAAAGAAAATAACCCTAAACACCGACTCTCTCTGGAGAGTCTGAAGAAGGAGCAGGTATTAGTTAAGCTGCGTTTCAGTTTCGTTCATTGGCACTAATACTTCCCAAGCTGCTCAGGCCCTGAAATGGCAGAGGCATTCAAACATTCCTCTGATAACAAACTGTTTGCCACCTGCCACGCTGCAGTGCTTAGACAAGTTTCTCTGGAAGATGTTTTGCTAAATAATATAATCAACAATGCAATTACATGGAGAGAAAAGAAGATTTCTTTACTAAGGGGGAAAAAGCATCTCCAGCATGTCAGCTAAGCTTGAGAACGTGGTTAGGTTACAACAGTGCTTTGCCATTGTTAAGTGGGTTTATTGGCAGACAATTTAGTGACACATCCAAAGGATGTGAAGTGTATGAGGAGGGTTCTGCCACTCTCATCTGGCTGCTCCAGACTTTCTCCATTTCTGTTGTCATATTGAAGATGCAGATGTGCACTGTTTTCACACAGATGTGAAGAACAAACTGAATCAAGCGTAGTTGAGCATTTTTGAGGTGAAATGGGTTGGACCAAAGATGCCAGAAAGATCGAGAGGTCCACCCACTATTGTCTTACACTTAATATTCACATACAGTGGTACCTTGCTTTACGAATTTAATGCATTCCATAGGGCATTTTGTACTACAAAAAAATTGTAAAGCAAAATGTAGTTTCCCATAGGAATGCATTGAAAACAAATCAATCTGTTATGGAAAAAATTCATAAAGCAAGGCATATTTTCAATGGATTTTCATTCGTAAAGCAAAAATTACATTAACCAAAACATTTTTAAAGTGAGGTACCACTGTACTTTAAGCAGAAGTTGAGAAAAAGAGAAAAATAAAAACTCAGGAAAATGGTGAGTTGGTGCCAAAGGAAAAGGAGAATTCACTTCTTACCTTAGAAAGGAGCCTTCCTCACCTTTTCTACTGCAAAATTGATTGAGTATACTTTAGCTCCAGCATCACTACTTTCATATTCAGGAAAGAGCAAGGTTTGAAGGTGAGAGTGTAGAGAAATGCAAGCTCCCCGCATGACATTTTTCAGAAAGGAATTAAACTGGATCATGCTGATTGACTTTTTAAATTATCTCAGCCCCTTCCTGGTGGTGGCTTTAGGAAGCTGGCAGGGACTTGCTCCCGGTGACATGAAAAATGAAAACAGATCATCAATTTCTGCAGACAGCAGTTATTAGACAGCAGTGGCCAGAACCCATTCCGTTCTGTTTTCAGTGTGGTTTCCCCAAGAAACTGGAAAGACATGAATACCTAGATAATATTCCAGTAACTAGCATCTCTAAAAGGCAAATGGTGAGGTGGATATCAACCTGTGTGACCTTATTTCGGTATCAGGGTTTATTAATCTTATTGTCTTTGCCGCATCCATTTTCAAAAAAGCAAAGGATTTAGCCCCCCCTCCCCCCAATAAGAGTTCTTTGTCTGCAAAATGTCTCCAGGCAAGACTATTTGTGGCTCTCATGAGGGATATTTCTTTACCCTCCTTCTTGTTCTGAAACAACAACAACAGCAATCCAGAAGATTGCTTCACAGTAAGACACATGAACCTCATTCTTGTATGAGTACCAGAAGTAATTGGTTCTGTTTTTTCTTGGCCTGTGTGGGTGGTGCCACAACAGTGATGGGATGTCCCCGGTTCCAGACGGTTCCCCGGAACCGGTAAGAACAATCTCGGAGGGTTCTCCGAGAGGGTAGCCCATTTTTAAGGCATCCGGTTCCAGACGCCTCACCGAAAGAATTTTTTTTTTTAATCGTAGCCAAAATGGCTCCAATTTAGTGTGCATGCGCAGAAACTCAATCTGATGCATTGCGCATGAGCCATTTTGGCTCCAATTTTAAATGTTTTTCTTTCAGAGCTGGAGCTGCACCTTTTCGGAGAGGCTCTGGCAGCGGCGGCGGCACCAGCCAGCCCTCAGAAGAGGGTACCTACCCCGGGGCCGCTGAGCCCCCACCGGAATGGGGGTGATGGGAGGTTGGTCCCACGGTTCCCCTGCCAGCACCCCTTCCGAAGGTCCCGCACTAGCCAGCCTGTCCCCCTCGGGCTGCCCTGCCTGGGTGCAGCATCGTCATCGCTCAACACAGTAGCGCTCCACCCCCACGGAGCTCACGGCCTGGGGCAGATTGGCCAGCTTGGAGATCAGCCAGCTTGGAGATCCCCAAAGCTGGACTGGGCTAGCTGGACCGGGCGCCCATCGGGAGGAAGGACGGAGCGAAAAGACTGGCTGGGCAGCAGCCGGGAGAGCACCTGCACGCGTGTGCCCACCCACACCCAGGCAGAGCCTCGCAGCCGCTCCCCTGCGGGGAGGCGCAGGCAGGCAAGGGTGCTTCTGACCCTGTGCAAAATGCTGATCGCTCCCAGGGCCAGGACTGGACCGGGCACCGGTTGGGAGGAAAGACAGCGCGGAAGGACTGACTGGGCAGGAGCCGGGAGTGCGCCCACCCACATCCAGGCAGAGCCTCGCAGCCACTCCCCTGTGGGGAGGCGGAGGCAGGCAAGGCTGCCTCTGAGCCTTTTCATTCTTATGCAGGAGTGGGAAATCTCACAGAAGCTGATATTTTTTCAGTCTGTGAACTTTGATGGGTCAAGATATCCTTTTCCACCTAGATCTAGAAAATCAGTGAGCATTTATTACATTCTTATATCAGAAAACTTATGGTCAAAATTCTATGATTGTCAGATAGCTGGGATGAAAAGAAAGAAGAATGTGACAGCTTGAAAGTATTCTTCTTTCCCTTCTTTCTGCATCATGTGGTGGGTGGGTGTGTTTAGAGCTTTCCACAAGCCCAGGTCATAAATTCAATTTTGGAACAGACCTCAGACCTCATTGTGCACCTGTTTGAAACAATTTCAGATAAGCAAGTACAAATGCTTAAATCCCTTTTTCTTCTTAATGGAATGTAATATACTGTAATGATATTGTGTCCACTCTCCTACCAATGCATTTCATTATACAAAAGAGTCATTGTTTGCTTTCGAACACTCCAGGAGTCAGTATAGATAATGTCCTTAAACCACACATACACACACACCAGCCAAGATTGTAAAATGGTGTCCTTATGTTTACTTTTGAAGAACTTTCTGGGGCAGAAAAACATTCTTATCCCATGAAATCTTCAACAATAGCAAAATCAATGTTGTTATGGCCATTAAAGTTAATTTTCATGTTTTGTCTGTACTGTGTGTCAAAATACAATGCAGCAGCCAGCTTTTGAAACAGTTAAAGGATGATTGTGTGCTAAAGTACTTACAAGTGTGTATCTTGTTGTTCCCCCCACTGATCTTTTGTGCCATTGAATGAGTATGTATTCTGCATGACTTTCAGTCTTTTGTAACAGCATAGCAACCATTTCTGGAGAAAACATGGGCTAATGCATTAAGAACCTTGAACTTCAAATGTAGATTGAAGCATTTTTATTCTGATTGTAAATGGGACTGCACCTGCCTCTTTGTTGGATGTGTTCTTGGTGTCACTTCTGGAAAAGTTAGAAGCCTTTATGATATGGACAATGAAAATATAGTAATACCTCAGATAACGTTTACCTCGGATAACGCTAAAATCGCATGTTAAGTAATCTGGGGAGGAGAATTGGAACGAATAATGTTAAGGTCCTATGAGATAGATCAGATAACCGCTAAAGCCTGTGCGGTTACAATGTATCTCTATGGAGCTTTAACGTTATCCGATCCATCCCATAGGATTTTAACATGCATCGGATAACACTAAAAATCAGATAACACCAAGACTTGTGGAACCAAGTCTTAGCGTTATCCGAGGTATTACTGTAACTTGATAGTCTTTATGATACATACAGCTGAATTGCCATCTCAGGAATTAACTGAAAAATTATCTCCAGTCACTCAATTCATTAGCCATGTTTAGTGTTTCAGAACTCAATGCAGAAGAAAGCAGAGGAGGCAATGAATATATTATGGCTAAAAGTTTGCGGCATTTCCTAAATGATGATTCCGAAGAGTCAAGAAGATACTCCCCATATCCTAAGTAAGTCATTCATTTTTTATTTATTTTTTAGAACTCCATCAAAATACAAATTTAAATTAGAAACTATTTTTGTATTATATTCAGTAAGTGGTCCTGAAAATTTGTTCTGTTGCCATTGTATGATGTTTTTTAAATCATGGTAACAAAACAAAAGAAATTTGAATGAAACAGTGACATTCAGAACAGCATAAAACTAAGAAACAGAATATAATTCTACAATACAATGGAACAAAAAGCTTTATGCGCATACACACAATACAAGATACAAATTTGAAACAAGTAAGCCCACACTCTTCCAGCATGTATAATAGTTCTAAAACACCCACAATGTTTCAAATGCTTGGAGGAAAAGAAAAGGTCTTGTTCTTGGGAGGTTGCTTAGGGAAAGTGTTTGAAATCAAGAGGCCTGATAAGAAAGCCTTCTCTTTCTTAGTCACCTGTAGAACATCAGTGGTACCCAGGATACCTTCTGGTTTATCCATGACGATGAAGGCATTGTTCCATCTTAGCCTGACATGACCCACAGGTGTGACCAGGCCCGTAGTGGAGAGAGATTTTACCAGGACAGACGGGTGCACGCTGCTGCTCAAAGCCCATACTTTAAAGAGAAACACCACCTCGGCATTTTCTGCTTTGGTTCCTGTTGCCAGTCTCTGCTCTGCTTCATGAGAGAAAGTCCGAAGCACTTCAGGCAGCTTTGGCAGCTTCTCCTGAAGCTGCCTGAAGATCTTTGGACTTTCTCCCATGGAGCAGAGCAGAGACTGGTGAGAGGAAGTAAAGCAGAAAATGCCAAGGTGGTGTTTCTCTTTAAGGTATGGGCTTTGAGCCACGGCACATGCCATCCATCCCAGTGAAATCTCTCCCCACCACAGGGCTGGGTATGACCCACTGTAGCTTATCTTCTTATCAAAGGTGGAGGAACAAGGTCCCACCTGCATTACCCTCCTGCTGAACTCTCAGACTTATCATGCTCTCTGGGGCAGGGAGGAAAGCAGGGGAGGCAATTAACATATATAAAGGACTCCTGCATCTAGTCACCAACTGGAGCAGCAGAATATAAGAACATTTCCATTTATTGTGTGTGTGGTTGTTGCTGTTGCTCCTCAGCTGAGTTGTGGAATGAGTGAGTGAATGAAGTATGGAAAAGATAGTGTTTAAGTGAATCCTTGCCTGCCTCTGTCAGTATATGTGTACATGGATGTTCCTTCTCTTTCTAATTCTTCTCCAGCTTTATCCATCATCATGGTGGTGCCATGCTGCAACATTGAGAGAGATGATTTCCATTCTTTTCTGGTTGGCAGACTGTCAATGGGTGGTTAGGGGAGTAGCAGCTCAGATAGGGTCACAGTTAGTCTGCACAGACTGGCAAAAATGGCTCCAGGTCTTAGATCTGTGGGATTGGCCATCTCGCCTTTTGAAATGGGGGAAGGATAATGTCTGCTGGTGAATTTGTCTGTTTTGATAGTTCCCCCTTTCTGTGTCTTTGAATGAGTGGAGATTGTGCTTGGGTCCTCCATAGCCTTGAGGTCTGGATCCATAAGAGAGTCAGAGTTGCTGTCAAAGTCTATGTAGAAGTCTGCTGGATTAACTTTTAGGAGGTGTTTGAGTATAGGTCTCGGGGAGGGGGCCTGGGGTCTTGGCTGGTCCCCAGTTTCTCAGCTACTGGAGGCTGTCTGGTGTGGGGAAAGACTTTTTAAAAGTTCAGCAACTTGCCCTTTAAGTGCTGTTAAATCATCTGGAAAACTTTGTAGAGGAATTTGGCTTATCTGAAATATTTTGGTACAGTATTCTTGTTTTAATGTTCTGTGAAATTCCACACAGATGCTTTGTGGACATGTCATTAGTTTCTAGTTTAGTGACCCCTGGATCTTTAAAGACTCTTTGCAAAGCCAGGTTGCTTGTAAGCAAAAGTGCTGACATGTGAAGAAGCCTGAAAGGGACCTCTTTTGATCTCAAAATCAGGAAGATCCTTTTGTGATTTTGAAATGTCTGTGTGGGGATTAATGTGCCTTAATCTCAGAGCACTGGAGGAGTTGGGTAGATGCAATTTTGCTTTTGCTTGTCCATAAATAGCTGTCTTTGCTGAGAAAATTTATCACAGTTTGGTCATGTTGTAAGATTCTCAGCACCTTGGTTTTGTTATGAAAATATGGCTCCTGGTGCATGCTGTTGGGGATGTGGATGGAAGGAGGAGTGTGCTGGCATTTCTTAAGCTGTTAACTTTTTATTGAAGCTTGGCTGGGAGCTGAGTAAAGTCTTGGGATAGAACTTGTAATTGGTCTTGGATTTTGTGGAGCCACTCAAATATTGCTGGCAAGGACTGAGCAGAAATCAGAGATGCATCTCTCAGTTGTTTTGTGATAGTGCCAAAGTGTTGCTTTTGTTCAGATCTCCCAGTAATGATGAGTGAATGTTGCCCTGGAGAGGTTTCTTTCTCTAGTGATTGTTGTTCATTGGAAGGGAGTGGGGCTAGGTACTGATTCTTGTGTGTGTGCAGAGGTAAAAGCAAAAGATGAATTACTCACCCAGAGGTAGAAGGCTGCTGACTGGCTGCTTAGAGAAAAGCTTTTATTCCGAGTTGCTTCTTCTTTCTTTTCCTACTTCTGGCTGTTTCCATATTTTCAGCTGGGGGGCACATGGTAGTGGGGCTTTTCCTCTGTCTTTTCCTGCACCTAGTTGGGGATTTGCCCTTGGTCCTTGGATGGCATGTCTTGGGCCAGGAAATACTCAGGCAATGGCTGGAGCTGATGGAATGAGCTGTTAGCTTTTGGCCATGTTAGCCGCACCTCTGCCATGAAAGATCTTCACCATGTATTTCAAGGGCATCCTCATCATCATTTGGTATTGAGGGGTGAAGGAAGTGAATAATCTGCTAATGCCAGGAATTGAATTCCATTATAGAATAAGTAATGCCTGGAATTTGAGGAGAATTAATAACTTCTAAAGACAAGATACAGTAATACCTCGGATAACGCTAAGACTTGGTTCCACAAGTCTTGGTGTTATCCGATTTTTAGTGTTATCTGATCCATGTTAAAATCCTATGGGATGGAACGGATAATGTTAAAGCTCCATAGAGATACATTGTAACCGCACAGGCTTTAGCGGTTGTTATCCGATCCATCCCATAGGACCTTATCATTATTCGATCCAATTCTCCTCCCCAGATTACTTAACGTTATGCGATTTTAGCGTTATCCGAGGTAAATGTTATCTGAGGTATTACTGTATGTTGTTTTGCTAACTGTAATTTTGCATATAGAACAACTGTAGGGGGGAACCTACCTATCATTTGGATATGAATCAAACATATGTTCAATTATTCCTTGTATTTCAGTTATAAATTTCACATGTATGGCTAAATGATAAGTGCAAGTTCATTTGCTACCTGTGAAAGTATCTCCTAGGTGGTCACAATGAAATGTAGATTAAAGGCATCGATAATGTACTGTTTCTGACAGAATTCTTGTATAACAGAGTGGAAATAATTCTGATCTTCTTACATTTTTTCACACAGTACCTTAAGAAGATAGGCATTATTGGCCAGAGTTATTATCCTAAAAGCATTTGCAAGGTTTTAAATCCAACCACCACCAAAAGTATTTTAAAGAGCTAGGGCCTTTTCTGTATATTTTGTAAACATCAGTAGCCATGTATAAAAAACATATTTTAAGACCAGTTGCAAATGGCAAAGTTAGTAAAGAACCCATTCTTTTTAAGCCTCAAATAGCAATAGGTATCACTGTGTTGTGTTGTGATTCAGATATACTCCAATCTGTGAACCAGCTGTAATGAAATAGCACACTCATCTATACTACCTGTGTACGAAACAACTGCAAGATGTTTCTCAGAATTCACAGCCACCTTCCAATGTTTATTTTTTTTTACTTGACAAATTTGATTTCACACTGTTTTGTGAATGTTAATTTCAGTGAAGTTGGCTGAATGATCAAAAATGATTAAAACGTGAGTACAGAAACCACCATGACCCATCCTACAGTTCTACACCATAGCAAAACTACCTAAACCAGAGAAGAAGAATAGCACGGAAGGTCTTTAGCAGACAGAAAGATCATTAGCCCCCTACCCCAGAGCATCCCCTTTTAAGACATTCATTTTTGTAATCCAAATGAGACTGTATGTCAAAAAGCAGTGAGCAGGAGTAAGCTGGGTTCCCTAGGCCAGAGGTGCCTAAGGGAAAGGAATCAGCTTAGCAAAAACAAATCCAGATGGCTTAATCAAGGGAGTGCTGCCATGTGTTCAGAGGGCAACTTGAAAAATATCTGATCACCAGCCAATCTGACCTTGGGCAACATTCCTTCCCAACCCCAAGCAGGGCAATTATCTACATCTTGACTAGGAATGGCAAAACTTCCTGAAACAATATCCTCTTAGCCTCCTGACACTATTATCTTTGCTATATATTTTGTCTCAAATTGTTGTAAGTATTTCCAATACTTCCGGGGAGAAAATAAATTAAAATAAACCAACAAGGGAAGAGACCAACCCATCCCAACCCAGGGTATAGATTTTGGTAGAAATGTATTTGTCTTCATTTTAGACCTAATGTGGGCCCCCAGAAGCACACGGAGGTGGTAAAAAAAATACTTCCCAAGCAACACCACTTGGGATGAATACTGTAGCAGCAATTTGATACAAAGATATCCCTGAGAAAGATGAGCTAAAACTTGCCTCTGTCTTTCTAATATGTGGTTATACTGGTCTAGCTATTATACCTTTCAGTATTCTGGTACTGTTTTTTATTTGGTTAGGTTTAAAAAATATGTAACATAATACTTTTGCAAATATTTTGGACCTAATAAGGTATGAAACTTGCACCTCCACCACAGAGCTTGAAGGTATCCTGTGATTAGTTACCACTCCCATTAAATAAAGCATAACTCTATTACATTACAATGGTAACTTAATGAGAGAGTGTAGACTCACTACGTAATGGAGGAGGAATTGGGTCAAGTGTTTGTTTATGATTTCATATGCTGTTGCTTTGTTCTCTGGTAGTGGTGGTGGTGGTGGTGATGATGATGGTGGTGGTGGTGATGATGATGATGATGATGATGATGATGATGATGATGATAATAATAATAATAATAATAATAATAATAATAATAATAATAATAATAATAATAATAATGATGATGATGATGATGATGATGATGATGATGATGATGATGATGATGATGATGATGATGATGATGTGTCAGAGATTACTCTGGGTTGAAAGGATCTTTGCTGGAAAAACTCCACACAGGGGCACCTGAAAGAGGCTCTTTTCATGTCCCCAAGTGATACCCTTGGGTATCAAAACCTGACTTTCCAGTCTCCCAGCTCAGTGCCTTAGAGTGTAATTGCTATTGCTATGAGGCATCAATAGCTCTGTTTAGGCAATTTTTGAAGAGATAGCCATGTTAGTCAGTCTCAGCTGGCCTAATAGCTCAATGGTGTAGAGGTTGGAAGTTCAATTCCCCACTGTGTCTCCTGGGAGAAGAACTAACCTGTGCAGTCATGACTAAACTGCACAGTCCCAGGGCACCCAAGAAGAAGGGAATGGTAAACCACTTCTGTGTACTCGCTACCTAGAAAGGTTGCCATAAGTCAGACTGACTTGATATATATACTACAAATTATTACAGCCAGGAATAAAAATAAAAGAGTTATAACATATGAAGGACTATCAGATTTATTTCAGTACAAGCCTTCATAAATTACATTCCATTTCCTTAGGCACAAGAAGCCTCATAGTTAGGCCACAGTTTATACACACAGTGTATGTGCTAGAAGAGTAGGGATCAAGTGAGGTGAGGAAAAGAGGATGACAATTACAATGGTAATATGATTTCAAAATGACAATGGCATTATTAAGACAAATAATATGAAGCCTTGGGTAAGCTTAATGATCTTAGAGTGGGCCTAGAGTCAATGGTATGAGGAGGAAAATTGTAAACCTCTTCTGGGTACTTTACGTATAAAAAACCTTGGAAAGCATCAGTATAAGTCAGAATCAATATGATGGCATGTTATTGTTATTATTATTATTAACTGACAAGTCAAAGTGCTGATTACTTCCTGTAATCAACAGTCAGGTGGTTTTGAGGGATGAAGTTGGGTTGAAGTTAGAATTAAGGCAAGGAGTAACACCTGTTCAAACCAATGAATGTTGATAACTCTAATAGATAAATATGTGCTAATAATCCTAAATTCTCATTTAATTTGATGTGCATTAGAGTCTGCAAATATGGTTTCACTTTATCGCTGTCTCTTGTAACTTCTGGTATAATTATTTTTCTCTGCAACAGTTATTCTGAGTTATGTAACAGAGTGTACTAGGAATCTGAAATGTTCTGAAACTGGCATGTATGTGTGCTACCGTTTCTGATGTCAGATTTGTGGCCATATCTTCCCATGTTTGACCCATGTGTTATGAAAAGGGGATGGCTGGCAAAAGAAGTGACAGATCACAATATTATGAATAAATGAACAAACCTCTGATGTAGTGAGTGACATTTTTAAGGGCCACAATATAATTGCCCCTTTAAAAACTCTATCACAGTTAACATCTAGGTTTATAAACCATTGATAAGATGATTGAGTGGTTTTAGCTGGGAACAATGGGTGACTTACAGTGGTGCCCTGTCCTTTTCTCCTCTGTATTACGTTTTTTCTGTCTACTCATCTTACTCTGCCAATTTATTATCCACTTTGTTGAACAGGTATAGTAGTCACATTCATGTAAATGGTAGTGTGAAAGTTATTGAGCTTCTGGTGGGATTTTTCAAGTGATTCTTTTAAATGTGCTGAGATAATAAATGCATCAATGCATCACAGAGGAAAGGCTTTAAGGCACAGAAGACAAGAATATATTGATCTAGGCTTAATTTTTTTAATAATGTGGTGGCATACATAGCTGTGCTGTTGATCTGGTTGTTGCTGTTACGTGCCATCAAGTCAGATCTGTCTTATAATGATCTTAATAGGGCTATCAAAGTATGTGATATGCTGGTACTTAAGGAATATTTTTATCAGTTTCACATGCTCAGTTTTGATTCCATGGCTGAAAGGGGTTCAAACCCACTCTATCCACTACATCAAATTAGGTATCTCAAATAGATAGCTTCTTCTTTGCCTTGACTTGGAGTCAAGCTTTCATTTGCTGTGGCAACAATATAGAGTATTAACCTGCATATGATTATGGCAAATTATTTGGGAACTGGAAATGCATAGTATTGACAAAGACAAAGTAGTTGTGTATGAATACAGTAATACCTCGGATAACGCTAAGACTTGGTTCCAAAAGTCTTGGTGTTATCCAATTTTTAGTGTTATCCGATGCATGTTAAAATCCTATGAGATGGTTTGGATAACGTTAAAGCTCCATAGACATACATTGTAACCACACAGGCTTTAGCGGTTTTTATCCAATCCATCCCATAGGACTTTAATGTTATTCAATCAAATTCTCCTCCCCAGATTACTTAACGTTATGCGATTTTAGCGTTATCCGAGGTAAACGTTATCCGAGGTATTACTGTACATAATTTAGTGGCTAGATATGCTGTGGTCTCATTCAGCACAGTACTCTGGATAGTTTGTAGCCAATCTATGTGTAGGATATTAGGGGGTAACACACTTTTATTCAAGTGTCAAATAGCAAAGATGAAGCTAAAGTACTTTGGACATCAAATGAGAAGAGAGGATTCACTTGAGAAAGCCTTCATGCTGGGAAAGGTGGAGGGCAAAAGAAGGGGGTTGCCAAAAATGAGATGGATAGATAGTATTGTAGATGCAATGGGCACAGAGCTGGGGGGGTGAGGAGGATGGTGGAGGACAGGGGTCGGAATTGACTGTGCAACTGAACAACAACAGCAAATTCAAGTGTGATTGCGTCTGGTGTTGTGAAGATGATCAGAAAGGAGTATTTCGCCAGACACGTCTCCATTTTTGCCTTAGCCTTGTGGCAGGGGTTAGTCTCAACAGGAAAGATTTGCAAGCAAACCCCCCCTCCCCCCAGGATTCTTACTCAAGTAGAGCACAATATTAATCATGCTTCTACAAGGCTAATTAGGTGAATGGGAGGAGAGTAAAGATTAGAATCCTGGCCTGGTTTAAGATAAATATTGTTCCATAAATTTGTTTGTCAGTCTGAGACTGATTTTTGCACATTTCTGAAAAAAAAAAGCACATTGTTGGAAAATGTGATCATGTTGTCACCTTCCTGCATGAAACATCAAGTGTTGTCACATTGGACAGGTCACTGCTCTCATTTTGGTGAATCATTTGTCCTATATGTAAATGTTTAGAGTTAAGGCATTAATGTTGTGATGACATGTTTTTCCACAAAATGCAGAAAGGACTATGATTTTCAAAAAGCATCTGCACTACTTTTTCTTGACCTGGAAGTAGGAACTCTTGAGAGAGCTCATTTTCTCCCACTTTCCTCTGAAGCAATTTGGGGTGTTCCCTTTTATTCTAGCTGCAAGCCTGTGACAGCAGAGAATGTCATATTACCTACATGGTAAGGCACTTTCTTGAAGATTGAATAGAAATGTAATTAATTAATCAATACAACTGAACTGCATATAATTAAAAAATATACCTTAGCCATTTGAACAAACCTGTCAGTATTACATAAAATGTGCAAATTGGCACATAAATAATGTGCCACTCCAAAACTGTACAAATGTTAACACAGAACCTCCTTCCCCCCACATAAAGTCTCACAACCTAATCCAAACCAAGGACAGATGACACGTAGGTAGGATTTGCAACAAATTGGATTTGAGAGATGAAACATCCCTAGCACATGAAAAACAGTTTCTCCCAACATTTTTATAACACCCATTCCTTCAAACTTTGAAATAGGTATAGAGGAAAAAATGTTATTCTATTGCCTTACCTGTTTGGTTTAACTAGATTGCAAAAATAACAGAATAGGATTCAGGTCTGAGGCTATTTACATTTAAGGTATTGGGAACACCAACTTCCAAGCTGCATCTTATGAGGTGACTTGGGGTCACAAAATGAAAGTTCATTTTTTAAAAGAAAAGATACAGAAAGCTATTTAACAAATTAAATGCAACTTTCCAATCCAGTGATGCTTCAGGTAGCAATTCTTTTTTATGAAAAATTACTAACAGTAGTATTAGGAAGATATTAATGGCAAAAATGAGTCATATATAAAAAGCAATTTCTTCCCAAGGACCAGCTATAAAATGCGTGCCTTTGGCTTTTTGCTTACCCTTTGAACTGCATGCAGTGGTATTGCTGACTGATCTAGTTACCTTGAGACACCATTTTGTGCCCATCAGGTTTTCATGCAATTATCCTTTTAGACTGAGCAGTAACATAAATCATTTTCATTTTGTGTGAGATGTTGACGTTTATTGATTTAATGTTCTCAAGGAATCTTTCAGGAAAACACAAAAATCAAATGGCTAGATATTAAGAGATAACATCTTAACAAGAATGGATAAGTAGTTGTTAGGAGGTTTCTCAGAGCTTAATGAGGCCAACTGTTCCAAAGATACACAAGATCATTGTGACAATTCTTTGTGTTGTTTTATTCTTTGGAAGACTGTAATAGGACTTTGTATGTAAAACTTAAACTCAAAGAGAATAAAGAACACAAAGTCATTGGGTTTTATTTAGACCAGTGGTTCCCAAAGTGGGGCACATGCCCCACAGTGGGACTTCAATTCCCAGAAGCCTAAGTCAGTGAATTGGCTGATCAGTGCTTTGGGAATTGAAGTCCAAAAACCAAAGTTTGGTAAATAGTGATTTAGATTTCTCTCTCTCTCTCTCACACACACACACAGACACACAATACACACAAATGCTGGGCTAGGGCTCAGGAAACCTGGTCTAAAATCCCATTTACCCTTGAAACTAATTTGAGGATCTTAACAGCAATCATCGTAACCATCGTAACAAAAAGGGAGGGGAGGGATCATGTACACCTACCTGAGCTCTTTGGAGGAAAACTGTGCTAAACTGCAAGAAATGCAGTAATAAAGCAAACGATGGTTAGGCTTGCTAGAAAGAGACAGAGAGATGAACATGAAGTCTTTTTTGTTTCTTTCTTTAATTGCTCTTTTCTCAAGCACTTGGGGAAACATAAAAAGGAGACTAAAATCTTAACTAAATATACTGGTATTAGTAACAGCTAAATTGACTTGCACAAAAAGGCTTTTGTTTTCAGAAAGAGAGGAGCAGGGGAAGAGTAACAGGAATGAATACGAAAGAACATATGACCCACATGAACCTGGGAAGTCTGAGTTTGCTGAAGTGAACCCAAACATGTAGTTTGATATTTGAGGGCAGGAAGTACAATCACTGCTGAAATTATGCTGAAGGCTCCTGGGGCTTGGACTCTGTAGCTACATGGAGTGACACGGTAACCCTAGAGAAAGTTTTTCTATCTCTTCCCAGGGCACAAGCCATGCTCCACAGACACTTCATACTGAGTATCCATCAACTTGTATTCATTAGTTACTTCTCAGAAATTTGAAGTCTTCACTACGCAACCGATGTCAAAATCAAGTATACGACCTGCCAAGCTCACCAGTTTCCTATTAGCTCTCCCAAACCGCAGTAATTCTGAGCACATCATTTTAACACAGCAGGAAGGAGGAAATTGGATTTCTATTATGTTCCTTGCCAAAGACCATGCAGACAATTCACCTCTTTGCACATGGAGTCACTGTTTGGGAGATGAATTGCATTAAAGTTGAGTTCATAAAGGGCAATGCCGGATTACAGCTCCATATTTATATTCAAAACTCCAGTGCTTTAAATGACTCAAATAAGCACAATCTTGACATTTGAAATAATTATTTAGCCTGTGATATTTAAAAAATGCAGTAAATCAAACACTGCAACCGTTTTTCTTCTTTGCCAAATTATTTTGCTTTGAGACTTTAAACGTATGTTGCTACACAAGAGATAGCAATGTTTATTAATGTTAGAGACAATTAAAACTTGGTGTAAGAATGAATTTAGAGTGGAAGGAACAACATCAAGCTTGTTTCTGGGTCTCTGCTCAAGCATTGAAAAGCTAAATCAACCTGTATCAAGTTGAACAACAAAACGATCTGCATTTTAAATTTAGTGTTTTGCTGAAAAATAGGTATTTTTCCTAACTATTTTATTGCCCTGCAAAATATACCATATTTTACATTTCTTTTTTAAAGGAGGATGTGAAATGTTTTGTTAAGAGAAAGTGCTCCTGGGGTACACATATTGCACATGTGCAAACAAACTGCTACAGAGTGTGTCGACTTAAAGCCTGAGAAATTGTCTCTAGATTCCTCTCTTTTTCAAGAGACAAAACTTTTCCTGGATGGACCTTAACAACATCCAGATAAGGTAGTACAAACCCAAATAATGAAAATTACATAGTTTTAAATACCTTGGTCTCAAGGTACCTTTTCAAGGCGCATCAACCCTTATTACTCCAAAGACAACATCTTGGTAACCTGACACTTAAGATGCTGGGATAGCAGTAATCTAGGACTGAAACTAGGAATTTCTGTCAGTTGCAATTTCTTCTGCAGCTTTTTACAGCTTCAAAATTTCCCCATCCCAGATATGAATTTTTTTTGGTAAATTTTGGACAATATTTTAAGAATTGAATTGAAATTACATTTTTCGGCCGTTGCATACTCCAGATTCAACCACTACAAACATTCCAATAGGTACATTTTCCAGGAGTAAAAAAAAAAGAATGAAATAGATAGCCCTATTTCAGCACTAACAAGGTAAAATATAACAGAATCCAGAATATTGATGTGCTGAAGCTAAAAACTCAAAGCATTTGGCATGGTTGTGCAAATCTGTCAAGGTTTGTTTTTTTTACACATTATTTTTTTAACACTTCAGGTTTTTTTCTATTCCCAATATGAAGTAATGCATGAATTCAGGTAAATTATTATCAATAACAAACTCACTGAAATTATTTCTCATCCCTATTTAAGATAGTGTTTGTAACAGGATGGATGTTTGTTCTTTAGTTGGTGATTTTCCTTTACTTCCCAATCCCATTACCTTTTCTTCTTTTTATATTAACAGCATCTTCATCAGGCATGGCTACCCAAAGAGAGCATTAAGGACATGTCAAGTTAAGTGAAAGTTAGAAAGAAACTTAGGAGCCTTGAGAAGCTACAAAACTGGAGCAAACGATTCTTAAGGATCTTTTTAAACAATCAAAACTTGCAGCCTTGGCAAACATTTGCTCAAATGTTCCCTTTTCATGTAGAAAACTGTTACCTTTAAAATCTGGGAAAATCAGCACAACTCTCCCAAAATCTCAAGTATTCAGGTTTACCAAGTAAGGACAGCCACAGCATGCAAGATCAGCGTGCATTAGGCTGCCATGCTTCTAGAAGGTACAAATTCACTCCAGAATACCAGTCAGGTGTGAGATCCATTATTATTCACACCATAGCAAAGAATGATCCAAATAATAAAATAGTCAACTTTTTTTTAGAAAAAATAGCAGCCTAACTTAAAAGCAAGCCACAGGAATAACTCAGAATCTTAGCCAAAGAGAATGTAACATTTAAAACCAAGAAATAATGTCCTAAAGTCTATGATAAATGTATGGATAAAGTTGAAAGATAAATTGGCACCAAACACCTCTCCAATATTAGAGTTGTAAGATCTTAAAACATTTCCAGTTAAAAATTTAGAATTATTAAAAAATATTATGTATAAATATGATATAATTTTACTAAAAGATTGGCTGGATCGAATTGAGAATGAAGAAACAAAAAAAGAAATTTATAAGGAATTAAAGTTGAACTGGCTTCAGGTACTAACGTTGGATAAGTGGAATAAACAATATAAAAAGAAATTACAGCCAATAAGGCAGTTGACAGATTTCGAGGAGATGGTATATAAAATAAGAAAAGGTTCAATGGGGATTAAAGGAATAGTAAGTAAATTATATAAAATGATAAAAAATATGGATGAATCCCAGGACACCCTTAAAAGAATGTGGGAATCGGATTTGAGTATTATTATTACAGATAAGAATTGGAAGAAAAAATGGAAAAGTAGGATGATGCGAAATCTGTCTACAAAAGTTAAAGAACACAACTACAAGATGTTGTGGCGCTGGTATATGACGCCAGTTCGGTTAAATCAAATAAATAGTAGCAACTCAAAAAAATGTTGGAGGTGTCATCAGGAAATTGGGACATACAAACATATGTGGTGGGATTGTAAAATTATTTCCAATTTCTGGCATAAAATGGAACAAGAATTAGAAGAAATTTTAAATATCCGCTTAAAGTTGAATGAAAAAATTGTTTTATTAACGGACTTAGAGGAATTGAATCTAGAGGAAAATATAAAAGAGTTATTGTCTATCTTCTTGACATTGGCGAGACAACAAGTAGCCAGAAATTGGAAAGGTGATATGAATTTAGAAATTGGTAAATGGTATGTTGATGTTTGGGATATGGCATTAAATGAAAAACTTACATGGGAATTAAATATAAAAAGGGGGTTAATAAAACAAAATAGATTTTGGGACATTTGGAAACCTTTTTTGCAACACACATTGATGGATAATAAAGGAGAAAAACCTGCTCCGAATACAATGTATTTTTGGCAGAATGATTGAGTTGTAAAAGGAGTGGCTGGTAGACTCAAGGACTATAGTGCACTGGGTGGTAGGTACGATGTACAAAATAATAAAGTTGTAATATTGTGGTTAAAGAGGAGAGTGGATATAAAGGTGAAATTATACAGTATAGTAAATGTATAGAAAATAACTAAAGTAATGTCCAACTACATTATATTGATATGTATTTTTTTTCTCTTCCTCCTCTTATTTTTTAACGCTGTAGGTTGTACGTGGGAACTACTTTTTTGTATGTAATTGTTTCTTTTATGTTTTGTAGATTGTTTTGTTAGTTTGTTTTAATATTGTAAAAACTTTAAAAAAAGAGAATGTAACATTAACCTAAAAAAAAGATAATTACATTGGATCAAATCTGGGATCACAGTCATGTTACAGTTAGAGAATAATTTGTAATTAAGAATGATTAAAGTCAGCTTAATTATATCTGCATATCTTAAATTTATATCTTTAAAATAAAATAAAAACTTTGCATGGAAGTTTGGACTTACATATTAGCGTTCCTCAGTGTTAGAATATAATCATTCAATAGTTCTTCTTCTTCTGCCATGTCTAGGGCAGATGTAAAACTGCCAAAATGAAGCCACCTTTTGACGAGTTCATTCCACAATTCCTTTCTCCTGACCTAGTGTAAGAAAGTGTAGCCAGCACAAGGTGGCCGTTGCCCATGGTACGCCCAACTGTGGTTCAAAAATACAACAATCTTTGAGGAGGCTCTTTCTGGATACCCCAGAGAATCAGTGTGGTGTAGTGAATAGAATGTCAGACTTGGACTCATGAGACATAGGTTCAAATCCCTGATGACCATGAAAATCCATTGTGGAATGTGAATTGTAAATCCACAATTGTGCTCAGTCTAGAATACAGTGACATGTTATATGCTACAAATATACATATGTGTATTTTTCTTTAATTTGTGATAAGTTACGAAGCAAGACCTTTCCAATCCACCCCATTTGACTCATTGTTTGGGATATCTCCTAGGATTCCATTTCCCTGCTCCAAATAATCATATTAAAATATAAAACTGAAAAAAAAATGATGTTGTGTGTATTATGCAACTGAAAATGTGTAGCTATGTATTTCATGCACACACAGCTCTCTTCTTTCCCTCTCCTCTCCTCAGGCTACCATTATTAGCCTGTAGGAATGGCCTGGACAATTCCAGTGTCCCTCATCTCTCAGTGTTCAACAGTTCAGGGAGGTGCTGACTGAGCTGCATCAAGCCCAGGGCAGTCTTGACTGGCCAAGGCCCAGGATGAACCCATAGAATTTTGTTTTAAGGGTGTACAGGATCAGAGGGTCTTGGGAAATGAATTCTATTCCTAGAATAATAACAGTCCCATGTGGCTTAAGTGTGAAGGCTTAAGTGTGAAGGCTCTGTTCTTGCTACTCTTGCTCTTTGAGAGAAGAAACTCGTGGAACACTGTGAGGTGGTATGGGACACATCTGTCTGTCTCAATTTTTCCCATGTTCATTTTTAAATCACAAATTATTAATGTCCCCCATTTTCAAGGGTCAAATTCAATGGTGGAAGCTATAAATAGGGTCATATGGTACATGATTGACATTACTATTTCAAATGAGGAACTAGTCAGAGAAACAAGTGGTGGCATTGCAAATATTGTTGAATATAAAGGCAATATTGGCAAAGCTAAAATCTTAGAACATTCTGACTGGATGTATGAATTTCTTCAGCATTGGATTTTTCCTCCAACAATTAATCCCATTTTTTCTTATTGTATTTCTGAAGAATTCTGAACATTTTGGAAAATGCATTTAAAAAATAAACCAAATTGAACTCTCACACATCCTGAATTCCAACCAAACTCAGCAGACGTTGGTTGTGAATCCTTGTGATTAGGATTCCTAACTGTTCAAGTTTTGGAAGTACACAAGAACCATAATTGTGTTCAGCCAAATATAAAGTTTTTCTTCTGTGTTTTTCATTGCTAGTAGGAGGTTGGCACATAAAGCCCCATGGACTGCCTCTATAAATGTACTTGCAACTGCTTCAAAAGAGCTAACATGTTGTTTGATTTTAACCTTAGATATGTCAATAGGCTTTTTTTTTTTTGGGGGGGGGATTGTTTGGATGTCTATTTATGAAATTTAAATCTACCATAAATGGACATATGCAAGATAATATTGGCAGCACTTCTGTGCAGTGGATGTTTTGGCAGCCTACATAATGCAACAAAACAAGGAGGGTGAAGTAATCTTCATCCTTGAGCTTTCTTCTATTTATAATATTTAGTTTTTAGAGATTACTATTATGATCATTAAATCAATTTCAAAAAGTGCTGTGCTGGCTAATCATTATAACATCAAAAAACCCTTGAGTATATATTTCCACTGGGGTCCGATCCAAACCTGAGAGTTGTTCCAGAAGTCGGGAGTAATTCCAACAGAGTTTCTGGATCTTCTGCTACAGTTTGTAGTTTGCTTCTTAATTTGTGCCTGTTATGTGGGTGAAATCATTTTTTATTATTATTATTATTTATTAAATTTAATACCCCGCCCCAATCGGGAGGACCCAACTCTGGGCGGCTTACATCCAAAGTAAAAACAAAAATAAAACCCAACACTAAAACGTCAGAGTTAAAACCATCAGAAGTTAAAAACAACACAGGGCTATATTCCAATGTTCCCAGAATCATTTCTGTTTTAGAGAATGTGCTGGTTTTCAGCTGAGGTTGTTTGGTAGTGATAAATCCATAGTTCTGTCTTGTTTTAAATATTTAAACTTTTTATTAACAAATTTATACACTAGTTTATGTAGCATTTGCTCTTTATTTGGGTGAACTGATTATTATTCAGTTTTTCTAGTCAAAGATGCCATATCTGAAAACAGTGAAATTAAGCTAACCATGAATAAGCTTTTAAAAACATGCATTTACATGTTACATTTAATGTGATACTTGCGCATCTACCAGGTATGATTATTAGTTCTACTGCAGAGTCCAGAACTTGAACCTATATTCAAATTTTTGAAATTTCATCTTTCTCTCCTCACTCCTATGTGTTTTCTTGACCACTGAACTTGATTAAAAATTCCTTGAGAACTTTTCAGAATGCACACTATTGTGGAACTCAAGTTAGTCCTTAAAAAGGGCATTACCTACCTGGAAATTTTGGGTGGTGATGGTGGAAATGGCTATCTCTGTTCATATGTTGTATTTTACAACTTACCTGTAAGTGCATTCTTCAGTGAAGTACAATTGTATTTATTCATTCATTAATTTCACAGACAACTTCAGTAAAGATGGAAGGCTATTTATTATTTATAGAAGGTTTCCTCTGCCATGCCTGTTTCCCTTGAGAGTGAAAATCATTCCAAGTGTCAGGAAATAAATAAATAAGCATCAAGTGATTAGGAAGGGTTGGAGGAAGTATCAAAGCAGGACACTTTGATTACTTGCTATAGTCTCGGCATCTATAATCTTGTGGCTGCCATTTATTTTTATTCTCATTTTCTTTCTTCCTCTTTCTGTCCAAGTGAAGGTTATATTTTTCTATAATTACCAGAAGCAAATGTTTCTCTGGGAGTACATGCAATGATTAATCACACATTTTTATTATGGTAGTGGGTTTTCTTTTCTTACATCCTGTTTTTCTATATAACTTTCAATTCCCTGTATCTTATAGAAGCAGTATAAAATAGTTTGCAGTGACGAGAAAGCATTTGTATGAGAGAAAGAAAGCAATTAGTTTCTTGAGTTGAGAGTGAAGAAAAGAGAGATGGTTAGAACTTTTGGTGGCATTTCTGAGGTCTGTCTCACTCCATTAATGTGGATGTGTAATCTCTATTAAAATGAAAGGAAGACCATCTAAGGAACAAAAAAATGATCCCTGGTATACACAAAAGAGAAAGAAATTATTTCCTTCATTTCTAAAAGCTCAAATGCTGAGTGAGTCACTCAGGTCATTAAAACTGAAGCCATCAGTAAAAATCTAAAATGGAAATATAGAAACAAGCAGTGATTCAGGGTATCTAGGACTGCTGTCGGCGTGAAGCAAGCTGCCAAGAACTGAGGTTTGGGATGTATTTGGCAATGGGTCTATGGTTATGACTTCCAGCCATAGGCCTTAAATCAAAACAAAATGTCAGTAGCCAAGATGGTCTCATTGTGCAACCAAAATGGCAACTAGTGATTAGTGGGTGATTCGGTCTTCTTCTCATGGGGCTGGGTATATTTCAAAGGGACCACAATACGTGAAAAATGCTGAATGTGATTATAATCTGCAGAGCTGATCCTTCAGCCCTTTCTGCTACCAAGTGGTTCCATACTGTGAACCTGGAGCCTATGGAATCTCCAGTGGAAATTACAATTACTGTCAGGATTCTGTATGACAAGGCCAAGACTGTTTAATCTGATCAGATTCCCAAACATTGTGGTTTTGAATGGAAGGCTGAGATATGTTTCTCTGAATTGTTAAAAGAAACCTGGTCCATCAAATCCAAGGATTCAATGTGAAAAAGGCATATCAGAAAACAAAAACAAAAAAGTAATAAACCAAAATAAAAACACTGTAGCAATTTAAAGACTAACTGCTATTTTTTTTTAATTGTTAGCTTTCGTGGATCAAGTCCACTTCTTCAGACAAGGAGTGAAACTTTCAGGCATGGTTTATATATACCAAATGAGGAGTCTAGATGTTAAAGAGGAAGCTGGATGTGCTCTAGCAAAATGACAGACAAGCAAGCATAACAATCAGTGATGGGATGTCCCCGGTTCCATACGGTTCCCTGGAACCGTTAGGAACAATCCCGGAGGGTTCTCCGGGAGGTTAGTCAACTTTTGAGGCGTCCGGTTCCGGACGCCTCACTGAAAGAATTTTTTTAAAAAAAAATAGGAGCAAAAATGGCTCCAATTGACTGTGCATGCGCAGAAGCTCAATCTGATGTATTGTGCATGCGTCAGATTGAGTTTCTGCGCATGTGCAGTCAATTGGAGCCATTTTGGCTCCAATTTTTATTTTTTTTCTTTCGGCATCGGAGCTGCACCTTTTCAGGGCAGCTCCGGCGGAGGCGGCGGCACCAGCCCTCAGTTCCTCAGCCAGCGCGCCTTCCAAAGACCCCTCCCCAGCCTGCCTGCCCCCCTTGGGCGGCCCTGCCCAGGTGCGGCAGCAGCATTGCTCACCGCGGTAGCGCTCCAGCCCCGGCCTGGGACGCCTCCTCCTTGAGCAGCTTGGAGATCCCATTAGCCGGACTGGGCTGGCTGGACCGGGCGCCTGTTGGGAGGAAGGACAGCATGGAAGGACTGGCTGGGCAGAAGCCTTTTCAGCCCGGCTGCGGCTATGGCGGCGGCTGTAGGCGGTGGCGCCTGCCGCGTTCGGAGGAGGAGGTAAGTGAGGGTTTTGTATTTGGGGTGGGTGGGCGAGTTATTTGTGTTTTGGGCGGGTGGTTGTATTTTTGTTTAATTTTTATTTTATTTATTTATTTATTTTATTTATTCAAGTTATTTACGGGTTTGTGATGGTTGGGTGGTTGAGTTGAGGTTGTGTGTGTGTGTGTTATTTTTTATTATTATTATTATTATTATTAGCCCCGCCCACAACATCATGACGTCATGACGTCAGCTCTGCCCATGACGTCATGACGTCATGACATTGGCCACGCCCATGACGTCAGTGACGTCATGGCGTGGTAGTAGATTTTTTGTCATCCCATCACTGATAACAATACAGTTTCCTACAGCTATCAGTAACAATAGATTATTCAGATTAGTTTTGAATGTCTCCCTTTCAATCTCAAAGGTGTGGAGTAAAGCCCTTTCTGGTTTCTGATTAACCTCTTACTTGTATATTAGAAAACAAACAAAAACACTGTAGCACTTACTGTTACTTGGTTACTCCCTGTTCCGTTTGAGTCAAAGTTGAGGTCTGAAGAAAGATTAACAGTTGAAGCCCAAACCAAGGACCTAAGAAATGATGACAATGATGACGACGGCGACGGCGACTACTACTGCCATTTTTTTCCTGTGTGTTTTGAGCTACTAACAAGCAGTCTGGGTAACTATCAATGTCAAATATCTATACATGTCTGCGTTAAAAATTAGAGAGCCTTCCTGCCCCCACTGATATGCTAGTCACTTGGTATCACTCAATTGTCTCATACTCTTCTGCCCCTAAGAATGAAAATTGTACTGTTATTATGATAGATGAATCTTCATTTCACTGCAATCAGATTCCGCTTGCTTAATCAATGCTTTTGTGTGATAAAAGAAGAACTTCAGACATCCTGTCTACACTTGTCTCTTTTCCATTAACTATATATTAATGGAGGAGACTTTTAAAAGTTATAGGCATATATCATCAGAGGAGATGTCAGAATCAACCAAATTAGACAATAATCAATGTAAAGTAATTGATGACAGTTCTCAAGTAAAATTACAGTGCATAGCAAAAGAGTAATTTTTAAAATTAGAAGTGCAAAGAGGATGCAAAGGCATAAAGTGATGCACAGAAAAAGATGGCTTTGGAATGAAATTTCAATGTATAACATGAATAGAACTGTGATAAATTTTGAAGGAATGAAAGTCGGTAACACTAAAAGACAAGCTGGGAATTTCTTGCCCATCTATTCTCATCTGCACAATGAAGAAACTCTAGTGACTGAGCAGTAGAAAAGTGCAGTAAATTAACTCTTTCTGGAATGTTTGATTCATTCAGTGTATTTTTGTCCTGCTCTTTAAGGCTATGTATTTGTTTGTGTAGATCATAAATAAATAATACAATAAAATCCACAATAAAATTGCTGATCCACTATATTATTTAGATTTACTGTAAATCCAAACATTAAGACTGGAGCCCTTATAAGATAGAAAACTATTAAATTTGTGTTTGAATATAGGGTTAAAAATAGTCTTTCCAATGTTCAGAAAGAATAATAAAGTTGTTATCATTCATTTATGATTAACAGGATTATATATGTCTCCATAAATGTAAATCTCTTGGTTTTGCTGCAACCTATCCTCAAATAAATAGGTATAGGACTGCTGACTTAAAAAAATCCTGTAAACTGCTTTTCAGCATTAATTTACCTGGAAGTAGGCTGTGATTGCATTGTTAATTAGCACTAGAGAACAGTCAGAATTTTAGAGGATCAACAGTACCAACCCATACTTTCTATTGAGAAGAAACTTATATTTTGTTCAACATGTGCTCCCAAAGTTGATGGATTAAGATTTGTAACCTAGCTGATTAATTAACTGATTTGTTTTACATATGTTAAATTCTTAGAAAGGAGATTCCAAGGAATGCAGTAATTATAGGGCCATTGCTTGATTGCAGTGTTTCCCAACCTTTGGTTTTGGGACTTAAATTAAAAAATTAAATTAAATTTATTAAATTTATTACCCCGCCCCAATCGGGAGACCCGACTCTGGGTGGCTTACATCACGATAAAAACAAAAGATAAAAGATAAAAACATAGAAAAATCGTAAAAGTTTAAAAAGTTGTCAAAAGTTGACTTCATTTCCCAGAAGCCTAAGTCAATTCCCCAAAGCACTGATCAGCCAATGTACTGACTTGAACTTCTGGAAATTGAAGTTGCCCTGTGGTGCATGGGCCCCAAGTTGGAAAACACTGCTCTAATGGCTTCTGGCTTATGTGTTTAGAGAAATGCCTGATGTTCAAGATGAATTCTGAAAAGGAAGAAACACTCAAGGTCATAGTACAAATATTTGATAGTTGCTGGAATGTACTGAATAATTTTAGATCAGTCTGTGCCTTATAATCTACAAGCGTTTGGCTGTGTGGATCATGAGAATCTATGGGTTGTTCTGAAACAAATCGGTGTGTCTTAGCATTTGTTTGTCCTTATGTGTAACCTGTACTGTAAAAAAGACACCACTATTAGGACAGAATAGGGAGAGAGGAAATGGTTTCCTATTGGCAATTGTAAAGACAAGGGTGCATTTTAACTCCCTCTTGTTTAGTCTGTATGTGGAAGATATCATACAGAAAGCCAGATGAGATTGAATTGAAGGAAGAGAAGAAATTGATATTACACCCAGAGGCAAACTGGAAGCCAGTGCAGCAATCTCAGCAGCGATGAGGCATGGGCATAACGCCCACATCCCAACACTACTTATGCAGCCACATTCTGGACCAGCTGTAGCCTCTGAATGGTCACCAAGGGCAGCCTCATGTAGAGTGCATTACAGTAGTCAAGTCTGGAGGTGACTAAGGCATGTGTGACCATGAGCAAGGAGTCCCGGTCTAGGAACTGCCATAGCTGGCGAATCACATGAAGTTGTGCAAAGGCCCTCCTGGCCACGACTGCCACCTGCTCTTCAAGCAGTAGTCGTGAGTCCAAGAGGACCCCCAGATTACGCACTGTCCCATCTAGAACCAAAGATGGTAGCTCCCGAGTTAACACAGGGCCCCTGACCCACAACCACTCAGTCTTGCCAGGATTCAGCTGAAGCCCGTTGTCCCCCATCCAGACCCTGACAGCCTCCAGGCACCTGGAAAGGACTTCCACTGCATCGCTAGTGTTCCCACAGGCAGAGATATACAATTGGGTATCATCTGCATACTGATGATACCTCACCCCATGGGAACAGATGATCTCACCCAATGGTTTCATGTAGATATTAAATAGGAGAGGTGAGAGCACAGAGTCCTGAGGCACCAGTATTGGAGCAGCTAGGGCTGGACATCTCACCATCAAACCACACCGACTGGGACCGGCCCTTCAGAAATTAGGAAAACCAGGCCAACACTGTGCCCTGGATCCCCAATCCTCGGAGCCTTCCCAGAAGGATACTGTGGTCGACAGTATCGAATGCCGCTGAGAGGTCAAGAAGAGCCAGGACGGAGGAATATCCACCATCCCACTCCCTCCAAAGATCATCCACCAGTGCGACCAATGCAGTTTCCGTACCATATCCAGGCCTGAACACTGACTGAAAAGGGTCCAGATAATCCGCTTCATCTAGGATCTCCTGTAGCCGCCATGCTACTGCCTTTTCCAATACTTTACCCAAAAAGGGTAAGTTGGATATAGGTCAAAAATTGGCCACTAAAATACCAATGCTGAAAACAACCAGGCAACCAGCCAGGCAACCAGCCAAACAGAAAATAAGATTGTCTACTCTTCACCTCCCTTTCACAGCAATATACCTTGGTCTCAACTTCTTACACTGTTTTAATATTCATATTTCTTCTCTCGTTTCATATAACACTAATGTAGAAATATTTCTGCTGTTCTGCTGTTCTGGTAGTATAAAGAAAAGGCCAGCTCTCATAGTTCAATATCTCTGTTAGAGCAGGCAAAAAACCACCAGCTATTTCTTGAATGGCTTTTGAAGTTCCTTGCATATTTAATCAAAATTCACATTCTTGCCTTGCCCACAACACTAGTTGCCAGTGTGCATAGTGACTGGCTATCAAATGGATGGTTTGCTTCTTGGTTTTGATTTCTGCTTGATTCCCCTGCCTGAGTGGTTTGTTAGGTAAAACCCCAACCTTGACTTTCTGACTCCTTAGTTTTGTTCTGTTTCCAGCCTCATTTTTACAGTTGCCTAAATGGGAATCCTGTCAAAATCCATCTACTCTACCCTTCCCTTGGAAAGCCAGGCAAGCGTCTGTTCTGGGACAGTTCTGCCAGCAGAGCAAAATGTGCTTTGTATGTTTACACATCTCCATACCACCAAACACACCCAGTCTTGTCTGTAAATTAAACAGAGTTAAACCTGATTAGTACTTGGATGGAAGATTGTCAGAGAAAACCAGCATATCCACACATAGTAAGGAAAATATTCTACCTGAAGCCCTGGAAAGCCTCTATCAATCTGCACTGGGTAATATTGGGGTAGAGCAGTGTTTCCCAACCTTTTGGGTTTTGGACTTCAATTCCCAGAAGCCTAAGTCAATTCCCCTAAGCACTGATCAGCCAATGCACTGACTTAGGCCCCTGGGAATTGAAGTCCCCATGTGGGGCATGTGCCCCACATTGGGAACCACTGGGCTAGTGGAACCCAGAGTCTGACTCTCTTTAAAGCAACTTCCTCTGCTCCTGCACACCACTGCTGTTAGGTTCTGACCTTGTTCCAAGCTACAGGGCTCCCTCTGATGTTCAACCATAACAGCTTATCATTTCTGAAAAGGGTGGTGGTGGTTGATGGCAAGTTTAGTGGTCATACAATTTGTATCATGGGGCTCATCTATTAAAAACTGACTAAAGTTTTCATTGCCTCATTATAGTAAGAAAAGTGCTACAGGCCTTATTTCTATTTTACAATGAGAAGCTAGCTTGAAAAGCAGAATTTTGTCTGAAGCACTAGAGCAGTGGTTCCCAATTAGTGGTACGCGTACCCCCAAGGGTACGCGAGATTGCATCAAGGGGTATGCACAACAATCTCTTAACTAAAATATTAAATCCTTAAAAAACAATAATGCAATAACAATTGCCAAAAAATTATTCAATTTAATTAAATGATCAGTAGGTAAGTCAATCGTATGCATCAAGCGCTTTCTCCCACAGTGGCGATTTTTCCCACGCCTCCCGCATCTCGCGTCATCCGATTGCGGCCGCCCCCGTTCCCGCCTATTTGCTCATCATTGTCAACGTGCATATTTGTCACATTAATGAAACATGTGTTCCTTGTCATTAGAATGTCTTTTGATGATAATAAATATAAAATACACCTGACTTCATTTTTTATTTAACGTTCCTGCAACAAGGGGTACACAATATTTAACCTTCCTGCAATAAGGGGTATGCAAGTTTGAGGTCTTTCTTGAAGTGGTACGTAGAAAAAACTAATTGGGAACCACTGCACTGAAGAATACGGCCAGAAGGGTGGTATATAAATTTAATATATATTAATATGTATCTCACCAGAACATGGCATGCTACTTTGCTTATGCATCAGACTGCTTTACCATAAGCTGTCACCAGATATACTGTAGTTTTTGAGAACGAGTCGAAAAGTGGCTAAGATGCTGACTGGAAGGTCAGCAATTCGATATCCGAATACTGCAGGATTGAATGAGCTCCTGTCTTTGTCCCAGCTCCTGCCAACTAGAAGTTCGAAAGCAAGAAATTGCAAGTAGACAAATAGGGACCACTTCGGTGGAAAAGTAAACAGCATTCTGTGTACTCTGGTGTCTAGTCATGCCTGCTACTTGACCATGGAAATGTCTGCAGACGCAGACAGTGCTAGCTCTTTAGCTATGAAACAGAGATGAGCACTGAACCCTAGAGTCAAATACAACTGGCTTTCAAGCAAGGGTGACCTACCTACCTACACACAGACACACACTCATACAGAGACAGAGAGACACACACTCACAGCTGCATAATTGTGTTGCTTATTTTGAACTATTAGCATTATCAACACATCACTGACAATTCCCAGAAAATGCTCTCCCATTCCTCCAAGAAAATCATTCATTCTTCTGATCTTCAGCAGAAAAAACTACTGTTAAATTATTAACATTAGCAAATCAAGTAACCAATAACTTGCTGTCCTTTCATAGCTCCTAAAATCTATACCCTGAGGTGAGGATGGAACATTTACATTCATTTACTACAAACTTTCACCAGCACGTATTATACATGAAAAAATCGAGCAACAGTGGTGTGGTGAATTTTTTACATTTTATTTTCTAGTAGATGGGGTGGAGAGCATTTTTAGAGTTCTGTAATTTTCTCATTCTGTAAAAGATTGTAAATCCAGTATGAAAAAATTAAATAACATCTATGATTTATCACAATCTACTAATTTCTTACATTAATGGATGAAAATCATGTACCCTTCCTGTCCCTAGGGTTCAATTAATTGAGAATTTAAGAATGAATGGGCTACAGTCAAACCTCGCATAAAGAGCGACTCGCTTTAAGAGAACTTGCTTAAAGAGCAGAATTTTCTGTGAATGTTTGCTTCACTTAACAAATAAAATCAATCAAAAACTCACTGAACAAATAAATCAGGGTTCTCAATCCCCCCCCCACAATTGGTCACTTACAATGATGTTTCGCTTAAAGAGCAAACTCGCTTAAAGAGCAATCCTGTGGAACACATTATGCTCTTTAAGCGAGGTACAACTGTATATCCATCTCTTTTTTTAAACTCGGTGTCCTTCATTCAGAAAAACAGAAATTCAGCTGCGCTGGTTAACAGCACAAATTTCTGAAAAGCAAGTTGCATTGGTATAGCAAAAAAGTATAAAGACAATTTGTAAAATACTGCAAACA
The DNA here is from genome assembly GCA_030440675.1 of Furcifer pardalis. Taxonomy (NCBI): domain Eukaryota; kingdom Metazoa; phylum Chordata; class Lepidosauria; order Squamata; family Chamaeleonidae; genus Furcifer; species Furcifer pardalis. The sequence continues at coordinate 63,417,996 of CP126896.1, forward strand.
TAAACTGGGCTGGAAGATATTAGTAGCTGAGCTGAGAATCTGAAATTATTTCACTGAATTTATTTAATTGTGTGCTGGACAGATTTAGAGGGACTGCTGTGGCTCAAGTGGCTAAGATGCTGACTGGAAGGCAGCAGGTCAGCAATTTGATACCTGAATACTGCAGGATAGAATGAGCTCCCGTCTTTGCCCCAGCTCTTGCCAACCTAACAGTTCGAAATCATGAAATTACCAGTAGATAAATAGGGACCACTTCAGTGGGAAAGTAAACAGTGTCCCATTGCTTTGGTGTCTAGTCATGTCTGCCAGATAACCACAGAAACGTCTGCAGAAGCAGCCAGTGCTGGCTCTTCAGCTTTGAAACAGAGATGAGCACTGAATCCTAAAGTCAGATACGACTGGCTTTCAAGCAAGGGTGACCTTTACCTTTACCTTGGCAGATTTAGAATATTTTCCATCTCGCTAAGTCTACACAATAGTAAATCCTACTGGTCAAAATTTAGTTGCTCAACATGATAAATTCCACTAAAGAAGGTTCACTGAATCAACAGGGATTTTGTGAGTCAACTCCTTGGTCAGTTTCATTGATTCTAAAGTGTCTAACTGTGACTTAGAGCTCATCTACACTGTTGGAAATAAATGGGGTTCTGTGTTTTTGAACACAGCTTTAACAACAGTTTTCATGTTATGTCCTCTTTGGGCCAGTCTGTGTATCCTGTGCATATACTTTTTCAGGAGACAATTCAGTTTTTGAAGGGGAATAACACTCTAAAAATGAAATATAATAGTAAAAAATAACATTGGTTCTCTCTAATGATCAGAGTGGGGGTGGAGTTGGAATAACTCTTTTTTTCTTTTGTATATTGTATTACTTGTGGTTTTTTGTGGGTTTTTTTATTATGCTAAGTTTTTAGATTATGTATTATTTGATTTTTGAATTGATTTTGATTTAAAATAAAATTTGAACAAAAGTAAAAATACCAACTGTACAATTCCAAAAAATTCTATTCCAAAAAAAAAATCAACTGTACAATAACACAGATTTTTAAATGGTGTAGTCATCTTTGCAATTCTAGTTTTCCAGTTTTACTCAATTTTGCTGCTTCACTTTGTAGGGTAAATGTCTAGCAAATATCAGTTATTCTGTTTTGGAAAGGTATGCTTCCAGACACGTCTCAAATGCTTTATTTAGATAGCATTCCTTTTAAAAACCTTTGTCATATTCACTCCAGTTCCCATTTTATTCTTGAAACTGTGAGATAAGTTATACTTTAGAACATAAAAATACATCAAGCCAGGAGGGAAAATATCTGTAGGCAAGAAGACACAATTTTAAGCCTAAAGCAGAATGATAATGTCTCTTCAAAACAAGAGCTTTATATCTAAATCAAATAAAATGAGGAGAAAGCTGCTGATTGATAACAATAAACAGCACAAGAAGAGATTTTGATAAGTCACTTTATCCTTCATTTGCTGAGGAATACAGATAATGGGTTTGTTTGTGATATCGGTGAAAGACAGGGAGGTAGAGAAAGAAAAGGGAAGAAAAACTAATAACTCAGTGAGACTTTATGCCTCAAGATAGTCATTATGTCACTTATATTCCATAATTCTTTCTTGATCTGGACTGAGATTTTTTCCTTCTAAAAATCACATTTGTTTAAGTAGTGCAGATGGACTTCCTGCCATTAATCATGGGTTGTCATCATGTTTTCAGTCAGACAAAGCAACAACTCTGAAGAAAATACCACGTTGGCTTCTGATCCAAACGTAAAGCCTTCTGTGAATGAAAAGATGACTGGAATTCCAGTCCAAAGGATTGTCCCTCTTTTTAAAATGAGTCTGGCTACTAGCCTGCCTAAAGCATAGATTAGTGCATTGTCATTGCTGTTATATCTTTGTGACACTGCTATCTGTGTAATCCCTTAGTGACCTCTGACAACCCTGAAGATTACAGAGACTATTGCAATTCAGTATTTATCTTTTTACTTTTGCTCTGTTCTTGCCATGTCCTCTACCCTGAGCAAGTTCTGGCTTTCTATTGGGACATAGCTGGGAATGTGCTCCACTTCTTTAAGTCTATGGGGTATAAAGCACCATCAGCTGAAGATATTATTAACTGAGCTGGGGGGGGGGGAAGCAGAGAGGGAAGAGGTACCAGAAGTTAGGACAAAGGAGAGGGAAAAAAAGAAGGGGAAAGAAAACTACTTCAGGCAACTTCATTAGAGGATCAAATCTGGGTCTTCCAGAGATAGGATTCTGGCTTCACAACAGAGGAATCAAACTTGTCAGTTGTGTCCCTGCTTATCTCCCAATGAGGAATCACAAAACAAAGCAAACTGGTTTGCACAATATGAAATGTCCAGTGGAGTTCAGCTATGAGCAATTTATTTTCTTAAATACGTGAATTTCTGAGAGTTTAAGACACTGTACTCCATTTGACAAAAAAGAAATTGACCTTGAAAATATTTTGAAAGGGTAATACATTTCAGAGAAATTCTTATGTTTGATGTTCAGAATTCTTGTGAACACTATCATCAGGAGGTGGCCAAGATGGAGCATCTTCCCCAGGGCTTTCAGATCAGGAAATGTGGGCAGCCAAGGTAGCTGTGGAAGGACAAGCAGATGTATGATAGAAAGAGAAACATGATTGAGCATTTAACAGTGCTATAATGATTTCAGAAGAAGCTCTGAAAGGCCTTGACAGCAAGGCAACAACATGGCAGCAGCATTTTCCCACTGGGAGATGAATTTTGGAGGGGAAATTAAAGGGCAAAGTATGGTGCCAACACCTCCAGCTTGCTCTGTTTCCTGCAGCTGTACACCATATTGGCCTTTCTCATCCTTGTTTGCAGGGAATAATATGCATTATAAGCACCTGCAGTACAAACAAAATGTATCTTCAATAATTTCTTTCAAAGACAAAGGTGCTAAACCCTGAAAAATGACCAGTGCTGAGCCATCTCCCCCCCCCTTCCCTAAAAGAGAGAGAAAAGAGAGGGAAAGAAGCACCACAGATTTCATTTTGTCCTAGTGCCCGTGAGGTAGCTGCCCACTCCAAATACACCTCCCCCGTTGTTGTTGTTGTTGTTGTTGTTGTTGTTTTGTGCTGCATACCTCAAAATAAGAAAGACTCATAACAAGTTAGTGATCACAACCAAACATCACCAGATTGAATGATGCTAGCTAGAAGCATTGTAGAGAAAGGACATTCACTGCTGTTGCCAATTGCAGTGGCAGGACAAAAACCAAAGATACCTGGAGAGGAAAAAGTGTTCTACAGTAATAGAAAATGTTGAGCCCCACCTCTGAGAAACAGATGATGAATGTTTGCTTACCTTGAGGAAATTTATTCTCTAAATTCTTCTCCCCAGAGTTAGGTTCTGAAAAGTACACATTTCCTGGGCTCATTGTTCCACCACCTCTTTTGGGAACATGGAATTGTCCCCTCTTGCCCATCCAGGAGTCTTGGTCCCAGACTCAAACCCAGCCCTGCGGTTGTTGGTTGTTGCTTCCCACTCCAGCCTTTGTTGTACCAACTTGCTATGCTAAAGCCCCTTACTCTGGTTTATGAGGCTCCAGGGTTCTCTCCTTTTCATACTGGCCCATCTCCTTGCTCCCTTCTTCCTCCTTTGCCTTTTTATGTGTCCCCTTTTCAACCTCCTCACCCCATCCTTATTCCTTCTCCAGTATTTCTCCTTCCTCATTACTGAGGCTGAGGAATCTAAAGGGCTGAGCAATTTCAACTCTCTGCTGGAGAGGGGGAATGAGGGCCAACTGTGTGGACCAGCTAGCTCAGCCATAAAGACCTTGCTGCTACTGCTATTGCTGCCTCCATGACCACCTCAGGAACATCACAGAACTCTCTCTGCCTGCTGGAGAGGGGAATGAGGGCCAGCTGTGTGGACCAGCTAGCTCAGCCATAAAGCCCTTGCTGCTACTGCTATTGCTGCCTCCATGACCACCTCAGGAACATCACAGAACTCTCTTGCCTGCTGGAGAGGGGGAATGAGGGCCAACTGTGTGGACCAGCTAACTCAGCCATAAAGACCTTGCTGCTACTGCTATTGCTGCCTCCATGACCACCTCAGGAACATCACAGAACTCTCTCTGCCTGCTGGAGAGGGGGAATGAGGGCCAGCTGTGTGGACCAGCTAGCTCAGCCATAAAGCCCTTGCTGCTACTGCTATTGCTGCCTCCATGACCACCTCAGGAACATCACAGAACTCTCTCTGCCTGCTGGAGAGGGGGAATGAGGGCCAGCTGTGTGGACCAGCTAGCTCAGCCATAAAGACCTTGCTGCTACTGCTATTGCTGCCTCCATGACCACCTCAGGAACATCACAGAACTCTCTCTGCCTGCTGGAGAGGGGGAATGAGGGCCAGCTGTGTGGACCAGCTAGCTCAGCCATAAAGACCTTGCTGCTACTGCTATTGCTGCCTCCATGACCACCTCAGGAACATCACAGAACTCTCTTTGCCTGCTGGAGAGGGGGAATGAGGGCCAGCTGTGTGGACCAGCTAGCTCAACCATAAAGACCTTGCTGTCTCTCTTGACTGTATTGTATTTTTACACTGTATTTTATTGTATTGTTTTTTTTCTTTTATGTAAAATTTATTGTGTTATCTGTGCTGCATCTGTTATATTTTTATATTATGCTGTATTTATATTTGACATTGTGATACTGTATATGTTTGTGTTATGTGAGCCCCTCTGAGTCGCCTCAGTGAGGTGAGTAGAGGGGCATATAAATCTAATTTAATAATAATAAAAAAAAATAATAATTTCCCAATCCACTGGGGAACTCCATGTGGGGAACTCCAACTGGGGAACTCTGGGCTGGGGTTTTCAGGGGGTAACAGGCCACCCTTCTGTCCTGGTGCCAGGTCACACCACACATCATGAATGAAAATCAAGAATCCAAATAAAAATATATTTCTGAATCCCTCCCTGCCCCCAATCCTTTTTTAAAGGTCCCCCAAAACACATAAAACATCTACTCTCTAACCATTTTTGAACATGTACTATTTTCAAATTAGGGGATGAACTAGTATACTAAGTCTTTGTAGAGTTCAAATTATTTTTCAGAAGTTGAAATTTCTCTTCCTTACTTTCCAATACCCATTATAGAAAATAAAGGCAGGAGCATTTTAGTGGGGGTAGAGGCAGAGGCATGAAATAGAATAGGCTATCAAGACAAAGAAAGGCTGGGGGGAAATTCATTTTTTTTATCAGTGATAGAAAGTCATCTTTTTACTCAGAAGCATTTGTGTTTTCAGATGCAATGACTCAAATCACCTTGAATAAATAGTGCTAAGTTCAATTCACCTCCATTTACCGAGGATGATCAAATACAATAAGTCATGATTCAAGAAAGCACTTAATCACGTGCTTAAATCCTTCCCAGCCCAGATATGCATTTACTTTGATGAGAGTTAAGTACTGATGCACCTTCATGAATAGGGATGCTTTGGAGTCTTGCCTGCCAAATGTAATTATGGCAGGTGCTCAGCAATCCAGGCAACAAGCAGGTGGCTTCTAATACTGCCTCTCATTTTCCAGCTTCACCAAGGGAAACCTGATGTACTCAGAAAGTGTGAGCTTCCATAAATGTGTACATCTTATTATGAAGCATGCATGTGGTTCTGTTATGTAAGCATTGGATATGGGAATATATTTTGCAGAGCTGGTTATATGCATATAATTTCCACTTACTCAATATTTGCAGAATTTAGGACAGAATGTATTTTACCAAATAGACCCTTATTTCCCACATCCAAGCAACATGTGCAGAGGGAACAAGGTCATGTACATGAAAGCTCCCTGTCAAACATTTAACTGCAATGATTACTGGCACAGCAGACAGATTCCAGGAAAGCATGTACACAAGGCAAGAAGAAAGGCAAGAAGTGATGTATGGAGCTTGGAAGCATAATTTTTGAATACAGCATAGTCAAGTTATTAATTTTGACTAGAATATCACATTCAGCTTTTCATGATGAAGGAATCTAGGAGTTGTTAAAACTATAACCAGGATAGGGAAATTGAGACTAAGCCCCAGGATGCCCAAATATAGTGTGGATGGACATGGCAACTATGGTGCCATCTACAGAACCTCCTTAGAAGCAACAAGCCAGCTAGGCAGCTCATCCATTTGCATTGAGAAACAACGTGCTGTGAGGTACCCACACACACACACACACACACACACACACACACACACACACACACACACACACTGAGCTATGCTCAATAACTCCATTGCAACCTTCAGATGCCAGAAAACAAAATAAAAAGATCTCCAGCAGCAATGCTTTTGGAGAGGGCAGGAGCAGACAGAGCCTTTCTTTACTCTATTTTGATTGCTGATTTCAAGAAGAATTCCTGAGAATGAAGATGTGGTGGAAAAGGTAGTTTCTAAGTGTAATTGTATTTGTTTCAGAGTGCAGTCAACATTAGCAACAGTGTTTTCTATTATGTCTTGGTTTTCAGACACTTCCTTTGGAATTAGCAACCAAAGAACAGGATGGTTTTACTCAAGTAGCATGCACTGTTGGATCTCATTTTTTCCTTCTTTCTTTTCTAGTATCCATGGGGTTGCAGTGGAATGGTTGAACATAGTTCAGGAAGTACCATACGACAATTTACTGACTGACATAGATGAGTGAGCTTGGGCTGTACATGTGTCTGCCATTAGCTTGTCACTTTAAAGAAGGATCAGAAGAGGATATGGCAGTCACTATGGCTGACCTTCTAAACCAGTGGTGCCCAAACTAAGGCCCCGGGGACTGGGTGCATCCCCCCAATGCCAATTCATCCAACCCGCAAAGCCCTCATCACTCCTGGAAGCGGAAGTAAAATGCGCCCATTTTACTTCCGCTTCCAGGAGTGACAAGGGCTTCGTGGGCCAGATGAATTGGCATTGGGGGCTGCTCCTGGCCCCCGGGCCTTAGTGACTGGCTCCTTCAACCACATGATCGGCCCATGGCCCAAAATGTTTGGGCCCCATGTTCTAAACGTTCCATAAACAAAGACAACTGTGTGAACCTTATACAATACAAAATGCAGGAGAAAGGCAATACCTTTATTGGATCACTGACACAACATCTTGTCATGGACATTTTGCATTCTCATTGATAATTCTCCTGCATTAGCCACACACAAAAATTGGTGCATGCCTAATGCAGGAGAATTATCAATGAGAATGCAAAATGTCCATGACAAGATGTTGTGTCAGGCTTTGTTTCTTAGAAGGGGGTAGTGGGGTAGTGGGGGAGAGAAGCAGACTGGATCAGGTACCTCTCCCACTCTACAAACACAGGAAACTAGGTACAGTAAAACACCGGATAACGATTGGATTGGATAACGCTAAAATCGCATAACGTCAAGTAATCTGGGGAGGAGAATTGGATCGAATAACGTTAAGGTCCTATGGGATGGATCAGATAACAACCGCTAAAGCCTGTGCAGTTACAATGTATCTCTATGGTGCTTTAATGTTATCTGATCCATCCCATAGGATTTTAACATGGATTGGATAACACTAAAAATCGGATAACACCAAGATTTGTGGAACCAAGTTTTAGCATTATCTGGTGTTTTACTGTATATGAATAATGTCCTCCCCCACTGCAGGTGGCCTTCTTTGGAACTCTACAGGGATTTTTAACATCAGGCCAGCAAGACTACAAACTAGAGGAAACAGGTACTTCAAACCACTAGGTAATATTCCTAATTGACTTTGATTTGGCTACAATTGACAGTCCCTAGTAAGTAAATCAAATTTTAACACCAATTTCTTGATGGGGGACTCTGGGTCTTTGTGATACCCTTTTCTATGGCCAAAGAGAAACTTGCCATTTCAAAAGAAGGCCATTTGCAGGGGGCAACATGCAGATTTGCACATGTCTGGGTCTATGGTTCAGAAGCTTGTAGTACTAATTCCAGGTCTTGCCTTTGACCATCTACTAGGGCAAAAGAACTAGCAAAAGAAGAAGGGGGTAGTAGAGAATGAGATGGCATTGTTGATGTAATTAGGACAAAACTGGGAGGGTTGAGGAGGATGGTGGAGGATAGGAATGCTTGCAGTGGTGTGCATAAGCAGGTTCTCCCCAGTGCACCGGAACCGGTAGCTGAAATTCTGGCTGGCAGTGCCTATCCAAGTTTTGAAATAAAGTAGTCCTAATTTGAGTGCAACACAGGGCTTTACCCTGGCCACGCCCATCGTACCAAGCCCACAGTGTGGTAGTAAAATTTTTTGGAGCCCACCACTGGGTGCCTGGCATGCAATGGTCCATAGGTCGCAAAAGGTAGGACTTGACTATGCGACTGAACAACAACAGGAGCACTGTGGGTGTAGCGGCTGTTCTACTTTGCAAGATGTGTGTTTGGCCCGGAATGCCAACTTTGTTTAAAAAAAAATAAAGCAAAAATCGTTTGTGCCTGTGACATAAATATATTGCTTCTAATTTCTATCTGTGTACATAAGAGTATATTAAATTATCCATAGTTTGTAGCATTATAGATGAATCTCTACAGACTGCTGGCACCAAACAGGTAGTACCAAAACAAGAAATGTCTAGTTTCTCCTTATCTACTTCAATCATAGATTTGGGGAGAAATAAGAAAAACAGATGAACTTGTCTCAAATGGCAACTCCCTCTCTCAGCCATATTTCATTTTCTGTGTATGTAATATTTTTTCTTAGAGAACTGAGTGGGAGAACAATATGAAATCATTATTAAGAACTAATCTCAATATTATGTCACACATGTTAAAGTAGTGTTAAACCATAGAAACAAAAAGATCCAATTATGATTCCTAATGCCCTCCTTTGAGTTACTCAGTTTCTTCAAGTTAACTGCTGTGTCGAGGCAACTTCATTAAGTTATTTCTTGGGCCATTAAATTCTCTTTTCTCTGGACATTATTATTTAGATGATTTCCAAGGGAATATAGCATGAAAAGGAAATGACAGAACAACACTATAGACACACTACGTAGTAGTAGTACAGTTTCAGTGAATAGTGCAGTTTACTTCTGGGTGAGGGAAAGACAATAGACACAGAACTATATACACAGGTACCAGTCTGTCTTCAAGCCTCACAGTTGAGTTAGAGCTTGGAATCCCCAAAGGCTCAAGTCCAATGAGCAAGCACAGAGTCCTGCCAGCAAACACTGACTGCAGTTTGCCAAAGTCAGTGTGCTCTTCTCAGCAGTGTAGAGTACCTGATAGTTCTCGGTAGAAGCAGAGCTACATGCAACACGTCTTCTCCCTTGCAAGTCAGTTGTCAGTCACAGTTCCTCCTCTGAATACCCTCCTCAGAACAGCCCATCTCAGGTGGGCTATAGTTATACTGTGCTAGTGCTGAACCACCCCCAAAGTGGTCACAGCTGTGCTCAACACTGAGTCACGTACACCAAGCAGACACAGCTGTGTAATCTGTCTATGCCTCAACAGCTAACACCTGTGGCTGGAGCTCTAAAAGTCTCTTAAAGGTATATTCACACAGTGGGCAGGAATCTTGTTACAATACCCATAAAAATGCCCTAACAATGATATATTGTTCCCTTAGCAACTATGGCAAAAAAAAAAAGGTACAGGTAATAACTACTGATATGAGACTGTTCCAAAAACAGGAAGGGCTTGCTTGTTCTGATTATGTTTTTCTAAAGCAATATGCATTTCCCCTGATTGGAAGCAAAATGCCAGGTACCACTAATGACAGGCAAAACTTCTGTATTGATTTAATTCTCTCAAGATTCTAAACATCAAAATAGCACATGCCATTTTCCAGTAATATATGGGTTCAAAACAGTGCTCAAATTCAGATTTACATGCATAAATGGCTTTTCTAGGTAAATATTGGATATTTGTTGTTCAAATCTGCTTATCCAAATATTGGTTCTGAGAAGGAAAAAAAGTGTGCATGAAAGACCCAGATGCATGTTAGAAGATGTGTTTGAAAGACAAGTCCAGAACATATCTGGTGTTTAGCAAACAGTTTATCCATTCCCAGAGGAATACATTTCTCAAACTTCCACACCACTCTTAAATAAAATAAATGGGTTGTTGGGCTGTCATGCAAAATGTTACTTTGTCTTGTAGATTTGTTTTTGATATGCCTAGGTGACAAGTAAGCTTTTGCATGGAATAGAACTGAGAAGTATCAAAGTTGCATTAAATTATGTTCAACCCAGAGGTTAAATTCTAATTCCAGAATAGTCAGGGACAGTCTCATTCCAACATTGTGAGAACTAAGGACACAGTGTATGGCCAAAGTAAAACAGAGGTTCCAAATGCAACTTTTCTGAAAGTTAACATTTTGTCACCAAACCTATACTTATCAGTTCAGAGGCCAAATCCACTGCAGTAAATTCCCAGCTGCAAATCAGAGTTCAGCTCCATAGTGATATTCAGCTGTCAATACCTGCAGATTAAGAGGTTGTCTACATGGACATAATAGCCTGCTGTTTGGAGTAGAGTTTTTTTTGAGTGGGATGGTCCATAATTAAAAATTGCATGCACACATCTTGTGTGATGGAGCAGATCAACATACTCCAATCTGCCCCATACTGAGCTCCTGTCAAGAGGTTCTCTTAAACTCAGAAGCGTAGCGTGCCTTGGCGGGGCCCCGTATAAAAATTTGTTTGGGGGCCCTTAGGAAGGGTAAAGATTTCTCACAAAAGAAAAAAATGCATAAAATTACTTAAACGGGGAAATCCCGCAGCCTGCGATAACCGATGTAGGGTGTTGCCAACTTTTGAACGCACGCTTTACAAAGCTGGCTTGACACTAAATATCAAGAAAACCAAGATCATGGCAACAGGCCCTATCAGTCCCTGGAAAATAGATGGGGAAGAAGTAGAGGCAGTTACAGATTTTACTTTCCTAGGATCAAAGCTCACTGCAGATGGGGATTGCAGCCATGAAATAAAAAGGCGACTGATTCTCGGGAGGCAAGCGATGAGAAACCTGGGGAACATAGTGAAAAGTAGAGACATTAAATTGCAAACAAAGATTCGCATAGTCAGGGCAATGGTATTCCCTGTGGCAATGTATGGTTGTGAGAGCTGGACCATTAGGAAAGCGGAGCGCAGAAAAATAGACGCCTTTGAGATGTGGTGTTGGAGGAGAGTTTTGAGAGTACCCTGGACAGCGAGGAGAACAAATGGGTCAATCTTAGAAGAAATCAAGCCTGACTGCTCCTTAGAAGGTCAAATAATAAAGATGAAGCTAAAATACTTTGGACATCAAATGAGAAGAGAGGATTCACTTGAGAAAGCCTTGATGCTTGGAAAGGTTGAGGGCAAAAGAAGAAGGGGGCGGCCTAAAATGAGATGGCTAGATGGTATTGTGGAGATAATGGGCACAGAGCTGAGTGAGTTGAGGGGGATGGTGGAGGACAGGAATGCCTGGAGGACAGTGGTCCATGGGGTCGCAGAGGGTCGGAATCGACTGTGCGACTGAACAACAACAACATTTGTTTTGCTTACGCACGTTGGGGGCCCCGTGGCCCTCCTCCCACCTTTGGTCCAACTTTCCTCCCCTTTGCGTTATCTCTTTGCTTCCCGTTAGAAAACCTGTTCAGGGCGGGCAGGCAGGCGCTGAAGAGCAGCACCACCCTTTTGCGGGTAACGGGCAGGAGGAATTGGGGGTTGGGGGGGCACCAAAGGAGACCGTCCCTTCTCAGGCCTTCCCACAATGACGTTGGCTTCGGCAGAAACAGGAGAGGTGGGAACCGCTGCAACCCGCGCTGCTGGCTGCTGCCCGTGGCCTTTGCCACCATTGGCAGGGCGGGTCCACGGCCGGGGAAGTGGGAGAGACCGTCAAAGCCCTCCCAGCCTCTTCCCGGGCCAGAGTGCCCTCCGCTGCTGTTGCTGCGGTCCCGCCGGAGGCGTCGCCAGCGCTCAGCGGCCTCTCCCCGTGCCCGTGCCGCCCCCTCCCCAGTGAAGGTCCCAGAGCGTCCGGCGGTCTGAGTGTCCCTGGTTCATCAGGGGCCGCGCGCGCACCCCCGCTCTCTCGCGTGAGTGGAGGCGACAGAAGCAGCGGAGAAAGGAGAGCCCTGCCCTCCCTTCTTTGTCCTGGGCAGGTGGGAGGGGGCAGCCCAAGGCCTCCCAGAAAGGCACCCACCCCCAGCCTGCTTCCGGCGCCCTCTCCCAAGGCTCCCTGGCCGTCGCCTCCCTCCCGCTCTGCATTTGTTTTGTTTATGCACGTTGGGGGCCCCCGTGGCCCGGGGGCCCCGTATAATTGATACGGCTGATACGGCGGTAGCTACGCCCCTGCTTAAACTGCAGTGCTTTAATTTTATCCCAATCCCAGCACATGTGCATGCTGGGGATGGGATAAAAGAGTGCACATAAGCTGTTTTCTGCTGTGAAAAATTCCAAATCTTACAGTGGCTCATTAGCTGCTACCTGTCTGGAAAATTAAACACTTCCCCTGGTAACCATCAGGGGAAATACATTTCCCCTGTTAAATTCAATAGATGATCATTGCTAGCAGTACTAACAATGATGTATGAAGTATGATGATAAATAAATAAATAAGTAAATGATGATCTAGCAAATTTTTAAAAATTCTTATTTTATGTTTGGCAAATGATTGCTGTTTCCATGCATTGTTTTGATCCCAGTCAGCAAATATTTCAACCACCATCTAAGTCAGTGATACCCAAACTTTTTTTTAAAGTGGGCCAGTCCCGCCCCCAGTACGCAGCCTACCATGTTGGTGTCATCGGTGGTGGCAGCAATCATGCCTGTTTGGGGACTTTGTCCACAGCCTCTGCTGCTTTGCTCTGCAGCAGCAGTCTATGCTGTACATGGTTGCTTTGTTTTGGGGCTTTTTGGATGCCCACCGGACATAAATGCTGATGAAAGTATTATCTTAGGCAGGCCAAACACTTAACTCTCCTTCCATCAGCATTTACAGCCAAATGGCAGGCGAAGTTCAAGTGGCTGCTATCCAAAATGCACCAGAGCCACCTTCCTTCCTCACCGAAGTCTCAGCAAAGCAGCTGCCATATGTAAAACACTGGGCTGTGCAGACTGAAAACCTTACATTCCTTCTGATGGCTGCTTTGCTTGGACTTTGGTGAGGAAGGAAGGCAGCTCCGGTGTGTTTTTGAATAGTGGCTGTAAATGTTGATAGAAGGATTACCTTGAGCAGGCCAAACACTTAGTTCTCCTTCCGTTGTTCAAGCATGGCAGCAGCTTTGGGGTGGCTGGTGCTGGGGTGGTGGCTGACTGCTTGTCACAGTGCAGAGTGAGTCTTGTTACGCTGGCGTATTCGAGCTCAGTCTTGAAAATTGGGGCATCCCCTCCCTTCCCATTGCCTGTGCACCCCAGTTAAGAGAAAGAAAGAGACAGAGAGGGAAAGTCTTGGCCAAAATGCAGCCTGGGAGTATAAGAAGGAAAAACATGGTCCACACTAGTGGGTCGAGGCGGCAGTTGTACTCCTGGCTGGAAGCAGACTGTGGGTCTGCATACATGCACTAGTCATGCACCCCCCCCTCCACTGAGGAAGATGACAGAAGGAATACCCTTGGTAAAGACTTAACTTCCCTTCCATCAGCTTCTATTCAAAATGTCCCAGAGCTGCCTTCCTGGACTTCGCTGGCCATTTGACCCCAAAGCTGCCACGGCTGCCCTCCAACCAGCATGGGAGAGCATCAGGAGGCAAGGCCATGCCAGTGCCTCACCTCTCTCACACACACACACCACCACCACCACCATCACCACAACTACCATTGCACAGTCACTGAGTGTGGGAAGTGCAACTCCCTGGCATTTCTCCTGCTGCCCAAGGGAGTGCGTGCCACCCCATCACCCCAGGCACCATCCTGATGCCCCCTGATCCTATTCCTCACAGCTTCCCTTTGCCAAGGAGGAAAATTTAAAATGGCTACCTGAGCAGGAGGAGACAAAGGCCTCGGAGTGCCCACTCTTCCAGGTTTCTGCAGGCTTCTCCTTCCTTCCTTCCCTGCTTGCTTGTATGTGGGAGCAGCTGTGGGGGAAAAACAGATTCCCAGAGGTGAACAGGCTGGCAGGACGTGCAAGTGGGGTGGGGGTGGGAATAGAGCCAGGGATGGAAGGAGTGTGAAATCTTCGGTCTACCCAGGACAGCATTCTTCCAGGGGGTGCTTTGGTCAGTGTTTGGTGAAGAAGGAAAGTGCCTCCGCAGCAAGTAGACTAGTGGCCACCTGGATATAAGAGTTGATACAAGAAACGTGAAGTCTTTGGCTTGCCCAGGCTAGCATTCTTCTGGAGGCTGAAGACTTGATGCTCCTTGTGGCAACTCTTACGTCTAGGTGACTGCTAGTCTACTCACTGCAGAGGTACTTTCCTTCATCTCCGAACACCAACCAAAGCAGCCCCTGTAAGGTACATGGCGTCAACCGCTGAAGATGCTGCCCCCGCTGTGTGGGTGGCCAAGGATGCCTCCACCCCCCTTTGACTCTTTCCACCTGGCCAGGGGATACATTGCTGCCTACCTGAACTCCTGAACTCCCGTCAGCTTGTTTGCCTCCTGCTTTTTTTTGTTTTTTTGTTATCTTGTTGTATTAATTTGTAAGTAAGGAAATATAAGATTTCTTTAGATTCCTTGTTTTTTGCATTTTTAATTCATTTCACTGTGGCAAACTATAATTACATGGATCAAAGTACCAGAAGGTTAAATTGCTAGACTCACGACTACTGTTCGAAGAACAGGTGGCAGTCGTGGCCAGGAGGGCTTTTGCACAACTTCGTGTAATACGTCAGTTACGCCCGCTCCTAGACCGGGACGCCTTGCTCATTGTCACACACGCTTTGGTCACCTCCAGACTTGATTACTGTAATGCGCTCTACATGGGGCTGCCCTTGGTGACCATTTGGAGACTGCAGCTGGTCCAAAATGTGGCGGCCCGGATAGTGATGGGATGTGGGCGTTATGCTCATGCCTCACCACTGCTCCGGGAGCTGCACTGGTTACCAGTATGTCTCCGGGTGCAATTCAAGGTGCTGGTCATTACCTTTAAAGCCCTATATGGTAGTGGGCCAGGATACCTCAGAGACCGCGTCACCCTAAGAACGTCTGTCCGTCCCACCAGGGCGGATCGGAGGGGCTCTCTTGTTATTCCATCGGCTAGGGAGGCTCATCTCTCTAGCACTAGGAAGAGGGCCTTCTCTGTGTTCGCCCCGGCCCTGTGGAACCTCCTCCCAACTGAACTGCGCCTACAAACAGAGCTCCTGCCCTTCCGGAAGGGCTTAAAAACCTGGCTGGCGGGACAAGTGTGGGGACCAAGGTATGTGGGATCCCACACAGGGTGGTTGATTTAAGGGATAGCTTCCCTTGCTGTGGGTTTATTCCGCGGGGTTGTTTGTTCCCGGTTTTTACTTCTTGTTTTTATGATCCTTTTTACAGTTTTAAAATTTTAATTATTAGTATTTATTGGATGGGGCTGGGTTTGTGGTTGTGTTTTGTCTTGTAAGCCGCCCAGAGTCGGGTATACCCGATTGGGGCGGGATAATAAATGTGAACAATAAAATAAATATAAATAATAATAATATAAATATTTAATGTTCCTTGCTTAAGTCAAGGCATTATTTGGTCACAAGAGCAAGTGACATATTTAGAACCAGTATATGATCCCATCCTCTTGGCAGAGAAAACACCACTTGTAAGTCTGTTTGTAAAAGATGCCCAAACGTATGAAATGCCATTTTCTCACAGAATGTTATTTCATCAAACATATAAGAAGCATTACCATCAGTGTAGGGAATCAATATCCCTACAGATGACAATTTCCTTGTTCAGAGTTGATTATTTTAATTGGAGGACATCCAGTGGGTATATTTTCTAAACCTTGTTTAACATCTGACCCATTAACTCAGTGGGACCTATGACAGAGTAAGCATGTATAGAATTTTTGAGGTGGAAATTCATAAATAATGTTTCTGTGTGGAAAATTTGTTTTCATTCAGTATTTGACAAAGAGGGCAAGATCATACTGATAGAGCAGAAATGTAGCATGTCTTGGATTCAGTCTCCAGGATCTCAAGCTTCATATTTCTTCTGGGTAAACATAGAGACAACCTATTTCTGAGACCTTACAGATATGCATTTCCTTAGAAAGCATGTGTTCATTTGTTGAACACAATTCTAGGTTTCAAGGCACCTTCTGGCAATATTTTTTTAATGATCTACAGTTCGCCAAGGAATGAGTGCTAAAGAGTACTGTGCTTGGTCATTGATTGATTTTGTTTCAAAGCCATTTTCATATATTGACATGTATTTGTTGTGTTTATTCCCCTTATCAGTACAGGTATGGCTTAAAATAAACATATATCAACATGTCAAAGTCTGAGTGACAATATATATTTCTTCTAGTGTAGAAAAGGAAAAAGCTCCCTTTTCCCCTGGAAGCATTTCCAAACATCTGCTGCAGTCTTGGAGCTGAGCTTGTCTTTTTTCTCCTCACTCAATCTGAGACTCAGAAGGGCTTCTCAAGTGTTTCATATTTGTTGCCAATAGTCAAGGCAATAGCTAAACTCTTGATCCGCTGCTATTGCAAGAAAATCCTTGCTCTTTGTCTTTGTTCTACAAGACCTATTTGTTCAGCTTCATAAACTAATAAACTGTGCTGAAACAGCATCAAGTCAGTGGACTTTAAATGAATCTAAATCACCTTTTTGAGAATCTGGAATTCACAGCAGGAGGGAAGCAGAATATTCCATTAAACCAGAGTATTAGTGATGAATATCTAATGTAACACATGGCGGTATAAGGTAGGATTTCTAGCTCCTTGTTTCCATGAAAAAAGGAGTGAGATTTTACAGTTTGGTGGTTGACAAAACACAATCTATCACGTATGTTACATTTAAGAATTTTAAAATTTAAGATCTATTAGTACTGAACTGAGAGAAAGAAAGAAAGAAAGAAAGAAAGAAAGAAAGAAAGAAAGAAAGAAAGAAAGAAAGAAAGAAAGAAAGAAAGAAAGAAAGAAAGAAAGAAAGAAAGAAAGAAAGAGAAAATTAAATAACAGCAGAGTGGCCACTTAGCAATGAACATCCTTCTTTAAGAACAGTGATCTCCTCCAACCAGATCAGATAAATTATACATAAACAGACATTTTAGACATTTTGGATAAATTTAGATGAACCCACTAATCTGAAACCATTTGCCCATCCACTTCCATAATGGGCTTTTTGCAGCATGGTTGGATGTTCTACTTAATTTGGGACAGTCTGGTTCTTTATTTGAAGGGCTGCCAGAAGGCAGCCAATGGTTTGCACCCATTCTTAATTGAAGGGCTGTGCAGTCCAATTCCAAAGAATCCTGAAAAGTGAAAGCAGGAGAATTAAGGTTGCCAACATTAATTTCAAGGATGGTTCACCTGCTTCATGTTCAGGGCCAACCAAGAAAACTACATGCAAACAAGAAACAATGTAGGTAGTGATCCGATCGAGAGCTTTCTCTACTATAGTCCTCTTCCTATGGAATGAGTTGTCAGCTGAAATTAGACTTTCACCATCATTGCTGGCATTGAGAAAATTGTTGAAGACCTACTTGTTCCAACAGTATTTTTCTTGAATGTTATTTATTGCCACTATGGACTGAAACATTCTTACTTTTTTATTGCTTGCAGAATTGTTAATTAAGTATTTTTCCGGGTGCATGAGATGAGATGAGCTGGGATATTTTGGAAGATATGTTATTGTATTATGTTTGATTGTTTATGTTTTTGATTCATTAACATCTTGTTTTTAATTGCTTGTAAGTCACCCAGAGTGGTCTTGTTACCATATGGGTGGGATATGAATGTGATTAAATGAAAAAGAGAGATGTTTATTGGGAAATACCATGATTAGGGGGCATCATACACTGCTGAAATTTCTTCTAGGATGTTTTTCTATGCATGACAAGGATAGAAAGAGATACTGCCAATATATTGTACAGCAGAACTAGAGGCTACAAAAATCTGTATAGGCTCATGCAACCAGTTCACTGGTTTGTACATCTGATGATGACTCTAGCTGTTTTATGTCAAGAATAGGCAAGAATATCTGTGTGCCTGAACAGAACCAGAGCTTGGGAGACAAGCAGTGAGAAACCTGGGGAACATATTTAAAAGTAGAGACATCACCTTGCAAGCAAAAATTTACATAGTCAAGACAATGGTATTCCCTGTGGTAATGTACGTTTGTGAGAGCTGGACCATAAGTAAAGCTGAGTGTAAAAGAATAGATGCCTTTGAAATGTGGTGTTGGAGGAAAGTTTTGAGAGTACCCTGAATAGCAAGGAGAACAAATAGGTCGATCTTAGAAGAAATCATCCCTGACTGCTCCTTAGAAGGTCAAAGTAAAGATGATGAAGTAATTTGGACATCAAATGAGAAGAGAGGATTCACTTGAGAAAGCCTTGATGCTGGGAAAGGTGGAGGGCAAAAGAAGAAGGGGCAGCCAAAATGAGATGGCTAGATGGTATTGTAGATTCAATGGGCACAGACCTGGGTGGGTTGAGAAGGATGGTGGAGGACAGAGATGCCTGGCACGCAATGGTTCATGGGGTTGAAAAGGGTTGGAATGGAATTTGCAACTGAATAACAACAACAACTACTAGTCACTGGTGGGAATGAGGATGCCAATCCTTTTTTATTTTCCCACTCAGCTTTACTACATGGCTGACTACAAGGACTTACAACTTTGAGTTCAAGTCATGTAGGGGCATAATTTCACATTTCTTTTGGGAAGAGACAAAATTTGGTATGGTCCCAAGTCTGATGTTGGATATATAGTTGAAACTAAAATTTATTTTGTTAATGGGCTGGTTGGAAGAATATGTGCTTTTACTGAAAAATTGAAGTAACAATTTTAAAATAATGGAACAAAGTATATGCAAGTGTGTCTATGTAAGGACAGGAAGAGAAAAAAGAGACATAGAGAGAGGTCATTAAATGACAATCCTATAATTATCATGTACATATTTTCAAGAGGTATATTTTTAAGCTAATTCTACTGAGCATGAGCAACCCATAAATCTCATTAACATGTAGTTTCCTCCAAGTCCTCATGTCCCTTGGGTTATCTTGATAGTGTTAGCATATACGTAAATTGAATGCATTACATTTTACTTCCTTAAGTATCTAATTTGACTCTCATGCCAATACTCTTCTTCTATAATGATCAAAAGGAATGGGTAGCTTTCTGTTATCAAAATCATTGTTATGGTTATTAAGACACATTGCCATCCAATAGTATCTTCTAGCCACCTTCAGCTTTCTCAGTTCATGGTCAGTCAATGAACCTCCTTCCCTCACACACTTTGTCTTTTTCTACTGCAAAGTAAGTCTCATTAATCTTCTTTATCACTTCATTATCCTGACATTACAGTACTAGTCTAAAACTGGCTTAAGAAGTGGAATTCAGATGCATTGGTGAGCTTTAGCTCAACCTTGGACATTGAACTTAGCACAATCAATCTAAGGATAAATGCTTACACTCATCTGAGCTGAATGAGTCACTGTCAATACAGTATATTTAAATAAATTAGGCACTTACAGGTAGCAGAGCTGACTACAAATTATTTTGTCTAGAAGGTGTAACAGGGTGACATCACCTTTTCCTACATTACCAAGAGAAGCACATTTCTCTTTTCATTTTAGAAATCTCAAGTAATGTTTCACTAATTCAGTTTCAGCCTCTTTTGACTGTTATCAATAGCTGGACAAGTCTTTGCTAACAACACACCTGTGATATTCTTGAGGGTGTGAGAGGTTCAGATAGAATAGAGTGTGCATTCAAACTGTGTCCTTTGAAAACCCTTGTGCTTAAAATGTTGTGAATAGAGGCAGGAATGCTTTGTGGCATTCACTTTTTTGTGTGCTTTTTCACCCAGATCAACTACCTCTCTCCACTGCAATCATTCAATGAGGAACATACATGTATGAATGAATGCACCTGGAAATCTTGTTTACCACTCTGGGTGGTAATTTCTGAAGAACAAACACTCACTATGACAATCCATTAAGACTTCCCAAATTCAGGCAGGAACCATATATTAATTTACTTCATTAGGTAGTTTCATTTATAGGCTGCCTTTCTCCCTATGAGAGGACTAAAGGCAGATCACATGGTTAAAGCAAGCAAAACAAAAAACACACTATATAGCACATTAGAAACAATTAAACAATGATAATAATTAAAACATATCAAGTGATTAAAAGCTTGAAGCTTGAAAGCAAATTAGCAAACTACAAAAGGTAAAAACGTGCACTGAGGGACTCAGTGAAAAGCTAAATATTAATTTAAATACTGCAGGAAAAGGTAGGTCTTCAGCTGTCAGTAGAAGGATAAGGTACACAGTATGTACGCCTGTGCATTCTAGGTGGATGTGGTGTGAGTCAATTGGCAATAGTTAGTGAGTGCACAAATAAAATACACAACAATAGGGATTTCACAGTATATGAGTATACCAGTGGAAATCAACTTCACCCATCACTTTTTTAAAAGCAGAGATGCAGTCATATTAGTTTGCTGCAGTCATATTAGTTTGCTGCAGATTTAAGAAGTCTTGTGACACTTTTAAGAATAATAAGCTCTATGTGTTAAAAGCTCTTGCAGACTGTAGGCCACTCATGTCTGAATTCTGTTAAAACTGCCATGTGTGTAAGTGGTTGCTGCAACAGAAAGGTCTTGTTGCACACTCATTCACACACCTACTCATGTGAACAACCATGCAAAGAAGCACACAAGCAGACATATGCCAGACCTATCTAGCTCATGACAACCCTTTCTATTGTCTGGAAAGATATTTTTAATATCTGTAGGGTAAGTAGTTTTCAAATATATGATCATCTATGCAAGCAGATCAGAAAGCAACAACAATAGGGCGAGTGAGGGACAAGAAGGTAAAAATTGTGGCATCCTAAAGAGTAGCTGTTGCATTTTAATGTACCATAAGCTTTCATGGATCAATTACACTTCATTCTGAGGAACCTTACATTAAAATACAACAGTTAGTTTTCAAGGCACTACAACATTTTTGTCAGATGCTTTCCTTCTTTTTTGTCTGAAATGCGTAGGGTTAGCTGAACAAAATACTACACATTCTATTTAAGGTATCATAAGGCTCTTTTTGTTTCTTCTGTGTTTAATATTATTTATTTATTTTTGCATAAGTGAGCCTGTGTTTGTATAACTGAATTAGTAAAATGTGTGAAATTATTCTTCTATCTCTCTATAAAACTGTCAGCTGTCAATCAGAAGACAAGAATGAGGTGAGGTATCTCTAAACTGTGTTGCTGACACATCCAGGCTATACTATTCTCCATATTTACTATTGTTTGTTACACATTCACTTTGTCAGTTAAGAAACATGGAGTGACCTGCCTGCATGTCTAGAATGTCTGGAACACCGTTTCCAAAACTAGAGTTCTTGGGCCCTGCATTTTACAAAATCATGAGTCTTGTTTCTTGGATTATTATCTATAACAGGGGTGCCCAAACTTTTTGGGCTGTGGACTGGTCACATGGTTCAGGGGGCTGTTCACTAAGGCCTGAGGGCCAGATCTGGCCCCAATGCCAATTCATCTGGCCCACAAAGCCCTCATCACGTCCGGAATGTAGTCACAAGTAACATACCACTTGATGTTTTTTTTGTGTGTGGGGGGGGGCACTCTTGTACTATGAAGTTTGCCAAAAGCTACACTGGATGGATCTTCTCCTGGGAGGCATAGTGCAGAATCAAATTCCTGACCCCTAGCTCCATAGTCAAGTATTCCCATCTACTGAGTTATCTAGCCAGAGGCTTTTGTATTAAGCATCCATAACATTTTTTTAAAAAAAGTACAAGTTAATTCATGCCCTCATTTAATTTGATTTGTGTCCAGATTTTGTTTGATTTACCCTAGAACCAAAGCTGAGAGTACAAATAGGTTGAAGTCAGGGAAATCTGGTAATTTAGTAATTCTGGTATGGGTCAAAGATGATGTGGTAGTTCACATTACCCAAAACATGAAATCAAGGAAATGAAATGAAATCAGGTAAGGAAGACAAGAAGATATACCAATTTTTCTGAAAATAAGAATCCTATGCATGGCAAAAAGAGATGATGATCATTTAACACTTTAGTGCTTTATGATGATTTTTTTGTCTAACTTCCTAAGCAATAACATTCTCAACACTTTTATGATTATCAAGTCCATCAGTATCACTTCTGAGTTTCTAATTACTACCTAAGCTGTTTAGTGCCTTGAATACTCTTCTACCATGAACATTATCCCATAATTATTTTGTTCTCCTTACAAAGTATAGAATGAGATTTGGATCAAACTGATGTGCCTGTTTTAGTCATTGTAGTGTTGCTATGCTGAAATTGCATTTGAAATCCTGCATCCAGAAAGGAGTACATTCTGGAATGCTTTATAGCTTATGAAAATGACGGCTCTGGGAAAAGCAGATTGCTAATAAAATGAAGTGAAATGCAGGGTGATCGAGTGGCAGGCCATTGTGGAATTTTGGAGCAGCTTATTTTGTTTCCATGGACAAAACTGTAATGCACAGCCCAAAATGTGACTTAAACATTCCATAGTTTCCAAGGAAAAGCTGTGGTGAGCTCAGCTTGACAACTTACCCACAATCACCTCTTTCAGTTTAATGGCTAAAAATGACTTGCAGTTGGAAATTGAGCAGGAGAGCTTTAAAAAAAAGAAATTTAAAAAATTAAAAGAGGTTTACATGGGACTATTGTAAAAGAAAGAAGGAAACACTTTCAACATAGAGTTTATAGGTTATCTGGGAACTGTGAGGCTTTAAAAGCAAGTCCCTGATATAACAACAGTATGTAAAGTAGCTAAAAAAATGCACAGCTTTCTAATAATTGCAGTTGGCTACACCCCCTGTGTAACAGATATAATTATGCTAATAGCTTTCCTACTCAGACACCATACACTCCTATTATGAAGCCAGCTTCATTTAATTAGCATCATGCAGTAAATTAGTAGTTATAAGGACTGCTGGGTACAAGGGGCTCTCCGTTTTCTCACCATCTACTTAATCCTCAGTCAATGTTGAGATTACTGTTCACTGAATCTCCAAATACACACACACAGAGATGGAAAAAAGTTGCCAACATCCTCCATGGAAACTGTGAGTCAGTCAGTGTATGGACGTGGAAGTCCACCACTCATGTCTATGGGGAAGGTTTATTGATTGTCCATGTTGACACTATGTTAAAAAAAAAATAGGAACATAAAAATTAACTGCAGTTTTATGGGAGTAAAATCTTTTAAAACATCAGTGGCCAGTCTTTGTTGTTATGTGCTGTCAAATCAGAAGTAGCAACCATTTCTTCAGAGTAATTATACAGTGGTCTAGTCCCTTCATCTAGTTTTCACTATTATTCCTGCCCTCAACTGTAAAATAAAGGAATGCTTAATTTTCAAATGCCAGTCATTTATAGTAGTTGTGGTAGCAACATCTATGCATTTATAGTAGTTGTGGTAGCAACATCTATGCAAAGAGGCAGGACCAGTCCTGACACAAAGTAGAGTGAGGCTTGAGATGTCATGTAGAGGCAGCAGGGGGCTTAATGTTTGGTATATAAGTGTTGTATTTTTATCACCAGTGAGTAAAATATAAGGTTTTCTGCCTTACATGCCAAGATAACCTGGCTGGCTACGCACCTGAACTTTGCTGTATCAAATAAAAAACATTTGCTTTCGTACCCTAAACAGCAAATATTTCAGGCCAAAGCTGGGAAGGGGTATAAAAACCAGTCTGCATATGACTTGTGGCAGCTTGTGGGCATCTTAAATTAATTGCTGACCTTGATATACCTATTTTAAAAGGGGATGGTACATTTTGGCAACAGAAATGGCAAGAAGCATAGATGTAGTTATCACAATGTGAGATGCTAAACTGATGCAATGATTCTGAACTCCCATACTTGTTAGTATGCTAGGTTACTTCTCTGATGATTATCACATGTGGTACAATACATAGAGTATTCTGAAAATGTCTGAGATACAAGATCACATGCTTTTTCAACTAAAGGAAAATAGAAAGCTGTGACACACCAAGTCCCACAATGGGATCCATCTACCCAAGGGGCTCCTACCTTGATCAGCAGCAAACTCTGTAGTGTCTGACACAA
Organism: Furcifer pardalis; assembly: GCA_030440675.1. Lineage (NCBI taxonomy): Eukaryota > Metazoa > Chordata > Lepidosauria > Squamata > Chamaeleonidae > Furcifer > Furcifer pardalis. The sequence goes on from CP126896.1 coordinate 63,442,128, forward strand.
TTCTTTTCTAACCTCACCTGGAAATCCTACCTAAGTACTAACTACACCTAAACCTACTTAAATTCTGAAATCAGATGTAATCAATCAGCATTAGAGTGTTAGGATGACTATCAACATATAGCTTATTAGTTATTTATTTATTTATTTCTTGACATTTATCTGCTGAAGTAGAAATCTTCTGTTTCAATCTAAGCTATAGTGATGACAGATGCATTACTGTATAACTGTCAGCATCTGTTCCACCTGAATATCTATAAGTAACACCTGTTATCATGTCTCTTATCTATTTTCATCATTGTTAATAAGTATTAATTGCTATTGTGAATTAATATCCTTAGCTAAACTTAGGCAAAGGCTATGTTTATTGTATAGTTTATTGCATGTCTATTGTATAGTTTATAATACAATAAAATATAATAAAAACTAGTACAAAATAAAAAGGAAACAGACACAAGTTAAGATAAAACTGTAGAATTTACCTGAGACGGAAGAGCCAATAGGAGCAGAAGTGAATGCCTCTTCCAGATTAGGCTGCAAAGTAGTTTGGAAGGAGGGGGAGATTTCCCTCCTTCTGGTAAGAGAGAGGCAGGAAATGGAGTAGCGTGGAGGTTGCCAGCTGGTGTGGTGGGACGGGTCACAAGTTATTCAATATGGAGTTGCTTTGGTTTTTACACTGTCTTAGAATGTAGCTTTGCTTCTTTGCAAAGCCCTTGTAATTCTTTCTGCTGCACTTGTCAAGCAGGTGTGCTTGCCTTAGCAGAACCTTTTCAGAGCTTCAGACCTATGTTTTGTCTACTCCACCAGGCCTGGAATATTCACTTGCATCAACATCCCAAGCCTGGGAACACCAGACATTTGTTATGGGAACCAGGGTGCATTTATACATTCCCTGGGCCCTAATTGGCTGTATGCTAATTAGGAGAGCCAAGCTCATGTTCTTTCTTTTAGACACATGGCTTTTGGGATGTGATTTGAGTTTGGGTTTTTTTTTTATTGCTACAACTCAGGAGGGAGAGAGGGACTCTACTACCAAGAGTCCTCACTCCAACCCAAGCTTAGTCAAGCTTAGTCCAACCCAAGCTAGATTAGCCAGGTTTTCCTTTTGTTTCATTGAGGAAGGCCTGATTGCTGATTTTCCTACCTGTACTTTTTGGTTAGTGTTTTTTTCTGCTGTATTTGTGTATCCTGAACCAACGAATGAACTGTTATTTCTACAGTATGCTCGAGAAAAATAAACATCTTTAATTCATCAAGAACGGCTGTTCTTTGGAAGAGGGGGTAAGACAAGAGTTAAGCCATAAACCACATGCTACCACACATACCACATATTACTCTCCATAATATTTGCTGGGCTTTGTTAATGCAGGTAAGCCCCAGGTTGCTGCAGGCTTTTGCAGGACAACATTTAGGCCTCCTGTACTCAGAGTCTTGGGGAGTTCCACAGAGCTGGCTGGTTTTGGAAGCTTGGAAGGAACGAGGAGAGCCCAAGGCAAGGGTCAGGTCAAAGCCTGTCACACCAGCCCTGCTCCAAAGCCAACCTCTTACTTCTCTGCTAGGGGATTGACAACTTTTCCATAGGTCAGAGTGTTGTCTGGGTAATTATATGGGGCTGAATAGGAATTTTGGGTTCCATGGTCCTGATTGGCAATGTTAGAAAAGGATTCTGGATGAATCTTATCTCATATCCTATTTATTGTCTATCTCATTTTGATTCCTTTGGGTCATATTGGGTAGATCTAGGTGGGCTGTGTACATACTGTGATTCACATCAATCAAGTGTGCACACAGATGGGAATCACGAGGTACCTCGGTGGCACCATCAACATCCATTCATATGACTAGAGTTGGAAATGCCTGTGGTGATGTCTCCCCAAAATAGCCGGCCTGTGAGCAACTGTGAGGGAGAGCACTGTACAGCACAGCAGCCAGAGACTTGCCCATCTGGGCTAGATATTGGGTTTTTAACTTGCTATACTTGCTGAGGTGGGGTGGGGACAAAATCAAACCACAGGAATTAAAATGTAAAGCATTACAAGCCAGGAATAACAAAAGTGCCTTGCCCTCATTATATATGTTGCAAACTATACATTGATGCAAACTATTATTTCATATTATTACCTATGACTTATGGGTATTTATATACATCATCAGAAGGTTAATCATCCCAAGATGATTCACAATATAAATTGAAATCAACCTATTTACATTAAATGGCATATTTTGTACTAGCTAAGCTAAAGGATAAAAAAAATCATCATGATATGCAAAAATCCATAAACCACAGTGTATTCCATATTATGGATTGCATTAATGCTTAGACATATTTAAATTAATTTGCTTATGAAGATTTATAAATGTATAGCTAAGTGTAGCTAAGCTGCGATTCAACCCTTTGACAACAGCATATAAATAAGGGCAGCAGAATTATGCATCAATAATAATCATACATATATATGCATAAATAGCTGGCTGGATAACTCAGTGGTTCAGGTTTCTGTCTGCAGAGCCAGAAGTTGTTTCATTTCCCTGTTGTTCCTCTTGGGATAAGAGCCAACCTGTGTAACCAAGAGCAAGCTTCAGAGTCCCAGGATGCCTCTGAAAAGAAGAGAGTGGCAGACCACTTCTGTGTATTCTTTGCCTAGAAAGGGGTTCTACACAGTTGTCTAAGGAGTTTGTTCTACATAAAAAGGCACCACTGAAAAGTAACATAATTTATTGTGCCAGGTTGGCTAAAATTTAACCAAGATCCAACAGACTTCACTTAGTGTTTGTTATTGGGGCATTATGTCATTAGGCTTTGCAGATTTCCAAGTGAAGCTCAAGTAAAGAAGGGAAGCTCTTAAAAGTAATAGAAACGATGGATGATGATAATATGTTGGTCACAGCAAGTATCGAGCTCAAGCTGTTAATCAATTGCAAGCATGATGTTATGACAATACAACATGCTCTTGTTGTTTGCCAGGCAAGACAGTAGGTAGCAATGAGTGCATTTTGCATTGTATTGCTTAACAGGGACGGTAGTTTTTAATGAGCCAGAAAGAACTCTAACATTCATTAATTCCACCCAGTCTATCCTGGAAATGTAGTCTTCCTTGTGACATAAAAGTCATTTGCTGTAGAAAGCATTACTTTACAAAGCAAGGCTAATGACTTCATGTGGGAGTAAGATCTGCCATGACAGATAAACTCAAAACCAGTTTCCTGCTCTCAAGGAAGAAATACCATTTTTCCCCACCAGAAACATGGGAATACACAAAAAACTATGATGAATTGTGTGGGTTGCTCCTCTCCCAGTGGCCTACAAATAATTCCCATTAGCAATAAAAAGAACTACCATCCAGCTTTGTTGTTTAAAACAAGGTTCAGAGACTTTAAAGAAAAAGACAAAGAGAGAAACACCTTAATGAAAACTCCAGAGATCAAAGCAGAGATGAGAACTAACACTAACAAGGAGTGAAACAACCAGAGCCCATCCGTATAGTCTTCCTTGTGCTCAATTAGAATTGTAGTGTAGTGTTGCCTCACTGTCGATTCTCGCTATATCAAAATTAGCATCTCGGACATACATAGAGTATGAAAGTAAATGTATCTTTTTTGCTGGCCAATATCCAGGGAGAGAGGGGTAGATTTTTGCTAGGATACAGATGCACTGAACATGAGAACTCCACTGAAGGTTTTAAACAAAATGTGTAGTTGTTCATTTATATTTCCCTGCCCATGGGATTTTCTGAACAAGTACAGGCTTGGTGTGAAATTGGAACCTTTCATCCCACTCGTCATTCTTTGCATTATGTGAATGCAAGTGAGAAATAGGTGTTAGGTATACAATGTCCAGTACAAGCTCTAGTAAAATGGAACTTAATAACACCTTTCTAAGACATGACACCTGTGAGGTTTTTGCTGTAACCTCCAACATATATCATTACTTGGCTCCATAGTTTATGATGATCTAAAACATAAAAGCACTGTACAAATTTTAAGTATCATGTTTAGAGACATGTTCAGGGGGAAAATCTGTCTGTTTCACTTTCTCTTGCATTCAAAAACTGAACTGTCAGATAGTTTCTGTTGAATTTATAGAAAAATGTGTGAATTTTAGTCAATTTTTATAAAAAAATGAATGAAACAAAATGCTTTGTCACCTTTACTGTCCCAAACAAACATAGTAATAGCAATTAGACCACTCCATAACACTTAGAAAACTCTTTGGGTGGTTCAGAAGTACTCATTTTACTGATCTGAAAAGGAAGACTGAGTTAATATTGAGCCCATTGAGACCGAACCATTGGGCCTATGTTGTTATGTTATTGGGGCTAATTCCATTGTGGAGACATCTATGTATTGCCTGACTGTTTTATTGATGTTTTTAAAAATCCTAAGAAAATTACGGGGAAGAAGAAAAGGTGATAACTGATTTGTGCAATTGGTCCAGTCTCATTCTTAATTGAGTCAGCAAGAAGTAGACAATTCCAGTTTGAGTTGGAATAAAATCAGATGCACTTGAATCAAGTCCAAATTAGATATGGATCCATATGAACTGCTTGAGATCAGCCCAGTTATAAGGGCAGTAAAAGAAAATCAGTCCATATGTCTCTAAGATGTTGCAAAACTGTTCTATATAGGTATGACAGTACAGTGGAAAGGGCAGACAGGGGAAATGACTTTTGCCAGGTTCAGCTTCATAAGTGTGGCAAAATTCTCAGCAACTCTCTCCCATCACAGTGTTCAGTTCTGAGGTAGACACACCTTGCTCTTTATTGTGTTTTTTTCCCTGCTTCTTCTTGGGTTTATTAAATTGTCAGAGTAAGTTGTTGCAGTCTAATGGCAGTTTTGCATTTATTGTGGTTCATATTCTTTTGTTCATAGCAGTATCCAAACTTCAATCCCCATTTGTAAACCTTTTCCCATATCATTTTCCCCTAATTCTCTCATCTCTGTCCCAGCTCCTGCCAACCCAGGAGTTTGAAAGCAAGAAATTGCAAGGAAATAAATAGAGACCACTTCAGTGGGAAGGTAAACAGTGTTCTGTGCACTGTGGTGTTGAGGCATGCCTGCCACATGTCCATGGAAATGTCTGCAAATGCAGACAGCACTGGCTCCTTGGCTATAAACAGAAATGAGCACTAAACCCTAGAGTTGGATATGACTAGCTTTCGATCAAGGGTGACCTTACCATTCATTCATAGTTAAATTTGATGGGTGATTAAATATTTGTAGAGTTATGATGTGTGTACTTATCATAGAGCATAAGACACAAAACAAGTGATTCTCAAATGCTGAAGAAAAAGTAGTTACCATCATGTTCATATTTAAAGCCTTGTTCTAAGAAATTTAAGCAAAAGATACATCTTGTGATGGAAAATGTATAGATTGTGTAAATTGGAATATCGATCCGAAATACTATAGGTCCATAATGTTTAGGAACATACCACACATGGTTGGAGGGTTGTTGATATATTCTGGTGATGAGGCACTATTTTTAGTTTGCTGTAATATTCAGTAGCTGTTTCTTCATATATATGACAGCCAGGACTGGAAATTCAATAGCTAAGCAGATCAATAGAAAGGGAGGTTAGATCCTGGGATTCTCAAGTGTCTCTGCAGGGAGGTTAGTGAAACTGACTCCAGCAAAACATATTTTTGCCCAGTGTTGTAAAAATGGTTTAGGACTAGCTAACACAAGTACCAAACTGTTCAGGAAACATCTGCTCTGATGGAAGTGTATAATCATTAAAACTGTATTTACCATAGGATAATTAGTAGAAGCAAAATTAGCATTAGCTTACTCAGGGAGACAATTTCTGTGTAATAATTGGGTAATAAAACTGTATATCATGAATGCATTTTGTAGTCTACAATCTGTGACTGTTTAAACTATAATTTGTTGTATTGGTGCATGTGGACAGTAAAAATTCAGCCATTAACCCCTCAACTGTCACTATAAAAGGAGATTGTAATGTTGCAATCTTTCCCATTCAATTAACTAGATCTGACCACTTTAACCTTCCTCTAACTAGCCCATTTTCAGAATCATTGGAACTGTTGATTTCCAGTCCTGGTAGCAAAGGCGCACATTGTTTACTTTGGCCTGCCTTCCTCTATAACGGCATACAGTTTTAGATGTTTCATTCTCCACTTTACTCCAAGAAAAATCTAACAATACTTCAGATTCCCCCTCAACCAGTGAAGAACATTAATCTCAGTTTCTCATTTTTCTAGCTTTGATCAAGATAAACAGTTAAATAATGCTTACCTTTAGTCTAACCAATTCACCAAACCATTTATTGCATTCCTATGGACAAATAAATCAACACTACAATTGCTGTAGGATGAGAGAGGTCATAAGATTCTGCAGAGTTTATGAATGTTGGTTCTGAAAAATTGTTTGCTTTCTTTCTTTTTTTAAAGAAATAATACCCAGAGTTGTATAGGCTTTGGCAGTGATCAAATGCTCTGCAGTATTCTACTCAATATGGGATGGCTCCAGCAGACAAGAGGCATATGTACAGAGAACAGTCACCAGCTGCCAAAGAAAAGGCATTGTAACTACAGTGGAACCCCTACATACAAACGGCTCGACTTACAAAAAATTTGACGTACAAATTTTTAATAGGAAAAATTTGAGGTACAAAAAAAATGGTGACATTTAGTGGCCTCTTCTGGTAATGCAATGTGTTTTCTACACAAATGTTTTGACATAGAAATAACCTTGTGGAATGGAAAACATTTGTATGTAAAGGTTTTACTGTACCTGCAAGCATGAATGTATTGAAGAGATGTACATTGTGATGACTACATGCTCAAAGAAGAGGAGTAAATAAAGTTTCCATGCACTGGGAAGTTGCTTGTTAACTCCCCCCCCCCCCGGCAAAAAAAAAAAAACCCTAAAGTTTAATTCCACTTAGGTGGTAAAAATAAAGATAAAGAAAGGCCTTCCTTACTTGAAAACAAGTTGTGTCTGACTCTAGGGGGTGGTGTTCATCTGCTTACAACCCAAGAGCCAATGCTGTCTGTTTCTGCAGATGTTTCCATGGTCATGTGGCAGGAATGACTAGATGCTGAAGTGCACGGAATGCTGTTACTTCTCCCATCAAAGCAGTACCTGTTAATTACTTGCAAATTCTTTCTTTCGACCTGCTAGGTTGGTAGGAGCTGGCACAGACACTGGGAACCAAACAAGCAGAGCTGTTGCAAAATGACATTTTGAATATCATTTATTTGTAGATTTGGTGTAATTTGGAGGAAATCTGACAGCATGTAAAGTTAACAAAAGAATAATCACTTCTAACCATGTGTTATTTGTAGTGTACAGGTCATGGATTCTCAACCTGCAGCCTGTGGGCCAGATGCGGCCTGTGGCACCATTTCATGTGGCCTTCCACTGCCTCTACCACACCAGGAAGTGCCATGTGGTGGAGAAACAGCAAAATACCCATCCAACCCCCAAAGTTGTCTGAGGGAGCGTGACCCGGCCCCCAGATTTAAAAGGTTGAGAACTCCTGGTATAGAGCAACCTCTATTCATATAGATGAAGTATTTTGTCTGCGGGTATAGACTTCTGGTTCTTATGAAATTTTACTGCTAGCATTGGCATGTTTGATGAGTATGTGTTGACCATTAAGGATGGACACTTTATGTTGCCCCCTACTTTAAGATATACTTGAATGGTGACAAGGCTATTATTGGCCTGGGTTGAAAGCTGTGGGTTTTTTATTTATTTTTTAAAGTTTTATTTATATGAAAAAATACTTTGTGGGCAGCATACCCAAGTTCAAAACAAAACAAAACCTTATATGAAACAGACTTGTAATATCATTTTTTTCTAGTGGCTAGTAGAAGAGCAGAAACAATTTTATCTCTGTTGTATTTGTTTCATTGCCATATTACATTTAATTATAAAAATGTAAGCTGTCATGAATCATGATCATGTTTCTGTTGTGCTTTTTCTTCTTCCTCCTCTTCTTCATTATACATGCCAATGTCACAAAAAGCACAAACAGAAAACATTCCCAGTATGTTGGATCTTTCCCTCACCATTTTGTGCACAGGATAGGCTGCAGATTGTAGGGCTGAAACATATCTTTCTTTACCTGTATTATTTTCAGAGATCTTTTGGGATTCACTCATTCTATGGCAGGAGACTGTAATGTTCTCAGCCAATTATTGAGATTCTGCAGAATTGCTTTAGGTGGTTAGCAAAGTCCAGTAGTAGAATGTGAATTACATTAGATTGAACACAGATCCCACTGACATACCACTTGTCACCTTCTTATTCCATCTGTTCTCCATTTACCACTTTACTCTTGCCAGTGGCAACACCACTAAGCCAATTTATTATCCAATTTGGAATGTTACCGCAACTAATGCACTCGTTCTGTAAGAGTATTGTTATGTAGTGCCATCTGAGTATGTGCTCTAGTGTCAAGACTATCCATGAAAGAAAACCTATTTCATCAAAATTCTTCATCACTTCGTAAAAGAAAATGCTGCACAATTAGCCGAGCATTGTTCTAGTGGCTGTGGCTAGCCTATCTGTCTTTGGTCACATTCCTTTCTTCCTTTCACTTGATACAAGGCATTTAGTGCTATATATTATTTCTTCCCTCTTTCTTCCTCCCCTCCATCCCTTATGTACAGTTCAGATACTGATTAATCTTTATATGTGATCCTTCTACTGCCAAATTTCTTTTAAAATGGTTTGGGATTCATTTTAGAAAGCCATATTTGAAACTCTGCAGTGCACACTATTATTTAACTGTAAAATATCATGCTTCAGAGGAATGGCTGAAACCCAAATATCTGTGGTGTCTTGTGGTCACAGGCTTCTGCACACAGATAGGGCCTGTTCTGTTGTGCAAACCATTTTCATAACCAGACATTGGGAAGAGAAATAACATACATGACAAAACATCCAAAGATTGTTTGCAAAACACTTGGTCCTCCCTGGTATAGAAACCAAGGCAAATTCCTCCACTGCCCAAGGGAGACTAAACAGGTATTGCTGAATGGAATGGAGAAGTAAATTGTTAACTTAAAAGGAGGCCATATACAAAGACATATTTTTGGATCCCAGAGTTGTAGTCCATTAGAAGAGATCACATCTCCATTTCTAGCCTCCTTCCTTGTGATAAAGCAATAGTTCCATCCTTCTAATATGCTTTTCCAACTGCCAATGAAGAACTGGGTAGACATTTGGGGGTATAGGATATCCTTGGGGATAGATGGGTCTTTCCCTTCCTTATTGCTTTGTACTGGGTGAGTTTATTAATTATCTGCCTAATTGGTTTTTATGGAAACAACCTGGCCCATAGTGTGGATTCCTAGGTTGCATGGGCACTGGAAGATGAAGGAATGGCTATGAGCAATTTGCAAACTTGTAAGAAAAATATTTTTAAGCTCACAGTTTGTTGTGGGGTATTTATATTTGCCTGATTTGTTCTAATTATTGTGACCCACCTTGGATACCCTCACCTGGGGAAAGGTAACCCTGCAATAAAGCAAACAAACAATTAACCAAACAAACTGCTGCAGAAACAGGACATATTTTTTTTCTTCCATGGCTGGGCCAGACAGAAACTTGCAAAATGAAGGCACCTTTTGGTGAGTTCATTATGCAGTACCTTTCACCTGACCTAGTGTGAGAAAGATTAGCTGGCAACACAAGGTTGTCATTATCAGGGTACACTTGATTGTGGTTCAAATATACCATAATTTTTGAGGATGTTCTTTCTGTCTACTCACAGGACAGAATGAACTTAAGAATGAAATTAAAACTACAAAAAAAATGTGAAACTGGATAAAAGTCAAATTGACATAGCTGTTCATCTCTCTCTATATGCCTCAAGTGATATAGGCATTGTTTCATTAACTGGCAGGTTTAAAAACAGAAGACTTATCATATGTCATGACTGAAGGAACAGCCAGTTACAAAAAATGATATTTAGAGATCAGCAAATCATGGTGTGTCTTTTCCTTATTTGCATAAATGGACTAATTATATTAAAAAATAATTGAGTTGCAGGGATAATAACGTATGGAATCATTGCCAATGATAAAAATGTATAAAGTGCCAGGGAACATGGCATCAACTATGTGGAAGGCAGCATTTTCGAGCCTAAGATGTTTCCCGTATGCTATTGGGAATAGTACAATACTAACATGGCACAATCAAAGCAAATTTCTTCCAGAATCTGCTGGCACAAGAAATTATACCCAAGCATGGGATTTGAACTTGGAACCTCCTTGAGTAGAAATGTTGTGGAAATGACAGCTGGACCTAAATGCTTTCTCTTGAGAGCTTCTGTAATAAAGATGTGGATAAAGAAATATTATAATAAATGAGAGACATTTGCTGCCATAACATGTGACATCAGATTGGAGCATGAAACTGTACTGGTATTTTAGTTGTTTACAATCTATTTTTAATTAGCTTTTGATACCTTTTTTGAGGTGGCATAGAGAGGAAAAATAATGTACAGCAAGTGAATATTTACTTCAAATCCTGACTATTTCAGGGGAAAAAAGTAGCCTTCTGTGAAGAACTTTAGCGTCGGTGGCAATGGTAGGTAATATCTTTATAAGACCACTAAACACCACATGTTCTTGACACTGTAGGCAATTTCATCTGGCTGGGAGTTAAGGAACTAGGATGTTACAGAAGAATAATCTATGACTGGATGTGTGGAACAGGTTTCCTTGTTCAAAGCAAGTTCCAAAACTGCGGCTGAAGAATGATCTGAGAGATATTAAATTTCTGATTTAACCTTTAGCAGTGTGGATTCAGGAATAGAAGCACACAGAAATCTGGCAAGCTCCATTTATTTTACATACTAGGCAAGTCAGTTGCAACCTTTCTTCTTTCTTTTTAAAATCTGGCTGGCTTCCTGGAAGGATTAAACATGACTCTAGGAACCAGCAAACATTATTTGAGAAAGTGTGGCTTTAAACCTTATTTTAACCATAAAGTCAGTACCCACTTCAGTATTTAGCATGAAAGATATGATTTAAAAAAAACATTTCAGAGAAGGTCCCTCTGGTTTCAGTTCCTCCAACCTGTACAAATGAAACAACAGTGGAGGGTTGCTTGAACATAAATGGAATTAAGATCATTGCTGGGCCCAAACATTTTGGTGATGAAATAGAATGCAAATACTCCAATTTGAATGGCTTTGGTTCTCTGTGCTCCCGACATAGAATTTTTTCTCTGCCACTCAGGGGCTACACTTTTTCAAGCAGCAAATAAGTACATTGACTTTTCCCTGTGTGGTTAGCGGTTTTGTTCTCAAAAAAGATGAGAGGCATGACTGTGAGTAGTGTTCTGTTATTATACTAAGTATTAGTATAGTGCTAGTAAACTCTGCATGGACAAAAAAGATAAAACATCATTGTGAAATAGAATCAATTTTGATGAAATAAAGCAGTCTAATCATTTCTGTGGTGTGTGTGTGTGTGTGTGTGTGTGTGATTGTATGTTATGGAGATCCTTGGGAAATTTTTCCTTTCTATTAGCACTGTGCAACAATTGGAACAGTCCACCAGTTTACAATGAACCATAAAAGGGGAGTTGGGGATTGGCAGAGGGTGGGATAAAAAGGGGAGATCCTGTGGGCTGTGGCATGGATCAAACACTGAGGGGCTAGTGTGAACACCGTGCCATAACAATCTGCAGTCTCTGTGTGATCACTTTAAATAGGCTGTGAATCAATCTACAGCAAAGCCAAATCATTCTAATTCAGCTTATCACTGTAGTTGCATCCAGGGATAGTAAAGGATTTTGCAAATTGAAAACACAAGGTACAGAACTGAGAGGATATTAATGAGTCCAGAGAAGATTTCTTAGTTATTTTAGAAAGTGCAATATTGTTTCATGTTTAAAATCCAAAACCATGTTTAAATACTCATGATAGTGTCCTGCTTCCATTTTCTGTAAAAGTCTTTATGTGAAGGCCATCCAGCAGAGGGTCTGTTGATTGTATCATCTTACTTTGCTCATCACAGGTCCCTTCAGCTTCAGAGACAAAATAAGTGCATAAAAGGATCATGTTTTATCTGTTATCCCCTCATGTTCCCTGAACACATACTGGAAAGATATAATGCTACCTCTTGAGAATCAGCTCTTACTATTCTGTAATAATTGCAAATTAATCAACAATGAATCATGCCTTTGTGTAAGATAACAAAGATATTTCTCTACAAGCTGAAAAATTATCTGAATTTTCATTTTATTAACATCAAAAAACATTCCTCAGATACCTCCATGGTACATGTGATGGTTAGGTTTCCTTTAAACACACTGCAATTATTCTATCCATTCTCGCTGTTTTCCTATTCCTAGTATGTTGATTGATGTTACTGAAATTGAAAATGAACTGAAAAATAGCTAGTAGTCTGATGAGTAGTTTATGTTAATAAACCAGTGTTATATTTTTCAACTTTCTCAGCAGGTTGCTAAAGATAGGGTAAAGTAATGAGAAATCATGTTCTACAAAGAGTGAAAAATCATTTGACTTAGTCTTCCTCTAAAGTACCTTATAGTGATGAATTACAATACAGCACATTTTTCAGTGGTGGTAAGCTATTACATGACTTCTGAAATATTTTATCACTCAGTTTTCAAGCAAGAAAGAGTTGAAGAGCATCCTCTGTAAGACTGAGTGAATAAACCTGAATCATTCCTTCTGTTTGAGAGAAGGGTGTTAATACTGAGGAGTGTCCAATCTGGTTCTAACTTCAATGAACTGAAGATACATGACCATGTGCAAATAAAGATGCAGCCAGAAATGGATCATGATGATAGAATTATTTCAGGAGACAGAGTTAGAAGGGGAGGGGAGTGTTTTTAAGGAAAAGAATAAAAGTCAATCCTTAAATTAGCATTAAACTCAAAGGAGATTCCAATCATATGGAAATGTCACAGGTTATAAATATTATACACTGACAGGAGAACTAGAAGTCTACTCATTCAGGGCTTCCTTCTTGCTTTACAGATATTAGAACTCAAGTCAACTTCATAAAAAGATTTTAAGAGTTGAACTGTTTGTATTATAAAAATATTTGACAATGAGGTTTTTCTCCCATATTTCCCACAATATTGGATTCATTGTTATTCTGATGATGGTGATTTGTCATTTTGGTATCCTGAGTGAGCCAAACATGACAAGACACTCTGCTTGAGCAGAAGAAAGGGGATCAATTCTGTTAGGGCATTTTTATGGGTATTGTAGTAAGATTCTTGCTCACTGTGTTAATGTATCTTTAAGGGACTTTTAGGGCTCTGGACACAGCTGTTAGTTGTTGAGGCATAGACTGATTACACAGCTGTACCCACTTGGGGATGTGTTTCTGTGCTGAGCACAGCTGTAGCCACTTTGAGGGTGAGTCAGCAGAATTACAGTATAACTATAGCCCACCTGAGATGGGCTACTCTGAGGAGGAATTGTGAAGGAGAAGATTCTGATTGAGGAACAGATTGAGATGACATCTGACATACGAGGGAAGAAGACGTGCTGCCGGAAGCTCTGCTACTACTAAAGAACTATCAGGTACTCTACACTGCTGAGGAGATCACACAGTTTGCCTTGGGCAAACTGCAGTCAGTGTTTGCTGGCAGGACTCTGTGCATGCTCAGTGGACTTGAGCCTTCAGGATTCCAAGCCCTGACTCAACTGTGGGGCTTGAAGACAGACTGGTACCTGTGTATATAGTTCTGTGTCTATTGTTTGAGTGTTTCCCTTATCCAGAAGTAAACTGCACTATTCACTGAGACTGTTTGTGTGTCTTTGTACCCAAACCTTCTGCTGTCGCATTAGGTAACTGCTAGTCTGCTATGTTGAACACACATACGGCCAAAAATCCTTGACAATTTCATTAGTCTACTAATGCAACCAGCAACTTGTCTCATATGCTTATTCATCCAACCACGCTACAGCCCTGCAAGAGGAGACCAAGAGAAAATATCTCCCAACCAGCTGACACCAAGTTCTTGTCCTCTTGGGCTCTGTCAGAATCTAGACACTGCGGGGAAGAGAAACAAGTGAAATCCTTCCTGTTGGCAGGTTTGGGTCATATGACAAAGTAATGTGGTGGAATCATAAAGAGAGTTAAATTCAGGAAAACTAGCCAAAATCCCCATCTGGCCATTAAACTGACTGGGTGATTTTGCACCAGTCAAAGTCTCCCATCATTCCTCTTGCCTCTGTATATTCTGGGGAAGATCAAGTGGAGTAGAGCAGAACCTTGTACATTGTTTTGAGATTACTGTCTGAAAGACAGGGTAGACATGTGACATATTTAAGTAATGCAAATTGCTACCAACCAAGCTCTGCCACAACACCCAGCAATAGCAATAGCAATAGCAGTTACCATATATTCATGAATATAAGCTGAGGGTTCCCCCCCCCCCCAAAAAAAAATGAGCCCCTGTAAGGGCACTTGGCTTATACTCAGGTCAATGACCATGAGGTCCCAAGACTGCACCGGACTGAGATGCGCCAACAATTTAATTAATTTTACCATATTTTCATGTATTTTAATTATTAAAACTCTTTATCAGCTGCTACATTTCCTACCCTCGGCTTATATTCGGGTTAATCTATTTTCCTGGGTTTACAGGTCAAAATTAGGTGCCTCAGCTTATATTTGGGTTCGCTTATATTCAAGTACATGTATATATGGTACACTTATATATTGCCCATAGAACTTAGTGCACTCTCTCAGCAGTTCACAAGATAATTAACTTGTGAACTGCCCAGATAATACACTAAGCACTATGGGGCCGTATATAAGTGTATGGGACAGTATATAAGGGTAATTACTATTGCTATTATCATTTTGCCCCCATTATGTTGGGTACTGGCTGGACAGTATGTCTGGCCGGACATCCTGCAATGGTAATGGAGTAGACTGTACAGCTAGCGACTCAACACTGAGTGTTTGGCAGTGGTAAATAACCTGACTCCCTAAAGGAACCAATGGCTATGGGTGGATGAGCCCCTTTAAGTGCAGTGATGGTCCCCCTCAGTGGAGAAATGCTACTGGAAACCATCATATTGGACCAAACAGCAAAATGAGTGGAGGGACCCCTTCACTATTCTGATTCCCAATGGTCATGGAGGTGGAAGAAGCTATGCCAGGACTGGCTGTGAAGGCACACCTTGTCAACATCCTCAAGGCTGTAGCAGTCCATTGCAGTCCTGGTGTCAAATCCTGCATGTCACATTTCATACATGATACAGGAGATGGCTCTGTGATCATAGTGTGTAGGTCACTTCATTGCAATAGTTTCCTGAAACTATTCAGGGGAAAAAAAGTATACTTGGGCACGAGTAGCAGCTGGTGGCGCCAGCGGCTGGGTACTCATTTTGCCAACCTCAGAAGAATGAGTCAACCTTGAGTTCCATCAGGATTGAAGATGTTTTGGCAGCAGTTTAACCACTGCACCATCAGGGCTCATTCTAATTCTTACTGCAAGTGACAAGCCTCCCTACGTTTCATTTGCTTGATTCTACCACCTGTTATTATCCAGTCACTAAAGAAGGGAAAGAGGAATGGAAACTTTCCAGGATTATTCTTAGAATTAGTAAGCATGTTGGGGTCATGCTTCGTCATCATACTGTCATCATACCGAAGAGACTTTGCGACTTGTACTGTGAATAGAACTATTTGTTCAGCCAGAAAAGACTGCTACTTTTGCTGAGCTACAAGACTTGTAAATAAAGGACTATGCTACTTGTGTTTGCTACATAAACTTACAAGACAATTCAGCACAGTGAACTGAACTGTGTGGGACCAAGGAGGAATTATCCTACAGTCAAGCCTCCCATAATGAAAATATTTTGTTCTGTGAGGCTGCTCGCTATATGTGTTTTTCGTTATGCGAGTTTTTTCACATAACGAAAATTCCTATGGAATTCTACAAGTCTTAATGTTATGCGATTTTCAGCCTTATCCGATCCATGCGTCTCTTACTGCCTTGGCAACCATTCCTCTCCATTTTCTGATCTCTTGCATCGGTGCTCAGCTGCCTCTGCCTGCCATGAGGCATAGCTCTGTGCTCTGCAATCGGCTGGTCAAGCCTGGCTCAGTTGGAGCGTGCAGCTCAGTCGGAGCAGCTAGGCTGACTCCACATGGGCGAGGCCGGCTTGAGGGCCATGATGGCCGTGCATGCTACCCTTGCCTGGGCCAGCCATGAGTTCCAGTGCAAAGGATGTGCCTGCTTGTTCACCAGCGGGCAGATCCTGGGCTGCCTGGGGAACCTGGTGGGAGCAGCAGCTGTTGTGGCTTGAAGGTAAGCAGGGCTGGGCTGGATTCTCTCGGTGGCCGAGCATGCAGTGGGTGGGTGTGGGGAGTCCCCAAACTGCTGGGGGTGGGGGGGAGGAAGGAGGGAAGTGGCAGGGAGAGGAGCTTTGGCCTCCTTTATGTCTTTATTACGATGCATCGGATAACGCTAAAAAAAAGTTCTCCGGTGCAAATCTTCCCCCCAAATTTGTCGTCGTTATGCAGTTTCAGCGTTATCCGGTGCAATAGTTATCCGGGGTATTACTGTACTATGTTGTCTGGGTAGCTCTGGTTTAGGTATGGTTGGAAGTTCGATTCCTCATTGTGCCTTCTGTGATTAGAGACAGCCTGCATAGCCATTGGCAAGCTACACAGTCCCAGGGTGCTCCCAGAAAAACTATGTTGGCATTTAAGAAATTGGTAAAAACATTTCTATTAAACCAAACCTTCCCTTCTTACGTTCATCAATTTCTTTCTTCTTTTAAAATAAGTTGTATTTGATTGATACTCCGCACTTAGTGAGGGAGATTGTTTGGGCACCTGTCTGATTTGGTTTATTAATAATATTATTCTTGATACTCGAGTGTGTTTTATCAGTTTACAGGTAAATGTTATATAGGTAAATGGTAACTTTGTGTTGAACGTATATGAGTCTGGATTTTTGTTTACTGGCCATGTGTAATTTTGTAGTTTAAAAAAACTAGAATAAAATAATAAAAATTATTAATTGAAGAAGAAACTATACCATAAAATGTACCTGAATAACAACCATAAGGTAGCTGAAAAAGAACAATTATCTTTGCCCTTGAGGAAACATGATTGCAATTACTCTTTATCCAGGTGCATGGGAAGCTCAACATTCATAAAATAAGGGTTGGCAGATTTGACCAAAGATGAGCTCTAAAATCAGGTTTTGCAATGACTACTATAATCCCCTAAGCATAAGACCTTTAACATAACATTCCAAGGAATAAATAATGAGAAATTTATGGTGAGATTTAGGGATAATGCAGCAAAATTGCTGTTAAATAGCAGGCCATCTCTATCCATGGTCCTAGTTTTAATAAACTAGTTTTACTCCAAGGACATGAATTGTCAAAGCTGATGCATTCCAGGCACATTTTTCTCAGACTACAAGAAGATAAATATTTCACCAATCCAGAGACAACAATTCAAACAAGGTTTTGCCCACAACATGAGAATGTAAGAATTGCCCTGCTGGAAGACACTGAAGGCCTACCTAATATATTTCATGACAGAAAAGGGCTTATGTTATCTGCTTTTATTACACAATAAAAGAAATGGAATGGAACTCATGGCTCAAGTTAAAAAGAGAAGAGAAGAACTGATGCTAGAGGCTAATTCCACAATCTGGATTTGCTTTCCATAGTAGTGCTCTTGAAATCAAGGTAGAGTAATACCTCGGATAACGTTTACCTCGGATAACGCTAAAATCGCATAACGTTAAGTAATCTGGGGAGGAGAATTGGATCGAATAACGTTAAGGTCCTATGGGATGGATCGGATAACAACCGCTAGAGCCTGTGCGGTTACAATGTATCTCTATGGAGCTTTAACGTTATCCGATACATCCCATAGGATTTTAACATGCATCGGATAACACTAAAAATCGGATAACACCAAGACTTGTGGAACCAAGTCTTAGCATTATCCGAGGTATTACTGTATCTATGTCTTGCTCTCTCTAGAAACAAAAATGATGAAACTGAGCTGTTGTAGTTTGGAAGAACCATGAGAAGGCAAGACTTGTTGGAAAGCACATTAATGCTTTCAAAAGTTGGAAGCAATAAGAAAAGAGAGAGAGTAAATATGAGACAGACTTCATAAAGGAAACTACAGTGTCAAGTTTGCAAGGCTGTTAATGCTAGGGCATGGTGGAGATTCCTCATTGATAGGGTTACTATGAGTCAGAAATGACTTAACGGCATGTAACAACAGCAGCACATTTTGCTACCTCAACCAACACAAGTGTTTTCCAGGAAATTCAGTCAGTCAACAAAAAACAACAATTTACAGAGCCAAACTCTTTCCTGAAATTTATGATCATCACATAGTCATAGCATGTTTGTGCCAGAACTGCCTAATGGTCTTGATGTGTTAGCAGATGGTCCCGATATGATCCAACATTGACCTGTCAGGAAAGAAACCCACTGACACATATTTTTTGTTTGTTTCAATTTCAAACTGCTGGGATTTGTTTAAGAGCTTTCCAATTTTGTGTGTGGATGACAGAATGGTGTGGGGAAAAGTTGCTATGCTGTGTTATGTTATCTAAATCTGGAGGGTGCGAAAATTCCTCTTTCTACTGTAGAAGGATGCTGTTGTGTCTGTTTACTGCCTTCGTAAAAGGAAGTGAATTTACAGACAATATTAATAATCAGTGTAGTCCAATCCTGGCTAGATTTGAATGTGTGTGTACGTGTGCGTGTGCATGTGTGTGTGTGTGTAAGGGCAGGTGGAAATCTTCAAAAGACACTGTGAGCCCTTGCTTCAGCTTCACAGTGTGTGGGATTTTTACCCACTAAAACCACCTCCCATTACATCCCACCACTCCACGGGACCACCATCAGGCATTACTTAACAGGGGGCAGATGGGCTGTTAAATTCCCTCCTCCAATTTGGCTACTCACCCTCCTCCTCTATGCCTCTGGCTGCCCTCTTTGCAGTCTCTCCATACGTCTAAGTTCCAAGATGACCCAAGTTCCAAGATGGTCAGCCACATAATTGGACATTTCTTGCAACCCAGGTAGTCTCCCTGCTCAGCACCTCAGCGACAATGTCTTCCAGAGACAGCTGTCGTCGAAGATGCCTCTGTAAAATTTTCTATTCTGCATCAAAGTGTGGACAATGAAAAAACACGTGTTCCACGTCTTCCTGCACGTACTGGCAGACTGGGCATGAAGCATCATCATCCAGCCTAAAGTGGTGTTAGTAGGCTCTGAAGCAGCCATGCAAAGTAGTAATCCACCTCTCCATGCTGTCTTGTTGACCATGGACTGATGTCCGGGATAAGGCGATGAGTCCACCATCCCTTGGTTGATGTATCCCAGATCTGCTGTCATTGTGCTATCCTCTCTATCCTGGCTTCTATAGCAATTGTGTGTCATTCCTTCACCTTATTTTCTTGCCTCTGCCAGTAAATCTCCGCCGGTTCCTCTGCCATCAGATGGATCAGCATCATATCGGCAATGACACACCCGGTATCATACGAGACTGTTCGAAATGCCTGAGCCACCCGCAGGGCACTCCTACGGTATATCAAAGTTATTTGCCGCATGTACGATGTCCCTGCCGTGGCTTCTGACCAAATTGGGGCTGTATACAGCAACATGGAACTAACAACACTCGAGAGGAGTCTTCGGTGAGTCTGCTGCAGGCTTCCAATATTTGACGTGATCCTTGTCAATGAATTACATATTGCTCTGGCCCTTGTGCTCACAATTTGCAAATGCTCATCGAAGTGTATCCTGGCATCTATCTGGGCACCCATCGTAGTGATGGTTGTGAGAGAATACTGCAGCCTCCAACAGTAAGGGTGATGGTTTCCCTAGCTTTCCTCTGGTCATGAGAACGACCTCAGTCTTATGATTGCTAAATGAAAACCAGCTAAGGAGAGCCACTGATGAATTTTGGCAACACTTTCATTTGCAGTTTGGACAACTTCCTTTAGATGTTTGGCGACAACCACTACCGCCACATTGTCTGCAAACCCAACTGACCTTGTCCCTACTGGCATAGGCAACCAAAGCACCCCATCAGACATAATATTCCACAGTAAGGGACTGAGCACTGAACCTTGTGGAACACCTCCTGTGATGTTATAGGTTCGAAGTCCAGCATCGGTGTTATAAATCAAGGTTCGATTTGTGAAATAACTCATGATTATGCGTCTGATGTACTCTGGAACCTCCATCAATCTAAGCACATCCAGGATACGATCCCAGTTCACTGAATTGAATGAATTCCTCATGTCCAAGGTGACAATAGCACAGTACTTCTTGGCACCTCTCTTCCAGTGTTTGCCTTCGATGGCTTTGCGGGCAATATCTACAACTACGTTAATGGCATCCATGGTAGATTTTGCCTTACAGAATCTGTGTTGGCTTTCAGACAATCCCTGAGCTCCTTCGCTGAACTCCTCCATCCAGTTACAGATGACCCTCTCGAATATCTTACCTGCTATATCCAGCAGGCATATTGGTCAATAAGATGATGGATCATCCAGCGGCTTTTTGCCTTTCAGAAAAAGGACCAATTTCTGCAGTTTCCACTGGCTTGGGAAGATTCCCTGAGCAAGGTGTGTATGTGTGTGATTTCAGGAAAAAAGTGGACCTCGGCTGTATAAGCACTGACCTCATCTCACCTCAGGTCAGATTTTTTTAACTGGTGAAAACAGAGGGTTCTAATAGGGAGTATTTCCCCCAAAAGCCCTTGCCATTTTCAAGGGCTTTCCCCATGGTCAGTCTTCTGGCTGATCAGGGTGGCAAGGGCAGGATTAAATTTACAGGAAAACTGGAGAGAGTTAGTTTCCACTCTCCTCCAGAAAAGGCCAAGTCCTGCCTTAAGCAACCGGTGTGCTTCAGACAGACCTTCTCCCACTCTCAATCCATTATTTAATTTGTTTTTTTTTTAAAGGCAATTGGATTTTGGGCACTGCAATATGTAGTCATTTTGTCACATCTTTGACGAGATGGTTTTTAAGCAAGAGAACAGATCCAGGCATATGGGTGAAGGTTTGAGCAGGTATTTTACCTTCTTTGCTGGTTTTCCATCAGGAGCTACCATTCCTATATGCATTGGCCCAGATCGTGATAGCCACGCATTCTCCACTCTCTGGTGGCAATCAAGTCCACACATTAGCATGCACCTATGTGGTTAACCCCATGTTCCTATCACGTCAAATAATTTCAACAAGCAGATAGATTGGTTAATATACATCTGACTTCTATGCTAATACCCAGAGTGAACTAGACATAAATCATGGTTGTCTGCATAAAGACCTAGCCGCCTGGAGTCACGTTGTCAAGTGGGCGGCAAACAACAACAATAACAACAAAAACAACAAATGCTCAAAAGATTTCACCTTCATTTTACTGCTTGTCCCCAACTCCTCATGTTTAACTTCTTGTGCAGATCTATTCTGTTCCCAACAATCTTCATGGGATATTTGGAAGTTTAGCACTTAAAAGGTAAAAGGTTGATTCTGTGTACAGTAAAACCTCACATAAAGAGCACCTTGCTTAGAGACTAACTTGCTTAAAGAGCAGAATTTTCTCTGAATGGTTGCCTCGCTTAACAACTAAAACCAACCAAAAACTCGCTTAACAACTAAATCGGGGCTTGCAATCCCCCCTGCCAGAAGTCAGAATTGGTCACTTACAGTGGTGTTTTGCTTAAAGAGCAAACTCGCTTAAAGAGCAATCCTGTGGAATGCATTATGCCCTTTAACTGAGGTACCATTGTATATATATTTGGGGGAGGGGGGAATTGAGATTGGATTAATGGAATTCATTTATCATAAAAATTAAATATTGAATTAATATGTGGCTTCATGTTACATGATTAAAAAGTAATCCTTAGTTCATGATGAATAATCTTTGGGCTATAATGTATCTTAAATAGAAAAGTAGATTTAGATATTTTTTCCTCAAAAAGCATTTAATTCTTAAAAGTCTTATTAAGATTAAAATATATGATTTAAAATTTAAAAAAACCCAATTTAAGAAAAAAAATTAAATCCCCCCTGCTAGTTCCAGAACTAGTGACAACTACAACTAATAAAGTTGTGATCTGTTTTATCCCAATTGTTGCATTGTACAATCATTTCTATGCCAAAGCCCCCAGAGTCATTTGAGTTTGGCTGGCAATCAGCTTCTGTTACAATTAAGAGGCCTCATGTTGCCAGCTAAAGTCTTAAGGAATTATTTTATTTCTCTAGATATCCAGAAGGGAAAATAAATTTTGCCAGAAAAGACAGCTCAATTTTGTGTTTGAGATGGTTTTAAAACCTGGGTGCACATTCCTGCCATTTCCCAGCTAGCACCAGACTACATTTTTAACCTGCTGTGCTGTCAAAGGGTGTGCCTTTTCTTTTGTTCTGAGTTACCATATTACTCAAGTCTCAGGGATTTACCCATATTTGCCGGCATATAAAATGACTGGGCATATAAGACGACCCTCCAACATTTCCACTCAAAATATAGAGTTTGTTATATACTCACCGTATAAGACCACCCCCTCTTCTGCACACCTTCCACACACCAAATAAAACATAAAAGAACATCAGATTTGATTTCAACATCTCCCTGTGGCTGGCACTAGTGCGCAAGTGCGCATGTGCGAGCTCTGCGTAGACAAGGGGCAGGGCAGAGCGCCGCTGCTTCCCACCGAGCAGAACAGGCCGGTCATGCCGAAAAGGCTGGCACCCCTGTCTCGCTGCTGATGCTCACCACAGTCACGATGGATACTGCGTGATACTGGATGGTATGTAGAATGAGGTGGGTGGGCATCGGGAGGCCACTATGGGCACCGGGCGAGCATCGGGAGGCCACTAAGGGCAGCTATGTCTATCCCAACTGAAGTGCACCTGGCGTATAAGACGACCCCCCACTTGGAGGCATGTTTTTCAAGGGGAAAAAGTAGTCTTATATGCCAGCAAATACTGTATCCATATTCTGTTTCCTCTGTACATTCAGCTCCAATGCAGCCTGGTTGGAGGCACTTTAGCCCCTTCAGGCTGAAGAGCCTGGGATTTTCTACCATTCCTGATCCAAGGCCTGGGGCGCTGTGAGAGGCTTGTTTTAAGGCCTGCTCTGCCCTGATCTGGCCACATTGCTTGTTTGTAACAACCTGCCTGCCCTTCCAATGCCTAGAAAGTTAGGGTTGCCTTTGGAGGATGGATAGGAATATTTTAGCACATCTTCTGAATTGGAATGTGAAAGAGGGTTTTTTTTTTACCTATCCCACCCTGAACCACAGGACAATTGTGGCATTAGGAGCATGGTCAGTTAAATAGGTCACATTTAGGTGGATAGTGCTGGGTTAGGGTAGTAGTGGTTGTCAGGGAATGCTTTTACCTTCCCCCCTTGCTCTCAGCTCTCTTGTGTTCCCTGTGAGTAACCTGCTGAGCATTGTCAGGTCTATGTTGGAACGTCTGAAGACTCTTGGGGACCTAGGAAATATAACCCTTCTACTTCAACCTGACTTTAACCTTGGCAGATCCTTGAAAATGGGCAAGGAACAATAAGTCACTTCTTTGAAGCGAATTCAATTAGTGGGGAGAGTAATAAACTTGGTAGCAAGATGGATTTTAGCCAGTAATGTAGCTCTTCTTCTGACCCTTCTAAATAATCAAACGTTGTGGTTCAGTAAAGCTGCTTTATTGAAGGTAAGCATGAAATTCAGTTCTTTAAAAACAGGTTACAAAAATACTAATAAAAAATATAATCAAGGGAAACAATGCACATGGCTCCAATATATAGAAACGAAACATGGCTTCTAAGTATGGTGAATTGCATATAACCAATCAAATCCTTCATTAAACCAAAACATCTCTGTTCCCACACTATGTTCTCAGAGGCAAAGTGTTGACACAACCCAACATTCCAGCCCAAGTGGGAAGAAGCTATGCTCAGTAGCTTTTCCCCCAGCAAAGGCCTCATGTTTCACCACCTGCAAGATAATGGGCTTTGCAGTTACCTTTGGTGGGAAACAGTGTTTTGAAATGCTATGAAACTCTGTGAAGTGCTGTGAAATGCACACACACGCGTGAGCTCTTCTGCTGAAAAGACTCCATTTTAAACCACTAGAAAGTCCAGGGTGCTTTAGAACCCTAACAGTGGTGAATTCCTCAAGGCATCATTGGACAAGGTAAAACTTGGGTGCATGTCATGATTTGAGTGAACCAGCTGGGCACCTAGGGGACAACATGTGCCATCTCCGTGAAATGTCCAACATATGTTCAGATAAATAGAGTTGGAAACTCCTGCAGGGATACCTCTCCGCAATAGCCAGCCTGGGTTGTAGCTGTCAAGATACAGCAGTGCCCAGGGGAAAGGGATTAACCCATCCAGTCTGGAGAGGGGATAAAGTGTCTCCTTGCTCTGGTAGCAGGAATCACACTACCAGCCCCTCCGCTGGTCAGGGGATTCAATATATTTAATAAATGTGGCCCAAACCTTATAGAACAAAAATGTGTCATGCCTTTTTATTTGATGGGTAAGAGAGTAATGGGCCCATCAACTTCTCCTTGTGCCTTTTACCAGTGGTGGGCATCATCAGGTCCAGACGAGTATGCCCATACCAGTAGCAAAAATGGCTGGCCCCACCCACCTCCTCACCCCTCCTCCCCTTCCTCCTAGAAGAGTCTTCGGAAGGGGCTGGCTCCATTTCCCCCTTCCTCCAAGGCTTTTCCTGGGCTCCATTTCATCCCAAAGCACATTCCCAGCCATTCCAGACTGGCTGGGGAGGCACTTTGGGGTGAAACAGAGCCCTGGAAAAGCCTTGGACAATGGAGAAATGGCTTCAGATGTTCGCTATAGAGTGATGAAAATAGAAGAGGCTTCTATTTTCATAGCTCTTTCGTGAAGAACAGTAACATGGCCAAAAGGCCACACCCACCCAGTTGCATGGCCATGCCTACAGTGTGGTAGGAAATTTTTTTGATGCCCACCACTGCCTCTTACCACAATCAGATGGTGGAGAAATAATTCTGTCCACCCAGGAAAGAAACCCTACTGACTTTCCAGCTCTAACTTCTGCCAACAATTTGTGCCCAATATAGTGTGTCCTGCCCAGTATGGGCAGTACACAATATAGAGATGTCTAGGGAGTGAACAATTCCTGCCATACAAGCCACTGAAGACATATTTAAATGCCTCCAATGTCACTATGTTAATATTATTAATTTCACCACCTAGAGTTCTTTTGCAACCTATAACCTGAAGGTTGGTAGAAGGGAAGCCAGTAAGTTGCCCATGTTTAGGCAAAATTAAGCTAAAGAATCATGCATTCCATTGGTAGCTAGCCTTCAACTTCAGACTCAAATCTCTTTTGTGGGATTTCTTCAATGGACTCATTTTTACAACAGAATATTATGGATAGTACTTCAATGGCTCATCATATGTATTGAATTGGTTTGTGTATATATGATTCCCATGCTTAAGAAATATTTGTAAAAAATGAATTAAAACACAGAAATAATTATGCAATATTTCTAGTCTGTTGACATGAAAAAGAGGTGCTTTGTTCACATCCTAATTCCAAACACATTACACACAAGTAAGGCATATTGATTTACACATAATGTGTTTAGGATTGGAGTGCCTTTCCTTTAAAAAAATCTCTTAATCCATGTCAAGACTTAGAAAAAGGTGATGAAAGGTGACTCTTAATGCCATGAAGAAGTGGATGATCAACCTAATTAGTCACCTCATCATACTGAAATTTTATTTGTGTTCAGACCTTGACTCTTATTCTTTTCAATTTTTGAAAGGGGGGAAATTAAATGGAATGAGATTAAATGGTTCATTTAAATGATAATAAGAGGAAGGTTGAAGATGGAAGCTCACACATAATGCTAATACATTAAACAGGACAAAGCAAAAATGGATTGTTAAAATATGAGCTACAACTGCAGTATATTATCACTGACCTTTTTAGTCACCAGATTTTGTAGAATGGAATACTAGCTCTGATCATACAGGTATAGGTTCCTTTCTAACAGCATCTCTGGTACCTTGAGAGATGTTTTTTTTAATTGACATGTAAATAAAACTAATAATTTTACGTGTCTGTAAATCCACTCACTTATTTCAGTTTAAGAAGAGGAACCTTTATCTCTATGTTTTGAACTCCAAGTCCCATCATTCCCAGCTAGCATGGACAACATCCAGCAATGCTGGAAGATGGAAGCCAACAGTATATGAAGTATTCCACAGCTCAATTTTTTTAATTAAAAAGCCTTCTATATAATTTTAGCTTATTTCAGAAAATGAATGTCAAAATATAAGGTACATTCAAAAGCACTGAACCTCTTTCCCATCCTGTAGTAATTTTCTGGAGACAAATGAAAGTTACTTCCCTATGAGAAGCACTCTTCTCTCATCACTGAGATAAAATATGCTATTTGCATAGCTATGCAAGAGGATTTTGGTCACAGTCTTCTAAAGGATCAGAAATGTGTGTTTGTTTGTTTTTTGAAAGAACTAAAGGTGTCAGATAGGTAAGAGATGCTGTTTTGGGCTGATAGATGTTTGAATGTGCGATGGCTTTTAAAAGAGCAGAGCTATCCCTCACATTTTGAGTAAATTATTTGTCTCATTTTTCAAGCTAATTCAATAGAACCAGGGCAAGGGAAGTTAGTCATCACTAAAGGTAACATATGAACTGGTGCTTAATCTTCTCTCATTGAAAGATATCTCTACACAAATTAATAGATGTGTACCTCTCTATATCTATGTCTCTATTCAATATTCAGACAGATTTACTCCCATATTCATGCAGCAAAATGCAAATTTACTTGGCCATGTAAGTCATTGGGTCAATGGAAAATTCAACACAGTATGTAATAGATACAGCTCCTCAGGCTTCACTCAAGAATAAAAAGTAATTGAAACTTCCTGAGGCTGAACCAGATCCTGACTGCTAAATTTTGTACAATTTAAATACATTTTAATAAAATATTGAATGTTAGTTGTTACTGCAAAGCACACACCTTAGAATTACCTTAAAGAGTAAAAATGTTCAATAAATACCGAGCTCAGCTAAACTCTTTCATTTTAGTTCTGGTGCTGCATGTGCTTGAAGGTTTGCTACTACACAATGCCCATTCTTTTGCTCAACATTGAAAATGGAAGTTGAGCAAAGAATACCTTGTAAATTCAGAAGGAATATGTGGAATCTATTTGCAACTATCACTACACAATAGAGATAGCAATAATTTTGTTTTGTCTTTATGTTCTAAATGTGCTGACCTAATGTGTACTGGCTGGAGTAATACACAGACTGTAACTCAATTATCCTGCCCCAAAATTTATGGAAAATGTCGTCATCTCAAAATCTGAATACAAAAATGAGAACGCTGTATATATGAATGCTTATATTAAAAATATCAAGACCTGGAGCTGAATGTAGCTCAGATCATGAACTACTGATGGCAAAATGTAGGCTTAGAGTGAAGAAACTAGGAAGAACCATTAGGCCATTTGGGAATGACCTAGATCACATTCTTTATGAATATACAACAGAAGTGAAGAATAGATTTAAGGGATTAGACTTGATAGGGTCTACAACTATGGATGTAGGCTTGTAACATTGTGCAGGAGGTAGTAATTAGAACTGTCCCAAAGAAAAAGAAATACAGTAAAACCTCATATAACACTAAAACCTGGTTCCACAAGTCTTCGTGTTATATGATTTTTAGTGTTATCTGATCCTCTATGGGATCCATAGAGATACATTGTAACCACACAGGCTTTCGCGGTTGTTATCTGAAGCATCCCATAGGATCTTAATGTTATCTGATGCAATTCTTGCCCCCAGATTCCTTGATGTTATGCGATTTTCATGTTATTCGATACTAATGTTATATGAGGTATTACTGTATAAGAAAGTGAAGTGGCTGTCTGGTAAGGCTTTACAAGTAGCTGAAGGGAAAAGGAAAGTGAAAGGCAAAGGTGAAATAGAAAGATTCACCCAACTGAACACAGATTTCTAGAGAACAGCAGGGAGTGATAAGGAGGGCTTCTTAAATGAAGAGTGCAAAGCTATCCAACTGAAGAACGAAAATAACATGCATTGTGTTGTGTGTGCGGTTGTATAAGGGAAAACATTGACAAAATCCAGTTGGCAAAGATGCATCTGTACCCTGGTGGTGATGTGATCAGCCGTACGATTTTATCCCTAATTGAAAGCTTCCCCTTTCCCAGTCAGGTTCTGATATTCTCTATGGATCCCTTTTGCCCTGAGAATGCCTTGGTGAGCCTCATTACAGGTGGAGAAAATCCTTAAGCTCTCAGATCGGGTTAAATTCCTTTAAAAAAATTGACAGCTGAATTCTTGCAGTGGTTCTGATACTGCTACTGGTAATTTTGGGATATTACAGTAAAGACCCCATCCCAAGGCTCCCAAAGGATTTTAGAGGACAAAAGGGATCAATTGAGAGCCTCAGAACCTGAAGGTGGGGATAGGACATTTTAACTGGGCATAAAAAGCCCACACAAAAGCTGATCACTTCATCAATTTGCACTAGCATAAATTTATGCAAAAGGATTCAGTCATTGTCTATGTGAGATCTCCTGCCCTCTTTCCATGATCTAATCATAGCAGAGCCATAGCCAGAGGGCCCCGGGGGGGGGGGCTTCACCCATCCTGAGTTAACAGTTTCCCCCACTCCCTGACCACTAGTGGGTTTCCCATAGGAATGCATTGAAAAGAGACTTTGTTGTCCATCCTGAAAAAATATTTGCCCACCCACATCTAGAATCCTGGCTATGGCCCTGAATCATAGCAATCATAGATGCTCAACTTTGGCAGATGTATGCAAAAGACACATAGATAGAAACTAGACAAAATTTTGACTGTTTGTCCCCATTCTTCCTGTTCATTTCTTGGGCATTTTTTGAATCTCTCTGCTCCTTTAGCCTCAGCTCACCCAGTTTTCCACATACAGTACTTCCAATACTTCTCCCGAGTCATCTTTATGCATACCTTGGGTAATAACTAGTCATGTTCTATTTCTCAAAAAATTCTCCTTTATGGATATAATCTCATTTTATCTCAGTCTTCCTGCTTGCTACATTCAGACATTTTACTTCCAGGCCAAATAGACAAATTCTCCAATTTCTAGTGAATGACACAGTCTTGGATCTTTCCTTCTTAAAAAACAACAACAACATTTGGTCATTCCAGCAATGACTTCTGACTCTACCAGGCATTGTGTCCTAACTTCTTGGATGCCAGTATCCAAACTTGGATAACAGTATCCATCCTGAGGAAATACAAAGTTTAAAATGGTCTTTTAAAAGCATACGACATGGACCTTTGACCCTCCAGATTATCCCAACCGAGATGGTCCGCCCTTTCCTCAGTCCCCACAGGCATCTGCATTTACATGAAGGAACATAATGTATGACATATTCAGTTGGGTATCTGACCAAGAATAATGTTAGCTAAGAATGCCCTTACTCACTGGCATTTTGTATGGTTTCAAGTTTTCATAGACTGTCTCCAGAATAGTTAAGAAAAAAAGCCATTGTTTCCTTTCCAAATTAAATGTCAATAGTCCAGGCATTTTCTGCTAAGCATGGATTCTATTTTCCACCTTTTTAGAGCCTGTGCACAATTTTCCATATGGCATTTTTATTGAATTAGCAGACTGACCATTGGGACTTAGATTGTATTGTATTGTATTGTTCGACTTTTATGCCGCCCCACTCGCCTATAGCGACTCTGGGCGGCTCAGAGCAAAACAATGTTTCATAACTACAAGTATTAAATCACAAAAATCACATATGAAAAGTCCATCAAAAACATTACAAGAAATCCCCCGTCCCGATTACAAAATTAAAAATTCATAAACATTTCATTTCATTTCAAAAGCACATCAAAAACACTTTAAACAGTCCACAAAAATCTCGAATTCTGGGACCAAATGCAGAGGCAGTCCCTCACCCTGCTGCAAAAGCCTCTTGGGTGGGGCAGCAAGGAAGTCCTGTGCCTCAGTAGTTCATAAAGCCCCAGCCAGGGTGGGTCCCAGGAGCAGGTGGAAAGTGTCCTGGGACCAAATGCAGAGGCAGCCCCTCACCCTGCTGCAAAAGCCTCTTGGGTGGGACAGCAAGGAAGTCCTGTGCCTCAGTAGTTCTTAAAGCCCCAGCCAGGGTGGGTCCCAGGAGCAGGTGGAAAGTGTCCTGGGAGCAAATGCAGAGGCAGCCCCTCACCCTGCTGCAAAAGCCTCTTGGGTGGGGCAGCAAGGAAGTCCTGTGCCTCAGCAGTTCTTAAAGCCCCAGCCAGGGTGGGTCCCAGGAGCAGGTGGAAAGTGTCCTGGGAGCAAATGCAGAGGCAGCCCCTCACCCTGCTGCAAAAGCCTCTTGGGTGGGACAGCAAGATGGAAGTAGAGAGCAAGCCCTAAAAAACCAAACAGTGGTACATGTGTGGTGTTTGGCAGGGTTTGCTCAGAGTGTACTGTTATTTTTTGTGTGCATTCAGATGTACTTCCTTTGCAAAGAAAGTTGTGAAAGGAATGATGGAAAGAGACTGCAAAGACTGGGGAGAAAATACTTTGCACTAAGCTAAATGAAAAGTAGTTGATCCCAATGGAGTTGAGAAAGCTCAGGGTCAAAGTTCTTGTTGGACGTGCTTGTATTGCTTGGTTCCAAACTTTAATCTCCACATGATGGTCTGTAACACTCACTTTCTCACTGGGGAAACTTTAGAACAAAAGCATGTTTCATTCAAGGTCACAGAGAGAGCTGGCTTAAAGATGAAGCATGGATATCTTCACGCCAAGTATAACAGGGTGCCACTTCAGACTAGTAAATTGAGCTGCACTCATTTGTACCAGGCCCAAATTTGGCCTGTAGAGTGGTGAACCAGATGCAGTGCTTCTTACAATGTTTATACAGATGGTAGGAAGAAACACACTCAGTCTGCTCCTTCCTTGGAGCAAAAATATTATTACCTCTGAGAAGTTGAGCATGCAAGTGCTTTCAGCCTGCATATTGGGTACAAGAGAAACCACATCAAAGATGGACATTTATTCCATGATTCTTTTCAGCAAGCTGTCTCCTTCAATATATTGGCTTGCACTGCTTGTTCCATTTAGGAGCCTCTCCCGCTGTGACTTTATTCTCCATTCCTAATAGAGACAAATTGCACTAGAAGATAGACTAGCCCTCATTTTTAAAAATGTGTGTGTGTGTGTGTGTGTGTGTGTGTGTGTGTGTGTGTGTGTGTGTGTGTGTGTGTGTGTGTGTGTGTGTGTGTGTGTGTAAATATTGTCCATAGCCTGAAGAGATGGGAGAAGATGGATAGTACCTAAATTTGGGCACAAGTCCTGTTTCCAATTACATGGGCTTGCTCTCCAGTAAACTCAGCCGGAAGTATGGCAGAGAGCTGTGAGGGAAGAAACATCCTTCAGAACACTCCCTTTTCTTCAGAACAGTGTATGACATTGTGATTGTTTCTGGGAGTTCAGTGAGTTGTTTTCTAAGACTTGAGATGGATGAATCAGCCTCCTACAGAGCCTTATTGAAAAGCTCTTGTGGCTAAATAATTTGTTTAATTACAAAATACTTTTACAGGGTTTCTGGAGCCCCAGAGCATGGCAAAATTTCCTATCATGCACACTAGAGGGCACAAAAAGATATTTAGATTTATTTAAAGAATTTTAAAAAATCTGTGGGTTTGGAAAGCACCAAGATTGATAGAGACCCTATGTAGCTTGCAGGATGCACTTAAAAGAAGCATGGAAGGAAAGATATTTACTTGGCTCTGACAAGTACAGAATGAATCATCTAACTATTCAGATAGATTTCTTAATTCACACTGAAGGTCAAAATAAATTACTAATTTTAAAAAGAATTTTGAAGATATGTTGCCTCAAGTGGTAAAAATAAACTCTTTTTCATAGCATCTATTTTTCTCATCTCTAAATGTTTCGCTATTGTACATTGTTTGGTGATTGATCATCCCCAGATAAATGTGGGTGTAATTTGCATGTTGATCACTGAGATATACCTCTGTGAGGAACTCTTATTGCTAATACAATTGAGTGAAGAATTTCAAGATTTTAATTTAGTTGGGACTGCATTCATGCTTGGCCATCCTCACCTCCTAAAAATACAACAACCAAAATAAGACAAAACCATGTGTGTTTTCATGTCAGAGATTACTCTGGATTGAAAGGATTTTTGCAGAGGATGTCCGAATTATGTCCCCTGTCATGCAGCTCTCGGAGAATTGAACCCCGTCCTTTTGGTCTTCAAGCACAGTGCTTTTACCCACTGAGCCACCGGGGAGCTCTAAGACAAGACTGAAAGGAAGGAAACATACATCCTAAAATAGTCTGAAGGTCATGGAACATATTCAATGGAAACAGAATGCTGACAGATTGTTGAGAGGGAGAGAACTAGGAACAGTGAAATGGGGTGGTTGGATTTGCTGGTTTTCAGAAAGGTTATCATGTTAATCTGTTCCAGTTAGAAACATAAAAACAAAAAAATGTTGTAGTACCTTTAAGAATATAGGGACTGGAGTGGCTCAAGTGTCTAAGACTAGGAGGCGGGAGGTCAGCAGTTCGATTCCCAAGTACTGCAGGATGGAATGATCTCCCGTCTTTGTCCCAGCTCCTGCTAACCTAGCAATTCGAAAGCAAGGAATTGCAAGTAGACAAATAGGGACCACTTCGGTGGGAAGGTGAAAAGTGTTCCGTGCTCTCCGGTGTCTAGTCATGCCTGCCACATGGCCACAGAAATGTCTGCAGAAGCAGACAGTGCTGGCTCTTCTGCTTTGAAACAGAGATGAGCACTGAACACTTGAGTCGGATATGACTGGCTTTCAAGCAAGGGAAACCTTTACCTTTACCTTTAAGAATATTCGATTTATTATAGTGTTGGCATTAATGGATCATGATTTACTTTTTCAAACAATCTACTCCTTCATGTGTCTGAAGTAGTGAGTTGTAATCCATGGAATCTTACGGTGAAATACTATACATTTGTTAGTCTTATACGGTTGTCGACTGCAACTCATATCTGATAATGCGTTTTTTCCTGAAGCAGGAAAAATGTCAATGGCGTGAGTTTGTTTAAGGTGGACCCCATACTATGATCTCAGAGCCATCACCCATGGCACACATGAAGCGTAACATGCAGGATTTAACACCGGGACTGCTGCAGCCTTGAGGATACAGTATATACCATAGTATCTGTGTTTTTGTTTTGTGTTTTGATGTAGAGAAGTAATTCATAATGCATTTTTGTCATTGTAGAACCAAATGTGTTCAATTCAATTTTTTTAACCTTGTGCAGCTTCTGAAACATGCTTTCATTGAACTATTTTTCCAGAAGAAAATATCTGGAACAATATCTGAGCTGCAGAAATGCTACTCCATTGGACTGGAACACCTGGCTGCAGAGATAGGGACTGGGACTTTGAATCCCCACTTTGCCTTCAAAAAGGGGTCCAGCCAAAATAACACAGAGAGAGTGTAGTCCATTGAGTTAATTGTCCTGTTGCTCCTATGGCTTTGGGTGAGCTACATAGTCCCAGAGGGCTACCAGAAGAGAGTTTGATTAAACATCTGTGAATATTAAATGCTTAGAAAACCCTGGAGGGTCACCACAAGTCAAAACTGACTTCATGGCACATAATAATAATTATAATTATTATGTTTCATGCCAGCAGTAAAATGTTCAAATTGTTTCTGCTCAGCAGTGGAACCTAGAATATTGTTTCTCCCCAAATTATACAATCACTTTGCCACAGAGGCAGAAACTTTTGTTTTTTCCCTTTAACTTCTACTAGTACATTTAAAGCTTCTTCTGAAAATCTGTTGTGAATCATAAAATGTTATCTGTGAAGCAAAATAGGTACTGTCAATTAAACAGTACAAAATGTTTTTAGCACCTGAACAATTGACTTCTTAATTTCTTTCCAGATTGAATTGCTTTTGATTGTGATACTTCATTTTCTGTGGTTGCTGTCATCCCATAATTATCAACAGGAGCCTTTAGTGCTAGTATTACTATGAAATCACTCCATATGCTTTCCATTTAATAACAATCATTGTCACAAAGAAAGTTTCTAATGGGAATCAGGTGAGAACTTTCTAGCAGCATTCAAGAGCATCAAATAAACATGTAAGCTTTGCTTATGATCTTGTGCTAGGAATAAGAAATAAGAAAGTGCAAAATTATTAGTAATATTGAATGTATCACTTGGAGATAAATCCAATTATTAACTCACCTAACATATGGCTCTAAAAGAAGAGGGAAGAGGATGTTTGGAAGTTTCCTACCTCATGCATCATATCAATTGTCCCCTGACTCCACAAATGAAGAAGCAAGGCACGTAGAATTAGGGCTAAAACTCAAGTCAAATTTTATTAAAATTTATTAAATCCCCTAACCTGCAGTGGGCCCTGTGGTACTACATAAGCCTGGTGCTAGAGGAGGTGGTTCCCCTTGGCTCCTCTCTAGCCTGGATGGGTGAATCCCTTGACACACCAGCTGTTCTTGAAATTCAATCCTCAGAAGCCCTGATCAGCAGGATTGCTGATTTGGGCTTCTGGTAATTGAAGTTCAAGAACACCTGGAGTGCCAAGGTTCACCATCACTGTCCTAGACCCTTTGCAGTACTGTGCATTGTTAGTCACCCTCCAGACCAGCTAAATTGGGGAGGCATCTCTGCGAGCATTTCCAACTCAATTCACATGAATAGATGTTTGTTTTACCACAAACTTTGCCTCATGATTCACATGAAACTCAATGTGTCCCTAGTGGCACTCTGTGGGAATTGCTGCTAGCACCTTAAATCCAGTACAACCTGCTTGCAACCAAATGTGCCCTGTAGGAAACAGAGTGCAATAGGCAGAAAAATAACCCAGGATCCTTTTCTAACATTACCAATCAGGATATACCTAAAATTTCTATCCAGGCCCATTTGGCAACCCAACAGTACTCTGGGCTATAGGGCAGGTAGATGGGCTGTCTGAGCCTATGCAGCCGAGAGCCAGGCCCCAAAGACTATGTGTCAGAATGGCAACAGCATCCTACAACTTTCTTTCCCTCCATCTAGCTGGAAGTGGGGAAAGCTCTCCCTCTTTTCAGACCAAGAAGCAGGGACATCAGAGGAGCCAATGTGTGGTAGCAAAGTGTATAATGTACAGATGAGTACATTATACAGCATGTATAATGTACAGATGAGAGTGCTGATCAATTTCCTTTCAGTTTTTTTTAAAAGTGCTTTCCACACTCAGCACATAGTTTGTAAAATCTGGAAGATTCTTCAACCATTCATCATAATTACATTGTCCCTCATCTGTACTGAACAAATTAAGTATGGATAACTCTTACCGTATCTGCCTGCCATTTTTATTTATTTATTTATTTACATTTATATTTAAGCCATATGGCTTTTAATACCATATGCCTCCTAGAGAAAAAGAAAAGAGCTTGTGGTCCTAATTCAGCACTTCTTTTTTCATGTCCAGATTAAATTTTGCATGGCCAAAATGAAGCCACTTTCTTGGCTTTGTCATTGGCCAAAATTAAATCTTCATCGGTACATGTTTCTGGTAGTAATCGGCAGAGCAGCAAATGAGCTGGATTCTGTATCTCTCCACGTTCATACATCCTGTAGTTGTCTACCAGCAGGCCTCAATTGAGCTTGTTGGTCTTTCATTTATGGACTCTGACCCTCAGCCTATTCAGAGTCCTCCAAGTGACATAAGTGAAGTTGAATTCCTCAGCTATATCCTCCTTTAATGTTATTTCTTGTCCAGTAAGCTCTTTCCTCCATCTTCTAGTTTGGTTTTGGATCTGAGCCAACAAACTTGAGGCACATATCCATGCGGAGGATGTTGTGTGTCATCTCTTGTTTAGTTCTCTCAGCATCTGCTACTGTTTCTCTCCTTATCATAGGTGGAGCAATACCATCAAGAGGATATATTTTCTCAACTTGTGTAGGTTTGTTTTTATCAGGATGTAAGCCGCCCAGAGTCGGGTCCTCCCGATTGGGGCGGGGTATTAAATTTAATAAATAAATTTAATAAATAAATAAATTAACAACACAGTCAATTTTTTTCACAAGTGATTTTCAGCACTTATATGGTGGAACACTAGTATTCAAACCCCCATCCTGATTTAAACTTTAATTAAGCAATCAAAACCATGAGCTGAGAAGGAAAAACCTACTCCTTCTCTTACATTCATATTTTAATATCTCAAATTATTTCCATCCTCAATTGGAAAACAAATAGAACTGTTGGAAAATGTTTTTCATAAAGCCAACTGAAACAAAATTCTCACCCATCTCTAGGATGCAGTCCTGATGGTCTGCAGATGGTCTGCAGCCTGCCATCATCAGAAGACCTATAGACCAACTAATCATGAAAAACAGGCTAGTTTCCTGTATCTTAAGGTTACAGATGAAATTAAACATAAAACCCAAGTTCAGTAGAAAAGAAATTTCTGCCCTAGTAACTGTTGCCTGCTGACAGGAATTGCATGAAGCAATAAGAAGGGTATGGTGCCACTTTGGGAGTTCGACCACTTCCTCACATTTCCAAGAGTTTTGTTTTCTGTGTTAGCATATATAGTCCTGGGGCATCTTGGTTAGAAACTAAGGGCTCTTACAGATGGGCAAAAATGTCCTCCCCATTTTCTTCCAGTCTGTTCTTTCTTGTCTTGAACGAGCGTTTCTCCTAAAACTTCCATGCCTGATTTTTTTTTATTTCTTATGCTAATTAATTCCAGATTGAAAGCTTCTGTTCAGAAGCTGTAACAGTGGAAGTGAACTTAATGGGAAGTGCCATAACACTAAACTTTGTCTCCTGCAGCAAACGGCAGCAAAAAGAAACTAGCCTTCAGTACAGGAGGGGGGAAATGCAGGGAGAGTCAGGGATTTTCTTAGCCTTTTTATGGT
The DNA here is from genome assembly GCA_030440675.1 of Furcifer pardalis. NCBI lineage: Eukaryota > Metazoa > Chordata > Lepidosauria > Squamata > Chamaeleonidae > Furcifer > Furcifer pardalis. The sequence continues at coordinate 63,479,067 of CP126896.1, forward strand.
TTTAATCAAGAAAAGCCTTATGTCCCATGGATGGGGGAAAGAACACCAATAGCATCAGTGCTAAAACATGTACACTTTGGGGAACAAATGCTCCAGTTGCCAAGCCCCATAAAGTATGAAAGGCCTTTCTAAGTGATCACCCCTTTCCCCCAATTTTACCCAGAAAATTGATTTGACATAATGACCCTCAGCAATCTTGTATGGCTGGGATCCCCCTGGCACAAATTCATCTGACCCATGCGGCCTTCGACACTCCTGGAAGCAGAAGTAAAACATACCCATCCAGGCACATTTTACTTGCGCTTCCAGGAGCGATGAGGGCAGCATGGGCTGGATGAATTTGTGCTGGGGGTCAGATCTGGCCCATGGGCTGTAGTTTGGACATCCCTGGTTTAAGTAGAGAAAATGACACCTTAAAATCTATCTCATCCTGTTGCAAAACAGATTGCAAGGCATGTTTTGCTTCCACTTCTGATGGGAGGATCCACGTGACTAGTCCACTGAACCATGTGACCAGCCTATTGAACCACGTGACCGGCCAATAGCCAAAAAGGTTTGAGCACCCATGCTGTATGGGATAGGTGAAAAACACCTTCTGAGCCTTTGCTAGAGAACAAAAAATTCCTATCAGGACCAAAGTGTAAATTCGCGCCAGGCAGAATCTACAGGAAAATTTATTTGCAGGGGTGATGAAACAAGTTACATTTACACCATGCATTATGAAGCTGGCTTACTGAATAAATAATAGTTCACGTAAACCAAGATGCCCATGATTTCTAGGCAATGAAAGGCTTCTTTTTCCCATTCTTCTACTGGAAGGTGGATACTGTTATGGCTACTCTGAGTTTAGATACAATAACTTTAAAACAATGCTGCCATGTTACGCCCACGTTTGTCCATTCAGCTAAGGAGTTATTTTTGGTTCTGGATTTCTTTTTCTATTTTTTTAGCCATAATCTCCTGCAACAATCTGTACATTTTGTTTTTCTTGATGTCACAAATGCGGCGGGGAGGAGTGGCCGCCGTTTCGTCGAGCCCTGGGACTCTAGCCACCTGTCCCGGGGGCTCCATCCTGGCCAGGGCTTAAAAGCCCCTTCGGCAGTAGGACTTTCCCGAAGCCCAGCCGCCACTAGAAACACCTGCGGCGGGGAGGAGTGGCCGCCGTTTCGTCAAGCCCTGGGACTCTAGCCACCTGTCCCGGGGGCTCCATCCTGGCCAGGGCTTAAAAGCCCCTTCGGCGGTAGGACTTTCCTGAAGCCCAGCCGCCACTAGAAACACCTGTGGCGGGGAGGAGAGTCTTGTCACTTGTTGCAGGATTAAGCAATTGTTTTTTCTTGTTTAGTTTTCTGCTTTTGTAATTTTTGTAATTTTGTGTAAACTGGATTGATATTTGGAATCTATGATTGTTGATTGATATTGTTGTCTATTGAATTTGATGCTGTAATGATTTATATTATAGTATCTCTGATGTATTTTTTAGGATGTCCTGATGTTTTGTAATTACAATTGTTATTAGAGATTATTTTTGGGGGGATATATTTTGATATGTTTTTTGATGTTATTCCTGCTTTGTGATATTTGCAATTTACTATGCTATATTTGTAATTGTTTTTATCCTATGGAATGTGCTATGTAATTGTAACTGTTTCTTCTGTAAGCCGCCCAGAGTCGCTATGCGAGTGGGGCGGCATATAAGTCGAAAATACAAATACAAATACAAATTCTATGGCTCTCTACATTTCATTTTTTAAAAATCTTTTCTTGGTCTTTATCCATTTACCTTAATATTTCTTTATTGGTCACCATCTAAATTCAAGAAACAAAGAGCAAATGGTACTCCACAATAAACATTCTTAAAACTAATTTTATGTTTTTCTTTCATATTACATTCTTCATCTTAAATAAGCTGTTCTGAACCCTCGCTCTTCTAACTTATATTGCATGTCCTTGATTTCACTATTTATTAAATCACATTGCAAGTTAGTTATTTTTAGCAACAAGCTCTACATTTTGCACCTCTAACTAAATGTCTTGAATGATGTACTTTTTTAAAAAAAATTGTTAATACAAACATAAATTTCTTGTTAATGTTTAGAAGATGTCCATTGCTTATTTACTTGAGTAAGTTTTCAAGGCATTTAAATTATCAGCTATTAATACAATATCATCTACTAATCAAATGATGTTGGAAACATTGACAAACCAGTTAATATAAAACAAGAAGTGAAAGTATCCAATTTCTTCCTAGCAGCCCCAACATTAAAAAAAAAGCCATGGAAAGGTAGTGTATGAACTCAAACTATATTGTTGGTAGTGCACAAAGCTCAATGATCCTGGTGTAAATCTAAATCAATCCATTATCTAGCATAGGGTAATGTGTAGCTCTCCTGGTAGTATCAGATTGAAACTCCCATTGCCCTAAAACAGCATATCCAGTGGTGAGGAATCATGGGAGGTATAAGTTACAGATCTCTCCTCTAATTCCCTATACTTAGAGACATACTGAGAAATTGTAGAGATAGTCACACTAGTCCCAAGAACCGGTATTTGTATTACAAAATCTTATTTATGATGTCTTTATTAGTAGCTTTATTTTAATATACTTTCTTTGTATGCTACCTTATGGCATGCAATAAAGTGAAATATCCTAACACATTTCATTTTGTTTTTGCTGGGAGTGAGAACTCTTTATTCATGAGCATAGTTTGCATCTCACTATTAGAATTAAACTGAGAACATTTTTGCATCTTCATTAACATGCCATCCTCTTGCTTGCCTCAAGAGATAAAAGCTGTTTTGTTCATGCAGACCCTGGGGGACAATAAACAATATGCTCTATGTCAATTACATCATATTAATTTTTACAACACCTGGAATGACTAAATTGTTACTGAATATATTAATTTACTTGAAAACAAAACATTGGGCCCAATACAACATAACAACATGCAACAGAGCTGCCTTGTAAAAATAGTAGTTTAAATTATATGGCCTTACTTTAACTTTTCTGGGCATGAGCCAGATAAAGTTAAATAATTTTAATTCTCAGTGATTTCAGAGAGGATCAAAACATATACTTAAATTCTTTTTCAATGAGACAAAGTAAGTTTCAAAATATTTAGTTTTTCTCAGATTTTGTGTCCTATATGTAGAATTTCATAGCTTTTTCTCAAAGACGGAATGTTTTCTGATCTCATGGTGCAAAATACACATGAATCTTGATAGGGTTAATAAACCTGAAAAATCATGCTTGTCATAAACATTGTGCGAAGAAAATGGTAACAGATTAATTCAGACAAAATGAACACTCCATGGGGATCACATTTGTGCTGATACTACTTGATTACTCTTCTATTTGTCTTTGTTTCTTAGACAGAATACAGCTATGGTAGCCATTAAGATGTTTCAATAAAATGATTCATTTGTGCATGTTGGAAGTCTTCATTCAATCCCAGAAATTGTAAACATGATTATCAACCAGAACTTGATAGTAGCTAGTTACAAATAAGTAAAGCAAATCCCTTTACTTGGTAGTAAAGTTGACATCACCAGAAATTAGAAATCATTCCTTTTTCACTATAATTCAAAGAATCACATAGATATTCATACCTAGTTGGGAGATTCTAGAAGCAATAGTGAGGTGGGAATAGAAAAAAAGAAAAATAATACTGCCCCCAAGCTCTGAACTACACTACAATACACTTTTACCTCCTTGAGAATTAACCTCACCTCTTTGGAATATAGTTGTAATTGTTTTTGTTCCTTGTAGTTCTTTTCATAATTATGTGTGGACTTCTTATTTTATATTTCAGTGCTGCATTAAACACTGGAGGAATATTATCAATAGCTCAAACACTGTTTCATGGCTGTGCCATATACTGCTCAATGAAAACATACATTTGAGCATTTCATTTGTTGTTGTTCAGTTGCACAGTCAAGTCTGACCCTTTGCTACCCCATGGACCATCATTCGCCAGGCTCCCATGTCGTCTGCCATTCTCTGCAGCCCACACAGGTCTAACGCCCATCACATCAATGATGACATTTCATAGAGTATAGTAGGATGGATGTGTGCCCATTTGTGTGTGTATGTTATACTCAGTCCACAATTTTGCTGAATCTTGAAAATTAAAATTATGTGCCATCACATTCATTTCTAAGTAAAAAATATCTGGTAGCCTACTACTCTCTCCTTATAGGCAAATCTTTGGTTGTGTGACTTATTAAAGACAGCACAGATGGCAGGGAGCTTAACCCCATCCAGAGGTCTGCAAACATGGCTCTCCAGATGTTCTTGGACTTCAATTCCTAGAATCCTGATCAGCAGGTGTGCTGAGTTGGGCTTCTGGTATTTGAAGTCCAAGAACACCTGGAGAGCCAGGTTTACAAACCCTGGTCTAGGCAATCTTGGCTGGCATAGTGTGAATTTGTACTCATGAGCTCTGGCTCCAACCATGTTGTTCTGACCCTAGGACTAAACCTTTTTGAACCTTAGAATCATAGCATTTTAAGACAGTGTTAGAAGGGATCTTTGAGCTCATCTTGTCTAATTCCCTGTCAAGTACAGAAACAACAATAAAACATCCAACACCTATGGGAGATTGCCATCTAGCTTCTGTTTAAACATCTCCATCCATAGCCCCACATTTCCTAAGGTTGTTGCCTAGAGTTCTGCTAATGTTTAGCTAAAATTAGTTCTCCAGACCTTGAGCTTCAATCTAACAGAGAACTGAAGAACATGATCTTGTCAACTCTCAGTCTTGTCCATATTTTTCAGCCCTTCCTCAAAGGACTTTGTCTCCTCATAGGATGGGGCTGCATTAAATTGAAATGTACTTGCAAGACTTTAAGTAATGATATTTCACCAATATTTAAATTAGCTTATCAAAATTGGCCAGTTAGTGATATTTTCTATGAAAGCTGGAAATGTTTCTCTGAGTAGATCCAAAACCTTTAGAGGGTTAATGAACAAACCTGATATCAAAAACATCTCAAGTGTCTGCATGAACCATTGCCAACAATAATAGCTAAAATATTTTCCCAGTTACTCATGTTGAAAGGCACATCCAACATTTGCAAATAATTTAGTTATCTGCAGTGGTGTACCATGTCCCCTCTGCCCCAGGTGGCACTTTTTGAGGGTGGCAAAATTTCACAATAAATAGGACTTCGCTGCCCCCAGACTTCCTAGCAGCCAGGGTGAAGAGGCCGCTGTGCAGATGGGTGCCAGGACCCTCCACCACCACCAGTGTCCTGGGCCCCACCTCACCCCTGCCCAGGGGGCAGGAAATTTGGCTTATACCCCGGGCGGTTAAAACCCACGCTACGCCACTGGTTATTTGAATATGTTGGATACTGTTATTTGAATACCGTATCTTGGATATTGAAGATCATTTCAATTAAGTGAACACCTAGATCAGTGACTATTCCCATTTATTTATTTATTTATTTATTTATTTATTTATTCAGATTTATATTGCCGCCCACTCGCTGAGGCGAGTCAGGGCGGCTTACAATCAAAACAGCAACAGTACAATAAAAATTATAAAATATAACCTCACAAAATACAAAATTCAACCAAACCAGAACACAGACTAACTCCCCTCAGGCCGTTGTTGTTGGCCCAGAGGAGTGGTCAAGGTCCTCAGCCACCTGCCAGGCCATGGAAATAAACATACAAACAAAGATGGAAAAAAACCTCAGAAATGTGCTATCATTATTCATTCAGCAAAAATATTTTAACTCATGCTAAATCTTAAGAAATGCTTATTCAGATTCCTGCTGAATGATAGCAGCATTATTAAATTCAAAGGCATTGAGCTTAAGAATGTAGACATTTCAGGAAGTATCATGTTTAATAGTAGCTCTGGTTGGGGGACTAATGCTAGTAAAGCATCTGTTGTTTACAAAGTTACAGAAAACACTAATGTTGTGTTTATGCACAGATGGAAAAAAGCTCAGATTCCTAGAGACCTGCTACCACCTGTCAGCAACAAAATCATTTAAAATTTTAGGATTTTATCTGCCACTTGTATCTACACTGAAGATCCAAGGTTGCCAAGCCACAAAAGATCTACCCTCAAGAGCAGCATGGACTTTTTAAACATCACAGCAACACTACACGTTGAAGATACTTCTAATCACTAGATAATATTTTAATTAACTTTCATTTGGGTACAATTGGTGCACCTAGTGTGCAAACCAAATTATACCCCAATTAGTGGTGGGCTCAAAAAAAATTACTACCACACTGTGGGTGTGGTATGGTGGGCATGGTCAGGGGAAAAGCCCTGCGTTGCACCCAAATTAGTACTTCTTTATTTCAGAACTTGGATGGGTGGGACCAGCCAGAATTTCTATACTACCAGTTCTAGAGAACTGGTGTGAACCTGCTGATGCCCACCACTGACCCCAATTACATGATGGAGAGCCCCAGGAGTTTGCATTGCCTTTGTCTGACTACAAAAGGAAGCTACAGCTTCAAAGGCCATGTGAGAACAATGGACAGACACCTGGGTTCATGTCTTTGCTGAATGAGGGAGGGTACCATACAGTCTACTGCTTTTTCACACAAGAAACCGATTCATGCATGCCTGAAGAAGGGATCTTGAATCCTGAAAACTCACAATGATTGATTTTTTTGAGTGAGCCAATAAAGGTATTACCTTCTTCCTATGTTTGTTTCATCTACCCTGTGGTTCTAAAGTGTCCCATTGAGAACTCTGTCATTTCTTATTCAATTACCTACTACTGTTCTATCATACAAGCTTCCCTTCTTAGGACAAAACCTTATTGTGTATTTTCAGTCTCACAGGAAATGGAAACTAGAAGAATTTTGGATTACCAGCATTTTTCCCCACCTCAAAATATCTACAGTAATTACAGATATCATAAGGATACAAAAAATAAAGAAACTTTTGGGGAGGAGGGAGGAATAAACAACATAGTGTCATGTCATGTCATGTCAAGAAGCTTCGCGATCAATATTAAATTTATCACCACTCCCCTCCAATTGTTTTATGCCAGATTAGATCCTAAGTGATTTTTTTTATCCTGACATTCTCTAAGCTACAGGTGCAAGTGCAGCACAAAATCTTGCTAAATGTGAGTTATTTCTAGATTGTGTATGCACCTTTTAGGAGAGTATTTCTCTGTATCACTTAAGAGAACAGCAAAAGGAGCTTCTGGTAGCAAATAAAAACTCACAATTTTGTGCAGTCAAGGTTTAACAGCAATGTCAACTCATGCAACATAAACAGAATGTACTGAATCCCATATATCTATTCTCTCTTACTTTCTCAGTAGACATCATGATCCAGGGAAAGCTAAATCCTTTTGAGGTCAGATATGCTGTTGTTACACACCATCAAATTGTCTTTGACCTATGGCAACCTATGAATGACTGATCTTCTAAATGCCATCCCCCACCCCCTCTAGCTTTCTTTACTCTCTAGTATTTTACATTCATATGTGGTGATCACAAATATCAGACTGTGGATGATCTTGGTCTTGGTTCATATATTTGATTACCTTTTTGAATTTCTTCTTTACTGACCTTCTGACTTTCGGTTTTCTTCTGATTTCTTGACTACAGTCTCCATTTGAATTGATGAATGAACCAAGGTCTACACTAACTTTCCTTATTTGAATTTCTTCATTTTCAACATTAAGGTGGTATAGTTCTGATGTGGTAATCATTGTTGTCTTCTTAATGGTCCTGTTTTTACAATTTCTTCTTGCATTTTCATTAAAAGTTGTTTCAAGTCTTACTGCATCTTACTGTTTTTCGTCCTTAAGATGATATCATCTGCATACCTTAAATTATTTCTGATTGTTGTAATAGTTCTCTTTGTCTCTATGTGACAGTTTTTAAGAAACTACATTCAGGATACTGAAAGTTTTTCTGTTACTTTTTACTTTTGTATCTTGCATGTCCTCTATAATTGTAAAAGTTTCTTCCATCATCCATTTAGGTTTTCTTTTCTTTTGACTACAGGATTCCCCCTCCCCCCCGATTCATGTTTTTAGAAAAAGTTTCAGGGGGAAGAGACCCCACTCAGCATTCCTGTCATCTGCAGTTCTATGTCTACCTGTTGCTTGTTTTGTATGAAGGTGTGAAGATATATTTTTAGCAGAATTAACTGAAGTATTGTAGAAGTAAATTTATAAGGACATTAGAGGTGGCACATACAGCTCTTAACACACCACAAACTCTTCATATGTTTCATGAATGCAAATAAACCTAATACCTGAATAAGCCTAGAGCAGTTGTTCCCAACTTTTTTTGGGCATGCCCCACCGAAGAATCTCTAAAATCCTGATCTCCCCTGCCCGTGACATATAATTCTTATGATTCAAAAAGTGAACTCCTATTCACATGGAGGAAGCCTAAAAGGCCATTAACTTTGTCTAAACATTCTCAAATTGCCCCCTTAAAAATAAAATTGTTCACTGTGGGGCATCCATTCACATTGGGAACCACGGGCCTAGAGGGAGGTAAGCTTATGCATGAATCAATAGGACTTGAACAGAATAGTTCTATTTAATGTATTCAGAAGTATGTATCACTGACCTTAGTAAGCTTCTTCCAATATAAGATGACATATTATTGAATCTTCAGTTGATTACCTTTTACTTGATTGCATCCCATACTGTTAACTAAGTTTGTCCAGACTAGAGAATTACTCAGTCAAACTATCAGTACAGACAGTCTCACTGAAATGTATGAATATAGATAATGTGGCACACAGCATTGTATTAAATTTAGTTCTATGCAGATTCTAATTATTTTCATCCACTATGATGAGAAGTTGAAATAGTCCCGTGTGTGTTCTGTTGTAACTTTCAGTTGCAGAATTAGGCATGCAGTGTGGACAGTCTGAACATGACTCCCTGCAAACATCTGCAGGAGTAACTTTATGCTATATCAAGTACATCAGGATTTAGGCAGCCATTAACAGGAAAAAAATAGTCTTGCCTGCAAATGAGTATGTATGAGATGCTCAAAATTGACATAAACTGTGATTAAAGATTTGCTTTCTGCATTTTATACAAAGATTGTGTGAAGTTTACATTCCTTTTTCTTTAAAAAGGGATTATTTTCTCTTTACAGTAATACCTCGGATAACGCTAAGGCTTGGTTCCACAAGTCTTGGTGTTATCCGATTTTTAGTGTTATCTGATGCATGTTAAAATCCTATGGGATGGATCGGATAACGTTAAAGCTCCATAGAGATACATTGTAACCGCACAGGCTTTAGCGGTTGTTATCCGATCCATCCCATAGGACCATAGCAATCCCATAGGATTACTTAACGTTATACGATTTTAGCGTTATCCAAGGTAAACGTTATCCGGTGTTTGACTGTATTTGGAGACACACTGTCTACTAGCAAGGGAACAATGGTTGCCCCATTACACATGGCACATACTGTATAATACACCATTTTTATGGCTTCATGTAATAAGCATCACCCAAGAGATTAGCTTCATTCTCTTGAAACAGAAGACTTAGTTAAATAAAGCTTACTTTGCGTTATTTGTTTTAACACAGTCCTCTAGGTTCAAGTCACCACCAGGCATTGTGCAACTGGAGAAAGGCTGTGTATCCAGTAAAAACAATTAGCACATTCCTTTATGGAGAAAAATCAGGAGTAGAAGCTGGACCCATACCAAAGCCTACAACTTCTCATGAATGGTCTACTGTTCATATAGTGGTCACCAATCGCATGTGCTCATGCAAGGAAAGAAATTACAATTAGTGTATGCAGGCCACAACCTTGGTTTAGGAGGAATATTATATGACAACTTCTGGTGGAAAGTATAGAATACCCCTCTCTATATCTATCTCTGCCTCTGTTTGTATCTATCTGCTTGCTGTAATGCGACTGCTTTTGAACCCTGCCATCACCAAAGGGTTTATTAGATTCATTGACTGATTGCAAACTTAGTTTTTTTCAGGGAAGGTGAGAAAGTGGAAGGTGTTGATTGCCCAAATCAAGGATCCACAACCTGCAGTCTGCGGGCCTAATGTGGGATCCAATCTTTTTCTGTGCAGTGCTTATCCTCAAAGCATTTACCCTCAGACCCACCCTGTTCTTCCTGCCTCAAGGGGCACGATGTACTGCTGTTTTCCCTCTTTTTCTTATTAAAAGTAGAGAACAGCAACATTTTTTATGGTTTCTTTGGCTCCTTCTGTCAGACCCCTCTTGGTTTTATCCTAACATTTTTGCCATTCTGGGTGCTTTGCTAGCCAACGAAACTCAGGTAACAGTAGCAGTATCATTTCTTCATTGACTTCTGAATGTTTACTTTTTATCTAAATTGGCAGTTTTGATACATTTTGGTTTCAGATGTGGCTTTTCTTAGACTTTCGGCACTTTGATATGGACCCCATGTCGCCAAAGTTTGAGGACTACTGGTTTATACTATGTTAGTGTATGTTTGGGATCAAGCTTTGTTTTGGCACCAAATGGACCTTAATAATTATGATATGAACTTTTTTTAAAAAAAGGAGCATAAGGGAAGTGCAACATTGTTTCTTTCTCCTTGAACTCACTGTAGGTTTTCATACTGCTGAGCAAAGCATTTGCTTGCATTGGCCTCATGAGAGAAATATCAGAGATGCTTTGCTTTAGTGGTTCTGTTCCTATCTCAGGCATCTATTACAGATAGTGGCACCAGGAGAGTGCTTTATATCCTCTTGGAAGTTGTCCTGTGGGATGTCATGAGACACATCTTTGTCTCCAACATTGTTTAATAACTATGTATCTTTCTGAAATCTGGAACAAGGAGATATCAAGATTCTTAAGACACTTATCTCTCTTTATCCATCACAATTGAGTTAGATATTGACATGTATTTGCCGCCCCTCCCCCAGTGCCTGTACCAACTGCCAGGGGAAGAAGAAGCCAGGGCAGGATGAGGACCTTGCTGCCCCTCCCCCTGTGCCTACCCCAACATATTGTAAAGTAATGTAATGTAATGTATTGTCTGTAAGCCGCCCTGAGTTGCCAAGGCGAGTGGGCGGCAATATAAATTTGAACTAATAAATAATAAATAAATAAATAATAAATAAATTGTTTGCTTGATTGATTGATTGCATGATTTTTAATCTTCCTTTCTTCCAAAACCAAAAAACATGGGTTTTCCTTTCCTTTCCTTTAATGTCTCAATCAAACCCTAGACTACCACTACGAAAATGAGACCACTTTCTTGGCTTTGTTGATGGCCAAACTCCTCATTGGCAAGTTTCTGGCAGTAATCGGCAGACCAGTAAATGAGCCAGATTCTGTATCTCTCCATATTCACACAGTGTGTTGTTGTCTGCCAGCAGCACCCACTTGAGCATGTTGGTTTTGCATTTAGGTTCTCCAACACTCAGCCTATTGAGGGTTCTCCAAGTGATGTAGGGGAGGTTGAGTTCCTCAGCTATATCCTGTTTTAATGTTGTTTCTTGTTGAGTGGGCAACTTCCTCCATCTTCTAATTTGGTTTTGCTCTTCTGTACCCTCAAGAATGTTTGTTCTTGCCATAAAAGGCATCATGGAAAAGAAACACTAAAATGTGATGTATGCTACAAAACCATGTGACAAGAGAGGAAGACTAAACAGAAACCATGAACTGAACTTTTACTCTCACAACTTAAGTGTGTTGTCTCTTCTGATTGGGACTGTAGGAGGGAATAGATCCATAATATTGGGATACTTCTGGATTCCCTGGATCATGCAAGTGACCTCAGTACAGGGCCCTAGCCAGGATTCTAGATCTGGGTGGGGAAATATTTTTTCAGGATAGGCAACAATGTCACATATATGTTATATATATATAGACAGCCAGGAGTTTGAGGATGGGCAAACTGTTAACTCAGGGTGGGCAATGCCCACCCTAGTTACCCGCTGGCTACGGCCCTGCCTCACTTTTTGCCAGCCATCTGCAGCTGAGACATCAGTATGGCTATTCCTTAACTGAGATAGCTCCATTATATCTGTCGAGGCTTTACAACAGGGGTGGCCAAAATACAGCCAGCCCATGGTGCCAAATCATTTGGCCCATGCCACCCTCACTGCTCCCTGAAGAGGAAGTATAACACATCTGCACATGTGTATAACACTGCCATAAATGCACCCACTACTGCCATAAACACATTTATGAGAACCACAGACAGACTTTATGATGGGAGGAACCATGTGACCAGCCAACTCCGTCACATGATTGGCCCATGGTGTAAAAGGTTTGGCCACCCCTGCTTTACAGTATGCAAGACTGACTTACTTTAATATATTATTTGTCCTCCCCAATCACATAGGTTTCAAGAACCTTAGGAATGTGATCCTGTACTGATACACATTCAGAACTGGATTAAGAAAGAGAGAAAGTCAGTATAGTCTTGTGTTTGTGTTATGAGGCTTGAAGAATTTGTCCTGAATTTTCCCTATGAAATGAAGAACACATCGAGATTTGATTCTGTGGTGGTAAAACTTCACTTCATTAATTACTTAATTAATTTGAAGCAAAAAAATGAGTAAGAGCAACACTTTCCATCTGCTTCTGTTGCAATGGGGTTAAGTTTTTGTGCTTGTTTAAATTTAGATGTATTTTATGACTGGTTTAGGCTGACATATTCTTGTTCAGTTGCATTGTGCTTTTCTCTCACTTATTAGATTTTATGGAATGCTAATGTGGTTTTAATGTCCATTGCTTTTATTGCACTGTATTAGTTCTAATTCTTGTACTTTGTAAGAGGTTTTAGAGATATTTTCTATTCAGAAATGTAGCCTTAAAATATATTCTTAAAAATAACCAAACAAATAATTGTGCTTGGTTAATATTTAGTGACACACCAAATAGAATCATTTAAATAAAACTCATTAACATTAATTATGACTGTCTAAAAAAGTAAAACACACACATATACAGAAGAAAGTTTCTGATTTACATGCAAGCTCTCCATAGGAGCATGAATCCCAGTTTTTCAAGGTTCTTCCTTGTGTGTATTACTTATATATGTAGGAATCTTTTATTTGTACACATATCACTGTACATGAGTTTAAAAAAAGATAGAATGATAGAGAGGCAGAGGCGTAGCTACCGCCGTATCTGCCGTATCAATTATACGGGGCCCCCGGGCCACGGGGGGCCCCAACGTGCGTAAGCAAAACAAATATTTACCCTTCCTAGGGCCCCCCAAACAAATTTTTATACGGGGCCCTGCCAAGGCACGCTACTCTTCTGTAGAGAGGAAAGGGTCAAAATGTCATAAGTCTATATGTGATAATAACTCCTGAGTAGGACTATGGTGAAAGAGGGCTATTGCATATTTTAAAGTGGACATAGCCCTTCTGAAAATTCCTAAAGGCAAAAATGGGAGCTCTTCCCTTCACCTAATAGAAGGACCAACATTGGAGGCTTCTTCTTCTGCCATATCCAAATCTGAATATAGTCGATCCTCATGGCGATCAGCTATGAAGACCATCCTGAGAATATAATGCAGTGGCCTTTCATCTGCTGTCTGCATCGCAGCATGACCCTTTTACCACTGATTCAGTTCTGCAAGTCACTTTCTGTTCCTGAGCCCTTTTGGCACTGTAAGACAGAGTCCTTATCAGCCCCAGGCCAGTATTGTTGAAGCTGATGCCCTCCATCAAGATGATTCAAGTGGAATTTAATCCACTGGGGCCATCACCTTTCCCTGTAGACTTTGCCACCCAAGTCTGTTATTGCTCAGGATTATAAGGTTAGTTAACTGCCACCTGACATTCAGCGTTGAGTCACTGGAAGTATGGTTTACTCTACTACCATCACAGGATAACCTGGTCAGACTGGCTTATCGATTTAAAGTTTCTTGAATTATACCCACTCCCTTAAAAAAAAATCTTCATGTAGTTTCTTCTTATTTTAACTGCAAAATATATGCTTGAAATTTGATTTCTTAACAGGAATGTATAGAGCTTTGCAACAGGAATAAATTTTATTTGTTTGAGCCCTAAAGGACTCTGTGGTGTATCTCAGGTGTACCAGACTGAGCAGTCATTCAAAGACAAGCTCCATTCATTGTTTAATGGAATAATCTACTTATCACAGTGCATTTCATTGCTTTTATCACTTGATCAATGGTGTGTATTCTGAAATGACCACACAGACATTAACCCTTTGAGATTTTATGTCAATCAGACAAGCAATGGCTTACTTGCAGACTCATGGTCATATTATGTTGGTTATTGTCATGTAGAATCTGTTGACACAATAGCACTCTTACATGTATTAATATTAAGGGTATTAGTAGAAAAGGGGTCTTTTAGTTTAACATTATTGTTCTGGCCATAATTGATCTGCAAAATTATTTTCCCCACCTCTGACATTTGAGGCAAGCTCTGTCCCCTTCACCTGTTTGTTTTCTTGCTTCCATTGCTTCCTTGATAGTGTTTCTTCTCTCTTTGAGCTCCAACCAAGCAACAAGTATGGAAGTTCTCTCCATGTGCTGGAGATTCCATTTCTCATTTTTCCCTTTTGACTGCAACTGTAGATGCTACTTTATATGTTTCAGAGGGACTATGGTGGCTTAGTGGTTATGATACTAAACTTCAAGACCGGAAGATAAGCAGGTCAGTAGTTCGAGCCCTGAGAGCTGCATGATGGAGTGAGCTCCCTCCTCTGACCCAGATCCTACCAACCTAGCAGTTTAAAAGCAAGAAATTACAAATAGATAAATAGATACCATTCAGTGGGAAGACAAACAGCATTCTATGCCTTCTGGTGTCTAATCATGCCACATAACCATGGAAATGTCTTCAGACACAGACAGGCCTGGCTCTTTGGCTATAAACGGAGATAAGCACTGCACCCTGGGGTACACAGAAAGAGCCTCCTTGAAGATTGTGGTATTTCTGAACGAAATCGGGCATCCCCTCGTAACAACTTTGTGTTGTTGGCTAGCTTTTCTCACACTACGTCAGGTTAAAGGAACTGCAGAATAAACGCACCAAAGGATGCTTTCATTTTGCTAGTTTCATGTCTGGCCTATACACGGAAGCAGCACCCTAGCATATAACCATAAAGTTGTTCCACGATTCGACCACATGTATATTAACAATATATTAAGGATGATAATAATTGAATATTTTAATCAGCTTTTAAAGTGATCTTGTTTTGCATGTATGTGTTTTATTTTTTTTCTGTTGCCCATATATTTAAGGTTTTCCAACGTCCTACAATTTATCTTATTTGACAGTGTTATACTGAAGCAAAATTAAATTACTATGTTATGAAAACTGCATGTTCCAAACATCTTTTTCAGAATCCAGTTTTAATTTCAATAGGTTATCTAGGAGTCAAATAGCTTAATATAAGCTTGTCTATGCATTTCAAACCCCTCTGCCTATTTTAAACTCAGCTGTTTTTAACTTCATTCTTTTCGGTTCATAAGCATGAAGTTCCTGCTTTTCTTTATTCCAGAAAAGCTTCCACTATACAAAGATAAAACAAATTGCTTTTGCTAGACAGTTTGGAACATTGAATAATGTTAGCCATGCATAATTGTGTTTGACTACTCAGCTGGTTTAGAACTACATCTAAATTATATAATAGAATTACGTTAAAAGTTGTAGCACGTAATTAATTACTCTACTTGCCTGGCAGAGCATTTGACATCTGGCCAGCACTTTAGGAAGGGGTTACAGCAGGAAATAGAACCTAGAAATTCCACCTTTCAGTCCTACAGCAATCAAAACAGATTGAGTATTAGCAACTGTTTCAAAAGAAAACACAGGGGATTGGATAGCACTCAGTTCTCCATTTCTTGTTATTTTTGGAGCTTGAATAGATATGATCTAAATTCAAAAGGAACATAAATTGCCAAACTAAATAGATTGCTTTTTAGTATTTCAAAATGTACACTCTATGTCCGACACATGAGACCGTGAATGATACAATATTTAAGTCTCAATGATATGAAATTTCTGAGGAAATGTGAAGTAAACCAACAATGTATCAGTTTATAGTACAAAACTAATAATAAGAAAGGGGGAAATTTGGTAAATCAAAACACAAAACCTTTCTTTCCCACATTTCTGTAGATAGCTTACTCTAAACCAGGTCAAATAATGTAGTGTGGTTTTTATTAGCTTAAAACCAAGTTCATCAAAGAGTAAATATGTAATCCTATAGATTTTGGTGAGTAAGGAAATGATGCAATGTCAGAGAAATGCTACCACACCTATAGAAAGTCTTCATCTTAAAGCCATGCTTGTGATTGTTACTGTAGCTGATACAGACAGAAATTAGTCTTTCACAGGGATCATGTTTGGCTGTGCCAGTGACCTTATCATCAATATTTTCTACTTTTGTTGTTGTTGTTCAGTTGCACAGTCGATTCCGTCCCTTTGCGACCCCATGGACCACTATCCACCAGGCATTTCAGTCCTCCACCATCTTCCTCAAACTTGCTCAGCTTTGTGCCCATTGTGTCTACAATACCATCTAGCCATCTAATTTTTGGCCACCCCCTTCTTCTTTTGCCCTCCACCCTTCCCAGCATCAAGGCTTTCTCAAGCGAATCCTCTCTTCTCATTTGATGTCCAAAGTACTTTAGCTTCATCTTTACTATTTGACCTTCTAAGGAGCAGTCAGGGTTGATTTCTTCTAAGATTGACCTATTTGTTCTCCTCGCTGTCCAGGGGACTCTCAAAACTCTCCTCCAACACCACATCTCAAAGGCATCTATTCTTCTGCGCTCAGCTTTCCTAAAGGTCCAGCTCTCACAACTATGCATTGCCACCGGAAATACCATTGCTTTGACTAGACAAATTTTTGTTTGCAATGTGATGTCTCTACTTTTCACTATGTTCCCCAGGTTTCTCATCGCTTGCCTCCCAAGAATCAGTCGCCTTTTTATTTCATGGCTGCAATCCCCATCTGCAGTGAGCTTTGATCCTAGGAAAGTAAAATCTGTCACTGCTTCTACTTCTTCCCCATCTATTTTCCAGGGCCTGATAGGGCCTGTTGCCATTATCTTGGTTTTCTTGATATTGAGTCTCAAGCCAGCTTTTTCACTTTCTTCTTTCAACCTAATCAGGAGCTTCTTTAGGTCCTCCTCACTTTCTGCCATGAGGGTGGTATCATCTGCATATCTCAAATTGTTGATGTTTCTTCCAGCAATTTTGATCCCAAATTGTGATTCCTCCATCCCTGCATTGCGCATCGGTGTTCTACATCAAGGTTCGATCTGTGAAATTTATGCGTCTGATGGAATCTGGAACCTCCATCAATCTAAGCACATCCAGGATACGATCCCAGTCCTCCTCATTTTCTGCCATTAGGGTGGTATCATCTGCATATCTCAAATTGTTGATGTATCTCTCAGCAATTTTGATCCCAAATTGTGATTCTCCATCCCTGCATTGCACATTATGTGCTCTGTATATAAGTTGAATAAGCAGGGTGACAAAATGCAGCCTTGTCTTACTCCTTTTCCTATTCCAAACCACTTTGTCCTTCCGTATTCTGTCCTAGCTGTTGCTTCTTGATTCATGTACAGGTTTCTCATGAGGCATATAAGGTATTCTGCTTGCATCTTATTTTCTTGTTCATGAAATATAGATCTGGCATACCATTTTGAAATGCAAAGAGATAAATGTAGTAAACTAAAAGACTTTTAAACATTTAAATACTACAAAAAGAACACACATTTCTACTTCTTAAATTTAGTTATTGCTTTACAGGAACAGTCTCATTTGAAGTAAAAGTACAGCATGTATTTTGCACTCTGTCAATAGGGGGAAATTGGTTCCTCTAAATTGACTTTGGATGTTGTGATTTCATTTAAAGTAAGTGTCATTGAAGTACACAACATCTCAGGACAACTCTTTCTATATTTGATATAGAATTGGTTGATTACATTAGTTTTAGATCAAGATCAGTCATTTAATCTGGCTGACTTCAACACTCTGTTTGAAGGCAGCAATAGCCAAGATGGTTTATTGTAGCTGCAGTGTATTCAAGCACTTTATTTATTTTTTTTCTAACTCAAAGAGCCTGTCATACCCGAGGGAAGAACTGGAAGGGTTCCATTGTTAACAGAAGCTCTGTGCAACTGAAAGGTTTGTTAGACTCATTCTGATCAATTCATTAAAAGCCTGAATGCTATTTGAAAGCCATCTATACTAGCTGGATTTCTTTCACTATTTCTCATTCACGGTAAAATGTTTAGAGCAAAAAGATACAATCAAGTACAATTGCAAAGGTGAGGAAAGGAGAGAGAGCCATCTTCCTGAAAATTTTACTTTCTGGAGTGAGTTATGCCTTAGTATGATGGATCCTATCAATAAAAGCTTTCAATATGGTTAATGATTTGCTAGAAAATCCTCATCTTATCTCAATCAATTGGAAAGCACTCTATAGTTTTTTAAAAAAGGTTTATCATGGATACCTAGTTCTTTCCTTCATTTTGTTGTTCTGTGCCATCAATAATTTCAAAGTAAAGCACCCTATAATTATTTGAATGAAATTGCCCCATTCCTTGAATACCTCAAGAATTACCATGTTTAAATGTTCAATTTCTTGGTGTATGATGATTTTGAGTTCACCTTGGTTTGTATTTGCAGTACAAACAGAGACAGGGAACCTGAAATAAAAATGCACAACACACATCATTGGAAGAAAATTGCTACAATGTTATTAGTTACAGTTGAATAGGCCTGTCACTAAAATGGAAGATGCATGGATCCCAAATTGGCTGATATGCCAACTGGCCAATGTTCACCCATAATGACAGCCACTCAGCCTTATGCCAATATATGGCCCTCCCTGACATCTGGAGGTGAAGAATGTGTCCATAGTCTTTATGCCCTTACTTGAGAAATGTCTGTCTACATTACCCTGCCACCTTTCAATTCTCATCAAGAAGCAAGTGGGCTGTCCTGGTTTCAACCAACCGAAATACAACCAACCCCTTAGTTTATTTCTTCTATCGTGCAACCAGATCTCCTGCCCTCGTATGGAAATACACAATCGGGACCAAACTGTGACTACAACTGAAAACATAATTCTCTTAAAACCTCTTCAGTCCAATCCACCTGGAAACTGCCCACCCATGGCCTTTGTGATTGGCTGGGAAGATCCAAGTATGTAAAATCCCTCCAGCTCCCCTCACCAATGATTTTTTTAAAAAAAATTAAAAATACATAGCAATAAATAATGTCATTTCTACTGATTTGCTCGAAGCACAAATGGCAATTGGTACAACTATACAATAAGGGAAATCTGAGTTGACTTGTGTTCTCTTTCTGTGAAGATGCACTGGGACATTTGGATTTCCTTATATGGTTAGCCACATGGGCCAAGGAGGAGAATATCCTAATTACAGTTCAGTTTGAGGTACTTTGAGATGATACTGTTCAAAGGAACTGCCTTAAGAAAGTTTCCATTCTCAGTTACTTTCATCTTTCTTTCTTTTTTGCTGATTGGATAGCTAGGCAAGCTGTAAAGAAATAAAATAAATAAAGAGGAACTCTGCCTAGTAAAGTTATTTGAAAAAAAGATGAAGTACCTTGGGATGGAGATTTTTATGGGAATAGGTGAGTGCTGGGTGCATGTGTGGTCACATTCTCCTTGTCCTCGTTCATGAAGCAAGAGAAGAAGAAGGTGATTTGCCAAAACACCACTTTTGTGTGTGCACAAAGAGCTCAGTTGGTCTTTCTGCATAGGACAAAACAATTATTTTAACTTTTATAACTGTGTCTTAAAACTCTACAAATAACTGTCATGACTAACATTCTTGACAGCGAATATGAATGATTCAATCTGTGTAATTTGCAGAAAAATGATTTGGCTAGATGCTTAACTAAACTCCATTTAGCCAAAAGGATTAACTACATCACTTTGTTTTTTCCAGTTATCTCATTTCAGCTGGACAAAGCTTCTTTTTTGCTTGAGTCCCTCCAAATGGTTTTGGTCATCTTTTCTTGCCTAAATTTATAAAATAAATTGACACCAACGTACAAATAAGATTTCCCATATTTATCTCATATACAGTCAAACCTCGCATAAAGAGCGTTTCGCTTAAAGAGCGTTTCGCTTAAAGAGCAGAACTTTCCCTGAATGTTCGCTTCGCTTAACAAATAAAACCAACCAAAAACTCACTTAACAAATAAATCGGGGTTCACAATCCCCCCCCCATTGGTCACTTACAATGGTGTTTCGCTTAAAGAGCAAACTCGCCTAAAGAGCAATCCTGTGGAACGCATTATGCTCTTTAAGCGAGGTACTACTGTATTAGTAAATGTCATTGAGCAATTGGGTGTGAGCAGCTGACCTTTCTTCCAGAGAACTTGTAGTATAAAACTTAATATTATCTGCCTAAAGATATATTCTGATGTGTGCAACCTAACACTGAAGAACTATGTTATATTGCTACAGCAAAATAGATGTCAAAGTACGGGTGAAATATTTAGCAGATTTGCTTGGCAATAATCAAATTTAGACCAGTGAAATCTCTGTTAGAAGAATCTAACAGATCTCTGTTAGAAGAAAAGTTATGATTTTACAATTTTCAGTCCATGGAAAGATTTAAGGTGATTATTTCTGTTCACATGTGAGAAATTCTGTTGTTATGACTACACTGAACAGTTATACCAGTTTGCTCCTTCTTTTATTACCATAGATATATCACATGGAATTCTGGGAGTTTATATTTGAGTTGCTTGGAATTCTGTGCCAGTGAACTTTGGTGCTCTCTTTTGATTACAGTAGATAATTCTATGTCACTTATGAACTGCAGAACCAAGAATTCCATAGGATGCAGCAACTGAAATTCAAGTGAAATGAAATTCTTGTAACCATGTAATGTAGAAAAACACTTATCTTTTGAAAATCAAGTAGGAAAACTTTGCTCCATCTTACAGTAAGGGACATGGATGGGGCATGCATGTGGAAACATGTTTTTATAGTTGTTATTGTTAGACTTACTGGAATTAATTTGTCCAAAATAAATGTTACTACACACATTAGCTGTTTGGTTTCATTTAGGTAATAAATGCATTGCTTGGAACCAGGGTCTGTTTTCTACTAGTGGAGGGGGCTACTTCTGCCACTGAAGATTTCTGATCTAGTGAAGCAGATTGGAGAAGAACAAGATCCTTCCTCTTATTATGCCTCCCTCAGCAAAACAAAACAAAATGTGTTCTCTACTGATGAATTAAGACATATTTTCATATGTCCAAAATAAATTGACAGTTACTTAGTAGTCCTGAGTTCTTATCATTTTTGTTATTTCTTTAATGGCCTCCATGTTGTAAATTAATATGATATTCATTTTTTATATTTATTGATACAATGTCAAAATCATGTATAGTGTAGATGCCATGTAGAGATGTATGTTAATCAAAATCTGAGTACTAACCTGAATTCACTTTTGAGACTATATCAGACACAAAAATAGAATTTTCTTTTCACCTGCCTTCATTTCTGTGGATATTATATTCTATCGAGCTCTGTAAGAACACAGATATTCAATATGTAATGTTCTCCAATGAGTTTCCGATGAAAACCCAGGTTTCCTGCTCCTAGTGTATAACTTCATCAGCTATATGACTCTGGCTTTCATGCCATCATTTGTATTACATTTTTTTTTCACATTTGAAGACACATGTTATCAAGGTGTGAAATTATGTTCTGTATAGTTGAAGTTACGTGCTGTCAACTCTGAAATGTCCTGTCCTCAAAAAATCCTGCTCTTCTCTTGTAAACTCAGCCCTTTGGTTCTCTCAAGGAATCAATTTATCTCAAGCTTGGTCTTCCTCTTTTCTTATTGCTTTCTACCTTTCCCTGAATTATTTGTTTTCCAGGGAATCTTGCCTTCTCATGATGTGCCCAAAGGAATATGGCCTCAGTTTCATAATTTTGATTTCTTGGATCTACTGTTTCTCCTCCCTTCTCTCCTCTCTTTCCTTGCATTGTACAGTACATGAAATACTTCTCTACATCTCTGTGTGCCAGGCACTGAAAAATTACATTCAAGGTTGTGACCCTATTTCTGTCACATTTTACTTTTGCTTTTCACATCTCCTTTATAATTTTAAGTGTGTATATAATGTGCTTAAAATAATTAAGAAGACTTTAAGAAAAGCCCTCTTGAAAGAGTATACTCTGCTTAAAAATGAAGTTTGAAGAACAATTTACTAGAAGTCATCATGAGGTAATCAGCCAGCTCTCCAGTCAGACCTGAAAACAAGGTCAATGGAAAATCACATTGTCTTGCAAAGAATCTCATTCAGAGCTGACAGCTGAATGTGTAAACAAATGATATGAAATACAACACCATTTAAGAAAAAAACTGGAATTCTAAAGTGTGGAATAGAGCAAATTGACATGTGACAAACTTAGTTTGCCAGCATTTTATGCTCATAGCATTTTGCCCACCTGCTAAAATGGTACCAAAGCAACTTACTGTTCATGTTGGTCCAGGGGCCCAATTAGTTTAAATAAGGCTATTATATGGTATAATGGCAACTTGCCACCTTGTAAGGTATGATAGTTACTGTTTATTTTGCCACCCCAGTCAACGAAATATAAATTGCCATTGAAAATTTTCTTAATATGAGACAATTATTTCAATAATCTCTAGCTTGAGAATGAGCAAAATATGGTCTGCAAACTGTGTGTGTGTGTCCCCCTCACTGCCTCGGTTATGGTTTATGCACTCTCTGACACCATTGATGTGTCTGCTATAGAAGTCCCAATGAGTTTTCTAAGAAAAAAGGTGCATAATAAACAAATGTTGTCTTTCCTGATAGAACCACTAGTTCTACTGAAGGGGGTGTGGGGAAATATTTTTGGCAGGGAGTGGAGGGGAATATGGCCTCTGAACTCCTCAAAGTCACCCACCTCAGCCTGTTCCCAGGCTGCTCTGTGCCCTTCTGGGATTACTGCAAGCCAATCTTTGCCCATGTTAGATGGCTTCTAATATCTTCTGCTTCAGGAGGAACACGTTGTTAGTAGAAAGTTGTGACATGGAGGCATTTCTAAAACAAGGTTTAAACTCCAAAGTGCAGCATTACTTTTCCTCCTGTGATTCTCCTTGTTTGCACTGATGTAGAATAAACCATAGGGGAAGTGGCTGAAACTACTGCAAACTAAGACAAATTACACTGAATTCTACTATGTTCCCTACAGTTGGATTTTTCTTCCAAAAGTCCTGTGACCTATGCTAGCTCAAGATTATTTATACTTGCATATAATTCTGTATTTGGTGTATATAAGCTCATGCCTTGCATGAAGAAGTGGACTTGACTCATGAAAACTCGCATTGAAAATATAGCAGTTAATCTTTAAAGTGCTACAGTATTTTTGTTTTTGTTTTTGCTTCCTTATATGCCTGAAACACAGACTAACATGACCACCATTCCAAAAAATATAATTCTGTGGTTATAGTGGTATCTCTCTTCCTTCTCATCTTTCTTACCCCTCTTCATACTGCCACAGCAATGCCAGATGTTCTTAGGTTGTCCTTTGGATACCTACATTTCCTAATTTTACCAAGCAGAAAAGGTACTTTGCACATCAATGCAGAGTACTTTAGAACTGATTACATCTCAAAGTGTCATGGACCAAATTTTGTGTGAGTCATCTATTATTAATTGTGAGTCAAAGAACTATGATGTTCAGTGACTAATGAACTGATGTCAATGTTCCTATTACTATGAAAAGAAAATGACACAAAAAATTGAGGATCACATCCCAGAACCAGGTATTGTGAAGTTTATATGTTTCTTTTGATATTTAGGATATTTTCCCTTGTGGTGAATAATTGGCTAATACTGAATTGGGCCAAACCACAAATATATGTTGATAGAGAAGCAAAATGATTGTGCAAATCTTTATGAAAAAAGCATGAAGGCTCATTTTAAGCCTTGGATACATGGTAGAATTAGATTGCTAAAGTTCAGCTAGACACTATCAAGCCATATGTGGCAGGAGGGATGTGCGCCGCCTTTGGAGAGATGTGTAATCAAAGGCATTTGTGCATTTCTGGACTAAACCTGGAGTGGAGGAAAAATCCTTAGAGCATTAATGGGGTGGAGCAACATGGGTCGTTCATGCTAAACGAGTGAGACACATATTCCTACTCAAAGTGGGTAAAGTGAAAGAAAACAAGAAAAAACCCCAATAATTGATATCAACAGAGTTTGAGTAGGCTCTTCATCTTAAAACTGAATCTTGTTTGCTTTTCCAGTTGTAAAATGATCAATTAAATCATGAAATCTTAGGCTGTAGAGAAAGTATACTTTCATGTCCAGGGGATGTGTGAAGAGAGAAAGAACAAAAACTGAACAGGAGTAAAGGTTCTATGCATTGCCTACATAGCTAAAAGTAAAGGTCACCCTTGCTTGAAAGCCAGTCATATCTGACTCAGTGCTCTTCTCTGTTTTTAGCCAGAGCTGTGTGCATGTGCAGATGTTTCTGTGGACAGATTGCAGACATGACTAAACACCAGAGTGTACGGAACACTATTTACCTTCCAACCAAGTGGTACCTGTTTATCTACTTGCAATTTCTTGCTTTTGAACTGCTAGGTTGACAGGAGCTGGGACAGAGACAGGAGCTCGCTGCAACATGCAGTTCTCAGGTCTCGAACTGCTGACCTGCCAACCTTCTAGTCATCAAGTTCAGTGTCTTAACCCCTAAACCACAACAGTCCCAATGCCTACTTAGGAAGGAATAAAAAAGGATGGTATTAATTGTCATTTTTAAATCCTTCACTCAATCTTTTCTCTGCGACTCCCTTAGGATGTCACTTTGGTTATGAATGAGATTGAGCTTTTCTGCTGGTGGATGGAAAAAAGGAAGGGGAAAATAAAAATAAATTTAAGCAGAGTATCCACAGTGTCTTCATATCACCACTGTTCTTTCCAGAAACAGTGGCGTAGCGTGGGGGGTGGGGCGGGGGGGGGGGGGCGGATGCCCCGGGCAGCGCCTTTCAGGGGGCGGCAAAATGTCCCCTCCCTCCCCACCCTTTTGCTGGCAAGCGCCCCACGTGCGCTTCGCCGCTTGCCACACACCTCCGTCCGCTCGCACCTCCATCCGCTCGCTCGCCCGGCTGGCCGTCGGGGGCTCTCCGCCGCCTGTTGCCCCTGGCAGCGGCTTTCAGGGGGAGGCAAAATGTCCCCTCCCCACCCTTTTGCTGGCGAGGAGGAGAAAAGGGTTTTTTTTTTAGGTGGACAATTCAAGGAGGGGCACGCCCAGTTGCCCGCCCAGCTGGCCGTCGGGGGCTCTCCTGGCGGGCGGCCCGCGGGCGCGCGGACGCTGCTCGCCTCCGCCCGCCCAGCCACCCACCCAACTTGCCGTGAGACGGGGCGCTCGTCGGGGGTGGGTGGCGCCGTGGCGGGGAGCCCCTGGGGGCTGGCTGGGCAGGAGGAGGTGGGCAGCGTGCGCGCGCACGCGGGCCGCCCGCCAGGAGAGCCCCCGACCGACAGCCAGCCCGGCAGGCGGGCCCCTCCTTGAATTGTCCACCTAAAAAAAACACTTTTTCTCCTCTTCGCCAGCAAAAGGGTGGGGAGGGGACATTTTGCCGCCCCCTGAAAGCCGCTGCCAGGGGTAACAGGCGGTGGAGAGCCCCTGACGGCCAGCTGGGCGGGCGAGCGGATGGAGGTGCGAGCGGACGGAGGTGCGTGGTGGGCGAGCGGACGGAGGTGTGTGGTGCGCGCGCGATTGCGCGCGCGCCGCTAGTCAGCAGGGGGCCGGCTTCTACCTGGGTTGGGGGGAGGGGCGGCGGCAGCGGCGAGCTGGGGGCGGCGGCGGCGAGTTTGTTCTTCGCCCCAGGCGGCTGAAGACTGCGCGACGCCACTGTCCAGAAAATCTATGGTTCCACCTGCACTGTTCATTTTCTGAATTGGCTTTTCTATTTGCATTTCACTACTTCAAGAATGAGCTCCTTCACAAAGAATTAGAAACACAGAAGAGTGTTATAACATGAGCAAAGATTGGGTTGCAATATCCCAAGAGAACATAGAGCAGCCTGGGCACAAATCTATCTGGATGTCCTTATTGGGCTTGGTTGAGGAGCCAATGTACATTTCTATTCCAACATGTTCTTCCTTTCAAACATCTGTCTAAGAAAGTGGATTGCAATCAATGAAAGCTAATGCTGCAATGAATATTTTTGGTTTTGCTTCCACTTTTGATTTACTTTTGTTTCACCTCCTTTCAAATATACAGGTATTAGTTTCTTAAATTAGCATTCACCCCAAAAAGGACATATTGGATGAAATCATGCTCAAACTGACTGCCTCTGCATTTGGGCCAGGACACTTTCCACCTGCTCCTGGGACCCACCCTGGCTGGGGCTTTAAGAACTGCTGATTATATTGTTATATTTTTTTATATTGTATATTGGAATGTATTTTGGGATTGTATCTCTGCTTTATATTGTGGATTGTATTGTGGACCATATTGTGGATTGTATTGTGGATTACACTGTGTTTATATTTATTTTGTTGTACTGTATTTTATGATATTATGATATTGTATTGAACTATTATATTGTATTCAATTGTATGTTGTGAGCCGCCCTGAGTTGGTTTCACGAAGTAGGGCGGCATATAAATCGAATAAATCAAATCAATCAATCAATCATAAAGTTATGCCTATGGGCATGAGCTGGGCATTATAACCAGGTAGCATTATCAATCTCACAGTTCGCAGTATGTTGTGTGACATTCCTGCAGATTTGTTTCTGCCCTTTTTTGCCTCTTCCACAGCTTGATGTTACACATGCATATCTGCATAACAGGATTTTAACCAACCTGTCCAGCACACAGTTTTACAGCCATAACTGAGAAGACTAATAAATAGCATTACATCTGTTCCCATTTTCAGTCCATTGTATGGACTCCTTCCTTAATATAGTAACAGCATCTCTTTTTTCTTAATTATTTCACTTAGACAGCATTGTCAGAGGTCAATTTTCCTCCCTGCACCACCTTTATGTTCAATCAGTTCCTTTATTTCAAAGATAATGTGGTGTATCATTTGTGGCTTGCAGAGGAATGAGGACAGATGTTCACAAGGAAATAGATTATTTAGCTGCTGAATTGCTAGTGACAAGAAAGGCTATTATGAGACTCCAGTTTTGGTACCTATAAGCAAGCACTTCTGTAGAAGGAAGGAATATCACTACATGGGGCTTCCCTTGATAACCATTTGGAGGTTGCAATTGGTGCAAAATGCGGCTTGTCACACAGTGATGGGGTGTAGCCATAATGCCCATGCCTCACCCCTGTTGTGGGAGCTACACTGGCTGCTGGTGTGCCTCTGGGTGTAATTCAAGGTGCTGGTGATTACCTTTAAAGCCCTACATGGTAGTGGACAAGGTTACTTAAGAGACCGTGTTACCCCAAGGACACCTGCCCATCCCACCAGAGCAGACTGGAGGGGCTCCCTAATGGTTCCATAAGCTACAGAGGCTCGCCTCTCTAGCACTAGAGTGAAGGAGGGTCTATTTGGTATCTGCTCCAGCCCTGTGGAACTTCCTGCTGACCAATCTCCACCTCCAGGCAGAGCTATTGACCTTTAGGAAAGGCCTTAAAACTTGGTTAGCCCAGCGGGTGTGGGGTGCTGCCAGCGGGGCAGTCTCCCCTCCCCCCTGATTTATATGAAAGGCCATTCAGGTTTTAGTTTTAATCTGTTGTGAATGTTGGGAGGGCATTTTAATGGTTTTTAAATTTTAAATGTTTTTATGATTTTAATTGCCTTAGGGTTGTTTTTATACTTGAGAGTTTTTATGGTTGATTGTAAGCCGCCTGGAGTCACTTCAGTGAGGGGGCAGCAATAGAAATTGAATTAAATAAATAAATAAAAGTGTCATGGGAAAATGTAGGCTCTGAGGAATGGAATTGGTCATGTGGTCAGGCAGAATGGGACAGTCATCTCAGGAAACAGCTGCTAAGGGCCAGACAGCAATGGTGGGCAGAGAACTCAATTTGCTATGGAGTCTACCGAGCATCTCCTAAGCTAGTTTCTGCCTTCAGTTGAGGATGTTATTCTGTTTCCAGTGTTAAAAATTATTGAATTCAATTATCTTTTCACAGTATGGGACGTATCAAGAGTGGTGAGAAGGGGGAATTGTTTAGTAAAAAAAGGTTTCTAAAAGTTTGGCTATTTCTTTAGTTGTCAAGTGTTGTTGCTGCTGCTGCTGCTGCTGCTGCTGTTGCTGTTGGCTATCCTCATGGTGGTTGGCCATGAAAACTGTCCTGGGCCTTCCATTTGCCTTCCACATTGTAGCATGACACCTGTACCACTGATTCAGTTGTGTGAGTCACTGAGTGCTTCTGGCACACAAAGTCCTCCTCAGCTGCTACCCTCCATCAAGATGGTTTCAAGTGGGATTCAGTCCACTTTTGGACAATCACCCTTCCCTATGAACTTTGTCACTCAAGTCTGTTAGTCCTCAGGGCTGTCAGGTTAGTTAACCACCACCTGATGATTAGCATTGACTAGTAATGAACCTTGGCACTCCAGATGTTCTTGAACTTCAATTCCCAGAAGCCCTGATAACCAGGAGTGCTGACTTGGGCTTCTGGTAATTGAAGTCCAAGAACCCTTGTAGTGCCAAGATTTGGCATCACTGGTATAATCTGCTACCATATCAGGATAACCTGGCCAGACTATCAGGCTATAAATCAGAAAAACAAAAACAAAAAAATGTATAGAAATCAGCCCAGTTTCAGTACCCTTCTTCTTAGAAGACATAAATCTATTTTTATAGTAAAAACCACTCTTGACCATGACTACACAATAAATTGAAAACAAGTTGAATTTACAGCAACTCTTGTCACCAAACAGGATGCACCAGAACCAGTGTTGGTGCATGAAAGGTTGCTATTTTTTCCAATAGTCACCAGGTAGCCATAGACAGTTAGTCAAGATTGGAAGCACAATTTGTGGACAACAAAGAGAAGTCAACATAGGTAGTATTTCTAGTCTCAGGATATTTTGCTTCTCTCTGGCCATTTTGGGTTCCCCTCTCTACTCCTTTTTTCTCTCTACCCTAGACCCACCCACCCCAATGAGTTCTAGAAATGGCAGACATCTTCAAAAGCTCAGCAGAGTGGAGGATTGAAGATCTTGACTTTAAGGGTCCTATTAACTGTGGGCTATACTTTGCCAGGTAAAGTCATGAGCTGTGGAGTGTGAAAACAAATTGTTTTGACACCTTGAGAAAATTACTCAAGAATGATGGCACCTTGAGAAAATTACTCAAGAATGATGATTTACGCTCTTAAGTATGAACCCAAAGCATGATCTCAGCTGAATGCATCAGGGGGGAAAAGAGATGAAGGTATCTTTGAAAATCCAACTCCTTTTAAAAAAAGTTACAGAAGAAGTGGTAGAAGATAAATGGAGGAGATCGGATGTGCTATGCAACAGAAGATAATTAAACAAGAATGTGTATTTTTGGTCCCATTAATATGCTGAGTTGCTTTGATAAATCATTTTTCAATGGTTTAGCTTTTTAAAAAGTAAGTCTACTGACAAATAGGCTATAAATCATTCTCAAACAAGCATTAATTTTCTCAAGTATGAAAGAGAACAGGCTATAGCCATTGGATTGATTTTTCTACTGAATTATCAGATTGTGTAGTCTTCACATTTGCAGTATGAATGGTAATAAGATAATTTGCTTGACTCCTTTGTTTTGTTTTTTACAAAATACTCTGCCAGAGAGTTACATATACAATAATACCTTCATCCCATTCTACAAATGCTCTAGGTAGAATTAGATATGACATTTAAGGGCCATAGAATTTATTTTCCCCCCCTTACTATTGTAGGTCAAATTGGATTATTGGGCACATAAGAAGGCTCCATGGCACTGTAAGAATGATAGACTGAATTGCCTCTTCCAAAGATGATTGATTTTATTTTACAGTAGTTTTGATTTTTGAAATTTTAAATGCTCACTTAGCTTGAGATTGATCATGGTGATTTGTCATTTTGAAAACATAACTGAGGTTTATAAAATCTTTTCAGATACCCTTATGGCAGTGATAATTGAAAAGATTTCCTTTGTTTGGGATTGTGGAAGAGAACATGTCATAGCAGCTATTCTGATGTGTGCACCATAGTTATAAATACCCATTTCTAATGGGCACCTTCTCTTATATATGTTGCTCCTGACACACTCACCCACCATTCTGTCACAATTTTACCAGAAATAGTACATTTAGAAAAGAGCATTTCCAGCTCTGCAACATTATTCCTGGAACACATGCCTTCTGGGAACGATGCTGCAGCCAAAGCCTTAAATAACTTCTAAAAGTCACTGTACACATAATAAAGCAAAATTGAGTGCTGATCCCAAGTAACAGCTACTCAGCTCATCGCCCTTCTACAGACCAAATCATGTTAGTGTCACTCGTACTGAATCAGCAATCTGGTTCTTGAAACATGTTTACTTCCTCTCTTGCTGATGTTGGTCAGCCTGAATGAAATTTGTCATCAGATTTTTGATGGCAAGATAGGCAGTGCTCTTTAATGCTGAGGAATGGCTTGTATAAGCTTGAATTATTCCTGTGTGGTTCAAAGATTATTTTTTTAAAATAATTGAAAATCACAAAAAACTTAGTCCAAGTAATCTCCATTGTAAATTCTGAAAGCAGTAGAAATAAATGTTCTTCAGAGATCATAGCTAAATTGCTCATAGTGTTTTGGTCATACGTGATATAGTTACAGACAGGGATTACAGCTGTTTTAGTTACACAAAACTCAACCTCTTAGAAATTTAACTCTACTGTCACTGCATATTTTTTTTCAGAAGTACACAACCTCCTACATGTTATTTTTGAGTCTATGAGCACACTCCTGCCAAGATTTAACAATTGCATACCATTGATATAAATGGCATGAGAAAAGTATCCATTTGCTAAAATTTGCTCTTTGTTTTCTTCACTATTATCTCTTGGCTGGGATACAATATGGTGCATTGGAGAACTGTGCAAATGAACTGTGAGAAGAAGCATATTCTAGTAAATTTGGAATAGCTGGATTTTGCTATGAATTAATGCCACAATTCTGGAGATTTGCTACAATCTACCTCTACAGCCATTCTTATTCACAACTTTAGTTCCCACTTTAAACTGGGTGGGAATCATAACACATGAGCTCAGGTCATTGAGAGGAGAAATCCACAGAAGGCTCATTGTGATATTCCTGTTATGGAGTTTTCCATATTCTGAATATTCATAAATACAGACTGTTCTTGTTGTTGTTCAGTCACACAGTCGATTCTGACCCTTTGCGACCCCATGGACCACTGTCCGCCATGCACTTCTGTTCTCCACCATCCTCCTCAACTCGCTCAGTTCTGTGCCCATTGCATCCACAATACCATCTAGCCATCTCATATTTGGCCATCCCCTTCTTCTTTTGCCCTCCACCCTTCCCAACATCAAGGTTTCTCAAGCGAATCCTCTCTTCTCATTTGATGTCCAAAGTACTTTAGCTTCATCTTTACTATTTGACCTCCTAAGGAGCAGTCAGGGTTGATTTCTTCTAAAATTGACCTATTTGTTCTCCTCACTGTCCAGGGGACTCTCAAAACTCTCCTCCAACACCACATCTCAAAGGCATCTATTCTTCTGCGCTCAGCTTTCCTAATGGTCCAGCTCTCACAACCATACATTGCCACCAGGAATACCATTGCTTTGACTATACGAATTTTTGTTTGCAATGTGATGTCTCTACTTTTCACAATGTTCCCCAGGTTTCTCATAACTTGCCTCCCAAGAATCAGTTGCCTTTTTATTTCATGGCTGCAATCCCCATCTGCAGTGAGCTTTGATCCTAAGAAAGTAAAATCTGTCACTGCTTCTACTTCTTCCCCATCTATTTTCCAGGGACTGGTAGGGCCCATTGCCATTATCTTGGTTTTCTTTATATTGAGTCTCAAGCCAGCTTTTGCACTTTCTTCTTTCAACCTAATCAGGAGCTTTTTTAAGTCCTCCTAACTTTCTGCCATTAGGGTGGTATCATCTACATATCTCAAATTGTTGATGTTTCTCCCAGTGATTTTGATCCCAAATTGTGATTCATCCATCCCTGCATTGTTCTTACATGTGCTCAAATAACCTAAAAATGACTTAAAATTTGGATGTCTTCCAAGGCAAATTAGAAGAACAAGATGTTAAAGTGTTAACCCCTTGTTCTTAAATTACATTATCTGTCGTATACACTAATACCTCAGATGACGATGAGACTTGGTTCCACAAGTCTCATCGTTATCCGGTTTTTAACATTGCACAATACATTGGTCGCACAATGTTAAATAAAAAGCCCACCGGAGGGCGATCCGCCTGCCTGTTTGGAAAGGGCAATGGGGATTTCATGTGTGGAATCCCCATTGCACTTTCCAAAAAGGCAGGTGGATCGCAGCATCTGATCAGCGCTTGGGTTGGGGGTTGGACTGGGGCCTGTGCCCGTTCAACTCTCCAACCCAAGCGCCAATCATGCGCTGTGATCACAGTGCCCAGGTAGGTCTAGGGACTTCAGAAACAGCATGGATTGGGTCCTCTGACCTCCCCAGAGGTGGCAGGGAGGACAAAGACCCCAAATTGGGCAAACATCCTTCCTGTTTTTTCACCCATTTTGGGCTGTCTGGCACCCCTACTGCCTCTGTGGGGGTCAGGGGACCTAATCCATGCTGTTCCTGATGTCCCCAGACCTACCTGGCCGGTGCTGCAAGGCAAAACACCGGGATTCGAACCCTGGCATTTGCCTTACAGCACCAGCCGGATAGGTCTGCGGCCGTTGGGAACCACATTCCCTTCGCAAGCAAAGGGCTATCCAATGCTGGGATAGCCCTTTGGTTGCAAAGCGAACCCCTGCGCCCACAGCTATGGGGTGACTGGGAAGCTGACGGGGGAGCCCCTGTCCAGCTTTCCAGCCACCCCAATGCTACAAACAATTATCTCACATAACACTAACAAATCATTATCGATGCAATTTTTTTTAAAAAATTGCATCATTATCCAATTTTAGCATTATCCGATGTAATCGTTATTCAAGGTATTACTGTACTTATATATCAAGGTTTGTCTAAGCTCTTCTTTAGAATACTTTGGAAAATGTGTTACAGTATATATCTTGGATATATTTGACTGTGACTATGTCTCACTAACACTTTCTTTCTTTCTTTCTTTCTTTCTTTCTTTCTTTCTTTCTTTCTTTCTTTCTTTCTTTCTTTCTTTCTTTCTTTCTTTCTTTCTTTCTTTCTTTCTAGCATTGGGATGCAACATCATTTGGGCAGATGGCAAATTCAAAAACAAAGACATCCTTTATGTAAATCAAGGTAATTACTAGCATCTGTGAAGCTTACCATTAATATAAGCTTTACCTGAACCTATGTCTGTCATTGAACTAGTGTAAGAACAGAAGGGAGTACTTTATTTGTCTGATGCTATGTCGTTCAAGTGGTAACCAGATGTTAGACTATACTTATCCAATTAGGTGAATCTCTTGTTCAGTCACTCTGATATGCCTGCTTGCCAAACACTTGTAGCATTCTGAACCAGATCCAGATTTGGCAGGTCACAGAAAATTGAGATTAAAACTGAGACCACATTTTATTACCATTTATTAAATTCCCTAACCTGTGGTGGGGCCTATGATAGTGCACTCATCTGATACTAGAAAAGATTGAGCCCCTTGGCCTCGCTCTAGCTTGGATGGGTGAATCCCTAGCCCCTATAAAGCTGTGCATCATCAAAATCATCCAGGTCAGCTCAGTTGGGGAGGCATCTCTGCATATGTTTTACCTGCAAAGATTCACATGAATGGATGTTGGTTGCACAACAAAGCTGTCTCATGATGACTCCTGAGCACACACATTTTGTTGTTCAGTCACACAGTCGATTCCAACCCTTTGCAACCCCATGGACCATTGCCCTCCAGGCACCCCTGTCCTCCACCATCCTCCTCAACCTGCCCAGCTCTGTGCCCATTGCATCTACAATACCATCTAGCCATCTCATTTTCGGCCATCCCCTTCTTCTTTTGCCTTCCACCTTTCCCAGCATCAAGGCTTTCTGAAGTGAATCCTCTCTTCTCATTTTATCTCCAAAGTACTTTAGCTTCATCTTTACTATTTGACCTTCTAAGGAGCAATTAGGGTTGATTTTGTCTAAGATCAGTCTATTTGTTCTTCTTGCTGTCCATGATACTCTCAAAACTCTCCACCAGCACCACATTTCAAAGGCGTCTATTCTTCTGCACTCAGCTTTCCTAATGGTCCAGCTGTCACAACCATGCATTACCACCAGGAATACCATTGCTTTGACTATGCGAATTTTTGTTTGAAAGGTGATGTCTCTACTTTTCACTATGTTCCCCAGGTTTCTCATAACTTGTCTTCCAAGAATCAGTCGCTTTTTTATTTCATGGCTGCAATGTCCATCTAGAGTGACCTTAGATCGTAAAAAGTAAAATCTGTCACTGCTTCTACTTCTTCCCCACCTATTTTCCAGGACCGATAGGTCCTATTGCCATTATCTTGGTTTTCTTGATGTTAAGTCTCAAGCCAGCTTTTGGACTCTCTTCTCTCACCCTAAGCAGCAGCTTCTTTAGGTCTTCCTCACTTTCTGCCATTTCTTTAAACCTAAGGAGCAGCTTCTTTAGGTCTTCCTCACTTTCTGCCATTTCTTTAAACCTAAGGAGCAGCTTCTTTAGGTCTTCCTCACTTTCTGCCATTAGGGTGGTATCATCTGTGTATCTCAAATTGTTGAAGTTTCACCCAGCAATTTTGATTCCAAATTGTAATTCTTCCATCACTGCGCTGCACGTTATGTGCTCTGTGTATAAGTTGAATGGGGAACAGTGATTTTGGTGCCTC
This sequence comes from Furcifer pardalis, assembly GCA_030440675.1. Taxonomy (NCBI): domain Eukaryota; kingdom Metazoa; phylum Chordata; class Lepidosauria; order Squamata; family Chamaeleonidae; genus Furcifer; species Furcifer pardalis. The sequence goes on from CP126896.1 coordinate 63,513,942, forward strand.
ACAATTTTCACCTATTTCTGGATATATTTGGGTCACTGATTCCAAAAATGCTTTCAGTTATGCCCCATCAGCTCTAGTTTTTTAGATATGGCTTATTCACATAAAGCAAATCTAACCATACTAGTTGCATACATAACCAGAGGCGTAGCAAGGGTGTAAGCCGCCCGGGGCGGAGTGAAATTTTGCCAGCCCCCCAAAAAAATTGTCCATCCACCCAACCTTTTTTTGCCCACCCAAATATTTTCCCACCCCCAAAAGATTTTTTCCTCCACCCCTTAGATCTCGAATGAGGTCGTTCAATTCTGCCTGACTAAAGCCGGGTACAACTGACGAACGTCCTGCAAATTCTCTGTCTTCTTGCTCAGAAACGCTTTCAGCTGATTCGTCCTCTTCTTCTGAGGACTCTGGAAGACTGGCAAAAATAGGTACAGGTATCTCCTCTGAATGTGGAACAGGGCTTCGTGCGGATGGTAGATCGGGATATATCCAACTTTTTTGGTTATTACAATTGATGCCCTTTACATTAATTGAACAAAAGTAACAGTCATCGTTGTAGTTTCTTTGTTCTCGCCACATCATTGGTACCCCAAATTTCAAGCTCTTCCGTTTCCCATTTAACCACTGACACAGATGTTCTGTGAATGTTTTACATACAATGTGAGGTGCTCAAACCTTATCTTGGTCTCCCAGTTTTACTTTAAAATAGGCCAAATAAGCTCTTTTTATAAAGTTAGTTATGGGTTTTCTTTGCTGAATGAATGTGTATTCACCACAGATGAAACAAAAACCATCAGGATTATTTATACATGTTCTTCTTGATAAAGCCATATTAGTGCCTGTAATAAATAAATAAATGTCAAAATCATACTTAAGAGAAGGAGAAAAAAACTAGAATGCAAGCCTCCCTGGATGAGTCCATGGAGCAGCTGCGGAGTTGGACTAGTTTCGGGATGCATAGCATCCAGTCTCAGCAGTAAAGGAGAGCACAGAGAATGACAAAAAAGGTCAGATTAGTTAAATTACACTTGCAACAACAACAGAAATAGAGCTTGAACAACATCAATAAGTATTATTAAAACAATCAATTTACGAATGGTGAGGCAAATACAAGTGTAGTCATAAGAGCAATGTATAATGACATCATTGATATCTCATGAACTATAGCTGCTAGAACAAAATGGATGGCATTTTCGGAATCAGCCACCCCAAAATGCCCCAAATCAGTTGAAAAATTTTAGGCACCTTGTCTTACTCCTTTTCCTATTCCAAACCACTCTGTCATTCTGAATTCTGTCCTAACTGTTGCCTCTTGACTGATGTACAGATTTCTCATGAGGCATATAAGGTGTTCTGGCATTCCCATCTCTTTAATTACTTGCCACATTTTGTTATGGTCCACACAGTCAAAGGCCTTGGTGTAATCAATGAAACAGAAGTAGACTTGTTTCTGATATTCCTTTGTTTTCTCCATGATCCATCTTATGTTGGCGATGTGGTCTCTAGTTCCCCTGCCTCTTCAGAACCCAGCCTGCACTTCCGGTAATTCTCTCTCCACGTGCTGCTGCAGTCTATCCTGTATTATCTTGAGCATAACCTTGCTAGCATATGGGATGAGTGCAATTGTTCAATAATTTGAACATTCTTTGGCATTACAATTTTTAGGGACTAGAACATATACTGATCTTTTCCAATCGTGTGGCTACTGTTTTGTCTTCCAAATCTGCTGGTATATAGAATGCAATAATTTGATTCCATCATCTTTTAGGGCTTTGAAAAATTCAACTGGGATACCATCATGTCCACTAGCTTTGTTGTTTGCAGTGCTTTTTAGGGCCTTTCTGACTTCACTGTCTAGGATGTCTGGCTGAAGTTCAATGTTCTCATCATTGTAATTATCAGGGGTGGTAAGGTCCTTTTTGTAAATTTCCTCTGTGTACTCTTGCCATCTTTTCTTTATCTCTTCTGCATCAGCTATTTTTGTCCCTTATCATGGTCATTTTTGCTTTAAATGTTCCCTTGATTTCCCCAATTTTTTAAAAAAGATTTCTAGGCCTACCCCTTATGTTGTTTTCCTCTATTTCTTTGCACTGTTCATTTAGCTAGGTTTCCTTATCTCTCCTTGCTTTTCTTTGAAATTCTATATTCAATTGATTGATTTTTTTCTTTTCTCCTTTGCCTTTTAAATTCCTTCTTTTCTCTGCTATTTTAAGAGCCTCATCAGACATTCATTCATTCATTCATTCAGATTTATATTGCCGCCCACTCGCTGAGGTGACTCAGGGCGGCTTACAGTCAAACCAGCAACAGTACAATAAAAATTATAAAAAATAACCTCACAAAATACAAAATACAACCAAACCAGAACACTGCTACCACCCTAACCTAGCACTACGCACCAATAGACAGAACTAACTCAAGCTTAGCCCTTCTTGCTTCAAGTGCTTCCCAAAACAGTTGAAAGGTCCTTCCACGGGTCATCCCAAAAATGTCAGCCCCTGCATAGAGCAAATGTGTCCCATCACCCTGGAACAACTCAGGAAGGCCAAATTAGATGTTCTAACCCTAACTCTAACCTTGTTTCTTTGCCATCTAGAAACTGACTGAACGTTATGGATTTTCTCATGCTAAGCAACAGAATTTTAGCCACTATGTATTCTATGTACTAACATCTCTAATGTTTCAAAGGCATGCTCTCCTTTACTTCTGACCTTGCTAGGATTGCCTGTCTTTGGAAGATCAACTTTCTGAAATAGACAATCCCTTTGCATGATAGAGGAAGCTGTTCAGCTAACAAGATGGAAATTTAGATCAAACTCCATGTTAATGTTCCCCAAACCTGTTTTTGCTTCTGAATTTCTCATTCTAATAGGCATAGCTGTGATTATGGATGAAGCTCCATGTACCAACTTTATTATTTACTGTGAATTACAGTATTTGCCCAGCTCAGCTTTTGGAGGAAATTATAATCTTTCTAATCCTGAAATGTAAATGTATAGCATTCTGGCAAACTCATAAAATAATTATTCACAGTCACATTTATAATTAACAATGAAAGAAAGTCTATCCCTTCCATTAATACTGTTAAGTATAAGAGTTAAGAAGGCAAGTAATTAAGAAATGACAAGAAGAGAGAGAAATATTGGTGGCCATCACAAAGTGGAACAGCTCTTATTTTCTGGGCTCCAGCAACAGGAAACAATTGAAAAGGTCTGCTGAGTAATTACTGTCGATTTAGGTGGTGTGGGACAATAGGCCTGCACAAATCTTTCAAAACAAATTGTACATGGATTGTTAGAGGCAGTTTATGTGAAGAGAGGAAAGGAGACAAAAGCGAGGTTCGATGGGAGGAAAACATACCACAGAACAAATGTTATGAGTGAAGTGTGATTGAGGGTAAAGTACTTCTGGGTGCTTATGTGCAGCATAGGAGTTAGTTTTAAGTGATGTCACTTCAAGCATCTTGCAGGTGGTCAGGGAAAATAGTTTGGGTAGTTTAGATAAGGCAGAAAATCAGCTGAGAAAGAGGATAAATTCTAAATGGATTCCAATTATCTTTCAGTCAACAGAGAAAGTTTCGAGAAGCTGAGTGTTATTTTAAAGAAAAACAACCACAAAGCCAAGACAGAAGTGTCTCTTCATACAAACCCTTATTCAAAATGAGCAGCAGATTTTATTTTACACATGTTAAAATGCTAGTTTTCAAAGGCAATGAGACATATGAAGGACCACCACCAAAACATATAATGAAGACGTATGAAGTAGGGGGATCATCCGGTCTTGGCCTTGGTGCTGGAGGGATAAGAGAGGAAATCCAGCAGAAGGAGAGTGGCTCTGATCATGCAAGATTTACAGTTATTACATGAGTTTTAGCAATAGCAATTATAGTTATATTTATTTATTATTTATTTGTTTGTTTATTTAGATTTATATCACCGCCCACTCACCGTGGCAACTCAGGGTGGTTTACAATCAGGAAAAAAACCCACAAAAACAAAATAACAACAACAACACACACAACACAAACAGATAAAATCCATTCCTCCTTCTGGCCAGAGGATGTTAGTCTTTTCCTTCCCTGGGCAGATAAGGCCCAGGATTAGGAAGTGGGAGCTTCCATCTAAAAACCTTAAAACTTTTAAAAATTAAAAATTAAAATCTGAAAAAGATTAAAAACAGATTTAAAACACACCAGATGCTACAACTACTAATTAAAAGTAGAAAAAGAGAGGGGCTCAGATCAACCAATGTGCTGGGGTCATTATACCTTCCATACCCCATATCTGTCCTGCCAGCTATGTTTTTAGATTCTTCCTAAAGGGCAGCAACTCTGTCTGGAGACGTAGCTCCATAGAGAAGGCCCTCTTTCTGGTGCCAGGGAGATGTGCCTCCCTGGCCGATGGAACAACTAGGGAGCCTCTCCGGTCCGCTCTGGTGGGACAGGCAGATGTTCTTGGGGTGAGACGATCTCTTAAATATATACTGCCCCATAGCACTTAGTGCACTCTCTGGATGGTTTACAGGTAATTAGCATTTTGACCTCAACATGCTGGGCATTAATTTTACCGACCTCAGAAGGGTGAAAGACTGAGTCAACCTCGAACTCCATCAGGATTGAACTCATGACGTTTTGGCTGCAGTACAGAAGTCTAATCACTGAGCCACCAGGGTCCATCTGCAAATAGTAACAGACCATTCACAGTCCATCCCAGATCATAACTATATAGTCTTCTACTGTGTCACAAAGGCAAAGCAAGAGTTTACTACTCAACCTGAGCAGATAAGTAAATCTATCTACAGTTTATGTAATCTATGGAGATGAAGTAATGTGGGGCAGGATACAAAAACTGAAGGCAGATAAAACTTGCTAGTCTTTAAGTTGCAACAAGACTGTTGTTTTGGCTGCAACAGGCAGCAGACTAAAATAGCCCCAGATATACTAAGTCTGTAATTAATGAGTTAAAATGGAAGTTTAGAAAACATTACCTATTTTGCAGATGGAGAATGCTGAGGATACTAGTCAAAGAGTCTATGGCAAAACACTCAAAGGCAACCAGGCACAGACATTGTGGCTAAAGTATCAAAATCAGGAGATAGAGCTGCAGAGTTAGAAAAAAAGAAAGGAAAACCTGTAGAAATTCCATTCTTTCTCATCCCATCCCTACATTCAAACTAAGGGTACAATGTGTTTTCCAAGAAAAATATGGGTTACTCTTTTTTGCCACCATGCCACTGAAATGCAAGTTGTGGTGTGGCCTGCACTTCTGTACCTTCCCAAAGTGTGTGTGTGTGTGTGTGTGTGTGTTGTATATGTGTGACAATGTCCACTCCTACAGTAAATATTTAAACTGTTCAACCCAACAGTTTTATGGTATATTTCAGCCATGTTTTGCAGTATCAATTGTACTTTGCCCATGGTGCCATTTTTAAAATTAGAACACACTTGGCATCTGTGATACAGGTGATAACAACATGTACCATTAAGTAGATATTCTTTTTGTGGTGAGAGCACTTGTGTTTAATCAGACTTCCATCCATGTGAAGACAATGCACAATTGTTTTGCTGTTCTTAAATTATGATTAATGTAACCAAAATTAAACTTGCAATTAATGTTACATGTTGCTGTTCAATCACCTCAGGTTTATGATCAACTTATTTTGGGGCATTACTTGTGATCATCAATTATGTTTCTCTGCTCAATAAAGGAAGATTACTGGAAGCCTTGTACAGTAATAACGTTTACCTCGGATAACGCTAAAATTGCATAACGTTAAGTAATCTGGGGAGGGGAATTGGATCGAATAACGTTAAGGTCCTATGGGATGTATCGGATAACAACCGCTAAAGCCTGTGCGGTTACAATGTATCTCTATGGAGCTTTAACGTTATCCGATACATCCCATAGGATTTTAACATGCATCGGATAACACTAAAAATCGGATAACACCAAGACTTGTGGAACCAAGTCTTAGTGTTATCCGAGGTATTACTGTATGTTTAAAATGGGCATATATGTTGGTGAATAGCTTCAAGTACCATGTAGCCTGGAGTAAGTTTCAGAAAATTGCAAAAGTAGCAAGATTGTATCTTTGGAAATTTTGCTTCAATTTCAGTTTTTATGCTATCAAATGGAAGTTAATCAGAATAAACTGTGTCTTATAAATGCTGCTGTTATGCACAGAATCTCCAATTAATATGATTAAATTGGATTATAGTTTTCAGTTTTCAGCTTGGAACCTACAATTAATGTGTGATACATAAAGTTTATGGTAAAATGAATAGGCAGGCCATGCAAAGTTCTCAAAGCAAGTAGTCTGCTTTTTATTAGCATTATGCCCACAGTCAAAATGTGTTAAACTGGAATTATGGTTCTGTGCAACAGCAAATCTTCATGATCAGCCTTTTTCTTGGCTTGGGAAATGTTTGGACATTCCTATATTTATAAGCATATGTGTATATTTCCTCAAACATACAAATAGGGGTTTATAAAGTTTGGAGGATTAAATTAGCTGTGCCAGTTTTGTTATCAGACATCTAGAACTCACATATACTGATGTTGTCATTCCAGATGTAGAGGAAGTATTGGTATCTTTCCATCACAGGTTACATTGTGGTCACACTGCATTAGGAGCTTTCAGTAATATAGTTCTGTGGCAGATGGTAGTTAATAAGAAGGGACTGGGTAATAAGGGAAATAAGAAAGGACATCTTGAAACATGCATGCACCTAGCTACATCTTTCTTCCTTAAATATCAGTAATAATACACAACTCATTTCTGTAGCACATTTCATTTGCTCAAAATCTAAAATCCTTTTGCTTAGAGTAGTAAGTTGCAATTAGAGTAGACCTGCTGAATCAAGGGTACTTAGAGAGAAATTCAGTCATCAAACATCTCTAATTCAATGGACTTACTCTAGTGGTCACTTAAAAGGTTAAACAACAGGATTTCAGATAAGGTTTTTAATATACATGAACTTATTTATACTCTTTTTTTTAATTAAGATTTTGTTCATGCCATCTCATGATCCAAAGTTATTCAATCTGTAGATTATCAAAAATGTTTTTAAATAAATACACATGCAGAGACAACAAGAACAACATCAATAATTAGATAATATAGTAAGAACAACAAAGAAATAATAAGATTTGCCAATTATATTTTTGTTTGTAGAACACCTAAAATAAAACTTAATTATTATTTAGAAGTCGAGGGCATATGAAAAAAATGGAGGTACAAGTTATATGGCATATAAGGAGTATGTGTGTGTATGTGTAGAACAGTGTGTGAATGTATTTATTAGTCAAGAGTAATAATAGTTAACTACATAGTGGAACCTCGGTTAACAAATGGCTCAATTAACATAAAAATTGCATACCAAAAGGAAATCCATAGAAAATAGTAGCTCAGTTTAAGGCTTTCCCCCCGTAATGTATTAATTGGTTTTCAATGTATTCCTATGGGAAACTGCATTTCAGCTAAAGTATTTTTGTTTCAGTGCATTCCTATGGGAAATTGCATTCAATGCATTCCTATGGGAAATTCGGTTAGAGTAATTTTCGCTGTAAGAAATATCCCGGAGAACTCATTAATTACGTTAATTGAGGTTCCACTCTATTCTATAATAGGCTGGAATTAGGGATGTGAAAAATCTGTTAGTTTTCATTTTCTTGTATGTCTCAGTATCTCACAGATTTTCTGGCTCTGTTCCATTTCTACATCTTGCTACAAGACATTTTTATGCCTTCAAAAAGGTATAAATAGTCATTGATGCCAACAATTATGAATATTACTAACCCATTAATGTTTAGTTGCTTAGTTTGAAGATTTCTAGTCACATGCCATACATAGCTTTGCAGCTGAATGCAATTGCACATGAAGGATTGTTTGGTTCAAAATGATGAAAAAGCTTGAGGAGTTACCTCACTGTTGAATATTCCCAGCATAGGGGAAATTAAGAGCCAATCTGACCACATACTGCTGTATAGCTAGTCTCTGCCTTTTTCATCTATGCTCTGTGGTCTACAGCCATAATAAGTAGTGCTACTGGAATCTTACCAGCTATCTTCCGGTAATATAGACATCATGGCGGATCTATTTGGTGAAGCCTTCCTGGAGAGATGTACCATTTACTCCCTTGGCATAGCTTCTCTGCATCCCTATTACTAGGGTTTCAACCTACTCCTCCCCATTTAAAATCATGCTTTCTTTGGAAATTACTGCAAAAATTCCTATCCCTTCTCCAGGATGAATACAGAAAAATTATTCCATGTTTGAGACCTCTTTCTGCTATTTCAGGCTGGGAGTGGTTTTTGTTTATTTGCTTGCTTGTTTTTAACAGAAGTCATTCAGAAAAGCTAAAAATTGGCCTACAGCAGGGGTTGGCAATCTATGGCCTGCAGGCCAGATCCAGCCCATGTTGCCAAATCATCCAGCCCATGCCCTTGCTGCAGCTGCCATCACCGCTGCCACTGCTGGAATCAGCTACAGACATGTTTATGGCAGCTGTAAATGATGGGGGGGGGGACCACGAATTCGGCCTCCTCAACTGTCTGAGGGAGCATGACCCATCCCCCAACTTAAAAAATTTGGCAATCCCTGGTCTACAGACTCCCTACAACCATTAAAGGGCATGGAATGACTTTTCTCATTAAAAAGAAAATAAATGGTAAAATGTTTGAAGTTAAGGGTCTTGAAGTGGTTGCATCAATCCAAAGTTCAAAGGAAGGCAAGTATGGCTCCCAGTTCCCTGGCGATTGCCAGCCCCACATCTACTGAGATCTTTGTGCTGTGCTTCCTCTATAATATCACTGACCAATTAAGAAACAAAGACAACCTGATACACTGCCAATCTTTCTCATTTATAAACTAGTCATCCTCCCCTGCCTATACATGTCTTCCTGTTACAGCTTTTGGAGGATACTGCAAATAAGTGGTATCATACTTCTAATTGAAATAACAGCGATTTCTGTGATGGCTTAAAAAAAGATGTGAGTGAGTGCATGACTGCTTCCTTAATGTGAGCCTGGCTAAGAAATTGACATATTTGTCTAATTAGTGAATCTCACATTCTTCCCATAAGAATTGCTTATAAACCTCACTACCTCTACGACATTTTTTCTCTAGGGAAATAGAGGCTTGGCAATTTATTGTATCAACAGAATGCCATAACAATGGGATGTTATCTGCAATTTATATCCTTTTCTAATCAAAGTAATTGCCCTATGGTAAAATGATACTTGCCTGCCACTCTCATAACCTTTTACTAATTTTCCTGTTCCTCATGTAATATTTACTACATGCACTGCAATTTTGAATGTGCTGCCTCACTTTATATGTGAGAAGCATACCATGTTTCATGGTTGTGTTCCTCATCTCAGTTGCACAGTAAAATTATATTGCTTGAAAGCACCATTTGTTCATACGATGATTGAACTCATAGTTACTGTTCAATTAGAACAAAAGATATTATGTAATGGCATGTTTAAGATGATAGGCTATGTCTAAATTGAATTAGATGACAATTGAAGTGTTGGTGTGTTTGAAATGGAAATTATTCTTTGGCATTATTGTCTTGACAAAGTTATTTGCATATTAAAAAAAATAGGTGGGAGTTTTTTGTGCCGTGTGCACTTTCACAACCAGTGATTATTTTAAAGGATTGTTCTTAATCATAATGTCTTCTAATTTAAACTTTCACTCCTATGGATTGCCCTCTTTGGATAGGGTACAAAGAAAGTAGGATACAGTAGTAAAACTAATGGGTATTGGGAAAGATAAATTGAGACAATGGAGCCTTTCAAGGTTGTAATTTCTGGTATTTGGCTGAAGGTTCCTGGATACCAATGTTTTGCTCCCCAACTTGCAAAACTAGCCCCACACAATAGCAACTGTAACTAAAATCTTCTTTGAATCATAATGCATCAGCCAACTTGTAGTTCACATCAGTGATTTTACTTATAATTCAGTACCTTTATAGCTGTCAAGGAGTAACAGTGAATGGCAACGATGCTTGATTGCCAAGTCTACAGGTTTTCACTGAAATGGAGAGGAAAATTCCCTAGCCTCTCACAACGGTTATTAAAGGCAGAATAATCCAACAGCATTCTCTGGTCTCAATATTTGTTTTTAGTTTGCCTGGTGTCCCACCTTGACCATTTGTTCTCTTCTTTATTCATGAACAAGTTTTCTTTAGTTTCTATTGGAGTTATATTGACCTCTCAAAGAAAAAAATACCCCTGAGTCTTAAGAAATGGCAAAAGGTATGCACATATACAGTATAAATAGAAGGAATCACAGAATCCATGAAAGTCATCATTGACTATAGTTAATGATAGGATACACAAACTCAGAAGGAGGAGGAATTGGTCTGGAGGTGAAACAAAAATCAATTGGTTTTAATGTGTTCCTCCTGTCTACCCCTTTAAATACATTTTATTATTTATTTGTTTTTATTAGAGGAACCAAATTAGAGCCATTTAAGGACTATACTGCTTTTTGTTAAAATTAGAATCAATAAACTATCCTCTTGTAGTGCTTTGTTATGCTACATTTTCTTCACACACATGGCACACACATTTTATTTTGATAAAGAAAAGGCAAGAACAGAACTTTGTGTCAAGAATCCTTCAAAGGGAGGGATATATGTTGTCAGACAACTCGTTGAGGTACACAGAAAGAGCCTCCTCACAGATGGTGGTATTTTTGATCCACAGCTGGGCGTACCCTAGGCAACAGCAACCTTGTGTCAGCTGATCTTTCTCACACTTGGTCAGGTGAAAGGAACTACAGACTGAACTCACAAAAATGTGGCTTCATTTTGGCACTTACACATCTGGACTAGACATTGAAGAAGTAGAAGAAGAAGGAGCCAGCATGATCAAAAAAGAAAGAGAGAGAACATAATTTTCTGAGAACTCTGCTGACCTTAGATAAGAATTTCCACCAGTAGAGCCAACTAGAGTTAGAGTATGTCTAGACTAGCACTCAGAGTACTCTTTTGAGCTCTTCAGGGTTAGTCTGAACTTCATGTGTCAAATAGTACACCAGCTACTGCTCACCAAGTGCTTCTGCATGAACCACCATCAAGGTCTACTTTTATTCTGCACTGAAATAGCATTGACCTCAACATATTTAGATGCTAGAATCAACATAGAAGACGAGGCTTGCAGCTGAAAGTCTGTTTCAGAGGTAAGCATACAGAATGCTGGCAGGGCTAATGAGTCTTCTAGCACTGGGTTCCTCAAACTTGGCTCTGCAGGTGTTCTTGGACTTCAATTCCCAGAAGCCCAAGTCAGTACACCTGCTCATCAGGGCTTCTGGGAATTGAAGTTCAAGAACACCTGGAGAGCCAAGTTTGCTGATCCTTGTTCTAGCATATCAGATGTTGTAATTAAGACAGTTTCCCTGTTTCTCTGCAGAGGGGCGGGGAAATGTTTAAATCTTCCTCCCTCTTGTCTGATCATTGTAGCACTGGATTGAATAGCAGGGTTAACCCCTGGTGCTACAGTGGTTAAACTGCTGTACTGCAGCCAAAACATTGTGTGTTTGATCCTCACAGGGATCAAGGTTGACTGCATCCTTCTGAGATCAGTAAAATGTGTACCCAGTATGTTGGAGACAAAATGCTAATTAACTTGTGAACTGCCCAGAGAATGCATTAAGTGCTATGGGGTAGTATGTATGTGTAATTTACTATTCTTATTGCTATTGAAAACAAACCCCTTTTCCTGGTTTTCCCTTTGACCACTAATTGAAACCATGAAAGTTTTCAGCCGGCGATCAATGGGGAAAATGGAGATAATTTTATTCTTTGACCTCCTGTCTAATCTAGCACTGCAACAATTATTTAGGAGGAAAAAAATAATTAAACAATTTCCCCACCCCTATGTAGAGGAGCAGATGTACTGTTTCATTTGTCCATTTGTTGAAATGGTAAAATCTGCCACTTTCCCATATGGACAAAGGTCACTTGGCATGTTCACTTGTGGGGAGGACCAGGCATGGGCTGGGCCACCGGGACAGGGGGAGTCATCCTGGCACACCCTCACCTCTGGTGCCCTGGGGTGCAAATAATAATTTTATTTTATCTGCCCAACATGCTGCACTTTAGATTAAGCCATTGCTCCAAGCTCCCTCTTTCAGCTTTGAGCAATGGCTTATTCTAAAGTGCCTCCCATCTGACCAAGTGAGGGGTGGCAGCCAAGTAGTCCTTGGGGGCAGCCTTCTCCCTCATCCCTTGGTTGCTGCCCCTCGCTCCTGCCCAGCTCCCTCCCATGGTTCCCAGCACACCCCCGAGAGGACGTTAAATGTAGTGCCTCTCATGTCCTGAAACCACCTGAAAATGTGTGAGCCAAGACTGCCCCATAAAGACTAGTCTGAACATGGTCTTAAGCAAATCTCTACAATGCCAGCTTCAAGATTTCTACCAATTTTACCTGCTCCGTTGTCATGATATTCATTCATGAGTTATATCTCAACATTGATGGGAGAATTCCATGTTATGATTAATTAAGAGCAAATATTTTTGTCTGCTGCTGTAGCTCTGGCTAGTTCTGCTTTTTAGAGACAAAATTGCATTTAACCTTTGTTTCATCGTGCCTAAGAAATATAGATGTCACAAAATCAGGAAAAATGATCACATAAAATGTTGCCTGAATTGTACAAAGGCATTTTATTCTTTTTCTAGAGCAGACTCTTCAAATTGTCAAACTTTTTTTTAAAAAAATAACCCAACAACTATATATTAATAAAATTAAGCTCCAATGAGATAAAAAGTATCATTCAAAATAGAGAAATGTTATAGGTGCTTATTTTGAAGGGGGCACATCTTCTGGAAGACAACTGTGGTTTTCTGACAGCAGATACAAGCAACATGTGATATTCAAATGGACACACATCTGCACAGTTAGGCAAATGATCAAGGTATTTGTAAAGTTTTTGTCTGATCAAGTCATCAAAATTGATACATCATTACTATGCAAATTTATTGATACAGAGTTAATGAAAATAGTTTATGTCCACACGCTCTGGCTTATCTGCTTCATAAACTTCACTGCAATCTGTCTTCTTGGTAAATGACAATAGGGAAGGACAGCATTTGCAAAAGCAATTATTAACTGTAAAGAGATCTAAAGACTTGGTGCTTCTTCCCACTTTTAAAAACAAACAAAGTTGAAGATATTATATTAGTATGAATTTTGAAAAATGACCTGATCAAGTCCTACGTCCCACCACTCATCTTCACAATCCTTTCATCAAATGCTATCTCAGTTCTAAGGTTCAAATGAAAGTAATGAGACCAAAGTATTTTTCTCTTTTTCTTTCATTTCTACTCGGAGCACCTCAGCTTTCAAAATGACAATTCTAGGAAGACTAATCTGGCACTGACATTGTTCTCTTTTCAATACCAATCTAAGTGACTTTTGGCAATATTGGCATGATAGCATCAAATCACTTCCAACGTATGGCTACTGTATGAATAAATTACTAGTGAAAAGTGTTGTCATTAACAATTCTATTCAGTTCTTGCAAACTTAAGTCTACAGTCTTGCTTTATATCCTGCTTTTTTCCTCCTGCTTCCTTGTTGTTGTTGTTCAGTCACACAGTCGATTCTGACCAGAAGCGTAGCGTGCCTTGGCGGGGCCCCCGTATAAAAATTTGTTTGGGGGCCCTTAGGAAGGGTAAAGATTTGTTTTGCTTACGCACGTTGGGGCCCCCCGTGGCTCGGGGGCCCCGTATAATTGATACGGCAGATACGGCGGTAGCTACGCCCCTGATTCCGACCCTTTGTGACCCCATGGACTACTGTCCGCCAGGCACTTCTGTCCTCCACCATCCTCCTCAACTCGTTCAGCTCTGTGCCCATTGTGTCTACAATACCATCTAGCCATCTCATTTTGGGCCGCCCCCTTCTTCTTTTGCCCTCCACCCTTCCCAGCATCAAGGCTTTCACAAGCGAATCCTCTCTTCTCATTTGATGTCCAAAGTACTTTAGCTTCACCTTCACTATTTGACCTTCTAAGGAGCAGTCAGGGTTGATTTCTTCTAAGATTGACCTATTTGTCCTCCTTGCTGTCCAGGGGACTCTCAAAATTCTACTTTTCCTTATTGTTTATTGTCTTTCCCAATGTTTCTAGTGTTCACATGGTATATCCAAATTATGTATGACAATGTCATTTTTTTTGGTTAATTTGTATCTCACCAATAATCAGTATTAGATACTATTCTAGGTGGTTCATAATAAACTATTAATAATAAACAAATTTTATTTTGTAGAGAGTACAAACTTGATTTGATTTAAAACACATTTACTGTATTTGTTTTTCTGACAATCCACAGTATTTACAGAGTTCTACAGCAATGCTTTATATGAAATCAATAATATTAATTTCTTCCTCAAGTTTTGTTGCCTTGCTGTGGCAAGGGGGCTCGCACGGTTTGATGAGGCTATGGGCTATGCCATTAGGGCCACCCAAGATAGACAGACCATAGCAAAGAACTCGGATGAAACATGATCCACTGGGGAAGGAACTGGCAACCCACTCCAGTATCCTTGCCAAGAAAACCCCATGAACAGAATCAAAAGGCTAAACAATATGACAATGGAAGTGCTGTGGTCCATGGGGTCCACAGGGTCAGACTCATTGGGGCAACTGAAAAACAACAATATTAGTTACTGTCAGTGTTTTTTTAAATCTGTATGCATTACACAATGATCAGGACTAACCTTCTATAAGTGACTATGACCAATGAAACATCATTACATTTTAAGATATTGGTGGGGTTCAAAAAAAAATTACTGTCTACTCTGTGGGCGTGGTATGGTGAGCGTGGTCAGGGGAAAGCCCTGCATTGCACCGAAATTAGGACTACTTTATTTCAAAACTAGGATGGGCAGGGCCAGCCAGAATTTCTGCTACCAGTTCTGGCAAACTGGTGCGAACCTGCTGAATCCCACCACTATTTGAAGAGCTTTTCCTCTTCCTCCAGAATGGCTCTTCTTATTCTTTTAATTTTTTTTTTTGCAACAAGTTTCATTTCAATTGATGAGTGAACAAAGGTATGTAAACCATTTGGAATTGCTCACCTGCTGTGGCTTTAATATACAGTAATACCTCAGATAACGATTGTATCGGATATCGCTAGAATCGGATAATGATGGAAGTTTTTTTGGAAAAAACTTGCATCTGATAATGATTCTTTAGCATTATCCGATGCAATGGTCTGCGGGGGTGGTGGTTTGGGTAGAACTTCTACCCAAACCACCCCCCTACCTGCAGCGATCTCTTTGACTGCAGCAGGGTTGGGGGAAAGGTGCACACCTTTCCTCTGACCCTACTGCAGTCACTGTGAATGAAGAAGGGGTGAGGGAATCTCCAGCGTGCACACTCGGGATTCCCTCACCCCTTCTTTATTCACAGCTCTGTGCGAATCACCTCTCTTTTCCTCTGGACCTTCTTGCTTTTAAAGCTAGCCCTGGGTGGGGGGGAATACCCACCCCACCCCGCAAGGGCAGCTATGGATCTCTGCCCTTGCATGGTGGGGTGGGTATTTCCCCCCCACCCCACCCAGGGCTAGCTTTAAAAGCAAGAAGGTCCAAAGGAAAAGGGACGCAAATCACTATCTTTTCCTCTGGACCTTCTTGCTTTTAAAGCTAGCCCTGGGTGGGGTGGGTGGGGAAATACCCACCCCACCCCACCCCACAAGGGCAGTGATCCATAGCTGCCCTTGCAGGGTGGGGAGGGTATTTCCCCCCGACCCAGCACAGCGGTAGCTTGGAATACAGGAAGGTTGGGGGGGTAGAGGCGCGAGATTGCACCTCTTCCCCCCCTTCTTGCATTCCAAGCTATAAGCACTGTGAATGAAGAAGGGGTGAGGGAATCCCGAGTGCACACACTGGGGATTCCCTCACCCCTTCTTCATTCACAGTGACTGCAGTAGGGTCGGGGAAAAGGCGTGCACCTTTTCCCCAACCCTACTGCAGTCACCGAGATCACTGCGTGTGGGGGGTGGATTGGGCTACCCAATCCACCCCCTCCCTCAGCGATCCATCACTGCGGGTGGGGGTGGATTGGGTAGCCCAATCCACCCCACACCCACAGCGATGACTTCAGGGACAAACCACACGGGCTTTTTTTTTTAGCGTTGTTCGATTCATGCATCGGACAACGCTAAAAATCGGATAACGTCATGACTTGTGGAACCAAGTCATAACATTATCCGAGGTACTAGTGTACTTCAATGTCATTATGTGTTATTTCCTATTTTTGTGTTCTAGTTACGTATATTTATCAAAATATCTTGTTCTGGTCCGTGACCAGTTTTTTATGGGCTCTTCAATAGAAGCCTATTATTTGTTTTCTTCATAAAAAGTTGGAGCATAGACTTGAATGATCATTTCTGATTAAGTCTGATTAGTCTTCATCAGTTAGACTATGCTATAATTGATATAAGAAATATTCGCATTTCGGACCATACTCTGGTACATTTGCAAATGAATATTCAAATAGATTTGAAACAATTAGAAGATGGAAAATTGACCCAAATTTGTTGGCTAAGGAACAGATTAGGAAGGAAATAGAGACAGAAAGGAAACAAATATTGGAAATTAATTATAATGGTCAGGTTAGAGAAGAAATACTATAGGATACAATGAAAGCTGTGGTAAGGTAAGGGGATTAAGTATAAAACAAAGATACAAAAGAAAGCCAATGACAAAAATACTATATAATTAAAATGCCCTCTTCTACTCTATTTTTGTTTGCTCACACATAGCATTCTGATGCTTCTGCATTCTATAGATACACACTTTTTAGCATTGTAGGTGCCAGTTATATGTTTCATGTTCCATCTAGCTTCCCTTTACTTCTGTGTAGTTTAACAACCATTAGGCTTTAGTACAGCTGGTTCACCTAGACCAGCATTACTCCTACTTAACTATTCCTCAGGAATAGTTTCCTTGCAACCTGGGCATCCTATCTTATAGCACTAGCTCTTGGTTCATTGTGGATTGTCCCATCACATGGTTTACATAATCTTGAGCCTTAAAATACAATCTGTCATTTCCTTCTTCTGCTCAGTCTTGATAAGAGTAAGCTTAAGTGTCACTACCATTGTCTATGAAAGATTCTATACTAGTAGCTGCCCTTCAGGAAATTCTCTTCCTCAATCTCCACTGGAATGGTCAATTTTCTTCTGTGGATACCACTTTTAATGCAAAAAGGAATGGCTTCATCGCAATCTGCTGTCTCAACTTTCCCTACTTTGCTGGCATAATATCTGTCTGATTCCTTTCATTTCTATCCCTCCAAGCTCTCCCTTCATGATATTGTATATAACATATTTGTAGTTACTTGTTCACAGGATGCCTTAAACCAACCCCAATACAAACAGTGTATTACTTAGCTGGTATCCCTCCATCAACATTCTTCTGAGAAAATGCCGCTCAGAAAGAGTGGTTCAAAGCAAATTCATCAGAAACACACCTGCTATTTGATCACCAACCATCAAAGCAGAAACTGAAATCAAGGCATAGCTTCCTCACAACTTCTGCTCCTCCGAACAACCAGCTTCCACAGACCACCTTAGAACTATGGAAGCTGGGCAAGGCGCTACCAGATAACTGGGCAGACCCACATGATTCTCTACCACCTGGCCAAAAATAACCATGGCCTGGGTTGAAAGCTTTAAATAGACTGCATGCAGCGGTAGGAAGATCAAGGGCTAATCTGAGAAAGTGGGGTTTCCTTGTGGATGGCAGCCTGTGTGAATATGGATAATTACAAACTATCTCCCATATGATACAATGCACATGATGCCCCTCAGCATGCACTGAGGAGGACCTTATGTTGGTAAGAGGAAATGCTGCTGAAGTGGCCCGATATTGGGCAGATGTCACCTAGTCCTTTTAAATTCTGTTTTGTTTTCAGATGTGTTAATTTTAGCTTTGTATATAATTATATGCTGGTGGTCCATCTAACATGAATAAAGAAAGAAAATTACTTGTTTTATAAAATCCACAGGTTTTATCCCATTTATCTACTCTGGCTCTCATTGGTGATACTTATACATCAATAAACTTAGAAACACAGAATGCATCATATTTATCATATTTATACCGTTTGCCCCTGAGATCTCAAAGACAATTGCTGGCACATTCTACTTTCTTCTGAGAAAGCCTGGAGACATAGATGCTTCAATTACTCACCACCACCACCAACATCTCTCTCTACCAGCTTCCTCTTCTAGTGGAAACTTAAACTTTACAGAGAATAAGCGGAATACTGCTAGAGAGAAAGGGTCCTCTCTTAGTGCCAGTTCTAAGCATGAGTTCCTGAGTCACCTCGGTGAATGGGCGGCAATATAAATCTTAATAAATAAATAAATAAAAATTTTATAAGAGCTTTTTTTTAAAAAACCCTGTTTATTTCACTACTAAAATATGCAATCCTACCATTGCCTTTTGAGAGCTAGATATTTGGAACAGACGGTGTTTGAGAAAACCTAATCAAAACATCTGCTGTCTTATATATTCTTGGCTTTATTAAGAAAATTATATTTCATGAAATACTTTTTAAAAAGAAAACAAACAATGCAAGCCTACCCAACGACCCTATTTCCCCTACAAATAGTCATTTTCTGGTGAACATTCTTATGGCATATGGAGATACATATCAAACAAAGATTTTTTTTAAAAAAAATCTCATCAAAAATTAATAGCAATATTATCAGATCGTTTTGCTTGAAAAGATAAGAAACCCTATATAGCATTTCTCCCCTTTTTTCATTCTTACATAATACCTTTAAAATATTAATGCTAAAATATTAATAATGTTTTACCAAACAATCCTTTTCATGAATAGCAAGTTAAAGGCCAGCTGTCAAAAGGAGGCCAGAAACAGATATCAAGAGCTTGAATTCCCTGGCTTGTACTTCCTTTTCATGTACTGAGAATCAAGTGGCATGCTATGCATTTGGTTTTATGAATATTTCTGTTCCTTTTCCACCTTACCTCATTGCACTCTGTTGGTTTGAGCAACTATCTGTCTGCTCAGCTTTCCTCTGATTTGGGAGTGAACAGTTACATTCGGGTGGACAAACTCAGTGGTGGGATGTCAAAAATTTTACTACCCCACCGTGATGTCATCACAATGTGGGCGGAGCTAATGTCATGGTGTCATGATGTCATGGGTGGGGCCAAATAAAAAAAATAAAATAAAAATAAGCACACACACACACACACACACCCCTCAACACACCCACCCACCAACAACTAAAAACCATAAATAAAATAGATAAATACTTAATAATAAAATTACATTAAAATACACCCACCCACCCACCCCAAATATAAATCAACCCACCCACCCCAAACACAAACCCGTCACTTACCTGTTAGTATAAGTGCCTGGGCAGCACCATGTTGCAAGATGGATATGGTCATCGTACCGGTTATCTAGGATAATATGCCTTAATGTAAATGTAAAACAGCTGTACCTCCTTAAGGGTTCTCCAATTGGAACAGCAATTGGAACAGCACAGGTGTAGCTTATTGATGAGGTAACTCCAAGACTTTGCTTAAAAACCCCAAGCCAGACTGCCAGGCCTTTTTGGAACTGTGGTAGTACATCAATATAGGTAAAGGTATTAAATACACATAAAAATACACACAGACACACCACATCCAAAGGTGAGTCATTTACCCTAGGGAGCAGACTATAGGGAGCTTCAGGCTAACAGCTTCTCTTCCTCCTCCCCACTTGGGAAGACAGCAAGGAGGCTGTGCATATGCGCCAAGCACTGTAGGCATGCATGCACACCAACTCCTTGGTGCACATGCACAGTGGTGGAACCAGTGGAAAGGTAAGCCCCGAAGGTGGTTCCCCCCCAAATGCTGCTACTGGTTCTCTGGGACACTGGGAAAAGTTACTACCGGTTCTGGTGAGAGACTGTTACATCCCATCACTGGACAAACTGTAGCCCTCAGGAAGATATAGGAGTAGCGCTCCCACCATTTCTTACTATTGGCAATGCTGGCTGTGGCTGTTGCAGGTTGCCTTTCGATAACATCTGGATAGCCACAGTTCGCCTCCGGGCCTTAAAGTTGTTAAGAGCCTCATGGCATTATGAGGAAAGGGTGAATTTATTTTGGGTAAAAATATATGATCAATTTTATACTAAAATGTTGGAATGAGCATATAGACATCCATGTTCAGCTCATAGGGTAGTTTTACTTCAGGTGGGGCTAAATCTATTTATTTTGATAAATTAAAATGTAATTTGTTTATTGAGTATTCTTCTTCATCAAGTGCCATATCTAATTCTGAATATTGGCTATCATCATGGTGATGAGGTACAAGGATTGTCCTGGGAACAATATACTGTAGTCGTCTTCCATTTGCTTTCTGCATTGCAGCATGACATCCATACCACTCATCTAGTTCTGGTAGTCATTTTCTGGTCCTGAGCCCTTTTGGAGCACAAAGTCCTCATCAGCCCCAGGCCAGTATTGATGAAGCTGCTGCCCTTCATAAAATAGATTTAAGTATGATTTAATCCACTTGGGGACCATCACCCTTCCCAGTAGACTTTGTCTTCAGAATTATCAAGTTAGTTAACCACTGCCTAATAATTGACGTTGAGTCACTGGCAGTATGGTCTATTCTATAAACATAGCAGGATAGCCTGGCCAGGCTATTGAGTATTAAAATACTTAAATACTCTCAAATACTGTTGTCTTTTAAGAGCTACATATTTAAAGTAGAATGAAGCATAAAACCCTGGTAATTAAGCTGGTCATTCTCCCTCAGTCTGACTTATGTCTCTGGATGGGTGTGTGAGGATAAAGTTACAGGAAAGAGATATGTGAACTGCAGTCAAAGGGAAGGTAGAACAGAAAATAACTCAAGGTATTCAGCTTCATCATCATGACCAATTTGGTTAGCAGTCCCTTTAATTCAGAAATTGGTCTCCATTTTGTTCTTTATTTTTGTTGGCAAAAAAGAGAGACAAAAGTACTTGAGATGAATGGTTGGTTACAACAAAGTCCTGTAGTTTCTCTTTTGTGTGTGAATCACAGCTCTGTCTCTTCAGGAAAAACAAAAACAGGCATTAGCTTGTGACTATAGAATAGCTACAAGAAGCATTTTAGACTTTTTTCAGATAGTAAAAGAAACTCCTTGATTTCGGCATGTCATGTTTTAACTACCCCTTAACAAGTGTATTCTTTACCATGCAATTTACCTTTACAAAGCTCATAAATGACAAGTTTGTACTCCAGTAAATCTAGAACAAAGAGGAACATGCATGTATAATTCTTGTATTTCACATTAGAAAAAAATATGCCAAGAATGAAATTTTATTTGGAGTCTCTATTCATAAAATATGCTAATAAAAAAACACAATACTTCTCTGTCAAGATTGCTTCTTTTTCTAACTCACTTTTTATACTCAACATGTGGTGTAGATTATTCACACGTATAAAGCTATATTACAATGATGCTAACAGCCTGAGTGAAACTAGGGAAGATATGAAATGCCAATTTCACAGAAAAAGGCTTTTTTCAACTTACTTATAATAGGTTCATGTATGTGTGTGTTCATAGAGTCTTGATTTCTCTAGACTCAAATTATTGTTGCTTCATGAGAGTCTTATTTTCTGTTACGGACAATGTCTTAAACCATTTCTCTTGCAAATCTATACATTTTGAAATGTTTCCCTTGGCCAGTCAGCCTGGAGGGATGCAGCAGCAGCTGTGTGGTTTGGGTGGCTTTAACACCTTCACCACTGCTGCCCTGAAATCCTTGGACGCTCCCTCGGCTGGCCGGCCTGGAGAGAGGCAGCAGCAGCTGTGTGGCTCGAGCAGCTTTACAATCTCCACCACCACTGCCATCCCTGGACACTCTCTCGGCCAGCTGGCCTGGAGGAAAGTGGACACTGTTAGTCGGTTTGAGTTTATGATGTTTTTCTGTGTATTATTTTTGAAGTGTTTTTGTATTATAATAATTTGATAATTATGATATATTTTTAAGAATATTTTTATTAGATTTTAACAACAAACAATAATGTTAAAAACAACAGAACAAAAAAAATCCAGTTACATACAAAAAATACAATTGCAAACTACATCTTACAACATTGAAAATAAAAAGAAAAAAGGTACAAATCAATATAACATAATATAATAACATCTTAATTCAGTTATTTTCAATGCATTCAATGTTTTAACCATACTATTTATATTCATATATACTATATACTTTCACATTTATATCATTTATCCTCTTTCAACATGATGTTACAAATTTGTTATGTTTTGTTTTCTTTTTTAAAAACATAATACATATAACACCCAGTGCACTAAGGTCCTTGAGTCTACCAGCCATCCCTTTGACAACTCAGTCATTCTGCCAAAAATACGATATTTTTTGAAATGTTTCTGAAATGTTTTTTGTAATGTGATACCATGTAATTGCTCAGAGTCACTTTGCGAGTGGGGCGGCGTACAAGTCAGATGACAACGATAATAATAATAATAATAATAATAATAATAATAATAATAATAATAATAATAATAATAATAATAATAATAATAATAATAATAATAATAATAATAATAATAAATGTCTAGAAATTCTGCTGAAATCAAAGCCTATGGAATTAAAAATGCTTTAGTTGCAAGTGTACATGGATATATCCTGTATATCCACTGTGGTGCAGTGGATAGAGTTATGGACTAGGATTCAGGAGATCTGGGTTCAATTCTCCATTCAATCATGGAAATTCACTTTGGGTGTATGGAACTGGTAAAATCACTCCTCAGATACTTCAACTACCTTGGAAAATCTATTAGGGTTGCTATAAATTAATTCTGACTTGATCACACATAGCAATACATCTATAGGTTTATGTTGTTAGCATTAACCATTCCTGCAATCAGCCTTTTATGTAGGATAATGAATTTTTTTCTTCATCTTCCACCAGTTTCCACTTGACAGAAAAAAAAGGATGAAAGGGAGAAAACTAGTCCCCTTTTTCATTTGTCAGAAGAGGGGTTGGGTTATTTATGTATTTTAGTAAGCACAGAGAAATTTGCATGCAGGGCTTGTTATATCATAATTATAATTAAAGTTATTCACTGATTTGTTCATGTGAATAATGTTACGGTTTCTAGATTTAATGGTTGCTTTCTAAAATTCGGGAATCAAGAAATAAAACATGCGGTAAGGATAGTTAAAGATTGAACTAAAATGTAACACAAGTTCTGCTGTACTTTGGTTGCTTGTTTTTGGTCTCTGAAGTATGTAAAAAATCCCCCCAAAAAGAGAGAGAGAATCTATTCCAATAAATATACCATTAAAATATCCAAATAGGGTTTGATTTTAAGGAGTGCAATCTCTCAAAAAGCCCAGAGAGGATAATTCTGTAGTGTTCATCAATATATGCACATTCTAAACAACCTCTTAAATTTTATAGTGTTGTTTTTATTAACCAGTACTGCAGATTTTAACTAACAGAGAATCCCAACTGGGAGTTTCACAATGTGCAAACTTTCCATATTACAGTACTGTAATCAGGCTCTTCTTCTATGCATGTTCAAAACTAATTTCGATCCTAATACATTATAATTTCTTGGACAAGCTTCAAACCTTGCAATGTGATATGTATCTGTTTTTGTGTGCCTTCAGACTACAACTTCTTAATACCCAGATGGCTCTGCTGTAAAACTAGAAATGCATCTCAAGTTTGCTTTAGCTATTAGGTTGAGGATATGTTTACATGGAGGTCTGGAAGCTGTTCAGAAGTATATTCACTTAAGTTCTGAGTCTATACACCATGTGTGCTTGGTGTCTAGTAGTTTACCTACAAAGTTTCCTGTAGAAAATTCACCCACCTAAAGCCAAGAAAGTGAATGTCTTTTTCAGGTCCA
Source organism: Furcifer pardalis (assembly GCA_030440675.1). NCBI lineage: Eukaryota > Metazoa > Chordata > Lepidosauria > Squamata > Chamaeleonidae > Furcifer > Furcifer pardalis. The sequence goes on from CP126896.1 coordinate 63,537,870, forward strand.
GATGAGTAGTTGGGTAGAGCCATTGTTTCCAAACCATCTTTATTGTGTGCATGTGGATTCCACGTTGCCAGAGCCATAAAATAAGACAATTCTGAGTGCTTAAAATGTGAAATCAATACTTTTTTAAATTGTACATTAATATTGAGGGAAATAGTTATTGATGGGTTTACATTTTTTTAAAAAAGCTTGCTATATCATAGGCATGAAGAGATACTGTTTGGGGAGTATAGAATACTTTTTAAGGTAAATCATGAAAGAGTGCAATCTTCCCATTTGATGTGTTGGTAAATGTACTTGCTCAAATTGCAGCAAATTTTTTTCTGAGACTAAGAACTGGAAGAGTAGGAGAGAATGATCTTCAGGATCTAAAACTGAATTCACTACACACTATTCTTAATAGTATCTAAACTATTATGTGTGATATTAAGTATGCACACAGGTATTTGGTAGTACACTCCCTCCTCTATAATCTCTCTAAAGCAGGGGTTCCCAACCTTTTCATGCCAGAGTTGGATCATGCTCTCTTTCAGTCAGCTTCAATGGCCAAATGGCTGCATGTTGGGGTGTGTGTGTGTGGCCATTTTGTCCCATCAGCTTCAAAGGTGTTGCCATTTTGTTTCTTGAATGTCCTTGGAAGGGGCACATGAAATGGCACTGTGGGCTGGATCTGGCCCACAGGCCTTTGGTTGGTAACCCCTGCTGTAAAGATTAGGTAACCACGAAGCACAGGGATAATTGAATACTTTGTGTATTCACAGAAACTCTTGTGTATGTGCATTTACACAGATACATGGTGAGAGACTTCTATAGAGCCTCACTATTGTTTAAGTACAGAGCACCATCAGTGTATGTCAAGCAAAAATGAAACAGTTCAACTCCTGACCTCTCCAGGTAGAGCTGGGAAAATATTTGCCAGAAACCTTCATACTTTCAGTCAGTGCCAATAATGATGGAACAAGTGAAACATTAACTTGACTCAAGAAAAGTCAGCTTCCAGTATTTCTACTTGTGGTGGTAGGAAAATGGAGGTGCATGCTTCATTTGGCTTGCCCATTCCCTATGTCCAATTGCATGTATGGACTAGACGTGGAAGAAAGAATAAGTGGAAGGATAGTATGGACAAAAGTGAGGACATCATGAATCTCCTTGGCGAGACACTTAAATCATATTGCTTAAGATTTCCCCATGCCATTCCCATTGGTTGCAGCCTGGAAGGGTACCTCTGAGAGAGTATGTGCAAAACTGAACTTAATCTCTGGAGGAAATGAAGATCAAATGTTTAATCTATTGCTCTCAAAAGCTTCTAGTAAACAGCAGATGTCCGCAAATGATGCCCAACATTGCTTATTTCCATTCAGCTGGCTTTGCTGTATATGTACAAGGATAGCCTAGGATAAAATAGGCCATTTTTCTAGACCTTCCTGACATACCTTCAGTTTAGCTACAAACCTCTCCCTCCCCAAATATTTTTGGTTATTGTCTATTATGTGTGGAAGAGTTTCAAATATGGTACTCAGTATCTTATTTTAGATAGAGTGCTCCCTGCTATTCACAGCAAAGTGAGTAATGATCCAGGATAGAGCCTTTTCATTACTGATGTCTTTGACAAGACTTTTCCAGAAAACTTTATACTTGCCTTGGATTTTTTTTAATCTTTTAGATGCAGAGCATTTCACATATTACCCAATCCTCTTCTGTTTTTTTGATTTTGCTATTTCCATTCAGGACTTTTCTCCAAACCTCTCTAGGTTCCTTCTTTAGCACTGATCCAGGCTGCCACTAAACCAGTGGTAGGATTCGTGTTTTATTTTTTCCTACTACCTACTCTGTGGGTATGGTATAGTGGGTGTGGTCAGGGGGAAAGCCCTGCATTATTCCAAAACTTGGATGAGCAGGGCCGGCCAGAATGTCTGCTACCAGTTCTGGCGAACTGCGTGAACCTGCTGAATCCCACCACTACACTGAACTCACTTGATATTCCTCTTCTTGCAGCACATACAATTCCCCATGAGTTCTGACATCTCTGAATGTGTCCCAAACCCTATGGTTTATTTTGTCCAACTATATGTCATTTGCATTCCCAATTTGAAGCTCATCGCCCTACCTTAAAAAAAAAAAGAGTGGTGTCATTGCACCCCCAGGGTGGCCAGTCTTTTTTTTGCACACTGTGGCACTTATTTGAGGTTTCAAAAAAAAAAAAACCCTAGAGAACAGAGAGAAAGGAGGAAAGGAAGTGCCAAGTGCCTTGTGACGTAGGAAGAGGTGGTGTAAAAGTAAGTGATACCTGGAAGCTGGAACTGGCACATTGCTGGCAACCTGACTCTAGCTGCCTAAACTGATTTCAACAGTCTCACAAATGTCCTTCCAACAAAGCATAAAGAGGCACACTAAACCTGCATAGCAAGGACACCACAGTTGCATGTTGATTTGTGAAATGGCAACAAGAAGAAGTGATTTTAGGTGGTTGAAGAGCTGCCTAGCACTCTAGTCTGAATCTAATGTAGAAACCTGGTTTGGGCACAGTAAATCTGGATAAATCCTAAGCAGTCTCAGAACCAGAGGAGGACTCAACCAGATGGTACAAATGTTCTGTCTCAAAAAGTGTCTGGTGTAATAGTGCTTTTCTATAGTGGGTTCAGCCACATCACTATTTTCTGAGCACTCCAGAGACCAATCCAATGGAATAAAAAGCCCTTGTGGTGCAGTAGTTAAAGTGCTATATTGTAGGCAAAACTGCAAATATTGTAGGTTTGAGCCTGACTGAGATCAAGGTTGACTCAGCCTTTCATCCTTCCGAGGTCAGCAAATTGAATACCCAGCATGTTAGGAGTAAAATGCTAATTACCACATGAACCACCCAGAGAGTGCGCTAAGTGCTATGGGGTGATATATGAGTGTAATTGCTATTACTATAAAATTGCATATAATAAGTAAGCACTTTCACATCTTAATTTTAATTTTTAATTTTAATTTAATTTTTCCATTTGTATTCCTCCCCACTCGCAAAGCGACTCTGGGCGGCTAACAAGGAAACACAATATCATAGTTACAATTACAAAATAACAATCACAGAAACATCTCAAAAGCATATCAACATATCAGAAGCATTTCAACAAATATCCCACCCACCATCACAAGGCATCAACCCATCTCAACAAACACTTCGAAAAATACAGAAAAAGTTGCCAGCTCAATCCCACCATCGATGTCCTCTTCCCTCCAGGCTGAGACCTGCTGAGGGAGCATCTTGTGCTGGCGGCGACAGTGGAGGAGGATTTTTGTAGTCAGTTGATGCTGCCTTCCCTCCAGGTCGAGGCTGGCCGGGGAGCATCTGGTGTTGGTGGTAGCAGTAGTGGATTTGTAGTCCACCAGCTGCACAGCTGCTGCTGTCTTCCCTCCAGGTTAGGGCTGGCAGGGGAGCGTCTAATGCACATCTTCTTACAAATAAAACTAATAAGTTTAATGGAAAACATCCCCAATATATTGGTGTACAGAAATGCACAAAATGGATTTCTGCAATCAGGAAGGAGACATGCAGAAATTATTTAAAAATTAGAAATCTTAAGACATTTCCTTTGCAAGCTTCCTCTTTATAGAGGCTTCAGAGTAATTGTGGACTTGGGAGTTTTTTAAAAATAGCAATCTGTCTCCTAGAAATATACTGTGAGACACAGGAGTTCTCATGGAAAACACTCTCCTATATTTCCTATTTGTTAAATAGCCAAGGTGCCCAGCAGCTGTGTTCCATTCTTGGCACATGCATTCTGTTAACTTTAATCCTTCGGGATACATTATATTACCTTCATGTTCTGCTTCTGGGAATTATTAAATAGTCATATTGTGTGTGTTAACTTTTTTGAGTGTTTGGAGTACAGCTAACTCTGGTCTCACCCTTTTATGGATTTGTACACCTTTTCCAATGTAAAATGGGAAAATATCCAGTTACATTAGGAGGAAATGTTCTAATGCAGGGGTGCTCAAACTTTTCAAGCCGCAGGCCAGTCAAGTGGTTCCTCCCATCAGAAATGGAAGTAAAATGTGCATGTTCATGCCCAAACTAGGCATTATTACACCAGAACAGGGTGCCCAAACTACGGCCCACAGGCCGAATCCAGCCTGCACCACCAATTAATCTGGCCCATGTTGCCCTCACCGCTCTCAGAAGTGGAAGTAAAACACACATGTATATGCAACATTTTACTGCCGCTCCCAGGAGTGGTGTGGGCAGCACAGGCCAGATTAATTGGCGCTGCAGGCTGGATCTGGCCCATGGACCATAGTTTGGGCACCCCTGTTCTAATGCATCACAAAATTGTATATGTTTACCTCGGAAAAAGAAGCCATAAACTTGGGCCATTTGTACAAAGTAACATTCACCCATAAACATATTTGTGTTGTGAGAAGGTCTCGTACATGTTGATGTTCTTTTTTTGTTTATCCATAAGGCAACAGGACATCGAATAGTACAGATTCCAAATTCTGATTCTATAGTGTTTGATCTCATAAAACACTTCTGTGTTCCACTTTTTTAGTCACTGTTTCTGTTTTGGAAACAAATGTTGAAATTCAGTTTAATTTTGTGTGTGCATTAGATGAAGCAGAACATTGCAGCATCTGCTCCATTTATCACATGCAATATGCTTTCACAACATCTTAAATGTGTTATTTACCGCATTGTCATAAGTTAAAAGCTCAAGACAGCTAAGTTATATTCCTCAGCAAGAACGATGTGTAACACATTTTTAAAACAAGGCAGTATATAATAGTTCTGTAACTGTCATATCAGCTTGCACGTAAACAAATACAAATGTTTGATGTAATTGGATTTCTGTTCTTGGTCTATGGAAGTTGAATGCTTGTTCCTCTTTTTAAAGCACATTTACATATCACTATACTGGAATAATTTTCAGGTATTTAAGTTTTAGTAGACTTTATAGCTCAGTGAGGTGGAGCAGTAACTGCAGTGCCAGGATGAGAATCTCTCCACATACACCTTGTCTCCTGGAAACAATATTCAGCAAATGTAATGTTAGCCAAGCTACACAGTCTGAGTTGTCATCAGAAGAAGGGACTGGTCAACTGCTTCTTGTCACCTCAAACCTAGGAATCTTTGCAAGGGTCACCATAAGTAAGAATCAATTTGACTTCACATAGTTATTCATCTTTACCTTGGATTCCTTTGAGTCATTATTCAGCAAGGAGTTCATGCGTTGGTAGACATCTCTGCAATGATATTCACCTAACATAATTGATAAGAGATGGGCAACACTGCCTAGTTAGACTACTCAAGCCCTCGCACCTCGACAAGGCTCTCAACTAGCAAGGGTAAAATGAGTATTCATCAACTTTCATCTATACTGTCAAATAATGGGGACTAAATTTGTATTAAATATACAACTAACACTTCCTTACCTTTGGTTTGGGAAATAATCTATAATTTGAATTGGAAAAGTGTACTCTTCAGTTGGTCCTTAGTGGGAGTATTCCTTTGGGAAAGTATATCCTCACCTTTCTTTTTCTTGTGCATAAGTACAAGACACACCTGTTTCGTTCCTTCTAAACTCTCAAACTTTTTATGCCATCTGAGTGAATTTTTACATTCACAAGTAGTAGTAGTACTAGTAGTAGTAGTAGTACTAGTAGTAGTAGTAGTAGTAGTAGTAGTAGTAGTAGTAGTAATAGTAGTAGTAGTAATAATAATAATAATAATAATAATAATAATAATAATAATAATAATAATAATAATAATAATAATAATAATAATAATAATAATAATAATAATAATAATCTAGTTATATCCCATGGGGGTGACCCCACTCTGGGTGTCTAACAACAGCACATTATAAATACATAATAAAATCACATAATAAAATGCAAATATCAAACCTAATTCATGGTGGGGGCCCGAATAAGAAGCCTAACACTAGTCTGGTGACTCATAGGAATGTACATTATTTATTTATTTATTTATTTATCTATTTTACTTATTTATTTCAATTTATATCACCACCCCATTCCAAGGACTCTGGATGGTTCACATAAAAACATAAACCAATCCACAATCCCAACCAAAGAAAAGGTCAAAGGATTAAAGGGTTACAAAATTACAGGATTAAACATTTAAGATTAAAAATTTAAAAAAATTAAAAGATTAAAAGAGAGAAGGGTATTACCGAATCAGCCAACAGGCCAGGGTTACCGTTTTACTGGTACCCCACACCTGCCTCGCCAGCCAAGTCTTTAAGCCTTTTCTAAAGGGGAGCAACTCTCTCTGGAGATGCAACTCAATTGGCAGGAGGTTCCATAGGGCCACAGCTGACACGGAGGAGGCCCGCCTTCTAGTGCTAGAGAGATGTTTCTTTCTAGCCGATGGAACAATTAGAGAGCCTTTCCGGTCTGCTCTGGTGGGATGGACTTGGAGTGACGTGGTCTCTTAAGTATCCTGGACCACTACCATGTAGGGTTTTGAAGGTAATTACCAGAACCTTGAATTGCACCCGGAGACACACTTGCAATCAGTGCAGCTCCTGAATTGCACCCAGAGGCACACTGGAGGCCCACTGTCAACCAGTGCAGCTCTTTAGCAGACAATAAAACATCATTCTCTTGTCTGCTAAACTGCCTCAGCTCAGTCAGACACCATGAGGAGAGATCTTAAAATCCCACAAGATTCTTTGGCTTCAAGTGAGAGCAAACTAAGGAATGCTATTTTAAAAAAATCATGTTATTTGTGATTGGCACAGAAGTTCTCTGCAAAAAAGTATTGTTCTTGCCCCTCCAAGCTTCGGACGGTTTCTTCACAGTACAGTCTGGGTAGTCCCTCTGAACAATGCCCACCTTTGGACTCCTCTGCCTTTTGCTGCTGACCATCCAGCCAACACACAGCCTGGAAGAGGCAACCCTCATCTCCAGGTGCATACCCAACCCTGGGGAAACTTGTTCGGCAAACATGGACTCCATTGCATGACCCTGGGCCCTTAGGAACCTATTGACTGCACTACCTACCAAGGTGACCTGAAAGACAACCACTTCCAGCCAAAAACCCAAATCCCCTTCCATGCATAACCTGGAACAAGTCACTATAAGTAAGTACAGTAATACCTCGGTTAACGTTTACCTCGGATAACGCTGCAGTCGTTCGTAGCAGCAGGGTGGCTGGAAAGCTGAACGGGGTTCTCCGTTCAGCTTCTCAGCCACCCTGCAGCTGCGGAGGCAGGGGTGGGGTGGCTGGAAAACTGACGGGGGCTCCCTTGTCAGATTCCCCAGCCACCCCACAGCTGTGGAGGCAGAAGCGTGGCTAGGGAAGCCGACGGGGAGGGTCCACCCTGCAGCTGTGGACCCTCCCCTGCCTAGCTTGGTAAGGGTCTTAGCTACCCAGGCAGGGGGGTTTTCTTAATAGAGACTGGGATAAGGGATCCAAGCCTCTGTTAGGAAGCCTCCCCCCCCCCGACTGGATTGCTAAACTCTTTAGCAAGCCAAACAGAGGTTTCCAAAAAGATGGTGGGGGGAGAATCCTACCTCCTTTTTAGAACCCCTCCCCCCCACCTGGCTTGGTAAGGGTCTTAGCTATCCAGGCCAGGGTGTGTGTCTTCTTAATAGAAGCTGGGATAAGGGATCCAAGCCTCTGTTAGGAAGCCCTCCCCCCCGCCTGGATTGCTAAACTCTTTAGCAAACCAGACGGAGGTTTCTAAAAAGAAGGGACCCAAAAGAGGCTTGGGTCCCTTCTTTTCAGACCCCCTACCCCGCTTGCTAAGCAAACCAGATCAGCCCCTTGTTCCCTTTCCTATTTGGAAAGGGAACAGGGATTTTTTTTTAACATTGTGCGATCAATGCATCACACAATGTTAAAAACCGGATAACGTTATGACTTGTGGAACCAAGTCATAACGTTATCCGAGGTACTAGTGTATCTGCATACGTACATTTTTTAAAAAATGAACTGGAAGAATACATGTATAACATCATGCCAGCAACCCTAATTTGGATGACCATCCTTTTGATAGTGGATCTCCTCACAAGCATTCATCAACTTTCTTTCAGTTTTTAAAGCCAAAATTTTATTGCATTTCTTGTAATATTTATGAAGCTTCTTGATATACTAGGGCCATGACGATGAACCTTGGCACTCCAACCATTCTTGGACTTCAATTCCCAGAATCCCAAGTCTCTATTAAGCCACACGAATGGGTTTACTGCATGACGTGCAGTAAACCCATTTGTGTGGATTCACAGCGACTTGGACTTCTGGGAACTGAAGTCTAAGAACAGGGTGTGCCAAGATTCACTATCATGGCACTAGGGCACAACTTAATTGTGGCCCTGAAATAAATCCAGGTGCATCACTGAGATGCACTTCTATACCTTTACCATAAGTTGCAGCTAGATATACAAATAATAGAATTCATTCTGATATTTCCATAACTCCTGTTATAGTTTGAAGCAATTTTTTAACTTAGGTGTATTGTGGCTTTGTAAAACTGAAAATCTCAATGCACAAAAAACATGGACAATTTTGCTGAGAATATTTTTTTCTGGTAATATTACAGTCCTGGAAAAAAAATGGTAAATATACCTACTCAACATTAGGAAGTAAGAATCTTTGTAAATATATGTGAAAATAAATTTTCAGTGTAGGTAATTCCATTATTATTAGCTGGAGCTAACACTGACCACATTTTTTACTCTCTAGTGGAAGGTGTAAAATGTCATTTTATATTACTTTTGGTTTATTCTTCAAGAGGAATATTCAATAAGTCATGTATCCAGTGACCAAACTGACCTTTTGGATTTTCAAAAATATGTGTGCTTTGATAGTTTTTATTTGACAAATCTAGAAGACAAGTTAAACTCTATGTTAACAGCTACAAAGAGAAGCAAAATAAGTATGATGGCTTATAATTATAACCTTTACTAAAGTAAATAATTTTCTACAAAGAAGTCTGCTGAGGAAGTCAAATGTGGAACAAACTCTACTTTTCAAACATGTAATAGGCATACAGAGTGAGAGGGGAAAATCTGTTTTGTATAAATCGAGCAGAAAGAGGTTACTGCCCTGTGCCCATTATAGCAGGTGTTTCTTCTTCACAAGCCAGTTGGGAAGACTTTTTCCTATTGTGAAGATGAACTTACCAATTAAAGAAAAATGTGGACAACAAAAATGAGAATAATGTACTTGGTACAGCAAATTCTACAAAGTTACTTAAATTAAAAGTGCTTTATGCACTTCTACTTGAACTTTATAGTTTAATAACAATCTGAGAAGAATATGTCAAGTTTTTACTGGGCTACCTGTCCTGAAGGCTATACTATGCACTCAGAAAACATGAGAAGAGATTCTACACATAATCCTTTATATATACATCGACCAGTGATGTGCAGCTGCTGGATCACACCAACTCCAACCCCCCCCCACACACACACACACACAAGAAAAAACCTCTCTCTGGGGTGGAACCTCCTCTTCCCTCCATCCTCTGCTCCCCTTCCCCTTTCCTCCTTGTGGAGACAGAGAAAAGGGACTGTATTTGCAGACATTCTCATGGTCATGTGACAGGCATGATTAGATCACCCATCCAGTCACATAGTCACACTACCACAGCCCACCACTGATCAAGACCTTCTGTTTGAGAGTGAATTTTGGGTTGATCAGGATTCAGAGGCGTAGCTACCGCCGTAAAATTAAAATTAAAATAAAATAAAATTAAAATTAAAAATAAAAAAGAGCAAAAATTTACTGCGCATGCGCAGAAACTCAATCTGATGAATTGCGCATGCGTCAGATTGAGTTTCTGCGCATGCGCACTTTATTGGAGCCATTTTTGGCTCCAATTTTAAAAAAAAGCCGGAGTCGGAGCCGCAGCTTTTAAGCGCGGCTCCGATGGCGGCCATCAGAGGGCCGAGATGCAGCGCGCGGAGCCGTAGCTGAGCTGGCAAAGGCAAGGGGCGGCTCGGCTGTGGAAGGCGAGGCGAGCGGGCGCAGCGAGGCAGCCCCGACTCCGAGCCCGAGGCCCTCCCCCCGGTTGCCGCGGGGGCTCCCTGCCTGGCTGCGCCAGCCCGGGCGGCGCTCTCCACCTCGACGTTGGGGTGGGAGTCCGGCGCGCCTGCACCGAAGTGGTCCCTATTTATTCTATAGTACTTGCAATGTCTTGCTTTCGAACTGCTAGTTTGGCAAGAGCTGAAGGCAAAGACGGGAGCTCATTCCGTCCTGCAATGTTCGGGGTCTCGAACTGCTGACCTGCCACCTTCCAGTCAGCGTCTTAGCCACTTGAGCCACTGCAGTTCCTGTCTTTTTCCCAGGGCTATTATTAAAACCTAAACTGGCCCCCGGAACTTGTGCACCTTCATGGCCCGGATGGCCTCCCAGCCCTGGCGGACGTCCCTGATCTCCTCATAAAGGCTCTGTTGCGGCAGCAGAAGCTGGTTGAGGATCCGCAGGGAGCCCCGATGGTACCGGATCGCTTCAAAACCCATGGCTAAGTTTCCACGGCAGGAGGCGGAGCCGCAACAGAGGAGGGAAAGGGGAGGCTAGTTGTTCACCAAGCCTCCACTGGGTCCTAGTGCGCCCGATTCATGGCTCCCATTCCCTCGCCCCATCCCCGGAGAGCATCGAAGCCGTGTAGACCGGCTAAGCTTCGCGTTAATTTCAGTGGAATTCCGAGCCTTAATTGGGTCTCTTTCGGGGAAATAGCAAAAATCCGAGTTTAGTCATAATCACAAGGCCCAGCTGCTTCCGAAGAGGTGGATTGATAGGTTAAGCTGTCGAGTTAAAAAAAAAAACAGCACTTTTTTTTACACCAGTGCAGGACAGAATGAGCTCCCGTCTTTGTCCCAGCTCCTGCCAACCTAGCAGTTCGAAAGCAAAAAAAATTGCAAGTACTGTAGAGAAACAGTGTTCCGTGCGCTTGTCATGCCTGCCACATGACCTGTCACCCCAGCGTCGAGGTGGAGAGCGCCACCCGGGCTGGCGCAGCCAGGGAGCCCCCGCGCCGCGGCGACCTGGAGGAGGGCCTTGCTCGGGGCTGCCTCGCTGCGCCCGCTCGCCTTCGCGCGCAAGCTGGTCCTGCAGCTGGACTCCCACCCCAGCGTCGAGGTGGAGAGCGCCGCCCGGGCTGGCGCAGCCTGCCAGGGAGCCCCCGTGGCAACCGGGGGGAGGGCCTCGGGGCTGCCTCGCTGCGCCCGCTCGCCTTCCACAGCTGCCCCTTGCCTTCGCCGTGCGCGGCGAGGGAGCGATCGTGCGATGGCAGCAGCGGCGGCGCAGCGGTGACAGCAGAGGCGGAGGAAGAAGAGGCCCCAGGATTAAGGTAAGTGAGGTTTTTGTGTTTCGGGTGGGTGGGTGGGTGGGTTGAGGTGTGGGTGGTTTTTTTTTTTTTTTACATTTTAATTCTATTTTATTTATTTTATTTTTATTTATTTTATTTTTATTTTGGCCCCGCCCATGACGTCATGACGTTGGCTCCCCCCATGACGTCATGATGTCATGACGTTAGCTCCGCCCCACATATAAAGGGCCCCGAAACAATTTTTATACGGGGCCCCGCCAAGGTAAGCTACGCTTCTGTCAGGATTCTTCTACACATAAACTCTACATGGATCATTTAAAAGAAAGGATGAATTATCAGATGGTACTAGAACAGTGATGGTAAACCTTAGCACTCCAGCTGTTCTTGAACTTAAATTCCCAGAAGCTCAGGTTTCTGTGAATCCACAAGAATGTGGGTTCACAGAGACTTGGGCTTCTGGAAATTTAAATCCAAGAACAGCTGGAGAGCCAAGATTCGCCATCATGGTACTAGAACATAGCCACCAGGCACAGAAGAAGCAGGCTGGGAAGTTGTCTCAACTTCCACTGTGAAATAATGGCTTCACATGTACAGATAGATTTATATAGGGTTGCTACATAGGGGAAATTTAAACATTTGAATTCCTTGCTATCTTATATGAGGACACAGGTCAACTCATTTCTTATCCCTGTTGGAACAAGTTTTTCAGGTATTCTCCATGAAAAAAAGTATTCTAGGTATGCTATCTGTCTGTCTTCTTTAGTCAAAGATAAAGGATTAATTGGGATCTCCTGTAAACTCTGTGGTTTGCTATTGCTTAGGGCACATGATATTTCAGGATTTGGATTTCTAGCCTTTGAGAAGCCTGCTGCCAGGAAGCTAGAAGTCTGTAGGCATAAATGAAAGCAACTTCTCTTGATCGGAAGGGTGATCTTCAAAATGCTTTCCAATCCCTGGTTGATTCTGCTTCACCACCAACCAGAAAAGATAGAATACCAGTAGCCACCAACCTGTGCTTTTCAAAATTGACAAGTCTTCCTTAAAAAGTTCAAAAGCTTTATTATAAGGGGGTGTGTGAGTGTATAGGACAAGAAAAAGGCTTCCGCACACTCTTTAGATTTGACAATGTTCAGTAAAGTATGTGTATGTGGCTGCAGAGTCTGGGGTCCCCTGGCACTACAGGCACAATCCTAGAGCACCACCCAAAGGTGGGACTGGTAATCCAATTCTCAGTTTTTGATACCTAGAAAATGCTGAGAAACTTTCCAGAAATCAGAAGTGGATGCCATTTTAATACTCAGATAATTTCCCTTTTAATTATACTCTATAGCACAGGTGGACAGCATAAAGGCCATGGGTTACTTAAAAGCACACACATTAAAATCCAAAATATGGGGATTTTATATTTTGGATTTTAAAATCCAAAATATGTCCGCCCCAACCCTCTGGAACCTCCTGCCCATCGAACTGCGCCTGCAGACAGAGCTCTTGCCCTTCCGGAAGGGCTTGAAAACCTGGCTGGCAGGACATATTTGGGGACCAGGGAACACGGGTTCCCATACTAAGTGGCTTACTTAGGGAGTGCCACTTGGATCTGGACCAGGGGGATACTGGCGTGTAGTTTGCACTGTTTTTACTTCAAATAATTTTAGATAATCTTTTAAACTTCATGATTTTATATGTTTTTATCTTTTACCTCTGTTTTATGACGATGTAAGCCGCCCAGAGTCGGGTTCTCCCGAGTGGGGCAGGGTAATAAATTCAATAAATAATAATAATAATAATAATAATAATAATAATAATAATAATTTAAACAGAGGACACAAGGGCCTTTTTTCATTTAAAACACCTCTGGAAACTGATTTCTCAGTTAACAAAAATGTATCATAGTCGCCTTTTCTATACATAACTGCCTCATTAAAAAATATAAAAAAGCCTCTTCTGTCACACCATTTTGCCCAGATTCTACAAAGTGTGTCCCCTGCTCTTCTGACATGGCCTAGTCTCATCTCAGCTGCACAACACTGAGTGATGTACTTGTTGATTGCCTGCAGTACTTAATCTTTGATGAAACAACATGATATTTAATGGAGTGACAAGAAAATTAGAAACATCTAGCATCATGTTCCCTTTATATCTAACCAAGGCAGTTTTTAAAAAAAGAAATATCACTCTTGTAAGAGCATGTCACTTTAATGATGTGAGCAAATAAAGGAGGTGTGGATAGCACAAGTTTGCTCTATGTTCAAAAGCTCTTCTGAGTCCATGTGCTCTACATTCCTGGCATTTATTTTCAAGGCAATGAAGACTTCAGTGATCATAGAAAAAGTAGTAGAAGGCTATGCCATTGGATTCTTCATTAAAGAGTAGTTGTGTGTTTTTGATGTGGAAAATTGGAAGGAATCAATAGTCTTCAAATACACTGAGATGGCTCTTGCTCTATAGCAAGTGTTTGCATTTAATCTGTCTACATGATAACTGTAAGACCACTTACAATGCCTGGCAAATTATTTAGCAGTTTTTGTGATCTGTTAGATATATTTCCCTTGCCTAAAATATAACTGCCATCTCTCCCTCCTTCTTCATTTCAACTTAGGTCACTGAACCGTCAGCTACTCTTCTGTATGATTACCATGAAATTATCTCAGTTATCTTTTTGCCATTTGCTGTGGTCTGGCTTGGCTGAAATTCAGTTTCATTTTGTAGCTTTGCCCACCCACGACTGTCTGCAGGGGATCACATTTCTGCCCTTCTCAAAATAATACAACATTGTCAACGCAGCAAGGTAGCATGTTTATTCATTACCGTGGCAAAGAGGGCACAAATTCTGCCTCTAAATTTAATGTTTTAGCATTCTCTTGTTAAATCTCAGTTAAAAAAAAGGGAAAAAAAGATCCTACAAAAGTTTAACTTTTTATTTTGTGTTCATATATGAAAGGATGCCCTTTCGTTTCCAGTTTTTCCCTTTGAGGATTTCTTCTAGCTATCAATATTTCTAAAAGTCAATGTAGAAAAATGAATCCAAGAAAACATCCACAGGAAAACAACTGCAACAGATTAACAGATGCTAGTCTCCATGGCACCTTTAAAAAATCCAGTACTAAACAGAACTTAGAAAAATGGCCTTTAGGAATTTAAACCCAGAGAATCTTTGCCAACATGGAGAGTAATCATCTTTGCTGGGTGATTCTGGGAACTGCAATCTAAAAAGGTACATTCCAAAGTCCATTCAAAAGTATGGGCTAATGGTTGTCCAAACCCTGTGTGTCGAATGTCAAGGTTTTGAATAATCTTATGGTGAGGTTTTTTTTTACAACAAGGTAACCTGCTGTTTTTACAAATAGGACCCTTGACATCCTCTAAACGGATGTGAGCCTCAAGTCTGTTGGCTCAGATCCAGGAAGAGCTTTATGGCAAAAACAAACATTCTTGAGGGTACGCAAGAGCAAAACCAAATTAGAAGATGAAGGAAGGAGCTCACTGGACAAGGAACAACATTAAAAGAGGATAAAGCTGAGGAACTCAACCACCCCTATGTCACACAAAGGATCCTGAGTAGGCTGAGGGTTGGAGTGCTCAAATGCAAGGACCAACAAGCGCAAGTGGAGGCTGCTGGCAGACAACACACTGTGTGAATGTGGAGAGATACAGAATCCAGCTCATTTACTGGTCTGCTGATTAGTGCCAGCACCGATGAGGATTTAAGTTTGGCCAATGACAAAGCCAAGAAGGCGGCTTCATTTTGGCAGTCTAGGGCTTGATAGGGACATGAAATAATATGAACAAATCTAGTTATTTGTCTGAGTGATATACATTTATTTATTTATTTATTTATTTATTTATTTATTTATTTATTCACATTTGTATGCTGCCCTACTCACCAAGTGACTCAGGGCAGCTAACATGATATCATAAAACATACAAGTATCACAAACCCAATACATCCCAAGAATAAAATCAATCAATAAAACATAGTCAATTGATTAAAAAAATTGAAATTTAAAAAATTAAAAGGGAGTAGGATTAAAAAGAATTCAGAACAAGGGATATTTATCAAATGAGCCAATGGGGTGGGGTTACAGAGCTACTAGTGCCCCACACTTGTCCCGCCAGCCAAATCTTTACACCTTTCCTAAATTGCAGCAGCTCCATCTGGAGATGCAACTCAGTTGGCAGGAGGTTCCAAAGGGCCAGAGCGGACACAGAGAAGGCCCTCCTTCTGGCGCTAGAGAGATAGACCTCTCTACCTGATAGCACAATAAGAGAGCTTCTCTGGTCCACTCTAGTAGGATGGACTGATATCCTTGGGGCGACGCAGTCTCTTAAGTATCCTGGCCTACTAACATTTAGGGCTTTAAAGGTAATAACCAGCACCTTGAATTGCACCCGGAGGCATACTGGGAATTCATTTAAACATCCTAAAAATCATGTAATAAGCACTGCTTATTGTAAGTAGCTAAAAAAGCCTTAAGAGATAAGATATTAATTTATTTAAAAGAACAATGTTTATTTGAAAGTGTGAACAGGCACATAGAGCTTTTCTTATGCTACTGGTAGCCCTGTGGGGTTTTTAAAAAAGATTTCCAGTAATATGTGCAACATCAGTATATTTGCTGATGCATATAACACTTTTCATGCCTTAAAATCTAGATGTGTAGCAAAGGGTATGTGTTCTGTCTCTACCAACCCTCCTGCCTCATTAGTGCACAGTCTATATACTAAGCAAGTGTGTGGCTATGATCCTTGCCAATAGCAACATATTAGCCAACAGATTGCCTGAACAAAACCTTTGAAAGAAAAATAGTGGAAGAACCATTAAAAACACCACCACACATGTTTTGCCAATATTTGCACCTTCTGAGAAAGAGAGTTTTTTAACAAAAGCAACCCATATCCTGAGATTTCTGACTAAGTCTTGAGATGGGGCTGGCAAACCTTGGCACTCCAGCTGTTCTTGGACTTCATTTCCCAGAAGCCCTAGTCTCTGTGAATTCACACAAATAGGTTTACTGTGCATATGTGCTGTTCTTGGACTTCAATTCCCAGAAGCCCAAGTCCCTGTGGATCCACACAAATGGGTTTACTGCACAAGTATACTGCTGGTGTGGCAAGTTTTGCCATCACTGACCTAGAATGTTATAAAGGGGTGGGGGAACAAGAGTTAGAAAGAGTGAGAACTGCTTCTGAGCCAAATTCAGAGATGGTATGAGGATTATCAAGGGAAAATTGGCAATAAATTGTGTCCAAAATGCACCTGGGAGCAACAACATTTCCTGAAAGGGTGGCCTTATTTACAGTACCCATGACACATAGAAAGCTGTTGCATCTGTGACTAATGGATTAGTTTTCTACTAATGTGGAGATGGACATCCAGTCTTTATAACCAGTTGACAGGTATAAATAGTCTTCATGTTCCTCCATCACTGTTCATTTGGTAATTTACCTCTTCCCCAAGTAAAGTACAGTAAAACCTCGGATAATGCTAAAACTTGGTTCCACAAGTCTTAGTGTTATCCGATTTTTTAAATGTTATCCGATGCATGCATTGGATAACATTAAAAGTCCATAGAGATACATTGTAACCAGTACAGCCTTTAGTGAATTTATCCAATGCAGCCCATAGGATTTTAACATTATGCGATGCAATTTTCCCCTCAGATTGCTTAACATTATGCAGGTTTAGCGTTATCTGATGCAAACATTATCAAGGTATTATTGTGTAGCAATTCTCTACAACCCTTTTGAGAGCTGGGAACTCTAATTCTATGCATATTTTTGTCTGAATGTGGAAAATGTGGGGTGTTTTATTTGGACCACAGTCCCAGAATGTCATAACCAGCATGATTTCAGGTAATGCTGTTTGTAGGATTCTGGAAATTGTAGTCCAATACAGAACATCCATCACTCCTGAAAAGACCACAGATGTAGAAAAGGACTGTCACAGGGAGATATTATCCCCTTGGAACAGAATTGGAAACCTTATTTTAAGATGTGAATACACTGCCAAAGTAAATCCATTCATGAATGAGTATCAGTAGGATGATCTACTAGGACCATATCCTTGCAAGAAGATTTTTGAGTCACGTCAAAGGAAGACCACACGACCCACTCAGCCACATCATAGTGCTTTTTCTGGGGAGGGTGGCCTAGGAGAGTCAATGTAGTGAGAAGCAAGGGAATCATTCTGTCCTTACAACCTTACCACATCTTTGTCTGACTTGACTATGCAGTGTTTCCAGTGAGTTTCAAAAATACACAAGGCTGAGCTCTTTTAGCTTCCACCCCAATCACATAAGGTTGTACTGCCAAGGCAACAAAAACAAACAAACAAAAAACAACCCAACAGGCTGCTCGTAGATTGTCAAAGCAAGGACAAGATTTAAGTGCACTAACCCTTTTGAGCTAGAACACACTATTTCTGTATCTTTTATTAAAGATGGTATAAAGGTTTTAAAAGGCAAAAAGTTCAAACAAAATACAGAATACAAAAATCAATAAAAGTACGTCTGGAGCAAAAGTAATAATAATTAGAAGCAGAAGCAAAACAAAGCAAACATACGCCAAACAACAAGAAGAAACTAGTGAAACACCCCAGTACTTACGTTATGGTGTAGTTCTAGCCAGTGGTGGGCTGTCAAAAATTTTGCTACCCCACCATGGGCAGAGCCAATGTCGTGGGCGGAGCCAACATCATGACATCATAACATCATGATGTCATGGCTGGAGCCAACATCATGACATTATGACATTATGGGCAGAGCCAAATAAAAAATAAATAAAATAAAATAATTCAATAAAAATTCAATTACACATTAAAAATTCAATACACATTAACATAAAAACAATCAACCAACCCACCCACCCACCCAAACACAAATTAAACACAAACACAAACCTGTCACTTACCTTGCCTGGAGTCGGGGAACAGGTACTAGGCAGGCAGGCAAGTAGGAAGTGTGGCAGCATGGCGGCGTGGCAGCAAACTGCTGCTGCGGTAAACCACAGTGGCGACGTGGTGGCCTGGCGGCCCAGTGTGGCCCAGTGAGGAAAGACTGCCACCGCTGCTGCCACTTCTTCAGGCACTGCCTGAGCCCTTCCTTTCCAGCAGCCAAAACTCTATTTGACGCATGCACACTTCTATATTTGCCTTTTAAATTGAGGTTTGATGCATGCGCAGTTACAGGCAGCTATTTTGGCTGCCCGGAAATACACTTCCGGGGGGCGGCTGGAGAGGTGACTGAAACGGTTGCCTGGGGGTTCTCTACCCCCCCCCAGCGATCCCCTCCGGAAAGCTGCTACCGGTTCAAGTGAACCGGTCCAAACCGGTAGCAGCCAATCACTGGTTTAGCATAGTCTCAGGGCATACAAAAGTACACCACCACAGAACAAGAACTGAGCCTAGTATCTCCTAAGAGGTAACTTCCGATCTCCTTTTTTATACAGTAGGTTATACCTTCTGGACTCTTTGAGATGATTTGCCAATCAGGCTTTGCGTTTCCCTGAATTGTCCAGAAGAAAAGAGCAGTTTCTGCTCCCTCCACACACATGGATGAAATCATTCTGCCTGTTACCTAAGTACAGTATCAGGGAACAGTCTGGCTTTTGACCTTGGAGGCTACTTTCATGCTGATAAGGATAGGTGCCATGAGTTTTTCTTCACTAACAAGCATTTCCATCCAGCTAATTTCAGCCACTAACTACAAAACCCAAACTCTCTAGAACAATGGTGGCAAACCTATGGCATGCGTGCCAGACGTGGCACTAGGAGCCTTTTCTGTGGGCACTCATGTGGTTGACCAGCAGAGAGTTTGCTTCACTACTCTGCCCAGCAGCCCAATGGGAGAATTTCCTCCCTTCCTTGATGAGGTGTTGCCACTTTGTGATAAATACATGGGTTTTGGGTTGCAATTTGGGCACTTGGTTTCTTAAAGGTTCACCATTATTGCACTAGATACCACTAGCCTTGATCCCTCAGTTTCCCAATCTCTTGATAGATATCATCAGTACAATTTAGGATGTCTCAAAACAGAAATGCAAAAAAAATTAAAAACCATAACCCTATCTGTGTTATTTTTAATTTAATCTTTGTTCAGTGTTTATGTTCCTTTTCAATTTTCTTTACCTTAAATGGAGTTGGATGATGGAAAGGAGAGATGTCAGGGTTTTTCAAAAATAAAATAAATATAAATTCTGGATCTAAAACTCTGAAAATGAAGAAAGCTGTGGTTGCTGCTTATTCCTCTCATATATAACGTGTGCAATACCATGACTATTTTGAACTTAAATGTATCAGCTTCTAACAGTGATATTGTACTACATCCAAAGGAGTCTCTACAAAACAAATAAATTTGTCTTCCTATGCCAAGAATAGGCAACTGTAGGTTTTGTGTTAAACTGTGCAATCAATCCAAAAAGCCCATTCTTGAATTGAGAATTTGTTTATAGGCATTCTGATCCCACATATGTCTTCTTACACTAGTCAATTATTTTGCCTTTTGTTTGGTGGACATCAAAGTTCTTTGGTCTCTGGAATCAATAGGTATATATTTTGGTCTTATAAATATTCAAATGATCCTGATGTCTAAACTGTGAATAATAAAAATATATATGTTCTAATCCACTTAATGATATGAGGATACTAACTGGGCAATTAAAAAAGGAAGTTTGCTTTGCCTCTGTCCCAGTGATTACACATGCTTGAAATGAACCAAAATGGAGTTATCCTACCCACATGGGGGGGGGGGGAGGGACAGAAGTCAGAGACAGGGAAGGTGCAGGTAGGAATGTTTTGGAGATGAGCTGATCTGCTATAGCAATTATACGGTCTGCTCTCTTGAAAAAATTGTGAACGAGCCCATTCTCATATTGGACCAAATAGCCCATGTAATTGCACCCTAACTGACATGGTTCATTAAACATTAAAGTATTTTGCCCTGTATTCTTGAAATGATAAAGAAGTTTCTTTCATGTAACTCAGGCTCCAATATACTGTACCTGTTTATTTGAAGAAAACACCACTGCACTGAATGGAATCTTTTATAATAATTAACATATTTTTTAAAGAATCGAGTCTTGCTTTGAGCTGTCTCTCTATTCTGCTGTAAACTTCTATGAAACTTAATATCTTCTAAGAGGCTTTTAAAAGTGACTGAACTCTTGTAATGACACTTAATTGGGATTTTTTCCCCTTTTTTTCCATTTTCAGTCAATTGGAGCCATTATTAATGTAGAGCACAAATGGAGCCGAATTTGAAGAGGCACTCATTTAAACTCTGTTCTCATAATGTCAACAGAGCATAGAGCAATCTTTGTTACTCCTGTGGCTGCTAATCATCCAGATCTGATTAATTGCAGAGACTGATAAAAATCTCTATTTGCTGGGCAGATAATGGCCTTGTCTCATCGCTTGCCTTTGAAAAAGAAAAATAACCAACCTACCAAAACAATAGAAATAACATCTGGAGCATTCTCTTTGATTTATTTTGGTAAGAAAAACATTCAGGCCCAGTTAGAAATGCTGTGAGTTTGGCTTTGTGCACAATGAATCACAGGGAGGACTGCACTTTACAAAAGGTGTGTAAAATGCAAACAGCATTTCCCCTTTAAAACTGCACTTAAATGTGCATTCTTATCACAGTTGGGGACTAATTGCAGGTAATAGCATTTATTTAAACTCTTCACATTCTTAAATGCATTTTGCCTACATCTCCTTGCTATTTTAAAGTACCCAACATGCCCTTAGGTAGGTGAAGGGACAAGCTGTACCATGATGCTAGAACCAATTATTCAGCAAGTGACAAGTGACCAGTTTCTTTCCTGTAGATATAGCATAATTCATCTCACTAGTGATTTCAGGCACTGACAGCCAAGGAATGTTAAGGCAGGTTGTTGCTTGAGATGCATGTGTTCTGTAAGTCGTTCAGTCAATTCTGACTTATGATGACCTTTTCCAGGATTTTCTAATCTAGGTAGAGAATACATAGACCTGGTTTACTATTCTTTTCTTCTGGGGATGCTCTCGGACTCTGCAGCTTGCTCATGACTATGCAGGCTCATGACTATGCAGAGCAGGGGTAGCCAACCTTGGTGTTCCAGGTGTTCTTGGGTTTCTATTACCAGAAGCCCAAGTAAGCACACCTGCTGATCAATTGAAGTTCAAGAATACCTGGAGCATCAAGTTTGACCACTCCTGCACTGGAGGCTCTGTGGGGAACTGAACTCCCAACCTCTGATTCCACAGTCAGATATCTAAACTACTGAGCTATCCAGCCAACTCTTGAGATGCATAACAATATAATGAACCTGGATCTTAAGTGTTATCTGTTGCTGTTACCATTGTTACTGTGTTTTGTTCTTTACTGTTTTTATGCTGTATCTTGCTCAGATGTCTAAATAAGATTAGTGTGATATATTTATCTTCCACATTAATTAATGTTCAAGAGACTGTAAAAACAATCCTGTTTTCTGCACTTACAAAGGATAGGACCCAGAGTGGTTGGTTCAAATTACAAGAAAAGACATTTCAGCTAAACATTTTGAAGAATGACCTCACAATAATAGCTGTTTGACAGATGAATGGACTGCCTCATAAGATGGTGATTGATTCTTTCCTGGATTCCCTCTCCCCCACGTTTATAAAAAAAAAAAAAGCTGGCTTGAGACTCAATATCAAGAAAACCAAGATAATGGCAACAGGCCCTATCAGTCCCTGGAAAATAGATGGGGAAGAAGTAGAAGCAGTGATGGATTTTACTTTCTTAGGATCAAAGCTCACTGCAGATGGTGATTGCAGCCATGAAATAAAAAGGAGGCTGATTCTTGGGAGGCAAGCGATGAGAAACCTGGGGAACATAGTGAAAAGTAGAGACATCACATTGAAAACAAAAATTTGCATAGTCAAAGCAATAGTATTCCCTGTGGCAATGTATGGTTGTGAGAGTTGGACCATTAGGAAAGCTGAACGCAGAAGAATAGACGCCTTTGAGATGTGGTATTGGAGGAGAGTTTTGAGAGTCCCCTGGACAGTGAGGAGAACAAATAGGTCAATCTTAGAAGAAATCAACCCTGACTGCTCCTTAGAAGGTCAAATAAGAAAGATGAAGCTAAAGTACTTTGGACATCAAATGAGAAGAGAGGATTCACTTGAGAAAACTTTGATGCTTGGAAGGGTCGAGGGCAAAAGAAGAAGGGGATGGCCCAAGATGAGATGGCTAGATGGTATTGTGGAGACAATGGGCACAGAGCTGAGTGAGTTCAGGGGGATGGTGGAGGACAGGAGTGCCTGGCGGACAGTGGTCCACGGGGTCGCAGAGGGTCGGAATCGACTGTGCGACTGAACAACAACAACACATTTTAAAGTTACATTTTGAAAGGATCTTATTGTATTATTTATTACTTCTGTGCAGATGGTCCTTATTATTGTTCAGATTATGCAAATAACTTGTTGCCAAACTGTTGCATTGTTTTAGCAGAAAATACAGGGAAGAAAAGTGCTTCATTCCATTTCCAGTTCTGATATCGTATACAGTCAAGCCTCGAATAAAGAGCATCTTGCTTAAAGAGAAGAATTTTCTCTGAATGTTCACTTCGCTTAACAAATAAAACCAACCAAAAACAAATAAATTGGGGTGTGCAATCCCCCTGCCAGAAGTCACAATTGGTCATTTACAATGGTGTTTTGCTTAAAGAGCAAACTCACTTAAAGAATAATCTGTGGAACACATTATGCTCTTTAAGCAAGGTACAACTGTATTTGAAACATTTATAAAAGCCAAAAGCAAAGAATACTCCCCTTGAAACTAAGGATTGGGAAGATCATAGCACAGATCCTGAAAAATTCCTAGAAATATTTTTTCCTGAAATGTTCTAGAATGCTTTATGAAAGTAACTTTTGGAGGTAATTAGGTGTTATTCCTTATTCAGTACCTAAGTAAATTGAGTATTACTGTTGGTAGGTCTTCAACAATAATACACAATTTGGCCTCAGATTAGCTTGTTACATGTAACTATTTCAGTTTCAACAAGTTACTTTCAAACCTGAAGTTTGAAAACGGAGATTAGGAGGCTGTCAGTAAGCAAAGCGTAAACTGTTGATTTCTGCAAAGGAAAGAGACTGGATCCAATGATCTTTGGGATGCCTTCCAGATTTACTGTATATCATACTTCATATGTTGCTGTTTTCATCCACATTTTGAGAAGAAAAGGATGTTCTTCCTTGGTTGTAAAATCAGAGTGAGAAAACTCAGGAGAGGCATGAAAAACTGGATGCTAATTATCCTAAGCATGAAGCACATGCTCATGTAAACTTTCATGTATGTGTGTACACACACGCAGAGAGAGAGAGCTCTAGCAATGTTAGCCTGTTGCACAGACATTTGTGGCAGCTTAAAACTAATATGTTTTGGTTGGCATAAACCCTTTTGGACAGCAGCTCATGCATCTGATGAATCAGGGCTGTAATCCATGAATGCTTGTCAAACAGAACTTGTTAACCTTAAAGTGCCACAAGACTCTTTGTTGTTTTTAATGACATGAGATCTGTTTTCTGCAAAGTATCCCTTGGGTGGATGAGTGTTTTATTCAATAAAAACACCTAACACCAGATCTTAAACTTTCAACCAATTAATTCCTGAAAAACCAGATTGTCTTGCTTCTTAAAAAACCATTCAGAATTAAATAGAGCTCTAGAGTACATTACTTAACATTGTATGTCCCATACTATTTAGTGGTTGAGAGAGGAGAGAGAGAAATCCATTGGTCAGTATAAAGAAGCACGATGTATAGCTTGGGAGCACAAAGGCCAAACTGGGTTAACTCTCTAAGCATTGCCACTCTGAAATCCTCATTTATCTATGTGAGAGTTGTAGGTACTGTAGTTTGCAAACACACTTGAATAGAGTAGACAGAGTACAATATTTTTACCTGACAGATTGACTGTGCCCTTCTATCTGACATATACTAGATTTTCCACATGTAAACCTTCTAAAACATTGTACCTGTATATGTATGGCATAAAGTGAGGAGTAGGTGTGAAGTGAGGACTTGGTCAGTAACTCCCCTAACACCAGGACTCTCCCACTGCTGGTCACACAATGGCAAGAGAAGAAAAGAGAACCTTTCCCAGCCCAGCCATTGAGCCTACTGACAGAGTTGTTCAAGCAGCACTCAGGAAGGTCACAGTACTGAGGAATGCACAAACATACATTCCCCATTGCCAGCAGGAATCAGGAGGGCTGAAAAACAATGCATGGGTGAAAATGGATGATCTAAAAGGGAAAGACCCAACAGATGAAAGGAAAGGTGATAGTCGGTGGGGAATCTAACTCCTTCAAAGGAGAAGGAAGGTTTTCTCCTCAGATCTGGATCATCAGACATGCTCCTGTTATGTGCTAAACCTCTACATTGATTCTAGAGTGCCTCAGAATGGAGGGTGAGTCACCTATCCATTGAAGAAGTCCATACTTCTTCATGGTCCCTCCTATATGCTTGCCTGTGGATGTCCAGGGTGAGGGACAGGATAATAAAAACATAACAAAGTAGCCAAAGAGAAAGCCCAGGATCAGAGAGCAGGTGCCTTGAGTAGGAAGCCATGTATTATGGAGAGTAAAGAGGAGCAGGACTCCTTGAAAAGGTGTGTAGGAAATGGACAGCATGAAGCATTGCCAAATAAACATGGGCCCCCAAGATGAAAGACAGAAAGGTAGCTGGTCTTGGCTGTAGAAGCTATACTTACTTGAGGAATAGTAACTGTGAATATGTGACTACAATCCCTAGTCACAACATGATTGTGATTTACAGTCTGTGGAACAAATCTACTTCCCAAAAACAACTCAAAACAATATGCTTCCCTTCTGTGATGCAGTCAAATCTGCTGCTCAAGGGAGCTACCTCATTATTGGCTACAGCAAGTTGAGTCTTCCAAAGTATCATGAAAGACAACTTCTGCACTACAATGTCTGAGACAAGTCAAAGTCTTTCATGCTTTAACCCTTTAACCATCAAGAACCCTTTCTCAGACCTGATTCCCTCTTTGCAAACCTTATAGAATAAGGCTGCCAATCCATAGCCTAGCATTCAAAGGACTCATGCCAGATTTCTTAGTTGTTTTGGTACACCCACCTACATGGACTGTAAAGTGTCTGAGGGTACAGTCAAACCTCACATAAAGAGTGCCTCGCTTAAAGAGTAACTAACTTAAAGAGCAGAATTTTCTCTGAATGTTCACCTCGCTTAACAAATAAAACCAACCAAAAACTCGCTTAAAAAATAAATTGGGGGTCTCAATCCCCACCACCAGAAGTCACAATTGGTCACTTACAATGGTGTTTCATTTAAAGAGCAAACTTGCTTAAAGAGCAATCCTGTGGAACACATTATGCTCTTTAAGCGAGGTACCACTGTAAACCGGACCATTAATGGGGAATAATTGGGATGCCATTGTTTGATCAGTGTTGCGCACTCTCAGGGTATTCCCAGCTCTAGTTGAGATGTATCCAGCTTTAATATGATGCTTGAACCTGATGTGTCATCTTTTGTACCCCAAAATTTCCCAGTTTCAATGCCCATTTCAAGGTAACTTATGAACTTGGGGATCATGACAAACTTCTACATTGATTGAGTAGGGTGGACATATGCATCCTACAGCAGTTGAAATGTCATTTTTTACAGAAAAAGAACTGAACCCTAGAGATGGATACAACTGGCTTTCGAGCAAGGGTGACCTTTACCTTTACTGTCCTCTGCTGAAGGGACTGCAATTGCTTAGCGGATAGGAGGCTAAACTTGACCACTGGATGGTGGCTGATCAGCAGTTCAAGACCCGAGTACTGCACGAAGAAGTGAGCTCCTGTCTCTGTCCCAGCTCCTGCCAACCTAGCAATTAGAAAGCAAGAAATTGCAAGTAGATAAATAGGTACCACTTTAGTTGCAAGGTAAACAGTGCTCTGTGTGCTCCTGTGTCTAGTCATGCCTGCCACATGATCATGGAAATGTCTGCATATAGAAACAGCCCTGGCTCTTTGGCTGTAAACAGAGATGAGCACTGAACCCTAGAGTCAGATATGACTGGCTTTCGAGCAAGGGTGACCTTTACCTATCCTCTGTTGAAGTTCATGGACTATTGTGTTACTTATCTTAGAGAGCCAAACAAAATTTCTTCTGAAGTAAACATTTTAAAGGCATATTTTAATTTGTCTCTAGCTCATGTATGAGAGTTATGCTGGAAGGGAGAAGAACATTTCACCTAGTCCATATGTTCCCAGCAGAATATTCAGCTGTATCTCTGTTAAATATGTCTAGAGAAGCAGATGCTTTTATAAGTCTCAATTAATTAGCTGGCTGGTTCATTAGTAATAACTATGACAGAGGCTCACATTTATTGATACATGTGGCAGGAGCAAGGCCTTGTAACTGCTGGCTGAAATGTGATGAGACTTTTATTTCCCATTTACTGGAAGAACAAAAAGGCCATCATTTTGCGGATCAGCCTCTTTCCTAGTGTAATCAGCACAGTATGATTTTCTCCAGGAAGGAGAAATAAAGTTTTCCATTCAACAGAGGTACTTAAAAAAACATATTTTTCTGGACTTTCTTTAAACTAAATATTTTTAAATCATGGAAAAAGTAAAAATGACAGGTATGTTTTAAAAACTCCATTGTATTTCCCCAGCCAGATGGAAGTAGAAATCTTGTGAATCTGTATTCTTTTTTTAAAATTAGTATTATCCCCCTTCTCCTTTTAAAATGGCATTGAACCTATTTGGCCACTGGATATTAAGTCAAATGTTTAATGCCCAGAGTGAATGCCTCTCTTGCACATGTGTCCAAGATGTTTTCAGCCTTTGCTCTGGCTCCTAAAAGGTAAAGCCCAACTGTAAAATTTACAATCTGATCTACAGCCACTTGAGTGCAGATGTGTGCTAATAGATTCCAAATGGAGAGAATGCTACAGTCCTATCCTGATTGATAGGGAACTAAGGCTATCTTTATTTTTCAACAGGTCTTTCTTCTGGCTTTGAATATGCTAACGCTAAGCTTTCCTATTTGCTATTTCTCCTCCCCCCTTTTAAAATTTTTTTAGGCTGGACATTAATGGCTTTTGGCCCACATTACATAGACGTTGTGCTAATGGAAGCATCTAGAAAAAAGAATGACCATTTTCCTTATTGCCATTTTAATTATTCTAATGAATTGCAAGGAAAAACTAAATTGTTGGAAAGAAATGGCTAGGGAAATAAATCCTTGATTCTCTTGTTTTTGGGCACAAGCTCAAGAAACTGAATGAATATTTTCCTCATCCATGAACCTGTGAATCTTAACCAATTATCACGATTGTGGGGATCACCAAAGTCTCTTCAAGAGGAAGCATGTAGTGATAATTCTTCAGATACCTGGATATGGCCAAGGACAACTTGGATTAATATGAACTTGGAATGTAATGAAACGTTCCAGGGGTTCGTGAACATCGGTGCATTTTTCTTTGGCAAGAAATCCTGCTCTGTTCAATGGGGACAACCTCTAGCCATGCATGTTCTAGTTAAGCCTGTCTCGGCCCTTCTGAAGTATGTGAAGAGCATGTAAAGGCTTGACTTTTTGGACTCTATGGAACTTTTGACTATTTCCCCATTAGCAGAAGTTCTTGTGCCATCCAAATTGTTCCTGAATCACTCCAAAATCTCCCCCTCCCACCCCCACCCCCAATTTGTCTTGTGGTGGATAGACATACTGCTGCTAGAAAACAATTAGAAAGTCTTGTTAGGAAGTAGTTTCATTACATCTTGGGCAAAGATAGGTTTGCTAAATTCTGAGATAACACTGATACAGTATACGTAATATCAGTTTTTGCTTGAAAAAGCCCAATAGGGCTTTTTTTTTAAAGAAACCTGAAATAATATTGGAGGCTAATTTTATATAAAACAACATTTAGATTCCAAAAAAAATGTGTTTTGTTTAATTAGATGTCAGTTTGCTGCAGTGAGTAAAACAATGAATAATTTTTCATTGAAAAACATTTAAACTTTCTTTTAACCTCATCCCAATGGCAAATTAGCAGATTTCCCACAATATTTTATGTCTTTCCTTGCACCCTTTCCTTACCAGAAAGAAGCATGTAAATTGAACATTGCTAAAATGCATGGAAGTATAATTTATTAGTTCTGTGGAGGTGATTGTAGTTTAGGAGGACTGTGTTATTGGTCTATGTCTGTCAAAAATCGGCAATGAAATGCACACCTAAGGCAAGACATTTCTCCACAATGGCATGAAAAATTAATTGTGTTTTTTGAGATGTGCTATTTAATGTTGCCACTTTTATTTTGAGAGAAAAGCAACTGCAGGTCTGCATTCCCAATCCAGATTAGAGTGTAGCATCAATCACTTCCTGTCTGAAAAAAAGCAGAGAACTGATGAAAAACTGAAATGGTTTCTAGTAAGAAATGTGGCTCCATTTTTTTCTTGGTAGTAGAAATAGCAGTGTTAAGCATGCATTATTTTTTAAAATATAATGTATTGTTTAACCCTCACAAATAAAATGTGACCACTCATGTTAAGAAAAAAGTCACCTGCTTGTTTTTCTCTTTCTTTTGTTCTTGTTTTTACAGGGCCACATTTTTTTCTACTTTAATTTATTCATTTGGAGCAACAGAGCAATATTCTGAACTGAAAATACTTGAAGGATATGTCCTGGAAATTAGTATAATCCAAGGTTAGCCTCAACTAGAGTAGACCTGTTGAATGAAATGGATTTGCTAAATCTAAAGGTCTCCCTTACTCAAAAGCCGATTGTGTCTGATTCTAGGATGTGGTGCTCATCTCTGCTTACAGCCATAGAGCCAGCGCTTTGCAGACATTTTAATGGTTATGTGGCAGACATGACTAGATGCTGGAGCACACAGAATGCGGTTACCTTTCCTGCTGAAGCAATATCTATTTATCTATTTTTAATCTCTTGCTTTCAAGCTAGGTTGGCAGGAGCTGTTACAGATGATGGGAACTAACTTTCTTGGCAAAATCTACTCTTATATAAATCCCATAGATTCAGTGGGTCTGCTTTTTTGAGACTGACAGTTTAACAGGATGTTAGTATCAAATCCTTCAGATCAATTTAACTACTGACTTCACAGTGATTAATCAATTTTCATTTCATTTCATTTCATTTTTTGCTTTTTGGCTGAGATATTAATTTGGGTAAAACTATTTACTGTAACTATGTAAGTCTCTGCCTTTCACTCTACACAGTGGCCACAACCACACAACATATATCCTGCAATAAACAGCTCTGCAAGAATTATGATATTAAAATCTTTAATTTTTGGTATTTCATATAATGGAATGGATAGGCACCTCTTTTTTCCTTTCCTGCCACTCAGCCTCCCTGCCTCCCTTCTCTTCCTTAAGGATGATAAATTCCTCTGTAGAATAGATTTTTGAATAGCAGAGAGGAATAGCAGAGAGGAATGGTCAGGAAGAATAAGGAAAAACGTCCCATTGCAGAAGTACCTTGGAAAATGCTGCATTGAAGTCATTAGAAATACATCTGAATACAGTTGAATCCATATACAGTATATTTATTTTCAAATACTCTATGCTGCTATTCATTTAGATTTTTCACAGTGGTTTACACAAATAAAAAATGTTTAAAATGCAGCATGGGATAAATTGAAAACACTGTGACTTACTATTATTTATTAACTTATCGGAAAGCATGTTGACCTTTTCTTAGGTAAAAGGGTTTAATAAAAACATGACCCCACAGAAAAGGAAAATGATGGTAACTATGGTGGAGGAAGAAACTGGTGCTTAGAGTTATAAAGATCTTGTCAGAATGAGACAGAGACTCATGGTTTTGGAGGCAGTGATCATCTGGGACTCTTGCAGAGGGTGTAGCAGTAGATGTAAGGAGTGCAGAGGCAGGTGGCTTCGAGGTAGCAGCCATAGAAGGATCATGTTCAGAAGAGGTGGTGCAGTCATAGACTGTGACAGATGTCATGAGTGAGTCCTCCTCTTTGGTTTTAGGTGCCAGTGCTATGGGGGTTTCCACTGGGAACTATGCTTGTTCCCTGGATTGACCATGGCAAAGGGGTATTCCAGAAGGACTTTTTTCTACATTTTCATTGGTCCTTTCACCTCCGAGCATTCTTTCATGAAGTGAAGGGGAGGCAGATTAAATGTGGGGATTGGCAGTCCTTTTAAGACTCATTAGGGAATCTTGCCAAGCAGGGAAGCTTGCCAAGCAGCAGGAGCACCGCTCATAGTCCTACCAACAACTCAAGGGGCAGGGGCAGTGCCAGGAAGCATTTTCTCTCCTTCTGTGGTAGCAGAATTGATCCCGATGGCTACAGAGGGAGGGTAGGAGGGTGCCACCAATTATCCACATGGTAATAAGGATGGTGGGGAGGCCAACTGTACTGAGGTGGTCCCAATTTCATCTTTGCCACTGGCAGGACCATCGGTTCCATTTGGGAAACACTTGCTACAGGCCATTAGGGCTAAGATTGTCTGAGGGAAATACTGTAAAACCTCACATAAAGAGCACCTTGCTTAGAGACTAACTCACTCAAAGAGCAGAATTTTCTCTGAATGGTCACCTTGCTTAACAATTAAAACCAACCAAAAACTTGCTTAACAACTAAATCGGGGTTCACAATTCCCCCCACCAGAAGTCACATTTGGTCACTTGTGTTTCGCTTAAAGAGCAAACTTGCTTAAAGAACAATCCCATGGAAGCCATTGGTCTTTAAGTGAGGTACCACTGTATGTGGATATTTTTAGCCTTCTGCATAGGGATTTTGGAGTTATGGGTAGAGACAAATTGAACAAACAGGACAAGGCCATTTTAATTAAGAAACACCCATCATGCACGTGGGCTAACCGGCTCCCAACTTACTTCATATACTGGTGTGATGGATAGAAATACGCCCTTGTGTTTGTTTGTTTTTTGAATCTGTAATGGAGATTTCTGAGTATTGTTCTCCAAAGGGGAGGAGATATGTTGTATTATGGGTTGCTACTGCGGAAAAATTGTTGAGGAATGGTCTCTTTGTTCTTTTCGCCATTCCAGAGAGTGCTTCACTTCAGGGGTGAATGTGAGCAGAACTAACTTCATAGTACTCACCAAACTAATGTTGTGACCTATTTAAAGACAGTGTCCCTAAGGACAGTCCCCAATGTCCCACAGACTGGAGTGGGATTGGCAAAAAATTAACTGACTTTCTTTCTGAAATCTGCCAATCCCAATCAGGAGCCAGGCCAAATAAATTCCTATTTGGTCCCCTAGAGCAGTGGTGCTCAACTTTTCAGGCTGCAGGCTGGCCATGTGGTTGAGCATGTGGGTCATGTGGTTCCTCCCATTGGAAGCAGAAATAAAATGCACATGCTCATGTGCATTTTACTTTTTCTTCAGGGAGCGGAGAGAGTTGTGTGGTCCTGATGATTTGGTACCATGGAAGGGGATGGTGTCCACTGCTTCTCCACCATCTACAAAATATTACTATCTCTGCAAGCAAATTGGTGTTGTGGAAGCAAAGGCCCATGTTATTAGTATCTCCCCTGGACTGCAGTGGCTCAAGTGGTTAAGATGCTGACTGGGAGGCAGAAGGTCAGCAGTTCAAAACTGGAGTAATGCATGATGAAATCAGTACCCATCTCTGTCCCAGCTCCTGTTAACCTAGCAGTTCAAAACCAAGAAATTGCAAGTAGATAAATAGGTACCACTTTGGTGGGAAAGTAAACAGAGTTCCATGCACTTTAGTGTCTAGGCATGCCTGCCACATGTCCATGGAAATGTCTGCAAATGCAGATAGTGCTGGCTCTTTGGCTTTGAAACAGAGATGAGCACTGAACCTTAGAGACAGATACGACTGGGTAACGAGCAAGGATGACCTTTACCTTTACTGGATTTATTTATTTATTTTATTTATTTATTTGCATTTAATATCCCGCCCCAATCGGGCGGACCCGACTCTGGGCGGCTTACAGCATAGCTCATAATATATATGGCCTTAAAATTCATAAAATTCATAAGAATTCATAAAAAATTTAAAACGTTAAACAGTAAAAACGGATAGAAACCCATAATAACAGCTACCAGATGGGGGCGGATGGCTGCTCTTAAATTAGCCATCCCGTATGGGAACCTGCATTGCTATGTCCCCACACTTGACCCGCCAGCCATGTCTTCAGGCCCTTTCGAAAGGGCAGAAGCTCCGTCTGCAGGCGCAGCTCTGTCGGAAGGAGGTTCCAAAGGGCCGGGGCGAACACAGAGAAGGCTCTCTTCCTGGTGCTCGTGAGGCGAGCCTCCCTGGCCGATGGAGTAACAAGAGAGCCCCTCCGGTCCGCCCTGGTGGATAAATTGTGGTAATAAATACATTTCGTGGCAGAAATGAATCCAGGCTGAAAGGATTATTGCTTGATAAACTCCATTTAGGGAACACCCAAATGAGGCTACTTTCATGTCCCTAATATCTGTCGTGCAACACTTGGTTATCAAACCTGCCAGTCTTCAAGATCAGCATCTTGACTACTAAGCCACGACAGTGGTTAAAGATATATATAAGATCATAAAATACAGCATACACTTCTCTAAGAGCAGCCAACTCAATCCAATTTCTTGTTGCAAAAATGAGCAATGTTTCATTGGGAGGATGAACAAGAAGCAATTAGGTCATTTACTATTTATAATCTACCCCCTACCAGGCTTGAAACAATTACTCTATGTACAACAAAAAAGCAAGAAACAAAAAGTGTGTGGGCACAAACCTCCTTTGAGATAAAAACATCCATGGAAATCACAATAGTGCATTACAGAGAGCACAAATAACTCATACCAGTTTATCCTGAGCTACTAAAAGCTGATCAAAGCCAGAAGATCCCCTAGTATGTATATAGAGTGCTTGGCCTTGGACAATGAGAGTCTCCATGGTAACGAATCTCTATACATGTATAGCAGGCAGCTATCAAGGACACTACTGTACTTCTTGGTGTCCTAGCCATTTGAGAATAAGTGAGAGAATTCTGGGTTGTTGTTTTTTAAATCTCATTCTTTGGGGCAGAGTCTACCGTTCAATTGTTAGTACTTATCTCTGAATGCAGAAACACTAATGGTCAGTATATAGTCTTACATTCCTACCAGTCTTCTGTTTTAGGTTAAACAACTCTAAAGAGGAGAACATATTCACTTCAGCACAAATTGTTCACCTCCATTATGTGACTGAAACCAATTTTTAGATGCCTCATAAGTGTATGACAGACAGTCTGCATTCATATGGAGGAGCTCTACACATACACATCCCTTATCCATGCCCCTTCACACCACACCAATAATACATGCACTGATTTCCTCCCCCAATGTGGCTGTGTTTTTATGAGAATGAAAAGGCGCTTGCATAGGGCTCCTCCATATGAACACAGATGATCTGTCAGTTAAGAAAAAATGCTTATAACAAAAGTGTATGTGCTCATGTCAGTAAGCATATGCTATTCCTGCTTATCCTTGTTGAATATATTGATAGTAAAGGTGGGACATGATTGGTTCATTAATTAGGTGCATTTCTACAGGATGCATCAATGGTAATGTTCTTAGTTGCCTCATGTGGACCTGTTCCCCTTCAAATATTTTTTAAAAAAATCTTTACTCCTTAACAGAGGTGGGCAATGGGGAGCTCATCAAATATTCTTAGGTTGCAGATATCACTAGCCCTAGCCGGCACAGACGTTCATGGAGAATGCTGAAATTTGCAATCCAACAATATCAGGATTGCTACGTTTTGCCTACCCCTTCTAAAATCTCCCTCTGTACTGAGGGGTTAATTTGGACCTGCAGTTATTTTGGGACTACTTGTCAAAATAGCAGTGGTACTATAGCCATGGATTTGGTTTTAATGGTATTTATGACTGAGCAAACGGTGGCTGTCCTCCGTCCCTTGACTTATTTATGCACAAGGAATATTAGAAGTATTTCTTGTTGGAATCTTTGCTTTGAGATGCTTTATCAAGATGTTATGGCTGTCTCAGTATGTATCTAAAATACAGACTCCAGCCTGTGCTTTCAATACTTTATTGTTGAAATACTTGCTGCACAGGGAAAAAAATTCTGACCACCAAGTATGTGAGTTCAGAATGTCCCAAATGGGATGTTTCAATATGCAGAGTGTGAGGAGACATTCTTTGTACAAAATGAATTGTTGTCTAGAGACTAATTCACCACACAAGTCCCCCTCTGTCATTTATACGTTGAAATGACACACTTCCTACAAAATCATTACCCAGCATAGATATTTTACAACTGCTTGGAAGCTAAACATCTTAATCTGATCATGACAGAGACCAATAGAAGTTTCAGTGGAGATTAATGTTCATTAACTCTCTTTTATTACAGTCTGGGAGAGACAATACATCCTATGGAGATTATTAATTCTATCTGGTCTCATTGTAGCATTAATATTTTGGTTGAGAAATAAAGTATTTTTCAGTGAATCAACTCCAGAAATGGAAAGACAATACTTATATTACTGCAGAACGATGCTATTCTTTACAGAGTAAAGGCAAAGGTTTCCCTTCCTCGAAAGCTAGTCATATCCAACTCTAGGGTTCAGTGCTCATCTCTGTTTCAGAGCCGAAGAGCCAGTGCTATCTGCTTCGGCAGACATTTCCGTGGTCATGTGGCAGGCATGACTAGACCCCGGAGAGCACGGAACACTTTTTACCTTCCCACCGAAATTGTCCCAATTTATCTACTTGCAATTTCATGCTTTCAAACTGCTAGGTTGGCAGGAGCTAGGACAAAGATGGGAGCTCATTCCGTCCTGCAGTACTCGGGAATCGAACTGCTGACCTCCTGCCTTGCAAATGTTCACCCATAAAAAGCCTAGGGTTGAATCCATGCATATTCTTTAAATGTTAATACTGAATTGAGCTCGTCACATTATTTTAAGTAGGTCAGCAAAGCCCTCGTCACTCCTGGAAGCGGAAGTAAAATGTTGAGGGGGATGGTGGAAGGACAGAGGTGCCTGGCGAACAGTGGTCCATGGGGTCGGAATCAACTGTGTGACTAAACAACAACAAAAAAGGGCAGTTTTACTTTCGCTTCCAGGAGCAATAAGGGCTTCGTGGGCTGCATGAATTGGTATTGGGGGGCAGATCTGGCCCACAGGCCATAGTTTGGGCACCCTGGCCTAAAATCTTCCTTCTTTTCAGATAAGACTGTGTGAAGAAGGTCACAGCAGAGAAACTGGCAGATTTCCCATGTTCTTATGGATTCTTAGGCTAGAATCATTTCTAAGAACACAACCTGAATCATCTTCACAAAAGATTTTGAATAAGGTGCTTCTGAAAATTCAGAGACTAGATGTGAATTTCATAGCCCATTACAGTGTTTACCTAGTCATTCTGATAGAAGTTTATTCAGAAGATGTCAAGGTTATCACACTCTTGGCCTCAAAATGTTTCAAAATATTTTCAACATGTCAAAATGCATCAGTAGCTTTAGGACATGGCATTTCTTGTCTTTAGTATCTTGAAGATCATTATGTTGTATCTGACAGGATCATGCTCTTTGTAATTTACACCAATGACCTGTTCGCAGGGTGAAGAGCTGTTTCCATCTATTCAGCACTTTCTCCCCAGATGCCTTCATTGCTTTATTACAGGCTTCATTGTACTGGTCCCTGAAGTAAATTGGGCTGACTTTAGTCAGGCTTTCCACACTGTGTCAGAGAATGACAGCACACAGACCCTTAGTACACTATTTTACCTTTGCCTTTTGTGGTTTTTCCTATAGACAGCAGATTTCTGTTGGCCTTTAATAATGTGTAAAATGATAACTCAGCTATCTTTTAATAAATCAGACAATTGTCAGAAAAACGTGTTAATAGAAAACAATCTTAGTGTTATTACAGATATACATATAGTGATGTGTATGTACACACAGAGAGAGAGAGAAATGAATACATACAAATTCACATTTTTTTCTGGAGAACATGCAGAAAACAATCTTAGTGTTTTTACAGATATACATATAGCAATGTGTATGTACACACACAGAGAGATTAACACATACTAATTCATATTTTTCTCTTGAGAACATGCAGTATATGAAAGTGCTTGAATCCCAGAAATGACAATTATTAATTTATATGTTGTTCTTGATGTTCTTTATATTTCAAAATGGCTTTGAAGATCACAGAATAAATTATTATTAATGCTATTATGTTTTAAAGGAATGAAGCAAAAAATTTGCAGGCTATAATTCCAACCAAAAAGTTTTGCAAATAATGCCAAAAGAATATGCTGCCTGTGTCTGCATGATCTACTTAAGAGAACTATACAAAAATCATTTCCCCTATCATCATCTGTCATGTTTCTCACATCTCTTAACCTTTGACCTCATTTTAATGTCTCTTCATTCTTTTTACTTTGCTCCCAAGTTTTTTATTCTGAGTTATTTTAAGAGGCCTCTGAGATATATCTGATCTGAATTCACTGGGTAGAACAAGTAGGCTTTGCTATATCCCATAATATAGTGTATGACCCTCTAGGCAAATGTGAAGTACAAGTGGAGAAGACAGGATTACAGCTTTAGAATTATAAACAATTAGTTGAGGACTAAATCCAAGAGTATTGAAGGAACTGGCTGAAGACCTCTCAGAAACACTATTATTTTGTTAAAATGATGGAGGATGGATAAAGCGCCACATAACTGGAAGTGGGCTAATTTTGTCATCTTCAAAATGGGTAAAAAGGGGAACTTGGAAACTACAGACCAGTCAGCCTGATATCAATCCCAGAGAAAATTCTGGAGCAGGCTATAAAGTAATGAGTCTGCAACTATCTTGAAAACAATGATAATAATTGAAAATATTTGAAAGCCAAAATATATGACAAGAAGCAAAACAAAACAAAGATAGATAAAGACAAAAACATTGTGGCAGCTGAAAAAGTGCTATATTTTAATGTCAGCTCTTGTGGATCAAGTCTATTTCTTTAGACAGAAGAGTGAGACTTCATGACAACAACTTACACATGACCCATTGACCAGGTGGGGATAAAAAAAAAGAGCAATGGTTGGTTAATATAGTAAATACAGTCACAAATCAGGTGAGTCAGTGTGGCTTTTCACATTTGGTAGTGACTGGAAATCCATGATAGATATTCAAATTTATTCCAGTGAAGCTGAATTATTTTAAATAATCAAATCATTAGTAGGTAGATGCAACTTATTATGCCATTACACAATTGGTAATGAGTTTATTTTTCAGACCTTGCATTTTGCATTTATAGACTATTGAAAAGTGACAATGGTTGGTAGGTGAATTGACTTAGATTTGTGATTCACAACCTTTTTTTGGCCACCTAAGCATCTCTAAAATCCTGATACCACCCCCCTGTGACATATAATTCTTGATACAATATGATAGAGCGCTTTGGCTATTGTGCAGAGTGCAGCAGCAGAAAAGATGTGCTCGAATAACTGCTAGCATCACCAGATAGTAGTTTATACAAAACAAAGTCTTTTACTTAAGGATGAAACCAAGGCAAACATTACTTCTCTGGCACAACAAAACTATGTGCGTCAGAACAGTTTTTGGTTCAAGTCTTTGTAGCTTCAGCCAGAAGATAGCCAAACAGCAAAACACAGTCTACTTACAGCGGAGTACAGTAGACAACAGTAGGTAACAGTTGCTGACAGTCCTTGGGGTTGAGAGCTTGCATAGAGTGCTGCTGGCAACAGACAACCAGCAAAACCCTTCAGGCCAGGACACACGACTAGCTTCTTGGTGAAACAGCACTCAGCATTCACCAGCAACAGCACCCAAAATGTCACACAGACAGTCCTTGTGAACTCTCTTTGGTTGACACTCCTTGGTTTACTCTCTTTGCAGTAACTCTCCTCATAAGCTTTCCTTGCTGACTCTTCTTCCGTAACTTTCCTCAAGGTGTGTTTCTCTGCAATTGTTGCAGCAGAGGACGATGGTGTGACATTCCAGAAGGGAAAAACAGTGGTAGTGACACAAACCCTTCCATAGCTCTCCTCTACATTGTTTCAGCTACCTCTTCAAACCTTCCACATTTTTTTGCTTCACGGGATTGGTGAAATTCCTCCCTAAACTTAACCAAAACCTAACAAAGTATATGACACAACTGAACACACAATACTTCATCATAGCTAGAGGCACAAGCCAACCAACCCTGTTTAATGACAACTCAAGAATTTGCCTAGATCTCGCCAATAATTTCTAATAGCCATTTCAAAAGCAAGCCAAACATATCAGTGTTCAATAGTTATATCTGAAAGTTGGATTGTTTTCAATTGTTTACCTATCCACCTGAACTATTAGCAAGATTGCATGTTAGGCAATAAATTAGCCACATTTCTAAGCTGCTGATTCATTTGCTCGGGCGAAAGGTGAAGCCTCAATGATTTCCACCACAGTTAACATAAACATTGACCTGATCAACTGCAGTGCTCTCTCTGTGCTATAACATCGTCACATATTTATCATTCCTGCTCCAGCTTTGCTCCAGGTGCCTGATTAAAAAACCCAGATGAATGTTTGCTTTTATCTCCTTGCTTTGATTTTCACTTTGGAGCACTTTACCAGGACTGCACTCCTGCTCACTCCTGCTGCTAACGTGCTACCTGGCATTTATTGTCTGAGTTTTCCTCTCAGTGTGGCAGCAACATCTAACTGCATAATTTGCCTTCTGCATGCAAGGATAATCCACATCTTCATCATCACTCCACTTCACTAGGCATGGTTCGTACACCACTGTAGATATAATGGGAAAGAAAGCAATCATACAGGCCCCTGGGATTTTTATGTTGCCTCCAAAGACTAATAAAATTCACCATATGTTTCTTCTATCTGCTGTGAACCCAGTTTCGCTTCCTAAATTCATGCAAGATGCTGAAGGCTTAGTGTGATGATGTCAGCTAGATGGATAGTTTGCAGGAGTTGTTGCTATTCATCATGGCTTACTTTTGCCTCTTTGCACCCACGTGGGGCCTAATACTAGAATCGCAATGATTCTCTTAAAGGAAAAAGAGAAGAAGAATGGCTCTTCTATAGGCAGAATGTACCCAATTTATAACTCGCGCTAATGGGAGGACATTGTTTATTCCTAAAGAAGAGTGTTTCATGTCTAGCAACAGAGAGTGGAACCACCTATCTTAATCCTTATGATATTCAAAAGCTTGAAAGTACCCAGCATTTACATTTTAATTGTGTGCCCTCAGATTCCTCTAACTTATGGCAAAACCTTTCTGGAGTTTTCCAGACACAGAATATTCAGAAGTGGCTCACCTTTGACTTCTTCCAAGGGCACTCTAGGACAATACAGTTTGCCGAAGGCTATACAGGTTGGCTCTTTTCCCAGGAAACACAATGTGGAATCAAACTTCCAAACTCAAATGCCTAACTCACTGAGCCATCCAGCTTCTTGCTCTTTGAAATGATAAAAATGCAATTACTCAATTTATTAGCATCCAAAGCTATTAAAGGTGCATTCAGGTTTTTGGTTCAGCATTATCTACACATGGAACAGAATAAAATGGCAATGTGAAGGAAGAATCCTGATATTTTAGACTAATGATTGCATGTTGTCAAATTACTTCAGAGGGATGGTAATACTGTAATGGTTTCTAGATATTGGCTACTCAGAAGAGGTTTACCCATCTTTGTTAATATTACTTTGGGACCATGAAACTTGAGCAGGTCTACACAGAGCACTTAATCCTATCAACTATACATGCTCCTGGCTATACATGGCTGACTGCTCTGCTGAGAGGCCCCGTAGGAAGTGGCGGGCAGCAACCAGTTCAGGCTGATTCTACCGTCCCAGCAGTGGAAATCCCGTGGGGTTCTCCAGGGAGTGGGTAGTCACCCTCCCGGGAGACCACCAGGGGTGGTTACTTTTTTTTGAGGTGACCGGTTCAGTTGCCTCCCCGGCTGCCCTTCATTGCAGCCCAAAATAGCTGCTGGCAAGTGTGCATGCGTCAAAATACCAATTGATGCATGCACACCTCCAGTATTCAGTGTGCATGTGTCAATTGGTATTTGAGACATGTACACTTACCAGCACCCATTTAGGGCTGCAGTGAAGGGTGCGGTGGCTGGTTGTTGAGGCCCTCAGTGGCCTCTTTGGAGGTACAGAGGTGGCAGAGGCAGCGGCAGTGGTGGTGGTGGTGGCCTTTGCTCAAGTCACCCCACGCGGTGCCACTCTGCTGTGCCACTGCCCTGCCTTGTCGCTGTCCTGCACCTCCGTGCTGTGCCGCCAGCCCTGTCCCACTGCCACTCACTGCTGCTCATCCATCATCGCCACCGACTGCCACCGACCACTGACACTGCTCCAGGCCAGGTCAACAGCACAACTGACACCACCAGGCCAGGTCGAGCCAGGACACGCCACCGGGCCAGGCTGCGCTAGGCCGTGCCGCACTGCTACGCCACTGCACCGCTGCTCCGCTGCTGTTGCCACCTGCTGCTCCCCGACTCCAGGTTAGTGACTAGGGTTTGTGTTTGGGGTGGGTTGAGGTGGGCGGGTGTTTTATGTAGTGTGCTTTTATGTGTATATAATGTCCATTTTAATTTGTATTTTTATGTTTTTTGTTTCTGTTTAATGTCTTTTTAATTTGTATTTTTATGTGTTTGTTATTTCTATTTAATGTCTATTTAATGTCTATTTAATTTGTGTTTTATGTGTTTTTATGTTTATTTTTATGTGTGCTATTTTTTTATTTTGTTGGAATATTTATTTATTTATTTATTTATTTATTTATTTATTGGAGTGGTCTGAAGAAGTGGACTTGATCCACAAAAGCTAACAATAAAAATATAGCAGTTAGTCTTTAAAGTACTACAGTGCTTTTTATTTTATTTTTTATTTAATTTATTTTATTTTGTTTTCTGATATGCTTTTATTTTATTTGTTTACTTTGGCTCCGCCCATGATGTAGGCTCCTCCCACAGTGTGGTAGTAAAATTTTTGGCTGCCCACCACTGCCCATAGGTATTTGAATGCCATCCCCTGCAACTCTATATAAGGATTATTCAAGCTCATAGTGGAGGCAATCACCTCTTAATATTAACCTAGGAAATGACTCCTACAAGAGCTGGTTGGCTTGGAGGTTTTCTCCTTGGTGTGTTTGAGGTACCATGTTGGCCAGCTGAATGGATAGGAAGTTACAGGAGCACCTTTAGGGGCAACAAGTTCTGGCTTAGAGGGTAGACATGAAGAAGAAGAAAAAGAATGGATAGAATATCTTCATGCTAGGTTTCTCATTAGGATTGTGAGGTCAAGATGATCCCATTCTATGAGATTTCAAGTCACAGGCTTAAGACCTAGGTCTGTGTTGGCGACCCTTGGCACTCCAGATGTTCGTGGACTTCAAATCCCAGAAGCCCAAGCCCCAGTGAATTCACACAAATGGGTTTGCTTTGATTCATCCAGGCCGCGCCGCTCTCGTAGCTCCCAGAAGTGGAAGGGACCTAGGGATTGGCTATTGTGATGTCACAGGGAAAAAACTCTTTAGCAATAACTGAAAAATGGCATGTCTGTACCTGTCTGTCAACAAAGAGACTCCATGATGAATTCAAAGATGTAGATCCCACCAGTATCATAAGCTTCACTGCATGCAAGATTATGAAAAAGTTACTGGTGTTTCAGAGCATGTCCAAATATCATAATTTGCTGCTATGAGAATGACTCCCAAAAATCTATTTTTGACATGTTGGCAGCATGCCAAGACTTGAATTTTATGTCTAAAACCTATGTCCTAGCAATATTGTTTGCCATCTTATATTTTCTTGAGGCCAAAAGGAGGAGATTAAGGCCACATTTTTTATCCTTTCTACATGCACTCATTCAGCATCTTAATGTTCTGGAACCTACCCTTCAGCATGTTTTGTCAGGTTTAAATTTCTTCCTAATTACTGTAAAGGATCCTAAGAAATGTTATTGTATGAACTGGAACAGCAAAGGTACCCATCTGCTTGCCAAATTAAGGCTCAAGGACTTGGCACTTGAAGAGGAAAATCTCATATGATTCTCCTTCTTTTCCCCTCTGTAAAAATAAAGTCATCATAAATAGAATATCTAACACAGGAGTGCCCAAACTTTTTGGGCAGTAGACTGGTCATGTGGTTCAGCAGGCCGATCACATAGTTCAGCAGGCCGGATATGTGGTTCCTCCCACCGGAAGTGGAAGTAAAACGCAGTTTGCAATCTGTTTTGCAACAGAATAAGATTTATTTATTTATTTTATTTACTCAGACTTATATGCCACCCTCCTCAGAGAGACCCAGGGCGGCTAACAAAGCTTCAAAAGAGACATAAAACACAATATAAAATCCTGTCTAAAATTAATATTAAAAGAGATTAAAACTAGGCAAAGTTAAAAGATTAAAAATTCATACATTGAGAGAGGGAGGGGTCAGATGAGCCAACAAGCTGATGCAACTGTCTGACCCAAACCCCATACCTGTCCCACCAGCCAGGTCTTAACCCCCTTCCTAAAGGGCAGCAACTCTGACTGGAGATGTAGCTCAATTGGCAGGAGGTTCCATAGGGCCAGGGCAGACACGGAGAAGACCCTCCTCCTAGTGCTAGAGAGGTGCGCCTCTCTAGCCAATGGTACAACCAGAGAGCCTCTACGGTCTGCTCTGGTGGGACGGACAGATGTTCTTAGGGTGATGTGGTATCCTCTTAGGTATCCTGGCCCACTACCATATAGGGCTTTAAAGGTAATAACCAGCACCTTGAATTGCACCCGGAGACATACTGGCAACCAGTTCAGCTCCCAGAGCAATGGTGAGGCATGAGCATAACGCCCACACCCCATCACAACCCGAGCAGCCGCATTCTGAACCTGTTGCAGCCTCCAAATGGGGCAAGACCGCCCCATCCAGAAGCAAAAATGGTAGCTCCTGAGTTAACGCAGGGCCCCTGACCTAC
Organism: Furcifer pardalis; assembly: GCA_030440675.1. Lineage (NCBI taxonomy): Eukaryota > Metazoa > Chordata > Lepidosauria > Squamata > Chamaeleonidae > Furcifer > Furcifer pardalis. The sequence goes on from CP126896.1 coordinate 63,581,093, forward strand.
AACTACTCAGTCTTGTTAGGATTCAGTTGTAGCCCGTTGTTCCCCATCCAGACCCTAACAGCCTCCAGGTACCCGAAAAGAACTTCCACTGCATTGCTTGGGTCCCCACAGGCCGATATATACAGCTGGGTATCATCAGCATATTGATGATACCTCATCCCGTGGGAATGGATGATCTCACCCAGCGGTTTCATGTAAATGTTAAATAGGAGAGGTGAGAGTACCGAGCCCTGAGGCACCCCATATTGGAGCAGCCTAGGGCTGGATTTCTCACTCTCCAACCACACTGACTGGGTCCAGTCCTTCAGAAATGAGGAAAACCAGGACCACACAGTGCCCTGGATCCCCAATCCTCAAAGCCTTCCCAGAAAGATACCATGGTCGACAGTATCGAAAGCCACTGAGATGTCAAAAAGAGCCAGGACAGATAGAGGTCCACCACCCCACTCTCTCCAGAGATCATCCACAAGTGCGACCAATACAGTTTCCGTACCATATCCGGGCCTGAATCCTGACTGGAAAGGGTCCAGATAATCCACTTCATCCAGGATCTCCTGTAAGTGCCATGCCACTGCCTTCTCCAAAACCTTACTCAGGAATGGAGGGTTGGAGACAGGCTGGTAGTTGGTCATAACCTCAGGGTTGAGGGATGGCTTCTTTAGGAGAGTGCGAGATAGATTTTAAGCTGCCATTTTCTCTGATTAAAACAGATGGTCCCAAACTATGGTTCATGGGGCAGATCCGGCCCTGATGCCAATTCATCTAGCCAATGCCACCCTAGTCACTCCTGGAAGCAGAAGTAAAATGTGCCCATTCGTGTGTGTTTTACTTCCACTTCCAGGAGTGATGAGGGTTGTGTGGGCCAGATGAATTGGCATTGGGGCCAGATCTGGCCCATGGGCCATTGTTTGGGCATTCCTGATCTAACACTTTACTCTCCTTTGGTAGTAGTACACATTGTCAATGATAGAGACAGTTTTTCCTACTTGTACTCAAGCCCTAAAAAAAAATGCATAAATATGCACACACTTCATAGACAAGCAGTTCTCTAGCCTAAAGTGGGGAGAAGCATCAGGTAGTGCTTCTCACAGCATCTGTCCTTAGGTATGGCATCTGGGCAATAATATTTTTCTATATGCAGACAGGATATTGGTTTTTCCTTGTTTTTACATAGGAGTGAATTATATAATATATAATAGATAAATATGTACTGCTTCTGTGGGAAATGTAACAGTTTTGTATGTTTTGGCATCTAGTCATGCCTGCCACATGACCACAACACTGGCTCTTTGGTTGTAAACAGAGCTGAACACCGCCCCCTAGAGTTGGAGATTAATAGCTTTTGAGCAAGGGAGACCTTTATCTTTAATAGTCACCTTCTGTCTGAAGTGTCTTATGGCAGTCTACTCTGGTCCCTCAGGATTCTGCCATCTCATGTTATTTGCATGTGCAGACTGAGTCTCAGAGACTAGTGAATCTTGGCCAAATGCATTATTAGTTCAACTCTAGTAGGTACTCAGTTCTTTCATTTCTCCGTATATCTGGAGTGTGGCCACATGGGCAAATAGATAGCAATTTGGAGTACTTGTTCAGTAGTCCAATGCCATCTCTTTCCCAAAAATCACCCAAAATGTACTGTAGTCCATCTGTGATCAATGCTCAAATTGGACCATCTGAAGGACTTCTACTATTCAAATCTAGGCTGATTGCCTAGTAGATGGGAGGGTTGATTTAAGCAACATCACTCCTGTTAAAGTGATCCTTTCCAATGTGATCACGCATGTACCTTTCTAGTCATCTGTTCAAGCCATCTGCCTAGTGAAACACAGTAAGAGAAAGTGCGCACATGATTTCCTTATGATCTTTTTGAAGTGATCCTCCTCAGAAATGGTGCCAAGTTCAAACTGAAAAGGCAGAGAAAAAACAGCCTTTTGTTTGTCTGCTAGGCTTTGCATAATCTCTATGTGCAAAATAATTGCTTGATAGTTTCAACACTCTACGCAGAGATATAATTTGTCCTCATTTCTCCATGTGTAATATAAAGAAAAGGAAAGATGACAACAAAAGAAACTGTACTTCTAGAGACCAAACAGAAAAAAGAAGATGACATATCAGAGATTGAAGTTCAAAATGCAAACAGAATAGATTGCCCTGGAATACATTTCTATTTAAATAAATCTAGGATAGGGATAAAACATAGTGCATAGCATTATGGATGGATGGCTTAAAGCAGTGGTTCCCAACGTGGGGCACACACACCACAGGGGGACTTCAATTCCCAGAAGTCCAAGTCAGTACATTGGCTGATCAGTGCTTTGGGAAATTGACTTAGGCTTCTGGGAATTGAAGTCCAAAAACCAAAGGTTGGGAAACACTGGTTTGAATGCATATGTTTCATGCAACAGATCTCTTCTATGGAGGAAATCAGACATCTCTTCTGGGACAATCTATGGGCCATATCATCCTACATTCTACTACACAGGGTATTTATGGCATAGCACAATTGTTTTTTCCCCTTTTTATGTCATCTAAATAGATCATAACCAAGTGTATAAGTCCTCAAAATCCCAACCAAATTTAGCTCCACTGTCACCCCTTCCTTAAGTTTCTCACCCCTCTCTCATTCTAGTAATATTCTAAGGACACTTATTCACTAGTAAAGGGCCAAATTTAGGTTATATCATTAGATGCTTTGTTAATCTGGATATCTTTGGCTTAGAGTTGAATTGGATGGAGAAATGATCTATTGCTTATGTTTGGGCATCAGTTATTTTCAGGATTGTGTACAATCTTCTCATGTTTATGTCTCTCAGTATCCTACCAACATTTGCATGTTGTTCTGCCTTTATATCTGGCTGGAAACATATGTGCATGTTGATATGTGTTCACCACCCCGATATGTGCATATTTTTTTAATGTATAAATATATCTAATACATACATTTGACACATATTTTCCCCATTTATTGAGGCATTTTTGTGTGTGCTTTCCAAATCTATACACAATTTTGCATGCTTTTCATCTCCAAATGTGTAGCTTTTCAAGAAAAGATGGATGCAATTCAATTGCAAATCACAAAGGCTGGGGCATGCATGCTTCTATATGGCAATGTCAGCTCAATTCATTTCTTTCCCACCTCTAGTAATGCTATAGGAATACTGAGGACAAATTTCTGCTACTATTAGGAACACAATAACAACCTGAGATATGCAGATGACACTACCCTAATGGCAGAAAGTAAAGAAGATCTAAAGAACCTCTTGTTTAGGTTGAAAGAAGACAGTGTAAAAGCTGGCCTGAAACTCAACATAAAAAACCCCAAGATAATGGCAACCGGCCCTATCACTCCCTGGCAAATAGAAGTGGAAGAAGTGGAAGCAGTGACAGACTTTACATTCTTAGGATCCAAGATCACTGCAAATGGTGACTGCAGCCATGAAAAAAAAAGATGATTAATTCTTGGGAGGCAAGCTATGAGAAACCTAGGGAGCGTAATAAAAAGTAGAGACATCACCCTGCAAACAAAAGTCCGCATTGTCAAAGCAGTGGTATTCCCACTAGTAATGTATGGTTGTGGGAGCTGGACCATAAGGAAAGCTGAGTGCAGAAAAATATACACCTTTGAAATGTGGTGCTGGAGGAGACTTTTGAGAGTACCCTGGACAGCAAAGAGAACAAATAAGTCAATCCAGAAGGAAATCAACCCTGACTGCTCCTTGGAAGGACAAATAGTGAAGATGAAACTAACGTATCTCGGACACCAAATGAGAAGAGAGGACTCACTCAAGAAGGCCTTGATGCTGGGAAAGATAAAAGGCAAAAGGAGAAGGGGGCAGCGGAGGATGAGATAGCTAGATGGCATTGTTGATGCAATGGACATAGAGATGAGTGGGCTGTGGAGGATGGTGGAGGATAGGGGTGCCTGGCATGTGATGGTCCATAGGGTCACAAAGGGTCAGACTGAACTGTGTGACTGAACAATAACAACAACTGCCTTGCATTGTAGCAGAGGAATTTTGTGTACCTACATTCCTGCCAATCTAGCAGTTCAAAAGCAAGAAATTGCAAGTAGATAAATAGGGACCACCTCGGTGGGAAGGTAACAGCATTCCGTACACTCTAGTGTCTAGTCATGCCTGCCACATGATCATGGAAATGTCTGCAGAAGCAGACAGCGCTGGCTCTTTGGCTTTGAAACAGAGATGAGCACTGATCCCTAGAGTTGGATACGGCTGGCTTTTGAGCAAGGGAAACCTTTACCTTTACCTTACACTCCTCTGAGATTAAAAGTTTATGTCCTTCACAATTTATGTACCGTATATACTTGACTATAAGTCATCCCGAATATAAGCCGAGGTACCTAATTTAGACCTTTAAAACTAGGAAGAAAGATTGACCTGAGTATGTCAGGGGTGGAAAATGCAGCAGCTGCTAATGGGTTTCAGTAATTAAAATACAGGAAAATAGGGTAAAAATAATAAATTTAGACATTTGTGTGGTTATTTTTTTTTTTGAATGTTTATGATGACCCGAGTATAAGTTGAGTCCCATTTTTGAACCTCATTTTGGGGGGCTAAAAAACTAGACTTATACTTGAGTATATACAGTACTCATCCTGCAGCAAAAGCACAGACACAGAGCATAAAGAGAGTTACTTTTCCTCTACAAGACTGTGCAGTCTTGTCATAATTAATACAGAACTAAGAAGCTATCACAACACTAGTTCAAGGTGTCACAATAGTTCAGCTAAATGACAAAGCCCTCAATTGCCCACTGAGTTATTATCACACCAAGATAATAAGGGCTGCCTTCTGGAGATGCTTCTTAAGTGGGTGAATGCAGCACTTACAACGAATGCAATGTGTTCTTTAATGCATGGGGATGGGTGAATATTACAGTAGAATTCCATTTCACTTCAGAAAAACAAAGAGAATTACTGTTATGTAATGAATGTCTTCAACACTCATCTAGGAACCATTGTGTTGTCTAATATATTGCCACATTCAGATGTGAACCCTGCTTGGTAAAAACATAGCAGAAAACTAGCTCGATCTGTTTTGGCTTGTAAAGTTTTGTAGAGCTAAATATTATCAATATGAAATGCACAAACACATACACCCGTGTGAAATTAAGATGTGGTGTTCTATGGTCCAAATAAATATTTTTTCTCACTTTTCCTTGGAGTTTATATATCTGATGAGAAGAGAAATGAATAAATGTTTTATTGGCAATTTCTTTTCAAAATGTAGAAAGAAATAGAATCTGATTTTAAAGATCTAAATAAAGTCATGTTGTATGTGAAAATAATAAATATACTGTACATGAAAAAGAAAATAACCCAGCTGTGCCAACTTTTTACACAATCATCTTTAACTCTAATCATTTCTCTCTTTTTTCTCTCTTTCTCAAGTTCGTTATGTGTCAATATTTCCATCACGCAGATCACCTTGTGTATAGAATGCCATTCCATGCTATGCTAGTCATCACATACATGCAAACTCTTCTCTCCAAGAAGAGGAGAAATGTTGCCATAGCCATGATCACAATATCTATGCCAGGTATAAGATTCCAGGAGCTATACTCTCCAAAAGTAATCTCTCTCATAACTCCATGTGGGCTGTTGCTTAACAAATGATATTTCAACTCCTGCAATGTTTGCCGGATAAGTGGTTTTGCTGGAGCTGAACAGTTCTTAATATGCTGCCTGAAGTCCTTGTGCTGCTTTGAACACTCAAAAGCAAAGCATAGTGTGAGATAAATCACCCCTTAATCATAAAAAAGTCCTGTGGAACACAAGTGCACCAAGAAGTTGAGAAGGATGTAAAAGCAAAAATAAAAATAAAAAGATGGGCAATTTAGGTTTCAATCTTTGGATGCTTTATAGACAGAATAGTGCAAATGTAGACTCGGAGGGCATTTGTTTTATTTTGCGTATAGCATTTGTACACATTGAGTCAACATATAACAAGAAAGAAAATATATATAAACTATATAATTAAACATTAATTCATAATAATTTGCGGTTGGGGCGGGATATAAATCAAACATAGAATAGAATAAACAAACATCTAAACAATTTATATATTCGATTGCACCAAGAGTCGTCCTTAAAAAATCTTCTCTATTGCCAACATATGCTCTAAGGCTACATTGTTGTATAACATGCAACATGTATTGTTGTATAACATGCAAAGTGGCCTGGATTGTAGCAGGTCTTTAATTGGATTTGCAAATGTATTTTTCTTTTCTTAAAAGCAAAACCCTGTATGCTTTCTCATCCATAGCTCTGGAGGAGACAGTGTGGATTGAGGAATTAGGATTTCCTCTCTCCCTTGTACAGTGAACTCAATCCACATTTGGCTCCCCTGTGACTGCTCTTAGTAAGAAAATTAGGAGAGGTAAATGCTGTGAGAAATCCAATCATGGAAGCTCTTACACTGTGTGTCTTTTCCCCTTAAACAGCAGTACGTGGCATTGTCTCTTCTAGTGCACCCTGATGCATGCTTGCACAGAAGTAAACCCCATTAAAGTCAATGGAACTTATTCCAAGGAAACTTTATGAGATTGCAGCCTTAGTCCACATAATATCATGTATATAATTAACAGTGGTCCATGGGGTCGCAGAGGGTCGGAATCGACTGTGCGACTGAACAACAAAAAACAAAAATAATTAACTCATTCCTAATAGTCATATTTTCTGAATTCTGTATCCATAAATTGGATTCTTTTTGGGCATAGGTCTTATTTTCCTAGCTTTTTTTACCAGTATGTACACTGGCACACTATTGTGTATTAGTATTATAGTGACAAGTGGTTTACAGTTTGCTCTAATCATAACTAGAAAAAAGAAAATATACCTGGTTAGCTTGTTATGTATCATGAAAAGTTAATACCTAAGGGCAAAATACAATCCGCTTAGCATTACAATGTTACACATTTCTTTCTTTCAGATTGTTAATGAATGGGGTTTTTTGTAATGTAAAAATTATGCCAAATGGAAAAGCATAGCATGTTCCTGTAATTGTTTAATAACTAGACCTATATACTGATTTGATTGAAGTGTTATATTAAATTCTAAGCTAGCAGAAACATGAGTGGTTTCTGTTTCTGATTTCCCATTCCATGTCTAATGTCATGGCAGGAAGGAGTCTCATATATCATATTTCTCTATGGATTTCTTCTTGATCTAAAGAAATGTATTATAGAGTACATCACTAGACATGTCTAGTCAGTTAATTCCCATTGAATTCAGTGAGTTAACTCCTAAGCAGTGATGGGATGTAACAGGTTCTTACCAGTTTGCCAGAACCATTAGTAATTTTTCCCAGTGTCCCGGAGAACCAGTAGCAGCTTTTGGGGGGAACCACCTTCGGGGCTTACCTTTTCACTGGTTCCCCCACTGTGCATGCACCCCAAGCACTTGGTGTTCATGCATGCCTACAGTGCTTGGAGTGTATGCACGGCCTCCTTGCTGTCCTCCCAAGTGGGGAGGAGGAAGAGAAGCTGCTAGCCTCAAGCTCCCTTTAGCCTGCTCTCCAGGGTAAGTGACTCACCTTTGGATGTGGTGTGTATTTAATACTTTTACCTATATTGACGTACTACCACAGTTCCTAAAAAGGCCTGGCATCTGGCAGGCCTAGTGGCCTGGCTTGGGGTTTTTAAGCAAAGTCTTAGAGTTACCTCAATAAGCTACACCTGTGCTGTTCCAATTGCTGTCCAATTGGAGAACCCTTAAGGAGGTACAGCTGTTTTACATTTACATTAAGGCATATTATCCTAGAGAACTGGTTAGGCAAAGACTTAGTACAATAATACCTCTGATAACGTTAACCTCGGATAACGCTAAAATCGCATAACGTTAAGTAATCTGGGGAGGAGAATTGGATCGAATAACGTTAAGGTCCTATGGGATGTATCAGATAACAACCGCTAAAGCCTCTGCGGTTACAATGTATCTCTATGGAGCTTTAACGTTATCCGATACATCCCATAGGATTTTAACATGCATCGGATAACGCTAAAAATCGGATAACACCAAGACTTGTGGAACCAAGTCTTAGCATTATCCAAGGTATTACTGTACCTAACTTCTTTAACTGTTGAAAAGTTGAAAAGTGCCAAAATGAAGCCATCTTGTGGTGAGTTCATTCTGCAGTTCCTTCCATCTGACCTAGTGTGAGAAAGATTACCCAGAATAAGCTTTAAGCTCTGGTTTAAAAGCTCTGGTTGATTTGTGTTTGGGGTGGGTGGGTTTATTTTAATCAATTTTTTATTTTATTAATTAATTAATTAATTAATTTATGGGTTTGTGTTGTGGGTGGGTGGGTGGGTTGAGGTGTGTGTGTTTATTTTTATTTTATTTTATTTTTTCTTTGGCCCCACCCACAATGTCATGACATCATGACATTGGTTCCACCCACTATGTCATGACATCATGAGTTAGCTCTGCCCACACTGTGATGACATCACGGTGGGGTAGTAAAATTTTTGACATCCCACCACTGCTCCTAAGTAAGTCGTATTGGTATTACAATGGAATATTGTGTGTGCTTTCTGTAACATGTCACTGGGTACAGTAGCTTCTATTCACTAGTAAATGTGTTTAGCATTGGTGTCTTATAGTTATGGAAAGAGTAGCTCTGCTTTCTTGTTGCTTGTCTGGTCCACTGTGGGAATGGTGTCTGTTTGCCTCCTCAAACCCACAGGAAGGGAAAGACCAATGACACATTTCCCATGGAAAGGAGGTTTTGTAGCAGCTGGAAGGTAATCATTTGACACAAAATAAATTAATTTTGACTGCACTGAGACATTTGTGTGTGCTTAAAAATTGGTTGCCCAATGTAACAATTGTGTAGATGGCTTTGTTACTCTAGCAAGTTTAAAGTGATAACTATGGCACCCATGGTCTAGACCAGGGGTGGGGAACCTATGGCCTTAAGGCTGCATGTGGCCTTCTAGGTCCTTAAGTGCAGCCGTTTGCCTGAAACAACATAAAAACAAATAAAAAGCAAATCATTTTATTTTTATGAATACATTTTTCTAGTCTTTTATACTTATATTTTATTTTAGTAATTTTAAAATTAAGTTTCTTTGAAATTATTAAGTACATGTGGCCTTCCAACAGGAAAAGTTTCCCCATCCCTTGTCTAGACCATGCTTGAAAGGGTGAACAGTGAGATAAAAAACATCCTTATGAGTGGTTTGGGAGTTTATGCAGCTCATCCAGACATCAGGCTTAACAGACCAAATTTGTAGGGATGGAACGATGACATGTATTTCATAGTCAAGGATTATGACATCTTTTTAGGTGGCCCTTAGCCCATTTTAGATGGCCTGGTTGGGGCAAAAAGCTAAATTTTATGCTAGTTTTTTGCATTGGTGGCTAGTGAAGATGAGTAGGGCCATGTTGGTGAGCTTCTAATAGGTGAGTGGAGAAGTCCCTCAGAGCCCCCAACACTACTCAAACAATGGCACCCCCAACTCAGCCCCAGTAACGGCCTTCAAGAACTCTACAGTTCATGGAGGTGATGCACCAATTATAACAATAGTGGTAATTGTGTGTCATCACATCAGTCCTGACTTATGGTGACCCTTTCTGTGTAGAATATACAGAAGTTGTTTACCATTTCCTTATTTTTGGGGTGCTTTGGGACTGACCAGCTTGTCCATGACTACACAGGCTGGCTCTTCTCTGTGGAGATACAGTGGAGAATTGAGCTTCTAACCTCTGGCTCAGCAGCCAGATACTTAAGTCATTCATTGTTTATTGAAAAATGTGAGTCCTGTTTCATTTCCTATACAGTAAAACCTCAGATAACACTAAAACCTGGTTCCACAAGTCTTGGTGTTATACGATTTTTAGTGTTATCCGATGCATGTTAAAATCCTATGGGATCCATAGAGATACATTGTAACCACACAGGCTTTAGCGGTTGTTATCCGATGCATTCCATAGGATCTTAATGTTATCTGATGCAATTCTTCCCCCCAGATTGCTTAATGTTATGCGATTTTAGTGTTATTCGATACTAATGTTATCTGAGGTATTACTGTACTATACTCCATTTGTTGGGAAGTTCAAAGATAAGGAAATTGTAGTAGCAGCAACAGCAACAGCAGCAGCAGCAGCAGCAGCAGCAGCAGCAGCAGCAGCAGCAGAAGAAGAAGAAGAAGAAGAAGAAGAAGAAGAAGAAGAAGAAGAAGAAGAAGAAGAAGAAGAAGAAGAAGAAGAAGAAGAAGAAGAAGAAGAAGACTATTAGATTAGTAGTATAGTCAGGGGATTTGTACTTGTCCAAAAATGAAGTTTCCCAAGCCATGGGAATGTTGCTCAGAATTTCAATATATAGACAATTAGATCAGAGAAGTCTGAAATGCAGAAAAGACTGATAGCTACAATTATCATATTATCAAAGCCCATTCACAAATCAGTTGTTGATTACACAAATGACCTGATGCTACAGAAGCCAATTAACATACACCATATGCTAGAATTCTACTACCCTGATTCGTAGCTCTCTCATGCTAGATTGGAACCTCTTAACGAATTGTTACTTGTCATTCTTTCATTCTAGCCTCCCTTTGAAGTTTTATTCCTCTTCAATCATGACCTTAAGGTCAATGACAGTATGTTCTGAGATATGAAAGTGCTTTTCTTCTGGTTTCTGAATATTGTAATTCCTGATATTAGATCTGTGTCTCTTTAATGTGTGAGAGAGGTTAGGCTGAGGTTGGCATTTTCCCCTCATGTAAAATCCAAGGAAAATGTTGCTGGCAGAAGATGGCAGATAGAAGATAAGCAAGCAAACATTATTGGTGCAATGTAGGATCCTATACTAGTGTTTTCAAAGTGCAAGTGAAGAAAGAGAACATACCTAAACAACCCTTTGTGATCACAAATTTTGAGGACGTTTTAGGCTGAGGAGGGACTAAATAATGTCTAGTCGAATATCCCTATCCAAACAATGCCAACAATGTTTGTCTATATGGTAAACTGGCTGATGAACCACTTCACCAAATGGGCAAATGAACCATTTCCGCTGCTCTTCTGTTGAAAGGCAAGGAAAGTGTAATTCCATCCCAGCTATGCATAGGCAATTATTTTAATGCTGCATTAGGAGAATAAAATAAAATACTCTCCTTTCCCCCCCTTGTAGCACCAATAGAAACCGCATTTGTAAGCAGTTTCTTGATTGGTGTTACAAGGAAAAATGAACAAAAAAATCCTCACATTTTCCCCCTTTCTAACCAATGCAACTTTATAAATATCAGTTAGGAGCAGGGAAGTGTTTAATTCCAATATATGATATGCTGAAGGGACTTCTTAGCTCATACGTGTCTTCTCAGCCTCCATAGGTGCTGGGAATGGGCTAGAGAGGAGCAGTGCAAACAATAGACACCCATGACAGAAATTCCAAATGAAGCGCTGAAGGAAGGGGTCGGGGAATTCAAGCTTCTGTAACATGTGAATACTGGAGTAAGGAGTGACCCTCGGAGAGCTCCAATGAGTGGGCTGGTTAAGGATGGAAGATTGTAAGCAAAAACCAACTAGTTAACACTTCCAACAATCAACAGTCCTGTTATGAACTTTTGGGGGCCTAAAAGCCTTTCACAATAGCAATAGCAATGGCACTTATATACCGTCCCATAGCACTTAGTGCACTCTCTGGGTGGTTTACAAGCATTTCTCCCCAACATGCTGGGTGCTCATTTTACCGACATTAGAAAGATGGAAGGCTGTGTCAAACTAAATTCCCCATTAGGATTGAACTCACAGTGTTTTGGTTGCAGTACAGCAGTTTAACCACTGTGCCACCAGTGCTCCTGGTGTACACTGTTGCTTATTAAAAGAGAAGCTGGATGTGGGATACTCTATGAGTGCTGTGCAGATTTATAATAATTGGGAGCTAGAGCTAGCACCCTTTTTAATTACAGTATTCTGATTCCTTGAACAACTCCTTCTTTAATTGTATATTTATTTATTTATTTATAGGTTGGCATAAGCCCACCTGGACCAGCTTATTTTCCTTCTCTCGGATCTACCTAGCTTTTACCAGTGACGAGGTCGAGCTTTTCCATCTGTCTTTGTTACATTTGGCAACTCATAGTGACAAAGCATGAGAATGTTGGCTGAAATCCAATCATGCAAAAATAAAGATTCATTCCCTCCTTCCAGAACAAGTTTTTAAGAAGCTATGGGCACAGTAGAACAACCTAATGGCATAAAAAATAAAATGGAACAGAACTATATTACACTTGATCTACAGTGTATTTTTTAGAAACATGAATTGGAAGTTATTATAGCAGTGTGACATTTTCATTATAAACCCCTATTTTCAGTGCTTCATAATTCAGCAAGAGGCTTTTGCTCCAGGGTAAAACAACATAGGAGTTTTCAGGCTGGTAGAAAAGAATGTCTACATATGCATGTTTTTATGTATGAAATATAGACGGAAAGGGAGAAGAAGGAATGTGTGATTTTAGGCCATATTAGATTGATTGTATCCTTGCATGTGTCCCACAATATCAACAAAATATTTTTTAAAGGTAGGAAAATCCCAAAATGGCTTCAAGGCTTATGTGAGAGACACTATTTTTCTTGTTAATCCTAGTTATGCTTCTGGGGTTGGGTCAAGGTTATATCAATTGAAATCAGTGGGGCAATTTGGTAACTAAAATAAGTATGATAAATCAATTGCACTTCAAAATCAGAGAGAGGATTGCTGGCCTTATAATCAAAATCCCTACAGTAAACCAATAACTATAACACCAATACATTGCCTCCACTTTTTGTGCTCAAAGTCCTCCAGTGACTAGTGGTGCAAGATTAGAGATGTATATCTTCACATGTCTGTTTCTCAGGCATGGAAATAATAATCCAGATTTTGTAATTCTTATTTGTGCCAGTCTGGCCTGGTTATCCTGCTATGGTAATCAGAGTAGACCATACTGCCAGCAACTCAATGCTGTGTGTCAGGTGGCAGTTAGCTAACCTGACAACCCTGAGGACCAACAGCCTTGGGTGCTGAAATCCATAGTGAAGGGTGATGGTCCCCAAGTGGATCAAATCCCATTTGAATCCATCTTGATGGAGGGCATCATCATCATCAATATTGGCCAGGGGATGATGGGGACTTTGCATGCCAAAAGGACTCATGACCAGAAAGTGACTTGCAGAACTGGATCAGTGGCCCAGGTGTCATGCTGTGATGCAGAAGGCAGATGAAAGGCCACTGCATTATATTCTCAGAACAATCTTAATGACTGATCACCATGAGGACCAATATTCAGATTCAGAGTCAGATACAGGAGGAGGAGGAGGAGGAGGAGAAAAAAAAGATATTTTATTACCAGCTTTGGTGAAATATCTTTTATTTGTAAAAGTTTTTTTTTAAAATGGAAGGTAGAAAGAAGAAAAGGGGTTGGATAACTAAATAAAAATTGATGAAGTTGAATAACAAAGAATCGAGAAACAAACAATTACAGAGGAAATGAAGTTTTGCACTCTTCAACCCTCCTTGTATGTAGCCAACACTGTATTGTTCCAGAAAGATGGAATGAATTGGGCTAAAGGTCTTTTCAGAGCAGTCTTTCGAATGATGCACTTTCAACTGCTCCCACACTTCTAAAAATAATACATGATCCTTATAACTGAAACTGGATATTTCTTTGCATCTCCAAAACCTGAAAGTTGTAGAAACATCTGCAGTCCATATGGATTAAAGGACCCAAAAGGAAAGGAATACTGAAAGGAAATGTCAGATAGCCTTTTTTCTCTAAATTACAAAAACACAACTATCCAAACATTCCAGTTTCTTGGGAAAAAGCACCAGAAAACAGGAGTAAGTCCTTTATCATAAGGATGAACAGAGACAACTGATTCCATATTCTCTGAAGTGAAAGCTGATGTCACCACATTTCAAGTTACAGCTGTACCTCGCTTAAAGAGCATAATGTGTTCCACAGGATTGCTCTTTAAGCGAGTTTGCTCTTTAAGCGAAACACCATTGTAAATGACTGGTTTTGAGGGGATTGCGAACACCAATTTATTTGTTAAGCGAGTTTTTGGTTGGTTTTATTTGTTAAGCAAAGCGAACATTCAGAGAAATTTCTGCTCTTTAAGCGAGGCGCTCTTTATGCAAGGTTTGACTGTATTTCTTTAATTTCCCAATTGCTATATGAACTTTAGGTTAACTATAGGTCCTACAGTTCAACAACTTGCCAGGATGATTTACATTATTGTATTGTTCTTGTCAATAATTACCCTTTGGCAATCACAGCCCAAGTATTGACAGGCAGGCTGCACATCAGAACAAAGGGGTGGAAAAATCACTATCTTTTTATATTTCCCTTCACAGAAGGTGAAAAATCTGGGGAGAAAAATCTAATTAAAAAAGATGAATAAACCTGGGTAAAACAGATATTTCAATAATTCTTTTTTAGATTATATTTATTGTTGTATTTTAGGTACACAACAAGAGCTCTGCCATTTCTTTCCTCAGAGACAGAGGCAGTTCTGGGCATGTGTTTAATCTCTCCAAGCAATTTGTGCATGTCACAAGGCCTGACAGTGGCTGTTCACTGGGTTGAGCAGAGGGAGTTGAAGTGGTAGCTGTTGATAGTCTTTAGACTACCAAATATACTGGCACGTGCAAAGGACATTGCTCCACACCCCTCCCCTCCCAAGCATTCAACTTTTGGTTGAACCAGAACTACCATTGTACAGAGAGAGGCAGCCACCTCAGGTAGGAATTTTTGAATTGTGTGACCAGGCAGGAAGTCATTAATAATTTAATGGCTTTTTCTCATGCAGCATTTTAAAGTTCTTGGGACACTCTTCAATTATATATGTGTATATTAGTTGATCTCAAGGGATACACAGAAAAAGCCTCCTCAAAGTTTGTGATGTTTTCCAAACACAATTAGGCATACCCCAGGCAACGGCAACCTTGTGCCAGCTAATCTTTCTCACACTAGGTCAGGTGACAGGAACTGCAGAATGAATTTAACAAAAGGAGGGTTTATTTTGGCTGTTTCACACCTGGCCTAGACATAGAAGAAGAAGTTGTTCTGAAGTGGAGGATGCCATCAGAGAACTCTGTTGCACTTTCCAATAGATCTGATGGTTAAGCAGTTGATTGGCAGCCACCTATATTGCCCTCTAGCCTGTCAGAAATTCTTGAAAGATATTTGCAAATTGTTTGCTCAGGCACACCATTCTACAGAAGCACCCCAGTATTTGCCAGCCTAAATGAGCTGATAGCTGGACCTGACAGATCTCTGTGGTCAGTTACCTCAGTGAACACAGCTTATAGTGGAATTGGATGTTTAGTGTCACAGTCAGTGAAACTTTTCTTCGGAATGACCAAAGAATCATGTAGGCAACAACATTCAGTTCTTATTTTATGTGATGCACCTCCATAAAGAGAGATTGTGCAGAGTCTTGTTGGCACAGACCTTATAGGAAGACATGAAATGTAAAGGACAAAAAAAATACATTGAAAGTTCTCTTTCATTGAAACACAGGAACCTACTGAGTCAAACCTTTGGTCTCACTAGCTTTGTTAACTCTAACTGGCAGTGACACTCCATGATTTCAGGCAAACTTCTTTCCTTGCCCTATGTCAGTAATGGGTAACCTTGACACTCCAGGTGTTCTGGAATGTCAATTCCTCGAGGCCCTGGTCATCAGGAGTGCTGACTTGGGATTCTGGTAATTGAAGTCCAAGAACACTTGGAGTGCCAAGATTAGCCATCACTGCCCTATCTCAATGTCTTTGGTATTACCTGGAGATCTTCCATCCAAACACTAACTCTGCTTAGATGCTCAAACTCAACTAGATCAGACTTCAAAGTGGTTAAGCAGATTCCTTGAACCACAATCAGGCATACCCTGGTAACAGCAACATTGTGTTACTGGGTGATCTTTCTCACATTAAGTTGGGTGAAAGTAACTGCAGAAAGTAACTGAACTAGGTGGCTTCATTTTGGCAGCTTCATATCTGGCCTAGAGATGGGAGGAGGAGGAGGGAGGGAGGAAGAAGAAGAAGTTGTTTCCTTTCTATATTGGATTTATTGAATATTGACTCTATTCTGCCTTGCTTGTTAAGGCATTAATTACTAAGATACATTTTTTTGGCTGCTCTTCTTACCTAGCTCTTTTTAAACCCCTTTGTCTTTTAGCTGACATCTCTAGGCTGCTTTGGAGATCCTATAATTTATTTCATTTCTGATGTTACTTGTGTATAAATTATTTTTATGTGACTTCTCTGTCAAGAAAATACAAATAAAACTATCTGCCA
Source organism: Furcifer pardalis (assembly GCA_030440675.1). Classification (NCBI taxonomy): domain Eukaryota; kingdom Metazoa; phylum Chordata; class Lepidosauria; order Squamata; family Chamaeleonidae; genus Furcifer; species Furcifer pardalis. The sequence continues at coordinate 63,597,391 of CP126896.1, forward strand.
ATCAGACTGTGTTTCATTTTAACATTCTGCTTCCAAGCTATCCCTTCTGCTATAGGCATGTAGCACGGAATTTTATTACCTGGAAAGGCAGTAGCACTGAAATAGTAATAGTGAATTAAAAAACATGTTTTGGTTTCAAGCACATTATTGTTGATTTATTGCTCAGCTTCCACAGAGATTCACAAGCCAATGGAGAGAAACAACACAGAGAAAGACCTGTGATTAGATACTTGCCTAATTACTAACTGGGGCTGATTAGGGATGTTCAGTAAGGCTTCCATGCAGTGGTTTTATTCCTATAGCAATGCCTTAGAGTCCTAAAAGCAGCTTCAGATGAGGTAAGACAGGTAGCCTTTGGGAAAGCATCAGAATATAAAATGATCAAGCAAATGCCTTCTGAATAGTTGCTACAAGCAATTCTAAATCACACAATAGTGACACATAACAACTTTGAAAACCACATTGATTTCAGGATTCTCCTGCTGAAGGAAATAAAAACCAGCACCATTCTATCTGTTTGTTTATGCTGAAAACTTCCTTATTAATGTTAGATATTGTAAAGCAACAGCTGGATATTACATTGGATTAAACTTTTCTGAATGTCCACCTTTTCTCACATGTTGTCTACACACAGTCCATGTACAAAGGGATATATGGATGTGAAGGAGGAACCCTGATACTGCAAACATCTCTTTCCTAACAAGTTTCCATTGCTAAACATTCCCTAGAACCTTGATGGCGAACCCTGGCACTCCAGATGTTCTTGGACTTCAATTCCCAGAAGCCCAAACACCCTATGAATCCACACGAATGGGTTTACTGTGATTCATCCGGCCTGCACTGCCCTTGCCACTTCCAGGAGCGGAAGTAAAATGCACCCATATGGAGACATTTTACTTCCACTTCCGGAAGTGATGAGGACAGCATAGGCCAGATGAATTGCAGTAAACCCATTCGTGTGGATTCACAGGGTGTTTGAGCTTCTGGGAATTGAAGTCCAAGAACATCTGGAGTGCCAGGGTTCGCCATCATGGCCCTAGAACATGCTTAGAGTGGTAGTTCAGGTGGGAAAAGCTGGCTGTGCTCTAATCCTAACTAAAATATAGTAGCAGCAATGAGTTCTTCATAATAACAATGATGGAGCTATCTGCAGTTGGGTTAAGCTAACACTATAGATGCTAATTAGAAGAAAGGCTCTTCTTTTGTGATTCAGGATTTGTGAGTTCATGGACAACAAGTACATTTAGGAAACAAAAATTGAAAACTCTGAAAGAAAGAGATTAAAGCAGGGAACAGCAGGGAGAAAACCTTGTGGGGAGGGGTGACCCTGAGGATATCAGCAGCAAAGAGCTCACCTATTTCTTGCTTTCAGGTTTCTCAGAAGATTAAAAGAAAACCATGCTCTAATACAGGAGTGCCCAAACTTTTTGGACCATAAGTCGGTCATATGGTAGAGCGGGCCAGTTTCTCCCTCTGGAAGTAAAATGCGCCCACACATGCACAAAATGCTGCTGTTGTAAATGCACCCATGGCTGTCATAAATGCATTTATGACAGCCAATGTTGCTTAACAGCAGCATTTTGCTCATATGGAGGCATGTTTGGCTTCATTTTCTGGGATCAGCAAGGGCAACGCAGGCTAGATTATTAGGTGGTGTGGCCCAGATTTGATCTGCGGGCTGTAGTTTGGGTACCTCTGCTCTAATAAGTCAAATAAACAAAAGATTATAAAGGGAGAGTGACCCAAAATGGGCTATTTATGCTGTTTCTGGTTACTGAAGACCCAGGGCAGAACCATGTATACCTTTTGGATTAATAGTTTTGTGTGATTTATGGCAGCTTTCAGAGCCTAGAATAGTCATTTCTGGACTATAGACATTTCTGGGAATGCCTCAGTCAGAAGGATTTTGACCCTATTGACCCTATTGTCACTTTATGCAAAGTAAGAAGAGGGTCATGGCTCAGTCATGGAGATGTGGATACTACAGCATCAAGAAAGATGCTCAGTGTCATCAGGACATTGGTGGTGGGGGTGGGGGTGGGGGTACACAGAAAGAGCCTCAATGAAGATTTTGGTATTTTTGGACCACAATTGAGCATATCCCGGGCAACGGCAACCTCCTTGTGCTGGCTGATTTTTCTAACACTAAGTCAGGTGAAAGGAAATATGGAATGAATTCACCAAAAGGTGGATTCCTTTTGGTAGTTTAATGACTGACCTAGACATGGAAGGAAGAAGAAGAAGAAGAAGAAGAAGAAGAAGAAGAAGAAGAAGAAGAAGAAGAAGAAGAAGAAGAAGAACAGTACTCTTTAACTTATATACAAGACCACTGCCTGAATTCATCTATTTTTGAGGGATATGAGTAACATTAAATATACTGGTTAGCCATTAACCAAGCAACAAGAAGCAGCTACAGCAGTTAATGTCTGGCGGCTGTGGTCAAATGCCAGAGGATCCAAAACCTAAAGCAGAATCCAGGAAAGACCCATTGCTGGAGGAAAGGCAGCATAAGAAGGTAAAACCTTTCCTTGCTCAAAAGCCAGTTGTATCCAACTCTAGGGTTCAGTGCTCATAGATGTGCAGTAAATATAATAAATAAAATGAAAATGCTGCTGACCCATTAACAACTAAAAAGTGAAACTTTCAACTCTCCAAATGCTGAAAGAGAGAAAAAAACCCTCATGAATTAGTACTTTATTAGACCCAATGTTCATTGAGAAGAAACAGATGGGTACCATTGACGTCAGCTTTTTACTGTGTCTCTCACTCAGAATCAAATAATAATTGAGTTGGAAAGAGCATTCTGTTGTTGTTCAGTCGTACAGTCAATTCCAACCCTTTGCAACCCCATGGATCATTGCACGTCAGGCACCTCTGTCCTCCACCATCCTCATCAACCCGCCCAGGTCTGTGCCCATTGTGTCTACAATACCATCTAGCCAGCTCATCTTTTGCTGCCCCTTCTTCTTTTGCCCTCCACCTTTCCCAGTATCAAGGCTTTCTCAAGTGAATCCTCTCTTCTCATTTGATGTCCAAAGTGCTTCAGTTTCAGCTTTACTATTTGACCTTCTATGGAGCAGTCAGGGTTGACTTCTTCTAAGATCAATCTATTTGTTCTCCTTGCTGTCCAGAGTATTCTCAAAACCCTCCTCCAACACCACATTTCAAAGGCATCTATCCTTCTGCGCTCAGCTTTCCTTACAGTCCAGCTCTCACAACCATACATTACCACCGAGAACACCATTGCCTTGACTATGCAAATTTTTGTTTGCAAGGTGACATCTCTACTTTTAACTATGTTCCCCAGGTTTCTTATCGCTTGTCTCCCAAGAATCAGTCACCTTTTTATTTCATGGCTGAAATCACCATCTGCAGTGATCTATAGACCCTAAAAAAGTAGTCTGTCACTGCTTCTACTTCTTCTCCATCTATTTTCCAGGGACTGATAGGGCCTGTTGTCATTATCTTGGTTTTCTTGATATTAAGTCTCAAGTCAGCTTTGCACTTTCATCTTTCAACCTAATCAGGAGCTTCTTTAAGTCCTCTTCACTTTCTGCCATTAGGGTGGTATCATCTGCATATCTCAAGTTGTTGATGTTTCTCCCAGCAAATTGTGATTCCTCCATCCCTGCATTATGTGCTCTGTCTATAAGTTGAATAAGCAGGGTGACAAAATGCAGCCTTGTCTTACTCCTTTTCCTATTCCAAACCACTCTGTCATTTCGTATTCTGTCCTAACTGTTGCTTCTTGACTCATGTACAGATTTCTTATGAGGCATATAAAGTGTTCTGGTATTCTCATCTCTTTAATTACTTGCCACATTTTGTTGTGGTCCACACAGTCAAAGGCCTTGGTGTAGTCAATGAAACAGAAGTAGACTTGTTTCTGATATTCCTTTGTTTTCTCCATGATCCAACGTATGTTGGCAATGTGGTCTCTAGTCCCCATGCCTCTTCTGAAACCAGCCTGCACTTCTGGTTGTTATATCTCCAAGTGCTGCTGCAGTCTATCCTGTATTATCCTGTATTATCTTGAACATTACCTTGCTAGTGTGTGGGATGAGTGCAATTGTTTAAAAATTTGAACTGATCTTTTCCAATCCTGTGGCCATAATTGTTTTTTCCAAATCTACTGGGCCTATAGGGCTATAAAATTCAACCGCCCTGTCCAATGCAGGGAACTTTCTTCTTACTTGAAGAAGGTAGATGTGCCCATGCTGATCTATGCAATTTTAAACACAAAATTAGACTACTGTGCTATATTTTGTGTTGGTTACTCTTGAAGACAATTTGGAAGCGGCAACTTATACTCCATTCCATGACTACATTGATCTCACCACAACCATGACTCAGCAATTACATTAACTGTCAATGGCTGTCTAGATTCTATTCAAGATGGTAACTGGTTTTCCACTCAAGAGACAAAGTGAGGATAGTACATTGCATTGTAATTTGGTGTGACCTTGCCATTTTAGAGATGAGTTTGGGCTGTGAACTTGATGGATCATATTCATACTTGAAATGTGTCTATGATGTTGGAAACAACGTTAAGTACTGTGCTGAACAACTGAAAGAAAGGAACTGAAGTTAAACAAATAAGAAAGTAAGGAAAGAGTATCAAAACTCTTTTTTGAAAGTTGTGTAACTGAATTGTATTTCAAACAGAGATGAGTAAGGTGCCAAAAAGGGCAACCAAAATGATAGGATACTTTTGTGGGGATATTTTTGAAAAGGCACATGACAAGACATCTATGCAATTGTGCAGCAACTGTGACATGAAAATAGAGGGGTTTCTTCATATTTCCTAATACTAGAAGTTAGAGTCACATACTCAAACAGATATAAATACCTCTTTGCAGAACATATAATCACCATCAGAGGACATGGTAATGATCTTGAAGTGCTGGTTTGTGAAATTAATGAGGGATTTATCTGAGTTCAGAAGTGACAGAAGTATTACAGCAGGGCCCCTTCTGGAACCCACATTAATTCGCTTGTTTTCTTGAATTTTATATTTCCCAAATGCTAAGAATTTGTAGGGCATGCAGCTGAGAGGCAGAACATACCAAGTAACAGGTAGAAAGTGACGAGAAACTAAAATTTTCCAAAACATGGGACAGGAGACTGCATTGATTTCCATCTCCAGTAAATGGTTGCCTGCAATTTCAAGAACAAAACTATCACTTCAAAGATAGCAGTCTGTCTTCCACCTTGTCTCCATTGCATTTTGGACAGTACTGGAGTTTATTAATTAACTTGATAGCATCTAATTATTGAAACAATAATTGACACATTGAAGGCAGCACGAAAAGAGGAATGACAAATGTGAGGTGCCTGATTTCATAAAGGACAATCTTGCATTTATAAGACCTGAGCAAGGCTGTTGGGTGCAAGACATTTTAGAGATCACTCATTTATGTTGTTGTTCAGTCACACAGTCGATTCTGACCCTTTGCGACCCCATAGACCACTGTCTGCTAGGCACTTCTGTCATCCGCCATTCTCCTCAACTTGCTCTATTCTGTGCCCATTGTCTCTACAATACCATCTAGCCATCTCATTTTTGGCCCATTTATAGCATCACTATAAGTTGGAAGCAACTTGTTAGCATGAAACAATGCAATCACAACAATTACTGGAAATGAAGCCAGCTAGCCCATATATAATGTAATAATATGGGCTGTACCATCAGGCCAGGAACGGGAAACTTCTGTATTATTGAATCTGTCATGCTAAACTGTCAAGTTAACCAAAGATTTCCCATTCCCTCACTATACAGTATGATAGTATCTCTTAAATCCTAGTCCAACACTCTAACCACTATACCACAACATCTTTCACTAGCCAGGATTTGGGGAAATTTCTTTCTTGATCCATGGAAATTCATAGCCTTTGTTACTTCATTTAGCGTCTATTTAAATACAGTAGGATCCTGTATCCATAGATTCGGTAGCCACAGTTTCAGTTATCTGAAATATTCATTGAAAAATCCCAGAAATAGGTAATGTTTTATATTTTCAAGACTCATTAACAGAACCTGGAGACAAGAGGCCACTTTAGAAATTGCTATTGTCTATAGTTTCAGGCAACCACAGTAAATTTTGGAACCTATTCCGAACAGGTAAGGAGGATTTACTATATTTCTAAACAATGCAAATATTATGCCAATACATTATAGTAGCCCCAGATTTCTATTATCCAAAGAAAATTAAATACAGGAACACTATCCCTCACAGTAGGAAGATGAGAACATGGAAGAATACAATTATTACTTACCTGCAAATAATTTGATTTGACGCCTGCTATAGCATTAGAAGATTATGCACAATCACCAACTTCAATCAAAAAATTTATGGCCTTCCTATTTTTTTATCTACCCATCATTAATAGCCAAGCTTACCTTTCAGTGTTATGACTTGTGCTACAATTATTTGTTCAGTACATCATACCAATGAATTATGATTTTATCAGTTGATTTGTTGGCTCAGCCATTGCACTTGATCACTAGAGATTTATACAAACAGGCATAGTTGTATTCTATTTGTTGTAGCTCAAATGTCATTCTTCTTTGATAGCTGATGGTGTTAAGTGGTAGCTCATTCTACATAAAAATATATTCTTGGGTGGGTCTAGATTTTCCATTGTTTCACTTTGCTTGCATCAGTTTCAAGCTAGTTGTAATGGCAATTTGATGCTTGAGGCTTTAAAAATACATCTATGTTTAATAGCTACATTATGCAGATATTTTCACATATGGGAAAAAGCTTTACAACTCATTTGCGTGGATATGGTGCATTAGAAACTTAACCTCCTCAGAATGTGAGTTAGAACATGAATTCTTTATACAAAATCTCCATCATACGCAGTAACAAAGTAATCCATAAAACACCACGGAACTATGTAAGATAATGAAATAACTATTCTGTGTAGTACTGTTACTAATAGAGTGCTGTGTCTTTACAGTGGTTCCTTTCTATAGAGGCATAGTGTCTGTAAATGTATATTAAAATTAAATTGGCAAGGAGCGAAGCACTTGTATGGCAGGGAAGAACAAGACTCTCAAAACATGTTGGCCATCCGACATTTCTATCCTTTCCTCACTAGATTTCACCATCTTATTGTCTCATGGCCTTTCTGTATTGCTCATCCTGTATAGCAATGCTGTTTTGTGAGGGAAAAATTGGATTTTTTTACTTTGCTTTTGTTAGATATGGCAGCTATGGAAAGGAAATACAATTAGAAGGTTACAATAAACACACACTAAAAGAACTTACCTCAAATAACTGGGATAGGGAAATGGACTACCAAAATTCTGCATGATGTACTCATACAACCATCACAAACAGAGATTAAAACAAGGACCTGATCATGGGCAAAAGAAAAACTGGTCATTACAGGACAAAGTCTACAAATGATACAAAAGATCTGAAGAAGAAAAACCACTAACGGACAAAGGAAAAGAGTTTTGAACCAGCACAATCTTCTAAAGCCAAAAGCAATGACTCAGCACTGCAAGTCTAAGATATTTCTTGTTTGGTGGAACAGCTTGCCAACTGAAAAGAAGGTTCACCTGTTTATTTCTGCTACAATCCTTTCCCTAAAACACAGTGATTGGAAACCATACCATAGGATTAACAAGTCAACCAGGGTACACAGAAAAAGCCTCCTCGAAGAGTGTGGGTGTACTCTGTAACAGCAACCTTGTGTTGCTGGCTAACCTTTCTCACACTAGGTCAGACAAACAGAACTGCAGAATGAACTCACCAAATGGTGCCTTCATTTTGGCAGTTTCACGTCTGGCCTAGACATGAAAGAAGCAGCAGCAAATCAACCTATCAAATGATTTGGCCCTATTCCTCTGACCTCCTCCCTTGTCCTGTTGTTTCAAGGTGTTTTGTCTTTCCAAATCCTGTGTCTCATAGGATCCTTCATCTGGGAGTAGCTTCAGTTCTGGTAGCTTTGGGGATAATATAAGAACTAGAACAAAAGTACCACATTCAGTATCATTCAAATCTGATAATCTTACTTACTCTATAAACATTCAGGGAAAAGGCTGTTAAGGGGAACCAGTGAGTTTTGGCTTCCTCTAGAATTGTGGATGATATGGCATTCAACACAAAGATGTAGGTCTTTTGAAGCTACTTAATATAAAACAGCAACAAGAGCTGGACAGGGAGAAGCATTTTTACACAGTAAGGGATGAACTCCTTCTGGTAAGAATTCATTCTTAAAGAATTTTAGATGAATTTTTTCTTATTACTTTTAGAGAAGACTAAAGGACATTTATGACAATGATGGTTTATTTTCCTAGCATGGGTGTTGTATGCAAGACAGAACATGGGTATCTTTTAGATCAAGGGTGCCCAAATTATGGCCTGGGGTCAGATCCAGCTCCTGATGCCAATTCATCTGCCCCACAAAGCCCTCATCACTCCTGGAAGTGGAAGTAATGCGCCAGATCCAGCACCCCGGGCCCTAGTGACTGGCTCCCTGAACCACGTGACCGGCCCCCAGCCTGAAAAGTTTGGGCACCCCTGCTTTAGATACATGGTATGGGTTAAAGGCACAAAAAATATACAATGACGGCTACTGGATGACATCCAACTTTACAATGTCTGCTCAAACAATGGAACTTCTATTTCTCCCCCCACCTCATGGCTTATTTCCCAAATTTTCTCCAGAAGGGGAATCTTTTCCATCAACTGTGTCAGTTCTACAGGCCAGCAGACACAGTTGGATACAACATATTGTATTAATCTTCAGAGAAGTGTACAAAAAATAAATTCTCTGTGCATACTACAGTGCAGCTGATATTGATTTGAAATCTCCCTGCTGATCATTAGCATCCAACATCTCTAGGCTTGGTTACAAATGAACTGTGCAGGTTAAAGCAAAAGGAAAAAAAATGTGGATTTGTTGAATTGTTGGCCTAACAGTATATACTACAATGATGCCTAGATAAATATATACAATTTATTTACCTTGAAACTTTGCTTCTTCATCTGTTTGGGAGGGGGGGGAGATGCTGATATCAAAATGAAAGACTTTTAGTACTGCATTTGTGGCAATACACATCTTTACGGCGCCAATAATGCTGAGCTATGATAAAGCCACACAACACATAATGAATACAAATGAAAGGTAATAGTTAGCTAAATAATTTGTGTTCTGTAGATGTATAAAACCCTAATTTAAAAATGCAATAGAACCAAAGGAGATATCAGTGTGAAATAACCTAGAGCAAGAAAGAAACAGTTTGATGAATTGGGCTATATTAAAGAGGTTTCACTGCTTTTCACCCCTCAGCAACAGAAAAGATAGAACTTTCATGTTAAGAGAGTAATATTTTTATCCACAGAAAAATGAAAAATTAGAGCCTGTTCCTCGAGGGGAAAACTTTACATTAAAAACTGTTGGCTCCTTTAGAAACAATTTCAACATAAAGGCTTTCAAGCTAAGCTAAGGAAAAAGAATCCACAAGTTCATTTTGCTTGGCACTCAAGGGAGGAAAGTAAAGATGAATCAGTTATGGCCCTTTTTGTATTTCTGTCACTTTTTGTTTGGTGACATAAGAGCTTGATTGGACTTGCCTATTTGTCTAAAGTGACAAGTCGGGTAATTAAAAATATTGCATGCCATTTTCATAATTGACCCATTTGCATCTTTAAATTTTATCCAGAAAGCATTTCTGTTCTGTATTCCCAACCACTCCTCAGTATTGACATGAAGTGCATATATATATTGAAAGGATCAGAGCTATTAAAGGCTTTCTGTGGTAGCAGGTAGATCTTTTCATAGATGGGAATTCCACTTTCTCTCCCACCGCAATCAATAGCTGTTCTGCCACTTTTTAAATGGGAGTATACCCGCATTTTCAGTAAATGATTAATGAGTCCAGCACCTAAGATGCACATGCTTAGCCTCTTTTGCCCTCCTTGATTGTCACTTTTGAAATTTTATAGTTTGAAGAGGAGAGAAACAGCATGTTGAAGTTGTCAATGATCAAAATAACTATTTTAGGCACACCTCCACGTCGGCCTTCTTTACCAGGATTTCTGATTATTTTTTCCCCTTCCCTGAATGCAAACCCCAATGGCAAATCAAGAACTGCCGTCATTTTTGAACATTATCTTTGATTTCAAAGGATCTTTGTTACATGAGATGGATAGGTCTATTATTTCATTTCATTTCATTTCATTTATTTATTTATTTATTTATTTATTGCCACCCATCTAATGTGTAACCACTGCTTTGGGCAGCATACAAATAACATTACAGTGAGCAAACTAAACCTATCCCACCAGTAAAACCATCAGAAAGACAAATGTCTAAGATTCCCTTGATCTCATTTGTAGGATGGCTGGTTCCAAAAAGGAACAGAATCCCAACACTTTAACTGCTGAACAGAAGAAGGAATGTTATCAACTGTTGATTTTCACACAAGCTATCCCTACTAAAAATGACTCTCTTAACTATAAAGCACATGAGCTCTATTTGTGTTATGCAGTCCTACCCAGGAGATCAAGGGACAGTAAAATACCACAAAATGCCACAACATGTTTACCTAAAAATAAATAAATAAAGAGTAAAGACCAAACCAGAAAATCATTCTGCAAAATGAACACTGTTAACTATTATTACCCCATTTCCTTCCAAAATAACAAAAAACAGGTTACACTGTCTCTTCCAACTTGTGAAATCCCTGGCCCATCCCTGCTTTTAGTGGCAGGCTGCTCCTCCTCCTCCTCCTCCTCCTCTTCTTCTTCTTCTGTTTGTATATAAAATATTTCACTTTTTTAGCCTTTCTTTCACCCTTTGTATGTAAAATGACCTGTTTTTTTTTTTTCATCCAGTAATGCAGTGTTTCCCAAACTTTAGTTTTTGGACTTCAATTCCCAGAAGTCTAAGTCAATTCCCCAAAGCACTGATCAGCCAATGTACTGGCTTAAGCTTCTGGGAATTGATGTCCACCAGTGTTCCATGGAATATAGTTTGGGAAGCACTGCAATAATGTAAGGGCTCTTGCAAAACGTGGAGGTGTGACTGAGTTCTGCCAAAAAGGTAGAGGGGAGTAGGCATTTACACTCTGTAGAAATGTCTGGCACCCACTGAATAATGTTCTTACTGCTGCATTCTTCTGCTTTGTGGGTAACCTTACTGTGTGCTGATCTGCTGCTATCCACCATCATGGATGCCTCTTGGTTCCTTTCCGGGTCTACCTTTTTAATTTTTATTTTCAGAGTTTTCTTTTCATTTTTTTTTCCTAGAAAGGGATTATTTTTCCTGCAGCCAAGCAGCCTGATTGTGTCAGCATGCCTCTTTAACATTATATTTAGATCATCACTAATCTTTTGGGGGATTCCGCCGCACCTACCATTAGGCCTTGCCTGCCTTCCTGGCCCACCTGCTGCACTCACATAAAAGAAACAGGAAAATGCATCAAGTGTCAGGGAGGAGAGAAATCTTTACAGTCTTGTAGTTTTGGTTTCAATGGTTGTTAATTTCGATGCATTTTTAATTTTGTTTTTCTTGGGGCAGGGGGATTGAGAGAGAGTAACTGCACTTACACCCAATGGGGTAAAAAAGGAAGTAAAGAGGAAGAAGTTGCAGTTTTTATTTTGATATTTTTCTACCTTTTGTGTTTGGGTGAAGTAAATGTACATTCCGGGAGGGGGGGGGGAGATAAAATTGTTATTTACTTAGTTTACTTGTATTTATTCAAATAAAGGTGTATCAATTGATAAGGGTTTCAATTATTTTTCTTTCCCATGCTATGTTGCCTGCTTTTGAAGGTGATTGATTCTCAGTTGACTTGACTCTGCTTTTTTGAAGTAGTATGAAGGCTACTTTAAGACTGCCATAAAACACAACTGAGAAACCAAAAAGGGAAGAGCTCAAAAGAAGATTTCCCTGTTGCATAAAACAAACAGACCAGGGCATGAAAAGCCACAAAGATGAAAAAGCATCCTCTGAAGAAAAAAAAACCCAAAAATAAATAAATAAATAAATAATCTCCATTAATGTATTTTCCTCCAAACTACTCAGGGTAGCAAGATGTGCTCTCAGTTCAACACTTCTCACATGGTTATAATTTTGTAAGAGAAACTCTGTTTGCAGACCTGTGAGGAAGTCATTTATCTTTTATCATTTTAAGACTTGAGTAATCCTATCTAGAAAGGGATCAATGCAGACAGCATACATACTTCTCCACATACTGTTCAGGAAAGATTCACTAAGTTTGCTATTGTAGGGCTATAATTTATTTCCTCTGATGCCCTGTATCCTACTGCTAATTTTTTGTGGGGACAACCTTATAAGAGATATTCATGTGGGATAGATATTTATGGCCGAGTATAAAATGGGTTGATTTTTAAGGCTTATCTATAGTAAATTGACCTGCTGTGTTTTAATTGAAGTTTCTGTAACTCCAACCCACAAGCTTTCACAATTGCATGTGTTAACATTTTAGAGAATAGATAATGTCAATTAGTAATGCAGGAGGCTTTTACGGTCCTTTTAGGCCTTATCTGTCTACCTGATTTACTTCATGTCTAACTTACAGGTTTCCGTATTCAACCAATCTTCCTCATTTCATTGGTTTTTCTGTAGACCACAATAAAGTTTAAATTCTGTATCTCATCAATAATAGAGCCCAAGGAAATATGTACAAAAATCTATTATTAAAAAAAACAGTTTCATGTTAGACTTCCTAACAGCAAGCTATGTGTCTTCTATATGCAGTCTGACTGGACACGAATTTTTCCGGCTATGTAGATTGGTAGACTCAAAGTTCTCACTTCCCATAGGGAAAACTCAGGGGAGGGATCTCAATTTTTCTGAATCAGAGAGTTAAAGACACCAAACTATGTTGTTTGGGGAGGGTGGGATGGAGGCTATAGTCGGACCCCTGAAGGGCCAAATTAATTCGTAAAGGCCTGAGGCTTCCTACCCACCACAGCTGTGCTATTCATACAATGAACTAACCCAATGTTATTTATTTTGATTAGCAGCTATTGGTTTCACAGCTGACATTCTCAGACATTGCTTTAACAATGATGGAGATTGAATGTGGGCTCAACTGTAAGCAAAATGTATATCATACTACCAAGTCATTCTCCCCCCAACCCCAACACAGCTCTCACAAGCCCTATGGAGGCATTACAGCTGATTGTTAGTAGGACTATGTGGATGGTGGCAATGCGGGGACACATGACACTTCTTCCTTCTGAAAGTTTCTCAGACCTTTGCATTAATCATGAAGCCAGAATTCGTGATCACATAAGTGCTGTAAACATGTTGAGTTGAGTGTACCTACAAACATTAGTGTTAAAACACACAAATGTTTAAGAGATTCTTGTATGGAATGAGCAATATATATATGCCCTACTACTCATTATTCTCCTGCCAACCTAGCAGTTCAAAAGCAAGAAATTGCAAGTAGATAAATAGGGACCACTTCAGTGGGAAGGTAACAGCGTTCCATGCACTCAGGTGTCTAGTCATGCCTGCCACAAGGCCATGGAAACGTCTGCAGAAGCAAACAGCGCTGGCTCTTCGGCTTAGAAACAGAGATGAGCACTGAACCCTAGAGTCAGATATGACTGGCTTTCGAGCAAGGGAAACCATTACCTACTCATTATTAATTATAGCTCTCCCTGGATTCAGGGCTAATGCCTGAATAGGGCTGTTATGTGCATGGATGTTTCCAGTCAGTCATTTCTACTAAGATCAAAAACATATTTGCCATAAGCCTATAATTTCAAGACAAACTTAATGTTTATTTTTCTCTGATTTGCTTTATTTGTATATGCCTCACATAGAAAAGCTAATTCAGATACAGTGCAAAGATTCATACATAAAGAGGGTAATTAAATAACTTTCTCACTTCCTTGACTTCTCAATATCAGTTTCGTGTTATTTTTGGGATGTTGTCCTTTCTAATAACCTTTCTCTGCTCCTTTGTCTCCTTTACATTCATATGATGTTTCCATTCTAACAAACTTCTGCCATTCTCATTACTGGCTACTGAAGTGATTCTTCAGCCTTCATGATAAGGAAGAGATCATCAGCATACCATAGGTTACAGCATCTGCTTCTCTTAGTTTAAATTCCATCATTGTAACCACCGAGAGCAACATGCCTGACCATTCTGGTACAAATTCCTAGCAGATGCAAGGCTACTAACCCACTGTATCTAACACCTTTCAAAAGGCTAGATCACTCACCCCTTTCTCCATCCCTTTTTTGTTGTTAGTGGTAATTGTCGTCGTTGACTGCAACTTGTATCCAAGAATGCATTTTTTCCTGAAGCAGGAAAAATGTCACTGGCGTGAATTTATTTAACGTGGATCCCAGCTTGCGAAGAAGTGACCCACACACTATGATCTCGGACCCATTTCCTGTGGCACACATGAAATGCAACATGCAAGATTCAACATAAACTGCAATGAAGTGCCGCAGCCATGAGGATATGGACAAGGTACACCTTCACAGCCAGTCCATCTGGCATAGCCTCTTCTGCCTCCATGACCATTGGGAATCATATAATGTTACAAGCAAAGCAGCAGGTGACCGTTTTTAATAAAATAATAAACTGTAGAATGTTTTAGGGTTTTTGTGCATCTCTCTAATGTTTAAAAACAGGTGGTGATTTATATTTTCTTCCTCTTTCCTTAATGGATATTGATGTATATAATACTCCCAACACATTAATTAAACAGACAAGACAAGTGACTTTTGAGTTAAACTTGGACCACATTTATAGACATTTGAAACCTCTGACCTGAGAAGGGGTCAGGTAGTGCAATTCCTGGTACCAGAATGGAAGACATCTTGTCACCTTCTCCACCCCAGGTGGGCAAATCCCATGCCCTTGTGAACTTTTACAGCTACTACCCAGGCCAATTAATTTGGGGAGGCATCTCTGTGGGCATTTCCAATTCTATTCACAAGAACGGATGTTGGATGTGCTGCAAAGATGGCTCATGGTTTCCCCTATGTGCCCAGCTGATTGGACTGAATCATGTCAGGCACCAAGCTTTCAACTTGCCCAATTACACCATGAGAGATTTACCATTACCACCATTCTCCTCCTCCTTCCATACCTAGGCCAGATATGAAACTGCCAAAATGAAGGCACCTTCTTGTGATTTAATTCTGCAATTCCTTTTGCCTAACCTAGTCTGAGAAAGATTAGCCAGCAACACTAGAGAGGATCAGCTCTTACTTGGCTTCTCTCTCTCAAACAGCCTTCAAGGAGAGTTGTTATGACTCTCCACAGGTCTGACAAAAAGATGCCAGCCCCTACATCTGAAAAATGAACCCTCTCCTCAGAGAAGAAATCTGAGCAGCCAAATTGTATCAAGATATAATCCCCCCTTTTGACAAGTTTCAGTGGACATCCAGATTCATTCTGTTGCTTCTTTTAAACAATGATTCTACTGACATTATGGATAGAGTGGCTGCTTTTTTAATGTGTGCTATTAGACTCCACCCTAGAGATAGGAGTAGTTGATTCCAGGTTCCCCATAATTTTCTTTGTGCCACACCTTGTTGTATCAACTGCCTGTGATGCTTTTGACACTATAGTGTTGGTTGTAATGCCAATAAATATTTTTGAATTCGATATAATCCATCATTTTTGTTGTCCCACACCTTGAATTCCCAATCAAATCCTTGGCAAGCCTGATTCATAAATCAAATCTAGCCACAGTGTTTTCAGTTCTGCAAGGTCTTGAATCACTCTTACCACTATGGCATTTTCCTTTAAAAGGCCAATATAATTTCCCTCTAAATGAACTAATAAAATGTCAGGAGGAAACAAACGAGTGTTGCCTGGAAGAGTAAGAAGTATACTGGTCCACCTCATCACTCTTCTGGCCTTCAACTCCAAAATGGCTTGCCTACCCAAGCCAAGTTGACTACCCATCTCAGACTTCCTTGCTCTTCTATTCAACCAGAACAAGGCACTGACACCACAGAAGAGGATGTGCTCCCTTCCACTAGACCAGGGTTTCCCAACCTTGGGCCTCCAGATGTTCTTGGATTTCAATTCCCAGTAGCTCTGATCAGAAGGTCTTCTGACTTGGGTTTCTGGTAATTAAAGTCCAAGAACACCTGGGGGCCCAAGGTTGAGAAAACCTGCACTAGTTGGTACCCTATAAGATAAAAATAAGCAATGTTAATTAATGATTTCTTTACAGGTTGCTTATTGCCACATCTGCCAGAGCTATTCTTTGGCCCCATAATGATGTTTCTACCATATTAAATATCTTGATGTAATACCCTGCCAAATTACTAAACACACTGTTTATCCTACTAAAAAAATGTTAAAGCTATCTACACTACACTATTGAAACTTGCTGAAAATGAATTCTATAGCTGGCCTTTATTAGCACTAATAAATGAAGGAATAAACTGCCCAGTAGCTAAGATGTTTCTTTTATAAAATCAAAAACTATTTTTAACCTAACAACTAATCCTGTCTCCTTATTAATAATATATCACAAATTGCAATATTAACTAATCAAATGACTAATCATTATATAAAATGCCCACACAATTAACTGCAGCAATAAACTAAAATATTTAATCAAGCACTTTAGCTAGTTAAACTGAAACTGCAAACAGTCCCCAAAATGGTCATCATGATGTTGGCCTCGCCAAAAGGGCAGCTGCTATTGTGGCACCCAAAATGGCTGCTGCATGAGAAAATGAAAGATTTTAGATCACACTGAGTGAACTAGAGCTATCAATAAATAAATAGTTAAGCCACAGTACTCAGCTGTCGCTTTGCAAAACAGCTGAAAAGAAGCAACACTAGGCCAGAATTCCCACCAGCATTGGCTGGATCTGCAGAGAGGCCATTATATTTTGAAAGCTTCAAGCATTTTTCTCAAGCGAGATCTGTTGCCAAAAATGTTTTGTTTTTGAGATGACTATGTAATTTCAGATTTCATGCTTATTGTTCAAGATTTTATTTATAATAACGTTTTAATGTCTTTTTTCTTAGAAGATTAACTAAGAATAGTTGGCAGTGTAATTAAAATGCATATCAAAAAGAGACAATTATATTACCAATAAACTAAATAGCAATGCACTGAGCATTAAATTGTAAACACAGCTACCATAATGAAAACACAAGGGGAAAATGTGGAAAACTTAAGGAAGTCACACTCAAGCAAGGTTTCCTAAGAGAGAGGGGACTTTTCAGTGTAAAATGTTTCAAGAAGGAACATTTTGATAAAGCTGGAATATATAATAGGTATTTTCTGTAGAACTCACTGTGCTTATTGTATCTTATACATAAAGAATCTGTGCCATGTCATTTCAGAAAAATGATGTTCCCCACAATCTTAGTAGAAAATGGAAGTTTCATCTTGGCTAGTCCATGCCCCTGGTCAGTTGAGCGGGCTGGACCACGCCTCCCCAAAAGTAGAAGGGGACACATTTACGGCTGTCATAAATACACCCACTTTTATATTTACAACAGCTGCAGGGACATTTACGCACATGTGGGAGCATTTTATAGGTGATGACAGGTTGAATGGAATGTTGCTGCAGGCTGGGTCCTGCCCACAGGCCATAGGTTGGGAATCCCTGCTTTAGAGCCAAATGTTTACCGATGCCTTGTTTTTGATAAATTGTCTGCTTTGAGAATTGTATTGTTTTCACCTTCATTCTGGTTCCTTTACAATCATTAACAATAATGTTGTGCACAGTGATGTGAAGAATTAAATTATAAAAGTCTCAAAAAAATGACCAGTTTCTGTCCTAAGCTGCTTAGACTGTTAGTTTCACATTGGGGTAAACAACAAAATAGAACATAAGGAAGGCTAAGAAACAATGAATATGTATTGCAAATGCAGGTGCCAGGACTTAGGCATTATTTCAGATTTGATAAAGAATGATATTCATATGGAACAAGAGAGGCTTGACTGACAATTTAAGGAAACAGGAAAAATGCAGTATACATTCCAAACCATGCGAAAGTAGAGGGAGGAAGCTGCAAACATTTAAAAGGAAGGGGGGAAATCAGGGAGGAAAAGTAAAGTCATGTAAGAAAACAAAACCAAGAAAGAGCCGTGTGGTATTTAAAAGACTAAAACATTAATTGTCTTGCAAAAAATGAGTGTTAAGAGTGACTTCTCTGGAAATTTAACAAAAGCTGGAGGTTGAATAATGAGAAAGGCTATAATGACTTTCAGTCAAACCCAAGTCTGAATGCCAATGACTACTAGATCATTTCTGTCATCCATGTTCAATCACCTCTAGGCCAGGTAACAACCACCTCACCCCATCCACACCATTGCCATTTTCTTGCCTGGAATATTCAGATTAAGATAAACCTTTATAAGAAAGCAAAGATAGAGATATAGGTAGAGTTTAGCTAGATATAATTTTATACCCATTGTAGTACTTTTTAAATACTATCTTCCCTCTAGTCTTGAATAAATATTGTTCTTTGATTCAGGATCAGGGTGCTAACTTTAACTGACAAAACCCTAAATGATTTGGGACTTTGGAATCTTGTAGATTGTCTCTCCCAAAGATTCACTGCCCATATCACCTCTTACTTCCAAAGTCTGCATCTCCAGGCACCAACACTGAGCATAGATGGTTGAAACTTGGTGCAGAACCTACTTGGTGGTGGTATCTATGCTATGGAACAGTCTATCTCTAGTGCTGTGTGATGCCCCATCTTGAACAACCTTAGAAAACAACTAAAGAATATATTGTATAGAAAGGTATTCAAAGACCTTCTTTGACCTATGGCCATTTAAGTCTTATTATTCGTTTTTGTGCTCTGTTTCCTCTTGAAGACTTTTTAAAGTTATTGTTATTTTTTCTTGTAGTCACCATCATGAAGGATTACATTGTATATGGTATATATTTTAATGGTTGTGTTTCTTTTATGTTGTAAACCACCCAGAGTGGGGATTTCCTGCCAGAAGAGCAGTATAAAATGTAACAAATAAATGAATAAAAAAATTTAATGAGTGATCTTGCACATTTCTAGGGAAAAGGTAAAGGTCACTCTTCCTCGAAAGCCAGTAGTATCTGACTCTCGGATATGGTGCTTATCTCTGTTTGCAGTCAAAGAGCCAGTGCTGTCTGTTTCTACAGACATTTCTGTGGTCATGTGGCAGGCATGACTAGATGCCAGAGCACACAGAATGCTATTACCCTCCCAACAAAGCAGTATCTATTTATCTACCTGTAATTTCTTGCTTTTGAACTGCTAGGTTGGCAGGAGTTGGGACAGAAACAGGAGCTCACTCCATCAAGCAGCACTCAGGTCTTGAATTGATGATCTGCTGACCTCCCAGTCATCAAGTCCAGCATTGTAGCCACTGAGCCACTGAGGAAAGCATGGATATTTTGTGATAATGTGTACAAATAATAACGAGTTAACTTTTTAAAGTCATGCAGATTTTCACTTGTTATGGATACATTACTGTGCTGGACAATGGCTAGATGTCATTTGCTTGCAAAATATTTAAGTGTTATCAAACCTAGATAACTCATCTGTTAAATACCCTTAAACTAAATGCAGCCTTAGAAACATTTCATATGAATTATTTGTAGATTAGAGTCAGTAATGAGATTTTATCCCCCTTTAATGAAAAGAAAATGTCAAAGAGATTTTTTGGAATATGTTTTTTAAGCTAGGCATTAGCAATGTTATCATAGGAGTGACAAGATCATGTGTTTTCTCCTGCTCTTATGCAGCACATTATCTTCTTCACTGGAAAGCAAAATAGTTGAAAGTAAACAGGATCTAAAGCACTTTGGGAGCAATATGATGCTATAATTCTTACATAGTGAAGTTCACTGGGTTGCTGGTAGATAAGAAATAGTGGCCATTATTCTATTCACTATTTAGGCTAGTGTAATTATATGAAGGGTTCCCAGTATCAGCAATGGGCTAGGTCTCAGGAGATCTGGGACCAAATCTCTATTTGGCCATGGAAACTGTTGAAACCACTCCTTAAGTTCCTCACATATATTGAAAACTCTACAAAGTTTCTGATTTGACAGCATATAATACTTACAAAAAAACACCTCAGCATATAACACCTCAGATATGCAGATGATACTACCCTAACAGCAGAGGTTAAGAAGATATAAGTTGTAAAAAAAAAAAAAAAGGATAACACAAAAGTAGGCCTGAAACTCACTATCAAAAAACAAACAAACCCAAGATCATGGCATCTAAACCCATTACTCCCTAGCCCAGGAGTTCTCAACATTTTAAAGCCAGGGGTGGGGCCACACTCCCTCAGAAAGCTTCAGGGGGAGATGGCCATTCCCCCCTTCCTCCACCACATGGCACTTCCTGGTGTGGTGGAGTCAGTGAGAGCCACATGAAATGGCACTGTGGGCTACATCTGGCCCACAGGCTGCAGGTTGAGAATCCCTGCCCTAGCCAACAGAAGGAGAAGAAATGGAAGCAATAACAGAGGTAACTTTCTTAGAATCCAAGAACACTGCAGACGGTGGCTGCAGCCATGAAATAAAAAGACACTTACTCCTTGGGAGGCAAGCTACAGTAAACCTGGGCAGCATTAAAAAAAAGTATTGATATCACCCTGATTATATTTATTTATTTTATTACATTTGTACCCCGTCCTCATCTGAGGATTTAGAGCAGCTTACAATTTAAAACAGTTAAAACACATTACTTACAACAAAAATTTAAAAATTAAAAGTTAAAAGATTTAAATTTTTTAAAAAAAAACAGGGAGAGAGGTGGGGTTATTTAAAGGAGACAGGCCGATCGAGCTGACCATTTGGCCCACACCCCACACATGCCCCGCCAGCCAGGTCTTCACTCCTTTTGTGAAGGGCAGCAGCTCTGTCTGGAGATGCACCTCACATGACAAGAGGTTCCATAGGGCCAGAGCAGAGAAGGCCCTCCTTCTCATGCGAGAGAGATGAACCTCTCTAGCTGGTGGTATGACCAGAGAGCCTCTCTAGTCTTCTCTGGTGGGATGGACAGATATTATTGGGGTGATGCGGTCTCTTAAGTATCCTGGCCCACTACCATGTAGGGCTTTAAAGGTGATAACCAGCACCTTGAATTGCACCCAGAGGCACACCAGAAGCCAGTGCAGCTCTCAGAGAAGTGGTGAGGCATGAGCATAACGCCTGCATCCCATCACAACCCAAGCAGCCGTATTCTAGACCAGTTGAAGCCTCCGAAAGGTCACCAAGGGCAGCCCCATGTAAAGCGCATTACAGTAATCAAGTCTGGAGGTGACCATGAGCAAGGACTCCCGATCTAGGAGCAGGCATACTGGCACACAACAAAGAGTTGTGCAAAAGTTGTGCATATATGAGTAGTAAGTGCCTTAGGTTAGACAAGCTTAGCACACTTATAGAAGAGGTGTTCCTTCAAGTGGTGAAAACATGTTTCTCATGGCATAAGAATTTATTTACCCATGTACCTTTTAGCTTTCTTTGTTTTCTGACTGATCAGTGGAAGATGAACATGTACTTAATTTACGTCTGAATGCTTAGGTACATGTTTCTGAGAAAATGTCATTGCGAAAGGCAAATACAGATTAGTCAAGAAAAAACCTCTTCTCTTTCCCTTTAATATCTAGCTACTTTTCAGTAGGCTAGATACACCTCATACTCCATATATATCTCCACAACAGCTAGGTTGGAATGTATGAAGAACTGACCTATAGCCAGACTGCTGAATTATACAGTTCTGTGCTGTGCCAATGGAACTATGGTAAGTTGTAGTTGATACTATTTCCATCCACCTTTCACCCCAAAGTTTGGAACTTCTGCTATCCCCCTTTCCTGAGTCAGGTAGGGCTAGGTGCAAAATAACACTCAATGGTTTAAAAAACGTACTGGAGCACTTGAAGAATTAGGACAGTATTACACCATCAACCACTTGAAGCCTAATCCTAGCAAAACTCAAGTCTGTGCTTTAACCTCAAAACTGAAAGGCTGGGGTGCAGCTGGATATTATGTGGCAAGGGAATCAATAACAGGATTGTTCAGCACAAAAATACCTCCGTGAGACACTTTTAAGCAGCACTTTTAAGCAGCACTATACCAAGACCACAGGTTCTCAATCTACTGCCTGGTTGATTTGGTGTGGTGCCAAATCATCTGGCCCATGCCACTGCCACTGTCAGTTGTGTGCCTGCAGATATCATAAACACACTTATGACAGCCATAAATGCAACCATGGCTGTTGTAAATGCATTTATGACAGCTGCAGACACATTTTATGGCAGCGTTTATGGCAGGGGAAACCACCAGTCTGCCCACTCAAGTGTTTGAGGGAGGGTAACCAGGCCCACAGCTTTAAAAGGTTGAGAACCCCTGGCCAAGACTAAAGTTAGTTCAAAGAACAATGTCATCAGGAAACTATACATGGGGAGGTCAACCATCCACACTGCATACACCAGCTTTGTCTCTGAGCATCTCTGCAGCAGACTATGCTGCTTGAGTATGGAGCTGTTAATGAGACAATGAATATAGTGAGAAGATGCCTCAAATCTACACCAGCTGAGAAAATATATCCTCTTGTTGATATTGATCGATCTAATATAAGGAGTTGGGCCAGGGATTCAAGTCAGCTGCGAAGACTGGCCACAGCTATTTCATCTTTACCGTGGCTCTGCACCTGTCAAAGGACTTCCCTCCCAATGCAGCTGCTCCAGGACCAGCCCTTCCCAGTTTGCAAGGGAATAAACTGTACTGTTTTGTCGCTGCCGCACAGCGCGCACCTCCGGCCAGACCAATTGAGGACGACATTGAGCCCTGGGCTACACCGAAGATGTTGAGCCAGGGCTTCATCACAGACATCGAGCCCCAGGCTCCATCAGAGACATGGTGGGTTTGTTTGCTTTGGGGGTCTTGTTGCTGAGTTTTTTGTATTGTATTTCCATTTCTATTTTGTATTTATATTTATATTGAGCTGTATTTATATTCGACTTTGTAGCACAGCTGTAACATTGTTAGCCGCTCTGAGTTGCTTCGGCAAGGAGAGCGGCATACAAATCTAACAAATAAAAAAATTAGCATCAAAAGCCTGAGAGAACTAAACAAGAGAATGAACCTCAATGTCCACTACATGGATATATGCTGACTCAGATCCTGGAAGAGCTTTATGTCCAGAACAAACATTCTTGAGGTTATGCAAGAGCAGAATCAAATTAGAAGCTGGAGAATGGAGCTCACTGAATAAGGAACAACATTAAAGAAGGATATGGCTGAGGAACTCAACTTCTTCAATGTCATTTGGAGAACCTTGAATAGGCTGTGGGTTGGAGTGCCTAAATGTAAGACCAACATGCTTAAGTGGGGGCTGCTGATGGACAACAACATGTGGTGTGAATGTGGGGAGATACAGAATCTGGCTCATTTTCTGGTCTGCTGATTATTACTGGAAATATGGACCAATGGGGATTTAATTTTGACCAACAACAAAGCCAAGAAGATGGGTTCATTTTGATGGTTTAAATTTTGATCTGGACACAAAAGGAAAATAATAACAAGAAGGTTTTGAAAACCCTGTCAATGCAATCTGACAAATAAATTTACTGACAAATATTTCATATCTGAAGTGCAGTGTCTTTCGTGTTTTTGGATGTCTTGGGAAAGAGGGAAAAACTCTAAACACTAAATATGTAACCATTGTGTTCCATTGCAAGAGAATTATAATTCACAACATGCTATGATTTAGAATATGTTTATTCAACATGGCTCAAATTTTGTGTGGGCTGACTGGTTTCCTTTGCATTTTACACTGTAGGGGAGGAAATCTGAATGCACAAAGAAATCCAAAGCAAAACACCACTGTGCTTGGAAAATTCCACAATTCTTGATTCTGAGTGGCTACACTTCTATATTGGTTCCAGATAAAAATTCCATTCTATAACAAAAAATCCTTTAAGCATTACACACTGACACATATTTCATATTATATAAGAAAGTCCTAAATTACATTAGCAGCTTTGTTATGGGTTCAGTGACTCTGCTGTCCTCTGTTAAGTTATAAGACCACAAGAAGGGTACTAATGTGATGAAAACCCTGCAGTATTATCCACTTTCTGTCATTTCATTGAAGGGAATTTTTATTGAATCGGGGCAAACACAACTCCAGAACTGAGGAATACTGATTGATGTTCCTTTTTTCTTCTTTCTTTTAAAAAGAATCTTCATAAAACAAGTTCTGAATGAGGAAAAGCCTCTTCAAGGTCCTTTGATAGTTTCCATTTCCTCCCTCTAGTTTGTTCTTCATACCATTGTATACATTCATAATGCCTATTTCTGCAAGCTGTGGAGAAACAAATGTTAGTTACCTAGTCTTTATATGCTCAAACAACAAATAACACAGGTCTGGCCTGGGGGGGGGGGGAGGTCAGCTGAATAGGATATTTTTGGTAAATTTTATATTTTCTAGTGTGCTGAATCAAAAAATGACCTTGATTTCCCCCATCACGTACAGGGGTTTGTTTGTTTTTTCAAAATATGAGGGTTTTGCATTAAAAAACATAAGAGTGATGAGAAAACCATTATTTTATTACAATGAACTAAACATATTATTTATTATACAAAATTAAACAAACAATTTCTTCATAATATATACTTAACATTCCATGTTCACTCTTTTTGTCGGTGAAACTTTTTCTTCTTCTCTTTTATGCTTCTTTGAACACGCTTTCGCTTTCCATTTTCTGTTTCCTATTTGAGCATCCAACACTAGTCAGCTAGCATATTGATGTTCCATTTTCCTTGGTAGCGACTCTTGATATGACAGACATCCTGGTGAAATCTTTCACCCTGCTGTTCACTGTAGGCTCCCAAGTTTTCAGGAAAATAGTCGACATGGGAGTATAAGAAATGAAATTTTAAGTTCATCTTGCATCCTTGAGCTTTATACACATTCAACATAAGTTGTACAATGGTTTTGTAGTGAGGGTCTTTAGTATTCCCTAAAAACTTGTGAACTATGTCTTTGAAAGAGTCCCAGGCTTCCTTTTCTTTTTCTCCCATTGTTTCTAAAAAGAGGGGATTGGATAACAGTATTTGTATGTCAGGGCCAGTAAAAACTATGTCTTTCAACTTGGCTTCAGACAGTTTTGGGAACTTGGAACACAGATATCTGAAACATTCCCCATCTTTTGACAGTGATTTTAAAAACTGCTTCATAAACCTTAGTTTATTATGAAGAGATGGCAATGAAACTTTCTCTGTTGGAACCAAGGTCATATTAATGACATTTTTTTTCACCAGGGATTAAGGCATCTCTAAGTGGCCAGTCAGTTTTTGTCCAATGGAGGTCTCTGGCTCAACTATCCCACAAACATAGGAAGCAGGGATATTTTGTATAATCTGCCTGCTGGCCTAACAACATGGTTAGTATTTTAAAGTCTCCACAAACCATCCAGCGATGTTCTTGATATTTGATTTTGTCAAGAATCACAGTTAAATCATTATCATCTAAATGCACCAACTGTCCTATAGGAGGTGATGCAAATGTATTTCCGTTATGTAGCAAGACTGCTTTGAGGCTTGTTTTAGGTGAATCAATGAATAAGTGCCACTCAGATGAATCATATTCTATTTTAAAGCACTTCAATTGCCCTTGAACATCACTACAATAAATGATATTTCCATCTTTGCAGAAAAACTGAGTGAATTCTTTCTTTCAGTGCCTGTACCACCCAAATGATATTCTAGGTGACAGCAGGTTTTTATTGTTAGTCTTGACCCCAGCAATTTGGCTGAATCTTTGAAAAGGCTTAGATCTCTTACTAGGTCATTGAGCTCACTCTGAAAAAAAGTTGAGGTATCTCATCAACAGAAATATCTGAACTAGGTTCATCCTGGGAAGGCAATGTGTCTCTGTCCTCCGAATCACTCAGGATATTATCCAAACTGGAAGGTTGATGTGGAACTGGTATTTCAGAGCTCTGAACCACTGGACGAATAGCTGAATTAAGGTTTGGGTAAGATATCTTCTTTTTATTTTTTGTATTAAAGCCTTTCACATCTACCGAACAGAAATAGCAGTTGGTAGTGTGATTTTGCTGTTCATGCCACATTATAGGAATGCCAAAATGGAATGAAGTTTTCTTACCTTTAAACCACAAACAAAGATCTTCTTCACACCTTCTGTACACCTTATGTCTTGATCCCCAAGTTTCAACTTGAAGTAAGGAAAATACACTTTCTTCACAAAATCACTTATGTTCCTTTGTTGACTTTTAGTAGTCTATTCACTACAAATAAAACAAAAGTTGCCTGGAGAAATAACACAACCCACTGGAGCCATAATACAGAACTAAAAATGAGCAAGTTACATTTGAATGCAGAATGTAAACTTAGTGTGGCTCGTACAACAACCAAGATCCTGAACTTGTTTAGCACATTGGAACATGATCAAATCTGACAGTAGGCATGTTTATACTCATTTATAATCCCCCAGAGAACATGTTGAAACATGCTCAACCCAGCCAGTAAGATTCCTGTATATGTTCACCTTTCGCTACAAACAAAATAAACATGTTGGGGCATGACCATCTGAGCTTCCTCACACCAATAAACTTACACTACGTGCCCCCCCCCCATTCCTCTTATTTTCTCTTTGCATTATTCTTGATTCTAGCTCTAATAAATATTAAATGAAAGTAAGAAATATTTTTGGATAGGGTTTTTAGAATCAAGAATAGGATATCAGATTTTGGATTAAAGATGAACTTCACATTAAATTAAACTAAAAACATGAGTTTTGCAAGAAAACTTGATGAGATGGAATTGTTTTTGGTATTTTTCTCAGTTTCACTAAGTAAAAATCTATTAGGATCAGTAAAAAAATCCTATGCAGTCTTTTGGTTGCAGGCCTGTGTAATATTTAAAGAACTATCTCTCTTCACCATCATGTCATTCTTATTTGTACACCATAAAG
The DNA here is from genome assembly GCA_030440675.1 of Furcifer pardalis. NCBI lineage: Eukaryota > Metazoa > Chordata > Lepidosauria > Squamata > Chamaeleonidae > Furcifer > Furcifer pardalis. The sequence continues at coordinate 63,624,332 of CP126896.1, forward strand.
CCAACAACGCCTCCACCTTTTATAGAGACTGTTGCCAGTTTGATAATTCTAGTAAAAAAATTTTTTAAAATAACTACAGTGAATGAATAAGCCATTAAATATTATCAGCTGCTGTTTTAAATATTTGTCTCTGTTTTAGGTTTTGCATAGATGGAAAATTTTCATATGTGGCAGCTATATTGTCAGACATTGCAGAAGCTTTTGTTTATTTTTTAAACAACTTATTACATACTTCTGTTTTTCTAAAAAAGGCAAAATGTATTCAGTACCTTTGCTGAAGACAAAAGTATCCCAAATAAAGTATTACCGTATTTGCTGGTATGTAAGACCCACTTTTCCCCTCTTAAAATACACTGGGAAAATGGAATGCCTCTTATTTGCTGGCAAATGTAGTAGTCACTGCATGTAGTGGCCTCTAGTGGGCTATTTTGGTAATAACGTGGTGCATCTTATACTCCAATGTGTATATGCCAGCAAATATGGTGACTTCTTTTCCCTTCAGTATTCTAATTAATCAAGGTAGCTTTTTTTATTTAGCTTTTTTTCTCTTCTCTTCTTTTTAAAATGTCTTTTAATGCCACATTATCAGATTTGAGAAATAAGAAGGAGTTTTTTCCTTTTTGTTTTTTGAAGTAGTCCAAATTTGGCCAGAATTAAAAGTGATCTTAAGGAGAGGTGTTTGTCATTTCAGAAGTTCTCTCTCTTGAAAAGATCCTCAAGGTCATCTATATAAATATGGGCCTTCACTCTTTCTTGGTTTAATTTTTGCTGCTTTGATAATATAAAAGTTACTTCAAAGATGCATTTTATTAAATTATGAATTTCTAAAGCCCATATTGTATTAGTTATAGATAGACAGATTTATGCATGCATAAATTCCAGGTAAGTCCCATTGAGTTGAATGAGATTTACTCTGGCAGAGCGCAAGGTTTCCCTAAAATGCTTGTTAAATATGTTTGATGTAAAATTATTTTAGCCCCCTTCTATGGTACCTACGAGTCCTACAGTGGCTTAGTGGTTGAGATACTGAACTTGATGACTAGTAGGTTGGCAGGTCAGCAGTTGAAGACCCGAGTGCTGCATGACAGAGTGAGCTTCCATCTATGTCCCAGCTCCTGCCAAACGAACAGTCTGAAAGCAAGAAATTTCAAGTACATAAATAGATGAGAAAGTAAGGGCAATCCATACACTCCGGTGTCTAGTCATGCCTGCCACATGACCATGGGAGTATCTGCAGACACAGACAGCGCTAGATTCGGATATGACTGACTTTTGAGCAACAGTGACCTTTACCTTTAAAGGAGGAGCAAATATTTTGGACACCCATTGTCGGCTGCAATTTGTATCCGAGAATACATTTTTTTTCCCCTGAAGCAGGAAAAATGCCATCGGTTTGAATTTGTTTAAGGTGGATCCCAGATTGCCATGAAGTGACTCACACACTGTGATCACGGAGCCATCTCCTGTGGTACATATGAAGCGTGACATGCAGGATTAGCATATGTTAATGAGTTTAACCTCTTACTGTGTGAGCACATCCTGTTGTGCTCAGTTGTAAAAGAGAATATTGCAGGAAAGTTAGTGACGGTGGTAACTAACCTTCACTAACTTTAACTTTCTTACAATATTATCTTTTACAACATGAGCACAAGATGATCTGCTCACACACTAAGAGGTTAAACTCATTAGCATATGCTCTGATTGGCAACTTCACACTTTTAAGATTGAAATGGGCACATTTAAAACTAATCTGAACAACAAACCATAGATCATTTGTTACTGCTAGTTGTAGGAAGGTGAATTGATATGCATGCTTATCTGTGATTCTGCCTAATTACTCTTTACCTTTTTACCTCTTAATCTCTTTACCTTGTAACCTCCTTACCTCTGTATCTGGTGTATATAAACAATCCCCTGAAATTTCACTCCTTTGTCTGAAGAAGTTGACTTGATCCACAAAAGCTCACAGTAAATATATAGCAGTTAACCTTTAAAGTGCTGCAGTGCTTTTATTTATTTTACTTTTTTGTGTGTGTTCTGATATGCCTGAACCACAGACTAGTTTACACATACGGCTGATAGATGAAAATGTACTGTAAATGGTAAAATAGCAAAGTAGAGAGGTTAAAAGGACTGGAAACTCAAATGAGTAAGAAAATGAGGAAGTGAGGAGGAAAAGAAAAAAGAAAGAGGGAGGAGTGAGAACAAATGAAGAGGTTTTTGCAGCAGCTGAATAAAAAGTTAAACAAATGGGATTACAAAGATTAAATAATAGAAGGAAAGATAAATAGATTTAAACCAAGTAATAGAGTTCATGTGGGAAATTAGTAACTGGTAACCCATCCACCATAGAGGGTTCTCCAGCCTTCCAAAAATTGGCCTTGAGCCACCAAGGAGGTGACATCATACACTCACTTATAGGTGGTTGACAATATTCAGGGAGATTTCATCCTGCCAGGGCTATTTGAACCCTCTTTTCTACCATTCAGTGTACAACATTGCATCCTGCTCTGTATTTCCAGTCCATGTGTGTGAGAGGAGGCATTGTGAGTAGGTATTTTTAAGTATACAATCAAAATCTCCAGTGTAAATATAAGAGAATTAAGAGGAAAAATAAAAGCACAGAGCTCTATTTAAAAAATACCTTGCCATTCAGCCATGAAAATGCCATGTGTTCATAACCAACTAAGTGAGTGGATGAGATGACCTCCTTGATGGCTCAATTAAGAGATAATGAAGTTGCAGTAATTTGTCATTGTATCAGTGACAACGGCTTCTGCTTTAAATTGAAATGGGGTTGTAACACAGGAGAAAATAATACAGCTAATAAGTAGTCAGTGAATAAGTATTTTTTTAAAAAAAAATCTGGAGGAAGTTGCCAGGCAACAACAACAAAATAATTTGGCTTTGTGATGCCTGGTTATGGGATGGCTGTACGGATTAATGTTCTCATTCATGCAAAAATTGTCATTTAAATGGAAGAAGAGGGCCAAAGTTCCTAAAAGAATACTTAACAAGAGGGATCACATCAGTCAAGTGCTAATGGTTCATTTAAGGCTTGGAATCATGCTTCAGTGATACTTTGTTATGATTGGCCCTAGGTAGGAGGCAAGGAAGCTGTTATTCTGGCTGAGTGTAACTACTTTTCCAGGCTCTGCTTATAAACTCCTTTTTCATGACTGATTTAAGAGCAATGTTTCTGTTCTGCTCCTAGCTGTTAATGAAAAGCAGTCAGGAAAGCTGAAATCTAGGGGATAGGAATTTTTAAGGCTATCTTCCTGAGTAGTGCTTATAGGAAGATGAGTAGGTTTTGGCCTGTCCCTCCTCCTCCTCCTCCCTTTTCGTCTGAGTATTGGCAATCCTCATGGTGATCAGCTACAAAGACTGTCCTGAGAATATAATGCAGTGACCTTTCATCTGCCTTCAGCATTGCAGCATGACACCAATACCACTGATCCAGTTCCATGAGCCATTTCTGGTCCCTGAGCAATATTGATACACAAAATCCTCAACAACCCCAAGCCAATATTGATGAAGCTGCTGCCCTCCATCAAGATGGACTCAAGTGGGATTTAAGGCCATTAGTCCTCTGGGTTGTCAGGTTAGTTAACCACCACCTGATACTCAGCGTTGAGTTGCTGGCAGTATGGTCTACTCTATTACCATAGCAGGATAACCTGGCCAGATTTATCTATCCCATTCGGGTACAATGGAATTTTGGGGCTTAGGGGCACAATTGTTAAATAGGCCATATTTAAGTAGGTAGTGGTGGGTTAGGGTAGTAGCAATGAATCCCTCAGGACATCTTTGGACAATGTGAAAACTGGGTGTTGGTCATGTTTGGCACCTGGGGGACACCATGAGCCAGCAATGTGGTACATCCAACACCTCTTCATATGAATATAGATGAAAATGCCTATGGAGATGCATGTCCAAATTAGCTAACCTGGGTAGTAGCTGCCAAAGGTACTGTATAGCACTGCTGAGAGGCAAGGTATTTGGCAATCTGGGCCAGAGAGTAGACAAGGTGTCTCTTGCTCTAGTATCAGGATTAACACTACCAACCCCTCCGTAGATCAGGAGATTTAATTAATAAATGTGGCCCCCTGCCTTTCAGTAGAAACTGTCTCCTGCCTTTAAGTGGGCAAATAATTTCTAAAAAGAGCCATGTTCAGAATTGTAAAATATAAGGTAGCTATGGTGTCCATAATTGCAAAAAAATACACAAAACTATGCTTTAGTTAATGGGAAGAAGTCCCATAAATTAGGTACGGTAAATCCGCAAATAAATTGTAAACCTACAAATAAATTGCATGCACATTTTTGTTTAGGAAGAAAACACAACCCAGTATGTTACAAGGAGATGGAGAAAATATGACAGACATACAACAAAATCAACACTGAAAGATCCCTGCATCCTTAACTAATTAGTATGTTTTTAATATGTCATTCAAATATAAAGTAGGGAAAAAATTGTCAGAAAAGCAAGGTCTATCAGATATTAGTAGTTTATATCTATTATTTTGCCACAGATGCACAGTTCATATAAGAAGTCAAACTTAATTGGATTTTGGTGCTCATCTGTGTTGAAACTAGTTAAATCATCCTACTGCCAAATCAATAACTGTCGCTCAGGATTTCACTTTCTCTTGTGCAAAATAATGACAAAATCACAAACAAAAACAACAGCAGATTTGTCCATAACATGCAACCTGTTAAGCAAATAATGTTTGCCATTTTGCAGACCCATTATGTTAATATATTGCTCATCCATCTTTATCAGACACAATCAAGTGAACTGAGAAGATTCTCCTATATTAAGTGTAAATTACAGTAAGGTTAGCTAATCAAAAGTTATTGTCATAAAACTGCTTTCCACTCCACATGCATTTCAAATTATTGCAAAGGCCTCTGTCTTATTGTAGATGTCTAGTAAATAATAATTACAGGAATGAAAAAAATGAACAAAATACTCTTTTGGGGCATTTGCTGTGAATGCTTTACCCACCATTGCTCTTACAACATAAGGCAATACCAATCAACACAAAGAAGCACCTCATACAAAGCATATTCATTCCCACCTTATGTTACTAGTGCCAAACATGCACACTTACAACAAAACACAGACAAACATTGGTCACCAAGGAAATGAGATGTCTGAGGAAAGCTGCTGGAATGGCTATAAGGGATAAAATCAGGAATGAGATTAGAAGAGAAAGAATTAGAACAGAACCAGTCTTGCACTACATACAGCAGTGGTGGCCAACCTTGGTGCTCCAGGTGTTCTTGAAATTCAATTCCTAGAAGCCCAAGTTAGCACATCTGCTGATCAAGGATTCTGGGAATTGTAATTCAAGAATACGTGGAGCACCAAGGTTGGCCACCCCAACATGCAGAGACAACAAATAAAGTGGTTTGCCCATTTGGAGAGAATGTCTTGGAAGCTTATAAGGCATATGTGGAAAGAGGAGAAGGACAAAGACCGTGAGGCAGGTCCAAAGGAAAGTGGAGAAATAACATCAAAGAAATATTACAAGAACAACTAATAACACTGGTGGAGGTCACTAGAAGTTCTAGAACAAGAACCTTGCAACTCCCTTGACACTCTATGGGGTAAAAGAGGAAGCAAAGAAGAAATATGTGCCTCCTGAGAAAAGAAGCAACCTGTGTAGCCTTTGCCAAGCAGTGTGGTAAGCCACTTCTGAGTACCTACTACCTAGAAAACACTGGAAATAGTAACTGTAAGTCAAAGTCAACCTGTTTGTTGCTGGATTTTTGTTGTTATAGTCATAACCATTGTTATGTACCACTGTGGATTAAATCCAGTATTAAACCATAGACAGAATTGTTCTTGTTGTACTTGCCATTAAGTCAGGGATCTCCAAAATGTTCCATCTTCAACCCTGCTCAGATCTTGCAAACTCAAATCTGTGGGTTCCTAAAGGGACTCAATCCACATCACATTTGGCATTCCTTTTTTTCCTGCTGCTTTAAACCTTTCGCAATATTATTGTCATTTCTGGGGAATCTTGTTTTCTCATGTTGTGCCAAAGTGGGAAAGTTTCAGCTTCCTTATTTTTGCCTCTAAGGACAGTTCAAGCCTGATTTGCTCTAGGAACCACTTGTTCATCTTTCTGGCAGTCTAAGATGTCCACAAAGCTCTTGTCCAGCACTACAGTTCAAATGAGCAAATCCTGTTTTGACACTCTCTTCTTTTACTCTTCCAGCTTATTACTTTTCTTTCAACGATGGTGTCATCTGCATATCTTACATTATTGATACTCCTTTCACCAATCTTCACTCCTCTTTCATCTGAATCTTAGCTGGCCCTCCGTAAAATATATTCCACATACAAATTGGACAGATAAGGGATTAAAAGGTATTCTTCTCTGAGACATTTTCCTATAGGAAACCATTTAATGTTTCTATATTATGTCCTGATGGTCCACAATATACTGTAGGATACTTATTAGAATAATCAACTGATGAAGCACCACCATTTCTTTCAGAAGAGTCCATAGTTTCTCATGACTGACAGAGTTAAATGCTTTGCTGTAATCTACATTGGCTGCTCTTCTAAAATAATTTGCAATGTGTTCTCAGATGCCTCTTCCTTTTTGGAATCCAGCTTGAACAGCAGGTAAAAGCCTTTGTTGCAACACTTGAGCATCAACTTGCTTGCATGGGAAATTAAAGCAATGGTCCTATAGTTGTTGCACTCATTGGCATCTTCTTTCTTTGTGACTGGAAGGTATACTGAATGTTTCCAGTCTGTGAGTCATTGTTTGGTTTTCCACATTTGTTGGCATAGATTCAGTCTCTATGGCAGGGGTGCCCAAACTATGGCCTGTGGGACAGATCTGGCCCCCAACACCAAATCATCCAGCCCACCCTGGGGAGAGAAGACTCTGATGTACCCAACAAGCCCCCCCACAAATCTCATCTCTTCATTCTGCTGGTCAGAATCCCATGTAGTAGGTCACTACAAGATATTAATAGACCAGTAATACTGTTCTTCAAACAATTTTGAAATATATATTTATTCCATTGTAACTTGTACAGTGCATCTGATTTTTCAACCAAGAAGTCCTCCTGCACAGGCTTGTTACAAGGTTTTTAATTGGTATTTTCTTGATATTGGATCTGCATTCTTCAAAGGTCAAGGGTCCTGGCCACATAGAGATGACTTCATATACAGTACAGTCAAACCTCACATAAAGAGCTCCTCACTTAAAGAGTAACTCACTTAAAGAACAGAATTTTCTCTGTATGTTCGCTTCACTTAAAAAATAAAACCAACCAAAAACTCACTTAACAAATAAATTGAGGTTCGCAATCCCCTCCCCAAGTCACAATTCACCACTTACAATGGTGTTTCGCTTAAAGAGCAATCCTGTGGAACACATTATGCTCTTTAAGTGAGGTACAACTGTATATGTAAAAGACACTGTCCTCTTCAGAGTATCACACAGCTTGTACAACAGAGAGTCATAATAGAGCAGGGCATTATTAGTATGCCCTCCTTCCATTGAATGTAAATTCTCACTTTTCTTGAGAGCCCTTCTGTAGGTCTAAAAACTTACAATAATAAAGTAAATAGAACCAGAAAAACAGCTCACTCATTCTATTTCAGCAAAGCATGTTTCTGTTGTGAGAGGAATCTCATGTAACTGTAGTGGAGAAAGCATGCATTATCATATTTAAAGTGAAGCAAATGTACACAAATACACTAAGTTATGCTCAGAAATTACACCTTACATGGGCCACACTCAATCTTAATTTTGCTACCTGTAAACAAGGTAATTTTATGAAAACTCCATCAATGAGGAGCTGTGAACTCAATCTATCTTGCACAGTTGCTATGCAACCATGAGTGTATGCTCTATTGAAATGATGGCATATTGTGAAGTATACTGCTTGGTGAATTTTACCAACTGCGAGCTGCCAGTTCCAATTAAACTTTTACTAAGTATGATTCTGTTGCTATACAGCTCACTCTGAAAACTTTGTTACAGTAGTGGTGGGATTTGGGTATCTACAAAGGCTGTCAGGACTTCTTCTGCATCTTCAGTTTTGTTCTAAAATAAAACAGACTATAAGCGCCATACCAAAGCAAACAATTTGTGCTGCTAAATAATGCATTAAACAAATTCTCCCCATTTTTTATAATTTTCTGTGAACAGATGTAGATTTTGTTTCTCCAGTGCCCTTCTAACTCCTATGGTGTGTTTCTTTGGTGTTTTCTTAACTCAATGGTTTTCTTTCTGCATTTCTAGTTTCTTAGAAACAGCAGTTTGAATAATGCTGGCTAATTATATAAGATTCCTTCTTTCAGCTTGAAAGTTTCATATTAAAAATAAATGGATCTTGGAATGAACATTTTAATAGGAGTAATTAACTCTGTTTCTTTCAAGGAGGAAGTCACTGTATTCTAATATTTTATGATGAATAAAACAACAATAACAATATGAATGTCCTACATAATAATGTGCTATAGCAGCAATAATTTCTTCAAATAATAAAGATTATCAATAGAAATTATAAATGGGAGAAGAACATGTTGCAGCATAGAGTATTCCCATTCAAAATTCTAGCTAGCTTTCTTTTAAGATATTTCATGCCTTCTGGCCTTGTTTTGCACACATAAACCTACATTCATATTGTAACAAGTCACTCAGCATTCTGTGGCTATTGAGGTGTCCTCAGGGCCATAGCCAGGATTCTAGATGTGGGTGGGCGAATATTTTTTCAGGATTGGCAACAATGTCATATAGCCCACCCTGGCCACCCCATAGCTACGGACCCGGGTGTACTCAGTCCTCATCGTGAGTAATGAATCTTGAGCTTTGCCCTGTCTTTGCACTGGAAGGATATTTGGCAGATAGGGGGTGGTAGAGACGGCATATCTGCCACTAATTGGTGCTCCTTCAACAAGAATCAATTCTGATCTGTGATGTGGCATGCCCTGGCAATCTTAGGGTTGTGTGTGGTTTGTTTGGTACACATTCAAATAGGTGCCACCTTCAACTGTGGTGGCTCAAATGGTTAAGATGCTGAACTCGATGACTGGAAGGTCGGAGTTTGATTCCTGAGCACTGCACGATGGTGTGAGCTCCTGTCTCTGTCCCAGCTCCTGCCAACCTAGCAGTACAAAAGCAAGAAATTGCAAGTAGATAAATGGAGACCACTTTGTTGGGAAGGTAAATAGCATTCCGTGCACTCTGGTATTGAGGCATGCCTCCCACATGTCCATGGAAACATCTGCAGATGCAGACAGCACTGAATCTTTGGTTATAAACAGAGATGAGCACTGAACCCTAGAGTCGGATACTACTGTCTTTTGAGCAAGGGCAAACTTTACCTTTACTTCAACCACTTCCCTTGAGATGCAATAGTGTGTCCATTGCTAAGATTGGATGCTGGAGCTCCAGTTGCTACAAGCACTACGTGTTCATGTTGGTATAGGTTCTCATGTTGTATTTAGTGGTTGCTTACAGGGGCCAGTTTCCATGGATGGAGATATGTGATTCTCTGCAAGGATAGCATTCTTCTCTGGGCCACCAAGAGAGTGGTGGCAGTAGCTTTGAGAGCTTAGTTGGGCATGGTAGATAAATCTACTTTTGAGTGGAGGTCCCAGTATGAAACACCTTGAGATGTCCCTTGATGTCCTTGGAGAAAGCAATATTAGCCTGATGAAAGGCAAAGAGCTGATTGTTAGGATAATCTGGGATCTCCAGGAAGTTAGCAAACTCTGAGTGGGAGTGATCAATGTGTGGTCTGTGATCTTGGCCTGGTGAGTTTGGGGAAGTGAGTGCAACTCTCATTGCCTGAATTGAGCAAGATGAAGTATAAACCAAAAGTTACGACCATGGTTATTCTCAAATGGGAGCGGTTTTTACCTGGGACGTAATTAGGGCTGCATCAGGGTGGTAGCATAGACTCCCTCAGGGTATCATTTGAGGAGATGGCTCCTGGCTGACATATTGTTGCCACACTGTTAGCTGACCTGTGGAGGGGTCTGTTGGCTGTGTTGGGCAACCTGGTGGGTTAGGAGAACTAAGCATGAGCAAGTCTCTTTCTCTGGTTAGTAGTGCAAGGAGAAGGTTGTATTGGTGAGTCTCACAGCACATTTTCTGGTAATTTTTGGGACAACAAATCCTGGTGTCCAAATTGGTGAGGTTTCCGAGGCCCCTTAGGATACATCCCTCCTCATTTATGTGAAAATGAGTGGAGACAGGCCTGGTGATAACTCCCCATTTAAGTAGACTGATGATGTATAGCATTGCTATACTTGGTACTCATCATGTCTATATTGGAGAGGGGGCATAATGGCCCATCTGTTCTGGCACAAGTTTTATTCTCTACCTATAGGTCCCACCACAGGTCAATGGAATATTTAATAAGTAAAGTTGTGGCCCAAATTTATTCCTGTGTCTTATCTCTTTATTTGATGGGGGGGGGGGACACAAGACATCTACAAAGATGTGTGCAACATGACCCATTCTTCAGCACTCCTCCACATTTGTTGAGCCATATATCAAATATGCAAACTTCTAACACAAGTTCCATTGCTATTCTTTATCATCCTATTCATACTGATGAGACCTTCATGCAGCAAAATCAGGGAGGCAATGGGCTGAAAATGGTTACTTAACAAGATAAATACTATCATTGTAATGAACTCTTCAACAAAGACAAACTAAGAGATGGCATTTCTGTTTGTTCATCTTGTTAATTAAAAGGGAACAGCTTGTCCCTGTGAAAACAAAACTGATTAAATCTTCAGTCTTGAATTGCTGAGCCGGAATCTCACCAAATGGTTTCTGGACAATGTATAAAAGCTACACATTGTTCAGTAGTTTCATGAACTTGGCTTTGGGGTTGCTGTTGTGAATTGTGTAGGTTAAATACATTTGGGATAAGGAATTCAAGAAAAGGGAATTCACTGAACAAGCAAGAAATAATAACTTCTTTGTTTAATGAAAAAGAACCTAAGAAGAAAACTTTGGCCGCAGGGAACTATTTTTAACAAGTTTATTCTTTTTTTTTAATTTTTTGGTACATGTTCTAGAGAAACAAAGTTTGGCTCTGGCAGCAGGAAAAAGAAAAGATTTTCCCCCTTCTCACCACCACCTAGTTTTAATATTAATATGATTAACACATAGATGCTAAAAATGTTAACTGTTTTCTCTGGTTTGTTACCCACTTCACAGTTTTACTATAAAAAGGGGTAGATGGTCATTTTATAATTATGCAACCATCTCCTCCCTTCTGATCAATTGCAATTTTTATAGTTGTTTGAGAACACACATCTAACAATGCATCTATTCACACCGTGGAACTCATAATTATGGAACTCTTTCCTCTTCAGATACCCACCAAACCTCAAATGGAGCAATTTTAAGTGGATATTAAAAAACTTTCTTTGTGGTCTGACCTTTGGGGCTTTAATTCAGCTAGAGTGCTTAACATTATTTTAATTGAATTTCACTGGAATTTCATTTACCACCATTGTATTGCATCAAACTCCAAGAGACAGGAGCAGTGGGATCAGGGTTATTCCATTGCCCACCATGCTCTCAAAAACAAAAACAAAACAACAACACACAATAACTCTCTGAACAGATTAGAAGAGTGCTCAGATTGCACAGTTATATGGATTAATAGAAATCTGTGTTTAAATCTGTTTTGTTGACGATACACACTTGTTATAATAGGATATTTAAAATGGTGCCTTTGACTTATTCTCCCATCAGAGACATCAAGAAGACATTTCACCCTATAGCATCAAAGGTAAGGTAGGTAAAGGTAAAAGACTCCCTTGCTCGAAAGCCAGTTGTGTCTTACTCCAGGGAGTGGTGCTCATGTCTATTTACAGCCAAAGAACCAGCACTGTCTGCATCTGCATATGTTTCTGTGGTTATGTGGCAGGCATGACTAGACACTGGAGTACATGGAACTCTGTTACCTTTCCCATTGAAGCAGTATCTATTTATCTACTTGCAATTTCTTGCTTTTGAACTGCAAGATTGGCAGGAGATGGTACAGACAATAGGCACTCACTTTGTCATGTGGATACTTGGGTGTCAAACTGCTGACCTTCTAGTCATCAAGCGTAGTGTCTTAACCACTAAGCCACTGTATGCCCTCAAAATAGCATCAAAACAGGACTAAATGCAATAGCTAGTTCCCAATAGAATATTTTGTGTCAACATTTAATGTAAGACCCATTGATTCAATTCATCTGCCGTCCTAGCTGAAAACTGAATTGTGCTATTCACTTACTTAGTATCAGGCAAAATACTTTCTTCTTCTGACTTTGACATGAATAATATTGGCACACTTCTGCCAGTCAGCCTTAGAATGCTGCAATATATTTTACTCAGTTGATGTAAAAGGGACAGTATTATAATGAGATAGCCAGCATAGAGGACTAAGACTCAAAGGGTTTTGAATACCCTCTCAAACATATAAGTTTATTGGAAGTGCAGAACTGGTAAAATCAATCCTTATATATTTTATTTACCTTAAAAATCCTATCAGGGTCACTATAAGTCAGTTCAAATTTGACAGCACATAACAACAACAGTATAATACAGTAATACCTCGGATAACGACTGCGTCAGATAACGCTAACATCTGATAATGATCTGTCAGCATTATCTGATGCAGTCATTCTTAGCAACAGGGTGGCTGGAAAGCTGAACGGGGTTCAGCTGCGGAGGCAGCTGCGGAGGCAGGGGTGGGGTAGCTACAAAGCTGATGGGGGGCTCCCCTGTTGACTTCCCCAGGCACCCCACAGCTGCGGAGGCATGGGAGGGTGGCTAGGGAAGCCAACGAGGAGTCCCCGTCAGCTTCCCCAGCCACCCTGCAGCTGTGGATCAGCTTTCCCAACATGGCAGGGGGGTCAGGAAGCCCTAAATGGGTAAAAAAAAAGTCTGGTTTTTCACCCTTTTCAGGCTCCCCTTCCTGACCCCTCTGGGGGAACCGATCCACTCTATTTCCAAAGTCCCCCCACCTCTCTGGAGGCTGTAGCAAGCCAAAACATGGGATTCGAATCACGACGTTTTGGCTTTCTACAGCCTCCAGGGAGGTGGGGGAACTTCAGAAAGAGCACGGATCAGATCTCCCAACCTCCCTATTTCAAATGTCCCATTGATTCAAATTAGTCTATTCTAGTTATGACTTTCTGTACTAACGTGAGTTCTAGTTAGAGTAAGCCTTTTTGATTAAATGCAGTTCACAGGAATTGACTTATCAAATCCCCATTGATCCAGTGAGACTACCCTAGTAAAATTTACTACACCAAACAATGGGATTTTGATCAATAATGATGAAGCCCACTTTGGAACCCATTTTAGCTCAGAAGGTGGTCCACATAGAGAAATCATGTGCATATTTACCTCTGGGTAAATACTGGTGGATTAGCTATTTTTTTTATAGAATATGCCCAAAGTATTCTCCTTCAGATAGATCCCTTGGGCCAAGTGAAAGGGGAAGGCACATGTCATGGTCCACCTAGTGAGCAGGTGATGTGATATCTAAATGGCTAAAAAAACACATATGCAAATGGACTTGATTTCTCAGATCTGTTTGCATGTGTGGAATGTCATTGCGTAGACGTTTGCCAATGTATAGACTCCTTGCTGAATGACGACTCCAAGGTATCCAAGGTATAATGCGACCATGGAAGTTAGAATCTTTAGGTCTTCTTTATTTTTATTGTTTGCAGACATTTCTTTTCAGAGTTAAGAGGACTGTCAGAGACTTTTTTTATTGCATCTTCATCTTCTACACTCAGAAGGTAGTATAGCCAAGAAGAAAAGTTATTGCTGATTGTCTCCCTGTGGCAATAGATGCATGTCAAGCATCCATGCTGACTTTGTTAGTTCTCCCAGCAATTTTTGATATCTGGGTCTGTTGCCTATGGCACCTTGTGGGATGACTGGCATTCATCTTTTCCTTTGTTTAGAACTTGTAAGACGTGCTAACAAGGCCTCTCTACACATTATTCTGTCTTCTCACTCCTTCTGAATTTTTGCGAACTCTGTAGGACATAGCAAATTCATGTCAGTACTTTTTGTTCTCCATTTGCTCACTGTAGCTGAAAAAGAAAAATTGGCACTAGGTTCAGGCAGTTTGATCTCTAAGAAGTTGTCTTACTCTTCCAGTGAAACATATTCACCTTTATTGCCACACTACACTATAACAAGATGTTACATAAAACACAAAAATCGTAAGAACCAAAAGAATATATGAGGATCACCAAAGAAGAGTTTGCTGTAGAAGTCTGACTCAAAAGATATTTATATATTTACATATTGTTTCAACTTATATCTTGCTCATGCAACTGTATAGTTACTCTGGGCAGTGTCAATATAAAAAAAGATTAAAACCAATAACCAATTAACAAAGATAACACTACGCAACAAAAATTTTGCTACTGAGAGGAAATAATGTGATTGTTATGTAATAGGGTGCACTGATTCCGATTTTGCAATCAGAAATGTTGTAGGACATCTGGATTTAAAGTTATAGCTGAAAGTCATATGATATTAAAAGCCTGTACATGGATTAATATGTAGCTGCATCAACGAGCCGTGTTTGATGTATGATTGTGTGTGTGTGTGTGTGTGTGTGTGTGTGTGTGTGTTTGTCCATCAGTCTGATTTGGAGGTGACTAGAGAATAGTTCGTACTAGTGTGGTTCTGTGTTTTATTAATGAGCAGTCACAGTAATATGCATTTAAGTGATTTTGTATAAAATGATTCTGTAATTCAGTACATTGTGATTCAGTAAAGGAAAGATGAATAGGCGCAGCTGTGTGAATTGTCTGGACTGCTTTTGCTACATTTGTGGCAAGTATAGGATGTCTGACCAACGCAAGAACATGTCCAGAAAGCTACGTATAACTTACAAACATTACTTCGGATGTGAAATTGGAGATTAAACAAAATCTTGGGCTCCTCATCTCTGTTGCACTGTCTGTTACTCCGGCCTAACCCAGTGGTTAAACGGTAAGCGAAATCAAATGCCTTTTGCTGTTCCCATGATTTGGTGGGAGCAGAAAGATCACCATTCGGATTGCTATTTCTGCTTGACCATCAAATCCAGGTACAGCAAGAAGAAAAAGTCAAAAATCGTGTATCCAGATTGTCAGTCTGCTCTAAAGCCCGTGGCACATGGTACAGATTACCCAGTACCAATTCCTCCTTCATCTGATGCAATGAACAACGAAGAAAGTGATACTGGAGGTAATGACAGTGACGCTGGAGCTATGGAATACACGAATGATCCCGACAGTAACATTAAAAAGCCACTTTTGATCAGCCAAGACGAATAGGACGACCTGGTTTGCAATTTGTCCCTGTGGAACGAAAAGTCTGAACGGTTGAGTTCCAGACTGAAGGAGTGGAACTTATTCGCGATGACAAGAATCACTACATAGTGAAAAATTGGCCACCCAGAAATTTGCCTGTAGTCGGACAGCACAACATTCAACATGCACCTCTTGTGGATCATAACAAGATTTACCTACCTCCACTCCATATCAAACTGGGCCTTATGAAACAGTTTGTTGCAGCGATGGATAAAACAAATTGTGGTTTTCAGTACCTAAAAGGCAAGTTTGGAAAGATGAAAACTGAGGCAAAATTGAAAGCATGAGTCTTTGTTGGACCAGAAATATGAAAGTTGATTCAATGTCCACAATTCAGATTGGAGCTCACGGAACGAGAACTAGCAGCTTGGGACGCATTTGTGCTTGTCGTGCACAACCTTCTTGGGAACCACAGAACAGACAACTATGCAGAAATTGTGGACCACTTGCTAACAGCCGTCCAGCACCTCGGTTGCCGAATGTCACTAAAGATGCATTTCTTGCATTCGCATATCACCTTCTTTCCGTCAAATATGGGAGCCGTGAGTGACAAGCACGGTGAAAGATTCCATCAGGAGATGTCCACCATGGAAGCAAGATATCAAGGCCACTTCAATCCACACATGATGGGGGATTACTGTTGGTTTTTGCAGAGAGCAACAGAAGATGTTCACAGTTGGAAAGCAAGAAGCTCTATACACTTTTAAACCAAACCATTGTCAATCTTAGTGTAACTAAGGGTCCCTGACTCATTTCAGAGGTAAATAAACATTTATAATTCACTTTTTAATTATCCACTTGGTTCCCACCTTCCTTCAAGCTTCCTGGGCAGCGCTACAGCTGAAAATGTGCATCTCCCCAGGTATGCACCTGGGGAAGATGCACGTTGCCAGCTGTAGTGCTGCCCAGGGAGCTCAGAGAAAGGTGGGAACCAGGTGGATAAGGTCCCCAGACTTCCCTGGTGTGGCCTGGGGAGGCAGACAGTCCAGAAATTACAGCAGAAATGCTGACACTGATGTCGGCACCTCCACAGCAGTAAGTGCCGCATTGTGACTTTGGGTGGAGGGAGTGATGCCCATTTTAAAGTCAAAAATGGTAGTGGTGGCCATTTTAGAGTTTAAAATAGCACAGTTCTTCCGTCATAAACCAAAAAAGCTCATAAACTGGGGAATTATTTCATACAATAATAAGCCTGTTCCAAAATAAATAGCAAAATGGGTGAAACAAATAATCAACAATAAACCAGTTAAGCATCATACAAAACCAGTAATGACAGCAAGATAAAGGATTATTTAGGCTGAGGAGAAAGAGATGGGTAAATTAATCTAGGTATAGCAAGTTCTTAAATAGCTCCTTGAATAGTTCCACGTCAGCCAACTTTCATAATGGGAGCAAAGATACGTCCTAATGAATTTGAGCTGTAAGCACATTTCACAAAGTTGGAGCTGCCACTGAAAATGACTGGTCCCTAGTTCTAGACTTTTGTACTTCTGTATCTATGTCACTTTTGTTGTTGTTCAGTCACACAGTCGATTCTGACCCTTTGCAACCCCATGGACCACCACCCTCCAGGCACCTCTGTCCTCCACTGTCCTCCTCAACCCACCCAGCTCTGTTCCCATTGCATCTACAATACCATCTAGCCATCTCATTTTTGGATGCCCCCTTCTTCTTTTTCCCTCCACTTTTCCCAGCATCAAGGCTTTCTCAAGTGAATTCTCTCTTCTCATTTGATGTCCAAGGTACATCAACTTCAGCTTTACTATTTAACCTTCCTAGGAGCAGTCAGGGTTGATTTCTTCTAAGATCGACCTATTTGTTCTTCTCGCTGTCCAGGGGATTCTCAAAACTCTGCTCGAACACCACATCTCAAAGGCATCTATTCTTCTGCGCCTAGCTTTCCTAATGGTTCAGCTCTCACATTGATACATTATGACTGGGAATACCATTGCTTTGAGTATGTGAATTTTGGTTTGCAAGGTGATGTCTCTACTTTTAACTATGTTCCCCAGGTTTCTCATAGCATGCCTCCCAAGAATCAGTTGCCTTTTTATTTCATGGCTGCAGTCACCATCTGCAGTGATCTTGGATCCTAAAAATGTAAAGTCTGTCACTGCTTCTACTTCTTCCCCATCTATTTTCCAGGGACTGATAGGGCCTATTGTCATTATCTTGGTTTTCTTGATGTTGCGTCTCAAGCCAGCTTTTGCACTCTCTTCTTTCAACTTAAGCAGGAGCTTCTTTAAGTCCTCCTCACTTTCTGCCATTAGGGTAGTGTCCATCTGCATATCTCAAATTGTTGATGTTTCACCCAGCAATTTTGATCCCAAATTGTGATTCCTCCATCCCTACATTGCTCATTATGTGCTCTGTGTATAAGTTGAATAAACAGGGTGACAAAATGCAGCCTTGTCTACCTCCTTTTCCTATTCTAAACTACTCTGTCCTTCCGTATTCTGTCCTAACTGTTGCTTCGTGACTCATGTACAAATTTCTCATGAGGCATATAAGGTGTTCTGGTATTCCCATCTCTTTAATTACTTGCCACATTTTGTTGTGGTCCACACAGTCAAAGGCCTTGGTGTAGTCAATGAAACAGAAGTAGAATTGTTTCTGATATTCCTTTGTTTTCTCCATGATCCAACATATGTTGGCAATGTGGTCTCTAGTTCTCCTGGCTCTTCGGAATCCAACCTGTACTTCTGGTAATTCTCTCTCCACGTGCTGCTGCAGTCTATTCTATATTATCTTGAGCATAACCCTGCCAGCATGTGGGATGAATGCAATTATTCGATAATTTGAACATTCTTTGGCATTACCCTTTTTTGGGATTGGAACATATACTGATCTTTTCCAATCCTGTGGCCATTGTTTTGTTTTCCAAATCTGCTGACATATAGAATGCAATAATTTGATTCCATCATCTTTTAGAGCTTTGAAAAATTCAAGTGGGATATAATCACCTCCACTAGCTTTGTTGTTTGCAGTGCTTTTTAAGGCTTTTCTGACTTTACTCTCTAGGATGTCTGGCTCAAGTTCAATGTTCTCATCATTGTGATTTTCAGGGGTGTTGTGGTCCTTTTTGGAGAGTACCTCTGTCTACTCTTGGCGTCTTTTCTTTATCTCTTCTGCATCAGCTAATTCCTTGCCGTTTCTGTCCCTTATCATGGTCATTTTTGCTTTAAATGTTCCCTTGATTTCCCCACTTTTTTTGAAAATATCTCTAGTCCTACCCCTTATGTTGTTTTCCTCTGTTTCTTTGCACTTTTTGTTTAAGTAGGTTTCCTTATCTCTCCTTGCTTTTCTTTGAAATTCTGTATTCAATTGATTGAATTATTTCCGTTCTCCTTTGCCTTTTGCATTCGTTCTTTCCTCTGCTATTTAAGAGCCTCATCAGACAACCACTTTGCTTTCTTACGCTTCTTTTCTTTTGGTATGGTTTTCCTTGCTGCCTCCTGTATGATGCCATGCATCTCTGTCCATAATTCTTCTGCCACTCTGTCTATTGAGTCTAAGCCATTAAATCTGTGTATTCCTTTGGGATGTTGTCTAGGTCATACCTGTCTGGCCTAATTGTTTTCCCTATTTTCTTTGGTCTAAGCCTGAATTTTGCAATCAGTAGATTATGATCTGAACCACAGTCTGCTCCAGGCCTAGTTTTTGCTGACTGTATGGAAGTTCTCCATATTTGGCTGCAGAGTATTAATCAATCTGGTTTTGATGTTGGCCATCTGGTGATGTCCATGTGTAATTTTGCCTCTTGTGTTGCTGGAGGAGGGTATTTGCTATGACCAATGTGTTATCTTGGCAGAACTCTATCAATCTTTGCCCTGCTTCATTCTGTGTTCCAAGACCAAACTTGCCTGTTATTCCATTTACTTTTTGATTTCCTACGTTGGCATTCTAATCTCCTATGTCACCTGTCTCTGTCTCTGTGTCTCCGTCTCTGTCTCCGTCTTGCAGCTGGCTGGTATATGGCTGCAGAGCCAGAAGTTATGTTCTCCTTTGTGCCTCCTATTACTGTAGCCAGCCTGTGTTGCTTTGGGAAAGCTGCACAGTCCCAAGGTACCTCAGAAGGATGGCAAATGACTTCTGTGTATTCTTTGCCTAGAAAACCCTGGAAAAGGTCAACAGAAATTGAAATTTACTTGATGGCCCAAAATTATTACTCTATCTATATCTGAGCTGCCTAGTTAACTCAGTAGATTAGGTATCTGGCTGTTGCACCAGAGGCTGGGAATTCAATTCCCTCTTGTGCATCTCAGAATTGTCAGCCTGTATGACCCTGGGCTAGCTGCATAGTTCCAGGATTCCCTCAGAAGAAGGGAGTGGTAAACCAATTCTAATTCCTAACTACCTAGAAGACCCTGAAAAGGGTAACAATAATTCAAAATTGTCTCAATAGCATACAGATGATACTATTATAGCTTTGTATCATTACAAATATCAAAATTTATGGATAACACATAAATGCTACTGGTGATTAGTAAGTTGTTCAACTTACACTGAATCAGGTAAGAATTTTTTGCACTCTCCTGGACAGGGGAAGGTAGAGATGGGAGATAAATTGGTTGGATTTAAATTTTAATGTGATATAAGCAAATTTGCACTTCCCAAAGCATTAATATTTTTCCACTTCTCTGAATTTTCCCACTTCTCCAATACACTTTCTCAATTAAAAATGTATGTAAATATACTCACATTATGAAAAATGCATGCAAAAATAAATGCGTTTGTGTACCCAAATCTCCAAATATAAGTCTTTTTGAACACATTTATTTTATTGCAGACATCTGAGGAAATGGAGGGGGGAAGTAAATTATTATTTCTCCCATTATCTTAAATTTATCTCCTCTTCTGTGAAACAGAAACATCTTCTTTAGCACTTGATAACTTTTCTATTTTGAACCCCAATTTTTCCACAAACTGTATGACCAGCTTTTGCACAAAGTATAGTAACTATTGCAAAGATGTTTTAAAAGTAGAAGTAATCAATGGGTTGTTTGCATTTTTTAGATCAATTACTCCGTCTCTCTATGCTTGCTAAGAATGTGTGTTTTGATTCCCAAAAGGAAAAGTCTCTAGTTTATCTAGATATATTTTGCGAAAAATGAAGAAATGTTGACTAAAACCAATATTTGTTATCTCTCTTTCTGTTGGAGGCAAAAGATTCTATCGGCTGGTTAGTGATTCCTCAACTGTGTGGTGTCATTTTACCTTTGGCCAAGAATGAGAAGTTTAGTACAAGCTCTTCATATCTCTGGTGGACATACATATGTGTTTCCAATTGTACTTCCAAAAGTTTGATAGTTATAAAAGCAAATACAGATATACTTGCCCATCCCAAGGAAAATTCAGAAGCTGCATTCATGATCAAAGAGAGAAAGAGGAACTCATGGAACATGAAGTAAAATTGAAACTTCAAAGAAATGGTGCAGATTAACTTCCAGAAACAGATATAAGCCAAATCAAACATTGGATAACAAAGAGGAAGCAAAAGACAGATACACATAAGTATTTCATCTGGTCAGATAACACATTCTGAGTAGGATTTAAAATGCTGTATTTTGATTTCTCACATCAAGGACTTGCTTTAAACCATTCAGAAAAACCTATGAATGCAATGAATAATGAGGATCTGGGTTCATTTCATGACTTTATACTGGGAAATGAAAGAAGCTCTGCTCTTTGTCCATAGACTGTTTTCTTAGCTTGATTAAGCTCACACAAAAGCAAGGGAGCATCACTAATACACTCCAGTAGGCATTGTCCCCCAGTGTCTGTGGTGTTCCCTCTTTTGAAAATCTATCTGTTGCCCTGCTCAAGGAATCCTTCAGCTGCAGAAATGCACAAACACAGGAGAAGTAGCAGTTGCAAAACTATGCTCTAAAGGTGCCTCGGTATGAAATCAGCAAGGTCACAGTGTGGATCTGGCAGCAGGAGCTCATTACGAATGCGTGTGCATTATGCAGACAGCCTGCACTTGGTTACAAATGGTTAGTGGAGGTGAACAGAGCAGCCTCAGACAGAGCAAGCAGAGGCCTAAACCACATGAGACAAAGAACTAGCTGCTGAGCATACTGATGAAGCCTAGGATGGATCAGCTGGGTTAAGGTCAAGCTTTGCTCTGTCACACAAAGCAAAACAGCAGCTTGAGTGTACAGGCAACAGGCCAAGATGTAGCTAGAGTAACCAACTACCCTTTGGTCTAGGCCTAAGGTAGAGCATCTTTTTTACATCTAGGGGGACCAGATGGGAAAGAAAACAGTGTTCCACTGACCTTAAAAGTTGTGTGGAAGAGGATATTTCATCAGGTGTAACTTTTAATGAAAGCCACACTTCATGTAATTGCTGCCTCCACACAACTATTAAGAATATAGATATCCTATATCCAAATAGATGTCATGTCATTTTTTTCTTTGTTTGCATCTGGTTACCTTATTTGCAGCATGAATCCACATGGCATAATGTGTTTCCTTTATTATAGAAGCCTCAACTCCCAAACATTTTTTTCTTTTCATTCTGTAACAAGAGTTGCATTAACATGACTGGAAAATGTGTAGAAAAACAACTATTTCCATCTACAGTGGCAAGACTAAGAAATGTCCTTGCAACCTTTCCAAAAGAAAATCTGATTTCAAGCTCCTGATGTGAGGATAGGAAGCATTATGCTACTAGAACCTAATACTGCAGTGCTTAGATCTGTGATCCGCTCCCTAACAATGACCTATTTAACAAAACAAAACAAAACAAACAGTGCTCATGTATGTTTGTAAATTTGCTTGGACAAGGACTGAGTCCTCCTTGCCTATCAACCCCCTTTTATCATTATCAGCCAATTACTTTCTTATTGCTTCATCTCATCATCCAAAGAAATAAATGCTGTACTTCCTTTATGGCAGCTATGGTGATGTTAATTTTCTGTGTCGGAACCTCCTACTTTAGCAGTTAGCATCAACATGTCACATTCAGGTCATTCTGGTAAGAACAAGAAAGAAGAAGTGATAGTGAGTTTATTGATCTTAAAATCATGGATCCACATTAACTAAGAACAACATTCATCTTTTGAAAAGTGAAGCCTTCATTCAGTAATAATGCATCTATGTCTTTTCTTGTGGTTCCTGTTTTTTTTTAAATAGTAAATGCCCATTTACTTAGGTGGTGAACTATTCTCTCTCTCTCTCTCTCTGTGTGTGTGTGTGTGTGTGTGTGTGTGTGTGTGTGTGTGTGTGTGTGTGTGAGAGAGAGAGAGAGAGAGAGAGAGAGAGAGAGAGAAAATTGCATCCTCAAATGTTCTGAATATTGGAAGTGTCTTAAAGGGAGATTTCCTAGAAAGGGTTATGGTTACCTGAGGCATTGTTCAGATGTGATACTTGCATAGCTAAAGTTGGAAAATCCAAGTCACTGTTGTCACACTGCCATGCGAGTTGTAGAATCCTGGGAGCTACAGTATAGCTATAGTGCAATATAGAGCTATACATAAGGGACATTTTTTGTGCAGCCCAATATATCCTTATTTTAAAACAAAGGGGAAATGTGAAAGAAAGGGAAATGTATAGATCCCTTAGAAAGAGTGGCTAAGCAGTGTGTGATGAAATTGAGAGGCTAATTCCAGGACACTCAGAAAGCTTAATCTTTAGAGCATGAAAGACAATTTAAATGCTATGTTGATACTGCCACATCTTGGAGTTAGAAATGTAAGATTTATAATAGAAGCCAGCATTCACTTGAAAAGAACACCATGTCCATATAATACAGAATATTTGGCTGTAGGAGTTCCATTAGAAATGAGGCTTACCCACTGGTATTAAATTTAATACTTGAAGAATTTCATTTAATGCTACCTGGATCTCCCTCACTCCCTTTCTCTCTCTGCCTTTCTATCTTTCCATCTTTCTATCCATCCATCTAGATATTTGTTAAGGGCACATGAAAACATCTGCCTTTACATTTTTTAAATTTGAAGAGTGCATCATTTGCATATTGTTTGCTTGTCATCTACCCAACAGATATATCTCCTGATTGCCTCAGGATTTAGTAGGTTATTGAGACAGTCATTCCAGCACCCAGGAAAAGACCAACCCTTGAGATTACAGATTGTAATGAGCTTTTCTATTACAATCTCTGCCAGCTCTGCAAAGCTGATGTCTCTTTATAAAGATCAAGCTTCTTCTGACCTTAGCTGTGAACTTGTTTAATTTGAGATACTGTTGATGCACAGCGAACAACCTTGCTCAGTGCTTGCCCAAAATACATGCATCTAGAGAGAGATATAACATCTACCCTTTTAAAAGTGATGTCAGATAAGTGGAGTCTGGTGATTCACATGAGCTATCTGACTTGAGGGTTACAATCTGCTTGCTCTGCCATCTTTAGTGTCGGTGTAGACAACCATCATTTTTCTGGGGCCTTATGTAGAGACATGCTGTAATTCTATATGTGCTTATTTGCACTGTTGTATTTCAGTGAGAAGAAACCAGTGAACAAAACTGGGTGCCTGTCATCCATCTATTTCACCACCTGTGCTAACTATACATAAAGAACACCTAGGAACTCTTTTAAACCCCAGCCAAGCATTTCAAAAGTAGCAATGTAGCTAAAAACATACACAATCAGCAGTTGTATTGCAGTAGCAATCCATCAGTCATTTGACTGTTACAACTACCACAAATGTCAGTATTTCCAGGATCATGAAAGCAATATACCAGTCACTTTGCTGAATGAGATGAATGAGACATGGAAAAATTAGGAGATGAAGTAATATATTATGCTGTTAAGACCAGGAGCTGAATAGTCTATTTTGTACATATTTGTTGTTAATATTTTCAATTTTGATGCCATCAAAATGGCAGCTAATCAGATTTTAAGGGTAGATTGTAGTTTCAAAGGTGAAGAAAGCTGCAAAGCAGTATGTTAGCTTAATTTATATGCATAGCAGGGACCACTACAACATAGGGTAATAAAAACGTTCAGGATTTCTGGTGAGGGGAGACAAGCCTCTCCCTTTCCAACTGGACACCTATAGAAAACACCATTTGTAAGCAGAGACAAGTAAACAGTAGTGTGACACACAAGAAAGGTAAAAGCAACCATTTTGAACATGCAGAGACTGGAATTCTCTCATACAATTTTAAGCTATATGAGTAAGATGAGGTCACCATGCTTTGATGATATTAAATTTTAAATAATTGAAAGGGTTTGAATCCCTCATTCTCACTTCCTGAGGTTCCTAGGGCATTCCTTCACCTGGGGAAGTCTTTGAGAGCCTGAGATCATATGGAAAAATATTTTAATAGCCAAAAAATATTGACACTGGATTACCATCACTGGTATCCAATGATACCATGAGCCCTTGTAGCACTGGGGTTGAAACTGCTGTACTGAAGCAAAAACTGCTGACATTGTGAGTTCAGTCCTGACAGTAATCAAGGATGACCCAGCTTTCCATCCTTCCCAGGTTGGTAAAACAAGTATCCAGCATGTTTTGGGGAAAATGCTAATTGCCTTGCAAACCACCCAGAGAGTTATGTATTGCCCATAGAATTGCTTTTGCAAACTGTACTACTGTCAGCAAGTTGGTGACAAATTTTTGGCTATTACAGGTTTCCCTGGTCTGAGGCTTCCAAACATTTCTTTGGGACAAAAGCAAGCCCTATGGGGCTTTGAAACGTTGGGAGAAGGGAGATTTCAATTAATTTCAACTAATTACAATTGTTAGACGATACAGCCATTCTATTTGCATTGTGCAAAGTTATGCCAAAGAATGGTTTGATGTAAAGGAATGTGGAACAGTTGGCTGAAATCCAGTTAAGCGGTTATGCAAAAAGTGTAACATTTAGCAGCAAACTGCTATAAACTGTGAAAGCTCCATAGGCTTTTATACAGTGATGGGATGACCCAGGTTCCATCCGGTTCCCCAGAACTGGTAGGAACAATCTCGGAGGGTTCTCCAAGAGGGTAGCCCAATTTTAAGGCATCCGGTTCTGGACGCCTCACCGAAAGAAAAAAAAATTAAAATTGGAGCCAAAACGGCTCAAATTTAGTGCACATGCACACTAAATGGCTCCAATTAAAAAAAATTCTTTTGGAGCCGGAGCTGCACCTTCTCAGAGCGGTGGCGACAGCGGTGGTGGTGGTGGTGGCGGTGGTGGTGGCGGCCCTCCCATGGGGCCACCAAGCTCCTATGGGCATGTTGAGGCCTGCCTGGGCCGTCCGCCACCACCACGCCCTCCCAGGGACTTGGGGCCGACAAGCCCCCATGGCCTGGGGACACCCAGTGTGGCGAGCCACAGCCACCTCCTCCTCCGCCGGGTGCCTGCAGCTTCCTCTGGCCGGTGCCTTTTCGGCCCGGCTCCGGTTGTGGCTACGGGCAGCTAGGGGCTGCGGGCAGCGGTGGCTCTGGCAGTGGCTCCAGCTGCGGCCATGGCCAGGGGCTGCAGGCGGTGGTGGCTCTGGCAGTGGCTTCGGCCACAGCCAGGGGCTGCAGGCAGTGGCCGGTGGCTGCAGGTGATGGCTCCTGCAGCCGTGGCCTTCGGAGGAGGAGGAGGCTGCAGTCGGGGGCAGCGTGCCTTGCCAGGTGGCCCCAGGCCATGGGGGTTCATTAGCCCCAAGGAAGGTAAGTGAGGGTTTTGTATTTGGGGTGAGTGGGTGATTTATTTGTGTTTTGGGTGGTTGGTTGTATTTTTATTTAATTTTTATTTATTTCTTTATTTTATTTGTGTTGTAGCTGTCTGGTTGGGTGGGTGGGTTGAGGTGTGTGTGTGTGTTTTTTTTATTTTATTTTTTATTTTTGGCCCTGCCCACAACGTCATGATGTCATGACATTGGCTCTGCCCATTACATCATGACATCATGACATTGGCCATGCCCATGACGTCCATGACATCATGGCGTGGTAGTAGAATTTTTCTAATCCTATCACTGCTTTTATATGTTGGATTTCAGTCAATACATAATTTTGCATGAATCAGAGTGCAACTGATAATGCATACGGAGACTTAATTTGCAGCAACTCAATGTGAAATGTTATTGTAAAACTGTGCAACAGGAGTTCATCCATTGTGTTTAATAGTTTACATAGGTAGAATGACTATGGGATAATAAAACTTGGAGGGTTTCTACTTTTCTGAGACATTTTTTGTCAGTCAAAACCAAATATGTACATGTCAAGTGGCTGAATCTTAGTGGCATTGTTTGTAATTCTTGTGGTGAAATGATAGTACAGTAATACCTCAGATAATGTTTGCATCAGATAACATTAAGCAATGGGGGGGGAGGAATTGCATCAAATAATGTTAAGATTCTATGGGATGCATTGGATAACATTCGCTAAAGCTTGTGTGGTTACAATGTATCTCTATGGAGTTTTAACGTTATCTGATGCATCGCATAGGATTTTAACATGCATCAGAAAACATTAAAAATTGGATAACACTAAGACTTGTGGAGCCAAGTTTTAGCGTTATCCGAGGTTTTACTGTATTTTGCTTTTTTGTAACACATGCATTTTACAAACTTTCCCCTATTGATCAAAGTGAATCTGTATTCATATAGCAAATGTTCATGTTTTAGACATCCTTTAAGCATGCACATTTGCTTGTTTGTGTCAAATTTAGAAAATTGGGGAGGGGAATCTGATGTTGGCAGTTCTTAACCAAACACCTTCCATTAAACTGCCAATTACAAACTAAATACATTTGTTAAAAACCCTCAATTAATGCATATTTCTTTCCCATTCCTGCAGAGGCATTATGAATAATAAATTATGCAACAAAGTAAAACTTCAGCAGTGAAACCTTTCATCACAAAATTTAGGAGGTTACTATTATCGGGCATTCTAAATAGACATGTTCACTGCATTCTTATTTTTTAAATAGGTGGCATTGATTTTAGTGCCATTTCCTCTCAAACAGATATGCACAGGAATTGATATTGGGTAGTCCCTTAGGCTATTTAGTGAGACTATAATTTAATGAGACCTAAATTCTGGAGGCACAATCATACACACTTCCAAAGAAGGCTTACATCTGTGGGAAACAACTTCCTACAATACCAGTACAACAATTTTTATAAAAGAATGTTGCTTCTCACTGTTGTTGTTTTTATAAAAACAAATTTTCATAACAATTAAACCATGCCAGCTACATATATATGAGCTTATCATAGACATATATGTGTTAATTGCAAGCAGTTGGAGAAGAGTTAAAATGCAGTGAAGTAGCATATGGTCTGTAATAACTGTGATTAGTATGCTGGCAGTTTCATAAATTATTATACAATAAAGAAGGAACAATTTCATAGTTATTTTTTTAAGGAATATAATGTAAAATTTAAAAAATAGTCAACAAGGGAAAGAGCAATTAAAGTGTGATTAGTTTGTTTACAAAGTTCACAATTTTCTTGCCTTTTTTCAATATGGTAATTGTAAGTAGAGGCTTCCCACATATGTTCCTAGACAGGTAAGACAAACATGTCAATTTTACTTTGAACCATATTTGCAGTTTAAGAATTTAGGTAAACTGGTAAAAATTAAACTGACACAATTTTTTCACCCATTCACTGCTAGGGATTTGAGAAACACTTCAAAAAATCCTGATACACAATGATTAAAGCTTTCTCAACATCACACAGTTCTTCAAAGAATAAGTTGTAAATCCCACACAATTTTTTCATCTGAAAAACAAGAGCAAGACAAAGAACACCTTTCCCTCTCTACAAGTCTCTGCTCTTTGCATAGCTCCTTTCGAGATAAGTGCCCTTTATTTTGGAGAAATAATCTATATTGTGCATTGCAAGAACAGAATGACTGGATGACTGTTCAAAAGACATAAACAATTTGCCTGGTGCTTTTAAGCCCTAGAAATCCATGCAAACATAATAATAATAATAATAATAATAATAATAATAATAATAATAATAATAATAATAATAATAATAATAATAATAATAATAATAATAATAATAATAATAATAATAATAATAATAATAACAACAACAACAATAACAATAATAATAATAACAA
Organism: Furcifer pardalis; assembly: GCA_030440675.1. Classification (NCBI taxonomy): domain Eukaryota; kingdom Metazoa; phylum Chordata; class Lepidosauria; order Squamata; family Chamaeleonidae; genus Furcifer; species Furcifer pardalis. The sequence continues at coordinate 63,652,732 of CP126896.1, forward strand.
CAATAACAATAACAATAACAATAACAATAACAACAACAACAACAACAACAACAACAACAACAACAACAACAACAACAACAACAACAACAACAACAACAACAACAACAACAACAACAACAACAACAAAATCATTCTCACCCATTTAAGAACTGTTATTGAGAATACCAAGAAATATTTTACTAATCTCCATTGGAAGGAGAGAATTTTTGTAGTGTGTTGTCCTCACACATGAATGTGAGTCAGCTATGGATTTACATTTCCCCCCAGTCCCCTAAAGCTCATGAAGTTTCATGAGAATAAGTAGCCATATGTACAACAGTATTACTGGACCCAACGGCACCACACACAACATAAAGGCAGTTTTACTTGTTCTTCTGCCAATGTGATTTATGCCATCTCTTGCCAAAAATGTCCTTCTGCACTTTACATAGGACAAACAGGACAATCTTTGCACAAAAGAATCAATGGACACAAATCAAACATCTGGAATAGCACCATAGAGAAACTTGTCTCAAAGTTCCATCTACGTGGACATTCTATCCAAGACTTGAAAGTTACAATTCTGGAACTGAGAAATTACAATACTAGGATCCAAAGAGAGATAGCAGAAATCAAATACATCCATCTGTTGGACACCCATCACAGAGGCTTGAATATTAGCCAATGGTTTCCTTGGACACTATTAAATTTTATATACAGGTTGCTATATGCTGCTAGATATTTTATATACTATATTTTGGTGTATTATACCACCTTTGCTAACCTTCCTGCAAATTCTCTTTTACAACACGAGCACAACAGGATGTGCCCACAGAAGTAAGAGGTTAAACCAGTAAGAGGTTAAACTCATTAGCATATGCTTTGCTTGACAACTTCACATTTTTAACATTGAAAGGAGAACATATAAAACTAATCTGAATAATCATTTGTTACTGCTAGCTGCAGGAAGCTGTATTGATATGCATGCTTGTCTGTCATTCTGCTTGATTACTCTTTACCTCATTGCTTTGTGATCCATTTGCCTTGTGACATCTTGACTCCAGCATCTGGTGTATATAAACCATGCCTTGAAGTTTTACTCCTTTGTCTGAAGAAGTGGACTTGATCCAAGAAAGCTAACAGTAAAAATAAAGCAGTTAGTCTTTAAAGTGCTGCAGTATTTTTATTTTAGTTTTTATTTTATTTTTGTTTTCTGATATGCCTGAAACACAGACTAACACAGCTACTATTTTTTTAAAAAAAATAGCCATATGTAAGACACTTTGGATTAGCAACCATCGGCCTATGAAAGGGTAGGCAGCATGTCACTGGATGAGAAGGAGGTGTTCACCATCCAAAGATTAGTGATTTGGTTTTCCTCTGTTCTAGTTCACAAAGCCTTACTGTATACAAGAATCAGTTGAGATTTGTTCACTTTGTTTAACTTATTTTGTTTACTTAGTTCTTATATCTGCTCATTTTTTAAGAAAACACAGACTCTGTATTGTGCTTTATTTTCTTCTCATGGAATACACATTTTAATGAGCAAGTTCCATCTACATTTGCTTATAACTAGTCACGAAACTTGATATTCACTGTGAAATAAATCCATTTCTTCACACACACACACACAAATCTCTGATTGATGGATAGAGATTGCCCCACATGCCCGCACAAAAGAGACTGACCACAGTATTGTTGGTATAAACATTGGGCCACTTTATTTTAAGTTGAACTTGATTAGCTTTAACCATTTTAACCAATAACTTACTGCAGCAAGGCCGCAGTAGCACTGGTGAGGTACACGATATCCCTTATAATCTTAACTTGGATATCGAACAACCATGTCAAAACATCCTTTTACTGTCCCGGTCAGAAGTAACCAGTTGTTAACACCTTCTGACCCCGAACCGGGCGAACTATATATTGGGGCTGCCTCCTGCCGAGCTGGGCAGTTCCCAAGTTCACGGTCCGCGTTTTGATCATGCTCACAGAGTGGCCGATCAAAACACGTTCCTACCAGGTTCTACTGGGACCAAATTTATTCCACATCAGTGCTACCCGCCCAAGGGACCTAACCCACTCTGGCTCAACCCGGCTCCGCAGTGTGGGATGGGCGAAAACGCCAAGAGACCTACCGGCCAATCAAGGTCTCAAGCAAAAATTCCCATCCGGCCCCGAAGCGACCCAAAAATAGTCACACTGCAGCCAGGGAGGGAGGGCGGGGCTCGAGTTGCCTGTCAGACGGGACTGGCGACGAGCGCAGGGAGCGCGCTGCCCTTATAAGGGCAGCGCTCAGCCACGCCCCCTGCGCTCATCCCCAGGCCCGTCTCTTTGACAGACACTGGGGCAAAGCGCGCGGCCACGGCATTCGCTGCGGCCGCCCGACCAATATTGTAGTTCTATATGCATGATTTGAAAAGTTAGCAAATGGCCCAATATTGGGCCTATATAGCCAGCAGAAAAATAGATGCCAAGCTTTACTTCGCTCAGGCCAGTCAGAATGTTGATAACAGCAATGGCAGCAGTGATGGTGAACCTTGGCACTCCAGGTGTTCTTGAACTTCAAATCCCAGAAGCCCTGATGAGCAGGTGTGCTGACTTGAGCTTCTGATAATTGAAGTCCAAGAATACCTGGAGTGCCAAGGTTCACCATCATGGGTCTATAACAGACCCTCTGATTCTCACTGCCATTCACACTTGTCTAAAAGCAGCCATGACAATTCCTTTGTTCTGTGGGATAAATGGTTAACTGGTTTAAAAAGGTTTTTGGGATTTTCCCTTGCCTGGTGTCTCTGTGTGAATGGTACTATTTGCTAAATGAATGCAGACCATCTTGACTGCTGCCACTGATGCTGTCAACATTCCAGCAGTCTTTTCCTATGTAAAGCTTGGCATCCTTTTTCCTATTGGCACCACCAACACAATATTTTACAGCAAAACTGGAGGTTTTTTTTAATTAAAAAATAATAATTGAATTTCCTGGCTTTTAAAAACAGAATTTCAAGTATGCACAAATTACACAAAAAATCCAAGAGAAACTTCCCTTGTGTAGAATTATCCAGTGGTAACAAATCCAAGAAACTGAACACATGATTTCTGATGCTCTGCAAGTCTCCCGGCTGTCCAAACAGCACATATACCCACTGGCTGATATCTGATGAAAGCTCCACTTTCACCCACAATACTGCAAGGTTCTGTGCCACAGTGTGTAAAATCAGAAGAAGAATCCTGGCAGGTCCTTCAGCTAAATAAACCAATAGTGCTACATCATAGGCTTAGTAATATTTGTAAGACTATTAATCTTAGCTACTAATTTTACTACTCCTTAGCTCTGAGCAGAAACATTCCTTTTAAACATATATTTTAAGTACCCTCATTTGAACTTCTGTTATTTTTGCTGTATTATGCTGGTCTTAAAGTGTAATAAAGACTGATTGATTGAACACTTGATCTATGCAACAGTTGCTGCAAGACAACAGAAGCAAGGACAGATGGGATGTGGCTATTGTCCCTCTGTATCAAAAATATGTGGGCTGCTTAAGCTTTAATGAAATGGTAAAGCAAAAATATAGGGACTGCGGTTGCTCAAGGGGTTAACATGCTGGACTCGATGACTGGAAGGTCGGAATTCAATTCCTGGGTACTGTACTGCACAACAGAGTGAGCTCCTTCCTCTGTCCCAGCTCCTGCCAACCTAGCAATTTGAAGGCAAGAAATTGCAAGTAGATAAATAGGTACCACTTTGGTGGGAAGGTAAACAGCATTCTGTGCACTCAGGTGTTGAGGCATGCCTTCCACATATCCACAGAATTGTCTGCAAATGAAAAGAAAACCTAAATTGAGATGAGTGGATTCAATAAAGGAAGCCACAGCATTCTGTGACCAAAAATTACTGGAAAGGCAATATTCTTATGAAGGAGAGTAGGAAAAATAAGCAAGCTAACATAAGATCAGTGATGGGATGTCACCGGTTCCAGACGGATCTCTGGAACCGGTAAGATGAATCCCGGAGGGTTCTCCGTGAGGGGAAGTCCACTTTTGGGGCGTCCGGTTCCGGACGCCTGACCGAAAGGAAAAAAAAAATTAAAATCAGAGATAAAATGGCTCCAATTGACTGTGCATGTCCAGAAACTCAATCTGACGCATTGCGCATACGTCAAATTGAGTTTCTGGACATGCGCAGTCAATTGGAGCCAAATGGATCCAATTTAAAAAAAAAAAAATCTTCCGAAGCTGGAGCCGCCTCTTTTTAGAGTGGCTCCGGCAGCAGCGGCGGCAGCCCTAAGAGAAGGGCACCTCCCCTAGCCGGCCACCGAGCTCCCACGGGGACGTTGGTGCCTGGCCGCGCCGTCCGCCTGCGCCGCGCCGCCCGTGCCGTCCGCCTGCGCCGCGCCGCCCGCCCGCGCCGTCCTAGGGACTTGGGCCCGAGAAACCCCCATGCCCGAGGAAGCTGCCGGCGGCAGGCGGAAGATGATGCGGCGGTGGCGAGCCCCGCCGCGCTTACCCAGGGCATGGGGGTTTGTCCGGCCCAAGTCCCTAGGACGGCGCAGCGTGGGCGGACGGCGCGGGCAGGCACCAACGTGCCCGTGGGAGTTCGGTGGCCAGGCAGGGGCTGCAGGCGGCTATGGCGGCCGTGGCAGTCAGGGGCAGCGTGCCTTGCCGGGTGGCCCCGGGCCACATGAAGGTTCGTCAGTGCCAAGGAAGGTAAGTGAGGCTTTTATATTTAGGGTGGGTGGGTGATTTATTTGTGTTTTCGGTGGGTGGTTGTACTTTAATTTAAATTTTATTTTATTTATTTCTTTATTTTATTTCTTTAAGTTATATACGGGTCTGTGTGCATGTTTATTTATTTATTTTTTATTTTTGGCCTTGCCCACAACGTCATGACGTCATGATGTTGGCTCCGCCCATGACGTCATGACGTCATGACATTGGCCACGCCCATGACGTCCGTGACGTCATGGCGTGGTATTAGAATTTTTGACATCCCATCACTGCATAAGATGCCGTTTGGTTGAATATCTGAGAAGAGCTGTTAATTATAGGACATTTTGGATGTCCTTAACTCTTATAGTTATCCATCAGAAGAGACTTGATGATGCACAGCATTTTGGAAGTTTTATTTAAAGTACCAGATAATTGTACAAGACAAGCAGAGTAGGCACTAAAGCTCTGTTAACATCAAGTAAGACCATATCCAGCCCTAAGGCAAAAGACAGTAAAACAAGTCAGCTTCTGAATATTTGTTCTTCATATTTAAAATATAATTTAAAATAATCTATAACTCTTTAATGCCTGTTTAGATAGGAAGGAGTTAAAGGCTTTCCCTGCATGTTCAGCTAATTAGGTCCAGACTAGGATGGACAGAAGTTCAGAGTGCCCCAGAAATCCGCAAACTTGCAGCAATCTATACTTAGAACATTTTGTGCTGACAAAATCTCTTCAATGCCAGTTTATAACAGTTACAGTTTTACTCTTTTGAGAAGCCTTTTGAAAGGAACAAAATTTCAACTTCTGGAACTGGGATTTGTTCTCAATAAAGAAAAAGAGAGAGTGGGCCAAGCATTCTCCTTCAAGATAAGGAAGACTGGCCTTTTAAGCTTAGTTTATCTGTTTTAAATCTGGGACATAAAAGGCCATTTATATATATATATAATATAATAATAATAATAATAATAATAATAATAATAATAATAATAATAATAATAATAATAATAATAATAATAATAATAATAATAATAATAATAATAATAATAATAATGTTTTGGTCAAATATCACGAATTTTGGCACAGCACAAAAGCACATTGATTGCTACATTTTTGCCAAAGTCCAGTTTCAAGTTACAATTATTTTTTGTTTGAGGTTCCTGTGCCTTGTAGATTGATTCCTCTACTGCACAATAATGTACAAGATTGAAAAACTGATTAAAAGACGCAGACACAGGTGTGTGCATGCATGTACATGCACACATCATAATAGTCCATATGAATTTAGTTTTATTTTTCAAACAAATTCAAGTTAGGAAATCATCTCTGTCCCTTATTTTCCTACATTTTTAAAGCAGTTTGTTCACTTTCAGTGTTATGAAGGAAGAATGCTTGGCTAGAAAGAGAGCTGTTTCTGGCTGACAGAGTATTTTACTTGGTAGCTCTGGTGTTGACAGATATAGATACTGTTTTAAGAAATTTAACTTTAATCTTTATAACTGGAGCTTACTTCTACAACCTGGAATGAGACATAGGTCAGAAAAAGAATTGGAAAAGGACCACAATCTTATTTGTAGCTCACAAAGATTCTATAGTTCTCTAAAAATTAAAATAAATTAATAAGTTTCTATAAGCAGTGTGGGCACCCTAATAATCAATAAAGGAGCAGGCAACATAGTGTTCTTCAGATCTTCTGTACACTATGTCCCATATTTGGACATGCTAACTGAGAATTGGGGGTTTGGGCGCTGCAGCTTAGATTATCTGCAGCAAAACACCAGCTATTCTAATCCCTTGAAGAAACAGGTAGGAGGGTTAATGCTGTTGCATCATAATATAGTTTCAAATTAGGCATTGTTAAACCACCTCTTTCCCTTGCATCTTGCACAATTTTCATTTTAACCCTTGGTTTTTTACCAGCCCATATGAACTTGTTAAGACCCTTCTGCCATTCATTTAAGTTGACCTCGTTTTTCAATATTGGTATCATTTGAAACAGAAATAAAAATCTTGGTAAAATGTTCATTTTCACAGCAGCTATTCTACCAAGAGGTAATAACCTTAATTTTTCCCAATTTACCAACACTCTCTGTATCCTTTGCCATAATGGAACATAATTATTTTTGTATAACTTTGCATTCAAGGTCGCTATATGAACCCCTAAATATTTAACTTTTTTAACCATCTGAAAACCTGTTATCTCCTGCATATTTTCTTTCTGCTGCCCTGAAACATTTTGAATAAGCACTTTAGTCTTTTGGTTATTGACTTTAAATCCAGAAATCTTCCCATAAACTGAAATTATATTTACAAGTTCCTTAATTGATTGATTCGGTTGTGAAATTGTAATAACCAAGTCATCAGCAAATGCTTTTAGTTTATACTCATAATTCCTTATACTTATACCTTTTATCTCCTTACACGCACATATTTTAACAAGCAGCACTTCCAATGTTAGGATAAACAGTAAAGGAGATAAAGGGCATCCCTGTCTAGTATCTTTCTCTATCTTACATTTCTCTGAAAGACTACCATTAATTATCAATTGTGCCATTTGTTCTTGATATATAGCCTTAATTGCCTATAAAAAATATGTTCCAAAACCCATCTTTACCAACACTTTTAACAAAAAATTCCAATTAACTTGATCAAAAGCTTTTTCAGCGTCCAAAAATATAAAAGCTGCTGGGGCTTGGATATTCTTTTCTAAATATTCTATTAAATTTATAACATGCCGTACGTTGTATTTCATGTATCGACCCATTATAAAACCTGTTTGATCTTCATGAATAAGTTGCTGGATCACCGGCATCAGTCTATTTGACATAACTTTTGCAAAAAATCTTATAATCTGTGTTTAACAAAGAGATTGGTCTGTAATTTTTTGGCTGGCTAACATCCTGCTCTTCCTTAGGAATCAAAGTTATAACAGCAGTTTTCCATGACAGTGGGATCTTCCTTTCAGTTTGTACTGTTCTAAATAATTCTTTTAAAGGTTCCACCATTTCTGATTGCAGTGTTTTATAATATATGGCTGTCAAGCCATCTGTTCCTGGCACTTTCCCTATTTTTAACTGTCTTATAGCCAGCATTATTTCTTCCATAGTTATCAATTGATTCAATCCCTCTCTTTGCTCTTGATTTACTAAAGGGATGCTCAGCCCTTGCAGATATTTATCAATATCACCTAACTGAATATCATCCTTGGCATATAGGTTATTATAAAATTCTGTAAACACCTTATGAATAATCTTCTGTGTAGATTATCTGGAGCAAAACACCAGCTATTCTAATCTCTTGCAGAAACAGGCAGGAGGCTATTATTCCACCGTGCTTTTCAAAATGAGCAACATCATTTTGATAGAGTCCTAAGTTAATGAAAACACCTACTGCCCTCGTCCCACAAACACACATTTTGATCCATACTTTTCTTTGCCTGTTTATCTGAAAGTGAGTAAAGGAGGTACTAACATTTTAAGATAGTTAAAGAATAAAACTATAAAGTTTGCACAGTTGGCAGAAAAAGGTTGTATGATACACAGCAGAAAAAGAGCTGTTGGACAAACACTTTCTCATTTCAAAATTATTATTGAAAATTGGACAATCCAAGGATATAGATCAGGGACAGACAGCTTCTAGATATCTGAGGAATGCACCTTCCCAGCCTCCCAGCCCATGCATTTTGGCAAATGTGCAGGGGAGTTTGGTGACTATGATATCTACTGATAAATGACATATTGACTTCCCATTCTCTTGGTAGAAGTTGCAGTAGATGATGATGAAACCTGGAGAGAAAATTAGAAGTGAGACCTCCCTGAGTGTATCACAGAGTGAGTTTCACTGGTAGATTTCAATATTTATTTACTACATTTTTCATGGCAAACAACTAGATTATTGGCTGTATTGTATTCCAGTGGGGTCTAAAAATAAATAATTTCAGGTATAACACAAATGGTGCCTATTGGCTGGCTCTGTGAAACTCTGTTCTCATTTTTAATTAATACAATGAATATAACATATGGTTAATTCTTGGAATTATTCCATCTTAAACTGCCAAAATGAAGACACCTTTTGGTGAATTCATTCCATAGTTCTTTTTGCCTGACCTAGTGTGAGAAAGATACAGTAATACACCAGATAATGATTGCATCGGATAACCCTATAATCGGATAACGATGCAAGTTTTTTGGGGAAAAACTTGCATCGGATAACAATTCTGGATAATGATTCTTAGCGTTATCCGATGCAATGGGCTGCGGGTGTGGGGTGGTTTGGGTAGAACTACCCAATCCAACCCCCACCCGCAGCAGTCTCTGCGACTGCAGTAGGGTCAGGGGAAAGCACCCGCAATCGCAGAGACTGCTTGTGTCTCTTTCCCGCCCTGTAGTTAAACTATTTAAACTGTAGTTTAAATACAGGGAGGGAAAGAAAGACACAAGCAGTTCTCTCTCTTCCTGTAGTTTAAATACAGGGAGGAAAAAAGACGCGAAAGCGATCGGTTCTTTTTTCCTCCCTGTATTTAAACTACAGGAAAAGAGAGGCTTGTGTTTTAAATACAGGGAGGGGAAGAAAAAAACACATGCCTCTCTCTTCCTGTAGTTTAAATTTAACCGCTGCGGGTGGGGGGTGGCTTTAAAGGCAGGGAGGAAAAGTTATTTTCCTGCCTGCCTTTGAAGCAGTTTGTCCCTGAAGTCAGGGCTTTTTTTCCTTTTGTGGAACCAAGTCATAACGTTATCTGGGGTATTACTGTAATGAGGTTACCAATGCCCAGGCTATGCTCAATTGTGGTTCAATTATGCCACAATCATTGAGGAAGCACTTTATGTGTACCCCATATAATTAATACAAAGTAAATATGAATTCTGTTTTCCTCAGACCACCATGTAAATGGAATAAATTGAATTTAGTGCCCATTAATAAAGTAACATCAATGTTTTGACACATCAGCACATATGGCTAACACATGAGTAGTTGCATGCTTCTTCCAGAGAGGTAAGCAAACTATTTTAGAAACAATTTCCACAGCTGTTTTTCTCATTTTGGAAAGATGGTGTTTGTTTTAAAATTAGCTCTCTTCAGCTACTTTCTACTTGTATGCAAACCAAACAGCACAAATGAAGCACAATACATATAATTATGTAGGTTGGGTAGACTGACATTTAATAGTTATTTCCACTAATGTAATTTAAAAGATAAACAGTGACTTTAGCCTGCCTTTCCTGTACTGAAACATTTTTTTGGGGGGAACACCCCCAAATATGTATTTGTTGGCCTCTGAGATTGGTCTTTGGTGATACAAATGGGAGGAAACCTAATCTTTCAAATATAGACCCAAAGGAAATATGTGCTGTGGTTTGAACCACACGTTTTGCCCCATTTGAGGCATATATATATTTGTGAGGTTATTTAGAGCACCAGTGTTCATTTTTGTTATTTGATCACTGTTTGCACTTTAATCTAGTATTTATCAGCTGCATTTTTATTTCCTTTTGCCTCAGTTTTGACAATGACATTGAATGAAATTTCTGATCAGATTGGTATAACCTTTTACTCTGAAAATGACAAACTCACAAGGAATGGTATAGATACATTAACTAAAACATGTATCAGGGGAGAGTCCCAGAAGATATTACTGTAGTTCAGGGATTCTCAAAATTTTAGAGCTGGGAGCTGGATCGCAAACCCTCGGACTGTTGGTGGGCCGGACTGCTGTCCCTCTCCAACCTCCACAATTCTCCCCCTGCCAGTGGTGGTGGGACCACCAGTCAGGCCTGCCGACATTCCCCCCCATGCTGCTGCCACCACCAAAGCTCCCCACACACCACCAGTTCAGCCTGCCCACACTCCCCATGCTGCTGCTGCTACCAACACTCCACTGCCACTGCCACCAATCCCTCATGCCACCAGTTCAGTCTGCCAACACCCCCCCCCCATGTTTTCCATGTGATCACACTCAGAGTTTTGCAGATGATTTTCCTCTGCAACAGTGAGATATCCCAGCTTCATTCAAAACAAGGCACTCGGGTCATCTCTCCTCCCCTTTTAATCTTTCACTTCTTCTACCAAATCTTGCACAGCTAGATACCCTTTCAATTGATTCATGCACAGGAATGAAGCAGGTTTATTCGAGAATTGCAGCAATTCTGTACAGCTGTTATTTTCTACTAGGGGAAAAGAGGCCATAAAATTGTCAAGATATGCCATGGGATGTCTTGCAAGATTTCTTATGGGAAAAATACCTCTGTGAAAGAGATATTGGCTCGAACAGAAAAGAGAATCCCTTCACCCCTGTACAAGAATCAAGGGTTGTGAGAGCCAAAGGGGGGGAAATCACAAAATATTTTTTTATTTTTATATTATTTCATTTTTTCCCAGTGATTCCCACTTTAATTTAGTGTTTCTCTCATCTTTTGTTGAAAGGCAAATCAACAGAGATTTTTTTTTATTCCACTGGGAGGGCTTTTTTCAGCAGCTGGTTTGTTTGTTTTTTGCTTCAGTCATTTCTTGTGGGTGTGTGAGTTGGTTCATACTGCCTGGCTGCCAGCCTCATTGATTGCATATTGGAACCTCTCCTTTTTTGTCTTTTCCATTCTGTGGTTATTTTTGCTGCCTGCAAGAAGAAAATAGGAGGCATCAGGGGAAAGAAATGTCCCCACATTTTAGTAGCTTTGTTTGCTTGCATTTTTCTTTAGTTTTAAGAAAAATCTGTGTGTGTGTGTGTGTGTGTGTGTGTGTGTGTGTGTGTGTGTGTGTGTGTGTGTGTGTGTGTGTGTGTGTGTGTGTGTGAGAGAGAGAGAGAGAGAGAGAGAGAGTGAGAGAGAGAGATTCTGACATTTTTGCATGTATTTTTCTTGCTAAACTGAATTTTTAAAAAATGTTATTTAATTTAGGGAAAGGAAAAGGTCCCCCTTGTTCAAAAGCCAGTCATATCTGACTCTAGTACTGTGAATCCACAAGAATGGGTTTACTGTGTGTATGCAGTATGGATTCACAGAGAATTGGGCTTCTGGGAACTGATGTCCAAGAACACCTGGAGTGCCAAGGTTTGCCATCATGCCTCTAGGATGTGGTGCTCATCTCTGTTTACAGCCAGTGCTGTCTGTGATGTAGGATCTGGTAGAGAGACGATCAATGGGCACTATCAAATACTTTCTTGAAATCAACAAAATTAATGGCCATTGGATGCCAAACTCAATACACTGTTCTATGGTCATGTGGTGGACATGACTAGAAACTGGTGCACATTTTCCCACCAAAGTGGTACCTAGTTGTCTCCTTGCAATTTCTTGCTTTCAAAACGCTAGGTTGGCAAGAACTAGGACAACACTCTTGTCTTAAACTGCTGATCTACCGATCTTCTTGTCGTCAAGTTCAGCATCTTAACCACTAAGCCACCACAGTCCCTGTAATTTAATTTATTTTGTTTCAAGTATTTATTTTTGGCAGTGGTGAATTTTGAAACTTGTGTTTGATGGTTGTTGCTGACATTAGTGCTTACTTTTTGAGGGCATCTTGTTGTTGCTTGGCATTAGAAAGGGTACACCTTATTTCCATCTTAGGGATCTTGTTTTTTTTCATTATGAAAAATATGACCTGCCATTTGGAATCTTCTTTGTGCAATGATATTATGTAATTTGCATGTGCCACTCCTTTGAAGCACCTCTTCATTGAATATGTGATCAAAAAGGCCAATTTTCTTTGCTTCTCTATGTAACAGTCATTGCCTGTTATAGCTTCAGCTCATCTTCTTCGAGAAAAGTTATGTCATAAGCAAAATCTAGGTCACCAAGGCAATCTTGGTCAGACCAAAAGATGCCCATCCCATTGCATGCTGCTCATCACATAACATAGTCAAGAGTAAAAGGAAGAGCACTGGAAATGGAATACAGCCTTGCCTAACCCCAGCAATAGTCTCAAATAAGTCCGTATGACCATTTTCAGTCTTAACACAGCAGCTTGATTGTAGGTACAGTAATACCTCATATAACATTAGTATCGAATAACACTAAAATCGCATAACATTAAGGAATCTGGGGGGAAGAATTGCATCAGATAACATTAAGATCCTATGGGATGCTTCAGATAACAACTGCTAAAGCCTGTGTGGTTACAATGTATCTCTATGGATCCCATAGGATTTTAACATGCATCAGATAACACTAGAAATCATATAACACCAAGACTTGTGGAACCAGGTTTTAGTGTTATATGAGGTTTTACTGTATAAGTCTTTGAAAATGGTAATAAAGATTGCCCGATGTAGGATCTGCCAGAGAGACTCTTAAGGAACACTATCAAATACTTTCTTGAAATCAACAAAATGAATGGCCAGTGCGTGATGATACTTAATACACTGTTCTATGAAGTTTCATAAAGTGAAGATATGTTCATTGCAGGACCTTCCACTGTGGAATCTGACTTCTCTCAGGTGTCCGTTTAGAATACTTTGCAGCCACATAAGGTGTTGGTTTAGGGCACTTTGCAGCCACATAAGGAGAACTACACAAAAAGCCTTCCTAGACACCGAGAGTCAGACAATGTCCCACCAGTTGATACATTCAAATGTATTGCCTTTCTTAGGAACTTTGATGATTGGTCCTTTTTGCCAGTCATCTGAGATTATGCCATTTTGCCAACATTTATTGAATAACTTAATCAACTCTTTTACCATAACCTGACTGCCATGTTTTAAAACTTCTGTGGGTATCTCATCTAAGCCAGATATCTTGTTGTTTGTAAAGCTTTTAATAACAATCTCTATCTCTTTCTTTGTTCCACTAGTACTATAAAACACAGAGAAAAACAAGCAAAAATCTCAAAGGAAACAGTATCCATGTTTCTTTTAGGTTGAAAAAGAAGAGAAAAGCTAAAACCAATTGTATAAAGCCTTGTTGGATCCAGTGTTGTTGGATCTATCCAATCCAGTGAGCAGTACAGGATTAGCTGGTTGCTAGTGGGACAGAGCAAGTGACCAACTCCAGTAACTGGCTCCGGGAACATATTTTTAACCTTCTGAAGGTTGTTCTGAGGGAAGCATTATTATTTTTTCTACCTAGCAGGCATACAGCAAAGTTGCCTTCCTGCCCTTGGTTCTCTTCATGCCTTCATTTAAGATACTTTAAAAAATAAATAAACCTAACATTATTTCCATCCAGGGGAAGAATAAATGACCCTCAGCTACCATCTACAAAAGAAGCAATCAAATGGTGTAGGTACCATAGAAGGGGGCTAAAATAATTTTACATCAAGCACATTTAACAAACATTTTAGGGAAATGTTACACTGAGCCAGAGTAAATCTCTTTTGACTCAATGGGACTTTCTTTGAATTTATGTGTGCCTATTCATATCTGTCTATCTATAACTAATATAATATGGACTTCAGAAATGCATAATTTAATAAAATATCTCTCTGAAGTAACTTTTCTCTTATAAAAGCAGCACAAATTCAGATATAAATCTCATACTCTGACAAGTCAAGGACTCTGTACGAGCAACCTGAATAATAATTTTTGGTCATAATATAAACTTATGCATTATTTTCCTCATTTTCATTGCTATTGTATTTTGAATAATGTATTTTGTTTACAGTGTTCCTGGCTCACAAGGTTTCATTGAAGTGATGGCTGCTGTGCAATTAAGAACTGAAATCCAAAATGTGAGGAGGAAATGCACAAAGCTTCAGCCACCCGCATTGACATTGTTCCTTCTAATTAAAGGAGGAGAATGAAAGAAACAAGTGAAAGTGGAGTTAGAAACAAAGCACAGTAGAAGTGCAAAGTCAGGCTATTTGCCACTTCAACCCCTTTTGTCGGAAAGCAAGATGAAAATGTTCTCATTAGATTGGGAAGACCTCGTTAACTTTAACAAGGCAGTACAGGTGTTAGTGGAAGCAGACTTTTGGACCCATAGCTGTAAACAGCAATAAAAGAAGAAAACAAAAAACCCCATGTTTCCACATCTCTTTTCTTTCTGCACAGTCTGGCTCCAGATTTTTGATGTTCCTTAGGTAGACTAAGGCATTTTGATCATGCCCCACAGTGAGTACTAATGAAGCACTCTGAACACACTGAGCCCAATTTTTATTTGTGCACCATCCCTGTTAATAATGGCATCTAATTAAGACACCCATTAAAAGTCCATAATGTTAATTTAATGGAGAAAAAAAACTCTGATAGAACTCCATTAGGCTGTCCCTGTTATTTTAACATTACACAACTTTAACAAATGCCTTAATTAGACACTGTTAGTGAAAGGAATATTGCACAATTAAAATTTGCCATTATTTAAAATAGAAAACACTATACCCCATCACCAGTGCTTCATTCATCATGAATTATAGACCCCCTGGGACACTTGTAACATTTTTCATGATTGGATGTCACTTACCTTCGTAAGCAAATATTCATTTGTACAGATAGGCTATTTTAGCATGATTCCAAAGTTACTTTATTGCAAATATATATTGAATTTTTTTTAAACCCTTTTTGGTCAAGAGGCTTTATTATAGGACTATGAGGAAATGTTACTATTTATCTACTAACATTTGTATTTATCAGTGGTTTATATTATTGCTGTAATGCAATATCCTTACGGTTGGCAACATTCACAATCAAGGACCAGGCTAAATGTACCAAGAGCAAAAACAACACACTTTGCCAAATAAATGAATAACAAATAGTGTCTCCCACCAGGACAAGATTCTGGCTGGACCATCTGGTAGTCACTGAATAGACTCCAAAGTAAAGTAGGAAAATCAATGAATAGTCAAATAAAATGGTGCTACTCAGATACAAGGCAAATCTTCTCGGAATGTGGTGAAATTTAATCAAGGTAACATTTATTCATGCAATTTATGCTCCACCATGTGTACAACATCATCGCTGCCAGATACTCGTGTCTGAGCATACAATTTTTCCTGAAATTCATTATTTCCTCCATTGATGGGTCTATCTGTAGTGACTCAGTAAGCTGATCCTGGCATGAAACATGCAACCACACACATTACACTGAACAGATAGGTTGAGGGCGTGGTTGATTTTGACAAAGCTTCCATGCTTGTTGCTTAGCCTCTTCATGTCTGTGGCATTCCCCTTCACAGTGAAGGGGAGATGGTTTGGTGCCAAAGTGGGTGATCTTCATCTGCTGCCTCCCAATTTTGTGGGTTATACCTGACACCTTCATGGTGTGTTTCAGCTGGTCCTTATAACACTTCAAAGGAACTCTATGAAGTCTTGTACTGAAGCTAAGTTCCTCATAAAGAATTTGGCGAAGAAGCCTGGAACCATCCATATGGTGGACATGCCCTATCCAACTAAGATGATGGCCTATGATGGAAGCTTCAATGCTGTTTAAATTTGCCTTCTTGAGGATTACAATGTTGGTGACATAGTCATCCCACTTGATGTTTAAGATGGAGCTTAGCTTCTGTTGGTGAAAGCGCTCAAGCTTTTTGATGTCTTGGGAATAGAGGGTCCATGTTTCACAGCCATACAGTAATGTTGCGATAACAACAGCTTAGCCTGGGTTGTTAAATTTTTGTTCATGAAGACCTGGTGTGATAGATGTCCAAAGGGAGAATGGGCAGCACCGATTCTCTTCATCACATCCTGTTCACAAGTGCAATTTTTAGACAGGATACTACCATTAATTTTGTTTAAAGGGAATTTAATTTTGTTTAAAGCAGTTTGTATGATAATATTTTTGCAGTGAGGCATATTCTTGCTCTGCGTCATGACTGCTGACTGGGTTATTCAAGAGACCCAATGTGTACAACAAAAGATTTAGTAAATGACTGAGAAAATGCTATTGAAGAAGCCAACTTCTGGTTAAACATAGTTTAATTATTTTAATATTTTAACATTTTAATTTGTTTTGAATGACCTATATTTCATTTATGTCAGAAAATTTAAACTGGACAATGTTCTGATATAAATGAAGACAGAAATAATAGGTTTAGGGTTACTTAAAATGCACTGAACTCAGCTGTAACTATGTAACTAATGGTTAGAATAGTGACAGCAGAAACACTTACACTTATATACCACCCCACTCTTTGAGTAGTGCACAAGGTAATTATCATTTTACCCCCAACATGCTGGTCACTCATTTTACTGGCCTCAGAAGGATGGAAGGCTGAGTCAACCTGGAGCTCTGTCAGGACCAAACTCTACACCACCAGGACTCTTCTTGAAGACTAACATTTCTATTCCATTGTGATCTTTTATGGATTGTAATCCACATCTTTGTCACACTTTTACCCATTAACATCATTATTAATTTTATTACAAGTGATTTCAGTGAGGCCTAGTTTATTTTGGATCTATACATTTAGTATTGCAAACTTTTAATCATCATTAATTTAATTCCCAGTTATGTTGGGCTAGCTAATGTTGGATTTTCTATTTTTTGGGGCATCAAATGTTGGGTTGTCTTCAAAGCTGGGTTGGTTTCCAGAAGATATGTTGTCAGTATCCACAGGCCAAGCTGAACAATCCAGTGCAAGGAATTTAGTTCCATTAAATCATAGGGACAGGCAGGGAAAGCAGTCCAGGTGGTAAATAGATTCGCAGCGTCAAAGTGATACATGAACAAGAAGTTGTTAATGAGTTGTCTCCCACAAACTGACTGATGGTGTTTACAGAATTGATAGCTCTAAGAATGCCTTTACCAGGTGTCCAGCTGTTTCCAATAAGTAAGCAAGATACCTTGGAATGCTGATGGTCCCTTTACTTGGATCTTGTAAGCTATCACCTTTCTCCTAAGCAAACACAGCATCATTTTCCCCAGATTCTCCTTGTTAGACACCTCACTGACCCATCTCCCCAAGACACCCTAAGGGTGATGTCAGCTAGACATTATGTTCTTCCTATTCTCTGCCTCTTCTGAATGCAAGATATCATCTTCCCTTGTGAAGATGACTGCTAAAGACAAGGCATATCAGGACTCATTTTATGGTACTTTTTTACTTTCTTGTGGAAACTTTCAGATGATTTTCAAAATACTTCATATAAGATGTCCAGAGAATGGTTTACCACTTCCCTCCTTCCCCAAGTTTTCATTGCTAGAGTGGAAATTTGAATACAAATACCCTGTATCTAAGACAATCCTCTGTCCACCATATCAAACTGGCTGTCTTTAGGATACCTAGGCATGTAATTTTTTTTCCAGTTGTCTTACCTATCACATGGATTTAAAGGGGGGGGATGCATTCAAAAGACAAATAGAACATTTGTTATATTTAGGCATATTTCTAAATGAATTGCTAATTGTATGCTTAAAAATTATCAGCCAGATGAAAAATACAGAATGAAATGTCACACTAATTACCCCAAGCTGTCAGATAAAGTGGCAGGACACATGTTTATGGTGAAAAGTATTGGGCCACATTTATTAATCAATTTAAATCCCCTGACTTCCAAAGGGTCTGGTAGTACTATTCCTGATATTGGAGCAGGAAGCTTGTTCCCTCTCCAGACTGTACGAGTGAATATCTTGCCCCCAGGCAGTGCTATTCCTTTGGAAGCTACTGTCCAGGCCAACCGAGTCAGGGAAGCATTTCTGTGGGCATTTCCAACCCATTCCCAGGAATGAATTTGGATGTATCATGGAGGTGATTCATTATATGTTCCAGGTGTCAGGCGTATTTGGACAAATCATGCCTGTAACCTAGGATCTACCTCATCCAATGACACCCTGAGGGATTCACCACTTTATAGCTGATGGGCAGCAACAGATCATGAGAAGTAATTCTCATAAAAGGCAGCAAAGAGACTGCATTCACCAAATCAAAGACAAGAAGTATAACACTGTATATGACCATAGGCATATAAGAACCATGCAGACTTAGGCCCTGCCTGCACTGAGCATTTGCTCATCTTTCCTTGCACCCCCAATGCCAGTATTCTATCCTTGTGTTCACATGAAACTAAGATAAAACTGGTGTCAACAAAATCAAGACATTGGCTATCTACTTTCTTAATTATCCTTTCTCTTGTTTATTATGCTAAAAGGGGCTTAGGAAGTCTCTCCATTTGTTATTTCACAAAACCAGTTTCTCCTCCTCTTCTTGTTCTTAGTCCTTTCCTTACCACTCTGAACTCAGCCATATCTTTTCCCTACTGACTTCAGATTAATTACATGCAGATTGGCCTGGGTTACTGCACAGGTCACTCTTCCTAGCAACTTTCCCAGGATACGTCTTTTCTAATACTGTATCAGCAAAGAACTGTATATGTTCATCCCTAGGAGGGATTCAGGGAGCAAACCTATTCCTTCTTGCCTACGTGTAAACCTCATTGAAGTCAGCTGGACTCACTTCGGAGACATAAGTGTTTGTGGTGTCACCAGGAAAGAAAGTGGGGTTACTTGAGAGATTCAAGTACATTCAGAGATGTTCTTTTTCTTACATAGATTAGTAGAAAAGAAGATGGGCACCAGTAATAAAACATAACATTGACTAGAGTGCAGAGGGAAATAAGAAAGCAACAGGAGGGAAAATAAATTATACATTTTAAAGAAATAAACTCATCTAGACTAAAGACACCTGCAGCCAGCAGAACTTTCAATATTTTTGTTATGAAGCAAAGGAAAGAAAGACACACTGACCTGTAAGATTTTATGTTATTGCTTCTTGTGACTTTCTGTTTGGATCCATGGGGTACTGATTTCCTTTCATTAAAAGGTAAAAGGTAAACTGGCAAAACAAATTGCAACTCTCTTCAGAGCAAAATCAGATATATAGTATGAGGAAGATATACTGGGATATTAAATTTCATGGCAATTCTCTTATTTCAGAGGTGGTATTATAATCCTTCAACTGCTGTGTTTCATGTTTAGTTTCTGTGTCTAAACAATGATGTTGGACATGATTTTCTACTTTTTTCACTTAACTTATCTTTGAACATTTCATATACTGTATGGGACTTATTACGATAATTGTGCAATCATTACTTTATGCAGGTTCCTTCATATAGTAAACTATCCCAGTGTGTTAACCTTGGCAATATGTTGTTATGCACAAAATAGACTTCCTCTTAGTGGTACACTAGAGGTTATCTACAGGATATGATTTTGATTTCAACTTGTATCATGAGGCTATTTAGTCTTCTTTCTGAAGCAGCCACATGTCTTGGGATGACTCAGTTTCACAGTTGTCACCTAAAGCTAGTGCTTGTGACATCAGCTCACATCCACATCACTTTAAGTGTAAATGTTTTCACACAAAAATGATTATTGTTGCTATTTCCCAAGCAAAATGAGATATCAAGTAATTTTGGTTGTGCTTTGGGCAACATGCAGAATATATCTCTAGTGGTGTTTCCCTTTGTGAAGGTAAGCACATACAACAAAGTAAGTAGAAATGAAGAGGCTGATTGCTTACAAAGATGTAAGCCACTCATTCAATGTTACTACTTGTTAAAAATCTATGTAACAAGACAGCAGTTTATCATAGTTTTACACTTTTTACCTTTACTATAAGGTTCATGCCCCCACTGATTGCCAACACATTTTGGCTTGGATTTAAAGTTTCCTAAGCATAATGGGTATCTAGATAAACTCACTGTTCCCAAGTATTGAAATACCTTCTTCAGAGCTAGAGTCAACTGTATCCCTTCAGCAATATTGGAAATGCACTGCTGTAGCATTCCATATTGACTATGTGCCTGTTGAGTCTTCCCTCCTCATCAGAGAAATGGTCAAAAGGCTCGGGTCACAATTTTATGGAACCCCTAACCTGCTGAGGGGCTTAGTAGTACTACACACCTGGCACAAGAGCAGGGGAAGCTAATCCTCCCCTTTCTAGCCCAGACAGGTAAATCATTGACCCTGTACAGTGCTGATCCTTGTCAGCTACTGCCCAGGCCAGCTAACATTTGGGGAGACATCTTTGAGGTCATTTTCAACTCTGTTCATATGAATGTTTTGTGTACCCACAGATGTCTCATTGTGTGTCCCACATGCCCCACTGATTCAGTCAAATCATGTCAGGCAAGCAATTGCCACCTCATTCCAAAACCACCCTGAAAAATTCACCCCAACTCAGCTCTACCTGCTCAAAAGCATTGTGACCTATTTAAAGATGAGCACATTATAACTAAGCCCATGTCCCTGTAAACACCAGAGTAGGATAGTCAAAAAACACCTAGCTTCTCAAACTGCCGATTTTGAAGCTAGGCCAAAAATTCCTATCTGGCCCAAAAAGTCTACCCTATAGTTCTCTTGGTTACTGAGAACACAGTTTGTCTGAACTGGAGTAGCCAATTTAAGGAGCCCAAACCTAACCTGGTACCCAGTGATGGCATCATCATCATCCACTGGCATGGCTGCATACTCATTTGCCAAGGTAAGAGAAAAGAACCCCTAACATTTGAGTCTGCTAACTGTCCTACTTGGAGGTACTACATTTAGTCCACACTTTGTTTGAATGTAGCCTCCACAGAGAAGAACATAGCCAACATCTTTGCCCTGTTTTGAGGAAACATCCAAGGAGGCCTCTCACATGGAATCTGGAGCATTTATTGGCAGGTGCAGCTCAAACAACCACAGAATCTGTGGCTACATTTTTGTTTTCTATTGTAAAATCTCATAAAAAGACTATAATGTTAACTGTTTTCCCCTTAAATGCATGCATACTTTAATAACTATTTTATTATTCCATTCAAATTGTTGCACTGATTTCATTTAGATCTGTGACTGCATAAGAAAAAGAAAGAAAGAAAAAGATAGAAATTTAAGGATTTGTCTCACAAAGGCACACATTCCTTCTAAGGCCAACAAAAATGACCAACTAAAATAAATAAGCAAGCAAGCAATTAAATAATCTCAATATCTTGCATAAAGGGGATTTTTTCATTTAGTATATGAGAATGAATAATATCACAATTTGCACTCCTACTTTGCTCTATTTATCTTCAACAAGTGTTGTAAGCTTTTAAAAATATCTTTAGAGACCAACAATAATAGAAATGCTCATATATTAAACATAAATACATGAACCAGCAGCAAACATTTTCTCCATCATTTTAATGATCATCTATTTTTAATTATTTCTTTAGAAACTGGGCATTCTAGCATACGGCACATTACCTACATCTACTATGACTTTAATTTTTTTTATTTTTAATGACAAATAAGGGTTAGGATATCACTTTTTCAGTGTGATCTCACAAGCATACGGTTTGCATTATGGACTGTTTGTGGTGTAGTTCAGTCACTGCTTCTCAGTGACCCCACATCATAGGTAGAATAGCACTCCAGCCCAACAGCAGCACCACTACTATTACATTTGAGGCTGGGCTGGAATGATTTCCCGATGGATGGCTTAGTACTTGGCCAACCACAGCTCTTCTTAGGAGCCCTACTCTGGTCCCACTGCACAGTGTAAGCAGACTGTAAACCAAATGGTTAGAGCAAAAGGGCAGGACACAATTGAGCCACCTGTCAGACCCTGTGCCCAGTGGTGGGCATCAGCAGGTTCACCCCAGTTCTCCAGAACTGGTAGCAGAAATTCAGACTGGCCCCACCCATCCAAGTTTTGAAATAAAGTAGTCCTAATTTGGGTGCAATGCAGGGCTTTTCCCCTGGCCACGCCCACCATACCACACCCACTGTGTGCTAGTAATTTTTTTTTGGAGCCCACCACTGCCTGTGCCTGCCCACTGACAATAAAGCTCCCAATACAAGTTGCCAATGCCTCCTGTAATAAATTGAACTAAATATACAACTACCTCACAGACACATCTAAGCACCTGGCGATAATAAATATGCAACCCTGTGTATTCAGTATCATATTCATATATATTCGTTTTTGATGTTATTTTTATTTTCCTTTTTATAACTTTTTTTTAGCAATTAAGAATGAATAAATGCAACTAAAGAACTTATATAACAGCATGTGGAACCAATGAATTTGATTAACTGCACCAGAAATAAACCCAAATGGCATGCAAAGCCAACAGAACTTAGCAAAATTATTGAAAATAAAATTAAAAATATGAGTAAGCAATGTGTAATAGCCAACTGTTACTCTCCCACATTGAAAATGGTGGCCGCGGATGCTGGACTGCCAAAATGGTGGGTGTGCACAGCCCTGTCCTTCTCTCTCTCTCTCTCTCCCTCCCTCCCCCACTCATCTCACATATGTAAAGCAAGGAATTAAAACATGCCAATGTCACAGTGAGACACCCAAAACACCAAGAGCCAGCATCACCTATTGGGTAGGTGAGAAGGCCTAAAAAGCCCAGCAGCCAGCCTGCCAAACCATCAGGTGGTGACACCCCTGCTCTCCATAACGTGGAAGTTAAGGAAACCCACCCACACCACCTTCTATGTTGCAGGGCAGCTGGATATTGGGAAGGTAAATTGCTCCCAGGAAAGTGATTCTTTTGAGTCAAATGTAATTTTTTCTCATGGATTGATTGTACCCTAACATAATCCTTGGAAAGCATTTCTATTTTTGTACTAACAAAAGGCAACACTTTTTTCTTCTTTAAAGAATGCATAGGACTGCCATTTGTTCCCTTTCATAGGAATGATAATGAGGGTGTGACATATTATTATGTTCAGGGCTGAGCTGAATTGTGAGGAAGAGGAACAATCACATGACTCATGGAAGAGGGAACTGAATATTTGTGTGTGTGTGTGTGTGTGTGTGTGTGTGTGTGTGTGTGTGTGTGTGTGTGTGTGTGTGTGTGTAAAGCAGGAGTTCTCAACCTTTTTAAGCTGGGCGCTAGGTCACACTCCCTCAAACAGCTGTGGCCATTTTGCCCTTCCTCCAGCACATGGCAGTTCCAGGTATGGTGGAGGCGGTGAAGGGCCACATGAAAATGGTTCTGCAGGCTACATCCAGCCAGTGGGCCACAGGTCGAGAATCCATGCTGTAATGGAATGAGATGTAGAACCATCTGGTAGCCACTTTATGTTTGTGAGCTACTCTTACCTGACTCAAGGCCAAGAGGGAAGAGAAGATGGAGGGAACAGAGAATGCAAGAGGATAAAGAGCACATGAGTCTTATTGAGAACGAATGAAGATTACCCAAAACTTAGAAGGGCCTGTGAACAGTAAGGATGTAACGGTGTGAGACATGACACAAGAAGCACACAAGGCAGCCATGGGGGGTGGGGATGGTTCCTGATGCCAGTAAGTCCTACGGAAAGGGAGGGTTTTTTTTTAAAGTTACATTTGAGAAAATAAAGGTAACAGACAGCGAATCATCCCAATAAATGAGTAATGCAAAGAGTTGTATTTGCAGACAAATGTTACTGACTCTGCTGGAAGAAGTTTATGTCACATCAATGAAATCCCATCCTATACAAAAACCTGATAACCACTACAATATGTCAGGGAGTACAAGACACATTTCTTGTAAACATAGTGACAGTGATATCATTTGTTGGACTCTTCTGAATTTTCCCCAAAAAATGGACTTTGCAATAATCTTGATACATTTAGTGAACTATTCTTTATCACACTCCATAGTGGTTATAGTCTTAAAGAAAAAAGACTAGTTGGCTTAGAGAGCAATCATTTTAAGTGAGGAGGGACAGGAATTGCGGTGACCAAAAGAAATCCCATTTCCATTGAAAATGACAGTCCTACTGTCACACTTACTGCTAGACTCTTCTGTCACTATCTTTACAAGAAATGTGTCTTGTACTCCCTGTCATATTGGTGGCTGCCAAAATGAACAAACTAGTCCAAGAACATGAATAACAACCTCAACCACAGATTGATCTTGTTTTTCTGGGAGCTTGTTTGGAAATGTTTCTTTATAGAAGCTAAGCTATAATGAACGTTGTTTAGGGACTATTTTATTTTTCCATATTGAAACAAAGCCCAGAGTTTATAAGAATGAGTTCTGACAGATGGATACCATTATTCTGGCATTTTTTTTAAATGTATTGTATATTTCCAAAAATGGTAAATTGTATGGAACCATGAGATTCAGGGTAGTGGATCAGTTCAGGTTTTCAGTAACTGGTAGATAATTTATTTCTGTCTCTTTGGTGTGTATGTAAATGAGAAATGCTCCTACAATGCTTCAAAAATGTATCTTGGTGTACTTGTATCTATGATTGTAGATACAGTGGAACCTCATACAACAATCGCCCCGTATAGCAACGAAATCGCATAGCAATTAGGTTTTGGAGAAAAATTGGCATCCCACATAACAATTTTTCGTATGGAAAAAAAATTACAACAATTTTTCAATGGAAAAAACCACTTAGCAAAAAAAAAAAAGTTGTACAATGCATCCCATAGGGAAAATCGCTATACAATGCATGCATCTTATAGCAATTGTTTTGTACAACAATGAGTTAAAAATACATTTAAGTAGGAATGGGAAAACATTCATTGAATTCCTCAATTTCATTGATTTCAACATCGTGAGACATAAGTATGATTTTTTTTTAAGGACATTAGTACTGTTTCTTTTATGGCCTCTCTAATTAGTGGGTGTCCTTTCTCTTTGACAAGAAATGTACAGAAACACAGCAAACACAGAAGGAATGTCTAATTGCTAAGAGGAGAAGAACCTGACTAGTGCTTTAAATTTTTAATGCCACAAGTACTTTACATTTGAACAATTTGTATAATTTGCCAGATGCACAACTTGTATCTTGGTTAAACTGCTGTCCTGCAACCAAAAGGTTGTGAGGTCAATCCTGGCCAGGACCCAAGGTTAACTCAGTCCATCTTTCTGATGTCGGTAAAATGACTACCCAGCATGTTGTGGGCAAAATGCTAATTAACTTGAGACCCACTCAGAGAGTGCACTAAGTGCTACCATATGGCATGGTATATAAGTGTGATTGCTTTTTGTTTTGCTTTTAATGCAAAAACTCAAAGGGCCATTTATACCAGCAAGGAAAAGAATAATGTAATTTTTATTTCTTGTCTGTGAAAGCAAAAAAAGGTTTTACAGTCCTACAATTTAGTTGAAATAGAATTCTTCCTTTTCTTTTTTTAAAATTTTGAACAGACACTATAATTCTGTCACTAACAGTTGTCACATGACAAAACATTTGTTTCTTCACTACCACCACTTTAAGTAATCCTTAAGCAGTAAGGATGACAAGAATAGTTTAGTAGAAGATACTTGGTTGTGTACATGTTATTAAATAAGTATACCTACAATATGTAGAATGAAATGCTTTACATCTACCAAAATACTTGAAATATTTACTTCCTTGAAAAATAAAACTTAAAAAACCCACAAAGTTATTGCTGTTTTAAGAATTTTATAGCAATAAATGTGTTGTTCACTATTTACCAATTAGCCACTGCTTCTGTGTTTGCTCTGTACATATGTGCTTTTGTTTGTCAAAGTGGAAAGACACTTAAGACACAGTGCAGAAATTAAAGAGTCCTTAAGAAAAGTCAACAACCTGATAATACTTCAGTCCTTCTCTTGGCTAGAAGTAAAGCAGTAGGCAGGGCATTAAAATGTATCACTCAAATTTCTCATGGTATGAGCATAGCTTGCTTAGGTTTTCATATAAAGCCCTAGCCAACCAGGAGTCTTCCATCTCTGTATCAAATGATCAACATTAGCTTCAGGTCTTGAGTGTGTATCTCTGGTCAAGCATATGTTGCATGATTCAATATGTGTCACATAAGCTGTTTCCAGGTAGCAATTCTACCCTAAAATCAAATATGCACAATAATAAAAATACCAAGAGGATATAAAAAGGAAATGTGCAACTGGTGTTCTTTTGACATGCAAGAAAAGCATATGTTACAGATGACAACATTTAGTTGGGGAAATATAAACCTTGGAACTTTGCCAAAACACAGATTTCTGTCGTTACAAGCAGTGCCAGCTAAATGGATTTTCCAAAATAGCATATCTCTATATCACTAGGGCCTTGGGTCCCTCAGATTTTTTTTCATCCTGTAACTTCTGTATTCTTAGACTATTGACATATACGTGGGATGTGATGAGACTGGAAGTACAAATATTTAAGGGAGACTTCCTAAACAGCATATCTTAAAGGAGAACAGAAAAAATTGAGTTTTGATCTTTGTGGAGACATTTGACTGCTATACCTAGAGATATGTGTTGGATTAATTGGTTCCTTGGAATGATATGCAAGGATAGGCTGTTCTTGTGTGGACCAAATAGAATCACAGTGACGAGGAACAGCTACAGCGTGGATGCTGTTCTCCTTACTCTGTGTTCATATACCAGTAAGAGTATTTTAAGATTTCAGGGATATCAGATTATAAAGTATTTTTCCCTATTTATTATTTTCATTTCTATACTGCCCATTAGCATTGCTAATTGTTTCTTCTCCTTTAATATGTACAAGCTGCGAGTCTGATAGGGTAAGGCCAATAATGGAAAGAGCCTGTTGGTTCTTCTTAATTTTGTGGGTCTCGGCCAGTTCTGCCATGTCAAGAGCAGCCAGGTTTACTGGTGTGGCAACAACATCCCACAGCCCTTCCATCTTTAGCAGCACAGAACATTTCATTGCCCATGCAGCGTAGTTGCTCCCATCAAGCTGGGGGACTAGATTCAAGCTTGAAGCTGCCATCATTGCACCTCTGGAGTAAAAGTACAAGCCTCACAAACACAGGCAGACCGTTGTCCAAGATGTCACAGACCCGGTACACCTGGGCCCATAACCTTGATGGTGAATTTTTGGCAGAATCCGCACCTGCAGCCTTGAGAGCCACAAACGTGCCACCTGTGCAGCTTATGTGGCTTGCAAACAAAGAGAAGCAGTCAGGTTCTTGGTGAAAAGAACAAAAGCCTCTTTACTCTTGAGGAGTGCAATATATTTACAATGAAGGCAGAAAACAAAACTAGCTTGACTTCAGCAATATGTACAAAGTTCATAAAGTCCAACACACACAGTCTTTCTCTCTCTTGCCAAGTTAGAGCACACAGCTCTCTGCTCTGCTTACCCAAATACCAACAACAACAGTGGGCAACAGACCTCGTTGGTTTGTGAACAGTTCCACAGTTGAGAATAGCTAGAAGAAGCTGTTAGGCAATTCTCCTCATACCTCAGTAATCTTCAGCTGTTCCAACGCAGTTTGGCCTTGGGTTGAACACTTTCTAGACTCAGGCATGAATCTTGGCAGTCAAATGCACACAGCAGCAAAGGGTAGGCAAAAATGCAAGCAAGCAAGCATGCCAAGAACCTCCACTCAGAATATGCCTCTTACATATGCTCAGAGGCTAGCTGAGTAGGGCTGACTCAGAGCACCTGGCCGTTTTTTGCAACAAGCCTTAAAGCTACAATGGTCATATCCAGCTTTCAACATAGTAGGACAGTTCTGCCCAGGCCTTTATACCAACAAATTCTTAATTCAGAATGTGGCTGCCCGGGTTGTGATGGGCTGTGGGCAGTATGCACATGCCTTGCCTCTGCTTCGGGAGCTGCCCTGGTTGCTGGTTTGCCTCCGGGTACAATTTAAGGTGCTGGTTATTACCTTTAAAGCCCTACATGGTAGTGGGCCAGGATACTTAAGAGACCGCCTCACCCCAAGAACATCTGCCCGTCCCACCAGAGCGGACCAGAGAGGCTCCTTAGTTGTTCCATCAGGCAGGGAGGCACATCTCTCTGGCACTAGGAGGAGGGCCTTCTCTGTGTCTGCTCCAGCCCTATGGAACCTTCTGCCAATGGAGCTACGTCTCCAGACAGAGCTGCTGCCCTTTAGGAAGAATCTAAAAACATGGCTGGCAGGACAGATATGGGGTACGGAAGGTATAATGACCCCAGCACATTGGATGATCTGAGCCCCTCTCTTTCTCTACTTTTAAATTAATAGTTGTAGCATCTGGTATGTTTTTAATCTGTTTTTAATCTTTTTCAGATTTTAATTTTAAATTTTAAGTTTTAAGGTTTTTAGATGGAAGCTTTGACTTCCTAATCCTGGGCCCTACCTGCCCAGGAAAGGATAACACTAATGTCCTCTGGCCAGAAGGAGGAATGCATTTTAGCTGTTTGTGCTGTGTGTGTCTGTGTGTGTTTTTCCTGACTGTAAACCGCTCTGAGTCGCCATGGCAAGTGGGTGGTGATATAAATCTAAATAAATAAATGAATAAATAAATAAATAATATCACAGT
Source organism: Furcifer pardalis (assembly GCA_030440675.1). Lineage (NCBI taxonomy): Eukaryota > Metazoa > Chordata > Lepidosauria > Squamata > Chamaeleonidae > Furcifer > Furcifer pardalis. Next base: position 63,681,500 of record CP126896.1, read on the forward strand.
GTGATGAGTGTGATGAAGAATGAGGGAGAGATGTTCTGCCAAATATTGAGGTCCTAAACCATTAAGGGGTTTAAAGGCTATAATCAGTGCCTTAAATTGACCACAGAATCTAACAGGGAGACACTAAGGTGAGCTAAAACTGCTGAGGTTTCTGTACTGACTTCGAGGACAGCTCTACATAAAGTTACAGACAGCTCAGCAGGTCCAAAATGTCTGTTTTAGAGCTTATCAATGCCTGAATACCTGTTGTCATGGATTTCTTACCCAGGTAGGGAAGCAGCTGGACAATCAACCATAGTTCACATTTATGCTTTCATAGAGATAGCTGGGTTCAAGAGTAACTCCCAGGCTGTGAATTCAATCATTCAGTAGCACCATCAAGGGTGGGTAATATCTCTCTAGACTTCTTCATTCTCTAAGATATTGCTGCAGCTAGATCAATCAAGAGAAATTGCATGGGAAGTTTTGCTGCCTTTGCTAATGAGGTGTATCTGAAACTGTGCCAAAATTGAAAATTTCTACTCTGTGGGTAACTGGCAATTCTTCTGCAGAAGTTGATAAATCTGTAGGGCCTACCACTCTCACACAATGTGCTCAGCAGTAGAACTAGGGGTATTTTTCTAAGAGATGGCTCAGCTGCTTGAAGCAGACAGATATATATTCTTGTCTCAGAGTACCTTTTCACTGCCTACAACTCTTTTCATGACTGAAGTCTCTGGGTCCAGCTAAATAATACATTTAGTATTTTTTAAAATAAGTACAATTTCACCTAGCGGAAACAGTTTTCTTCAGCTAAGTCTCTTTTAGTCAGCATGCCTTTTTTGCACTTGGCAACTGGAAAGTCAAGTTAATTTATGATTGATTATGAAGCACATATCTCCGAGGAAATCCCACTAAGGTTGGAAAAATCTGTTAATCTGAGGAAATATATATTTCTCAACATCTCATCTGATCCATCGTCATATCTGTGAACCTCTCTTTGTACAGTCTAGTTCACCTTTATATAACAGACACAAAATGGACTGGACTGTCCAATGACATAAATTGGAGCTATCTGGTTGTGCTCTAAATAAAGGCAACAGATGAGGAAAAGGACAACACAAGAAAATGGGAAAATAACTGGGAAGCCTTTGGAAGTAAAACTGGAATTAAATTTCAAGGTAATCTGCAACTGGCAATAAAGTTAACATTGAGTGAGAAGGGTTATGGAGAGGCTGAAGAGTTGAGGAGCCACAGACTACATAATGTGATATTAGAGTTCTTAGAAAAATTGCAAAGGCTTAAGGCAAATATTAATGGACTAGTTTAAATTTACACTTTAAGCTTCTGGGCAGATGAGATAAGGTCATACTAAAATGAGACTTTTCAATACTTTTTATGACTACAGTAATTTTGAGTTATAGCATGCACTGTGTTGGTTTTAAATTTTGTGACCAAGGAAATACAGAATGCTAGGTGAAGTTAATGCTTAAAGAATTAAAGATGTTTCTTTTCTGGTTGTATATGCCTTCCAGCTGGTTGCCCAACATGTATATGAAAGCTGTAAACACAGAGACCCAACTGTAGTTGAGCAAAATATTTAAGATGTTTTCATACCCACCCCCACAGGAAGCTGGGTGCTTGATCCTCCTCTCCACATAGTCTTCTCTGATGTATTAACTTCCTTTTGTGATCAGACAAAGAGAATACAAAACTTCATGTGCTCTCCATCAGGTAGCATGGCATTTAATTCCCATCATATTATGAGAACTCAATAATGCTGGGAAAGGTTGAAGACAGCAGGAAAAGACCAATTATAAAGATGGATTGGCTGTGAGGGAAACCGCAAGCTTGAGTGTACAAAAGTTGAGCAGGGCTGTTGGGGACAGGATATTTTGGAAATCTTTCATTTATAAGGGTTCGCATAAGTCAGATATGACATGGAAGCACAACAATTTTTCTTAGTTAAGATTCATCATGATTCTGAAGGATGGTGAGTCCTCATTTATTTATCCTGTTATTGATTCAGCTTTTGAGACTAATCAACATTTCAGTCATACCTTTCAGAGTGATCTGAAATTACAGAAATTAGACATTACTCCTGTGCCATGGTCAGATCACTATCTGGTGACCCTAAACTTTCTGGCGGTGAGGCTTCACCGCAGGGAGATAGGGCCAGTTAAATGGGCCCACCCCCAGCAACTAATGGATCCAGAAGGATTCCAGAGGGAACTGGGGTATTTTCCTCTGGACAAGCAATGCAATTCACCAGAGGCTCTTGTAGGCCTTTGGAACAAGAGGTTGACTGTGGTCTTGGACGTGATCACTCCACTAAGACCTCTCTGCGCCCACGGGCATCGATCCTCCCCCCTGGTTTACTGAAGAGCTAAGGGAGCTCAAGTGGGCAAAGAGATGTCTAGAGCACCGCTGGGTGAAGATCTAGACTGAGTCTGATCGAACACTGGTTAGAGCTGCTATTAAAGCCTACCTTGTGGTGATGGGGGTGGTGAAACGTCAATATTTCACCACTCTCATTGCCTCTGCGGATAATCACCCAGTGACCCTGTTTCGGGATACCAGATCCCTCTTCGGTAGAGGGGGGGTCAGGCTCTGGCTGGCAGGGATCTGCTGAGGATTTTTCTGATTATCTGATGGAGAAAATCACTCAAATTCGTTCCAAGTTTAACCCCAGCATGGAGAAGGTAGAGCTGGGGTTGTATGGAGTGCAGTCTAGCCATGTTAACTGGGATCGGTTTGATCCAGTTGTCCCTGATGAAGTGGACAAGTTCATTGGATCTGTTTGTGCTACTGCTTGTGCACTTGACCCATGTCCTGCCTGGCTAGTCAAAACATCGAAGGTGGTGACAGGCGGTTGGGTTGAAGTAATCATAAATTCTTCATTGCAGGAGGGGGTCTTTCCAGCTACCTTAAAACATGTTTTGGTATGCCCCCTCCTGAAAAAAAAATCGCTCGACCCCACAGTGCTTGCAAACTATCGGCTGGTGTCCAACCTGCCCTTTTTGGGCAAGGTTTTGGAGAAGGCAGTGGCACGGCAGCTACAGGGAGCCTTGGATGAAGCGGATTATGTGGACCCTTTTCAGTCAGGTTTCAGGCTCAGATATGGCACCGAAACTGCTTTGGTCGCACTGGTAGATGATCTCTGGCGAGAGTGGGACAGAGGGCATCCGTCTGTCCTGGCTCTTCTTGACCTCTCAGAGGCTTTCGATACCGTCGATCATGGTATCCTTCTGGAAAGGCTCCGAGGATTGGGAATGGGGATCCAGGGCACTGTGTGGTCCTGGTTTTCCTTATTTCTGAGGGGCCGGACCCAGTTGGTGTGGCTGGAAGACAAGGTATTCAGCCCAAGGCCCCTTCATTATGGGGTGCCTCAGGGCTCGGTACTCTCACCTTTCCTATTTAATATCTACATGAAACCGCTGGGTGAGATCTTCCGTTCCCATAGGGTGAGGTATCATCAATATGCTGATGATACCCAGCTATACATCTCGGCCCATGGCGATCCAAGCGATGCAGTGGAAGTCCTTTCCAGGTGCTTGGAGGCTGTCAGGGTCTGGATGGGGGACAATGGGCTTCAGCGGAATCCTGGCAAGACTGAGTGGCTATGGGTCGGGGGTCCTGGGCTATCATGGGAACTACCATCTTTGGTTCTGGATGGGGCATTTTTGCCCCAAACAGACCCGGTGCATAATCTGGGGGTCCTCTTGGACTCACGACTACTACTCAAAGAGCAGGTGGCAGTCGTGGCCAGGAGGGCTTTTGCACAACTTCGTGTAATATGCCAGTTGCACCCGCTCCTAGATCGGGACTCCTTTCTCATGATTACACATGCTCTGGTCACCTCCAGACTATATTATTGTAATGTGCTCTACATGGGGCTGCCCTTGATGACAATTCAGAGGCTTCAAATGGTCCAGAATGTGGCTGCCCAGGTGATGATGGGGTGTGGGCGCTATGCACATGCCTCGCCTCTGCTTCGGGAGCTGCACTGGTTGCCAGTTTGCATCCGGGTGCAATTCAAGGTGCTGGTTATCACCTTTAAAGCCCTATATGGTAGTGGGCCAGGATACTTAAGAGACCGCATCACCCCAAGAACATCTGTCCGTCCCACCAGAGTGGACCGGAGAGGCTCTCTAGTTGTTCCATCGGCCAGAGAGGCATATCTCTCTGGCACTAGAAGGAGGGTCTTCTCTGTGTCCGCTCCAGCCCTATGGAACCTCCTACCAACTGAGCTACGTCTACAGATGGACTTGCTGTCTTTTAGGAAGAACTTAAAAACATGGCTGGCAGGACAGGTATGGGAGAGAGGGAGTTTGAACTCCCTCTCTCCCCTGGTCTTTTAACCTTTTATCTTTAAATTGTTTTTAACTTTTTAATTATTATTGGAACCTGTTGATTTTTATAATTTTTTTAAAAAATTAAATTTTTATAATTATGACTTTGAAGTTTTAGATAATGGATTCGGGTTGTAATGTGTTATGCTTTTATGATGTTGTAAACCGCCCTGGGTCACCCCGGTGAGGAGGGTGGTATAAAAAATGTTAAAAATAAAATAAATAAATAAAATACCTTAGAAACCTTGCATCATTATTTAGTGAGGAGTCCTTTTATGAGTAGATGTCTCTTCAATGACATTCTATGCAACTTATCTCCATAACTCTCTGTCCCTTACAGTTCTTCTCCATGTTGATCTAACATTTTTCTTGAGAAAATCTATCTGTGAGGTGGTCTTCCGCTAGGTCAGGGGTGTCCAAACTACATCCCACAGGCCAGACCTGGTCCACAGACCCATTCTATGTGGCTCACCCATGCTGCACCCAGAAGTGGATGTGGACGTACCTGTGCATGCACAAATGTGACTGTGTCACACCCAGTGGTGGATGCAGATACTCCAGCACTTGTGCAAATGTGCCTGCACCATGCCTGGAAGTGGATGCAGACACACCCATGCATGTGCAAATGCACCCACACCACACCCAGAAGTGGATGAGGACACGTATATGCAAATGCATATATTTCCAGTGGCATGGTCAGACTCATGCAGCTGTTGTGGGGCATGGTCAGGATTGCCGTGCAAAAAGTTTGGACACCCCTGCCCTAGGTCTTTTGCAATATCTCAGATACCAATTCATTATTCTGGCACAGCATCTATTGTCACTTGTGTGTGCTACATGGCCAGCCCACCTTAATTTGTTTGTCAGGTATTCTGTTCCTAGGTTTTTTAACAATGATCTCAGTCATAGCTAGAATTGTTTTCTTTTGCAGGTATCAATAGCATACTTCACAAACATGTTCTAAATAAATTAAAACAGGGATGCTCTTTATGTAGGGCTGCCCTTGAAGATGCTACAGAAGCTTCAACAGTTGCAGAATGAGTGAGAATTTTGCTCAGCTAGTATCAGCGATTATAAGATATAATCATATCTCCCTGATCCTGGCCTGTCATCATGGAGGTCCCTATAGATCTCTGTGTTAAATTCAAGGTCTGGTAATGACCTATAAAACCCTAAACAGTTTAGGACCTCAATACTTGTCACAGGATCTTCTCAAGTTGTAACTTTACTGATGCATACATCAAAGGTGACCCACAAAACATCAATGAGAAATCCGTCCTTCTTCATGGTGGACCCATCATAGAATTTGCCAGTGACTTGTGAAAGTTTTTAAAAGGCTCAGCTCATTAAAAAGAAGGGGAAAAAAGAAATTACCAAACAGTGGAAACTAGGGATGAGTATCACCATTTTCATCATTGGATTCCAATTTTGCCAGAGTTAAGTTCTTTGATACTACACACAAATGATTTTCAGCATAAGAATACTAAATGCCATTTACCTTAGAATTAACACACATCACAAAATTGTGCTAAATAAAGTCCAAAGACTTTAATAAAACAACATTTAAGGGCTAATCCTTTGAAATAAGTGTATTCTAACAGCTTTGTTAGCCACCACACCAGTAAATTGTTTAACACATATATTAAACTTGTTAGAATTGCTAATAACAAATAAATAGTTTTAACTAGTTTAATATAGTTATTAAGGAATTTACTGGCATGAAAGCTGAGAAAGGTGTTGGAACAGATTAATCTTAAAGGATTGTGACTTAAATAACACTGTGGTGGCTTAGTGGTTAAGACACTGAGCTTGGAGACAAGAAGGTCAGGGTTTGATACTCGAGTACTGCACAATGGATCTTGAGGACATGAAAAGAACCTCATTCGGGTATCCGCTGAGCAAGATTCTCCAACAATAATCCTTTAAACCCAGAATAATTTCTGACCCAAAATTTATTTATTTATCCTTTTCCCCAACATGGAATAAAATGTGATTCTACAAGAAAGATTCAGTTTGTCACATCACGGCTTAAATGTGTTATTTCCTAGTTTTTAAAATATTGCTTGAAAGGAGAAAACTATTTCCCCCTCAAATCTCAGGCAGTCCTAAGAATAGGATTTGTTGACATATTGTGTGACTGAATTATACCTGAATTACACACTAGTCATAAAGAGGAGGGGCAGGATCAATTCTTGATCATCCCAGAGTGCAGGACATGTAATAATGGGCTGAAATTACATGAACCAAGGTAAAGGTTGAATATCAGGAAAAAGCTCCTTGGAACCAATTGTCAGAGAAGGTGGATAATGCTCCAGTGCTGGAGCATTCAAGAAAAAATTGGAGAACTATCTATCAGATCTGCTTTAATTTAGATTCCTAGATTGAGCAGGGGGTTGGATTCGATGGTTTCAAAGTCCCTTTCCAATGTAGTGATTCTATGGGTCTAATCCAACTGATTGTCACAACTGGAGAATACCAAAGTATTGAATCTCCCATCACCAGTTGAGTTAAAGTTAAAGGTCTTGTTTGGTGAGAGATTCGGTCTGGGACTAAAAATAAACTTAGGAAAATATCATGTCACCCTTTAGGAGTTTCTTCTATATATTTGTAAAGAAAAGATGAATTGGAAAGGGATGACATGAGAGGGAAAAGTGAATTCACAGCTCGTAACAATCCACTTGAGAATGGAATGAGGTGCCCTTTTCTCTTGTTATAAAACATCCATGATAATACAGTCCCTCCTAACTAAACTTAGTAAAAAGGGATAGAAGGAAAAATGAATTGCTAGCAGTGGTATAGAGATAACCAACAACACAAAAGGCGGGACACATACTGCTGTCAAAAGGAACAAACATAAACACCGTAAGATTTTGACCTTGCACACATGTAGCCATCAGGCTTACTATTACTGTAACACTGCATCTTAAATCACTGGTTTAAGGGACAAGTAATATGGATCTGAATGATTGCTTACATATCCATAGAACCTATAGGTGTTTTTTTTCTAAGTAGACATTATAAATGTAATGCCATGCATCATGAAGTTACATATTACAAAGAGAAGCCAGAAAGTAGGATGAAACAATTAATCAATTATATTATGATAATTTATTCACAGTTTGAGTTTTTAAAGACAATAGTGATTATAAACCATTTCCTAAAATTCATAAACTTCACCTATACTTGTATTCCATGCCCAGTACAAGATAAACTTCCAGTAAAAATGAGAGTGTATTATGGATGGTACACTTCTTCTTCTATTTCTAGGCCAGATGTGAACTGCTGAAATGAAGGCACCTTTTGGTAAATTAATTCTTCAGTTCCTTTTGCCTGATCTCATGCAACATAAGATGTTTATGGAAACTAGCAAAACAGTCCATATGATGTAAATAAAGGTGAGCAAATCATCATGCAATATCTCTTTATACTGAATTTGCTATGGCTGGAGTGGTATGCAAGAGTTTTCCCTTTGTTTCATCTGAATTTTCTCTTTGTCCCATGTTTTCATTTGGGAGAAATATTTTAAATAAAAAAAACAAGCCAGTTTGACCTTTGTGAGCAGATAACTACATTGTAGAAGTATGAAAACTGAAGGATAATTGTGCCACAGTCAGCATTATTAGTGTGAGAACTTCAGATTGGCTTGATTTCTATCTGTAGTTATCAAATCATATAGTTCATGCAAAAAAAAAATATACATTCAGTAAAGCTGCATAAAAAGGCATGTAACAGGAAAGTTGCTTGTAAAAACATGTCTATTGGAGAAATTGTGTACAAAAAAATGACAATGAATTTTCAGGCAAAGTTACACATTTTTGTGCAGACTTCATTTTCTCCAAGCCTCAGATGGAATGAAATAAGACAGATTTCATTTTTAGTTTGATGTCTTTTGTGATATTATGCTCCTTTTGTTTCAGACTGCTGTCAAATGTTTCTTTAAAATTTATCTTAAAACTCTCATTCTTTCATGTAGTTTTTGGGAGAATTTTTATGTTACCTCTAAGTTTTGCCTTCATCATTAATCAAAGAAACTATTCATGCATTATGTGTTGAGTACTGTGAATGTTTTATAGAATCTTTTATTTAATTAGCAGCAGATTTAGTGCCAATCATTTTTATGTGATGCATACCTATGATATATTCCAGGGGAATAACTAGTTGAGTAGATTTAAACACTCATTCTAATAGATATTTCCACTATTCCTCCCACCTTATTTCTGTATATTGTATAAAGCTTTCTATTTGCCCCACATTTTTCATATTGTAATCTTAACTTGCCACCCAACATTCTTTCTGTTAATAGGCTCTTTTCCAAACTGTGGAGTGTTACTGTCTTCAGTAATGCTAAAATAACAATGAGAAGTGGACTTTGTGTTTATATTAGTCTGTATAATTCTCCAAATGTCTGGAAACAGTTATATTGTTGACGATATTACATTAATATGATTTTTCAGTGTAGGGAGACATGCAAGTTCCAGGGAACTGAAGATCTCTGAACAAATTATTTTCTTGGTGCTTTAGCATGAATCTAGTACAAGCAGCAGAGACTAATTTTTTTACTCCAAACAAAGTCAGATCTTCTACCTTAAAAAGAACTACCCATGCAATTTATAGTTCTCCAGAGAAGCAACAAGGTCTCTTTTAATTATCCTCCTCTTCCTCACCATATTATATTTTTGAAAAACTACTGGTCACAAATAATTAACAAACTTAAGATCTATACAGCATGAAATGAAGCTATTAAGGGAATTCTTTTCATATTTGATGACACCTCTTTCTGTGTTCAGCAATCACAATTACAATGAACAGCAATTTCCTGAAGAAAATGTAATTATTTTTAGCAGCCAGAAACAATACGTGACTGTAAGCTTTTTAAATAGGAATGTGGGGATTTTCACTGCTGTCCTTTGCATTCTCCAAATGATTCTAGGTAAAGGTAAAGTTCAAAAGCCAGTTGTATCTGACTCTAGGGTTCTGTGCTAATCTCTGTTTATAGCCAAAGAACCAGTGCTGTCTATATTTGCAGACATTTCCATGAACATGTGGCAGGCATGCCAAGACACCAGAGTGCTCAGAACACTGTTTACCTTCCCACCAAAGTGATACCTCTTTATCTACTTGCAATCTCTTGCTTTCGAACTGCTAGGTTGGCAGGAGCTGGAACAGAGACAGGAGCTCACTCCATCATGCAGTACTTGGGTCTTAACTGCTGACCTGCTGACCTTCCAGTCATCAAGTTCAGCATCTTAACCACTAAGCTACTGTGGTCCGACCGAATAAAACTGAACACCTAGTTTAAAACATAAAGTTTTTTCCCTTCACATATGCTATTTATATGCTCTAGATTTTTCACCTGTGAACATGAGGATTCACATAGACATACATTATGCTGACAAATACCTTAACCATGACAGTAATGGGAGGAAAAATGTCTCAATGAATGTGGCTTAGAGTTTATATAGAGTTGTTCTCTAATGCATTCCATGTGAAATTAGCAAAAGGGAAATATCCTATTAACCATCATTACATTTGTAAGGTACATAGCTACTGAGATAGCCAAAACGTAAAGCTACAACAAAGTTCAAGAATATTTTAATGCTTGTGGGAAAATTCCTAGTAGGATGCATAATCATTGTTCTACTATTCATGAGATCTTTAGAGCTTTGAGATTATGCATAGAGATATGATGAAAAGCACTCTAATAACTGATTTTGCTGCTGAAAAGAGGATTCAATATAAATGACTAGTTCAGTCTCACAACAGTGTTCTGCATAAGAAATTTCAATAAATTTCCCATCTCACTGGTCAGTTTGACATGTACAATAAAAGAGTTTTGGTTGGAAGACCTTATGAATGACATCTTGGCAATAGACCATATGGTCCCACCGACTGAATAAATTCCTGGTGTTCCTAATACTAACTTGCTGTCTTTGTTTAGTCCTAGAATTTATAAAGATTGTCCCTGCTTGCAATGAAAGAAAATCCAATAACTTGTTTCAATCTACCTTAACATAGAGTTAATCTTTATTTTCTCAATTTAATAATTTGTCTGCACAACCAGATGTTTAGCAGTACTATACTCTAACCAAGGCATTTGCAACCCCCGGGCTACAGGCCTAATCTGGCCTATGCATCTCATTAATCTGGCCCATGGTGGCGACCTCTAGGACTACCCCTCACTGCTGGAAGTCATGATACATCACTTACCTCAGCAGCGGCAATGATCATGTTGGCTTTGCAGCTTTTTGCACAGTCTTCACCACTTCTCCCAGTAGCAGGAGGCTTTGGGGAGTATAATTGCTCCATTTTGGGCTCTTTCTGACACTGCTCTGTTTATGAATTCCAATTATGGGTGGAATTTACGTCAGTGCCCAGGGACACAGCGCGGAACCAGGAAGTAGCAAACAGGGGTATTTTTCCTGCCAAAGCACAATGAAGCAGTGGCAGAAAGACATAAAAATTGAGATAATATGCTCCCAAAGCTTCCTGCTACCAGGAGAAGAGGCGGAGACTGTGCAAAAAACTGCAAAACTGACGCGATTGCTGCTGACGATGCCACCATTGGAAAGCAGGAAGGCTGAGTCCACCTCAATACTTATCAGGATTGAACTCACAATGTCTGCAGTTTTGGCTGAAGTACAGCAGTTTAACTACTGAGCCATCAGGGCTCCTTCAGACTTTTTTGCCAAACATACAAAGTCTACTTAGAAGGATATTGAAGATGGGACTTGGGTTTGTTATCCTATCCACACCAAGAACACAAGTATCCTTGATATTAGGCTATGATGCATGAACTGAGCAGGGCTATGTGTGAACTTTCATCTAGGAAAAATTCTTAGTGATTTCTAATGACATCTATTCTGAATGAAATAATAGTGACAATTGCATTTCTGTTTGAGATTACCCCCTCATAATTACCCTGTAAATGTCAGTCTAAAAAAACCCTGCCCACAAATGTGAATTGTGTTTCTCCATATGTGTCTTCATAGCCTTTTCCTTAAGTAATGCTGCATTATCTTCTCAGGGCTGACACATCTATTAGGACACATGAGTCCTAACACCTTCTCTATAAAATTTGGTACCAGACCAAACGTTCAATTACAGTGTGTGGGTATATAGAAAATCCATAGCTGTATGGATTGGGGCCTTATCATTACCTCTTGGTGTTTCAGAGCTTATCCTTTTTTGAGTTTAATTGCAATTTCACTTTTCCACAAAATAATTAAAATAGATACAGTTTTTTTAAAAAAATTGTAAGAACGTACATCAAACAATAAGGGAAAAGAAAATAAATAGTTAAAATGCAGAAATAAATATGCATAAAGAATTTCACAAATGAAGGAAAATGAACAAAAATGTGTATGAATTTCAATATGGGAACAAAAAAGTTGTTTGTAACCAGATAAAAGGCAAAAAGGTGGAGGAGGGGAATAGAAAAACAGAAACACCATAAAAATGGCATTGGAAGATTATCCTATCCTTAATTTTGAATGAGTAATGGATAAATAAATAAATTCTCAGAGCTTCAGAAAATATCCTTTTGAATAATATGATGATGGGATTTCACTAATAATGTGGCATGAAGTTGATCCCACACATATCTAATTATAGGATGCACCAAAGGAATGGCAACAGGGATAACCCTGCAGGTCAAAGGCTAGTCACCCAAACTAATCTACTGAATGGTTAATTATAAATCATACCTTCACCCAGATCTTCCCTAAAACCGGCACAGTACTTTTTGCCGTAATGATCTGCAATGTCAGCAAATCATGCTTATGATTTGGAAAAAAGAGATGAAAGTCCTTGCGTGACTAATTTGTTGCTTACAAGAACAAGAAAATCACATTTGTCTCCTCACAATAGAAAAAGAGTTATTGCATTTGTGAGAATTATTTTTGAATAAATTATGCAAAACTATGGCAAACAGTTGGATCATAAGGTTTGCCTCTATCTTTTTGATCAAACGAGGGGGGGAGTGCTAGTTTTACACAGTGATATTTTACACAAACAGTGAAAACGTCAACCAACAGAGCACTCCATACCTGGTTCTCGCAGCAAAGGTAACAAATGTTCTACAGCTCAACCAGCTGTCTCATTTTGAGAAAATATTTCCTTCATTTTATACTAATCTTAACTTATAAACATATCAAACATAAACATTATTCAGGAGATTCATTTTAAAAAAATTCATCTAAGTGTGGTATTTTACTAATGTCATCCAGTGAAATTATTTCAAGTGGTCAGCGGAATAATATACGCTCCTCCAAAAGAAATAATGTTAACCACTTGGCAGCTCACTGTAATGAATTGCACAACATTTTGTAGTCAAAGTTGCTTGGTTCTGTTCTGACTTGGATGGTGTAATTGATACAGATCCTGTGTTCAAACTTTAATTTGGCTCCTTGAATAAATGTGATTTGACAAGCTAATACTTAAATGAATCAAAATATTTCACAGGCACCAATATATGGGACTTCTAATGACAAAACTGTACTGAGAATCCCCCAAACTGCCCATTTGCTCTTGCAAAACCATCCAGAATACAATTTTTACAGTTTCAAGATCATGTACTCCCACAATGTTAGGATCACATGTCAATTCTTTGAATTACATTTAGTATAGGTGTGGATAACAGCAACTTTATAATACAAGTAATACCTCGGATAACACTAAGACTTGGTTCCACAAGTCTTGGTGTTATCCGATTTTTAGTGTTATCCGATGCATGTTAAAATCCTATGGGATGTATCGGATAATGTTAAAGCTCCATAGAAATACATTGTAACTGCACAGGCTTTAGCAGTTGTTGTCCGATCCATCCCATAGGACCTTAACGTTATTCGATCCAATTCTCCTCCCCAGATTACTTAACGTTATGCGATTTTAGTGTTATCCGAGGTAAACGTTATCGGAGGTATTACTGTACAACCATTTAAGAACATAGTAGAGGTATCATCAGAAGTTAAAGACAGAAAGAGGTAAACATTGTAATAAACTGAAGGATGAAGGAGGACAGCAGGAAAAGCTGCTATATCTGAAATGGAAAGGGGAAACACAGTAACCTTTCTAATGCACAAAACTCCAACCCCACAGAAGTTGTTCTGATTTGGCATTTCTGCTTTTGAGATAATAGGTACAATAGTTCATGTTTTCCATTGACACTATCTATCTGCTTATGTATAATGGAAATATTATTATGATCTTAATGCAAATGTTTCAACCCAGCCTGTCAAACTAGCATCATATTTTGTTTCTGTGTTATACTGCTTCAACAAGAGAAATGCAATTACCCATTTTGGAGTTTTAGAAAGTTGATTTTCTCAGAGTCAGGGTTATTCCAAATCATGCTGATTCTCAGGTGAGCATTCACTTTTTTATTAAATAAGAGGCAAAATTTAGTGGCATCATAAAGTAGAAACAAGGCAGGGGTGTGTTTGTTATTTTATGAAGCAAACACTAATCTAATTCAGCTCTAGGGAACAAAAAACCAGACATAAAAAAGGAATAAAGTTTGGAAATATCTTTCTCTCTAAATATTGACTTGGCCACTATTTCAGTGGGAATTAAAGGTCTTAAATTATAAGAAGTCCTATCACCACAGATAATTATTGCTTTCAATTCTTGTGAGGTGAGAGGACTGTAAACATAAATACAGCAATAGCAATTACATGTGCACTCTCTGGGCAGTTCAAACAGTAAATTAGTATCCATCCACCCCTGCCAACATGTTGGATACTAATTTTACCAACTTCAGAAGATTGGAAGGTTGCAGTCAACCTTGATCCCCATCATGAACAAACTCACTATGTCAGCAGTTTTGACCAGCAGTATATCAGTTTAAAAACTATGCTTTCTGGGCTCTTATCAGAAAGAAAAAGATTTGCACTCCAAACACAAATCAATTTGTAAATTTGCTTCACTTCACCCCAAAACTGAATCTGGTCACTGTGGACCTCATAAAAATCAGGTGAAACTGGGGGGAAAATAACTACCGTATATACCGGCATATAAGATGATTGGGTGTATAAGACGACCTCCCAACATTTCCACTCAAAATATAGAGTTTGTTATATACTCGCTGTATAAGACTACCCCCTCTTCCGCACACCTTCCACACACCAAGTAAAATATAAAAGAACATCAGATTTGATTTCAACATCTCCCTGTGGCTGGCACTAGTGCACAAGTGCACATGTGCGAGCTCTGCGTAGACAAGAGGCGGGGCAGAGTTCTGCTGCTTCCCGCCGAGCAGAATGGGCCGGTCATGCCGAATAGGCTGGCACCCCTGTCTCACTGCTGTTGCTCGCCACAACCACGCTGGATACTGCGCGATACTGGATGTTATGTAGAATGAGGTAAGTGGGCATCGGGAGGCCACTATGGGTACCAGGCGGGCATCGGGAGGCCACTATGGGCAGCTATGTCTATCCCAACTGATAAGAGGAACCCCCCCCCCTTGGAGGCATGTTTTTCAGGGGGGGAAAGTAGTCTTATACGCCAGCATATACAGTATGATTTGTCTGATTGCATTGTTCAGCAATATTGTGGACTTTAAAGCAGAGACAGGAACCACGGGCTCTTCCAGAGGTTGTTATTCTGCAACATTCATAATTTCTAGTCAGCAATTAAGAAGGATGACAAAATTTTATCATTCAACATAAATCCTTAGAGATTAATCTTCATCATATGACTTACCATTATGAAGAAAAATCTTATTGAGAATACTTTTGTACTATTTCTCCTTAACACAATTCAAAGCAGTTTAGAACAACACTATAAATGGGTCTGCATGTTTAATGGCATCTGTGGCAGAAGCTTTTTGATTTATCTAAAATGTTAAAATCAGTAGCCAGAGTTTTGTAAAGTTGTGGCCTTTTCTTACTTGGTTTTGAAGTTATAAAGAGGTATTTGCCATTTTTTACAATTCTGTTCACCATACTTACTTTGCTTGCTAAATACATACAGTAATACCTTGCATAATGAGCAAAATGTGTTCCACTCAGTTACTCGTTATGTGAGTTACTCGTTCAGTGAAGCACATTTCCATAGGGAAATGTGCTTCACTTAGTTGCATCCACAGAGTGTTTGGGAAGGGTGGGGGGACCTTTCTTGTACTCTTTGCAAGCGCCCGCTGATGCGTATGTGCATGCGGGTCTTTGGGAAGGGTACAGGAGAGGTCCCCCCTCCCAAATGGCCTGTTGCTGTGGAGCATGCATCAGCGGGGTGCTTGCTAAATGAGAAGCTTCACATCTGCAATGTGTTTTGGAATGTGGGCAGGGGACCCCCTGACCCATTCCAAAAACACCCCGCTGGTGCGTGTGCATCTACGGGGTGTTTTGGACTGCAGTGGTGGACTCCCCTGTCATGTTCCAAAATACCCCATAGATGTGCTGCCCATCAGCTGGGTGTTTTGGAACACGAATGGGAGACTCTACCGCCACGTTCCAAAACACCCTGCAGAAGCGCCTCCTGTCAGTTGGACATTTTGGAACACAGATGGGGGACTCCCCCGCCACGTACCAAAACACCCTGTAGACGCACGCGCACCAGCGAGGTATTTTGGAATGTGGCAGGGGGTCCCCCGCCTGCATTCCAAAACACACCGCAGATGAGAAGCTTCTCGTTAAGCGAGTTTTTGCTCGTTCAACAAAGCAGACTTTTTTGGGAAAGGTCTGCTCATTAAGCAATTTACTCGCTAAGTGAGATGCTCGCTATGCGAGGTATTACTGTATTAAGAAAGGTGTTCTTCAGCTTAGATATCACTGAACAAATGGGCAAAAATCAAACCAAAGCAAAAACTGTAGTAATATCACCACTCCTTTCCAACACTCCCCTGTTTTTCTGAAAGAATGGGAAATGAGTATCTATTGTAAAAGAACGTAGGTGAACAGAAAAGGTCAAAACTCATGGTAGAGACATTATATACTGGAGTATCAGTCACCATAAAACTGTTATAACAATACAAGGCCAAAGAAACATGTATCAAATTAAGGAGGAAATGCAATATCAGGAAACAGAAAGGTTATAAAATTACCCTATTTGCTGGTGTATAGGACCCACTTCGTTAAAATGCACTGGAAAAATGGAGTGCATCTTGTACTGTATATAGTGGCCTATAGTGGGCTATTTTGATAATAATAGGGTGCGTTTTATACCCCTATGCATCTTATAGGCTGGCAAATACTGTAGTCACAGAGGTAGCCTTCTAATTTACCATGAAACAAAGGAGGAATCAAGGCTAGACTATGCTTAATGTAACAACTGACATACCTTGTAGAGGTTAGAATGATTATGATTTGATGTAACAATCAAAGATTGATGCAGTCAGTTCATCATTTGTCTTGTCATTAATCTGTGTGATATCCTATCATGCAATTTTTTTAACATATGAAATTCTCTTTAAAATATAAGAACCCCAATGTACTCTTTAAGCTGACCCCCAAGGTGTTAGCAATTTCTAGTACCTGTCAGCCAGCATGGACATTATATTTGGAGGGGAATGTGTTCGACTGGGAGCATCCATGGTATCTCAGTTCTGGTGCATTGGAAATGTCTGAATAATAGTTAACAGTAGGTCCAGAGAATCAGATCACAACATCTGCCACCAAAGCAGAAATTAAGATATTAACACTGTAATTTTCATTGGGTTTAATAAAAATAAATGATCATGCTTGAAATAATCATTATAACATTTGAAAAAGATATTAAAATAAGAAGTATTAAATATTAACAGGTTTTCAGACCAGAAGGTACTCACTCAAGGGGTTTGAATTGTCTGCCAGACAATGAGAACTGGAGCTAATTAAGCAGAAAATTAGTTCAAAGGTAGTGAGGTAGTCAGCTATAATTGGGCAATGGGTGATTGGTACTGATACATCTTTAAATATAGCACTCCAATGTACTTGGTGGGTAAATACAGAGGTATATCAACACCAGACTACTTATGGATCTGTCTGTGACTATCTGTCTCTCTAAAACTCTCTCTTTATTTCTATGTATAATCCAGTTTTTAGAAGAGCCAATGTATAGGTCCCCCAAAATGTGGCCCTACATGGCTATTTGTTCACACAAACATAAATGGAATGAATAACACAAGTCTGCAACCAAAAAATATTTTTTTACTGTTTCTTATAGATTTTTACTTAGTGAAACCGAGAAAAATACTAAAAAAAAATTTCAATCCCAACAAGTTTTCTTGCAAAACTCGTGCTTTTAGTTTAATTTAGTGGGAAGTTTGCTTTTAACCCAAAATCTGATATCTTATTCTTGAATCTAAAAAAATTATCCAAAATTATTTCTTACTTTCATTTAATATTTATTAGAGCTAGACTCAAGAATAATGCAAAGAGAAAATAAGAGGGGGGGGGCATAGTCAGTGGTGGGCATCAGCAGGTTTGCACCAGTTTGCCAGAACCGGTAACAGAAATTCTGGCTGGCTGCACCCATCCAAGTTTTGAAATAAAGTAGTCCGCATTTAGGTGCAACACAGCTAGGTGGTATTGTAGAGACAATGGGCACAGAACTGAGCAAGTTGAGGAGGATGGTGGAAAACAGAGGTGCATGGCGGACAGTGGTCAATGGGGTCACAAAGGGTCGGAATCGACTGTGCGACTGAACAACAAAACAGGGCTTTCCCCCTTGCCATGCCTACCACACCACACCCACGGTGTGGTAGTAATTTTTTTTGGAGCCCACCACTGGGTGTAGTATAGGTTTAGTGGTGTGAGGAAGCTCAGATAATCATGTTCCAGTAGGTTTATTTTGTTTGTAGTGAAAGGTGAACATATCCAGGAATCTTACTGGCTGGGTTGAGAATGTTTTGACATGTCTCTGGGGTATTATAAATGAGTGTACTATCAGATTTGATCATGTTTCAACATGCTGAATAAATTCAGGATCTTGGTTGCTGTATAAGCTACACTCAGTTTACATCCTGCATTCAAATGTGACTGAGCTCGTTTTTAGTTCTGTATGGCTACAAGATGTTGTGTTATTTCTCTGGACAACTTTTGTTTTACTTGTGGTGAATACACTATTAAAAGTCAACAAAGAAACATAAGTGATTTTGTGAAGAAAGTGTATTTTGCTTACTTCAAGTTGAAATTGGGGATCATGACAAAGCATGGGCTCCTCATAAGGTGTGTAGAAGGAGCGAAGAAGATCTTCATTTGTGGTTTAAAGGTAAGAAAACCTCATTCCATTTTGGCATTCCTATGATGTGGTGACTGCTGACTGCTATTTCTGTTCGGTAGATATGAAAGGCTTTAACTCAAACCTTAATTCAGCTATTTGTCCAGTGCCTCATAGCTCTGAAATACCCGTTCCACACCCAATGTGGATGGAAACACATTGCCTAGCTCAGATTTTTCTGTTGATGAGGTACCTCAACTTTTTTTCTCAGACCAATCTCAATGACCTAGTTAGAGATTTAGGCCTTTCCAACGGTTCAGCTGAATTGCTGGGGTCAAGACTAACCAATAAAAACCTGCTGTCACCTGGAACATCATTTTGGTGATACAGGCACTGAAAGAAAGAATTCACTCAGTTGTTCTCCAAAGATGGAAATCTCATTTATTGTAGTGATGTTCAAGGGCTAATGAAGTGCTTTGAAATAGAATATGATTCATCTGAGTGGTGCCTATTCATTGATTCACCTAAAACAAGCCTCAAAGCAGTCTTGCTGCATAATGGAAATACATTTGCATCACTTCCTATAGGACACTCGGTGACTTTGGATGACAACTATAACGATTTAACTGTGATTCTTGACAAAAATCAAATATCAAGAACACCGCTGGATG
Organism: Furcifer pardalis; assembly: GCA_030440675.1. Taxonomy (NCBI): domain Eukaryota; kingdom Metazoa; phylum Chordata; class Lepidosauria; order Squamata; family Chamaeleonidae; genus Furcifer; species Furcifer pardalis. The sequence goes on from CP126896.1 coordinate 63,700,635, forward strand.
GTTTGTGGAGACTTTAAAATACTAACCATGTTGTTAGGCCAGCAAGCAAGTTATACAAAATATCCCTGCTTCCTATGTTTGTGGGATAATCGAACCAGAGACCTCCATTGGACAAAAACTGACTGGCCATTTCGAGATGCTTTAATCCCCAGGGGGGGGGGGGAAATGTCATTAATACAACCTTGCTTCCAACAGAGAAGGTTTTATTGCCACCTCTTCATATTAAATTAGGGCTTATGAAGCAGTTTGTTTTTTTTTTTATATTAAATTTTTAAATTTTATTCAATTTACTGACATTACAAAAACAAACAACATACAGACAAATACAAATAAGGAACACATATAACAATAAAGGAAAAAACCATATATGACTTTACATTATTTACAATATATACTTGAGACAAGACAATAATACCTTAAAATATGAAATGAATTAACACATAGATGGGTATATTTCTTTGTCTTATATATTTCTCGCGTTCTTATACAATATTCTATCCTCTTGTATTTCTGTTTTGTTTAATTATAATCCAGAGTCCCTTTCAATACCCTTATAAGTGTTTCAACACCAACCACATTAAAAATAATAATAATAATATATTTTTTAAAAAACACATATATAATATTACATTACAATACAATACATACATTTTAATTAATGACACCCCGTGCTATTTACATTATCCAGAGAGGTTACAGTTAGTCCGAATTTAAATGTTCCTCCAAAAACTCATTTGTTCCGGTACTGGCTGTGTTGTTTTATCATTATACAATGAATACTCTATGAATGGATGCCACATCCTCCAAAATCTGTTCTCCTGTACTTCACCCTTCCTAACTTTTACTTCCCATGTCAATTTGTCATTCAACGCCAATTCCCACAGTTCCCTGTACCAATCCTCCATCTTAGGTTGGCTATCCTTCTTCCAATTTTTAGCAATGCAGTGCCTTGCTGATGACAGCATAGCGGCTATTAACTCTTTTTTGTCTTTGTCCACGTTAAATTTCTCCACATTTGTCAATAGCACTGTATCTGAGTCTAATTCTACTCGTACTCCCATTATGTTTGCCATTTCTTTTCCTATTTTAGCCCAAAAGGGATTTACCACTTTACACTCTAGCCACATATGCTCGTATGTACCCAATGTAGATTTGCATCTCCAACATTTATTGCTCTTTTTCTCATCCATCTGGTGCAATCTTATAGGTGTCAAATACCATCTCCATAACATTTTATAGTTATGCTCCTTTACTCTTACTGATAAGTTTCTCATAATTCTTTTGCTCCACTTTTTTTTTCCAATCACTATCCGAAATTTTCACTTTTAAGTCCTCTTCCCATATATTTTTCAATATTTCTTGGGCTTTACCCCCTTTATTCAGTATTTTATATATTTTACTAACCAGCCCCTTAGTTCCTACTTCCCCCTTCCTTATTTTAAATATTATTTCTTCAACTTCTGTATTCAATCTTTCTAACGATCTTTCTTGCATATATTTGTTGTTCCACTTTTCTACCACCAATCGTTGAAACCAATTCCATCCCAACTGATTAAACAACTCATTTTTTTGGTCTTATCTTTACATATCCTTATCCATTCTTTTACCAACGTTGCCCCCCCTCCCCCTTTCTCCAGAATGTCAAATTTTGTGTCAATCTTTATGGGAAAATTTTTAATGTCTTGAATTTCGATGATTGGAGATACATTTGGCACCAATTCTTGTTTTAATTTTTTCCACTCTTCCAACAAGGTTTTTAGCAATTTGTTTTTAATTCCTACAACTTTTACTTCTTTGACTAAAAAAATTGCGTTTCCAAATTGTCTCAGTTCCTTCAACTCAATTTCTTGCCATATTGTTTCTTCCCTCATCAAAATTTTTATCACATTTTTTATCTGAAGCGCTCTATAATAATTTTTAAGATTTGGTAGGCCTAATCCCCCCTCCTGCTGAGATACATACCATAAGCTTTTTGCAATCCTTACTCTACGTTTCCCATTGCAACAATTGTTTAATTTATTTTGAAGTTCCTTCATCTCTTTATCCAGTATTCTGATAGGTAAAGTGTCAAATAAAAAATTGATCTTTGGTATCAGCATCATCTTACAGAGAGCGATTCTACCGAACCATGACAAATTCAATTTTTGATATTGTTTTATCTTTCTCTCTAGCTCTCTCTTCATTTTGTCGTAATTTAAACTTTTTAATTCACCCCAATTGTTTGTAATGGTAATACCCAAATATCTCAGGCTACTTTTAACCTGTATTTTATATTTCACTTTAATTTTGTCCTGATCCTCCTTTTTGCTATTAAATAATATCATTTCTGATTTATCCCAATTTACTCTGAGGCCGGTGACTCTTTCTAGCATATTTAAATGTAGTTGTATTCTCTCGAGTGTTTTCATGGGGTGTTTTATTATAATTAGGGTATCGTCCGCGTATAAATTTATTTTATTATTTTCTAATCCTACTATTTCTCTATCATTTCTTATTGCATTTGCAAGTAGCTCCATGGCCATTATGAATAATGTTGGGGATAGTGGACATCCCTGTCTTGTTCCTGCCTCTAGTGGAATGTCCTTTGTGTAAGTGTCATTGACTCTCACCCTTGCTACCCCCTTCTTATACAATTTACCGATAGTTTTTTGAAATTTGGTTCCAAATCCATATAATTCAATCAATTCCTTTATCGAATCCCATTGCAGTGAGTCAAAAGCTTTAAAAATGTCAACAGCCAGAAGACCCACCTTTTCCAGAATTAATGAGTTGTTATTATATGTTAAAAAGGAGAAAGGGAAAGAAAGAAAGAAGGAGGGTGAATAATTGGATATTTACCAGGATTTATCAAAAAGAGAAAGATTATGGAGGAAGGAAACTAAAACCAATTATAAAACTATTAAGAGACAAGGGAGTGAATTAAAATTGATAACAATTCCAATAGTTGAGATTCTTCTGGATAGGGAAAGTAGTGATGATAAGAGAGCAAACTGACTACATGGATACATTGGAATCATGTAATATTATTGAAAAAGGATCAAAAGAATGGAGGGAAATCAAAGAGAAACTGTCAAATATAGGCAATAATTGCAGTATTAGCAAATAAATTTTAAAAAAAAAGTAAAAGTGACACGATTTCTCTCGTGGACCAAAAGAATTCTGATTTTGATTTTTGTCTTTCTGAATGAAAAGAAGTATAGAGTAATACAGTTATGGGAAAAAAAATAAGAGAATAAACTGATTGCATGGATATGTTAAAATCATGTAATATTAATGAAAAAGGAAGAATGGAAGGAAATCATAGAGAAATCCTTAAATATAGGAAATAACTGCAATAATAGTGAAAAAACTTTAAAGAAATGAAAATTGACAGATTCTCTTGTGGATTAAAAGAATTTTGATTTTGATTTTGATTTTCTGGAATAAAAGAAGTATAGTGTAACATAGTTATGGAAACCTTATATAGGTATATATATTAATAGAATATAGAATGGGATAGATAACTGATTAGAATGGGGAAGTACGATAATCTCTATAAAAAATGGGCAATGGAGTTGGTAGGAATTAAATAAGGTGCTGACAAAAATGATAAAAGAGAGTAGTTTAGAATAAATACGAGATAGAAATATAAAGTATTGAAAAGATGAAGGAGTTGAAGATAGGGGTGAATTATAATAAAAATACAATAGTAGCAGAGGTAAAGGGAAATATGAAAAAGGGTTTGCTTAAGGGTATGTCTGGAAATATGAAAATGAAGTCTAGGATATTACAGATGGAAGGAAATATTAAGTTAATGTAACACTTGAATTGTTAGGAAGAGTTAGCTGTTCCCAGGGTCTTACAAGTTGTAGGGTAATTATAAAAATATTATAGAAATATAAAGAATTTTTGTTAAAGAAAGCTAAAGGGGAATAAGGGTTGAAAATATAGAATAGAAATAAAAAGAATAGGGGTAGACAGCCATAAGCAGAAGGAAGGAAGAACAAGGAAGAACTGTATAGCTTTGAGTAAGTTGATTTATTTGATACTTTCAAACATTGATATGAATTCGCCTAGTCCCGGTCTCCCCCCCCCCCTTCGACACTCGGAGGCGGTTCTTCAATGGAAGGATGGGGGGGAGAAGATGATAGAATGGTGAAAGGTTTGGGGTGGGTGGTAGGGATTTATGTTGTGTTGATATGGAAAGATGGGAGGTGAAGGGATTTATGTTGTGTTGGTCCAGGAACGTGGGAGGTGAGGGGTTAGATGTGGGTGATTTACTTATCTATTGTATGTCCTCTTGATGTATGTATCTAAGTGGTTTTGGTGTTGTTTAGTTTTGTCATATTGAATGTTTTTCTATTTGTTTTTGATTTTCTTTAATGTGGATAATTATGTTGTATTTTAGTGTAATCTTTTGTTCGTGTTTTCTTGTTTTAAAAATCAATAAAAAAAAAAAGAAGACCCACCTTTTCCTCCTTTTGTTCTGCTATATCTATCAAATTCAGAACCCTTCTCGTTAAATCCGCCATATGTCTTCCTCTTACAAAACCTGCCTGGTCCTTATTTATATATTGATCTATAAAAGTATTCAACCTGTTAGAGAGTATAATAGTAAAAAAATTTTGCGTCCAAATTTATTAGCGATATAGGTCTATATGAATCTATTTTATCTGGGTCTTTCCCTGGTTTCAGGATTAATATGATTGTGGATCTGTACCAAGAGTTTGGGATCCCACCTCCATCAAGGATAAAGTTATACAATTTGACCAATTTTGAGACTACCACTTCCTTGAATTCCTTGTAGAATTCCGCCGGTAGTCCGTCTTCTCCTGGGGCTTTTCCCAATTTCAATTTTCCTATCACTTCTTTGACCTCTTTTTCCAATATTACTTCCTCCATTTTACTCTTGTGTTCCTCATTTATTTTTGTTCTATTCTGTTCTCGAAATCTCTTTTTCAGTTCCTCTGCATTTATCTCTTTCTTAGAATATAGTAATCGGTAAAAATTTTCCACTATCTCTAATTTTTCTGTTGTCTTGTTGCATCTCTTCCCTTGATTATTTATTAGTGTCGAAATTTCTCTTTTACATTTTTTTTCTTTTGCTGCCCTTGCCAGAAGTTTCGAATTTTTATTACTATACTGAAAATATTCCCTTTTTAGATAAATTAGGTCCCTTTTTACCTTTTCAATATCTTTTCCCACTAATTCACTCTTTAACCTTTGCATTTTATCAAATGTTTCTTGGTTCCTATCATTTGCATGTTTGTTCTGGAGAGATTTAATTTCTTTCTCCAACTCCTCATCTTTATTTTTCTTCTGTCTGTTTATAATGCTTGCAATTTTGATACTCTCTCCTCTGAATATCCCCTTCATTGTATCCCAAACCGTATTAAATTCTACTTCCCCATTATCGTTCCACTTCCAATTCTCTTCCCATTCTTTAATTATGTTGTCTTTATTGTTCTTATCCTTGTAGATTCTTGAATCATATCTCCAATTGTTAATTTTTTTCCTAATTCCTCCTATCCTCATTTCTAATAACACTATTGTGTCGTCCGATTCCTTAAAAATTCCAGTTTCTGTATCTTCTAACCTTTTAACTAAATTATCCGTCACAAATATGTAATCTATTCTCGAGTATGAGTTATGTACTTGAGAATAAAATGTGTATGCTCTTTCTAAACCTTTCAGTTCTCTCCATGTATCTTTTAATCCTACTAATTTTATCCAATTATTTATAATTTGCATTTCTTGTTTTCTGTTCTGTTGCTTGTTTGTGCTGTCTATATCAGATCTTATCATGTTGAAGTCTCCTGCTACTATCATATTTATTTTTTTTTCTTTTTCTAAAATTTTTTATATTTTATCTAAAAATTCCTTTTGGTGAACACTTGGGGCATATATGTTAACTAATGTTAGTTCTTCATTCTCTATGTTACCCTTAAGTATCAAATACCTCCCTTCTGGATCTGAAATTTTTTCTGTTATGTTAAACCCCAATTTTTTTGATATAAATGTTGCTACCCCTCTTGCTTTTGAGGAACCAAATGACTTTTCGTAATTTTGGATCCACCCCAGTGTCATCTTATTTGCATCATCTGATTTTTGGTGGGTTTCTTGTAAGAAAATTATGTCAGGTTTATTTTTCTTTAAGGCTGATTCTAATCGTTTTCTCTTCACCATGTTGCCAGTACCTCTCACGTTCCAGGACAAGACTTTAACTTCTTTCATCTTTTTGAATCAAACCATTTTGAATATCATAACCTACTCCGGAAGTGCTACCCCCATTACCCATTAACACTAAACAATAATAACAAAAATACGTATTACAAAAAAAAAAGAAAATAACTTACCTAGTACTACCGTTACGCTCCCCACTCTTCTTGCCGAAAAGCCGCCTTTGTCCTCCAAAGAGGGGAGGGGGGACTGCCGTTATCATGCATAGAGTATCCTTTATTATCTCTTACCCTATTATATCTTTCTTTGCCCGCACCACAATTTTATTGCTTAAGCCTAGTCTGATTCTACCAATACAACATCATTCCCACCACCGTCCAAACCCCCTGTTGCACCCATCTCCTCCTCGTCTCCTCCCGCTTCTCTTTCTATTCCACCGGATTCCATCAGGTCTTTCCTCAGTTGAATCCATTGTTGTGATCCTGTTTCGACCAGTCTGGCAAAGCATACATAGTCCAGTGCATCCACTTTATCATCAAGAGTATAAATTTTTTTTCCAAAGTGAAACCTCATCTGTTGCGGATACCTCCAATTATAAACAATCCCGCACTCTCTTAAAAGTCTTGTAATGGGTTTCATTTTGAATCACCAGATCCGTTCTTCTGATGCTATATCATTATAGATTTCTACCTCATTTCCATTTATTTTTAATGCGCCAGAACCATTTTGTTTTATAAACACCATGATTTTCAATTTGTCTGCCAGATTTGCAAATTTTACCATTACATTTCTCTCCTTACTCTTCCCCCTTTTCGAACCCAGTCTATATGCGGCTACAATGTCTTCTGGTGCAAATTCTTTACCCATTTGAAGTGAATTTAACCAATCTATAATTCTGTCCGTCAGTCTGTCTGGCACATTTTCTGCCAATTTACGGATTATCACATTTTGCTTTCTCTCTTGCTCCTCCAGCAGATTTACCCTTTTTTCTTGTAATTCCACTTTCAGTCTAGTTTCCTTGGCTTGGCGATTTGTTAATCTTATCTCATTTTGCAGAAGCTTCACATCAGTTTGCACATTCCGGATGCATTGGTCTACTCTCATAAAATTGATTTTTGCAACTTTCATATTCTCTGTAAACAGCTCTGCCAGTTTGTCATACTTAGCTGTTATTTCCTCTCTATCTTGCTTCATCTCATCCTTCATACCTACGGCCATACCACCCTGAGCCTACGGCCATACCACCCTGAGCCTACGGCCATACCACCCTGAGCCTATGGCCATACCACCCTGAACACGTCCGATCTCGTATGAAGCAGTTTGTTAAATCGCTGCCAAAAGATAGGGAATGTTTCAGATATCAGTGTTCCAAGTTCCCAAAACTGTCTGAAGCCAAGTTGAAAGAGGGAGTTTTTACTGGCCCCGACATACAAAAACTGTTATCTGATCTCCTCTTTTTAGAAACAATGGGAGAAAAAGAAAAGGAAGTGTGGGACTCTTTCAAAGATGTAGTTCACAAGTTTTTAGGGAATACTAAAGACCCTCACTACAAAACTATTGTACAACACATGTTGAATGTGTATAAAGCTCAAAGATGCAAGATGATCTTAAAAGTTCATTTCTTACACTCCCATGTTGACTATTTTTCTGAAAACTTTGGAGCCTACAGTGAAGAGCAGGGTGAAAGATTTCACCAGGATGTCTGTGATATGGAGAGGTGCTACCAAGAAAGATGAAACATCAATATGCTAGCTGACTACCTTTGGATGCTCAAATGGGAAACAGAAAATGGAAAGCGAAAGCATGTTCAGAGGAGCATAAAGGGAAGAAGAAAAGGTTTCACAGACAAAAAGAGTGAACATGGGATGTTAAGTATATTTTATGAAGAAATTGTTTCATTATAAGAAATAATATGTTTAGTTCATTGTAATAAAATAGTGATTTTTCATCACTCATGTTTCTTTTAATGCAAAACCCTCATATTTTGTGAAAAAACTGTACATGTTGAGGGGAAGTTGAGCTCATTTTTTTTTTGATTCAGCACACTAGAAAACATTGAATTTACCAAAAAATAATCCTATGCACCTAATTTATTTACTTTTTTTCCAGACCTGTGTAATAAAAGTAATAGTGCTAAATGTTGTGATTCTCAGTCCCAATATGAACAAAAGCTATAACATTGTCATAACATATGTGTTTTGTAAATAAAGTAAATATATTTCATGGCAGAATTCAAATTAATGTGAAGTTGTACATAATAGTGATTGCACAATCATACAAACATATTTGAGCCATAAAAAAGCAAAGATTTGAAAAACATTGAGAGGAAGGCATCTGACAAGAACTAAACCCAATGGGACTGGGTATGGAATAAATTTGGAATAAATTTCTCTACCGAAAACTCATATAAATTAACACAAAATAAACAGATTTCATCTCACAAGTAAATATGATAGAAAGACAAAAGGCAGAACAGTCTGACTTCCTCCTTTCCTTTTTAGATGTGAGAATCCTCAAATTAGTCCATGGATATCTCACTTCTGTGTGGATCTCTTACAAGGAAGTTTGAATATGGCAATGTTTCTTCAGAGTTCATGCTTTGACTAAAGCTTGTGCTTATTCTTGATTTGAATCTTGATTCCTTTCATTTAAAAAAGTGTCTAATTAGAAATATATTCACTAAGATGAATCTATTCACTAAGATTCACCAGGATATTAACAAAAAGGGAGTGATGAGTCACTCCTGGGGGATTTTCCTACCCCATGAGGATTCCAGAGAGAATTAGTAATAGAATTGGGACTTTGGTTAGGGAAAGGGTTAATATTTATGTTAAACATACCTGTCTCATGTTTCTTTAACACACTGAAAATGTCTCCTCCATCCCCCAAGACTGAATGAGGCCATTATTGCAAGTGGTGCAAATTACTCAGTGGGGTTAAAACATGAAAATAAAAGTGCCAGGCCTGGGAGGAGGTGAAATTCAGGATCATCAACTACTGCATGACCACCTATGTGCAGACAAAGCTTCTGCCAGTTGTCTGTCTGTGTGACTGCCTGCCTGTCTGCCTGCTTCCAGCAACTGTGCAATTTATTCCTTCCTAAATCCCACTTCTTCCATTAATCCATCCTGCATTCACTGGACAGCATTGTCCGGTTGTCAGTCATCCCAGCTTTATTGAGACAAAAACTGTGGCTCTGAATTTTTAACATCTAACCCATTGAAGAAAAAGGCAGTGCTTTGAATAACTTTGATTTGTTTTGAGTGCTACTTCAGTCTTCTCCGCTTCACTTTGGATTGGTTCAGAAATGGATAAATGCCTCCCCCCACTTTATTTAATTTTTGGAATGAATTCCAAATCCAAAGCATATCCATAAAATAAAATAAAATAAAATAGTATGTTAGTGAAGTTAAGTGGCATTGTTTATATTGTTCAGGTGAAAGTCTTGGAGAATACTTACTTGATTCTGTGTGAATTCTGCAAGAATGCGGAACTGAGAACCAAGATCCACATCCAGTAGAGCATGATGCTGAAGTCAATGGAGATCATTATAACAGACATATGTAATAATTTAGGTCAAAAATAACATACTAAAAGCAAATTATTGTATTCTATTTCACTCTGTTATAAGAATATAGTTATTTTCAAAGCTTTGGACTGCAATCCAACATTCACTTCAACCAGACGGTACTGCTCTCAATGGGCTTTTGTCTGAGTAGCTCTCTCAACACTTGTGCTCTTAATTCTAAATGTGTTCATCAAGAATGTTATTTTTTAAATTTTCTCAGAAATGTAAAAGAAAAAGACAAACATTAGGGAAATATAAGAAAAATAATTGTTGCGGTGAAAAACTACTTTAAAAGATTCAGGATATGACTATACTGGAATTCCAAATCAGAACAATTTAGCTTTGCTTCGATTTGATGTGAAGCCTTTATAATGGCTTGAATAGTAAATAGTGTTCACACAGAGGCTATGGAACATTTTGGGAGCTTACTCTTCACACTTGATGCTGATGAGCTTGGCATTCCAACCCTCACAGTCTTCCTGGTCCCCCCCCCCTTTCCTCTTGTTCTGCCTCTGGCATGGTATTGATATAAAACATTTTCTATACAAGCACCATTGGACTGGTGGCATGAAATATTTGAAAGTTTCAAAATACTGCTATAGGAGTTTGTGGGGAAGATGTTAGACAGAAATAAAAGCAAATTCATTTTGCCCTTTCTTAACGAACTACCTAGCTCCTACACAAATTCTGGGAATGTAATGAAATAATCTTAGAGGCATTTCACGAGAATGAAACAATGGACGAGTTGTTCTTCTAAGTTTATTTATATTCACTGATCTCTACCTCATTAAACCTGCAAGTCAGTAATCTGTAAAGGAGAAAACATAGTCATTTGTTTTAGAAGCTATATATCACAATTAAACAGTGGCATTGTGACTGGCAGTATTGTATGTATGTAGGTTCAATGTGCCCTGGACACCAGATATGGTTCAATTAGAGACAACAGTCTCTGGGATAACTATCTAGTGAGATAATTTTATGGATCCTTCTTGCAACCTTACAGGTGCTTCATACCATTGTTATGCTGTAGCTTATGGATATTACTATGACATATCTTTATATAGCTATGGTATAGATTCTGTAGTTATGGCAATATAGAAAAATGTCAATTTTTTAAACATAAAATACACATTTTCTGTGATTACTGTGTAATTCAATGCAGAAGGCTTGTTTGTTTAAGAAAGCAAACTTTCCAGGACTCAGTCCAGTTGAATGCAGTAGTTTAAAACTAGGAAGCCAAGTTTCATGTTTGTTTGTTTTGGTTTAGTAGAATAGAACAAAATACATTCTCACTAAAATCCTCTCAATATTTTTAAATCTACTTGGAAAGCCCAATTCTACAGTCCACAGAGGCATGTTTGGTGAGTTAGTTAGAATTGTGGATTTTACCAATGGCTCTTCCCTTATTGTGGAACCATCTGCTGATGTAACCTAGGTTGATCCCTGCATGGTTATTCATCTGTTATCAGACAAAGACCATTTATATGATGCATTACCAAAGCAAGCCACTAGAAGTCACTGTCTGCAATGTAAAAAAATATATAGGATTTACTGTTACCTATGGTTTCAGGTATCCATGGTAGGACTTGGAGGTGCATTATTACCTTGCTCCTATTTGAAATAAAAACACAAAGCAGAAAATAAAACAGTAGAATAGGTTGTGAAAGCTATCTACAGCTGGCAGAACAGCCACATTCAGGCACAGTCTGTTATAATGACACAGTGGTTAAACTGCTGTACTGCAGCCAAAACTCCTGCTGATGTTGTGAGTTCGATCCTGACCGTGATCAAGGTTGATTTAGCCTGCCATCCTTCCAAGCTTAGTATAATGAGTACCCATCATGATGAGGTCAAAATGCTAATTACCTTGTAAAGCACTAAGCTATATGGGGTAGTATATACGTGTAATTGCTACTGCTATTAAAACAACCTTTCCCACATTTTCCTGTAAACATCCATCAAGATTATGGATGTTGCCCTGTTCTCCACTTTACTCAATTTTTATGATAAGAAAATAAATCTAAGTATAGGAAATCAGAAATATTATTATATAAAAAACAGCCTGGACCCTCTCAAATTGCGACAGAGTGGCATGGTAATTGCCACATTAAATGTTTCCTCTTGAAAAATCCAATAATACCTTATGCCAGGGGCTGGATCATGCCCCCTCATACTGTTTGCGGGCCAGATTGGTGTCCCCCCTGCCACTGCCACCACCGAGGGGACACCAGTATGGCCTGCCAACATTCCCCACCATGCTGCCACTGCCACTTCCCCCAAACCACCAGTCTGACCTGCAATCACACACCCCACACCACCACCACCACTCCCCACACACCAATGTTGCCCCTGCTGCCAACACTCCCCCCTGTGTCACCAGTCTGACCAACAAACTCTTACCCCCATGACGACACCACCACCATTTCCCTGCTTACCAGCCTACTTTGGGTGAAGGCCCATACTTGGCAAGAGAGGCACCCAGGAAAGATGCGGGTGTCCACGGTTGTCTGCTGCTTCCGTTTCTACTGCCACTATCCTGCTATGGAAGGGTGTTAGATAAATGCCAGGCCAGGCGGAGAGGAAAATGATGACTGTAGCGGTGGCGGTGGCAGTGGCGGTGGCAGCGGCAGCAGCAGCGGTAGCGAGGATGCACACCAGATAGAATGGTGTTGTGGTCTGGATCCAGCCTGTGGGCTGTAGGTTGAGAACCCCTGCCTTGTGCTATTGAAAATACAGTCAAACCTTGCATAAAGAGCGTTTCGCTTAAAGAGTAACTCGCTTAAAGAGCAGAATTTTCTCTGAATGGTCGCTTCGCTTAACAAATAAAACCAACCAAAAACTCGCTTAACAAATAAATCGGGTTTGGCAATTCCCCCCTACAATTGGACGTTTACAATGGTGTTTCGCTTAAAGAGCAAACTTGCTTAAAGAGCAATCCTGTGGAACGCATTATGCTCTTTAAGTGAGATACCACTGTATACTTTTTTTTCCTGATAGACATTTTCAAAAGAAGAAGGACAGGCAGGAAAAAATGCATTGGCATGAATTTGTTTAAGGTGGATCCCAGCTCTTTAAACGAGGTACAACTGTAATGGCTTTGGAACAGTTATTGTTTGCTGAGGATTATAGGTCTACATGTAAGAGGAGGCAGACATCATTGCCAATTTTTATTACTACTATTTTATCTTCCCATCACAACTCTGCTCTAAATTTACATCCCGAGCTATTGTTCAGTGTTCATGTTTTATTGAATTTGATGGCCTTCAGAAAACATTCCTAGTTTTGGAGTTGAAATTGTGCTGTGACCTTTTACAGAAAGAACTTGTGAACATAACAAGCACATTTATTAATGTAAAATTACAAGTCCATTCTAATGTGATGGCCTCCTGTTGGCATTAAAATAACACTCAAAAATATCCATGCATCTTAAAGGAAGGGGTGCTTTAATGCCTTATACTGCATTGGTAGACCTGAGAAAGGAACCTGACCATAGTTTTCCAGTGTGTTAATAATGTCTAGATTCAAAAGTTTCTATTATAAAAACTTGCAAACATTATAGTTGAAATAGCAACTGATTTGGCCAAATCCTGAATCCCAAATAGAAATGGGTTTATGAGATCAATTTGGATCAATTCCAAAAAGAGAGGATTTGTCCACGTTGAATATGAAGTAGTCTGGATTACTTTGGAGTCAATCAGGAATTGAAATGTTGTTGTTGTTGTTCAGTCGCACCCATGGACCACTGCACGCCAGGCACTCCTATCATCCACCATCCTCCGCAGCCTGCTCACCTCTACACCCATCATGTCAACAATCCCATCTTGTCACCTCATCTTCTGCCACCCTCTTCTCCTTTTGCCTTTGGTCTTTCCCAGCATCAAGGCCTCCTTGAGTGAGTCTTCTCTTCTCATTTGGTGTCCATAGTATAAAATTTTGAAAAGCAGTTGCACCCTATAAAGAAAATGTCACAATTGTGAGAAAGGATCAGAAGAGGGGAGGCATGTGATAAAATGAGGCCCCAAGTCCTTCACATATCCAAAATGGAGTTTGCTAGGTTTTAGTCTATAGTAGAGATGTGGCTTCTTGTGCTAGTAAAAGGCCACATGTTTGTTTTCACTCCCTGGGACCCGGCTGGAAACAGATAGACTGGGAGGTGCCAGGCCTCATCAATAGGGCCAGAGTTGTTTACCCCAATTCTGGGATCTGATTGGATGTATGCTAATTACCCAGGTTTACCTCATACCTGGCGAGGGTCCAGCAAAGGGCCAGAAAGGAGTTCGAAAATGGTGGTCGACAAGGAAACATCAATATGAGGGAGAAAGGCCATCCAACCATGCCTTATCTCTGGAAGTCTTAATTATGGTGACTTAGAACAGATAGATTCTTTTTATTTAGGGAAGGACATGTCTGAAAGCATTCTTTCTCTAAAGCGAAATTTTGAATAGGTTATTTTTCTATGCTGAGATTTGTAACCTGATTTAACAAGAACCATGTTACAACTTCAATAAAACATATTTTCTTCAATCAACACATGTTCATTGGAAATGGGATGCAGGGGTAACAGACAGTAAGTCCACTGGCCTCTTTTTTAACGCTACCTTACCTCTCATAAAAAGTAACTTGGCTGGGCTCTGTATAAAGAGAAGTCCCAGGTCTTGGTCAGCTGGGCATGGCTGAGAACAAATGGTGAACATTCATTCCTTGCCGTGAGCTTTGGGTGAGTTCTAGAGGGGATTTTGGAATAATCCACCTTGGATTGAATGCCTGAGAGGTCCCGGAACAAGTGAGGAAGAGTGTGCATTCATCATAAGGCATACTTCAATTATTTATGTTGGATAAGCTTTACAGAGTGGTTTAGCTATCCCAAAAGATTAAGGGTGAATATGATTTCTGTTTTGTTTTTTTAAATGCAAGCCCTCCTTGGTTTCCCTTTTTCTTTCTTCTTTGTTCCTAAAGTACAAATGCTCATGCACAGATTTAGCAGATGGAAAAAGAGAAAGTTTACTTGCAAGGCTTGCGTTCAGATGAAGTTGTCAAATACATGGCAAAAATATAATACAGCAGTTCTCTTCATCTTGGTTGCAATAAAATTAGGAAGATGAATATCTCATGCAAAAGATGGTTGCAAGAGGGTACTGAGTCACTACGTTTCTGAACATAGCATTTTGGTTCAGTAAAACAACTGAACTATACTGAATTAGCAGTACAACACCCATACACAGAGCCAGCATATATGAACAATTACCTCTTGAAGAGAAGAAACTTCCCGATTGGGGCGGGATACTAAATGCGAACAATAAATAAATAAATAAATTTAGCCTGCTGATTGTTTAAGCCAGGGATTCCCAACCTTTTCAATTCAGGGGCCAGATCACATACTCTCAGTCAGCTTTGAAGGCCAGACAACATTTTGCCCTGCCTGCATGATGAGGGTGACCATGTTGTCCCAGCAGCTTCAAAGGGATGGCCATTTTGTTTCTTTAATGTGCTTGGAGGGGTGGGGAGCCACATGAAATTGCTAGATTCAGCCACAGATCTTAGGTTGGGAAATGCAGGCAATGACTATGTTTGTTAAATCCTGACCCTTCCCATCTCCATGTTACTTTGTAAAACAAATACAAAGTATGGCAGGGTCACCTGGTCTAAGATCAATAATTAACAGCCATAGCCTACAATCTCAGAAAAGAAAGAATTCACCCATCATCATCCTGTGTCATTACTTTTATGAAGGGATTGTGGAATAGTGTTGAATTTATATATGTATAGTACTTGTGAAGCTCCTTTGCTGTTCTGCATTTCTCCAGCTGTTGCTAACAGGTCCTTGGAAAAACAACAGCCAATGTTTGGCATCTCTTATTTCATCTGAATCTTTCTTTTCCCTTCAAATATTTTGTCTTTTAAAATCTGAATAGGTATTCTAACCCTCATTTTGCTCTTAGAGAAATATATATATATATAATTAACTAGCTGTCTGTTCATTGTAACTGAATTTTAATCTGTTAAATAGTGCTGCTTAGTCTAGACTAGGGGTCAGCAAATTTTGCTCTCCAGGTGTTCTTGCACTCCAGTTACCAGAAGCCCAAGTCAGCACTCCTGCTGATCAGGGCTTCTGGGAATTGAAGTCCAATAACATCTGGACAGCCAAGTTTGCTAACCCCTGGTCTAGACTGTGTTCATGAGTTGTGGCTTTTGGGTAAAGGCCCCATCCCTATTTTTGGAATATTTTAATCTGGTTGTGGAACTTTCTACAGTTCTTCCTCAAATAGACACACATTGGTCATAGATTTTTTTTTGTGTTTAATTTTTATTTCTGATTGTGTTGCTTAGGCTTTTCTGTTCTTACAGAGTACAGCATAACACATACCACCATTGTGCAAAGGAGCAGCACACATAATAGCAAACTTTATGCATATAAAAGCAAATTGTACAGATGATGCATGTGCACCTACAGCGCTCTGCCTGCCGAGCCAAGCAGCCATTCACTGCTTGGAGTGTGGCAGCGCAGAGCATTGGGCGACCACGCACAGCCACAGAGGAACTGATGACTGCTGCTCAGGCCCTCAGTGGCCTCCTTGCTGTCCTCCCAAGTGGGGAGGAGGAAGAACAGCTGCTAGCCTGAAGCTCCCTACAGCCTGCTCCCCAGGGTAAGTGACTCGCCTTTGGGTATGGGGTGTGTGTGTATATTTTAATGTGCATTTAATGTGTATTTATTTTTAATGTGTATTTTTATGTGTATTTAATTTGTATTTTCATTTGTTTTTATGTCTATTTAATGTGTATTTGATGTGTATTTATTTTAATGTGTATTTTTGTGTGTTTTTATGTCTATTTAATTTGTATTTTTATGTGTCCTTATTTTTATGGTTTTTTCCCTTTGGCTCTACCCACATCATTGGCTCCACCCATGACATCATAATGTTGGCTCCACCCATGACATCATGACATAATGGTGTTGGCTCCGCCCACCATGTCAGCTCCACCCACAGTGTGGTAGTAAAATTTTTGCCCATCACTGTTTGAAACTGATGAAACCTCACAAAATAGCCATTATAGGGTGGAGGGAGAGAGAATTGGAAAGGAAGATTCAGGAAGGAGACAGCAGAAATTGGCTGCTTAACCAAGTCCCAGTACATTTCTGAAGGCCTCAATAAAGATCAAGGTTTCTTAGTATATGTTATTTATTTATTTATTACATTTATATCCCAACCATATGGGGTATTTTACCACTTGGAATAATAATAATAATAATAATAATAATAATAATAATAATAATAATAATAATAATAATAATAATAATAATAATAATAATAATAATAATAATAATAATAATAATAATAATAATAATAATGTAGACACATTGAATAAAATTATAAATATCAAAAAAGCAAAAATAACACCCACATGTTTTTTTTAAAAAAGTTAGAAACAAAAAACCTATTGGTGATGGGGGAGCAGGGAGGAACCTAATGCTCGTTCTCTTTAAAAAGGAATCATTTTAGTTGTTTTTAAATATAGGCAAAGATGGAACCTGGAACAGCTCATCTGGAAGAGAGTTCTACAAAGTTGGTGCCACCACCAAGAAGGTGCTTCTCCCAGTCATGGCCTTTCTTGTTAATCTTGTGTTTGGCACCTGGAGCTCCGCTGTCTTGGAGGAATGAATGATGCTGGCTGATGTTCTGAGGGAAAGATGTCCCGCCAGGTAGGAAAGTCCCAACTATGTACTACGTACTTAGATTAATAACTGTCAAGAAATGACATCTTTTCTAACGTTCTCAAAGCTTTGAGAGGACCTGACTTAAACTAGCCCTCAAAAATCCTTTCTTCTCTCTGTCTCATAAGACTACGTGTCACGAGACAGCTTGTTTTCAGTTCAGTGTTCCTATTCCTTATCTCTAGGCTAGCTGAGCTCTCACATGTTTTGACTAATAGAGAGCACTCTTCCTTCACATGTGTAAACTTCTTATTTGTTATAAGAAAGTTTTCTCTGTTCCCTTATTGGTTAAAGATACCCCACCTGACTGCAGAATCCCCATCTTGGGGAGAGCAGAAGGAGTTTGCTTTTGGATGTCTATGAGTTAACATCTTGGCCTGTGGAACTATGCCTTTTTACTTCTTCAAAATGATTACCTAGAGTGTTTTGGACTGTCTTTGGACTGACTAATGGTACTGTGCTTACTTATGCTTTTCTGGATTATCCTTTATGAAACCTACTACAATAAATCAACTGTTTTTGCCTTAAGATTGTCTTTTTCATCAACAAAGAACTGCACACACACAAGGCCTAGCTACCAGACCTCCCTTGTTTGCTCCATTGCCTGAGCATAGTAAGAGTTCTTTTAAAGCAGACCGGCTCTCCCATAGAGCTTACAAGGGCTGACAGTTCCCATAAAGAGACAGGGGTCTCTGGAACCGGCCGATTTATCTAACATCTTAAAGTTGTTTCCCTTGACAGACTCAGATCTGTGATCCAGAAGCATCTTTTGGCATTCCTGAGAAAGCCACTTCCATCAGAACCTACCAACTGAAGTAACTGACAGCTTGAGAGTCCTATAACTAAGTTAATGAACCACAGTTAGTTTCTCTAGTACAGGGATAGCTGAGCGCAGAAGAATAGATGCCTTTGAAATGTGGTGTTGGAGGAGAGTTTTGAGATAACCCGGACAGCGAGGAGAACAAATAGGTCAATCTTAGAAGAAATTAACCCTGACTGCTCTTTAGAAGGTCAAATAGTAAAGATGAAGCTAAAGTACTTTGGACATCAAACGAGAAGAGAGGATTCGCTCGAGAAAGCCTTGATGCTGGGAAGGGTGGAGGGCAAAAAAAGAAGGGGGCAGCCAAAAATAAGATGGCTAGATGGTATTGTAGACACAATGGGCACAAAGCTGAGTGAATTGAGGAGGATGGTGGAGGACAGGGGTGCCTGGCGGACAGTGGTCCATGGGGTCGCAAAGCTGTCAGAGGGAGTGTGACCCGGTCCCAGCTTAAAAAGGTTGAGAACTCCTGGTCTATTTATTGTACAGTATAGTATTTTGAGAACACTAAATAAGTATTAGATGAGGCTAAATAGCCTTTATTTTATTTATAGACCACCTTTCTCCCTATGTCTTTTCTATTGTGGTTATTCCCAGACCGTTAGAAATCTATTTCTATAATCTGACTTATTTCCCCCTTTACTCTCTTTAACCTGGCTTTTCCTACTCTTCAAATAAAATAAAACCTCCTCCACAACTGACATCTATATTGAGAATTGGGTTTGGAAAGCTGGGCCTTGAAGTACTTGGATTACTGACTCCTGTGGCACTGTTCATTTTAAACTAGGGGTGAACATAGGAAGAGGACAGCAGCAGAGGGGCTTTGGGCATTTAGACCTTGAGGCTAGCAATATTTCTACAAGATGCATACAACTGCTGAACATTTTCTTTTGGTAAATCAAGGAAGAAAGTTCTCCTAAAACTGTATAAAAACTGTGTACATAATACTGACTCTCCAAGTATTGCTTGCTTGCTTGTTTGTTAAATATAACACTTGACTTTGTTGTAAAAATGAGATGGAGGATAATTACATATTTTATTTCTACTCTCTTCAACACTCTATGGTTTACCTCTTCAAGAAAGCCCCCAAACCACTCCGTGCCTTTCCTAAAATTGAATACAACATTAAATATGGGCTACATTTTGTGCCATTAGTGCAAAGGTGGGAAAACATTGTTTGTAGGTTTAAAAATATGGCACTACAGTTGTGTTTTGCAAAAGTGTACAGAAAAGGTACCACCGGTAAGACTTGGGAGCATTTAACTATTTTAAATTAATGGAAGTTATGAGGTTAGCATGATTCAAGAAGTGCTGCTACCCACCAGGATTCTTTAAGCATATCATGCAGTTTTCCAGGAGAATGGTAAACAATTGTGAAGCATTCTGTCACAGCAGGGTTGCCCTGTGCATGCAACAGCTGCCAGTCAAAGAGACTTCGCTTCACAGCTCTCCTGTCACTTGATATGAAATCCAGCACTCTTTCTGACATGAAACATCACAGTGCTTAACAAAGAACAGATAAATGAACGTGAACTAAGTAATGTGACAGGTGTGCAGAAACAGCTAGAATATCAAAAGATCCATTTTCAGAGGGAAAGATCTTACAACACGTCTGACCTCCATTGATCACCAGATAAATCTCATCTGTTGCTTTTGTGACTCTTTTAATTTCGTATTCTCCCCTCCCTCCAAAAAAAGAGGGGGGGGCAAGAGGAGGCTTTTGAATAACAGGCATCTTGTGAAAGAGAAATGTCTTTCAACATGATTCTTCACGGCTGCTGTTGTTCTTCAAAGACACTCAGGTCACATCCTATTCAACATTAGCATGCCTCAAACTCCAGCTGCAGAAGCTGCCACATCAGTCTAAGGAGATATTGGTCCTGTGCCTGGCTGCACATGGTCAGCACTTCGCCAGATCGCCATGGCAGTTTCCACAGAGGGAGCTGTGACCCTGTGTAAATGTGGAACAGGATATGGTACTTTGATGACACTGTGACAGCCCTAAAATGCACAGATGGAGTTAAGGTCTCCACTGAGGTTCAATACAGAGAAAATCTATACTGGCCAAAGCAGAATCCATTGACTTGGCACCTCTCCCAAATATTTTTTTTACAGTTTTTCTTAGCACCATGCCAAACGTTTTCATATGAAAACCTTGTGGCAAATATGTGGAGGAAGAAGAGAGCTGGGATAACATAGCTATTTTCTCTTTTTAATCTTGATACTGTTAACAAAAATATGTTAATATTACAATTCCATATTGTTATAGGTCACTGGAGTGATTTTTTTTTAAAATAGCTGTTGAATTTTAAATATTTGTGCTGGTCCGGCATAGTAAAAATATCTAGAAGAATTAACATTTTTCTATAGCTTTTCAATGAAAACTTCTGTAATTAATAGAGATTAACATGAAAGTGTGAAACTTCACATGATTACTAAATTCTGCTAGAGCATTTTCCTCCCTTTTCCTCCTTCGCTGGCATCATTGGGGCATTTTGGTACTACTTTAAGCTCTTCCTACATTTGTTAACTGAATATCTGTACTAAATATTTATATTATTTGTATCAGATGGCTATGGCAGTTCAAATATCCAGCTAACAAGATAATTTAAAGCAACACTTTCTCAAAGATTTGTATTAAAATAAGAAACTGTGAAAAGAATAATTCTGACCAATTTTTCTGTAACAGATAAAATAGTGAAATAATTAACTACTTTCTATTATTTATTTATATTAGAACTAAATAGCTGGTATATTTTTTACATTAATTTATTAAAAATATCTTTTTTCTTCTTCTTTGGAATAAAATTTATCATAAAACAGTGCAGTTTTGTACATGTCCACTCAGAAGTAATTCAATGGGGCATATGTTCAGGTAAATAAATAAAATATTTCAGTGCTAGCTAATTGACTAATTAATTGATAAATCAAAATTTAATTATTTGAGATATTTCTGACATGAATTGCACTTCATGATGCATAATTTTAGTTGCTGGGTGCTCACTTTAGCAATAGGATTTTGCTTCTGGAATGTTAAATGTTTTCATGTACCCTCAAAATTAATGCAAGCAGAATGTATATAGAAGTCTCAAAATGGATTTTACATATTCGTCCAGAAACTGGACTTCATTTCTGGTGTCTTACTCTTCTATTAGCAAATAATCCTCTTTCCAATTAGGGATGTTGATGAAACTACTCTCCATGAATGATCTGATCCATATATCCTAAAATTAGATGCGGTTGAAAACTTAATTATTTACTGAATTTCGTATTTCAAAAGTGTCATAATGTATTTCTCCAAAAAGAGTTGAAATACACTTGACAATGGATATCCAATTGGACATTTGTACAGTGTTTTGAACTGTAACAGCAGCCTGAGGTACTGGCACCAAAATAGAACAAAGTAGAAGTGACAATTTAACCTTAAGTAAAACCCAAGATCACCTGCACCCTAGAAGACAGCATACATAAATTACTGAAGTATAAGATCTCAGAATGATCATGCAGGGAGATAATATATCTCCCTGCATAACCACTGCACCATTCTTTTCACAGACCTAAAAAGGAAAGAGAAAGACTTGTGCTGTTGTTTAGATACTCTGCTAGTTTTGTGATTGCAGAAGGATGACTGTTGTATGGGCTTTGAGTGGATTGATCATAAAGATTGTAAAGGTGCTGCATGCATCCTGAGTCACAGTCATTCATCTTTTTCCAACAAAGTTCTGGAAATGCTCCATGGAGGAGCCTGCCAAAATGTCTTCTAAAAGTCAAAAATTGTGAGGTGACAGCCATGTTAGTCTGTGCAAGCATATCAGAGAGTAAATAAAAGAAAACAACAATAAGAAAAAAATTTGTGGCATCTTAAAGACTAACTACTGTACTTTAATGTTAGCTTTTGTGGATTAAGTCCACTATGTCAGACAAATGGCTGTCATTAACATAAAATAAGGTATAATCTTGCTCTGTCTGTTGTGCCAAAAAAAGTCCTTCAATTTGCCCTACAATGTAAAATCTTGCCTTTCAGTACTCCACATTGGAAAACAAGCTAATTTTCAAGGGGCAGTAACCAACAATAGGATAGGCCAGGGATCATGGATGGTAAACCATTAATTTTGTTTCTAAAAGAGATCCTGTCAGACATTAGGAAACAATTGCCTTTGTGCATGTTCCTCATTACCCCAGTTAGCAATTAATCTGAATACTTGATCAAACCCTAGCATTTATCTCCTCACTTTGCCATATGTTTTAATCAGTGTCTCATGGACACCAGAAGGCATAAACTCCTTCTGTTGTGGCATTTCACACAAACAACTCAGTTGGAAAAGAAAGACTGCTGCCTTGAAGACCATGCTTTGTGTGTGTTCATTAGTTCTCTCATCAAGGACTTCATTTTAACTTAAAGACCAAAAGGCAGTTTGTAAACATTTAGGCACTGATATTCGTGAATTCATTTTTATTAAAAGAAAGTTCAGATGAAAGTCATATTTTTCTAAATGAATTTATTTTTTTTAAGAAGGAAATGAAACAATGCAAATGTAAATTGTACATTTTCCCTATAAAAGGAATGTGTGCACTCTTGCTTTCTCTCTTTTGCCTGTTTGGCATTTGTGAAATATAAGCAAAACTAAATTTATGCATGAAGAAAAATGATATATCAAATAAGTCTGCTTTGTATTTGTGAGTAAACTCAACTAAATAACTTCCAACAATGATTTCATATGTCCCAGGGAACAGCCAGTTTATATCAGAAAGGGTTTTGGTACACAAAATCTTTTTATGGATCATAGGTCTGATATGCTGTCTAGATGGGAATTATCATATTAGGTAGGTTTACAAATATAAGCAATGTGATACTCTATATTTCACTAGGTACATATTTTAAAACATATGTTTACAGGTGCCTAAAAGATTAGAGATGGAATAGTTTTATTAGGAACCACCGCTATCAGAAATGAATTAGTCAAAAACGTTCAATTTTCCCTTTCTATTTAGGTCAGCATTCTTCACTGTAAAACATCCCCACCTCTGCTCAGGATGTCACCTCAAAGTTTCTACACCAAGATTATATTGGTCTGATACAAACCTATAGTCACACAGCCCAAAGAAAATACCCTCCTTAGCTATTCCTGATATCCACATATAGTTTTCTGTCATCTCTGGATACCGCTTCTAACATCTAAGTCAGGAGTTCTCAACCTTTTAAAGCCAGGGGCCAGGTTACACTCCCTCAGAGAGCTTTGGGGGCCGGATGGCCATTTTGCCCTTCCTCCTCCTCATGAGACTTCCTGGTGAGGTGGAGGCGGGGGGGGGGACATGGAATGGTGCCACAGGCTGCATCCAGCCCACAGGCTGCAGTTTAAGAATCCCTGATCTAAGCTATGCATGTATATTGTCTCAGTAAAATGTGTAAGAGTGGATTAAATAAGATGGTATTTGGTCATTGGCAGAGCAACTACATGATTTCAATTGAGAAAAGTGTGAATCAAAAGTAATAAAAAGAGTTTTGGGCATCAAAGGAAAAGGGGAGTACCATCTGAACACTTACTCCCCATAATCCCAAAATATCTTCTGGAGAATCTAGTCCCTGAGATACTAGGGAGACCTCAGAGTGAGGTTAGTATGAACAGTTCAAACTATTCTGGCAAGACATTTTCAGATGATGAGGAAGGAGCTAAAGATTTGTGCCACCATTCAAATTATAATTTTGTCTTCTGGAATATTACTCTCTTCTGTTCTCTCCCTCAATTTAATTTAAAAAGCTTTAACTGAAATGTTATACACAATTAAGAGTGTGTGCGCATGTGATTGTGGACTGATAATTGTTACATGTGCTTTGAGTGAATACACTATAAAATTAATGTGTTGAATAATTTACAAGTCTTTCTCTCCCCCCCCCCCAACTTAATTTTAAAAAAAGCTCAGGTTCATTCCATGCTGTTTATAAAGAAATATAGAGATTTGGGTTAAGATATTAAACAAAAACCAAAGAGACTCTAACCCACCTGCACTGTCCAAGCTCAATAAATATAATAACTATACTGTACTTGTATAATTTAGAAAGGAATAGAGAGGACACTGTTGTACTTGCTTGTCATATAGATGCTTACAATGGTGATCTTTCTGAGGAAATGGGTGAAAAACCTAATTTTACACTAACAGATGTGAATGAAAGGGATTCAGATTTAGAGTTTTAAGAGCAGAGCATTTAGAGTTCTGGGCCTTGGTGGACAAATTTATCATTTCCAAGAACTGGTGGAAAATCCATTGGGTTCATATTTGTCATATTTGAACTGTGTGAATTAAAGCATGTTGTTGCTGTTATCTCATGTTTCCCACGTCTGCAAAGAAAGTTCACCCACCCAAATCAGAGTTTTTAAAAATACCAAGTAACATTCCATTTCATTGGTAGACTTTGATGTGAAACCAAATTACATTTAAAGAAGCTAATCTTTTCTTAAACCCACTAATATTTGGATTTAAAAAGGAAATACTTTGCTTTGATCTGCTGAGAAATGATTTTTGAAAATACATTCAAGCCTGACTAGATGAGTAGGCTACATTTATCACTGCAACTTTTTTTAAATTTCCATTATCCTAAGGACGTAGGGATAACTGGATCATATCGCAGACCATCTGCAGGGTGCTAATTGTCAGAATGGTCCACACAGGAAAGTGCAGTTTGTACATTTCATTATCTCAGAGCCACAGTTTCCCTCTTATCACTGAGTGTAAAATTTCCTGTACGAAAGCACTATGCTCACTAATCAATGTGTACCTGAAAGTTTATTGCAATTGTTTCAAGAGGCTGGCTTCTTGAAATAACTTTTCCAACACCCCATCATTGATAATGTTTCATCTCTTTACTGAAGTCTAAATTGTATTCCCTAGTTTGCCTTTCTAGAGCAGTGGAAAATAACTGCCTCAGATTTAGGCTTGTAATGGAAAAAAACAGAACAAACTGTGATGCCCAAAAATCAGAGAGATGCAGGAGATGGGAAGTACTGCCTGCCTGATCTAGGGTGAAGAAATACCAGTGCCAGATCTGGAAAAATTAATGGATGTGGGCCAAGAATATAAGTAAAATGCCAGGTGTTTTCTCTTTGCTGAACAAGATCATGAGCACTTTTCTGATTTTTTGTTGGGATTATAGCAATCTTGCATCCACTAACCCAAGATGCTTGTGGCAGGGGGCTTTTACACCCTAATGTGGTTGTTCTTTGCCATCAAATTGACTAGTAACATTATTTTTATGTCTCTAACATTTGAGGCAAGCCCCTGCCCAGGGATGGCCAACATTGGTGCCCTAGGTGTTCTTGGACTTCAATTCCCAGAATACTTGATCAGCAGGTGTGCTTGCTTGGGGTCTGGTAATTGAAGTCCAAAAACATCTGGGAGACCAAGGTTAGCCACCTACTCCCTCATCCTGTTTGTTTTTCCTCCCATTATTTTGATAGCCTTCTTCCTGTGAACATTCTCCAGGCAGGGTCTCCTGAATACTGGAGAATAGACTTCCTCCTTCCCCCCTCTTCTGACTATAGCTACAGATAGTAACTGTAAGTAAATATATCATTTTAAAACTTTAAATGCTTCTAGAGTGATTTTGTCATACAAAATATTAGTTTGTATGCAAAATTAGGGAGGGTGGTGATGTCACCGGGCTGATCTCTCCACAATTCTGTATTTTATTCTAGCTTAGTAAAGGTCACCCTTGCTTGAAATCAAGTCATATTTGACTCTAAGGTTCAGTTCTCATCTCTGTTTACAGCCAAAGACCCAGTGCTGTCTGTGCCTGCAGATGTTTCTGTGGACATGTGGCAGGCATGACTAGACACCAGAGTGCTCAGAATGGTGGTACTTATTTATCTACTTGCAATTTCTTGCTTCGAGGATTGGCAGGAGGTGGGACAGAGATGGGGCCTCACTCTGTCGTGCAATAGTTTGGTCTCAAACTGCTGACCTGTCAACCTTCCAGTCATTAAGTTCAGCATCTTAACCACTAAGCCACCGTAGTCCCTTAGGGAAAACAGTACATACATACATACAACTCAGCTTCATGTGATTGCATCGAAAACAGCAAGGTAAAGTTAAATGAGTAGTTTAAGAAGAGACCAGAACTTTGTTGGTTACAACAGCAGCAACTTGGCTGACAGCTGATGCCCCATCTTATCCTACCTGCTGAGGGGCACAGCATGACTAAGAAAGCTGGGTGCCTCTGGGGTGCAAAAAACAATAGGAGGACCCTCTGCTGTTTATTGTGAAGAAAGGAAGCTACCTTCCAAACTGCACATAGAATTTTGTTGTTGCTGCTCCTGCCCTGGAGTTCGCTGGGAGCTTTCTTTCTCAGAAGGAAGATTGGGCAGAGTTTGACATAGTTAAGCCTCAAAGCTTCTGGTTTAGACCTTTATCTCAGGTGCTTCATACTGATGTGTGTGAAAAGTGCCTGAAAGATTGATCAAACTCTCAGAATGGAAAATCATGATAACTGTAGTTTAGAGCAGGGATGCCCATATTACAGTCCATGGGCTGGCTCCTGCGCCTGACACCAATTCATCTGGGCCATACCACCCTTGTCACTCCTGGAAGCGGAAGTAAAACGTGCCCGTATGACACATTTTACTTCCACTTCCGGGAGTGATGAGGGTGTGTGTGCCATTTGAATTGGCATCAGGGCTGGATCCAGCTCATGGGCTGGATCCAGCCCACGAGCTGTAGTTTGGGTACCTCTGGTTTAAGCAGAGAAAATGGCAACTTAAAATCTGTTGCAAAACATATTGCAAGGAGTATTTTACATCTGCTTTTGGTGGGAGGAACCACATGATCGGCCTACTGAACCACGTGACTGGCCCAAGGCCTGAAAAGTTTGGGCACCCCTGGTTTAGAGAGTTCAAGTCCCATCTTTCACCATGTTATCCCTCATGCCCTCATTGTTGAAGGGATCTCTGTTCTTCACCTTTCCCTATGCACAAAAGAAATTACAGATACGGATTCAAACCAAGAAAGCAAAAAGACAAAAGAAAATTGACATAGAGTTGCAATGTATGTAACAAAACTGGTGTCCTTTCCCTCCAGTTAGTATTGCAACCCCCAACTATACAACTATTCTTATTGGCAGGGCGGGCGGGCTAGGCAAACTGTGGTGCAGACTAGGTGAAAGGGAAGGTTTTAGATACTTCCCTGGTGGGTTGAGAGAAGACACCAGCACCTGGCCCACCAACAATGTCCTACCTCCCAGTCAGCATGGGACTTTCATTTCTTTTGGACTACAGATTTCAGAATTTGCCAGAAATTGTTCCAGGCAGAATCAAACACAGTCAAAAAATTAAAGTCCACAGAACAGCTGTCTTGACCATCATATGGTGTCTTCACTGCCATGGTGAACATACTAAGAAGGAACATGCCCTGGCTGTTCTTAAGAATCACAATATGTCATGGGAATCACAAAGTTTCATGGGAGGACAGGTAAACCTGCTCCTCATTAGGTTCTACAGCAGGGATACCCAAACCTTTTGGGCCATGGGTCAGACACATGGTCATGTGGTTCCTCCCATTGGAAGCTGAAGTAAAATGTACCTGTGCATGTGCAAAACACATTTATGAAAGCCACTGGTGCTTTACGACAGCATTTTGTGCATGTGTGGGTGTGTTTAACTTCAACTTCTAGGATGGGTGAAGATGGTATTTGCTGGATTACTCATGATCACACATGCTCTGGTCACCTCCAGACTTGATTATTGTAATGCACTCTATATGGGCTGCCCTTGGTGACAATTCGGATGCTGCAACTAGTCCAGAATGTGGCTGTGATGGGGTACGGGCGGTATGCTTCGGGAGCTGCACTGGCTGCTTGTATGTCTCTGGGTGCAATTCAAGGTGCTGGTAATTACCTTTAAAGCCCTACATGGTAGTGGGCCAGGATACTTAAGAGACCGCCTCACCCCAAGAACATCTGTCCATCCCACCAGAGTGGACCCGAGAGGCTCTCTAGTTGTTCCATCGGCCAGAGAGGCGCATCTCTATGGAACAAGAAAGAGAGCCTTCTCTGTATCCGCTCCAACCCTATGGAACCTCTTGCCAATGGAGCTGCACCTCCAGACGAAGTTGCTGCTTTTTAGGAAGAACTTAAAAACATGGCTGGCAGGTATGGGGTATGGGTTGTACTACGATCCCAGCCCACTGCCTAGCATGGGTTCCCTCTCTCCCTCAACACCCTTTTAAAGTAATTTTAAGAGTTATTTTTTTAAAAAATTTAACTTGTTTAGTTTAAATCTTTTAGAATTTTGGATTCATATTGGTGATGATGTTTTATACGAGATGTTAACTGCCCTGAGTTGCCCTGGCAAGGAGGGCGGTATACAAATTCAAGTAAATAAATAAATCTATAAAATTGTTAGGCAGAACATGCCAGATCTGGCCCACAGGCCATAATTTGGGCACCTCTGTTCTGTAGCAAGCTTCTCCCAAAGAATTATCATCTTATGAGGATATGATGATGCTGGTTCCTGCTGTGCAGAAGCAGTAGTGTTTTAAACAGAAATCAAGAATGGAGGAGATGTAGTATTCCATATCACTCCAATCATTTTTGAAAAAAGAAGGGAATGTGTAAAGTGCCAAATGAGCCAAATCCCAAAGCTAAACATATGAGTCAGAGCTTGTCTACATGGGTGGCAGTAGGTACTCTTTTAGGGTGGTAGTAGGTACTGTGCTGGCTTAATGGTTAAGATGCTAAACTGAATG
Organism: Furcifer pardalis; assembly: GCA_030440675.1. Classification (NCBI taxonomy): domain Eukaryota; kingdom Metazoa; phylum Chordata; class Lepidosauria; order Squamata; family Chamaeleonidae; genus Furcifer; species Furcifer pardalis. The sequence goes on from CP126896.1 coordinate 63,729,627, forward strand.
ACCTGAAGGTAGGCAGGTCAGAAGTTTGAGACCTGAGTACTGCATGACATCGTGAGCTCCCATCTCTGTTCCAGCTCCTGCAAACCTAGTAGTTCAAAAGCAAGAAATTACAAGTAGATAAATAGATATCACTTCAGTGGGAAGGTAAACAGCATTCAGTGCACTCTGTTGTATAGTCGTGCCTGCCACATGTCCACAGAAACATCTGCAAACACAGACAGCATTGGCTCTTTGGCTATAAACCGAGATGAGCAATGAACCCTAGAGTTGGATACGACTGGCTTTCGAGCAAGGGTGACCTTTACCAATGGGACAAAGGAATGCAAAATGTTTTTCAGCATGATCTCCCCATTTTCTCCTCCAAATTATATTTCCACAGACAATTAGGAAGTATTTAATTTGCTGTGTTCATACAACCACAGCAACAATGTGACTCCTTAACTTTGCAGCTCTTGCCTACGACTGCATCAAAGTAAAGGTGTCTCCACTTTCTGGGGATGACCTGGGGAAGTGTGTTTCTCCCCCCCCCCCTTAAATTCACTAGATGATTGTTGTACCCTTGCAGAAATCATTTGTCAAGTTTGGGGAGGGGAGGGTGGATTAATTTTCTGGCATAGAATACCAGCTCATCAGATGATGTATCCCAAGCAGTTCTGACAGTTACTTCCCTCTCTTTTATTCTTTTCTGAGCATCTACATATTATTGTAGAGACAATGGGCACAGAGCTGAGTGAGTTGAGGAGGATGGTGGAGGACAGAAGTGCCTGGCGGATAGTGGTCCATGGGGTCACAAAGGGTCAGAATTAACTGTACGACTGAGCAACAACAAAAAATATTCTGGTATTATTTTATTTTTTGGGGAGGGAAGTATTGCAAAATAGTAGAACCCTCTGGTAGGAACTGAAAGAGGGGTACCTTGCAGCAAGTTGCTCCACACAGGTGTCCAGCAGGTGTAGACGCTGGAAGAAAAAGTGGACTAACCTGCCACAAAAATGCCCAGAAGAGCAGGATATGGGAAAGTGTAAACAGCCCTTCAGCTTGTCGGAAAACAGACCCACAGGAAGAGGAAATCACCTATTTGCTAGCTAAACCACAGAGTGAACAAGGACTGAGTATAGGTCACCCTTCCATACCTGTGGGTTCACCACCCACAATTTTAGTTATCAGCAAGTCTAACATTATTCAATTTTAAAAATCCTGAAATACTTAATATATATGTATTTCTATGGAACATTACCAGAGTGGACCATTAGAGGCCACTCTGCAATGTAAAACATAGGGCTCACGTTTTCCACAGTTTCAGACATCAGCGGTCAATCTCGGAACATATCCCCCAGGGAGATGGACTTGAAGATATTCTGAGAAACCGGTGAATTTATTTATTTATCTATAATTCACATTTATATAGCCACCCACTCACCACATCATGGTGACTCAGGGTGGCTTACAAGATTAATACAAAACTACAGAGTAACAAGACAAAAAAAATCTTGCCAGTAATAGAGCTTAATATACTCTTTATTTTGAGCAAAATTCCCTCTGTTGAGTATGAAGCTGCTGCTATATATTATACGTTGACTTCATGTCTGCCTTCTACCTGTGCTTCATGGAGAGTTTCCACTTATAGTGCATCTCACCCAATTGAAGATACCTGTTTTCCTGTTTCATTTTATTAAAATTCAGTTATTGGGTACCTCTGTTATCCTTTCTTCATTAGTCATGCTCTGATTTGTCTTTCAAAGTCCTTGACTATCAAACAGCTCAGCAGTTGCCTGCTGCTTTTTCATAACGTTCAACAGAAGGGATAAATAGAAATGACTCATTAGGATCCCACATTTTAAAATATGTACGTTTCTCATAGGATTCTTAGGACATTTTGCACAACAGCCTGGAGTGCATTTCTGTGATAAAATAATTTCCAATACTCTAACCAATATTGCAATGCATATGTGGGTGGGAAGAGAATTATGAAATGAATACACTATTAATTTGATTTAGCTTTCTACTTTGTTTTCTTAGCTGTTTCTGTCAAATTTACGATACTAATTATGGAAGCAGAGTGAAAAGATAACTCAGAAACAACAATAAGAGATAAAAATGTAGAAGATGAATTGCTGCCTAAGGATATAAATATCACAGTTGAGCTTATTGTGCAGACTTCCAGCAGTTCAAATGAGTTTAGAATTGTGCCTAATATTTAACAACATGTGTATTGAGGAGGGGTAATGGACCATGCAGGGCATTTATAAAATATTTTTCACATTTTTCCAGAGCCAAATGACAAAACTTAGTGAGGTTCCCACTTCATCTGACAGAATCAAAGAGGTGAAGAGTTGAGGCTAGCGTCACTCACTGTTTTCTTGTCTCATTGCCAATCTCTGAAAAACAAGAGAAAGGGGCAAGAATCATGCTAAATTTCAAATGGACTGCTGCTGTTTATTAGCTACCAGAGTATCACTAGTAGCTAATAGTATCTTTCCACTCTTGAAATAGTATCTTCCCACTTTCAATTGAAAAATAGCGGGATTTACAGCTAATCTGAATAACAACCAGAGATCATCTGCCATTGACAATTGTATGAAGCCACAATGATTTGCATGCTTATCTGTTATGCTAACTAATCACTCTGTACCTCTGTATCTAGGATACTTCGGTTGCTCAAGTGGTTAAGATGACTGGAAGGTTGGAGTTCAATTCCTGAGTACTGCATGACAGAGTGAGCTCCCATCAATGTCCCGGCTCCTGCCAACCTAGCAGTTCAAAACCAAGAAATTGCAAGTAGATAAATAGGGACCACTTTGGTGGTAAGGTAAATAGCATTCCATGCACTCCAGTGTTGAGGCATGCCTGCCACACGTCCATGGAAATGTCTGCAGTCACAGACAGCACTGGCTCTTTGGCTATAAACAGAGATGAGCACTGAACCGTAGAGTCCAATACGACTGGCTTTTGACCTTTGCTTCTGTACCTGATGTGTATAAATTGATGCCATGAAGCCTCACTCCCATGTCTGATGAAGTGGACTTGATCCATGAAAGTTCACATTGAAATATAACAGTTAGTCTTTAAAGTGCTACAGCATTTTTGTTTTGTTTATGCCAGAATATCACTGTGGCATATTGCTTCCATGTTCCAGATCATGCACACTGAGGAAGATAACTGCTCACATTCAGTCACCTATTCCTCTGAGAAATGAATGTTAGAAGTGGCTCCTTCCCCTCGCCCACAAACATGTATGGTGTATTCTCTCATAAAACAAGGGAAATATTTGGTAAGGAGACTGCTCAAAGCAAAGAAATTGGTATGCCATGCTGTAGAGATAGCCCAGCCTTAAATTTGCCACTGGCTCCTGCTGCCTTATATTCTTACCTACCTTCATGGCCCTTCAGAATTCTTCTTGAGAATTAGACTAGTAAATTACTTCATGAGTGCTTGAGAAGAGCTGGTGCAACACTTCAGAGAGCTGAAATTCAGTACGTCAGGAACAGTTTTAGAAACAGGAAGACACTCAACCCTCTCCCTGTAACACATGCCAGGATTGTTGCACAGCATATGCCACCAAAGACAAACAGATGAACCATCCAACAAACCAGCTAGTTAGTCTCAAGACCAACAGCAGGGAAGGTGAGTAGCAAGACAAATAGCAACAATGCAATGAGTACAACTTCATCAAAACCACAAACAAAAGCCACAGGTCCCAACAGTGAAAATCTTACATTGTATATTTTAAAGTGGGATGGATGAGGAAGAGTGAAAAACAAAAGTCCAAGTTAGCATGATATCTAAACCTTGGATCAGTGGTGGGCTGTCAAAAATTTTGCTACCGCACTGTGGGTGGAGCCGAAGTCATGGGCAGAGCCAATGTCATGATGTCATGACATCATGGGTGGAGCCAACGTCATGACGCCATGATGTTATGGGCGGAGCCAAAGTAAAAATAAAAATAAAATAAATAAAAATTAAATAAAAATACACATTAAAATTAAAATAATCAACCCACCCCAAACACAAACCCGTCACTTACCTGGCCTGGGGTTGGGGAGCAGGCACTAGGCAGGCAGGCAGGGAGGAAGCATGGCGGCATGGCGGCAAGGAAAGGCCGCTGCCGCCACTTCTTCAGGCGCAGCCTGCGCCCTTTATGGGCAGCCAAAATGGCTGCCCAGAACTGCGCATGCATAAAACCTCCATTTGATGCATGCACACTTCTATTTTTTAGTGCACATGCGTCAAATGGAGGTTTGATGCATGTGCAGTTCTGGGCAGCCATATTGGCTGCCCAGAAATACACTTCCAGAAGGCAGCCAGAGAGGCGACTGAACCGGTTGCCTGGGAGTTCTCTACCCCCCCCCCGGCGATCCCCTCCGGAAAGCTGCTATTGGTTTGGGCAAACCAGTCCGAACCGTTAGCAGCCCATCACTGCCTTGATACTGCCTTGTATCTACCATTAGTTATATCAGATCCAATAAAATCTACCTAGCATCTTAAAATTTCATCAGAGTCTCATTTTTTTATCCTACCACAGCATGACTAATGCCACTATCTCCTTAGAAACCCTGACATCAGTGGGATTTAAGTTAGACAATGGAAAAATCATTCTGCATTCAGGCTCCATGGAATGTCAGCAAAGTTAGAAATTCACCTTCTTTTAATACCTTTTAGCCTTTCTCCTCATTTTGCCATGAAATATAGAAATATAGCTTTTGTTAAAAACAAACAAACATGGCCATTGCCAAAGAAAGGGCAGGGAGAGACAAAAGTCTAAGGTAAATTGCACAGAGTTTATAATGAAATTAAATAGCCAGATGATTAATTGTTTGAAGCTGAGAGCATTTGTCACAACTTAGTGCAGCGATGGTAAATTGTATTGTATTATATTGCATTGTATTGTACTGTATTGTATTGTTCGACTTATATGCCGCCCCACTCGCATAGCGACTCTGGGTGGCTCACAAAGAAACAATTACAAATATCACATGGCAAAATATCACATCACAAAAACATATCAAACATTTCAAGAAATCTCCAATCACAATTACAAAATACAAAATATCAAGATATAAAAAACACATCAGAAATACAGTACTTCAAAACAGTACACAAAAATCTCACAACTCAACCCCACTCACTAAGTCCATTACCCTCAGGCTGAACTGGCTGAGAGAGCATCAGTATTGGTGGCGGCAGCAGTGTTGTCATGGCCGGCCGGGCCGCATAGTTGCTGCTCCACTCCTCCTCAGCTGGAGGGAAGAAGACCCATACAGCTGGTCCTCTTGTCCCCGGGCCAGACAGGGTGAGAACGCGAGTGGAGTCCAGTGGGGGCGGCAGCAGAGTCTCTTTTAAAGCCACCAGCCATGGCACAGCTGGTCCTCCTCTCCCCAGGCTTGACTGGGCAAGGGCAAGAGCAAGAGTGGAATCTTAGCAGTCCAGATGTTCTCGAACTTCAGTTTCCAGAAGCCCTGATCAGTACGAGTGCTGACTTGGGCTTCTGGTAATTGAAATCCAAGAACACCTGGAGTGCCAAGGTTTGCCATCACTGACATAGTGTATCAATTATCTTTGGGTCACCTATCTGCAGAATGATGCATCTTATCTTACCCCTCCTCTGTGGGAACTGCAGTGGCATGGTCTCCTTGAGCATGGATCATTATGTGAGTTCCTCCTTCCACATTAAAGGACAGCCAGGCACTTTCTATACTAATTTTCCAGTAAACTTCTTATTTTATCGTTGAGTCATATGCACAATTCTTGATACAAATCAATAAATAGTAGTGCCAGCCAAGGTTAGCATTCATCATTTTGGGCAACTCTTTCATTTGCTGGAATCTAGAATTTACATTTCACATGGGTCCTTCTGTCTGTGCTCATGGTATGTGTGAGATTTAAAAAAAATTCTGTTATATCCTTTAATTCTTCATTTTTCTGCTTTTTGCAGGAATGCATTATGTGCACAAAAGCAAAACCCTAGGAAAGGGAACAGGTGTGTGGTTAAAATAAATCCATGATACAATCTGGTGCTGCAGTAAGAAATTATTCACTACTGTTTCCAAAACAGCTGTTTTCGCCATGGGCAAAGTTTTTGTCTCTCATAAATGCACATTTCAGAGTAAGAAGAAACCCTTTGTCCACTTAACATTTTATTATCCCCTTTCAGATTCCTTTGTATGCAGAAAAATCACAAGAATACTGAGATTTCACCAAATGTGTCCTCTAATGCTGTGCTACTGTAAGAATAAAGAAGGGAAATAAATGTGCTATATTTTCCACAAAGAAAAAAGGACAGGCTATAGATACATAGACTTTTTCTAGTCCTTTAATAATTATTTCAGAATTTACCAATATTTCTGTTCATTCCTCTGTTCAGATATTATCTTTCCTGTGTTAAACGCCAACATGCTGCCTCTACTTAATAGTTAAAAAAATAGATTGTGTGATTAAATGGATGTAATCTGCACTCACACACCCCTAAGTAAATTAGCTGGATACCCAGCCATAACTTTTTCTTTACTATCCTCTCTCTGAATTTTGGTAAAATTGCCAAGGTTAGTGGGTGGTTTCTGGAACAAACAGGAGAATTTCTAGCTCCAAAAAGAGTTGTGAGGCACCCCCCCTACTCTGGTCACATAATGCCCATTGGTGACATCTTATGGATTCCACAATCACATGCACACTTGGATGTGAAATTGATAATGCACTTTTTCAAATTGTCCTTTTTCATAGGGAACATGTGAGAGAGAGGAGGGAGGGGGAGAGAGGGATTAAGACATTCATTAAGGACAATTCTGTAGAGAAAGGTGCAATTAACATAAATGCCAACAAAATATGCATGATTCTATAAAAAAATGGTAAGCAACAAATTTTAAACTGTGCTTCCTTTATGCATAAGGATGAGAAAATACAAGATGCTTGAAGTATGACTGTACATATTGGACAATGAATGCAAACCCTTCTTGTGGGCAGAAGTATTTAAAGTGACATATGTGGAATCTGTCAAAGCTATATAACAATAGTTCAGGTGTTCTCAACCTTTTAAAGCTGGGGGCTAGGTCATGCTCCCTGAGATAGCTTCAGGGCCTGGATGGCCATTTTGCCCTTCTTCCACAACATAGCACATCCAGGTGTGGTGGAGGTGGTGGAGAGCCACATGAAATAGTGCTGTGGGCCGCAACCGGCCCACGAGACGCAGGTTGTGAATCCCTGCTATAGATAATCTGACTTAAGTGAGATGTATAATGAAATGTACATCCTGCACAAATAAGATGTAGAAGAACATAAAACTTATATTTGGAAATAACCAAGAGATTGATCCAAGTATACACCTTTAAACTCTAGCAATGGCAGACAGAGGGCCTGGAGTGGCTCAGTGGTTAAGAAGCTCACCTTGTTGGCAGTTCAGCAAGTTGGCAGTTCAAGACCTGGATACTGTGTGACAGATTGAGTGCCCGTCTCTGTCCCAGCTCTTAGGGAAATGAAAGGAGCCTCATTTGGGCATCCCCTGAGCAGAGTTTCAAGCCAGAATAATTTCTTGAAACAGAAGTACAAGTCAAAACAGGCCTACTTTTGCTTTGTTCCCGAATGTAAATTTACCCTATTCTAATTGGGTCTAGCATCATTTAAGATCTTTAGCCTGATGAGCTTTGGTGTTTGGAAAGGTAAAGGTTTCCCTTGCTCGAAAGCCAGTCGTATCCGACTCTAGGGGTCAGTGCTCATCTCTGTTTCTAAGCCGAAGAGCCAGCGCTGTCTGCTTCTGCAGACGTTTCCATGGTCATGTGGCAGGCATGACTAGACACCGGAGCGCATGGAACGCTGTTTCCTTCCCACCGAAGTGGTCACTATTTATCTACTTGCAATTTCTTGCTTTCGAACTGCTAGGTTGGCAGGAGCTGAGACAGAGACGGGAGCTCATTCCATCCTGCAGTACTTGGGAATCGAACTTACCCAATTGGTATATTGATTAAGTATTAAGCATGCAACTTAATAGGGCTTATGTAATAGAAGTCCCAGTTCTTCTACTGTGTTTTTGTTTTATATCTGTTAAATATTCCATTTCCCCATATGCGAGATTGACATTTACCAGAACTAAACTGCAGAGACAAGGAACTAAACCTGATTTCCAAAAGACTGATAAATAGATTCTCAACTTTTGGCTGATGGTAAAAACAGTTTGAGCACCTCAGGATGAGTGAAAAAACAAACAAACTAGAATTTCTGGCCCATGCCCAGTATGAAGTCTGAAGTGGAATTTGCACATATAAGCTTCTGGTCCATGACTACCTGGGTCATGGGTGGGAACTTAGAAAGTTCACAGAGCTTTTGGATTCATATTGTTTTTCTTCCTCAGGTTTCTTCCCTAAAAAATGGGTTTGGAAATTGGAAGATAGATTTCTAGTTTGCATTCTGTGGATGGTCATACATTTACCTACAACTTTATATGGTGTCTATGTTTCTCCAATGTACATATGGAATTCACTCATACCTTTACCTCATTATTTCATTAAGTATATTGTATTATTTTGTATCTTTGTGTATATTGCTGAATTTACCATGTGAGCCACCCTGAGTCAGGTTTCCTGAGTGGGTGGCATATAAGTGTGAAAATTAAATTAAATTAAATTGAAAGTATATATTTTGGCACAGAGGGACTGCAGCTACATCGCAACATGACCAGACCTTACAAATGCTTTGTGTCTGGGTGAGAAGTGGTTAACTGATGAAAAATGGAGTTAGATTCTGGGATTTTCCATAGTGTGACATGTCTTTATAAACAATAATGAACACACAATTGGATAATGTAGCCCATCCTGAGTGATAGCATTGGTGTTATCAACATTCATGTTGTCATTTATTATGTAAGCATTGACATATTTTTACCTGCCGGTAACCCAGATCCAATATTTCCTAGCATTTTGAATCATGGACAGAAAAGCACAATATCCCCTATTAATAGATCAGAGGTGTTTTTTTTAAAAAAAAGAATTGATATATTTCACCTATTGATCCAAAATATACAACCTATTGTTTTCTAAAACAGTGACATTCCTGTTCGTGAAGGCAAAAATATGTAACATCTATGGCTCCCATATCAACAGTATGACTTCTAAATTGTTTTATTGTGGTCAGGATGAATTGTGCAAAGATGAGGGATAAACCTACATTATTGATGCTTCATGATCAGATGAGTAGGTGGCAGAAGTTAGTATGGCTAGAGAAAAGTATACTGACCATTTTTTTTATATGCTTTGAAGTCTAGAAATGCAATAGAAGCAATGTTGTATCTCAGAAAGAGCTCTGGAATGTCTCTTTTAGAGTGACTGTCAGAATAACCATTGCACCTTTGAAGATGAAGATAATGCACTACCACTTAAAGCTGCTCAGAATATGAAGACAAATTTCTTTCACAGTATTCTTTAAGTATAAACAGTAAAGGACCAGCCTCTTCATATACCTTGAGATGCATCCAGAAGTCATGGGGAACATTGACGTTCAGTGGAGAAGATCACAGCATAACGTAAATATAACTGCTTATTGTTATCAAAGGAAGACCAACAACTCTTGGAACACAGTTTACTAAAGAACACCCAAAGACATGGAAAGGAATACCAACAACTAAAAAATGATGCAAGAAGAAAGACAGCTAGACCCTTTGATCCCATCCCTTCAGAAACAACTTTTATGGCATCAGTATGAGAAACAAGTATAGAGCCTAATTCCTTTACAATGAAGGAATAATGTTTACTGAATAATTTTTGAAAACTGTATGATTCATGGTGGGAGGAAAGCTTAGAATTGACAGAAGGTCTGCTAACAGTAGACATAATATTGTGTTGGCACCATTTCACAGAAAATGCATACATCCTTGTGCTAGGGCAATGAGAAAAAAGCTGATAATGTTGCAACACGTATAGAGAATTTACTTGCAAAGAATATCAAAATGCTCTGCAAGGTACTAGGTACAAAGAATGGTTGTTCATTAGTGAGTACTTTCTCCAGCAGACATTGTTTTGTTGTCCCATAGGAACACTAACACTCAGTCTCCTTACAAATAAATTAAAACAGCTGGGTTCATCATAAAACAGTACCTTAATCTACTGAAAATTTATTCTGTGCTCATTATTGGAAGGACTGCTTCTCTTTAAGCAATCAGGAATAAGGAAAAGTATTAATATTGTTTCCATTTGATGTTGATAAGAATTTGGCATGTTTTACAAACGTCTTCATATCTATAATGGAAAAAAAATGAGATTTTCTTTTTAAAAAATTTATACGTGGAAGAAAGTAAAACTGTTGGATTCTTCATTCACAACTCAGGGTCGAAGAGGCATTGCTAGCCCTAGCTCCATCTAAGCATCCTGTTCTTGACCAAGTGCTACTTGATAGTCTCACTGTGTACTTGAACCTGGGTCTTTCTAAGCACCAAAGCATTCCAGTTTAGGCCTTTTCTAAAGTACATTTAGCTGACTTTAAGGCCGTGGTTCCCAATGTGAGGCACCACCACCACCACCTACAAGGGGTTGTTGTTGTTTGATTTTAAGGGAGGCAATTGGAAACATATTTATACTAATTTAATGGCCTTTTAGGCTTTCTCCATGTGAAAAGGAGTTGACTTTTTGAATAATAAGAATTATATGTCACGGGGGTTGGGGGTGGGGGTGGGTTGACATCAGGATTTTAGAGATGCTTAAGTGGGAGATGGCCAAAATAAGGTTGGGAACTACTGCTTTAATGAGTAAATTACATAGAGCTCCGACAATGGGAAATTATGGAATTTGTCATCCATGGAATGTAAAAATTTCACTTCTACTTGTCAATCTTTTCTGTATGAAAATTCCTTTCGGACTGTATTTATGATAAATGAATCTGAGCAAAACATACTACAACATCTCAATAAAATGAAAAGTAAAGTTTCCCTAGTTATATTTAGTTTGTTGTGTCTCCAGTAGAACAGACAGGAATATTAGTGTGACAAATGGGATTATTTTACATTGTAGAATCATGACTAACACTTTGCGAAGGGGCACATATTTTCATAAACTGAGTCTCCTAATTAGTGAAACAAGTTTATGAAAAACATTGATTTTATATCATTTAGGCTGCTCTAGAGTGGCCATTAAAATTCAACTAGCAGCACTAATGTAAAAAACCCAACAAATCCTCAGCTAAAATATTGTTATAGCCTAAATATATATCTATATGCTTTCCTTGAAATCCAAATAGCATGCCTATTACACATCCCAAATTACTGGTTATTCTGCAGCATCTTGAATTAACTGGGTAGAGTGACTCTAACTATCATGTTTGTTCTAACATTAATCTTGCTGGTCATTATATCATTTACTGTTCATTATACCAAGAGATAAATTGCAGAAATACTTAATATAGTTAGTTCAGCTAGGCTGGTTTCTTTCGTGACATTAATTCTATAGAGCAGTTGGGAAAATCAATGTATAAAGCACAATTTATATTAAATTTTACTTGTTGTATGATTGAATCCTTACTACATAGAGTTTTTGCAAGTTAATTGATCAGCTCCAATGCAACAAATTAACATGACACAGAAAAAAAGAAAATTTGGCATTGGATCTAAACAAATGAAAAAAGGTTTTAACAAACCAGCAAGAAAAGTCAGATCAGATGGGATAAAATAACTAAAATCCATTGGCATGTTCAAATTTCAAAACAACATGGAATTAAGCCTGGACATTTTTTTCTTTAATAACATATAGCGGCTTCAACCAAGAATTAAAGTTAAAAGGGTCTTTGTGCTTAGAAAGCTTTCTGCCCTTCTAGAAATTGATTTTCAATATTTAACCATGCCTTGGCAATATATATACTGTATGTCTGATGAAGTAGACTTGATCCATGGAAGCTAACATTAAAGCACAACAGTTAATCTTTAAGGTGCCACAAGATGTTTGTCTTTTTGTTTTATTTACTCTGATTTGTTCGCACAGTCTAACAAGGCTACCACTTCAAAAATTCTTATGAACAATGTCACCTTATCTTATTTAGTGAATTTTTAAATGTTTTTCTATAATTGTCAGCATAACTAAATAGAAGCTTACATTAGGTGATGTTTCTGAATTTTGCTCTCCTCAAATTTTAAAACTTTGATATATATAAAGCAGATTATTTTATTGGTAGCTATTGTGTGAATAATGACACTGTGTGTCTATTGTTCAGGACCAAACCTCCATTTTATGTCCAAAAATACAAATCTATCTAGAAAATATTTTAATGTGGAGTCATAAAGCTACTTGACAGCCTCTGTTTAAGCATCACAGCAGCACTGGGGGGGGGGGAAGATAATTATTATTTTTTAATTTTTAAAAAATGAACTGCAGTTGTTAAATTATACTCTAGATGATATTAAAAGGATTTACAAGCTTCATAAGATGCCTAATTGCAGTTAGCAATTTTCTGTCTTCACTTAGTAAAAAGTAAGACTGGCAAATGAAGCAAATAATTTACCCAACCAGATGGGTGTTTCTGAATGTCCACTGCCTGGACCCTTTCAGATATTCTGAACACTTTCTCTCTCTCTCGCTCTCTGTGTGTACAAAATATATAAACCAATTTTAAAAAACCAAAAGATAATACAAAATAATAGCCCTATACAGATATCAATGACCATATGAGTAAACAAACAAGTATAAAAGGATTTAAGAAGCACAGAGACAATATATGAGACCTGGCAAACCTAAAAAATAGAACACTGTTTTCTCACACAGGCTTTACGTCCAGTAGTAGTTCTATTTTTAAAGATCAGATGGACATTTATGAGGATATTGTCTGCATTGACGACTGTCTACAGTCCTTACTTATTGGGGAGCAGGCTACACTTAGTGGACCATGATACGTAGTTGGTACCATCCAGCTTAGGAACCAAGGACAAGCTGGAGGCTTTTATTATTGCCAGAAAAAAAGATGTACAAACATCAAAACTCTGTGTTCTTCAGACAGTGCCTCTCAGGGACCCGGGCCCATGACTTTTGTTAAGGAATTTGGCAGACTGACCTTTGTGCAGAAAGTGGCATCAAAAGTTTTGAGTACACATGAGAGGACACAAATGACTATGGTGCAGAAGGTTTTTACTGAAGGTACAAAAATAAAGTCTACATTTTCAAAGATAGTTACAACAAAACAAATTGGATATCTTCTCCTTTCTGTAGTCAGTTCATATCAGCTATTTACAGTTCAAGTGCAGTTCATATGTAACACAGTTCATTGAGCAAGTAATCAAAAGATAGCAGTCTTGTAAACTTGCCAAAACAGCTTGCAAACAACAGTTGTTTACAGTATAGCTTATGGATTCCAGTTTGCAGTTTTTGGAGTCCTTAGCGTTCAGCTCACTGGAGAAGGCCGTGATGCTGGGGAAGATCAAAAGCAAAAGGAGAGGGGATATTTAAGGTTTATTTGTATTAAGTTTTTTTTAATTCTTTTATTCTATTTTATGTTTTATGTATTGTATGTTTTCTTTAAAAAAGTATCTTTATTTAAAAATTGAATAAAAAATTTTTAAAAAAAGGAGAAGGGGAGCAGAGGATAATAATAATAATAATAATAATAATAATAATAATAATAATAATAATAATAATAATAATAATAATAATAATAATAATAATAATAATAATTAATAATTAGTATTAGTATTAGTATTAGTATTAGTATTAGTATTAGTATTAGTATGTGTCAGAAATTGTGTCAGAAAGGAGCCAAATGAGGCTCCTTTAATGTCCCCAAGAACTGGGATAGAGACAGGCACTCAATCTGTAATGCTGTAACTGGGTCTTGAACTGCCAACTTGCCAGCCTTCCAGCTAACAAGGTGAGCTTTTTAACTACTGAGCCACTGCAGCCTCAAGATGGCTGGATGACATCGTTGATGCAGTAGGTGTAGATCTGAGTGGTCTACAGAGTATGTCAGATGACAAAGAAGCCTGATGTGCGGTGGTCCATGGAGTCACAAAGGGTCAGACTTGACTGTATGACTGAACAACAAACAACAAATTATGCAGAGCTCCTATTTAAAGAAAATAAATTAAATTAAATTTAAAGTAATCCTTATTGCAGCAGCATACATTCCCATGTAAAGATCCGAGAAGGTCCTGATCATACAGTTCACTCGTCATGATTCTGTCAGCTATAGGGAGTTCTAGTGGCTTCTTTGTCTGCATCATTGCTCTGTACAGATTTTTATGGGTTCTCCCTTTCTCCTTGATCACCAGTGTGCAGTGATGGCCTACTCTTAGTATATAAACAATGTAATGTGAAATAACAGGAAAGGATTTTGTCCCTGGCTATAAGAGGCATGAAAAGCCTATATGAGATTTCCCTAGGCCTACCTTTCCATGCACCTTGAAACAGCAAGGGCTTTGGGCCAGCTTGGGAAGAAAGGTGTAGGTGGTTGATGGGTGGACGGGTCCTCCTCTAGTTTAATTCAGAGGATTGACTCCCTGGGTTTCTTATAAGGCAATAGCAATTGCCAACCCCTTCAACCACTGTCAATGAAGAGGCAAAGCACAGTGAAATAGGTTAAAATTTGAGCCAAATTTGTTAAATTTAAATTCTGCAATGGGGCCTATGGTAGTGTCTAACCCTGGCGCCAGAGCAGTTAATCCATGCCCTCCCCTCTATAGGTGAGTCTCTGCCCCTGGGCAATGCTGCCTCCTGCCCGCCTTGCCCAGGCCAGCCCAATTAGGGAGGCCTCCTCATGACTGTTTCCAATCTGGTTCACGTGAGCCTATGTCCACTGTATCATGTGGGACCACAGAAGGTCCATGTTGAGGCCCTGATCACGTGATTTTAAATTACCAAATTTTGCTCCCCATCATTTAATGATGCCCTGAGGGACTCACCTCTGACCTCCATGTACTGGATTACTCGCTATTAATACCTAATTGTGACCTATTTAACAACAGCCCTATGATCCACCTGTAATGCCCTATAAGAAATAGGGTAGACAAAATACATTCCCTTTTTAAAAATTCTGCCAATTAGGGAATCTAGAATCATAATTCTTATCCAGCCCACTGATGAGAGCCACTAAGTGCTCTAGCCAAGAGGCAGGTGGGTAGGCTGTACACATTTGCAGCAAAAGAGGCAAGTTTCACCCTGCCCCACAGCCTGACAATGATTATACGTACAATTGTGCCAACTCCCAGTCCCTTCAAACTGTGCAAGAGAGGAAACTCTTCCTTTTCTTCAACCATAAAGTGATGGATCCATGAGGGAGGTATTAAAACTGCTCCATAGCAGTTAGAACACTCTCTGGGTGGTTCACAGACCCCAACATGCTGGTACTCATTTTACCAACCTTGGAAGGATGGAAGGTGTAAGGATAACAAAACCCATTATTCCACTACCATAGGACTTGTTCCACCTGACGGAGACCTGCACCCATTCAAGAAGCCAGCATAAAACCTTTTGCTGCCTCAGAGTTCATGTGGTGTTGCTCCAGCCTAGAGAAATCTATGATAGGTTTGAATCACTGACTGTTTATGCTTACAAACCATCCAGATCAGGTAGGAAATAGCAATGTAAATTAGTTAGCAATATGTAGCGTTGAAAAAAAGAAAGAAAGAAATAGAGGAACTGGAAATCTCCCACCAGCTAAAGCAAAAAGCAAAACAAGCACACTTATATACCACCCAACAGTGTTTAGTGTACTCTCTGGACAGTTCACAAGTTAATTAGCATTTTGCCCCCAACATGCTAGGTACTCATTTTACCAACCTCAGAAGGATGGAAGGCTGAGTCAACCTTGCACTCTGGTCAGGATCAATATAAAAAGTACAGCATCTTCTGTTACAAATCAGGTTTTATTTGAAGGAAAAATGGATTAAAGTTCAGGATCACCAAAATAGAAAAGGAACATTTTTACATTTCCCGTTTCCCTGGACAAAATAAGAAAATCATATCTATATTTCCTGGCATAGCCAGCTAACAAACCAAGATTACATCTTTTTACTGTTTTACCCACAAGCAAGCATAGGTAACTCCTATCTCCACAAGCTTTCCAAATGTGTACACTAATTATCATGGTATTTCTTCTACTACATTCTAAGATAACTAAACCCATTTTTCACCTTTCATTGCACTTCTTCCTGTATGTTACCCAATAAGATTTCACTTTCAATGTTCATTGTCTGCACTTCAGTTCTCATAGTATGAAATTGTTAGGAAAGAATGCTGCACCTGACTTGAAAGCAATGATGGGATGACCCCGGTTCCATCCGGTTCCCCGGAACTGGTAGGAACAATCTCGTAGGGTTCTCCGAGAGGGTAGCCCATTTTAAAGGCATCCGGTTCCGGAAGCCTCACCAAAAGATTTAAAAAAAAATTGGTATGGCTTCAATTTTAGTGCGCATGCACAGAAACTCAATCTGATGCATTGTGCACACATCAGATTGAGTTTCTGTGCATGCGCACTAAATTGGAGCCATTTTGGCTCCAATTTTTTAAAAAATTTCAGAGCCAGAGCTGCATCTTTTCAGAGTGGCTCTGGTGGCAGCGGCAGCGGCAGCGGCTGCCCTCAGAGGAGGGCACCTCCCTTGGGGCCGCCAAGCTCCCAAGGGCAGGTTGAGGCCTGCCTGGGCCGTCCGCCACCACCGAGCCCTCCCTGACAAGCCCTCATGGCCTGGGGACGCCCTGCGGAGCAGCTGGGGACACCCGGCGATGGCAGCGACGATGGCGGTGGTGGCTCCGGCCCCAGCAGCAGTGGCGATGGTGGCGGCGGCTCCAGCTCCAGCTCCGGCAGCGGCGGCGATAGCGGTGGTGATGGCGGCAGCGGCAGCGGCTCTGGCTCTGGCTCCGGTTCCGGCAATGATGGTGGTGGCAATGGCGGCTCCGGCTCTGGTAGTGGTGGCGATGGCGGCGGCAATGGCGGCGATGGCTCCGGTGGTGATGGCAACGGCGGCAGCAGTAACAGCAATGGCAGCGGTAGCGACTATGGTGATGGTGGCCTGGGCAGGCGGCAGCAGCCTTCAGAGGCCTAGCCTGCCCAGGCCGTCCGCCGCCATCAAGCCCTCCCAGGGGTAAGTGAGGGGTTTGAGTTTGGGTGGGTGGGTGGGTGTATTTTAATTTTAATTTTATTTTATTTCTTTATTTTATTTCTTTAATTTATTTACAGGTTTGTGTTGTGGGTGGGTGGGTTGAGGGGGTGTGTGTGTATTTATTTTATTTTATTTTATTTTAATTATTTTTTTTATTTTAAGGCCCCACCCACAACATCATGACGTCATGACGTCAGCTCCGCCCATGTGTCATGACATTGGCCACACCCATGACATCTGTGACATCATGGCGTGGTAGTAAAAAGTTTCTAATCCCATCACTGCTTGAAGGGCACATTCCCAAACTTTCTTCATCTCCCACTCGGGAAGCAAAGAACCACAGTGATCATCTTAACTCACTAAAAGCAAAGGCTCCATTTTTGATTCATTACAGAAGGCTAAGTCAACATTGAGCCTGTCAGGATTGAACTTATACATTAGCAGTGGGTGTTCATATAGGATTAAAAAACCCTCATTTGTATATTATGAAGATATGCATTTATTTCAATATATTTTGTGAAATTTCCACTGCTTTTTTTTGTCATGCCTAGTAATAGCATAAAATAACTTAAGAGGCAGAAGAAATCTTCTGTCTTTTCCTGATGTCATTCCATCATATCCTTAGAAAACACATTGAACTGTTTTAAGCCTGCTGATCACAGCCTTAATTAATGCATCAATATGACCTCACAGTATTTATTCTTGATCCTGAGTATCAGATTAATTGATTAAAGTAATGGATTGAATTGATTGTGGGCATGAAGTACACAATGTGGAAATCAAAAGGCTTTCTTTATGAAAGATCAATATATTATTTCACTGTTCTAATGCTACATTTTTTGCACAGTTAATTGTGCCAATTATTTCAAATTTACCATTGACAATAAAAGTGCTTGCATCTTGGCTATGTATATGTTTAGAAAAGTCTATTAGAGAATAGATTAAGCTGTGTGTATTGTTTCTGTGTGTGAGAGAGATAATCAAAAACATAATAAAACTCTGGAAAAATCACAAGGCTTTCGTATCAGGTCTTGTAGAAGGAATAAAAACATAGGCATCGGAAGCTTTCCAACTGTCCAAATTGCATTGTACAGAAAGAAGGAAAAATTGTGTATATCATTGGAATGAACAAAGCATTCCAAGAGAGCCTCTTCTTTCAAAACGGTCAAAATTTTCTCTTCCCCTAAACAAAATCAGTTCTCAAAGTGACTCTAGAACTGTAGCAATAATGATCCAAATGTCTTGTTCTTTTAGTTTTGATTGTCATTCCTGTGTCCTCTGACCCTTTTGAAAATGTAATGTTAAACTATCTTAGTTCCAAATAACTTAGATGCAATAGAACAGTGCTTGTATTCTGGGTGTTTTAATAACGTGGAGATGAACATCCACATTCCTTTTATACGCTGTGATGGCTGCTGCTTACAAGATTATGGGAAAGGTGATTTGCTTAAATATGGGGGATATAAGAGGCTGAAGCTTTTAGAATTCATTAAATGTGTTTTCTACAATTTTAAGTACTGGTATTGAAGGCTAAATAGTAAAGATGAAGCTAAAGTACTTTGGACATCAAATGAGAAGAGAGGATTCACTTGAGAAAGCCTTGATGCTGGGAAAGGTGGAGGGCAAAAGAAGAAGGGGGTGGCCAAAAATGAGATGGCTAGATGGTATTTTAGATGCAATGGGCACAGAGCTGGGTGGGCTGAGGAGGATGGTGGAGGACAGGGGTGCCTGGAGGGCAATGGTCCATGGGGTCGCAAAGGGTCAGAATCAACTGTGCGACTGAACAACAACACAATTCAACCCTAGGCTGAGGTGTGTTACAGTACCATAAAGACCTTGTCTGAAAAGCAAGTTCTTGGTTCTAACTATAAAATTTCCTCCTGAAAGAGGTCTAGTTGGGCATTTTTTCTTGATGATTTTGTGATTCTTCTCATAGAATAATAGATTTGTAAGCTAGAAAGAGTCCCCAAGGATAATCATTTCCATCCCCTGGTGAAGTAGAGTCTAAAGCAGTGGTTCCCAACATGGGGCACACACATCACAGGGGGACTTCAATTCCCAGAAGCCAAAGTTAGTACACATTGGCTGATCAGTGCTTAGGGGAATTGACTCAGGCTTCTGAAAATTGAAGTCCAAAAACCAAAGGTTGGCCAACACTGGTCTAAAGGTAGGATATAAGTAATATTATGAATGAATCAGTCAGTAAACTGCTTATAAGAAGAAGAGAGGCATTAGGATAAAGTCACTAACATCTCTTGTATGGTGACATAACTAAAAATAATTTGGTACCTTTCAAACTAAAAGATGTTATTGTAGGATAAACTTTTAGTGGCTCCAGATGTATATTCATTTTTAAATTATTTATTTAATGCATCTGTATCTTGCCTTTGAGTTGAAGGCTGTGCTATAAACCCCTATTTTATCCTCACAACAACTCAGTGAGAAAGGCCAGATTGAGATGAAATGTGGCTGGTCCACAGTTACCCAAAGAGCTTGAAGGAGAAGTGGGAATTTGAACTCCGATCTCCCGAGTCATTGTTCAACATTCTACCTATTGTACTGTGCTTGCTCACATATGGAAAATGCACTGAGATGCAATTTAAATAAAGAATTATTAGCAATGACAATTAAATTAACATAAACATATTGACAAAAGATGCTCTGATAGGGAGATAATAACAAGAGGTGAAGATTCCTAACAGAGCAATTCACCTCCCTTTCCACTTTAAATCTACCTAGCACTGTGAAACCAACAACTTTATTTTTGGGTGTTTATTGTTGCTGAAAACCAAGGGCATACACAAAATTATTCTGTTGAGCAGTGAACAGCCTTCTAATACAAGTAATGTACTAAGAAGCCAGTAAAAAAAGTAAAGCACTCCCTTGCTCAAAAGTGAGTCGTGTCTGACTCTAGAGGGTAGTGCTCATCTTTGTTTACAGCCAAAGAGTCAGTGTTGTCTGCATGTGCAAATGTTTCCATGGTCATGTGGCAGGCATAACTAGCTGCCCCAACACTGTTACCTTTCCCACTAAAGTGGTATCCATTTATTTACTTGCAATTTCTTGCTTTTGAACTGCTAGGCTGGCAGCAGATGGGACAGACAATGAGTGCTCACTCCATCTCACAGTACCTGGGTCTCAAACTGCTGACCTGCCAACCTTCCGGTCATCAAGCTCAGCATCTCAACTACTAAGCCACCATTGTCCTCTATCCATGTTTAATTTATATACTTACTATATATTTGTATTTGGCTGGAGAAAGATAACATCTGGCAACAAAAGACAAACCGTGTGTGTGTGTGTGTGTGTGTGTGTGTGTCTGTCTGTCTGTCTGTCTGTCTGTCTGTACACTTTGAAATCTACAAAGTATATATATATATATATATATATATAGATAGATAGATAGATAGATAGATAGATAGATAGATAGATAGATAGATAGATAGATAGATAGATAGATAGATAGATAGTAAGTATATAAATTTCTTTATATATATATATGAGACACAGAGAATGCCCTGCTAATTACCGGTATTTTATACTAGGGAGACAAAGAGGTAGGAAAGTTCATGAAGCAGATTGGGGGGAAGACTTTACCTCAGAATATCATGTGTCACCACCCACCCATCTTACACTGTACAAACTACACTCACACACTAATATTATATGCATGTCTTTAGATATATTTAAACTTGCTATGGCAAGAAATAATGTGAAATTTTTAATCCTGTATTGGAGTAGTTGGAATAAAATAACCTGACTTAACTTTTCTTCAGCCTCTTCAAAAGAATGACAGTGGGTTGTATTTCAAACAAGTTCAATTACTTACACACATTAGATGTTATTAGTGTATTTCATCCATAAATTATTCTTAATTACCTGAAAAATGTTCCATTTATTTTTGTAATTTATGGCTTCGTATGAAAAAGACTTGGAGAAGAAACACTCTCCTAATTTGCATGGACTAATTAGGAGAATATTAATTGCTTATTTTACAATCAGTAATTTGATATTTTTAGATAGACATACTAAGACTAGACCCTATTTCCAATTAGTTAAAAGTCAGTTGTTACCAAGCAAAGTTACATCTGCATGTTTCTTTGAAATCTACAAAGTAAATATTTATCTTTATTTTTGAGTATTGTTCTGATGTTTTTGCCCGATCAAACATGTTAAATTCCCTCTCTGAGTCTTCCCCCACGTTTTCAGACACATGCACACACAAAATTGTAAATAATGTTGCTTGCTAGTATTGCCTCTTCTGTTTAAAGAAAGATATTTGGAATTCCTCTAACTTCCCTGAACTGGAACTGACAAATCCCCATCTGTTGTAGTTGAACACGTTATCCAAACTCTTCTTTTTGGTTAGGGATAGTGTCAAGTAATTTGCAACCACTATAATGAACAGCACAAACTGTAATTTTTCATAGTAATTAACTCGTGTCAGCACTATTATTTTTCATTAATTATAAATGGGGGGGGGAGGAGGAGAATGAAAGAACACCCACAGAAACAGATGTGTGAAATTGCCTCTAAGGTTCTGTGTTACGCTCTCCCACCCTTCCCCTTTCATAAATTGTTCTGGATAAAGGATACTGATGAGCAGGGATACAGATGGTGCTTGTTAACCAAAGGGGAGGAGCAAACGTCCTTTAATAAGCCTTCTCCATGTGAAGTCCATTATTTCCATTAATAAAATGCAGACGTTCCCTGCATCAGAGATAAACAGCAACCGCCAAGTGGAACGGGTAGCCAAAGCAGCTGTGAAAGTTTGGATAGAACCAAACTGGCAGGGAAGCTCTCCATTTTACTTGTGAGTCAAAATAACAGTATCTATTTTTTTTTTCTGACTCATAAATCCAGAGTGAGCTTGATTAAAGCCATTGTAGGAAAACAAGACATCGTAAATTAACCTTTACAGCCTTGGGAAGTTAAATATGGATATTAATTTGTTTGCAGTTATTCTCCCTCTTTTTCCAAGCCTCATAAATTGTATCTGGGAGTCAGATGTCAGCATTTTGGTATCAAGGAAATTTTAACTGAATAAAGATAAGATAAACTACTTTTGAGTCGTGTGTACCTAAAAAGACCTGGAAAAGGTTGTCCTATGGCCAGAATCAACTTGATAGTAGATAAAAATGTGTTTTTCTTTCACAGAATATTCCAATGTCTATGATCTTGAATCTACACCCTTCTTGTGGAGACATGCAACTCAGTACACTGTACATAATGTTTATGGCAATTTCTCAATTTAGAGTACAGTACTTCATGTCCATAAGTTACACAATTTGTATTATGCCAGCACAAGTAGGTAAGATCATTTGAGCAAAAATATATTATGTCTGATTAGACCAGAGTTCTCAACCTTTTAAAGCTGAGGGCCAGGTCATGGTCCTTCAGACACCTTCAGGGGCCAGATGGTCATTTTGCCCTTCCTCTACCACATGGCACTTCCTACTGTGGTGGAGCTGGTGGTGGGGCACATGAAATGATGCTGCAGGCCACATCTGCCCTGTGGGCTGCAGGTTGAGTATTCCTGGATTAGACATATAAGAATGTTGTCCTGTGGTCTCCTTTCTCTCCAAGATGTGTGTCACTTAGTTAAAGGTTTCCCTTGCTCAAAAGCCAGTTGTATCTGAGTCTATGGTTCAGTGATCATCTTTGTTTCAAAGCCAAAGAGCCAGTGCTGTCTGCGTCTTTGTGGCATGTTGTTTGTCCAGTTCTGTTACTGATCAGACAAATGCCTTATCAGTTATATTTTATGCTCCAGAATTGCTGAATTCTGTATTAGTTATTTCATGTTCTACAATAAAAAAAGGAACAATGGCCTCATTTAGAATAGATGTATATGCAGTGATGGGCAGCAGCCAGTTTGTACCAGTTCGCCAGAACCGGTATTAGCTTTCCCCAGTGTCCTGGAGAACCAGTAGTGGCTTTTGGGGGGAACCACCTCAGGGGCTTACCTTTTCACCGGTTCCCCCACTGCGCATGCACACTGTTTGGTGTGCATGTGTGCCTACAGTGCTTGGTACACCTACAGCCCTTGGCACGTCTACAGCACTTGGCGTGCATGCATGCCTACAGCACTTGGCATGCCTACAGTGCTTGGCGCACATTTGTATCTATAGGACTTTGCACACCTACAGCGCTTGGTGTGAATGTGCACCTACAGCACTGTGCCTGCTGAGCCAAGCAGCCATTTTCTGCTTGGAGTGTGGCAGTGCAGAACATCGGGTGGTCACACACAGCCACGGAGGAACTGGTGGCTGCTGTTGAGACCCTCGGCAGCCTCCTTGCTGTCCTCCCAAGTGGGGAGGAGGAGGAGCAGCTGCTAGCCTGAAGGTCCCTAAAGCCTGCTCCCCAGGGTAAGTGACTTGCCTTTGGGTGTGGGGTGGGTGGGTGTATTTTAATGTGTATTTAATGAGTACTTATTTTAATGTGTATTTTTATGTGTTTTATGTGTATTTAATTTGTATTTTATTTGTTTTTATGTCTATTTCATGTGTATTTAATGTGTATTTATTTTTAATGTGTATTTTATGTGTTTTTACGTGTATTTTTATGTCTATTTCATTGGTATGTTTATGTGTACTTATCTTTGGCTCTGCCCATTATGTTGGCTCCACCCATGACATCATGACATTGGCTCCACCCATGATGTTGGCTCTGCCCACAGTGTGGTAGTAAAAATTTTGGCTGGCCACCACTGTGTATATGTTTTGTCTGAAAAGAGATAATGCCCACTGGAATGCAATGAATTTCCCCTGTGTGCTCCCTGCTCTTGCATTACTTTCAAAGCCTCTTCACATGTTGATAGTCCTCATTATGTCATAATCCCACACATATTGTATTGTAATATAATTTATAGTTTGCAAGCCGCCCTGAGTTGCTACAGCAAGTGGGCAGCAATATAAATTTGAACTAATAAATAAATAAATAAATAAATAAATAAATAAATAATAGTAATATCAAGCCAGTGGCTTCTGTCTCACATTAGAGTAACCACTGCAATAAGGCTTTCACCCAAATGCCAGCTGTTACCATTTCTTTCAATGGGTACCGGGTCCCATCCAATGTTATCCCTCTCTGTATAATATAATCACTACTACAGGCAGTTAATCAGATTGCCTAAAAGCTACAAGGCTTAAGGATCTGGGGAGAGGTAATTTAAATTATTGGTCCAAAGATAACCAAATAGCATGCATGCTTTCACTAATGAAGAAATACAAATGAATTAACAAATTTCTGCATGCGTATACAAACTTGGATTCATGTATTTACTCCCAAACACAAATTTCCGCATTTGGCTCATTAACTTGAAATGGCCACTTTGTTACAGTTCTGTTGCTTTCTACTTTAGGGACACTGAACAAGAATAGAGTAATTAAAGAGAATAGTATAATTACAAGCTCCTTTGAATACATCCTAGGGCACAGCAGGTTGGAAAAAAATATACAAGTTTATAATAATGAGCATGTTGTCCTTGGGATCTTATTGGAGGAACATGCATAAAAAACAGCTGCCCGGGGGGGGGGGGGGACTAGGGGAATTGCTGTTATTAAAAATTGCATTTTTCTTTTGTAACTTCCTACAATCAAGTGCTTTCAGATGGGCTCAGCTAAACTGCCTTTTATATGGCCCAAAATGATGTGATCTATAGTGTATTGTAGACACCAGTTTGGGACATGTTGCCATATTGAAATATCTCTTTCCAGTATCACTCCTATAATATTATGGATAACAGAAAGTTTCCACATTATAGTGTTTTTATCTAGGGATACAAATAACTGATGTACTAAAGCAATTAGCATGAGAAAATTCAGTACACTTCAACCTGCTTACATTTCAAAATATATACATCTTATTTTCTATTGGCTGCCTTTTATATTGACAAGATGATGCATCTAAAGGAGTCCATAGTCTCTACAGCTTTTCCAGAAAAATGAATCTGAAGTAATTTACTTTTCCTATCTATGTTGAAAATGAAAGAAAGGTTCTTTCACCTAAGTGGCGGGACAAAGACTTTCAATGCTTCTCTCTTTATCTCATTCCCTTATGCACACAATGAATTGGATGGGTATTTCTGTCCCACACTCTTGAAAAAAGTCATTGTTCTTTTTGCTGAATTCTTGTCCCAAAACAGTAGAAAGCTTGTTAGGAACAAGATAAAAGTCTCTGTCATGCATAGGCAGATCAAAACTCTTTGTGTCTTTTAAAACAACTCACTCTAACCTTAGACAATGTGAGGACAATGGACAATATGAATTGTGTACCCCAGCCTGCACCATCAGTGCAGAGACAGAAAATGCTGGTAGATTCACAGGAACTGCATGATTCAGTGTCCTCTGTGGATCATTGCTTTGATGAAGAAAAGGAAATGTGTGTGCTTGTATGTGTGCACATGTAAAATGGAGTATCCTGGAAATGGATTTTCCTGGCTGGTTGAAACACCATGGACAAGATCGCCCAGCTGAATATTTTGTTGCCAATTTCACTGTTACAACATTTATTCCCAATGTGTTTACATCTTTAGTTGATTCTAATGGTGAAAAGTTAGACGTGTGGAACTTTTAACATTAATGGAAGCCACTCACATTATTATTTCTGTCTTTAAATTTGCTACCATTGATTTTGTTACTGTCAAGTGATAAGGCAGCACAATTAACTGGCTGCATGCTAGAAATACAGAAAGCAAATAGTGTAAACCAGGGTTTCTCAACCTTGGGCCTCCAGGTATTCTTGGCTTTCAGTTACCAGAAGCCCAAGTCAAGACACCTGATGATTCATGCCTCTGGGACAATCTTTCCCATTTGTTTCATGTACATGTTGGATAACATGTTCCTTCTCGGTAAAGGGGGATCAGGCCCCAGTTGGCAGGGGTCAGCTGAGGCTTCTGCTGATTATCTGGCAGAGAAAATTACTCAGATTCATTCAAAGTTGAATCCCAGCATGGAAAATGTAGAACTGGGATTGACCGAAATGCAGTCTTGCCATGTTATTTGGGATCAGTTTGATCCAGTTGTCCCTGAGGAAGTGGACAGGCTCCTGGGATCTGTTCGTCCTACTGCCTGTGCACTAGATCCATGCCCTGCCTTGCTAGTGAAATCAAATAGGGTAGTGACAGGCGGTTGGGTTGAAGCTATTACAGTAATACCCCGGATAACGATTGCATCGGATAACACTAAAACTGCATAACAATGACAAATTGGGGGGGGGGGATTTGGATCGGATAACGATCTTTCTAGCGTTATCCGATCCATCGTAATAAGGAAGTAAAGGAGGCCAAGGCTCCTCCCCCCGCCACTTCATCCTGCGCCCCCCCCCCCAGCAATGGGGTGCCATTCAGGGTGTCTTAGCAGTGACTGCCACCAGATTGGGGACCCCACACACCCCTTCTATTGCCCACCAACCTAATTCAACTCGGCTCCTGCTTCCTTTCCAGCCTCTGGGTTTCATGCCGCTCGACTAAGCCAGGCTTGGCCAGCAGAGGACAGAGCACACAGATATGCCTCACACCAGGCAGAGGCAGCTGAGCGCCGATGCAAGAGATCGGAAAGTGGGGAGGAATGGGAGGGCACATGCCGAACAGCAGTTGCCAAGGTGCTGAGAGACGCAGGAATGGGGCTCAAGCTCTGCCACACCTTACTGTATTAACTTTAACCTAGCAACGCTCCGTGCACTCTGGTGTCTAGTCCTGCCTGCTGCATGACCAAGGACAGGTCCTGTCTGCCGCATGACCAAGGACAGGTCCTGCCTGCCGCATGACCAATGACAGGTCCTGCCTGCTGCATGACCAACGACAGGTCCTGCCTGCCACATGACCAACGACAGGTCCTGTCTGCTGCGTGACCAAGCAGACAGCGCTGGCTCTTCAGATTTGAAGTAGACATGAGCACTGAACCCTAGAGTCAGATATGACTGGTTAAGTTAATGCCACGAAATCTGATGAAGAACCATCTTGCTCAGCTGCAGTTGAGTTGTCTTCCTCCTCCTCCTCCTCCAGTTAAAATCCATACTGTTCAGCACTGTATTGAACTGAGCTGCAATTGTTCACTGTTTACTGTATTCTGTGTTTTGGAATGTTCTTCCACTTTATTTATCCTTTAAACAGTCACTTTACTGTACAAAGTTTTAAAAGGTTTAAAAATGTTTCATGTTTTGTTTCCCTGCAGTCAGGGAGGTTGGTAATGTTTTGAAATGTAGATTTGTGTTTTTACCTTTTAAAACAGCACTTTATAAAGTTTTCAAAAGTTTAAAAATGCTCTATGTCCCCCCCCCCCTTAATGTCAGGGTGGTTTGGCATGTTTCTGTAATGTATTTACCCTTAGACAATTATTTCTTAAAGTTCTTTAAGGTTCCAGCATGTTTCCTTGACTTTCCCTTGCACTCTGTGCCGGTTACAATGTATCTCTATGGAGTTGACGTTATCCGAGCCAGCTCCATAGGATTTTAACGCTATCCGATACATGTATCGGATAAGGCTAAAAATCACATAACGTTAAGACTTGTGGAACCAAGTCTTAACGTTATCCGAGGTATTACTGTATTAACTCTTCACTGCGGGAGGGGTTTTTCCCAGCAACCTTAAAACAGGCTTTGGTGCACCTCCTCCTTAATAAGCTATCTCTCGACCACATGGTGATGGCCAACTCCCGGCATGTCTCCAACCTGCCCTTTTGATGTGAATTCTATGAGCATCTTACATTTCGGTTGGGTGGTCAGGCAGCTTTTGCGATGTAATGAAACTCATGTACTTTCAACGTCATTGCTTTCGAAAGTTGCCTTCAAAAATGCAATCTTCACTGGGGTGTATGTGTCAGTTTCCAGAGGCCCAGTGGCCAAACCACACAACCGATTCATGTGACCCAAAGTGTGTTTGAAAGAGGAAAGAATAACCTTTGCGGTGACAATATTATATTAGAAATTGGACTTCGAGGGGGGAGACAATGAAGCATTTTACAAAAAAACCCCCACTCAAATGAAGTCACAAAAATGAAAACATAAAAGGGGAAACCGTGCTAGAAACTGAATATGACAACTTCCTGAGGTGTTAAGTAAGTAAGTAAGTAAGTAAGTAAGTAAGTAAGTAAGTAAGTAAGTAAGTAAGTAAGTAAGTAAGTAAGTAAGTAAGTAATGGTCTTTAAACATCAGTAGGTGACTGATATTTAGAAAAGCATTCTACAATAGCCTTGATTTGGCTAATTGCTTCACATTCTGGCTAGCATTCTCAAAATAGCTTTCTCAGGTATATTTCTACAGCTATAGTTACATTCCTTTCATAGGAGGAATGATTTCACCTGATGAATAGACAGTTGTCAAGCCCTTTCTTTAATAGTCTTGCTACTTGTGTTAACTAACATAAAATCAAATCTTCAGCCACTGGCAATGGATCAGCAATGCAAACTTTAGGCAAGCAAAACTTCATGAGACACTTGAAGTTTGCATGCTTGGGGAAGCTGCATTCCATAAATGTTATTCTGAATGTCAGCAGAGGTTTTTCACCTTCACTTGTTGATTGTGCAGTGAAGGTAAAATGTATCAAAGTCATTTAGGCGGTGTTTTTTAGGATGTTCTATTTGTTGGCATAAATTGATGGTCATAAGAAAGAACAATTGCTGCTTAACTACCTGTAGTTGCTTCTTTTCAAATGCAAGTAATTACTCTGTATTTTACCCCCTGTCACCTCTGCATATCGCCCATCAAAGCTATCTGGTAGGCGAAGCTGTCAAAAGAGATGTGTTTTTTTCATTTGTGTGAAATAAACAATATAGAAAAAAAACATTGCTGCAAACGCAATGTCATTTCAACTAGTGCTGGAAAAATAACAAGTACAACAGATATGTGCACATTAATAAACAGGCTTTGAAAAAGAAGCAGTAAAGTCAAAAGATGTGCTGGATTTCCAATGGCACAAATATAATCAGAACCAACACGTTATAATAGGAATTTCCCATCAGACCATTGTGTTCCATTTGGGGGCTATCCAGTTAAAAAGGCCATTTTACAGTAACATGAACCTAACCACGTTGCGGGTCATTATTTTATTTCCCAGGATAGATATAGTCTTCATTCACATAGTTGAGTTGGGAGAACCCTACTCTGCCAGCTTTGCTTCTTCTCTACTGTCATCCAGTTGCCTGAAGAAGAAAAGTGAGAGACAGAAAGAATGAAGAGACATCACCAGATCACCTGAGTAACTAGCTACAAAGAGCTTTGCTTTCCCAACATACCAGTATGAGGAAAAGAAATAACAACAGATACTATAGAACTACCATCAGTCACCCTGAGAACCCTAAAGCCAACATGTTATTTTCATTTCCTGTATTAGTTTTTAATATAATGTGACTTTAAGAGTCTTCTTGTTTATGAGACCCTTTTAGCAGGGGCGTAGCTACCGCCGTATCTGCCGTATCAATTATACGGGGCCCCCGAGCCACGGGGGGCCCCAACGTGCATAAGCAAAACAAATGACAAAAGTCAAAGCAATTTCTTTTTTCCCGCGTAAAACATGCGTTCAAAAGTTGGCAACACCCTACATCGGTTATCGCGGGCTGCGGGATTTCCCCGTTTAAGTCATTTACTTCAACGGGGGAATCCCACAATAATCGATGTACATACGATATGATGATACGATGATAAACCACGGACGGAGAGGAGTGACAGATAGATAATTATGATGAATAAATATTTCTTTTAATTTTATGCAATTTTTTTTCTTTTGTGAGAAATCTTTACCCTTCTTAAGGGCCCCCAAACAAATTTTTATATGGGGCCCCGCCAAGGCACGCTGTGCTTCTGCCTTTTAGGGATGTAAGCAGTGGTGGGATTCAGCAGGTTCACCCAAGGTCACCAGAACTCCTGGCAGAAATTCTGTCTGGCTCTACCTATCCAAGTTTTGAAATACAGTAGTCCTAATTCAGGTGCTACACAGGGCTTTCCCACTGGCCATGCCCACCGTACCACGCCCACAGAGTAGGTAGCAAGAAAATTTGAAATTCACCGCTGGATGTAAGCATCCTAAATGAATAATAAATATATTTTCAGAAATTGGAAAATGAATTAAATGGGGAGAAAGACATGTAGAAGGACTGAATATTTTTATTAGCCACAGTCAACTGACCGGTTCCATGAGTGAAAACTCCTTCTGGGAAGAAGACATGGCTGACTTTTTTGGAATGCTGAAAAGAAGCATTTTTTCACCACAACATTTCCTTTCAATTTTTATTATTTTAAAGGTAAATTCAGAGCCTTTTTGAATACATCATTGTTCAGCTTACTTTGAGCTTACTTTCTGATAGTGTACAAAAGATGGGGACTGTGGTGGTTCAGTGATTAAGAAGCTCACCTTGTTAACTGGAAGGCTGGCAAGTTGGCAGTTCGAGACCTGGGCACTGCATGATGGATTGAGTGCCCATCTCTGTCCCAGCTCCTGCCAACCTAGCATATCAAAAGCAAGAAATTGCAAGTAGATAAATAGGGACCACTTTGGTGGGGAAAAAATCTTGGGGACATGAAAGGAGCCTCATTCAGATGTCCTTGGAGTGGAGTTTCTCCAGCAAAAACCTTTTCAACCCAGAATAATTTCTGACATGAAATTATTATAGTAACTGTGAACTGGATGAAAGATGAACCAGAGATTCATTTAACCTACATTTTCACCATATTGGTTTTGGTCAACTAAACTTGGTCCTAAGGTTCAAATCAATAAGGAGACACAAAATTAATTAAATGTCATTTGATTTTAATACAAATGGCACAAATGCAGTCTTTGAATTACTGAAGTTAAAAATTAGAGCATTAGTAACAGTTGGTGAAAATAAGATGTGACAAAACCTGTGAAAAAAGTCAGGAAGCTGGAGAGAACAGTACAGTGTATAAATGTAGTTGTAAATGTAATTATTTTAAAATATTTACTTTCCCTGACAGATAATTTGCTGAGAAGCACTGTCATACACTTGGTTTTTTTTAAAAAAATGTGTTGGATAAACTGTCAATTTGAGAAAGGGACAAATATCTGCTTGTAAAAGAGGGGAAAATCAACTGGTGCTTCAAATTAATTTGTGTGGCTATTTGTCTAAAACTATCGTTCCATATTATGCTTCTCATAGACAGAAAGACTCCTGTATAAGGATATGTACCGTGTTCTTCTTTTATGTAATTCCCAGAATCCTATCAGCAATTTATACTTGTAAAGTGAAGTAGAGAAGAGAACTACATATGCCATCTTGAGTTCAATGGAAGAAAGGCATTATTTTAATAAATTTCCTGGATAGTTCAGTTAGGTAGGTGTCTTACTGAAGACCCAGAGGATGTAAGTTCAAATCTTCACCATACAACACAGGAGGAGAACAGACCTGTATAGCTTTGGGCAAATTTCTCAGTCCTAGGGCATCTCTCGAAAAAGGAAATGGCTAACCACTTCTGAATATATCTAGGAAGCTCTGCAAGGGTCACCAGAAATCAGAATTGAAGGTAGCTAGGTTAGATAGATAGATAGATAGATAGATAGATAGATAGATAGATAGATAGATAGATAGATAGATAGATAGATAGATAGATAGATAGATAGATAGATAGATAGATAGATGGACGGATGCTTTAGAATAATACTAATCTCAGTATTAATTGCTAAACAGTCCTATGCATATAATTGAACTCTCCAAACAGCCTGAAAACATTACTTTTTATTATATATTCCAGAATGTCTTAGCCAGGATAGCTTAGACTCCATAGCCAGAATTTTACCCAAAGAGTACAATTTCCAGGCTCTAATTCCTTCTATAATATATTCCCTCTAACTGGAAAGAACTGGAGCCAAAAGGAAATGGCAGGTTCATTTTCCTAAACTTCTAAACAAGCAAATTCTTAAGAATATTACAGACACTTAATAAAACTCTAGGAATAAATGAACTCTGACTGAAATAACTCAGTCACATTATTTTAGTACAAAAAATCAGCTGTACTTGTGTCACTGATATTATGACAATTCATGCATAAAGTGAGATAGAAAATTGGAAATATGAATGTTATATTAAGTTGTAGGAGAATATTAAAAGGGGGAGGAACCTCTAAAATAAAATAAAATTGGCGACCAAGCATATGTATTTTTATGTTAGGTAATGTTGACGCAACATCCAGACACATTGCACAAAAAGATACTGTAATATTGGATGAAAGGCTGTCATTACTCTTGCTTTTGATCATTTCTACCTATCACAAATCAGTGTATATGTTTGTGGGATAGAAAGAACTTTATGGTAAGGTTGTTGTTCTGTACTTCTCAGATAAAATAATCGTTTTGTAGTGATGGGATGAGCACCAGGTACCATGTTAGCATGTAATTAATAATGACTACAACAAAAGGTGACAGACAAGAATACATTTTATCCCCTTATCTGTTCAATCTGTATTTGAAACATAGCATAAGGAAAGTCAGACTAGATTCAGATGAAAGAAGAGCAAAAATTGATGGAAGAAGCATAAATAATTTAAGACACCATCTAACCGGAAGAAAACAGCAATGACTTGAAATTACTTCTAATGAAAGTGAAATAAATAAATGCCAAACCATGGCTTCAGTTGAACATTAAGGAGACAAAATCATGACTACAGAAAAACTGAACAATTTCAAGAATGATAATGAAGAAACATAGATAGTGATAGATGTTGTGTACCTAGGCTTGTGATTGCGAACCTTGGCACTCCAGTTGTTTTTAGACTTCAATTATGAGAAGCCCAAGTCAACACTCCTACTGATGAGGGCTTCTGGAAGTTGAAGTTCAAGAACAGCTGGAGTACCAAGATTCGCCATCGCAGATCCTTGGCTCAATCATCCACCCAAATTGGGACTGCAGCCAAGAAATCAGAAGAAGACTGACACTCGGAAAGGTAGCAATGAAGGATCATCAAGTGTAATGACATAGCATTGGAGACTAAAACCAAACTCATCCAAACTATTGTATTCCCAATCACCAGTGATGGGTGTGAAAGCTAGACAGTAGGGGGGAGGGAAGCGGGTGTGTGTGATTAATTTGAAATGTAGTGCTGGAGGAGAGCTTTGCAGATACCCTGCACTGCCAAAAAGACAAACAAATGGATGCTAAAAGAAATTGAGCCTGAACTGCTGAAACTGAAACTCTCTTATTTTGGGCATATCATGAGAAGCCAAGATTATCTGGAAAAGAGAATAATGTTGGGAAGGGTGGAAGGCCAAAAGCAAGACGAATTGATTTCCTAAGGGAAGCCACAAGTTATAACTTGCAGGAATTGAACAAGGGCACTTGAAAACAGGACATTTTGGAAATCTCTCATTCACAGTGTTGCCATAAATCAGAGACAATTTGATAGCATGTAACAAGAATTATAAAAATAAATAAGAATAGTAACAAAGACATTTAAATATTTCTACTTAAATATTCTTGTGCTAATGGGTGCTTCATGTGCCAGTCTGGTGCTCCAGTCCTCCAGCACTACAGTGGGTCTTCCCACAGACTGAGGTCTTTCTGTCTAATGGGTTTGAAGCAATCTCTATCCTGCCCTTTTGTATTCTGGTACATTCCTCCTTTCAAAGCTAAAGTTCACTACTCAGTGAGAACTTGAGTGGCAGATTTCTAAGTAAAGATATCTCAGGACTTCTAACATCCTACCTGTGTATTTGATTTTGATTTCAATTATACAGGTGTCAATGAACAGCAAGCTTCTTCCACCAAGGCAATGGTTCCAAACCATTTTTTGGCTCATCTAAGGATTGTGGTGGCTGAAGTGGTTGATGCTGAACTCACTCACTGGAAGGTCAGAGTTCAATACTGAGGTACTGCATGATGGAGTCACCTCCCATCTCTGTCCCAGCTCCTGTCAACCTAGCAGTTTGAAATCAAGAAATTGCAAGTAGATAAATAGGGACCACTTTGGTGTGAAGGTAAACACCATTCTGTGCACTCTGGTGTTGAGGCATGCCTGCCACATGTCCATGGAAACATCTGCAGATGCAGACAGCTCAGGCTCTTTGGCTATAAAAAAGATGAGTACTGAACCCTAGAGTCAGATATGACTGGCTTTTGTGCAAGGCAACCTATACACCTAAGGGTCTCTAAAATCGTGATCCCTCTCCTCTGTGACATATAATTCTTATTATTGAAAAAGTGAATTCCTATTCACATGGAGGAAGCCAAAAAGGCCAGTCACTGTTAATAACTCATTCTTAAGTTTATCCCTTAACACACACCCCACTTGTGGAGCATGTGTCCCATGTTGGGAACCATGGGACTAAGGTGAATGAGGATGGTTGAGCATGAGGTAAATAAAGTCTCCACATAAGGGCAGAAAATGGTAATAGCTTTCAACTGGGATGAAGGGGAACCTTGAGGTGAGGGTGCCACCTGTCCTAGTCTATGAGCTGCCCACACATTAGTGTGCCCATGGAACTTTGGAGCAGAATGAGAAAAAAATGTTAAATGACAATTTCTGCAAGCAGCTTGAGGGTGTGCATATATCCTTCTCATCCTATTCTTTGCACAATAACTCTGAGAGGCAAGCCAGAATGAGAGTGAGTGACTCACTGAAGGTCATCCATTGTGCTTTATGGCTGAGGGGAGAAAGGTTTCACAGTCCAGATTCAACAGTCCAGTCTATATATTACATCATACTACAAGGAAAGTGAACAGATACTTCATCAAGTAGTATGTAACAACTTGAGCCTAGGAAGCACAATTGTTCTCTTGATTTGGGCACTGGTAGAGGGATCTCGTTTCCTTATTAAGGCTTACTAAAATCTACTTCACAAAAATGTTATCGGTAGCTGAATGCTCCTATGAAAATTGGGACATGAGGAATTCAGCCCACTTTTAGAAGATTTTTGTTGACAATGAATGACATTGAAAATATACGAAGGGGAGAGAAAAAAGATAATCAGTCAGGAAGCAACTTTAACAAGGAAATGATTTTAGAAAAAGGAGCAGAATGATTTAAAGTCTGCATGGTGATACATTGCCTCAAATCTTTGGACTGATGTCTCTCTACTAGTGCACAAATCAAAGGAAAATTTGTGTTTCTGTGCCCAAGTTGTTACACACTCCTTGATGAAGTATCTGTAAAAACTGGAGGTTAGCCAAAAACTTAGAAAGGCCATATAAAATATTGGCTGATAGCTCTGATTTGAATAGATAGCTTTGCTTCCAATCCATCAAGGTGACTTGTGCCAGGCTTGTCTCTATGAATAATGTAATTGGCTGTCATTTGTAGAAACACTCAGTTGAACAAATATATTAGAAGTCATCCTTAGAAGAAAGTTAGTCTAAATAATATTAGCAAGAAGGAATATTTTTTTTCTACAAAAAAGTAACCTCTTACACTGTGTGCCCTTAATATTTTAGATTAGTGTTCTAAGCACTTTCTCAGATATTAATCAGTCTTATCATCAAACATGGTCTGATAAACTGGTCTTAGAGGAATCAGCATATGCAATAATCTCTTTGGTACATCTACCAGTTCATATACTTTATTTAGCAGTTAACTGTGTAATTAATTTTTCCCTTATTCTGAAACAAAGTAGCTCTAGGAACCAAATAGTAGCTGAAGAGAAAAAAAATAAAGACCAAAAGAAATCAGAGAGAAGTTAGCAGTGAAGATTAATTTCTGGAAATGTAATTATCTGTGGGAAGCAGACATATTGTTGAATATACTTTGCAAAGACTTCGATATCCACAAAGACTTTGGAATATGTCATTTGCAATTGGTTTCCATAAGCCAATCATACAAAATATCTCTTGCTTTATTGAAAGATTTTTAAACAAAGTTTAAAATTGATTTTATTACCTAAATAAACAGTTATTATATTATGTATATTTTCCCCATGGAACTGTGTTATTTCATTGATAGTTTTTTTGTTGAAATGATCCAAATAAATACAGGGCAGACCAGAATATTTTGAAGGCTTCATATATCTACATAAAGGCTTTATCCACTCAAAAAAATAGCAGAGGTAAGAAAGGAACTGCACTTAATTTAGAAAAATAGTAAAACAACATCTTCTGTATATCTTTTCCTAATATTAACCTTAAAAATAGGATGAAGCCTAATGGTAGCCTAATTCCAGAAGAACAAAATTGTGAAGGAAAAGAGAGTTGAGAAGATGTCATGATATTTCAGGACAAGTACTTATACAGTCACACTTTTCTCTGAATTCAGACTAAAGCATAAGATCAGATTCAGAGGTAATTGAACAAAATGATATTTTTTTCAGCATAACAGTTTGATGAATGGCCTATTAAGGAAGTATACAATGGCCAACAACCCACAGTCCATGGGGGCCAGGCAGCCCCCAGACCTGAGGGGACTGCTACTTTGCCTCACTGCTCATCTAGTTAGCTGAAGGTTGGTCCACAAGGAAAAAATGTTATTAGTAGAAAGAAAACAGAAAATAAATCCTTACTTATTCCCACTCCTAGCAATCCAGATGCTCTAGAGCTTTCTGTATACTTGCCTAACCACCTCCAGTAACATAAGAAGAAACAACATCATAAACATTATAATTAGATTTACATTTTCAGTGACTACATCCGTTCATATATCAGGAACAAGGTAGATTTCCAAAGTTACTGTCCAGGGGAACATTCTGTATGTGCATTTTCCGTTGGTATCTAGAGCAACATAATTATCTCTTATTTTTTTCAGAAGAATGGAAGAGAGAAAAATAAAACGTAAAAAGAGAAGGGGTTTATATATTACTGCAATGCTGTTTTTAACTATTGATTAAGTCAGATTATTTTATTAGGAATATGTAACTACTATCAAATAAATAGCCAATACATACCTTTCTCATTTTCCCCTTCTATCAAAATAGCTGTGACAAACTTTGGCTCCTTCTTGGAAAAATGTCTGTTCTATGTTTATCGGATAGGTTATTGGCTAGCAAATGTCTGGCCAGACATCCCACTAAAGTGATGAAGTAGATCGTACAGCCAGCGATTCAATGCTGAGTGTCAGGCGGTAGTTAACTAACCTGACTCCCTCAAGGGGCCAACAGCTATGGGTAGATGAGTCCCTTTAGATGGGGTGACGATCCCCTCAGTGGAGGAAATGCCACTGGAAACCATCATATTAGGCCCAATGGCAAAATGAGCGGAGGAGGAACTCTGATTCCCAAAGGTCATGAAGGCAGAAGAGGCCATGCCAGATGGACTGGCTGTGAAGGCACACTTTGTCCATATCCTCAAGGTTGTGACAGTCCATTGCAGTCCGGGTGTTAAATCCTGCATGTCTCATTTCATGTGTGCTGCAGGAGATGGCTCCATGATCATAATGTGTGGGTCACATCATGGCAAGATGGATCCACGTTAAACAAATTCACACCAGTGACATTTTTCCTGATTCAGGAAAAAACACATTCTCGGATATGAGTTGCAATCGACAGTATTGGCTAGTTCAGCAGTATCTTTAAAATTATGCCTGTACAGATCACCCAAACCAAGTTTAATAAAACAAGGACCAATCCTGCTGATTATATTATTAATTTCATATTTAATTCAAGAATAAGACTCTATTTTAAATCATATCTAAAATTGTCATATAACCTACAGCATACAAGATTGGAGTACAATAAAAAGAGAGGTTCTTGAGAAATTAATGCTAAACTGCCAGCAGATTATGAGGACCACGATCCAACCAAGAACTGAGCAAAATACAAATGAGTGACTTAATACTTTGGACCAGAATTCTGCTGGTGGAAAAATGTTAAGTGGTGTTTGTATCCTTGACACCATATGAAGTGAGATTAGGATAAGCTTCTCTGTGTGTGACTATGACAAGAATAATGAAATTAAACAGCATTGTTTACAGTGGAGCACACAATGAGCTTCCTGAATGTTAAATCAAGCTATCAATTTAAAGAAAGGCAAACAGCAGAGTCATTAATTCTAGTGCTAATACTGTTTAGTGCTTATTTTTACACTTTTTCTTCTTTCTTCTACTAATTTTTCTAAGACACCTATCACTTTGGTATCTAATCCTCAAGCAGATGAGTGGAACTTTTCTCTCTAAACTAACAACAACAAAAGGACAATTTTAATCCTCTAAATAATAAAATATACAGTAATTATTACCTCAGGTGTGTATGTTGTTTAGGTTAAATTTATATTGTGAGTTTTTCTTTGTTCTGTTCATATTACCTGATCATTGAGTTTTTTTGGGCCACTGGCAAAACATTCAGATGGGGAGTAGAAGATTTTAATGAGAAACTGGGATGGACTTTATTGAACAAAATTACTTTACATTCATTTGTGTTAGATTTAACAATTCTCCCATCCTTGCCTTTAAAGCTGCTTTAAATCTATAGAGTTCTTTGCATTAGTAGATCAGTGACTATACCATATACTTGTAAATAATTAGTTCTTTTGCTATATTTTGTTATATATTTGTTATGGATTGGCTATGGATTTCAAACTATAGTAAATACATTTTTAACAAAGAAACAACTGTGGTGGAAAAAATTAGAAGGGGCCCATATTGAGTTCAACCCTCCCCCTGCTCAATGCAGGAATTCATACCAAAGTGTACCTGTCAGATGGTTGTCCAGCTTTCTCTTGAATTCTGCCAGTGTTGGAGTACCCACCGCCTTCTAAGTTAATTGGCTCCACTGTTATACTGCTCTAATAGTTAGATTTTTTTCTGATATTCAACCCACACCTAACTTCCTGAAACTTGAGCCCATTATAAAATACCCTGGACTCTGGGATGATTAAGAACAGATCCTGAGGCTCCTCTTTGTGACAAGCTTTCAAGTATTTGGAAGGTGCTGTCATATCCCCACCCCCCAACTCCACCCTCAGTCTTTTTTTAATGCTAAACATGCCCAGATCATTCAATAACTAGCACTTCATGAATTCTGGATACTGTACTTTTGTTAATACAGCAGCTCCCTTGGTGGTTTAGTGTTAAAAACACTGAGCTTGGAGACTGGAAGGTTGGGTTTTAATACCCAAGGGCTGCACTTGGGGACATGAAATGAGCCTCATTTGGGCATCGCCTGAGCAGAGTTTCTCCAGCAAAAATCCTTTCAAACCAGAGTAATCTCTGACACAAAATTATTATAATGCAGGTTAAAATAGCATTGGCCTTTTTGCAGCCACATCACACTCTTGGCTCATATTCAGCTACTGATTTACAACAATTCCAAGATCCTTTGCACATGTAATATACCAAGTCTAATATTTCCTAATTTCCAGTAGTAATGTATGGTAGTGAGAGCTGGACCACAAGGAAAGCTGAGCACAGAAGAATAGACACTTTTCAAATGTGGTGTTGGAAGAGAACTTTGAGAGTACCCTGGACAGCAAGGAGAAGAAATAGGTCAATTGTAAAAGAAATCAAACCCAATTGCTTCTTAGAAGGTCAAATATTGAAGATGAAGTTAAAGTACTTTGGACATCAAATGAGAAGTAGTACCCCACTTGTTGCCTCCTCCTAGTTTGAGAAGGAGCCACTGAAAAGAACTCTCTAAATAAGATTGTATAACTAACTGTGGATCCACCGGATAGACCTATTCAATCCACACCTATTTAGCTTGCTAATGAGACTATTGTAGAGTATTTTGTCAAAAGTTTTGCTGAAGTCAAGATATATTACTTTTACAACATTCTCATGATCTACTAGAGGGGTTATCCAATCAAAAGACAAGATACAATTAATTTGTCCAGATTTGTGTTTTACAAATCCATGGTGGCTTCCAGTTATGACTTCATTGTTTTCAAACTGTTTGTAAATTGACCACTTTATACTGTGCTCCAGAATTTTCCTCAGGACTGATATCAGACTGACTAGCCCTGTAGATCCCAGATTCCTCCTTTTTTCTCTTTTTGAAAATAGGGTTAGCATTATTTGTTCTCATACCATTGGGCTCTGGCTTGATGATGATTTAAAAATAATAATAATAAAATAGGGTTTCTGAGAGTTTTTCAGAAAGATCTTTAAATTATTTTAGATGTAGTTCTTCTGGCTGGGAAAATGTGAAATTATTCAAAATAATGAGGTATTCCTTGACTATTTGTTTGTCAGTCTCAAGCTAAAGTCCTGTCCTGTCTCGTTCACCTGTACCTCACATTTGCCAGTAGGGTCATAAAATCTATTTTTGATGAAGAAAAAGCTAAAGTAGGAATTGAATACTTCTGAACTTTCTTTGTTATCTGTTATGATTTGTCCATTTTTACTGAGTATCTGAGTCATTATTTATTATTTCTGTCTTTTTTCAGGCAGGTACTTGAAGAATACTTTTTTGTTGCTTTTTGCATTTCTTGCTAACCTCAGATCACTGTCAACTTTTGTCTTCACTGTCATCCTTGCAGTTGTTTTCTGCCAGTCTGAACTCTTCTTTGTGGACTGGCTTGCCTTCTATTTCCTATATTTATTTATTTATTACAGTACTTCCATTTCTATACCACCCATCTAACTTAAATGTCACACCGGGCAGTGATCTTGTTTGTTTTCAAATGCTTCCTGGGCTTTCTGTGAAGTCATTTTTGTCCCTTTTGCTGCTTTCTATGACCCAGCTTCTGCCAACCTAGCAGTTCAAAAGCATGAAATTACAAGTAGATATATGGGGACCACTTCGGTGGGAAAGTAAACAGAGTTCCGTGCACTCTGGGGTCTAGTCATGCCTGCCACATGACCTTGGAAATGTCTGCAAACACAGACAGGTCTGGCTCTTCTGCTATGAAGCAGAGATGAACACTGAACGCTAGAGTTGGATACGACCCTATCTTTTTAAATTGTAGTTGCTTTTGGTTGTGCCTTTAGACTTTCCTTTTAACTTTCCTTTAGACTTTCCTTTTAACTTCCTGAAC
This sequence comes from Furcifer pardalis, assembly GCA_030440675.1. Lineage (NCBI taxonomy): Eukaryota > Metazoa > Chordata > Lepidosauria > Squamata > Chamaeleonidae > Furcifer > Furcifer pardalis. Next base: position 63,770,508 of record CP126896.1, read on the forward strand.
TAACTGGAGAATGACATTTTGCCAGTGGTTTCAGGGATGGACAATGTAGCAGGTATGATCCTGGTAGCACTCCAACCTCCTCCCACATAGCACTATATTGCATTGCGCTTCCCCCATTCAGTTTTCAAACTAGCCGATGAGAGTGGTTGAAAAGACAGGAATGTGTTGACATGTCAGATCTGGTCTGCATTTAAATTTTTTGCCATCCAGTCAGCAAGCACTCTAGTTGTTCCAGGAGCTTCTAATACCAATCTACCCTATGTTGTTTGGAGTTTTCCTGTATATGTTGTTACCATGTGTAAATTAGAAATAATATGTCACTTCTTTGTTGGGTGGTCCTAGAATAGCAATAGAAGGTGTAGAATGTCATCCTTGGTGGAGCCACTTTATTGGGTGGTGACAGGGAAGTCATATGACTGCCCAGCTTGGGGGCTGTTTTGCTTTCCCATTCTCTAAGAGACAAACAGGGCCATGCAGTGGCCTTCATCCATGCCTGTCTCCCTGGTTTGCATCAGACATGAAAGGGGTGGCTGATGAAGATCTTTCCCCTATGGCAGAGATGGTGAACCTTGGCACTTCAGCTGTTCTTGAACTTCAGTTCCCAGAAGCCCTGATCAGCAGGAGTGCTGACTTCCAGTTTTGGTAATTGAAGTCCAAGAACACCTAGAGTGCCAAGGTTTGCCATCACACCCCAATGATATTGCCAGGGACCACTGACAGCTGTAACCAATAAAGTTATGATCAGCTTCATTACCAAAAAGAAGCTCTGGGACCACTTGCTAGCAAACTACTACTTATCACAGATTATTTTTCTTGCTAAGATCTCTTGACATGGGACCATACGTATTGTGGTTCTGTTTTTATTAAAATCAGATTTCCTGAAATTCAGGGAACATATACAGCTACAGAATGCTTTTCTTCTTTGACATCAAGAACTCAAGTTAAAATGGTCACTTTCACTTCTATAACATGTAAAAATCTGCTGCATACTGATTCAGATCCTCTGCACTTTTGACCTGAAACAATGTTTTCTGAGCTTCCCCAGTATTTAGATAAAGAATATTGATGCTGTTTATTACTTTTGGTAAGAACTAATTAACTAAGTAAGTTAGAAAATAATCCTGTCTAAAGCTGTGGGACAGTCACATCACAGTACCTGCTTAAAAATACAGGTAATGCACTGAATTTTACATTCCTGTGCAACATGTTCAATAAAAAGGTATGTATATTTCATCAATTGTACTGCAAGCAGAAATATATTATTAATTTGACTTATTCCACCAAGAATAGTCTTCTTTGATTTCTGCAGAAAAATCTTCAGCTATTTCTGTTTCTTCTCTTCTTGCAAATAGTCCTTACTTTTCCCATTCTAGACACATAAGAAAAGAAAGAATGCTAATTTCTCTAAAATTCTGAACAATTGTCTCATCTTTATTTGTATTCTAGATGATCAAAGGACAATGAAATACTATAGTATGACTTTACAATTGGAAGAGACATCAAGGTTGTTCATGTCCAGTATTCCTGCTGATACAAGAAATCTACAACCAAGATATCCATGATGGATGAACATTCAACTTCTCTTTAAAAACCTCCAGTGAAGGAAAATCAACAATCTTCTGAGTAACTGAACAGCCAATAGTATCAGGAGATGCTCCAAAGACCAAGAGAACCACACAAATATATTATTTCCTATGGTTCTTATTTTTTCCTGCCCCAAATTACTATTCTATTCTATTCTATTCTATTCTATATTCGATTTATATCCCGCCCCAATCATGAAATGCGACTCTGGGCGGCTTACAGACATATCAATACAATATCAATACAATTATAAAAAAAATTCAGTTAACATAATATCCATTAATACAATAAAAATATCATAAAACACATTAAAACAGCACATGGCACATAGCAGTACAATATCATATAGCAGTTAAATAATAATAGGTAACTAACAAAAGTCATTGCTGCTTGAACGTCCTCAATGAGGGCCAGGCTCAGTGTCCTCTACCGCATCTGTGGCTTTTGAAGCCCTCCACTACGGCCTGTGGTGAGGGCGGGAGGAAGGCGGCAGCTTCGGAGTCCTGGGCTCCAGCCAGCGGCTTTTTGAAGCTCTCCACTCTGGCCGGTGGTGAGGGTGGGAGGAGGGCGGCAGTGGCCCGGGCAGTGGTGAGGGTGGTGGTGAGGGTGGGAGGAGGGCATTGGCGTCGGCATCCCGGGCTCTAGCCAGCGGCTTTTGAAGCCCTCCACTCCGGCTGGTGGTGAGGGCGGGAGGAGGGCGGCAGTGGCCCGGGCAGTGGTATTTTGCAGTGGTATTAGATTTGTCCCCTTTTGTTAGACTAGTGGCTGTCAAAACACATCATTATATTATGGCCTTATGACTATTTGGGAATGGGAGATCTACATACTTGTTTAATGGGAAACGTTTTTAGGGCTTGTGTTCAGATTTTCTTCTAAATTTAGCTTGCTCACTAATCAGGTCTATGGATGCTAATAATTTCGTGTCAGAGATTACTCTGGTTTGAAAGAATTTTTGCTGGAGAAACTCCACTGCTGATTAATGATACTATGGCTTTAGAAAATTCAGACTGGATGCTATGTTGTTTATTGTTGGTTTTCTTTACAAATCCTTACATATTTCCTTTGCCATGGTTTCAACCTATCTACAACTCTGTGTTGTGAATTATGGTATAAATTATGGTGTATATTTCACATATGATGGTACCAAAGAAATTCACTGCCCAGATTTTAATTGGAACTAACACTAAATCATATAGAGATGGGAAGAGGAATATTACACAAGATCTTCTGACCAGGAGGAAGAAAAATACCACCATATTTCAAAGTATGACTTAAATTCAATTTAGCAAGGGCTGCAAATTCACTTGGTCAACCAATCCTAGTTGTTCCATCATGTCTGTTTGAAATGAAAATCAGCCTCAATAGGGGTGAATTGGGGGTGGGAGTTGAAAAAGAATCTGAAAGTCTTCTTGGAAGTAGTAGAACAAAATAAAAACCCATGCAAATAGTTATATATATATTTTATTAGAAGTTAAGATGCATTGTGACACTTTTCCTGAAGTCATTTTGCCAGCTTCTATTTTTCTGTTCAAAAAGGCACATGTATGTCAGAGAGTGAGGGCTGAAACTGAGTGACATAAAAATCTGAGTAAGGAAAAGAAAGATGGTTCATTTAGTTTGAAAGTGACCTCATAAGTTGATACTCAGGTAGAAAGTATATGCTGGAGGACATGTGTAAATTTCAAATTACTTATTAGTTAATACTTCTTTAAAAGGCATTGGCATTTCCATTTATAAGATAAGTATGAAAGCCTTATAAATAGTGGATAATATGTTATCTTGATGACAAAAGGACAACAGATTTTCTGAAACAGCTGCTGAGGCCAAACTATAGCTATCTGTACACTAAAAGTACATTGACACTATTATAAATCCTTTTAATAATAATCTTTTCCAAAACTTTCTACTCTCCATTTATTGAAGGAGCATTAAACTAAACACCAATAGATTTAAAGCTTGCATGGTTGGCCAATTTCAATAAACTGGTTGCTGTTAATAACCAACATTTGAAAAATTACAGCTAAAACAAAAGATCAGTGGTGACTGCTGCATATTATAAAGTGGAGGAGTAAATCTATATAAAGGAAGTAAAATCCAAGAAGCTCTATTACAGATAAAAGGGACTAATGACCATCATACTAAAGACACCCAAGGAAGTTCAGCTGAGTGTGATATGAAAAATGTACCCAAGTTAGTGAAGCACAAAGTGTTCTAAGAGGTAATCAATAGGGTTACTTATACTCCATAGAAGAACAATGGAAGAACATCAATTCCAATGAGGATAACTGTGCAATAAAGGAAGAATAGTGTCATAGTAGCCAGGAGTTATAAATTAATTTGGCTACAACAAGATCCTTTCTAAAGATGTATTGTGTAAGAAGAGCAATACATTTAGATAATATTAACCACAATATCCAAATGTCACTATTGTCCTCCAGTGACAGGTAAAAATGGGGGGGGGGGGTTTGCATATCGTTATTAAGTGCTGATCTTCACAATTTGGCTACCCACTGGAAAGCTATTCTCATTTGAGATGAGGGGAGTAGTACTTTACCATGCCAACATTATTTCTGAACTCCCCCTCCTCTTGTGCTTCCTCCTCTGGTGTCTGCTCTGCCTTATGATTTTATATCAGCTCAGTTCATAAATAAAGAGATTGGATTAAATTGTACTTGCACAATTTAAAATTGTCTATGAGATATAGATAAAATTCAACACATTATAAAGGTTAAAATTATTACAGTTAAAAAAAACCAGAATCAGCTACTTTAATAGCATTATCTCAACTGTTTACTAAATATCCTTTTTTACATGTAGTTGGGTATACATTGCACAATGTGGAAAGACATAGGGTGGAAATCATTGTGAGTATATTCTGGACAACAGTGTGCAGATAACTAATCCTTCCTCTCCAGAAGCATTGCACCAGAAATGGGATGATTCATCAGTTATGCAAGCCCTAGCTACATCTGAACTGATCTACAGTAAAGTGCTATATGTCGTACTCCCTTTGACAGTCTTGAACACTCAATCTGCTGTAGAATGAGACCACTCACATCCTGGCTGGTGTTGGTTGATCAGATCATACAAAACTAATTTTGATACATTACTTTCTGTCATTATTGTAAAAGATTTTTGAGCTGAGAACCTCATTGTAAATTTAGTAACATGTTACTGGATAGGGTGAATTAAGTCAGCTTGCTGGAAAATGCATATCAAAGAAAAAGTCTTCCCAAATATGGCTGCCTGGGTACAACTCTGATGCCTATGGCAATGTGCTCAGAAACAAAGGTCTTAAAGGAATGGAAATATTCCTTCCTTTTGCCTGCAGGTGTTTAGTTATATAGTTCATGAATTTTCACCTAGAGACACTTGAAGAAATCAGTCTTTTTTTGCCTAGTGCAAATGGCAAAATCTATGCCTCTCCAACTGCTGTGTGGAATGGGAAAATAATTTCTAGTACACTTTCCTATCATGAAACTAAGCACATACAGACAGCAAACACAGAAGGACTAAATGATTGTTGAGAAAAATGTAAGGAGTTTACCTAATTCTTTCAGTTCTTAAATGCCTATTTATTTATTCATGTCAGATGCACCACCAGCTTATAATAACATACAAAGCTAAAATTAACACATCTAAAAACAAAATAGAATTAAAAAGGGCTAGATGACATCTGCCCAATACCAGGTTACTTCAACAGCATTTCTTCTTGCCAACATGAGGTCCTCCTCAGTGCATATTAAAGGTCATCGTGTGCATTGTATCATATGGGAGATAGTTTGTACTTCTCCACATTCACACAGGCTGTTGTCTACAGGAAAACCCCACTTTCTCAGATTAGCCCTTGATCTTCCTATCCCTGCACACAGTCTAATTAAAGTATTTCACACAGGCCATGGTTGTTCTTGGCCAGGTGGTAGAGAGTCATGTGGTTCTGCCTAGTTATCTGGTAGCTCCTTTCTCCCCTTCCATAGTTCTAAGACAGTCTGTGGGAGATGGTTGTTCAGAGGGGCAGACATTGTGAGGAAGCCATGCCTTGATTTCAATATCTGCTTTGGTGGTTGGTGATCAAATAGCAGGTATGTTGCCTATGAAACTAAAGAATAGTAATCTTAAATTTACAAAAATTATGCAATTTGCACAAATTGGACCATATAACCAAACTGTACAATGTTGTGAAACAAATAGACAATTTGTGGAAAACATCGCTTCTGTTGTTGTTATGTATTGAGATAAATAACGTATAATTGAGAAACATATAGCAATTTGTTGTCTGCACTGATAAGGACAAGTGTGAATTTGCATCCCTGGAAACCAGTTGATATCCAGTGTGGTGTAGGAGTCAGGAGGCCTGGGTTTCAATCCCTGCTGACTCATGGAAACTCACTGGGAGAGTGGAAAAACTACTCCTTCAATATCTCACTTATCTTGAAAGCCCTGTTAGTCTCACTATAAGTCAATTCTGACTTAATGGCATATAACAAAAACATCAAATACCAATTAAAGGTTACTAAATAAAGGGGAAAAGATAAACATAAGTACCTATTTCAAGCATGGGAGACAGGTTCATGTGGGCTCAAAAGAAAACTGAGCTGCTCAAGGTCAAACAGAGGGAAAGGTGTTTAAAACAATGTAGTGAAGTTTGGAGCTCAGAAGAGAATACAGAAAAATAAACTGTAATTACACATTTCGTGTTTTTTTTTAAATTACAAAAGCTAAATCCATTTGAATTTGTTCATAACATAATGATTTAGCTAGCAAAAATGGATGTTAGAGGAAGAACAACCAGAAGCAGCTTAAAAAATCTTAAAATGGTCAAAGATCTTGATCCTTTTTGAGTCCACAACACACATATTTGGTCTCCTTTTCCCAGCACCTGCATTCAAAAGAAAGTCTAAAGAACTAGCAGAAATTAGTCATCCATTGACTCAATGATCCAGCACAGGTAATTGGCTTTTTAAAAAAAAATCAAAATACTGTATTGGGAGAGAAAAAATATCTCTAGAAATATATGTTCTAATAGACAATATGAATTTAAATATATATGTAATTGCAACATTTACTCAGGCTTAATAAAGTTACAGATTAAATTGGAGATAAAATAGGTTTATGGGTTGACACATAAGAAGAGTTAAAAAATAATGAACAGAAAAAGTATAAATTAGAAGTAATAATAATCTCTAAAATCACATTTTACTTATACTTTTGGCTACAATGTCAGTGCAACTGCACTTTCCTGACCCCTATAAGATTTGTGCATTCTGTTGCTCCCATTCTTCTAGCCTTAAAATCACAAAACTTTCCACCTCAAGGCACAGGGACCTCACTTCACAGTCAATAACTTACAAGTTCCATTCAGTCTAATAACATTGTGTGACTGTTCCTTGGAATGACAGATACTGAAGCTGAAACACTTTGGCCACCAATTGAGAAGATTTTTTTATATACATAGAAGCCGTGTTAGTCTGTGCTTCAGGCATATCAGAAAACAAAAACAAAATAATGAAATGAAATAAATGCTCTTTGCTTTGTTGCTTGGTAACCCATTTCCCTTGTAACATCTTGACCTCTGCATCTGATGTATATAAACCATGCCTGAAATTTTACCCCTTGTCTAAATAAGTGGGCTTGATCCACGAAAGTTCAAAATAAAAATATAGCAGTTAGTCTTTAAAGTGCTGCAGTATTTTATATTTTGTTTTGTTTTGTTGTTTTCTGATACAATTGAGAAGAGAGGACTCACTGGAGAAGGACTTAATACTAGGAAAGACTGAAGGCAAAAGGAGAAGGGGGAGGCAGAGGAGGAGATGGCTAAACAGTATCATTGATGTGGTGGGTGTGGTTTTGGGCAGAGGATGCTGGATGACAGAAGAGCTTGGCATGCTGTAGTCCATGGGTCTACAAAGGATCAGACTTGACTGTGCTACTGAACAACAACAATAAAATTATTGTTAATTATAGATAATTATGATTGTAAAGCTCACTCTTCCAGTCCTCCTGACTGCTTGAACTCCCATTCCAAGGGTATGTGAACTTGGGGAAGACTATTGTTATATCTTATTGGCTGAAATCCTGTTGGTTAAGTAAAGGTGCACTAGAATAGGCCTACTGAAACAGTGGGTATTTGGTGAATCAACTTCTCTGTAAGTTCAGTTTATTCAAATGGGCCTACTTTACTTGTAACTCAAACGGTTATCAAGCATCTTCTCATGCCACATTGATCCCAGTGTGCTTCAACACATCAAATGCACAGAGAAATGTCATTATTATGCTCCTCATATGTGAATTATAAACCACAAATCAAAGAGACCTATCTAATAGTATTGCTGGTGCCAAGGACCACATAATTGTTTTACTCCTAAAGCAGTTTTATAAGTGATGTTGATTATACTTTTAACCAATGTAGAAGCAAATTAAGAACATAGTATTAAAAAGACCAATGGCCTCATTAAGAACTGTTTTGCTGAGACTGCATGCCCCACAAGTGCAAACATAGCAGCAATTAACACTAAAAAACAACAATGAGTCTTGATACTGTTAATTCACATGTCCGTGGATAATCTGAAAGATTCAGCATTACCTGCGTTATTAAACTACTTAAGGATGCATTCAAAATGGGTTTCTATAAGGACAGTGGAGAGTTTATGAAAGCAGCTCTATGGGCTCCCTCTCATCTATTCTTATTAAGATTCTCCTTACAAACAAGATGTTTAATTAATTTTACATTGTTCTTTGGTAGCATGCAGGGATCTCATTATCTGGATCAGGGCATACATCTTTAAAACAGTATTATAGTAGAAGTGTCATGATTAGACATATGGGCAATCCAACTTGTTTATTTATCCCTTCCAAATCCCAGAGGTTTTCGAAGAAAATAATACAGTTATTACATTGTCAATTAAAAAGAATAATCAGATGTGTTAAAAAGACATTTAATCCACAATAACATGGAGCTTTTCTATGCAGAAGTGGTCTAAAAAGATTATTTCCAAATTCAAGAGTATCCTCATGCTCAAACCTCTAACAGATCATCTAAAATATGCTGGATTTGTGTTTGGAACTTGGCTGGAATTCACCGTAACAGACACATTAAATCCTATGACAATGTTGCAAATGAACCCATCACTGGATAATCAAGGAAAATATAGCAATCCAGGCTGTGTGTGTGTGTGTGTTTCTGAAGAGAAGCTGGGGAAAAACTCAGAACCTCTCTCCCACCCACCCAACTTGGATCACTAAACCCATTTGCAATCTGGAGATCAAAGTCGGGAAATTTGAGGGAAACATTTGCATTGTACAACTTTAATTTAACATTGTGTGGTGCAAAAGTTTCCCTCAAATTTCCCGACGTTATCCAATTTTAACGTTGTGCAGTGTACACGTTAACCTGGGTATCACTGTACTTGCCTCACACACACACACAAGCAATATGTATAAGATTCCTCAATTCTTCATGAACATAGATTGCAATCTGAGACAGAAATGAATTGTTCTCCAAAACCTCTTCACTCAACCTTGATCCACTTCCTAATTTTCAGGAGCAAGACTTGGCTTCTTCTTCTTCATTTAAATTGTTCATCCATTAATATTATTTTATGCTGTCATTCCTACAACAGAGGAACTCAAAGCAGAATACAAAATATTTAAAAGCCAAATGAAAAATACAATAACCTACAATGCTAATTTTTTTTTGATATGTTGGTCAAATCTTGTTGAACTTTTGCACCTGCATAAAGCAAATAACATACATTTCACTTGTTAATAAATTGCCTTGAGTTAAGAAGTTAGCATAGACATTTCTCATTGTGTGCCAAGCCATGTGACTACGTCAAGCATGTGGCTATTCACTAACAATATATATGGCAATGAGCATAACTAGTATTATTTATTTATTTAGTCACACTTCTATGCCACCCTACTCATGAATGACCCAGGGCGGCTAACAACAGTTAAAAACACAATCGACAATAAAACAAATTATAAAATAACCACTCATCTCCGAAAGTTAAACTTTAAAGGTTAAAAATTAAAAAGAGATTAAAAGTTAAAATTTACCAATTAAAATTACGAGGGAGAGGGGAGAACAATCAGATTAGCCAGCCGGCTGGGTAGCCAACTGGCCTGAACCCCACACCTGCCCTGCCATCCAGGTCTTTACACCCTTTCTAAAGGCCAGCAACTCTGTCTGGAGACACAACATGGTTGGCAGGAGGTTCCATAGGGCCAGAGTGGACACAGAGAAGGCCCTCCTTCTAGTGCTAGAGAGATGCACCTCTCTAGCTGATGGTATGGCCAGAGAGCCTCTCCGGCCCACTTTGGTGGGACAGACAGATGTTCTCGGGGTGACGCAGTCTCTTAAGTATCCTTAGTATAACTTTGGTCATTGTATGTTAAAGCAACAACTAAGTAAAAACTATTTTAACAAATTTAAAATCATGTGTAGAAGATATACAATTATTTCAAGATGCTACTTCAAGTTGCTAAAGCCATTTACACATCCTGGAAAAGCCAGTAGTGACAACAGTTGCTTTCCTTATCCTTCTGTGTTGAAGGAATAGTTTAAGGGTCAAATTTAATATTATAGTGAGCTCAGCTTTAGAAGCTGATAGCAGATTTGTCCTCCCATGATGGGAGTACATGACATAGCAATCAGACTTAACACATTAAGCTCCTGATGTTTAGACATGAGAGCAAAGAAACTAATTTGCAAGATAAGGCAGAGAAAACCTCATGCTTGAATAAACAGATATGAAGAGGACACCATTTCTAAATGTGAGTTGAGTATTTCATCCAGTTTGACTTTTGTTCAATTCAATGGTAACTGCATATATGTGAAACCATCATCAAAGAGAGTTACATCTTATTTTCCACCAGTATTGAAACAATATCAGACCTTAAAGTCATATGTGTAAAACCAGTTAAAACCAGAGATCTGAAGTAGAAACAATAATTAAATTAGGACTCAGAAGACTTTATCACTGGTGAAACCACGCCTTGAATATTCATTAAGGTTTACAAAGCCTGGATGCATTTGTAGGGCCCTTAAGCTAACATGGAGCTACCAATACCTAGCTTTTTGTGTAGACATTTTGATTGTTCATATTTTTCTCTACGAAGGATCAGAGCTTGGAAAATTTTTGTGTGGGAAGTATTTGAAACACCCAAAATCAAATCAATGCTTTGACTAAGAATTTATGGTGGGTTTTTTTTTAATTATCAAAATGACCAGAATATCTGAGGTGACATGGCCAGTATGGTTTATCTGAATTTTTCATTTTCTAGCACTAGAACTGAACTATCAGACAGATATCACACTGAATATGAATGTTGTTGTGTAGTTCATGGTAGTTTGGCATTTCTTCTTCTTTCTTCATGTCCAGATCTGGTGTGAGAAAGATTACCTGGTAAAAAAGGTTGCCCTTGCCCAGGGTATGCCCAATTGTGATTCAAAAATGTAAACTGTACCCACGATATTCAAGGAGGTTCTTTCTGTGTACCATATGTGTGTACCATTCTGTGTGGCATATGAAAACTATGTATTTTAAACATTATATTGAGAAAGTAAACCTACAACAATTAGGAAAAACAAGAAAAGTTACATGGAATGCACTTCGGAAAACTAACTGAAATGACCTGCACTAAAATTTTCCAGAAAGAACAGTGTTATATTCATGGGATTCTTTTTTAAATAATAATAATAATAAAACCCCTTCAAATTTTATTGTATTAATGTCACTGTATTAAGAAGATGTAAATATGAAATCCACCTTAAAAACTGAATACTGGACTAAAGATATATTCCCTAAAGCACATTGTGTTCATTACATATACTGTCTATTATGGATTTTGTTCAAAGTACACCAGTGTGCTTATGCTTTAACTAGGATAATCTGTTTATTGGATTCATTCCCTGCATGCAGCTGATCTGGAATCTTGAAACTGCATTCCTCTGTAATCTAATCAACACAAAATGGTTGCCAGCCCTTTGAGCTTGAGTTTAGAAAGAACTTTTTCATATAACTTTTTCCATTCGCAACACAGAACTTTTACAGTTTCTGGCCTGCCTTTCCTTTAAAAAAATAATAATAATTGGTGCTGGTGTGTCATTGAGTTGCTGCAAAGGGACAAGAAGAGCTGATTGGTGTCAGCTGTAAATCCTGCAAGGTTTTTTTTTCTTGTTGCAAGCTTCTTCTGTGTGAAGCTGTCAATGAAAAATTATCCTCTTCCTGGATATGCCAGTGTCTGTGCTTGACAAGATTGATAAGATGTCCAATAGGAGTAAAAAGCAACAATTCTGAAAAGCAGCCAAAATACATCAAGAGTCTGAAGCTGAACCCTAACTCCATTCAGAATATCTAAGAATATAGTCATTGAATGGGGGTTTCATTTATTGGGTGGATTTTCAAACCAATCACTGCAGGGTAATCCACTTGCTCCCATTGAGTATAGGTCAGTTAGTTTTCAAGGACAGGGTACATTTTACTGGAAAAGTTTAGAGGAGGGCTACAAGGATGTCCAGGGGACTGGAAACCAAGCCCTATGAAGAAAGACTGAAGGAACCAATCATGTTTAGCTTGAGAAAAGGATAGTTAAAAGGGGGGTATGATAGCACTCTTCAAATACTGGGGAAACACTCATAAAGATGAGGGTCAGACTCTGTTAGTAGTACACAAATACAACGCATAAGGAAATAACTAATATTAAAGAAACAGTATGGACACCACATGTCCTGTTTTATAAAGACAAAGAGGGATAATTCAATAAATTGATAAATTAATAAAGTATTCTACTTGCATGGAAAGTTTTCAGATCAGCTGTGGATTTCCTAGGGGTACTTGCCCCACACACCGAAATAAGGAGTCAGACACAGTTTTGGAAGAAACTAGGGCCACAACTTTATTAACATTTAAACTGGTAACACCCCAGATCAGCAGTGGATATAATATAGTGTGGATGCCCAAGTTGGGAGGCAGGAGGTTCCCTGTGACCCCTCCTACTCATCATGGGTAAGTCCCAACCCCCCAAGAGTATGGAGCCAGAAGGCTGCCCTCCTCCCTGCCAACTGGTTTACCAGTGCTGCTTCCTTCTGCCAGACACCAACTAAATAAATCAGGTGTCTGACAGCGGTGATTCCCACCTGTGCATCCAACCCTCTGCATTTGGGCCAGGACACTTTCCACCTGCTCCTGGGACCCACCCTGGCTGGGGCTTTAAGAACTGCTGAGGCACAGAACTTCCTTGCTGCCCCACCTAAGAAGCTTTGCAGGAGGGTGAGGGGCTGCCTCTGCATTTGGGCCAGGACACTTTCCACCTGCTCCTGGGACCCACCCTGGCTGGGGCTTTAAGAACTGCTGATTATATTGTTATATTTTTTTATATTGTATATTGAAATGTATTTTGGGATTGTATCTCTGCTTTATATTGTGGATTGTATTGTGGACCATATTGTGGATTGTATTGTGGATTACACTGTGTTTATATTTATTTTGTTGTACTGTATTTTATGATACAGTATTATGATATTGTATTGAACTGTTATATTGTATTCGATTGTATGTTGTGAGCCGCCCTGAGTTGGTTTCACCAAGTAGGGCGGCATATAAATCGAATAAATCAAATCAAATCAATCAATCAATCAATCAATCAACCTCATCCCATCAGCTGAATCTCATGATCTGCACCAATGAAATGAAGGCTGAAGATTACACCCAAACTCTGGAACTCACTGTGACATGTTTCAAGTCTGCACTATCCACCATTGCAAAGGGGCTAGATATCGTCCAATCCCTTGCCCCCCACCAGGCTAATAATCTCAACCCCTAGCCCCCTTGGCAGATTCTGTAAGGAAACATCAAACCTAAATGGTGAAAGATGTACACCATCTCTTCTGTATAGCACAACTCACTCAACCTTTTTGTGAGGATGATAAACCACTAGACCCAAACCAGCCAATATGACTTTATGAACTTCCCTGTTAACACCTCTTTGAGCACAGTAAAATGCATCTTGGGTTACACTCAGCCCTCCAGACCATCTGAAGAAGGATGCTCAGCCTCCACAGCAGCCAGAACACTCACAATCCTACAAATATGGGCCTTGCCCTTCATTTTACCCAGATCATAACCACCAAGGTGAAGACCATTCAGAGGCTACAACTGGTCCAGAATGCGGCTGCTAGGGTGGTGTTGGGATGCGGACGGTATGCCCATGCCTCGGGAGCTGCACTGGTACAATTCAAGGTGCTGGTAATGACCTTTAAAGCCCTACATGGTAGTGGGCCAGGATAATTAAGAGACCACATCATCCCAAGAACATCTGCCTGTCCCACCAGAGCGGACCAAAGAGGCTCTCTAATGGTACCATCAGCTAGAGAGGCACACCTCTCTAGCAAGAGAAGGAGGACCTTCTCTGTTTCTGCTCTGACCCTTTGGAACCTCCTGCCAATTGAGTTGCATCTTCAGATGGGGTTGCTGCCCTTCAGGAAAGGTCTAAAGACATGGCTGTCAGGGCAGGTTTGGGGTTCCAGCAATAGGGCAACCCTAACCTGCTGGTTAATCTGGTAAAGGGTCTTCTCTCTCTTTTAATCTTTTAATTCAATTTAAATTTAAATTTAGTCTTTTAAATTTTAACCTTGCATTTTGTGATTGGGTAACTTTTTAATCTTTTAAATTATTGCTGGGGGTGGATTTGGGGGATGGTTGGTTTATCTTTGTTCTTCTTGTGAGCCGCCCGAAGTCTCTGGAGTGTGGCAGCAATATAAGTATGAATGAATGAATGAATGAATGAATGAATGAATGAATAAATAAATAAATAATGTTGGGTGCCCATCCTTGTTAATCTGAAAAACTAACAGTAACAATGCTTCCCAGAGCATACCCCTCTGACCAAACCATTGCAAATTTGGTGCCGCTGAAAGACCCCAAAAGCTTGTCCAAAGCAGTCCTTCAATGTGCTGTTCGGCGGTTTGAGAATCTGCATTACTTTTACTATGAAATCCTGTGTTAAGAGACCATTAATACCATGAATGGTTGCAGATAATTATTGAACAATCTGTACGTTTCATTTATTTTATTATTTTTGATGCTCCTCCTTTCCTGAGAAAGTGAAAGACCAAGAGAACATTATAGCCATAAGCAGTAGATTTTCATCCATGGTTGTCTTTTGAAATATGAGGAGATTGTTTGTAGTAGTACTATTGTATTCCATTCAGTATATGTACAGTTATCTAGAAGACAATGGTATGCTAGTTAAAAATCCATGGAAAAATAGGGCTATATTTGGGGATTTCATAGCTTTTAAGCCTTTCTGTTTCCAAGTGGCATAGGCCTTTTTCTTGAACAAAATGGCCATACTTCATATCACATGTGCTCAGATGAATCATTAGACTGTCATCACTAATAGGCTTCTTGGGGAACAAGTCTGGCAGGCGTCTCCATTAAAGCGTGCAAGTTTTGACTTATCTCTTCCTGGAGTTTCAAAATATTATTAACATCATCTACCCTGCCTCCTTTCTGTGAAATAATGTCATTTGTGCAAATACATTCAGTATTTAGTTCTCACACCATATTTCAGATTCTAAAAGTATCTGTCTCTCAAAAGAAAACAGGCCAAGAAATGGAAGTTATTACCATTGCTGTTTTGGAAAAAATTGATCTTTTCCCTCTCTCATTGTTTCTTTAGCTGAAGCATTTACATCTATCTTCAGTTAAAAGCTCTTAAATAGGCATTTTTTCTAACCATTGCCACATGTTGCAGACCTCCTCTATTACTGTCACTATCAAATGCTAAGATTGTATGATAAAAATGAAATTCATTGCTAACTCTTTCCAAAGCCATTTCATATATTCCTTTGTGGGTTGCAAATCCTAATGATTTTAAAAGGGAAAAATCTGTTTCTTTCTCCAACTTAGATCCATATTCACATGGAACATCTGCTAACTATCAAGTTACCTCTTTCTTTCCAGTGTGGCTTCTATTCTGCATTATATAAATAATCCAGACATTCTTTGTTTTCTAACCTGATAGCTTCCCATACAGGTAATAGTAATTTTAAAAGTATTGCTCATTCCTTAAATCTGATTGTGTGTGAGAGAGAGAGAGGCAGTGGTTAAACTGCTGCCCTGCAACCAAAAGGTTGTGAGTTTGATCCTGGCCAGGGATCAAGGTTGACTCAGCCTTCCATCCTTCTGAGGTTGGTGAAATGAGTACCCAGTATGTTGGGGGTGGTGGTGGTAAAATGCTAATTAACTTGTGAACTGCCCAGAAAGTGCACTAAGCACTATGGGGTGGAATATAAGTGCTAAACAACCATTGTTTTACCACTCTGTCGTACAAAATAGCATATGATTTGAACCTCCAGTTCAAATCAGCTTTACTTGTGGTCATCTGTAATATCATTCCTCCATCGTTCTGCACGAAATTTTTCTAAAGAAATATATTAATATATTTTTCACACTTTTTTCACACTTACATTTATTTTCCCTTTATTTCCCTTCAAACTACCCATTTATAAGATTTCACTAAAATCATTTAAAATTAGCATTTAAACCAAACATCCACATTTCAGAGAGCAAATGTGCATCATAAAAGGCAACTACAGATCAAGTTATTTCTCTTGAAAATGAAGAGCTGATAAAATACTTATCCATGACAAAATTATGGGGGAAGGAGTGTTGGAGAACCCAAATGTAGAAAGCACCATATGTGATCCATTAAATTCTACCAGGCTGCACCTACAAATGAAGAATTATGCCCAGGTTACACCACATACCTGGCAAATTCTGCCCTGGTTCCATTCTAAACCCAGCATGCAGTAATGAATCGATGTTCTATACAGGTCCCCCTCATATCCACAGGACATAAATTCTGAGAACTACTATGAATACCTGAAAGAGTAGATACAGAAAGCCCTATATTTTACATTGTAGACTTGGCAGTCTATAGTTCACTTTTGTATATCAATCTACCCCCAGAGGCTCACTTCTGCATAATCTACATTTGAATCTGGTAAAATGAGTACCAGTGTGTTGGAGGCAAACTGTAGTTTCCATAATTACCTTGTGAACCTCCCACATGTCATCATCAGCAGCAGCATAAAAAGAACTGTCAATTTTATTCCAGTCTTCAACTGTGAATCAAATGGTAATTTCTATCCGATGATGATGATGAAACAGTAGATAATCTGATCAGTGGATGCAGCAAAATTTTGCAGACCGATTATTTGCAATGCCATAACAGGATTGCAAAATTTATCCATTGGAAACCTTGCCAGAAGTTTGGATTTGAATGCAGTAAAAATCATTGGGAACATCAAGTAGAGATGTCAATATCCTGTGGGACTTTCAAATTCAAACAGATAAACATTTGCCTCACAACACACCTGATATAACTGTTGTGGAAAAGAAGAAGGTCTGATTTATTGACATTGTTATACTAGGAGATGCACAAATGGAAGACGAACAACTGGAGAAAATCACAAAATATCATGATTTGCAAATTGAAGTTGAACATCTATGGAGGAAGAAATCTATTTTTGTAATCAAAGCCCTTGGAGCAATAGCCAAAGAATTCCCTAGATATTTGGAAATTTTGGACTTACATCCTAACTCTCCCAAAAAAACAAAAACAAAAAAACAACTCTTCTAGGAACTGCATATATATTCAGACTTTACCTTAACAGTTCTTAGGTCCTTGGTTGGGGTTTGAAGTGTACAGTTGTACCTCGCTTAAAGAGCATAATGTGTTCTACAGGATTGTTCTATAAGCGAGCTTGCTCTTTTAGCAAAACACCATTGTAAGTGACCAATTGTGACTTCTGGTGGGGGGGGGGATTACAAACCCCGATTTATTTGTTAAATGAGTTTTTGGTTGGTTTTATTTGTTAAGCGAACCAACCATTCAGAGAAAATTCTGCTCTTTAAGTGAGTTACTCTTTAAGCAAGGTGCTCTTTATGCGAGGTTTGCCTGTAATTTTATTCCAGTCCTGAACTGTGAATCAAATCATGTTTGATTTGTATCCAATAATAATAATAATAATAATAATAATAATAATAATAATAATAATAATAATAATAATAATAATAATAATAATAATAGACTAAAAATACACGTGTGTTACTTCATCTTTTATTTCAGCATCCAAATATTAAGAATTTTTTTAAAAAAAACTGCTTAGCTTTTCTTTTCCATCCATAACTATAGCTGATAAGTTAAAATCTAAATAGTGAATAACTATGCTTATTTGAAACTGTGGGATGTAGAAGTAATGTTTTGTTAGTTTTGGAATGTTCCTTAAAGAAACAAAACTGTACATGCAACAGCTTTTCTTTGTCATGTAATACCTGTTACAGAACTTTCTAGGGGCTGAACAAATTACCAGAATAGGCAGACACACACAAACAACTAGCAATTGTTAGAGCTCCAATTATGAAAAAAAATGTCATTTGGGATGTTTAATCTTACAAGACTGGATTGTGATCTATTTGAACAATGATTTACCACTCTTAGAAGTTTTCTTGAGCTGAAGTTCACCTTTCCCTTGATTGAAGGGAGATGGATGGAGGTGGTATCAGGACTACATTTCACCCAGTCTCAGCCTGGAGAAGTATGATATTAATTTTGGTCCCAAGATTTCCAGTTTTTTTACCAATATCCTGAAACCAATTCCACAGATGTCACATTCAAAAACTGAAGACCAAGTTGAACTATGAAATTTGGAATGTGCAAAATCATCACATAGGAAGAGATATTGTATGTTTCACACATAGTAGTTGACTGTGAATATTCTGTGTATTAAATACATGGCACCACATGGAGGAATATTTCTATTTATTTTGTTGCCAACCCCATAGAGAGGTCTTTCCTGGAAAATCAATTGTTCCAATCAAAATCTGTCTCTCTCTCTCCCCCCCCCCCTCCCGTTTCTTTGTTTTTAAAACTTTGGGTTTTCACTGCCTTTTTAGTTGCTTGTTTTCATTTTTGTTTCTTCATTTTTTAACTGCTTCAAAATCTCAAAAACATTATATCGCCATGAATTCTGTGTTTTTCTGGGCAGAAATTATCTCTGCTAAGTGGATCTTACATCCTGTATTCCTAACCAGTAGTGAGACCCATGGAACACAATAGGGATTAACTCTGAGTAAATATCTAGAGGATCATACCAGATATATTTTTCATATGCTTCTGCTGCATCACAAACCTTCATATGAGTGGAAAATAAATGAATATATTCCCTTCAGCAATTAGGTTGGCGTTAGGCGAGATTATAGGTAGTGCTGTGGTAAATCTTGGACACAGAGACATACTTATTTACACATGGTGAAGTTAGAAAAAATCTTACTATATGTATCCCTCAGAGCTCCTTAGCCTGTAAAGAAAACATTTTAGCACATTTATATCTATCAATTCTAAATCAACATTGCACAACTATAATTCTGCTTACTTTATTTTCATTCCACCAATGATGTTGTAACTAAATTGGCTGTACCTTTGCAAGAAAAAACAGAAGTACGTTGCTTGAACTTTGGGGAGTCTCAGTTTACAGAATATGTTATAGTTTTCAACATTAGGACTAATATGTTTTTAAACTTTTAAAAGTCAGTTTGAGCGTTTCTTACACACTCTTTCAAGTAAGTAATTCATTTCAGCTTTAAAAAGCTTCAAAGTGCTTACTGTGTATGCTGTGTTCTATAAGCATCAGTACATCATCTCTGATCAAACAATATAAGATAATTGGCTTTAGATTTCCTGTGGTAAATGGTGAAGCTAAACAGGGTAGAGTCTTCCTTTCTGGTTACAGCATATGAAAAGTGATAGAGACAAATACTAATATGGTAAAACTGTTTGTTTTGACAAAAACAAATTTAGCTGCTTTAAGCTTTTGAGTAGAATTTGCAAAAGTAATATGTAAGATTGAATATTTCATCTTCAGGTATGGAGGTACATCGGAAAACAGAATTTTGCTATATCCATAATACAGTATATACATTTTAACATACAGATTCTTTCTTCACCAGTAAAATCCCAAGAGATATTGATCAGTTAAGAAAGTTGAAACCGTCACCCTGTGACATGGCTCTAGCAGTTTAGATGTAAAGTCTTTTTGAAGAAGTCACAAGTCCCAGCACACTTACAATTAGACCAACGATTTATGGGACATATTGTGGGACTACAAAGACTTGATTGTAAATAGCAATATTTGGCCCACTTGTCATTTGATGGTCCCAGTAACAAAAGTTTGGACTAACACACACACACACACACATACACAATTTAGTTAGGATAATCTATTAAATTTCCACCCACAGAAGGCCAAATATCATGAACATGGTGACCTTAACTTAATTAGGTCCTAATTTTAGGCTCATCTGAGGTCCCCCCTCTTGTAATTGGTTTTTAATGATTTTTAATGATTTAATGATTATATCATTTTTTAATGTCATGCTGTTTTAATACCTGTTTTAAAATATTACTAAAGGCATGGGGGGGCAGCATTGCTATGTTGAAAGGGCTTTTGACTGTTTTTTATATTACTTTTTAATTGTTGCTGAGCGGCCAGTGAGGTGCTCGCTAGACTGCATTCACCGCCCAGAGTTTATTGATTGGGGTGGTATATAAATCTATTGTAAATAAATAAATAAATAAATAAATAAATTTAGTTTAACATTTAACAACAAATTTAATAATGCTAATTGTTCAAGTTGATCTGATGTGACTGTAACCAGCAATGATGATATGGAAAAAGTCTGAGCCATGATAAAGAAAATGCGAAGAGAAGTTAATGGTGAAGCCAACAATGGTAGGTTCAAAATGAAACTGGCTGTTTTGTTTTAAAATTGAACTATGAAGGTGATCACAGAAAGTAATGCTTGTGTGTGGAAGACAGATACAGTTGTACCTCACTTAAAGAACATAATGTGTTCCACAGGATTGTTCTTTAAGTGAATTTGCTCTTTAAGCAAAATACCATTGTAAGTGACCAATTGTGACTTCTGGTGGGGGAGATTGCGAACCCTGATTTATTTGTTAAGCACGTTTTTAGTTGGTTTTATTTGTTAAGCAAAACGAACATTCAGAGAAGATTCTGTTCTTTAAGTGAGTTACTCTTTAAGTGAGGCATTCTTTATGCGAGGTTTGACTGTAATATCAGAGCCAGATTTAAAGTGATAATGGGGAAAAGAAAGAAGGAGTTAAAGGAGACTCAAGAACTTCAGACATAAAAATGAGAAGGAGGAAAATGTTATCACTCAGCTTTTAGAAGCAAAGTCATGCTACTTCTGTTTCAACCAGTTATTCTGTAAAAGCAATAAATTGGGATTCAGTTACTTTACAACCATAGATAAAAAGATGACTATAATCTTTGATGTGAAAGAGCTGTTTTAGCTTTAAAAGCTCTTGTAACCTCAAGTATCCTAGTCAGGAAGACCCTCACAGAAGCAACAAGGACTTGTACATAGAAATTATACAGAACAATACATAATTATCAAACTCTTTACTGACCCCATATATTCTGAAATAATAAAAATATGTACCGATAGTATGAGGTGTAGGCATGGCTAGCTGGATGTAACTCCCACTACATTAGTCTGTAATCCTAAATTAGTGGTTAGGGGGAAATTGCTCTGTTGCCATGCTTTTGGCAAAGACAAGTTCTCAACATGATGGAACAGATTATCAAGGAATCCTTTATCTCACAAGATAACTTGGCTGCATCACAAGAATAAAACATTAGCACTGGTCACCTCTGTCCTGCGATTTTTCTGACACAAAATGTTGCAGAGCAATAGGTACATATCTTTTCCCTTTCGGAAGCTAAGAAAAAATGCACCATAGCATAGTGACAGTAGATTAAAAAAACAATAATAAAGTAACCCATCTAATGCTTCAAGTTTTACAAGTACATATGAGAAGGCAATAGTTTTCTATTCTCTATTTAGCTATCTGGTTTACCGTATGAGAAGAAATCAAAACAAGATTTACATCCATCTTCTTAACACCCACATTGTTGAATAATATCAGATAACAAAATAAACAAAACAAAATAAAAAATACTGTAGCACTTTAAAGACTAACTGCTATATTTTTATTGTTAGCTTTCGTGGATCAAATCCACTTCTTCAGACAAGGAGTGAAACTTAGAGGCATGGATTTTATACACCAAATTCAAAGAACAAATTCAAATTAAAGAACAAATCAACTGGGCATGATGAATGAGTGATCTACTACAAGACAGGCCCAGAAGGGAAAGCAATCACACACCACTGGTTGTTACCTTCAGCCCTCAACTTAAATTCCTCACATGCGTCGCTTTCCAAAGCCTTTGGAGACAGACCCCCTACTTGTTTATAGACAACCCTCCAATCTCAAACAGCTATTGACACACAACAGATTACACAGAAGTGAAGCAGATATGGGAACTAGACCCTGCTGCAAATCCAGATGTCAACTATGCCCCCACATTCACTCTGGAAACAGTATTACTGGACCCAATGGCACCACACAATAACATTAAAGGCAGTTTTACTTGTGCTTCTGCCATGGCACCATTTCATGTGGCCACCCACCGCCTCCACCACACCATTTCTAAGAACTATTGATTACACACACATATACAGAGCTGGGGAAGACAAGTTGTTGTTTTTTAATCTTTCAAAATTGTATTGTTCTTGATGTAAGAAAAGAAGGTGATGTAAAAAAAGATCTTGTCAAGTCTTACAGTGATGAGAGCTTCAGGGTAGGACTTTCCAAGTGTTAACATCTCAGGTCAATATTTGAGCTGTGTTTTCAAAGAGTGAGCTATTCCCTAAGACCAGACTAAGCCAGGAACTGTTTCACAAGATGTTTGCCTGAACCAAATGGTGAGAGCTTTCAAATGACCTGTCAATGTGGAAATACTAGAGAGGTAATGAACAGTAGAAGCATCTGAAGAGATAAAACAAAATCTGCCACTTTATAAACACAAGGAAGGAGGAACAAAGACTAATACCTAGAATGAACAAATTCTACGTCAACAATGCAGACTTATGCATGTCTATTCAGTGATAATTCCCATTGAATTAAGTAGGGCTTATTTCGGGATAAAATTGACTGCACAACAGAACATCGACCAAGACACTAAAAGACATTAAATAAAAGATAAAGATTGGAATTACAGTAAAACCTCATATAACACTAAAACCTGGTTCCACAAGTCTTGGTGTTATATGATTTTTAGTGTTATCTGATCCTCTATGGGATCCATAGAGATACATTGTAACCACACAGGCTTTAGCGGTTGTTATCTGAAGCATCCCATAGGATCTTAATGTTATCTGATGCAATTCTTCCCCCCAGATTCCTTAATGTTATGCGATTTTAGTGTTATTCGATACTAATGTTATATGAGGTATTACTGTAGTCTCTTTTCCTGCCTCAAGCATTCAAATGACTTGGAAGTTTCTTCTTTTCCTTTCTATTTCACATTTAGAGTGTTCTCTTTCCTAGTTTTGCTCTGTAGACTGGTATAAACTTATTTTAGGACATACTCCAGCACCATAAACACATTAGTGAAATAAACATTGCTCTCATTCCATGAGCTTGGAGTGATTGGACTTTTGATGTATATCTCTAAAGCAAAAGAGGAGAACTTTCTAAATGTTATTTTGTTCCACAGACTTTATCCCAAAACATGTACAATTATAACTTCCTTCTCAAAGTCATTCTTTACTGTTCCACCACTGCTTAATATTTGCAGTATCTGCACATATTTGATAACCTGTGGCTTTAATATGTTTTCCTATCTGGCATTGGTTTTGTTGATTTCTGCCACATGTTGGCTTATATCACATTCTCTGCTATTGCCAGAATTCTGTTTTTAGCAGCATAAGTATTAACCTTGACATTGATGGAATAAGGGCTTTTAGAAATGTGTTTCCTTTTATTTCCCAGCAACTTCAGAATTTGCTTGCTTTACTCCTAGAGTTAATGGCAGTACTAATTTAGCCTCAAGAAATCTTTCACTTTCAGGGGTGAAAATGTCCTTTGGTATAGTATATAGCATATCAAACCGATTTTGTTTCCTTTTTAAAAACAACAAATATGGTTTGATAAGACATAGAACTATACTAAAGGGGGGAATATTTCAATTATAACTTTAAGTTTGAGATGTGAGAACTTATGTTTAAGACTTACCACACTAAAATATGCTGTAGGTTTAAAATCACATGACTCATTCATGTGATGACAGATGATGCATATATGGAAAGGATTCATCTATATGATTTAACATCCAGTTAGCTTGATGCTGGGAAGGGTGGAGGGCAAAAGAAGAAGGGGGCGGCCAAAAATGAGATGGCTAGATGGTATTGTAGATACAATGGACACAAAGCTGAGCGAGTTAAGGAGGATGGTGGAGGACAGAAGTGCCTGGCGGACAGTGGTCCATGGGGTCGCAAAGGGTTGAAATCAACTGTGTGACTGAACAACAAAAAACTGCATAGAACATTCAAAATGCATGAGTGATTTTCTCTGGGATGAAGAGTTGGAAGCAGACATATATGTTATGTTATGCACACTCAGTTTAGTGCTGAGTTCTGCTTTCCCCAACTGATGAAAAAACTGCTCTTTAAAAAGCTACTACCTGTACATCAAGGGGCATGCCAAACAACCATGTCTCTTGATACCTATACTGATAATTAGTGACTTCTACATCATGACTTCCACTTTTCTAATTCCATCATTTTAAAAGGAATAAGTAGACTTACCACTATGTTTTCCTTCTTTTGATGAGAAGTTCTAGAAGAAAAGACTTCTGGACTTAGTCATAAAGCCCAACAGAAAGGAAGGACTGCTAGTCTAGTGCTGACAAGACACAAGCAGTCTAACCTACATTATATACCAGTGGTGGCAAACCTATGGCATGCGTACCAGAGGTGACACTTAGAGCGATCTCGGTGGATACTCATGCAGTCACCCCAGCACAGAGTTAGCCCCACCCCCAGGTCAACAGCCCAATGGGAGCACTTCTTCCCAACCCTAAGCACAGTTCACCCTGCCCCTATGACCAGCAGCCCAATGGAAGTGTTTCCTTCCTCCCCCATTGCTGTGTTGGCATTTTATGATAAATAAATGGGTTTTGGGTTGCAGTTTGGGCACTTGATCTCTAAAAGGTTTGTCACCACTGGTATAGACTAAGAAAACATAAAACATTTTATTGAAAAGGGAGGAAGGCCACAATTTTATTGGTTATGACAGTGGTCTAGAAATGGGATCCATTGCATCAAGTGACCTGATAGCCTCATGATGCCAAACACTTTCTCCTTCAGCAACCATTGAAAGTATCACCAGCCAGAGACATGGAAGATTTTAAAAGTTTTCCGATAAAAATGAATAGTAATGAGAGACTGGATTCGGGTCTGTAAAGAAAGGGATAAAAAGGAAGTTTTTTAGGCAGATGAAGTTGAATTGGTTTCAAATCATATTGGTAAATAGATCGAATAGTAAATATTTAAACAAAGTTAGTTTAGAAAGGGATAAGACAGAGTTCGAAGAATTGATATTAAAGATAAGAAAGGGAGAAGTGGGGATTAAGGATTTAGTAAGTAAGATCTATAGGATTTTAAATAAAGAAGGTAGACCCCAAGAAATGTTGCAAAATATTTGAGAACAAGATTTGAATATTAAAATTAGTGAATCAATGTGGAGGAAAAAGTGGAGGAAAAGAATTATGAGAACTGTTAGAGTGAAGGAGCATAACTATAAACTATTGTGGAGATGGTACTTGAACCCAGTTAGGTTGCACCACATAGATAAAAATATAAGTAAATTATGTTGGAGGTGTAAGTCAACAATGGGAAAGTACGAACATATATGGTGGAGTTGTAAAGTGGTAAAAAGTTTTTGGGGAAAAATAGAGAAAGAAATCTCACGAATCATGGGGGTGCGACTGGAACTGGGATCAAGTACAGTCTTATTGACAGATGTAGATAATATAAAAGTGGATAAAGGTAAAAAAGAATTGATATCCATGATGTTAACATCGGTCAGACAGTGCATAGCGAGAAATTGGAAAAATGATGCTGTATTGAAAATTAAAGATTGGTATAAAGAAATGTGGGACCTAGCGTTGAATGGCAAACTAACATGGGACTTGAATGTTAAGAAAGGCATAGTTCAAGAAAATAGATTTTGGCAAATTTGGCAATCATTTGTGGAATTTACACTAAGTAGCAATGCAGGTACAAAGCCAGTACCAGATCAAATGAGTTTTTGGAGATAACAAAATTTTGTTGTGAACACCGCAACCCCCAGGCTCTGTATATATCACAAGGGTGGATGTAATGAAATGAATATTGTAACGAACGATAGATATTACATTAAAAATTGAAAGTGGAAATAGTTAAATGGAGTGGGATAACGTAAATAGAATGTAATAGACTATATGGACTGAGATCATTTTATGTGTTTTTATGTATTTTCTCTTATGTATTTTCTTTTGTATTTTTGTCATTTCTTTGTATTTTTGTAACTTTATTTGAAAATTATTATAATTTTTTTAAAAAGATACTACAGATAAATTACTACACTTCATAGAAATAAGTCCAAATTGTAGCACCAATCTACTGCCATATAAAAAAAGGAGAATGGAGCATGAAAGTTCTGTGGAGTTGGAACTGGATCCTGACATTCCGCAGCTTGCCCCTTTAAATTATTATTATTATTATTATATTTGTATTTATATGCCGCTCTCCTTGCCGAAGCAACTCAGAGCAAGTGGACTGGAGTGATGTCTGTCATTCTGATTTCTTCCCCCCGCAGCTTTGAATTTTTTAAATTTCCCCATTGTTACCACTGGCCAGTGGGAATCTAGTGAGGGTGAGTCCCACAGCTGCCTGCCCAGCAAAGATGTCATGTGGGATTCTCCTGGAACCCTTACCTCTCCATGGCTGATGTTCATTGACAGTCGGGTGCCACAGAAAGTCTAGGTCTCCACATCTTCAAAGATATGCTTTAATATTAGATAGATTTAATTGCATATTGATTAATTCTCCACATAACCTAAATAATTAATTTCAGAGTAGGTGGCATAGGGTATGTTCATAAATAGAAATACTGTTCAATAAATAGGCTTCCCTACCCCTTTTGGTCCTATATAATATTCATTCAGTTTGAATTATAGACCAGGCACAGAGCTAAAATGAATTTTTTCCCATTTATTTGTACAAGTTTAATTTATAATATTCACTGTCTAGCATTTCTACTTTTAATCATTTAAATATTGATTTTATAATGAAATATTTAACAATGTACTTGGTAAGAATTTCCATGTTTCTTTCATTTTGGGTTCTTTTGCAAGTACAGTAAAACCTCATATAACACTAAAACCTGGTTCCACAAGTCTTGGTGTTATATGATTTTTAGTGTTATCTGATCCTCTATGGGATCCATAGAGATACATTGTAACCACACAGGCTTTAGCGGTTGTTATCTGAAGCATCCCATAGGATCTTAATGTTATCTGATGCAATTCTTCCCCCCAGATTCCTTAATGTTATGCGATTTTAGTGTTATTCGATACTAATGTTATATGAGGTATTACTGTACCTTTTTTCATTATCATATTTTTCACATACCGATCTTTTTGTTAATATAAAAGGGAAAGCCCCTTCCAATTTCATTTGTTTTGGGGTTCCCATTCATGTTTTCTGGCCTACTGAAAGCCTTAGACAACCCTTAAAAACTACACACACACACACACACACACACACACACACACACCCAAAAAAAAAGGAAAGGAAAGGAAAGGAGGGGAGGCAGGCCAATAGATAATGAATCTAACCAAAACTGGACATAATGTATGAGAAAGAGAAATAATAATCAGAACTACATGATTTTTTTGGAATAGTAGCCATGTTAGTCTGTGGCTCAGGCATATCAGAAAACAAAACAAAATAAACAAAATAAAATAAAAAAACACTGTAGCACTTTAAATACTAACTGCTATATTTTTATAGTTAGCTTTCATGGATCAAGTCCACTTCATCAGACAAAGAGTGAAACTTACAGGCATGTTCTTTATATACCAAATTCAGGGGCTCACAGGGAGAAGGGTTGGTGTCAAGCAAGATAACAGAAAAGGGAGCACAAGAATGTAGCTTCACACAGCCATTAGCAACAATAGATTATTCAGATAAACTCTAAATGACTCCCTTTCAATCTCAAGGTTGCTGAGAAAGCTCATTATGGTCTCTGATCAACTTGTGACCTGCATGTCAGGGGAAAAAAAACAACCACCTGTACCTGGTTTCTTTCTGTTTTACTAAGGAGAATTAGCATGAAAGTTGTAATATAAAATCATATAGCAATCTCTGTATCAAATTTGATAATGTCCCAGAAATCCTTCACTAATATTTAGCCCTCTGTGATGGGTACCTAACAGATGGATGTATTTGATTTCTGCTGTCTCCCTTTCAGTCCTAGTTTTGTAATTTCTCTGTTCCAGAATTGCAACTTTCAGGTCTTGGATAGTGTCCAGTTAGATTGAAGTGGTTTGAGACAGATTTCTCCGTGTTGCCATTCCAGATATCTGATTTGTGTCCATTAATTCTTTTGCATAAAGATTGTCCTGTTTGTCCTACATAAAGCACGGATGGACATTTTTGGCAAGAGATGGCATAAATCACATTGGCAGAAGTTTGTAGTTTGAGAAATGCATTTTGTAAGTCTGTGAGCTTGGCATCTCTATTGTGTGGGTCTGAGCAGATGTGATTGTACCTGAGGGCTTGGCTGAAGACAATGGATTTTGTTGTGTGTTCTGGGTGGAAGCTAGAGGCATGCAGGTATACTCACTTATAGACAACCCCCCAAACTCCAAACAGCTATTGACACACAACAGACAACACAGAAGTGGAGCAGATATGGGAACTAGACCCTGCTGCAAATCCAAATGTCAACTATGCCCCCACATTCGCTCTGGAAATAGTATTACTGGACCCAATGGCACCACACACAACATTAAAGGCAGTTTTATTTTATTTATTTATTTATTTATTTATATTTACTACCCCGCCCCAATCGGGTATACCCGACTCTGGGCGGCTTACAGCGTGGATTAAAATCACAAATAGTGCTTCTCCCAATGTGACGTCAACACAATAGACATGTGTCTGAGTACTTAGAGAGAATTGTGCACTGGAAGTGAAAGATTTGCAGTTTATTCTTGCACAAGTGATTGTGTACATACAGATGGCAGAGGAGCTAGGAACAGCTGCAATTCTTGACATGCTTTTCTTGTTTTCCATGTTACTTCCTTGCCTTGTCACATACTTTTAATTCCCATGTTTCTCAGTCACATAGCCAGCTGTAATGATCTCATCCTCTTTGTCTCCCAAATACAGCTCCTCTCTAATAAAATGCCAGGTTATTGAACATAGTCTTTTGTAACAGTTTTCAAACTTCAGCTTCTTTATAGGCAAATTATAGCAGACAGCATTGACTGTTTGGATCAACTGACAGTATTCCAGTTGGATGTTCCATGGAACCAAATACACCGATACATTATGCATGCAATAAAATCAGAGTGCTGAAGTCCAGTATAAAACACTCCACACCAATGCTTTCTAAAACATAGGGATAGGATTTTGTGAAAAGTGATTGAATCCAGACGTTGTAGCTTTATCACTAGATTTATCTACTTAGGTGTATATTAGCAAAGTCTGATTTTTGCAGGGAAATATCTTTTTGCATTAAAAAAGCAGCATGTAAAAAAAAAATCCCAGCATTACTTTAAAAATATATAAAGAAAATAAAGGGATGAATCTATTCATTAGTTAAGCTATTTCCAAGAGAAATTGAAAATGCATTTTAAAATGTGTAACCTTCACTGGATGCTTTTTTAATTTTTGGAATTAGAAAAAGTTAGGAAAACAAAGCAAAATAAGATTTCCTTCAATAATTCCTCAACGACTGTTTCAATTATGAAATTCTACCACAAAAGCAAACTTTGTACCTGCTTGTTTAGGCCAGGAACACCTGTTAGTCTTGTTAGTATTAACAATCAAAGGTCATACTTCATCCAAGCTAAATGCTTTCTTCATATTCTATCAGCTCTATTATGCTTTCATGCTGGGAGCCATTCTGATAAATTGTTGAGTGGCATGTTTGAAAGAGCTCATGCTATTTTCTAGTTCCACTTCCATTTTCTGTGGCTTTGATTTAGTTTAGTTCTGGTCTACCTAACCTCATGAGTTAGCTGCTCAAAAATATCTCAGACAGGGACCCCAGTAAATCACTCAGCCATGATATAATTTAGCCTTGCTAAGAACCAAGGCCATACAAAAATCAAATCCCTGTGATGGTCAAGCTAACTGTCTAGAAGGGAGAAACAGTACTTATCCGGTTCAGTGATAAAAGGTCAGAGATAATCATCTGTTTCTATGTACTTAATGAAAAACTGTGCCTCAAAGGGTAGAGGGCTGCAATCCAAAGGGTTCTTATCATACTGGGCACGTTATTCATACCACAATACTTATGAAACTCTTTATACCAGGCACAGGGAACTGCTGTGCTTGGTAAAATAATCTCTCTGCCCTGCTTTCTCTACACTGTGCTAGTTTTTATTATTACTAATTTGCAAGAAACACAACAAGACATCGCCGCCGCCGCCGCACCCCCCAGGAATGTCTTTATTATACCATTTAAATACATCTTAATAAACCAGGTGAAAATTCTTCTTTCCAATGTGAAGGAGACAGATTCCTCCTCCCACTTTCTTCTTCTTACTATTATTAAATATGAAAGGAGTTGAGTATTAGTATACAGGGAGAAAGCAAGATTGATGATCTTTCAAAACATTAATTAAAAAAAAGAATGTTGCCAAGACTTACTTGTATAATTCAACTGTACATAATTCAAAGGCAAAATTAATTTACTTTTTGGTATTTGACAACAGAGCAACTTCCTATCGATTATGTTTTTCTTTTGCTTTTTTCACCAGTAGTACAAATAACATACGGTATATTTAAACTGTCCAGTAAGAAATGGAGCTGTTCAAGCCCTGTGCATGGAATTTAAATTTTGAGAGTTCCACAGAGATAGCAGAAAAATTGACTCTATGTTGAAACAATTTTGCAATGGATTGGTGCTGGTTTCCCAACACAATCTGAATTGCTTTAATTAAAGGAAATAAAATAATTGGCATAGTTAGTTCAGAGCAATTTGCAATGCCCCTATGCCTATCATCACACACTGAATGCTGTATCTTAAATGATTTATTGTGAGATGTACTTGTGTCAGTGAATATTTTGTGTTACGTTTACTCTCTAATCATCAGCAATTTTGAAGATGAAATATATCTCCTAATGCCAACAAATCTCTACAAACTCCCTGAAAATTATATGATATAATGTCTGTTGTCTGTAGAGTATATTTCTGTAGAGATCTTTTACTTACACTGTTTGGAAAATGGTCTCGCATTCTTTCAATCTGCCTGAAAGAGAACACATGTTCTTCTATAGGAAATAAAAAAACTGGTAAACACAGCTTTGCATATTATTATTATTCCTTTGTGGGGGAGAATAAGTCATTACTATGCAAAATATAGCAATGCCTACAAAGTCATGGGCCAGCAGAAAAATATGGCCAGCAGATTTTGACACATGAGATCATTTACTACACCAACATTTAACATTGACATTTAATATTAGCATTCATAGATCAAGTCCCCTTTGTCAAAATAATAATGAAAGATCCTCTCCCTTGGTTTTGGACTCAATGATCTAAAGGCCCCTTCCAACTCAGTTATTCTCTGATTCCATGAGTCTATCCCACAATCCCCCCCCCCCAATGTTGCTCTCTGCTGAGCATCCAAACAACATTTTTTAATTTTTCTGATCCTAAAATATCTGGAGAATTGCATTATGATCAAGAAAATGGCTGAAGAAGAGTAGCCATATTAAGCTATAATCTAAATGTCACAGTTCAAAAGGACCTGTGAACTTTCCAGGAATGCTATTTGGCAGTGATCACATAAACTGTAGGAAATGAAACTTCTGTATGAGGCCTGCATATCAAATTATTATTATTTCAGTTATTACCCAGCCTCAATGATATGGCTTATTTATATAAATTTAGAGTTGTCATATGTGCACAGCTTGTGAAGACTACACTTCATACAACCTGCATGTCCACATGATCTCTACTAATGGTAATAGATCACCAAAGTTCCATAGCAAAAAAGGTGTGTGTGTACTAATGATATCCATTTCTACACCAGTCTTTATCAAGAGAGGTCCATGTAACTACACTGGCTTAGAGCACCCATCACCAATTTATAGCGGACACACAATCTTTTTGATTGTTAGATATACATTGATAGATTTCCATGTACCATTAATGACTAGAACACTGTAATCCACACTTGCACATAGTTTAGAAGCTAAAATTCTGAAATATTTAGCAGCTGTAAGATAAGAGTCCTCATGGATTATAACTAGTTATTCCTTTACTACCCTTCAGTCTTTGATGCTAATTGAGTACCAAGATGGATGAAATGGGAAGAGGTCCATCCTACCCATATTTTCCACCCAAGTATCATACAAAGAAGTTTGGCAATTTTAATCAAGATCAAGTCAGGAATGACAGTGCTTTTATATTCAAACAAGCTACTATTCAACAATAAATTAAGGGAAGGGGAAGACAGCAGCAGTGACTTGTGGGGATAGTGGAAAAATGAAACGTGGCATAGATTTTAGGCATATATCCACTTTTCTTTTCCTGTAGCATGTCCAGACAACAGTACTATCCCTCTCTCTATGTTAGATCACATCAGGAAGAAAGCAGGTAGAGATGTGATGGCATAAGACATTTTTAGAGGCAACCCTACCGTTCCGGAACTCTTTCCCAAAGGCAGTTAAAATACTTCTGAATTTCTTTTGAACAGGTAAATATGACATTGATTACTGCAACCAGTTCTACCTTTTCTCCTCTTGTCCAGATAGTTGGTTAGACCTATAAAGATATATCCAGTGATGGAATGTTACCGGTTCGGACCAGTTTGTCCGAACCGATAGCACCCTATCAGAAGGGGTCGCCAGGGGTGGGGTGGTAAACCTCCTATGACCGGTTTGGTCGCCTCTCCGGCCCCCTCCAAAAATATATTTCCGGACAGCCAAAATGGCTGCCCGGAACTGCACAAGCGTCAAAGCTCCATTTGACACATGCACAGTTCTATTTGTTAGTGTGCATGCATCAAATAGAGGTTTGATGCATGTGCACTAGAAAAGAACTGTGCATGCATCAAACGGAGGTTTGACTCATGTGCAGACATTATTTATTTATTTATTATTTATTTTTGCTATGCCCACAATATCCATGATGTCACGGTGGGATAACGGGAATTTTGACAACCCACCACTGGGTTGTAGCTACCACTTTACTATCCAAAACATGCAGTGGTGGGCAGCAACAGGTTCGCACCCCCCCCCCCGGAGGGGTTTTTTTTTAAATAAGCAAAATTGGGTGGCCTCTGGGCAGGGTGATGGTGGCAAAATTGGGTGGCCTTCAGGCAGAGGGGCCATGCCCAACTCCCTGCCCTACCCCATCAAGTTTTGTCCATGCAAGTGGTTCAAGGTCTCCCTTGCTCAAAAGCCAGTCATATTGGTGCAGGGTGTAGTGCTCATCTCCATTTACAGCCAAAGAGCAGTGCTGCCTGTGTTTGCAGATATATATATGGTCATATGGCAGGCATGACTAGATTGCCCATGACTTAGGCTCCACCCATGATGTAGCCCCCACCCATGATTACACTCCACCCACAACATAGGCTCCACCCACAGTGTGGCAGTGAATTTTTTTTTTTTGCTGCCCACCACTGAAAACATGGCTTTAGCTAGGCACCATCTTGAGAGAAATCTTTGAAGTGAATATAGGCACTGAGGACTCTATTGTTCAATTTTGGTGGCTATTCTGTGCCCCTTAGCCCTACAGTTATATGTGGAAGAAAACAGACAAGGTTCTCAACTTACTTTTTAGAAGCCTCCCCACCTGATGTGTGCAGTAAGTACAAATAAATGCTACTTATTAGTGATACTATCCTTGTCTTCTGTGATTTGTGGCTCACCTTCTACTTTAGAGAAGAACTATCCATCTCCACTCTTATTAATTTCTCTCTCTTGTGAAAAGGCTGTAACCATGGTAATGGAAAGGACACACATGGCCTCCCCTTCAATTCCACTTGAGGTCAGGCAGCTCTCTCTGTGTTGAGGTCCTCAAAAGTGTTTATATATACATACGTACTTAACAGTCTTTTTGAGTCCAGGAGTTTGCAGTCACAGAAACACTTTCAGCACATTAAGCCAAAGGCACTTACAAATGCTTTAGCAGACCTTTATAGGAATACACAAAAGGTCTCCCTAACATTTTGTGGGGTGAGGATGTGGAAGACAGGACTTACTTGCATCCCTGTAACTATACCATACATTCAACCCAATATCCTTTCAAACTGCCTGAGTAAGACATCTTTTATATCATGAATATGAGAAACTCAGACTAATAATTTCTTTGTGGTGTTAAAGATATATTGTACTGCTTTTTCTTTTTTAACTCCTTAGCTGTTTCTCAAAGTGAAGGAGTAGTATGTAGCCCTTACCTTTGAATTCTTGGCTTTCAGGATTTTAACAGAAAAATGCACAGTAAAACAATAAAGTTACCAGAATTGGTGATATAAGTATTCAAGAAGTTGTGTGTTCACAGTTCAGTCAGATAATATATTTTTATATTCGGCTATATACTATTAATATATATATTAATATATATATTAAAAGTTAAGCCCTGTGTTTCAGTTAATCTTTTTGGTTACAGATTTGTACTTTGCAGTACCATTTAACAGAAGAAAAAAATATAGTTTCAACCAATAAATTAGAAGTAGTAGTAATAAAGAAAGACTGAATCTGCAAGCATAAAAACAGATTATTAAACTGAACCCTGGGCGATATAGGAACGACTTCAAAGAGAGACCCCAATCAAACATTTAACAGACAGGAAAGATTATAATAATTTGGATTTAATAAAAAGGAAATAAAGGAGTCAAAGATAATGTTATTGAAAAACAACAGAAGTGAATATGATACAGTGTTGGCCATGCTGCTATATATCAACTTGGCACAAAATATGCACATCTTAGAACCATAGCTCACACTAGTTTTAAGCAGGAACCTGAGACCAAACAAACCAGATTTCAAGATACTCCAGGACTATTCCTGGTTGGTGTCTGATAAGCTATTTTGATGAGTATATCAGCAGGGATTTCTTGAAAACTTACAGGTTCTGTACTGTACACTTGAGTCCATCAGTCACATAGATGAAGTTATTTTTATGAATAATTTCTTATTATTTTATATTGTTTTACCATTTAGATTATTATTGATAAGAAAAAGTGAGAGATTAGAATTTCTTATACTAAACTATTTATTATAATGGAATGAGCATGTCCCAATTGAGTGCAATCTATGTAGCCTATCTCTCTGTTACCTTAGGCTGCTTCATTGTGATGAAACACCTTGATGAGGTATTTCAATGCACTAGTGATATTCTTTGCTTCTCTGAAATCAGTACAAACTGTCCCTGCCATTTCCTTTGGGAAGCAAAGCATATCCACCCAGACATAATTATGCAGAATAGAAGAACAATTTGGACAGGCCTCTTAGTGGCACAAACTGTGATTGCTATATTGCAGTAGCAGTTACTGTAGCACTAATTTTAAAATTTTTAACTTCTCGATTTACTGTGCTGAATCGTAGACTGTAATAAAGTGATTGACTGATATGCAGACTGGACCCTTGTTAGGAAATAGCCAATAAACCCATGGAGTTCCTCACATTGTGAAATCATTTTACATTTGGGAATATGCTCAGGTTGCCCAATTCTTTCTGGGAATAATGCTGAAAATTGCTGAAATTTACAAAATTTGAAGAACTGTAATTCATTCATGTTTTAGTTCACAAAGTTTGGATTTTGTATGTGCAAACTGAATTAATTTCTAAAATGTCACATCAATGCAGATTTTTGTGAATTAGCAGTGGGCATTAACCTCTCCCTTATTCAGCATGCAGGCACTGGCAGAAAACAATAATAAATGCACTATGGCAGGGGTTCCCAACCTTTTTGCACTGTGGGCCAGCTCACACCCCTGTTTGTCCTACATAAAGCACAGAATGACATTTTAAATGGTTTGAGTGGTTTGAGACAGGTTTCTCTGTGTTGCCATTCTGGATGTCTGATTTGTGTCCATTAATTCTTTTGTGTAAAGACTGTCAATCTTTATGCAAAAGAATTAAAGGGCACAAATCAGACATCCAGAATGGCAACACAGAGAGACCTGTCTCAAACCACTTCAATCTAACTGGACACTCTATCCAAGACCTGAAAGTTACAATTCTGGAACAGAGAAATTACAAGACTAGGATTGAAAGAGAGACAACAGAAATAAAATACATGAATCTGTTGGACACCCATCACAGGGGCTTAAATATTAGCCAAGGATTTCTGGGACATTATCAAATTTGATATACAGATTGCTATATGCTGATAGATATTTTATATATTATATTTTTGTGTATTATACAACCTTCCTCCCAATTCTCTTTTACAACTTGAGCAGAACAGGAAATGGCCAGGTGGCAGTAAACAAGTGAGAGGTTAAATCAGAAACCAGACAGGGCTTTACTTCATACCTTTGAGACTGAAAGGGAGACATTTAAAACTAATCTGAATAATCTATTGTTACTGATAGCTGTAGGAAGCTGTATTGTTATGCTTGCTTGTCTGTCATTCTGCTTGAGCAAACCCTTCTCCCTTTAACCCCTGCATTTGGTGTATATAAACCATGCCTGTAAATTTTACTCCTTATCTGAAGAAGTGGACTTGATCCATGAAAGTTAACAATAAAAATATAGCAGTCTTTAAAGTGCTACAGTATTTTGGTTTTATTACTTTTTTGTTTTTGGTTTCTGATATGCCTGAAGCACAAACTACTATTCTAGAAAAAAGTATGCCTCACTGGGTAATTAAGATGGCAATTTTCTCAGAGCATGTCCAGATTTCCCTTATGCGGTAGTCTGAGCTCATCCATTTTTAGGCTGCTAGAGGATGGGGGAAGGAGATAAATTACTTTTAACACACTCTCCCGTCTGAATCCTGAGATGACCAATTTGTCCACGTGCTGTTGCAGTGCTGGGTTGGCAAGGGGGGTGGATATATATTTCCCTTTCCCCGTTTGACTGTCAATCAAAGCTGCAGCTCTTTTTTATCAGCCACATCTTTGATGGTCTATGAAAGGGAAAAGAGAAATAAATATTTTCCACCCTCCCTGCTAATCCAGTACTACAATGGATCAGCATGGGGGGATATTTACACTTTCTCTACTTTTTTACAGAAGCAGGGAAAGTGTAAATTGAAAACATTTGGTTTGCTGATATGTTCATTATCTCTGCTAGCAATCCAGATGTTGACAGAGTAATCAGCCTTTAGAGGCGGCTTCCTCTGTTAAGTGGTATCCCAAGTACCTGGAAGTGCTAGGGGTGATGTTTTCCTCAGCAGTTGTAAAAAGTGCAACCCCCTGATAGAGGTTCTAAAAAGATCACTGAGGGTGAATTTGGGGTGCTCCAGCACCTAAGAAATGTGGGTGTTCCATGCCCAGATTAACCCCAGATTAAAGAGGGCTCCAAGGGCTTGTTTAGATATATTTTTTGGTTTGGGGATAAGGTATATTAAGATCATATTCTGCAAAGTGGTGTGATATTAATTATGTATATATCTGTTGAATATATTGCAAGTCACTACATATCTGAAATTTTAAAGTAATTCAGTTGGCAAAAATAGCAAAGCATATTCTCTCTTTTTTACATTGACCACATTTGATTGATATAGCATTGCTCCCAGCATGGATGTGATTGTATTTCACTGTCTGTCATACTGATGTTAAAGATGAAGAGCCTTTCAGAATGAGGAGGGAAATAGTAGCACTAATTCAGTATTACTATGACTGAGTGCAAAAGTTGGCTTGAGACTCAACATCAAGAAAACCAAGATAATGGCAACAAGCCCTATCAGTCCCTGGAGAATAGATGGGGAAGAAGTAGAAGCAGTGACAGATTTTACTTTCTTAGGATCCAAGATCACAGCAGATGGAGATTGCAGCCATGAAATTAAAAAGTGACTGATTCTTGGAAGACAAGCTATGAGAAACCTGGGGAACATAGTTAAAAATAGAGACATCAGCCGACAGGGAGTCCCCTTAGGCTTCCCCAGCCACACCACCCCTGCGGGGTAACTGGGAACCCAAACAGGGAGCCCCCCATCAGCTTTCCAGCCACCCTGCTGCTATGAACGATTGCATTGGATAATGCTAAGAGATCATTATCCGATGCAATTTTTTTTATTTTGCATCGTTATGCGATTTCAGCGTTATCCAATTCAATTGTTATCCAAGGTATTAGTGTAATAGCAATGGCTGAAATCCTGTTGTACTGATTTATGCCATGCAAAGACCATGAATCCATCAGTTGCTGTGCCTTTTAAAAACAATTAAGATTTTCCCATCTCCCCACCAAGATGGTATGGTTCCCTTGGGGTCCCTTTCTTCAAGAGATCAGACAAATTTGCCCTCTTTCACCACTTATATTTGATTTGTGTTTAGAACCATTTGATTGTGCTATTAGACAAAACTGTAATATTCACGGCCTTATACATTATCCTCTTGAACTAAAAATATTTTTATGCATATGATCTTTTATTGTTTATCTCTGAATTAAAGTCTTCAACTACAGCATTAATGAAAGCAGTTGATACCTTTGGAGATCTAGTCAATTAATTGGAGCTCTTGCCAGTGGGAGACAATATGTGACAAAGTGTTTTCTAAAATTGCCAGTTCTGATGATGCCCAGATGTTATAACTTTACCTGGCATATTGATCCCCAGGGATATTTCAAAAATGATTATGTTAAATTTTGATTGATTTTGGAGATATCCCTGGATTTGGACAGATGGGCATCTTTAAATCTGTCCCTTTGGGGCAAGGTAAATATACCTCAGATTATAGATGTTTTGCATGCAATCTCATTCCATTTACCTAGCAGGTATTTCCATAAAATTTATAGTCCATTATAGAAATTTATGTGGGGTTCCATGCTGCCTCTAATTTATTTGAAGAGGATGCCACTGGGACATGATAAAGATAGTTATGGTTTTCCTGATCTAAGTTTACATTATCAGGCCTATTGAGTATCTAGTATTTATTGGCATTGTGTTTCTCAGTTGAATTATATCCATCCTGGGCCTGTTTGGAAGCCTTTTGTCTGGTGCCTTTCTCCAAATGGCAGGCTTTAAGTAAACAAAACAAATACTTTCACTCTTATAGTTCCAGCATGTATTGTCATTACAGTAGTGATCAAACCCGTGTTCACATGCAAAATCAACATTATGAGCCAATCTAGGTTCAAAAATTTGGAAGATGTCCTCTGTATGCTAGGTCTGGAGAGACCAAACAATTTTTACATTAGATCAACTAATTGGAAATTATGCCGAATGTTTCTACTTTCTTTTTTTAATGGCTTGGTATGCCATTTTCAGCTGATGGCAATATTTAATATAACTCTTGCTGATGGGCAGCTCACATTACAATCAAATATAGTAAATACAAAATACATGAAAATCAAACACAGTAAATACAGAATAATACAATACACAAAATACAAAATTCAATATTATAATGATAATAGTCATAACTACTTAAGAAAAGAAGCCCTAAAGAAACAACCAAGTATAAGGGTGGAGCAGCAGGTGTCCTCAGTGTCCGGGCATGACCCTCCTCTGCCGCTCGAGCCAGTGCAACTTTTAAAGCCCCCGGTAGATGGAAATCTGGGGGTGGGGCAGCAGGTGTTCTCCACATCTGGGCAGGGCCCTCCTCTGCTGCCTGAGCCAGCATGACTTTTAAAGCCCCTGGTAGATGGAAGTCTGGGGGTGGGGCAGCAGGCATCCTCAGCGTCCAGGTGGGACCCTCCTCTGCTGCCCAAGTCAGCACAGCTTTTGAAGCCCCCAGTAGATGGAAATTCAGGGGTGGGGCAGCAGGCGTCCTCAGTGTCCAGCCAGGGCCCTTACAGAATCAATCCAGAAGAACAACCTATTTTGTATACCAATATCTGTTGTCATCTAATAAATATGGCATGTAGGTTCTTAGGGATGAATGAAATGGGAAATATCCTGCTCTATATTTCCTAATCATGGGAAGGAGATGTTAAATAATATACCTGAAGTATCTATTAAACTATGGCTATTGAGGTGAAAAAGTATGCTTATGATATTTGGGATACCACAATTCCTTTTTAGGAGGGGTTTGAGCAATTCATCCATGTGGTTATATTATATATCTCCTGTTGCATCTCTTAGACACACACCTGGGCCATGCAATGTTATAAACTCATTTTAGGGAGAAGTTATCATCTATATCAAAGGTCAGCAAACCTGATCAGCAGGTGTGTTGACTTGGGCTTCTGGTAATTGGAGTCCAAGAATACCTGGAGAGCCAAGTTTTCGGACCCCTTGTCTATATTAATTTTCATTAATTCCTATGTACTTTAAAAGTGCCTATTTCTTTAAGATTAACCACAGGACATCATAAATGGAGTCTCTGTGTCCTCACATTGTGAATAACTCAGTTAAGTAGAGAACCTTTGAAAGATCATTGACATACTGGGTTATAAATAACAACTGCATATGAATAATATTTTAGGTATCTTGAGGCCTTCTATAGATGTTTATGAATACATGTTATTTCCCTTCCTCCTTTTTCAATTTTTTTCCTTTTTTCCCCCTTTTCTTGTATTAGTGGTAGTATTATGTATCCAGTTTTACTGTATTTTCAGTTTTGTTCATTTGTTGTTTTTTTGAAATTTTGAATTTTTTTAAAGTTATAAAATAAATTAAAATAATGGGACAGGATAATATTAATTAATTAATTAAAAAGTCCCACAATCATCAGCCTTACACAGTATAAATTTTTGCAATAGTATTTCAGCCATTGCTTTTACAACAACAGACAGCTCATCATGTCTAATAGAAAAGCAGTTCATCAGTCTTGAGTCCATTATATCCATTCCCACTTTATGAGTGCATCATCCAAAGTTTATCCCATTTAGTACCTGGGATAACCAATTACAGGTGGGTTTCCTATAAAGCTGTACAGCCCTATTTTTTTCTCATCTGTCTTATCCAACATCAACGTATAAATTTTAGACCCTAGCTCCATGGTGGTGAATCTTGGCACTCCAGCTGCTCTTGGCACATCCAGAAGTCTTGATCATAAGGTGTGCTGACTTGGGCTTCTGGGAATTGAGGTCCAAGAACAGCTGGAGTGCCAAGGTTCACCATCACTGCCCTATTATATCAGCATCTGTGGTTCATTGCAGGTAACTGGAGATCTGGGAATCCTTTCTTTTTGCATAGCTGAGGTGGCAAATTTATCTGTCTGTTTGGTCTTTCTTTCAATAATCGAATCTTACATGTGGAAGAAACTCATCTCCTGCCATTCCTTGTACTGGCTGAATTAATCTGGGCAAACACGATTAGTATGGCTAAGATAAAGGAGGAGAAGTGAAGGTGACAGGACAAAATGTTTTCCTCTGGAAAGCCACACTCTGCAGATTTCAGGTAGGCAGGACATTGATCAAGTCTAAGAGATGTATTATTCATAGGTCAGAAGGGGAGAGAGCATTTAACATTCTACTTTGGTCAGAACTCTTGGTACTGATCCAGTGAACCAGGTCATCATTATTTAGAGATGATCAGTTGAACTAGTCATTAATATGAGATGTTTGAAAGTAACATTTCAGATTTAGAGATGCTAACCCTAAATTATTCCACTGGCAGTAATTCTATTGGAAGTAGCTTTGATGCATCATAATTTCCCTTCAATCCCAGCAATGTTGTTGTTATTATTATTATTATTATTATTATTATTATTATTATTATTATTATTATTATTATTATTATTATTATTATTATTATTATTATTATTATTATTATATTTCAATTTCTATACCGCCCTACTCGGCAGGACCGACTCAGGGCGGTTCACAGCATATGTAAAATTACAAGTTCATGTCAGTAAATCATAAATACATAACATCAAAATATCAATATCACTACAATAACAAGACATTCAATAAAAAATATCAAATAACAGTCCAGAAGTTTCACATCTCGATCAAATCACTCAAATTATTACAAAACAACTAAACAAAAGCAAAACAATTACTAAGTCCCACATCAGATGAGAAGTCCCTTTGTATTACTGAATCCATGGAATTTACAGAGCAATTAATTCACCAAATCCCCACTGATTGAATACGCCTACTCTAGTTTCAATTTGCTCTGTTAGATTTCAGCCAATTATACCAAATAGAGACAGAGGCTGCACAAGGATTGTCTGAAGCAGGAAAAGAAACGAGGGAAATTGAAATGATTTGACCAGGAGTATTTTCCCAATACAGTAAAACCCTGGGTTACAAGCCACCTTGGTTTAAGTTTGCTGCTGTTTACAATGGCAAATCCTATGGAAATGCCGTCCCGGTTTACAAATTTTTAAATTTTTTTTCAGTTTACAACGATCAATTCAGGACCATTTTTTTTATTTTTCAATACATCCCTATGGATGTTTTGGTTTACAATTTTTTGTTTGTTACAATGGAGACTGTTTGAATGGACTTCTGTCATAACCCAGGGTTTTACTGCATTAATAATTCAATTGATCTCCACTCCTCTGGCATCTTTTTTTAAAACCTATTCATTTAGAGTTTTATAGTAACCCTTTGATTGTACAAATAATCTGTCATTTTATGTTGAGAAGTGAATAAGGTAGCTAAGGAAGACATAGCTGAGTGTGCCAGAAGGCTGGCTGTAATCCCAACTATTTTATGGCTGTCTGATGCAGCATAGGGCATCACCAGCACTGTATATTGCTGCCATTCCTACTAGCATTTATATACAGAATGTAAATATTAGTCCTTTGTCTCAGGCACCAAGACCGCGTCACCCTGAGAACATCTGTCCATCCCACTAGAGCAGACCAGAGAGGCTCTCTGGTTGTATCTTC
The DNA here is from genome assembly GCA_030440675.1 of Furcifer pardalis. Classification (NCBI taxonomy): domain Eukaryota; kingdom Metazoa; phylum Chordata; class Lepidosauria; order Squamata; family Chamaeleonidae; genus Furcifer; species Furcifer pardalis. The sequence continues at coordinate 63,813,214 of CP126896.1, forward strand.
ATTAGAGAGGCTCATCTCTCTAGCATGAGAAGGAGGGCCTTTTCTGTGACTGCTCCGCCCCTATGGAACCTCCTGCCAATGGAGTTATGCCTCCAGATGGAGTTGCTGCCCTTTAGGAAAGGAGTGAAGACCTGGCTGGCGGGGCATGTGTGGGGAATGGGCCAGATGGCCAACTTGGTCACCTGGCTCTTTTAAATATTCCACCTTTCTCCTCTGTGTTTTTAACTTGAATTTTAATTTTTAATTCTAATTTAATTTTATGCTAATTTTAACTTGATTGTATGTACGCGTTTTAATTGTTTTTAGTTGTAAAGCCACCCTGAGTCTTCAGAGGAGGGTGGGGTACAAATGAAATAAAATAAATAAAATAAATTTTGTGTGTCTTATTTACCTGCCCTTCCCACTGTAGATTTTAATCTCAGTGCATGAACATTTTAGCCAGAACAGAAACAGCTGAAGTGTGAGGACTGGCGACTTTACCAATGTTGCTTCATTCTATGAAAATCATGTGTGTATGCTGCATTTAAATAATTTGGGTTGTGTGGGAGCCAAGCTAAGGGCCTTGAGCCCATATTTTGAATCACTGCCACACTAGCTCTTCCATAAAATGCTTGTGGGACTTGTATCTTTCCAATCTTCAATTAACTAAGTCTTTCAAAACTGTATGTGAGATTTCTCATATCTACAATATAACCATTGGGCATTGATTCTTAATTACAAAGTTTCCCATAATCTCATTTTTCATTAGTTTGGAAATGAACCTTCTGAAATAATTATTAGTCTCTTTGACAGTCAGTCTTCCACTCTGATGGTGGATATATATAATTATTATTGCCTAAGTAAGTATTTCCTTACACTCTGCAAGGGAACACACTGAAGCAAATTTGTATGATACTTTTATGAGGTACCACACAACTGTAGCTGGCAACTGATTAATTAAATATTTTATGACATACTAAAAGATACAAAGCCAACTAAACAATGCAGCAGGAAAAATAAAAAGAGACACAGCTTAAACACACATTGATTCCATGGTCCTTCTCTTATATTTGTAAAAAAATGACTTTAACAATTATTTTGTTATGCTGATGATGACTGCACAATGACCTTGGCCAGTAGTTTCAAGAGCAATCCAGCAATATATGATAGAATTTATGAATTGGTGTTTGTAGCTCAGAACTCTTTTGGTTATAAACAAACATTTATTAATTTCTGCTATGGTAGCCATTTATTAGGATGCATTGTATGTAGTAGTAAGTCATGGTAGGAAACTGACATATTAATTCTGCCAGGTTTTCTCTGCTTAGCATTTTTCCAGCTATACCCAAAGATTTGGGGCAGGATATATTTAGTGCGTTATTCTAAAGTAGATTCTAATCAAGTGAAATTAAGACAACCTATCAAACGTGTGACATAGGGTGTAATTACCTTCTTGGCAGTATATTATAGCTTAATGCTTTCCCCAATGTTTGGGAATATTAGGCATTTTTTTTAAAAAGAATATTGCTAATATTATCAACCAATGTATCTGCAAATATGTATAGGATCTGGAAGAAAGGTTAGGTGAAAAAAAGTGATGAGCAAAATGGACACACAGTGCAGAAACAACAGAGAATTTTTTTGTGTGTGATCAAGATACAGAGATAAAGATAAGGCAACACACACACACCCCGCACACACTATTATAAGAGCTTTTCCTTCATGAGGTTTTCCTTGAATGTCTGTCCATTTAATCCCCATTATTGCAAGCTCATGCAGTAACATGGGTCTCAAAGTGGGATATTTGTAAACAGTGAGATTCAAATGAAGTAGACCTTCATTCAACTATCCACAAAGGCACATGTTTTATTGGGCAGTCTGAAATTATAGGCTTCTTCTTTGTTTCCTCTTTTACTCAATTGAGTGTTGAGGGAAAAATTATAGGTAACATTTTAAATAAGTTGTGAGCTTTTATCAGTGCCTCAGATTAATTCTTCTGAGTATTTGATTGGTTTGATTAGTTTCTGAATTTTTGTAAGCCATCTTGACAAAAGCCAGCATTATGACAAGAAAAGAGAGAGAAGATCCACTCAGCCATTAGGCTTACATAATAATATTTATTTTTAAAAAACCCATGTGACCCTCAGACTAACTTACCTCATGGAGTAGAAAGGAACCAATATAACCATGTCCGAAAACCATAAATATATAGGATACAGATGTGTTAAAAACAAAGGGACAAATGGACTTGTCTCAATATGGCTTTATCAGTAAAAGTAAAATCTGACTACATTGGGAAAAGCAAACTCTGCAGTGATGTGACAGCTATAGGCATCAGAATACAAGCTAAAGCCTTGCAATTCCCATCAGAACAAAAAGATATTACCTCATGTGTTTTTCACTTATCTATCCTAGCCATTCCTTCTCCATCCAGGCCATCCCAACTTCCAATCTGTGTTTGTAGACCTGCTATGTCACCTTGGTAGTCTGTTGGGGTAAAAAAGAGGCTCATACATTTATACAGAAATCAAATACAGTGATACCTCATACAACAATTTTAATCTGTTCCATTGGGCTTCTTGTTGTACGAAACAATTGCTATATGATGCATGCATTGTATAGTGATTTTCCCTGTGGGATGCATCATACAACAATTTTTTTTTTGGCTGAGTGGTTTTTCCCATTGAAAGATTGTTGAACAATTTTTTTCCATAGGGAAAATTGTTATGCGGGACACCATTTCTCCCAAAACCCTAATTGTTATGCAATTTCACTGCTATATGGGGCAATTGTTGTATGAGGTTCCACTATAAATCAATAAAAGTCCTTGTTCTCTGTAAGGTGAGCCCATTTTATGCAGGTCAGACTATAATGTATTTCTTTTGAGAGAAGGTTAGAGAGAAAAGGTCACATGTTTAGTAGTTATAAATCAGTATGACTTCAGATGTCCATTATGTTGATTAACCCCATAAGCATCAATATGTCTTTTCATCCATTCTTTCCTTTTGTGTTGCATACAGATAGCCAATCTAGGGAAAGGGAATCACAGGCTAGGACATAGCAAAGTGAACTGCATCGATTTGTGACAGAACATTTTGGAAAGGGTCTTGATTAATTCTACTGAATCTGCTGAGACAGTGCGTATGGCCTGTAACCTAGTTAACCATAATTGAGACATATAAAGGGGAAATGCCCCAAAAGCAGTTTTCAGGGACTCACCCTGCACTTTCAAAAGAGTCCTCATTTCCACTGACTATGTCATGTGGGAAACCATCTGAAGTTTTGAAGAGCTGACACAGAACTGTATCTTGTCTGGAACAGACCAAATTGAAGCTGTTCCCACTCCAAAAGGCCAGGGAGTGATTTGAAGCACTTGTTTAGCCAGTGCATACCCTCAAATGTATCTTGTATGTGGAGAGGATGACATTTGAAACTGAGTAGTTTACGCGCATATTAATGCACAGGTATTCTAAAACCAACATATATCAGATGAATCTCACATTTCTTCAGTACAAATAAATCAGTTTTCATAAGCCTAAATGCAAGCAATCAAGTTTAATCTCCCCACTTTAGGTTAATTTTTTCTGAACACTTAAAATGATCTCTTAATGAAATAATTGCAAGGCAAAAAGGTGTAATATTTCATAAGTGGAACTGTTTAAAAGCATACCATTGATTTATTGCTGTGATCTACTCTTTAGATCATGAACAATAATAATTCAACACCCATTCTTAAGGGTAAATTTTTATTATAAACAGATGGATTCCTAATAGGGACTCTCATTCTTTCATGAAATATTGCCCCTTTTCACTTTTCTGTATTCATTACATATCTATTGGGATTCAGAGTGGGTCATCTGAAGGTCTAGTCTCTTATTCTTGGTTGCTATTGTCATAATTTCCCTCTTTCATTGTTGTATTTTTGTCTCCCTTGATTATGATTATTATTCCTGTATAAATATAGTAGATATTATTTTCTGCATACACAATCTCCAAAGCTTTCTTTTTATGTTGTAATAATAAAATAAGACTTCTCTTAGAATAAAAGGATACTTGATTCCCACCCTCATCCCTCATTTTTCATGCTTGTTTCATGGCATTTCAAATTTTTAAGTAAACAAAAAGTCCTATTTTTCAAAGTGACAGCAAAGAGCAGTGATATATGAACCTTCAACATGTGATGGCTTATCCCTGATAATATTTGAAGAAACCCCTATATATTTTAAAAGTAAGCTAAAATCATTTGTTTTGCCACATTATAGGTGTAGAAGGGTGCACATAGCCTATAATTTTATGACAGATGTTCATTTTTATAAGATGCTTAAGGAGGATTTGTGTGGAATAGTTTCAGAAATTATGGTCAGTATGAGCTATTTCCTTTAATTCAGTACAACAAATAATAGTCATATGGTATATGATATATTGCAGTGATGGTGAACCTTGGCACTCCTGTTCTTGAACTTCAATTCCCAGAAGCCCTGATCAGCAGGAGTGCTAACTTGGGCTTCTTATAATTGAAGTTCAAGAACACCTGGAGTGCCAAGGTTCGCCATCACTGATATATAGGAATGTGTGTGAGATGGTGGTTGTAAGTAAGTTTGTGTGTCTGTGTGTTTTCTGCTATTTTTGTTTCCAGCCATATCCTCGTAGTCAGTGAAATCCATAATCACAGGTACCGCTGCTGTAGTGGGTTTGGAATGAGCAGAAGCCTCCTGTATGAAGACACTTGGCCTTGTGGTAGCATAATGCTCTTGTCTTGGCCACTAAATGAAAGGAAAGGAATCACTGGAGAAGGCCCTGATGCTAGGAAAGATCAAAGGCAAAAGGAGAAGGGATGGCAGAGGATGAGATGGCTAGATGACATCATTGACACAGTGGATGTAGATCTGGGTGGACTACGGAGGATGGCAGATGACAAAGGATCATGGTGTGCAGTGGTCCATGGGGTCACAAAGGGTCAGACTTGACTGTGTGACTGAACAACAAGACCAGAACAGAAATGGGTGCTCAAACCATCATGCAGTATCTGCATCTCGAACTGCTGACTTTCTGGCTTTCCAGCTAACAAGGTGAGCTTCTTAACCACAGAGTCATCACAGTCCCTTGCCTCAAAAATAACCAATAACTAATAACTAATGTGATTTTCATAACAAGGCTGCTGAAGAACTTGGACATGTTTTAAAAAAATAATTTATTTTCAAGTTCTTGGAAAAATTATAAAATTCTGTGTGATATGGCTCATTTTGTACAATTCATGCAAATTGTTCCTAATGAGGCCGCTGCTCCTTTAAGAAATCTGCATTACTAAATGAAGTTTTCATTCCCTTAACAATCAGTTATTTATTCTGTGTTTGCTTTTCATGGGTGTGTTCGAGTCTACCTGACCAGGATATCATAACAAGATGCTAAGGGTAGGGGAAGTGAGGACTCTCACAGGGCCTTAAAATTCTTAATTGACGGGTCTCATCCAACAACCGAAATCTAAATACAGTATACGAGAAACGAATTTAGTATTCTTTCCATTCATAGAAGAGAACAAAACATGATGGACTTTTAGGCAAATGTCCTAGAAAACTATCAGTCTTCTAAGGTGAGAAGAGTACATGAATGGTGCAAACATATTTCTCCTTTGGGAATGTTCTCTTCTTTCATGTTTGGGAAGCTCATTTTGTAAAGTGGTCTTCAGTTGTCACTGTAAGAAAAGGTTGGCAACATATGATACATTATTCAATAGTCCTGTTGTTCTGCATGACAAATTTCTAGTTTGGCTCCAAGGCTTGCTTTTCCACAAACACAATTCTATCCAGTAAATGATTATTCATTTTCCCCCTCTCATGTAGACATACATTACAATACCTCCCACCACCCACCCCCATCACATTTCCATTCTCTTTTGTTCTTGTTCTTGGCATAAACAATGAGACAAAAATGAAGCCACATTAATGACAAGAGATCCATGTGAGCAGATGGTTGGATCATGCCCTGAATTGTACATTGTTTGATCACAACAGAACAATCATGTGAGGGAGTGAGAAGCCCCATTTTACTCTACTTATGGATACTGAAACCAGCAAAATAATTGCTAAATGATTAAAAGCAAGATTCTACTATGTACACAAGATTCCTGATGATGCACTCGCCAACATTAAAATGAAGCATCATCATCGTCAAACAAATAGTGAATACTGTACATTAGGGTGGAAACAGACAACACTCAGCTCGTTAGCATGCACACATTGAAATGATTATTTACCATTATGGAGTAGCTGTGATCATGCACCAATTTGAAGTAGGGATACATTTAGTAACATCTGCCAGATCATATTATCACACTTTTTATGCATAGTAAAAAGACATCCTTTTTTTTTTTTTTTTGAAGGATAAAATGGTGTAAGTACTGAAATTTTGTGCCATTAAACCATTGTGACTAATCCAAATGATGTAAAAATGTGCCCACTGGGATTTGTCTTCTAAGAGTATCCAAAATAACCTATGTTTCAAGGCATTTACCAGCATCAAACAATATAGGGCAATTGGATGAAAATGAGAATCCCTGCCATGAAGAAAATCTGCTTCTTGTGTGGTGTATGATAGTGCCTAGACACCTGTAGGCATGCTTGCTCTATCACAAGTGGATCCCCCCCTCTCATTCTCTCTCCTCTTTTGTTCCATTTGTTCTTTATCACTAAACTGTCGGTGGAGTGATCAAGACAGAGTCAATGAGAGGAGGATTTCATATCCCACTGCCGTAAAAAGCTCATTGCTTTGAAATAGGAAACAATTTTTCCTGAGCTAAAATACCACCCATCTGATTTCACCAATTACTGCAGGAAAAGTAACACAAGACATTTGGGCTTCTTTCCATCTTTACCTTCCAATGTTCACTTTTTGCTTTAAGCAAACCTGGCAGATTGGGAGGCTAGTATGATAGCCACTAGGAACCAAGTAAAGGGTGTACATTAGAATGAGGTTTAGAGATTTAATGTGTGTGTGCGTGTGTGTGTGTGCGTGTGTGTGTGTGAACTCAAAATGAAGCAGAGCAGGGATATTTATGTCTTTCCATATCAGCTACAGAGTGGTTCTTGAAATCCTTAGACATTGCTTGCATTGTCTAACAATCTTAAGAAATATCCAGTCACTGATCCCAATCAGCCTCATCAGACTTTATTTATTATTTATTCTTTCCCCCCTAATGTTTGCTGTGTATTTGGAGTGCCTTCCTCAAAACCTAGCTACCAAATAAAGGCTCACAGCAAGGTAGCAAGTGAACTAATGGGGCAGGGTGGATGCAGAATAATGGAAACAAGTGCTTTGACTGCTAACTGAAGTGCTAACCTGGCTTTATGTAGCACCCTCCATTCTAGGTCTTAGACGAGGGGTGTCCAAACTTTTTGCACTGGGGGTCTGATCACACCTCTGTAACAGCTGAGTCAGCCTGACCATGCCCTTGGAAGTGTTTCTGGATGTCTTTGCACATGCACAAACACATCCCCATCACTCCCAGAAGTGGTTCTGGATGTCTCTGTGCATGTGCAAATGTATCCTTGCCACTCCCAGAAGTGGTTTTGCCACTCCCAGAAATAGTTCCAGATGCACACTTCTGGGAGTCAGGTGAATTGGCATCGGGAGCCTGATATGGCCCACAGGCCATAGTTTGGCCACCCCTTTCTTAAACCTTTACTTTTCCTGTTCCTGCTTTCTCTCTCTCTCCTCCCACCCCCACATCAGGAAACACACACATACATGAAAAGATCTGCAGAAACCCAAGAACAAATTAGTAGGTACCACTTCTAAATAAGCTTGTGTTGGGATGGTTTCCTTTTTGATTGAATAATGTTTACAGATTCCTAAATAAGAATCAGAAACATAAGGAACTACAGACTGCCATTCTACTTAGGGTTCCACTTCAATATGCAGGAAAGTATCAATGGACATGTCCAAAACTGGTATTGATGCCTCAATGAATGATGGCAGGCACATTGGCAATGCTGCCCATCAATAAATGCTCAGTGTCAGTCTAAATTTGTACATAAGGCTTTTTGCACAGTACAGGTTAATAAACTGCAACTCATAGGATACATGTGATCTCTAAAGCTATTTCTTCAGAAAGCTCAGTGACCTCCAATGTCATTTCAATGGCAAAAAAAAGATAACATTATTTTAAAAAATTTGGAATTGTAGCCGTGTTAGTCTGTGGTTCAGGGATATCAGAAAACAAAACAAAATAAAATAAAAATAAAATAAAAAACACTGTAACACTATAAAGACTAACTGCTATATTTTTATTGTTAGCTTTCATGGATCAAGTCCACTTCTTCAGACAAAGAGTGAAACTTACAGGCATGGTTTTTATACACCAAATTCAGGGGGACAAAGGGAGATGGGTGTGGTCAAGTAAGATGACAGACAAGCAAGCACAACAATACAGATTCACACAGACATGAGCAACAATAGATTATTCAGATTAGCTCTAAATGACTCCCTTCCAATCTCAAGGTTGCTGAGAAAGCCTATTCTGGTCTCTGATCAACTTTTGACCTGCTAACAGTAAAAATATAGCAGTTAGTCTTTAAAGTGCTACATGGTTTTTTTATATTTTTTTATTTTAATTTGTTTTCTGATATTATTTAAAATGTCCCTCTGAAACATTAAAACAAAATTCCAAAGTGTTAAGAATAAAAGGAGTTTTCTAGAATTTTCATTCCATATTGTGACTGGTTTGTTTAGTACATGGAATAGAACCAGGCACCATCTTGTGTTTTACATGAGGAAACAAATGTATTGGTTCAATGCCAGAAACTGAAGTCAGTAGAAATTGATTACAAATTTATTTAACTGTTAATTATATCACAAATGCACTTAACTCACGGTTAAGGTAGAGGTGACAAATGTTGAATCATATATTTATGTTATCTTACCGGGTTGGGTGGGATAGGAAACCCAATCACATAAATTTCTGTCCTGGTTGTTTCTTGCCCTGGTTGTCTCTATAACAACCATACCTTTTGAGATGTGTTTCTATCAGGTATTGAAATTGATGATGTATGGCTTGCATGATTTCTTCAATGCATGTGGTCTCTTTATTTTTATTTTTTGACAAAATGAAAGGAAGAAAAAATTAAAAAGGACAAATAACACAATTCAAGCGTAAAGTTATAACATCAATAACAACTTTTGTGTTCCTTACCATCAGCAAGATAGTGCTTCAGACCAATATTTGCTTACATCATATTTAATATTCTGATTTTGTCACTTTCCCTAAATAGAAAAGCCTCCTGTTTTGGGCATTTCCCTTTCCCAAAAACATGTAGTATGAAGGTATTCCATGTGTCTTTAAAGAAATCTGATCTCAATATTTCCTTCTTTATTTTCATTTCAGTAGTTTCCTTATACCAAAGCTCAATTTACAATTTAACCTTCCAATTCTTTACCATTATTAGTCTTGTTACCATTATAAATATAATTACTAAATTTCCTCCTCCCCCAACTCATTTGGTCTTCTCCAAAGCTATTTAACAATGCAATCTTGAAATCTTTATTCAACTTCTGAGCAATAATTTCACTAATCTCTTTAAAAACCTCTGTCCATATTCCATCAATATATTTACATTCCCACTACTTATGGAAATAAATATCAAGGGCTTGATTACATCTGCAGCACTGAGATTAAATCTCTGGCTTTATTTTATTTAATTTACAGGACTAAAATGCTATCTCTATATTATCTTAAAATAATTTTCTTTTAATTATAGATAGTACTTTACCAATTATTTTATTCAATATAATTTCCCAGTTCTCTGTAGTTATTTCTTCTCCCAAATCCTTTTGCTAGACCTCCTTAAGACTGTATTTCAGTTTGGTTTCTCCTGGCAAAATTTTATATAGTTTACTAACCATACCTTTAGTTTTCACCTTATCCTCATCCTTTAAAAACAACCAAACCTATTATTTTTTCAAACTTAGTGAATTCTATTCCTTTCTCTATCATTTTCTAATTCTTTCATTCAACAATCTAATTGTAAAATACTAAACCATGAAACCCCTTTACTCTTCAATTTATCTTTTAATTTTCCATGACTATCCCTTTTTACTTGTTGTTGTTCAGTTGCACAGTCGATTCCGACCCTTCACAACCCCATAGACCATCCCACGCCAGACACCCCATCCTATCAATCCTTTAATCTGTTAACTCTTTTTAATTCAATATTACTAATATCTTTTTAAAATATTTCTTGGGAATTTCACTAATTTGGTTACCTGGGATAATGGGGATACTCCTGGTCTTAGAATCTTTCTATACTTATATCTAAGTTGTACTGCATTTTTTTAAAAAAAATTAAATGTATTTTTTATATTCTTCCTTTAAAAAGTAAGTCTTTAGTCTTTAGTGAGAACGTTCTGCTTATGATGACATTCTGTGTTTGATTAACACACAGAGAGCTGTGCAACAGGATTTCAGCCATTTTTTTGGGGGGAGGGGGATTTATGAATGGACCTGTATGGGACCCTGGGCAGCACTATTCTAGAACAAAAATGGTTCAGCAGAGTTTTCTAAAAACAAGTATTGGCCTTTTCATATGACTGAGTCTGATTCTCTTCATTGCCTCTTCAATTACCAAGTCAGTTTTACCGAGTAGGGTGGCATAAAAATAAAAATAAAAAGATGATGATGATGATGATGCCTCTCTAGATAATGACTCCCATGCAAATACAGTATGCACCCTGACCCCACTACCTGGCTGCTAAAGCAATACTTCTGAGAAGCTCAGAAATCCCCAACTTCTTGCCTAAACAATTCAAAAGCCCAGAGAAATAGGTTGCATTTGCCCTTCATGTTGCATTTTGCATGCACTTATGGGATATTTCACACATCCTAGGCATAAGTCGCAAACAGTAAATTTATGAAGAAAGAAATGGTACAAAGCAAGAGAATAGAAAATACCAGTTCATACTCTAGTACTTCTAGGATCATGTATGCTCCGTTTGTAAGAGTCTACTAGCCACCCATCCTATACACAAGCTCTACTGAATTAGGTGGCACTTTATTTTGAGATAATGCATAAGGACTGGCACTCTGGGCAACACTGCATATGATGACTGCATTTATTTAAAAACAAGTTATTGCTTTTATTTTAAAATCAGGTTATTCCCTCCCTTCAGAGGGATTGTCTACATGAATGCTTTGTTTGTTTAATGACTAGATCAACACATGATGGGAAATGAAACATCTTCTTTCAGTATTTCATTCTGCATACGTAAGAGGAGAGGCTTCCAAAATCCTCTTGGAATTAGTAAGGAAAGTATCAAGAGAACAATTCCCCCAGATAACCTACTTTAAATAAATTTTCATTCACATTTACCTAACAGATTGAAATTATTTTTCCTTGATTGATCCCCCCCCCCAACTGTGGCAGAAAAAGTGAAACTTTGTCAGTGCCTTTCGATCCGATCATTACTACATTTTTAACAATGATGAAATTCCATCATGCGTAATGTTCTGTTTCATTCACAGTAAAATTAGAGTAGCATTTGAATATAGAAATACAACCTCAGATCAATGGCACCGAAAATGTATTATTTGTCACTTGAGATATTGAGAAAGTATATTTTCCCAGTTAGTTCAGCTTCTAGAAGACAGAGGAAGTTCTGCAGTCTATGTCCTTTGTAACAATTCTGTACATTGCATAAAAGCAACTCCTTCAACTAAAAAAAAGGAAAAGGAACAAATTTGAAAGCCACAAAGCAATAATAAAAATAAATAATGTGAGAACCGAGAGAAGAAAAATAAACCATAACCTTTCTATGAGCTGACCTTTTTCAAATGTTGCAGCATAAGATGTTTAAATGCATTAAAAGATACCACAACGTTCATCTAAACAGATTTGGCCTATGCATTTTGAAGTCAAGTTAAAAAGGGTAATGACCAGGAAGGTTATAGGGAACACTCTGTAACAAGAAATGTGTTTTTGTGTGTTATATTGTCCACAGCAAGCATAATGCATTTTTAGGATTCCCCTGAGATGCTTAGAGCACTTTGCCTGATGCTCTACAAATCTCATGGGATGGACTGTCCCATATTTTCTCAGTAGAACAGCAGCAGTAGCTGACAAATAAGATTTCCATTCATAGTTTAAGGACGGTTCTAACGTTCCCCATTTTAACAGACAATTGCAGATTCAGGCAAACTTATTATAGTTTAAAATAACAGTAAAGTCAAAAACCTGTTCACTCATTATCAGGATGGAGCAGGATCAACAGTTCCTTTCCTTGTTACTATTGCTTTATCCACATGGAGAGGGACATATCTGAAGAAAGATGGGTCCTGCTCATATATAGGCTGTCCACTTAATCAAGAACCCTGTAAAACCAGAGTGTTTGCTTATTTGTAGATCCACATGAACAAAACCTTTCCTTTTCAGATATGTCATCCTTGATGTAGAGAATTAGTGAGGGTGTGGCTAGTCACACTGCTCTAAAATGTTTTCAGGAACCAGATAAATAATGACTGGATATGTGGGAGGAAGGAAAGAAAGAAAGTGGTGGGATCATTGCTAGGAAACTAGTGGTTGAGCAGTAGTTGATAAAAATATTTTAAAATATTCAGCTCCAAATTGAATGTAAAAGGCTGAAAATTGGCTTGAAACAAAATCTACAGAGATCTTCATATATGTTATGGACATAATGGTTTTTCTTAAGTAGAAGATATCCAAACAGTTAGATTTGTGCATTGAGTCCGGGTTTTTTCCTTTTGGCAACCTATGGCCCATGGCCCAGATCCAAACCCTGCCCTTGCTATAGCTGCCGCCGGAATTGGCTGCACACTCATTTATGGCTGTTGTGAATGCATTTATGGCAAATGTAAATGGGGGAGGGACCACCAGTCTGCCCCACTCAACTGTCTGAGATAGCATGGCCCAGGCCGCAACTCAAAAAGGTTGGTAACCCCTGGCTTAGATCTTCAAGGGTTGCCTTTGATATCAACAGTGTTTGTGGTCTCTAAAGATATTGTAAGAACTGCAAATGTATAGGTTTTGTAAGTTATGTTTTAAAAATAATATCAAGAAAGTAAAACTGATACTTTTGAGAATTACACCACCAACAAAATTCTTTTCCAACTCTACTCTGCAGTGGAGCCAATGAATATCTAACACTTTTTACCACTTAGAACTTCTGAGTAACTCATGTAATCATTGGTGCTCTGTTTTGTCAAGGCATGTGGTGTACTATTAACCTAATAGTTATTTAGGTTAACTAACCCTTGCCAACCCAGTTAGAATAGACTTTCATGGGATAAAGCATAAACAATATTATTTTGTTTAGCATCTTGGCTCAGTTACATTTTCTCAAGTCTACTCATTCTACCTAGGTGAATCTACAAATTCTGATTTTACTGTTGTTTTAATTTAATTTATTTTTTTCTTTATGTTTCCTCATTTCTGTAATAGAATTGACAAGAAATTGATATGGCAAGCATTGGCCCAATATGAAGTTAGTGAGCATTTTATCAGATTATGTAAAATCTTATATAGTGACTGTAGAAGTGTATTTAGAACAAGTCAAGAAATATCGGAACCCTTCGCAGTAATATCTGGAGTGAGGCAGGGATATGTACTATCACCACTTTTATTCATCACCTACATATATAGCATAAGCAAAAAAAAAAAAAGCTAAGCCTGTTAATGGAAACAATATCAACAAATTACTTTTTGCAGATGATCAGGCATTGATAGCAAGTATGGCTAAGGAACTACAGCAACACGTTATGTCCATGAACCAAGAATGCAAGATAAATAATATGAGAATCCGTAAACAGAAGACTGAGGTAATGGCAATTGAAGGAAACAGCATACTTTAAATATCTAAGTAGAGGGAACAAGTATAAAATAAGCAGCAAATACCTAGAAACAACGTTTACTGAAGATGGCAAAACAGACAGAGATTAACATACAGTGCAGTAAGGCAAACCAAAAAAATGAGAGAATTAGCTCTTCTCTTACAACATAAGACAATACTGACCAGCACAAAAAAACACTTCTTACAAAGCATATTTATTCTAATCTTATGTTGCCAGTGTTAAACATGGACATGTTCAACAAAACATAAACAAAAATTGGGCACCATGGAAATGAGATGTCTGCGGAAGACTGCTGGAGTGAATAGAAGGGATAAAATCATGAATGAGATTATAAGGGAAAGAATTGGAATAGAATGAATCTTAAATTGCATAGAGACAACAAATAAAGTGGTTTCCCCATTTGAAGAGAATTCAAATGGGAATTCTTGGAATTCCATACCATACAAGGCATATGTGGAAAGATGTCTGGAAACGACATATTTCCTCATGTTTCCCAAGGCTTGAGGTTGTACATTTTTAAGCTAAGCCTCATAGAAATCCTTTGTTCCCTCTCTGTCTCATAGACTCATGTCACGAGACAGTCTGTTTACAGCCAGTGTTCCTGTGCTATCTCTCTAGCTTCATGTTTTGACTTCTCTGACTGTGCACGTGTGTAAACAAATATTGTTTTGAGAATGTTTTCTTCTGTTCCCTGATTGGCCAAGGGTTACCCACCTGACTGCAGAATCTCCATTTTGCAGAGAAGTTAGTTAGTTCGATTCTGGATCTCAATGGCATAAGACCCTGGCTATGGTGTGGGATTATTCTTTTCTTCTCAAAATGATTACCTAATGTACCTGGACTGTGTACTGGACTGATTCTTTGTTTTGACCTTTTAAACTACGTTTTTTCCATGGACTTTACTACATGAACCTGAAGAATAAAGCAGCTGTTTCTCTTTGAAGATTGTTGTTCTTTTATTGGCACACACACACCTACGCTACGCTAACAGAAGAAGAAACCTCCCTTGTTTTGCTCTATGCTCTACTGCACTATTGCCCGAGCATAGTAAGAGTTCCTTTCTACGCAGCTCGGCTCTCTCAAAGGTGGAAGGTAAGGGTGAGAGTTCCAGGAATGGGACAAGGTGTCTCAGGAGCTTAGGGGGAGAAACCCTTACGATGAGACGGCCGATGTCTGACCACCATATCAGACATTGGCCATCTCATCATAAGGGCTCCTCCCTAGTCAAGTTCCTGAGACACCCTCATTACTGGATCTTTTAACCCTTACCTTCTACCTTTGAGAGAGCCGAGCTGTATAGAAAGGAGAAGGAAAAAAACCATGAGGCAAAACAAAATGAAGGTGGAGAGATAAGATCAGAGAGTTACTGTACAGTATTGCAAGAATACCAAATGACACCAGTGGAAGCTGCTAGAAGTGTCAAAGCAAGAAAAGCAAAGAAAAATAGAAGAAAAAGAATAATTCTGTAGTACCCTTTGAGTCATTATTTCTCATAACACATTCACCTTTATGTCCACTTTCCCTTACATTTTTGGGTGCATATTTTGAATGATAAACTAAAGTATTAAAATCCTGGAATGTGGATTTTGGCATGCAAGCACACTATAATTCTCTTATGAGTCCAACAAGTCCCAATTTAATAAGCTTTCATGGAAAAAAATGGCACTGAGAATTATTGATATCCAAATTGTAAGAGCAACTTAAGTAAATCTAGTTGAGAAAAGTATTTGTAGAAGTGATTCTTGAAGTCAGCCAATGCTGCCTGGAATGTTTGATGGTCCATATGCAGAAACCTACTGTGAAGTATTCTACAGTGTAACCAGTTTTGATATAGTAGATAATTTATCACACAACCTGTTTCCTCTCCATTTAATAAATTCTGGACAGTATTGCCTGATGTATTAGATAGGATTCCTGCAGGAAATTGCTTTAATGTTCAAAGATAAAGATCTGGGGAAAAATATATCTTAAAATGCAGCTTCCTTTGAACTTGCAGTTAAAAGTAGATTTCAGCTTATTAAGTGAGGTCAGACATAATTAGTCATACTGTTATCACTTCAAACTGTATTATAATTTGAATTATGGCTATAGGTTGTATCTGTTTAGTTTTTAAATTTCTATAATCTTTAAATAGCGCAGTAAACTAAGATGATAATGTGATGCATTTTAGAAAATATTTAGGGCTGGACTAAGAATTTCTATGTAGCTTTATCCCCCCTTCCCCCACAGATTTCAGATTTTATGGGTACAAGAAGCTCCCTAAAGTTTGGAGAAGTTTATACCTTTGGGATGATGCATTTCAGGTAAATCTAGGCAACAATTTTTACTTATAATTACAGGGTGCATTTAGCATTTCTAAATACAGTAAAAACCCTACTTACGAATGTCCCTACTTATGAATAATTCAACTTACAAATTGGTTCTGCACTGAAATCCATACCTTGAGTTACGAACATGCCCCGATTTATGAATTAATTTCCCTTTTTCTGTGTTGGCTCGAGTGAAGCAAAAAACACTATTTCCCCTATGGGTTTATATTTTATATACATGCAGCTTTTCAGAGCCCTGTAGATGGCGGTAGAGTGCTTAGAGAGGAATTCTTTGTCTGGAGTTTCAGCGCCAAAGTGGTTGCTGTTTCTTGCTAGAGTTTTCTGAGTTTTCTGTCCATTTTCAAAGCTTCTTTAAGGTAAGAAACAGCGTTTTTGCTTATGCATGCTTTCCTTTCAATGCTGCTGTTATTTTTGGGTGGTTTGATTGATTTTTGGAGGGTGGGGGTGGTCCATTTTGATTGTTGGAGGGTGGGCTTGGGCTTTTTCTTTATCTGAATGGAGATAGCTCAAGTTACAAACAAATTAGATTTATGAACAATGCCATGGAACTGAGTTTGTAACTCAACATTTTACTGTATATTTTTTTAATTGTAAAAAGCAGAGCTCTTCTGAAATTTACAAATCAGTCCCATGGGAATGCTACTGAGGCTAATACAGATATAAAAAAACCCGATTAGGGAGTAATCTTTTTTTTTTAAAAAAAATAATAATATCAAATTTCAAATAAATAAGCAGTTTGGCTACCAATCACAATTACTAAGATATAGTTCATTGTTTTTCAAAAGGGTAGAAAGAAATGGAAAGAAAGGGTAGAAAGAACACTGAACATATGAGCACATGAGGTAAAGCTGTAAAGTGATAACTGATTTTTTGGGTAAAATAGAAAAAGAAATTTGGGAAATAATGTGTTTTGATTTTAAAATGGAGTCAAGGACTGCCTTATTGACTGATTTGGATGAAATTAACATAGACAAAAAGGGTCTGTTATCCATCTTCTTAACAATGGCAAGATAATATATTGCAAAGAATTGGAAAAATAATTTAAATTTAGAAGTGGATGACTGGTATGAAGAGATGTGTGAAATAGCTTTAAATGACAAACTTACATGGGAGTTGAATTTGAAAAAAAGGTTTGATTAAAGAAAATAAATTTTGGGATATCTGGAAGCCTTTTTTTAAAAAAATATACATTGATTAAGAGTAAAGGCGGTAGTCCTATATCAGATCAAATGAGTGTTTTGCAAATAGTAATACTCTTTTCATAACAAATATGGCTTTTTCCAGGGCATTGTTGATGGCACTTGGGTGATAGTGTTTATTTAGAAATATGAGAAAGTAAGATATAATAATTGAGTAAATGAATGATGTAGTTTTATATGTTGATTTGCATAGCTTGAGGAGTGGATAGATAATTCCATATGATAGTGATATTTGGTGCTTTGATTCTTCTTGCAAGATAGCAAAATGATTACCAAAAGCAGGGGCAATTCAATTCCACTTGGTCCTGTTGCTACTTACGCAAATAAATTGTGAATTCTAGTGATTGCAGCCATGAAATAAAAAGGCAACTGATTCTTGGGAGGCAAGCGATGAGAAACCTGGGGAACATAGTGAAAAGTAGAGACATCACATTGCAAACAAAAATTCGCATAGTCAAAGCAATGGTATTCCCTGTGGCAATGTATGGTTGTGAGAGCTGGACCATTAGGAAAGCTGAACACAGAAGAATAGAGGCCTTTGAGATGTGGTGTTGGAGGAGAGTTTTGAGAGTCCCATGGACAGCGAGGAGAACAAATAGGTCAATCTTAGAAGAAATCATCCCTGACTGCTCATTAGAAGGTCAAATAATAAAGATGAAGCTAAAGTACTTTGGACATCAAATGAGAAGAGAGGATTCACTTGAGAAAGCTTTGATGCTTGGAAGGGTCGAGGGCAAAAGAGGAAGGGGAAGGCCCAGGATGAGATGGCTAGATGGTGTTGTGGAGACGGTGGGTGCAGAGCTGAGCGAGTTGAGGGGGATGGTGGAGGACAGGAGTGCCTGGCGGACGGTGGTCCATGGGGTCGCAGAGGGTCGGAATCGACTGTGCGACTGAACAACAAAAAATCTGGACAGGAAGATTCTTATTTTTTACTTGAAGAGAACCAGCATTTGAAACTTCAAGATATCCAGTAATGTAAAGAAGATGAAAATAGAAGAAAGTCCTCCCCCACTTTTTTTTTAGCATTTGCTGTTGTTATTAAACTGCTTCCAAGCAATTGGAAGAGAAGTGTTTATGCAACTGACATTGACTTCCAGGCACATAAAGCATTGCTATACAACCAATAAATAAGACACAGAAAGCTTGTGTTGTGTGTTCTGTAATTACAAACAGGAAAGTAAATCATAGGTCCACAAAGCTCTACCTTGGGTTGAGGCTCTCCCATCACTCTCTTTTTCTGGCATAACAAAAGAGGGACGAACAGAACCTCTGAATGGAATCTCTTAGACCAGGAGGTGGCCAAACTTTTCACTCCACAGGCCAATCACGTGGTTGAATGGTCTAGTCACATGGACCTTTGATCCATTTAACATCTCCAAATATACTTTTATCAGGAAATAAATATTAATTTCTAATAGCTTCCAGCTTCCTCCTCCTCCTCCTCTTCCTTCACCACTACTCTTTTTTATTTTGGTAATCTCTGTGGTCCACTTAAGTTATTAAGGACAGAAAATTTTTACCTTTAGACCAGTGTTTCACAACGTACTCCCCAGGCCCCAGAGAGGGACTTCAATTCCCAGAAGCCTAAGTCAGTACATTGGCTGATCAGTGCTTTGAGGAATTGACTTAGGCTTCTGGGAACTGAAGTCCAAAAAACAAAAGTTGGGAAACACTGCTCTAGACCCAGTGAAGTTGCCTATTCCTCTTCTGAACTATTTTTTGAATTTTATTTTTTAAGACAAATCAAATACAAAACCAAAGAACCCTGTCCTGACCTATACACTTAACAAACAGCTTGGTGTTTGCTAGACTCACACAACATTTTGGGAGTCAGTGAGTCAGGTGGATCTTCCTCAGGCTGTCGAGTATGATGAGATGAAGTGGAAATACTGGAAAAAATGTAGGAGAGTCTGCAGTAGCGTCGCACAGACTTCAGCCGCCTGGGGCGAAGAACAAATTTGCTCCCCCCCAGCTCGCCGCTGCCGCCGCCGCCGCCCCCACCCCCCCCACAGGACCCAGGCAGAAGGCGGCCCCCCTGCTGATGTGTGGCGCGTGCACGCCGCACACTTCCGCCTGCCCACCCACCCAGCTAGCTGCCAGGGGCCCTCCGCCACCCACCCCCGATGAGCGCCCCATGCACGCCCCAGGCATTAGTTTGGCCACCCCCGTCATAATGAAATAAACCTCGCCTCCCACTTCGTGGCTATCATCATGGTATAGTCTTCCTGTTCTTCACTTCTCGGAACATGCCATACCAGTCTCTCCCTAGAGTTGGATAAGACAGTCTTAGCGCACGCTGCCCACCTCCTCCTGCCCAGCCACCCAGCCATCCGCCAGGGGCTCCCTGCCATGGCACCACCCACCCCCAATGAGCGCCCCCCCCCACGCGCACGTGCCACCCACCTCCGCCCGCCCACCCAGCCAGCCGTCTGATGACAAGCTGGGTGGGTGGCTGGCTGGACGGAGCCGAGCAGCGTGCGCGCGCATGCGGGGTGCCTGCCAGGGGCAGGTGGCAGAGAGCCCCCGACGGCCAGCTGGGCGGGTGGGCGGAGGCAAGTAGCACATGCGCGCACGCCCGCGGGGCGCTCGCCAGCAAAAGGGCCACCCTCCGCCTGGGAAGTCCTGTTTCCTAAGCCCAGGCAGAGGGAGGCCAAAGTGGTGGGGACATTTTGCCGCCCCCTGAAAGCCGCTGCCCGGGGCATCAGCCCCCCCCCGCCCCTCCACGCTATGCCACTGAGAGTCTGTATCTCAGTGACAGAGTGCATGTTTTGCATGATCAAGTCTCCAGGTAGGACTAGGCAAGAGTCCTTCTTGAAATTCTGGAGAGCTGATGTCAGGGTTGGATGGGGAAAGGATCAAACTCAGTAAAAGGCAGTTTTCATATCACAGGGCCTGATCAATCATCCTGAATTACTCATACTCAAAGAAAGCTACAAGACTGAATCTGTTACAGGTGGTTTCTGAACAGCTTAAGCTGCATTGCTGATCTCTGTAAATGTTAAAAAAGCAGTAGGTCAAACTTACCCCATATATATGTCTCACATCTTTATTTCTGGATGCAGGCAGGAACACCCACCCACACACACACACACAAACCTTCCTAAGAATGGTTTTTTTCATAGTAATTTTCTTCAGGCCAACAAAGCTAGGAAGTTCAGATAGATGGAGAAAGGGTTTCAGTTTAGCTAAGTAGCCTTACTTCTTGCTTATCAGACCTGAACATCTGAACTCTGAGGTTCACCCAATAATAATTTAAATTGACACTATTTTTGGTCATACTAAGAGCTGTATTGAATGACTGAATTCTGATCCTTGGAGGAAAAGAAACAAAGTCTAACAAAAGTCTATGGCTTTTCAAATGTACTTTATTTCTGTGGCTTTGCAAAGGCATAAATTAATAGAGTAATAACTAGCAGCTGCAATAACATAACAGGAATTATGTGTCAATGTGTGCTGTAAGCTCATACTGTGTTTCAGCTTTAAGTATATGAACAGCATTAATGGATCAGAGCTGGGCTCACCTAGTCCGGTATTCATTCCCGGATACTGGATTATACCAGGTACTTCAGAGGAGGTGTCATATGTCTTTATTTAGTGATCTATGTTTGGTGTGTAGGCTTTGGGGAGAGCTCAATAACAGAACAAAGGCGTTGGAAGCAGAATTTTCTAGGTTCAAGGCTTGCTATTCCTCTGTAGGGGTGGGGGGGATGGGGATGGGGGGGATGTGTCTTAAAAGGAAGGACATCAACTTTCGAATAGTGTTGACCAATACTACAGAGAGCAAGAACAATTTTTAAAACCCGTGTAGGCCAATTCCTTTGCAACATGCAAATACTTCTTTTGGTTCTCATGGAGCCAAAATTTACTGGGAAAATGTTACTATATCTCCTGTCCTTCATCCAAGCTTTCAAAAATACAGCACAAAGAATATGTTCTTCAAAAGTAGAGATGCCCCACAGCAACATTTAATTCCTGGGAGTCTTCTTGTTGTTTTCTTACATTATCTATTCCATTCTCTATCCTACTCCTCTACTCTTTATAAACCTTACTGTCTATTCTTGCAAAGTAAAGTACAAAAATTCCTCAGGAAAGAATTTGAAGTCTGTGCATATCTCTGACAATTGTAACAGGTATTAATTTTCAGACTCCAGCTTTTCAGATGCCACACAAGCTGAATGGAATTGAACAGGGAGGGGGGCATGTATGCGGGCAACAATATGGATATCTGCCAGGAGCACTGTACATTCTTCCACTACAATGTTAATATTCCTATTAGTCTTGATTGTCATTGTTGAATTCTAGATCTACAGCTTTAGGCATTTCTTTCCTTTGTTCATTTGCACTTCCCCTTCAATTTGCCTCCTCTCCCCGACCATATTTTCAAAACATGGATTTTAGTCACATCATGTAGTAATCAATTTCCTTCATGCTAGCTTAACATTCAGTGGCCGATGAGCATTTTGTCATATTAACCAGAGCTCCTGTCTTACATATGACAGTGTTTTCTTTATTCATCTTATACATTTTCTTTCTCTCTTGTTAGTGGCTTCACAATATCTATCTCAATGTTCTGGCTGGCTGCAATTACAAGTTTTCCCAGTGGAGAATTTGCTGAATCCCCCCCCCCCCGGGTTCCGTGACATGTTGATCTGTTTGGAAATCAACTGTCAATTGTTTCACTTCTGTGTTTTGCATCTTGTTACTAGAATGTATTCAAGATGGAGGGTCCAGTTTTTCTTACCTGTCTTTTATAAATAGGATATATTTTCTGCAAATTGAAATGAAAAATTCCAGTATGATTAAATGGTAGTCTGGGAGACAGAAAGGTCTGCATCACACAAAAAAATTGTCTGCTACTTGGTTTAATTCATGTGTCCTATACTAAATCAAGTGTGCAGAATCCAAATATGAAGTCCAAATCTGCCCAGGGCATCAGGATTTTAAGTAAGCAAATCTCACCCTCTTGGTTGAGTTCTTGCATTGATCACATGGGGGATATTTGCCACAAATGTAGCAAAAATTGTCCGGTTTATTAACACAGCTGTGCCTACTCATCTTTAGCTCAAAACAGACTCACTATGGTCTAGCTGTACATCCAATA
This sequence comes from Furcifer pardalis, assembly GCA_030440675.1. Taxonomy (NCBI): domain Eukaryota; kingdom Metazoa; phylum Chordata; class Lepidosauria; order Squamata; family Chamaeleonidae; genus Furcifer; species Furcifer pardalis. Next base: position 63,835,678 of record CP126896.1, read on the forward strand.
AGATGGTTTTGCACTAAAGACAAGCCCTTGGTCCATCTTGTCTTATACAGTAAAACACCAGATAACGCTAAAACTTGGTTCCACAAGTCTTAGAGTTATCAGATTTTTAGTGTTATCCGATGCATGTTAAAATCCTAAGGGATGGATCAGATAACGTTAAAGCTCCATAGAGATACATTGTAACCACACAGGCTTTAGCGGTTGTTATCCAATCCATCCCATAGGACCTTAACGTTATTTGATCCAATTCTCATCCCCAGATTACTTAACGTTATGGAATTTTAGTGTTATCCGATCCAATCATTATCCGGTGTTTTACTGTATACCTATTTCTGATGTCAGCTCACTGACTTGCCCAGACATGCCCGGCCACTGCTGGAACATGCATGCCACCAGGGGACATGATTCAGTTGAGGTGGCAGCAGGCATAATAGTAGCTCCAACTGTTATAATGTTCCCATGTAAAATTACATTACTCAATACCATTTGAACAGCTATAAAATGCCTATAACTTAAAATTTGTATGTGATAGGCAAATTCTGAATTCAGATTTGGAATTAGCATACTCAATATCATGTAAATCACATGTGTTATTCCCAGTAGCAAAATTGCTGTTGTGAAGTGTAATCTGAGAAGAACTGCAGGTAGAAGTTCAGATGCCTAGGTCCAATTGTCTAGCAATAGCACCATTCTGCCCTTTGTTCCAGAAGTGGTGTAGCCTATATTTTTATATGAATGTTAAGTAAACAGGTTCTCAGAAACCCTAATGATGTCTACACTATTACCATAGCAGGATAACCTGGCCAAACTGTTAAGTGTCATATAATGACTAGATTCGTACAGGTGTAGTTTTGTAATACAGTTGGACCATGCTTCATAATACTTCATTCTACATCATCCTGTGTTCATAGAAAGTAGACTATTCTCTACACTAGTCATGTATAGAAGTGCCTTGTCCCTCACTAGCAGGTGTGTAGTGGTACTGAAAATGAAGCCAGAATAAAGTATGTATAGTTATGCATGTGAAACAGAGAGAAATATTCCAGAATGACCTTTCAAGTGCTTGAAAATGCACATATTACATTGACCTTGTAGAGCAGCATGGTAATGCAAAGTGCATTTTAAACTACCTTTCATATTACTCAAAAGCAAACTGAAAGAAAGTCCACTGGGAAAAAATATAACCTGCATTACAAACTATACCACCTTTTTTGTGAGCTTCAGTTAATCCCTGTTATGAATTATGAGTGATAGTGATATGTATTTGTGTTTTTTTAAAAAAAATCTGAATAAATCTGAATATAGGTTGGGAAACACATACAAGCAAAGCACACATATTGCTTAGATGTACACAATTTAGGGGAATGTGAACAACACAGAGAATGATCTGTGATGTTTGTTAATCTTTAGTGTTTAGACAGTTCCATGACCAGTGACATACAGCACAGAACCATGCCAAATATTCAGATTTCCATAGTGATTATTTTGTGCTGTTCACATTTTTCAGGCACAGAAAATTCTCTAGGGAGGAAGTAACATACAAACACTGTGAATGGACAATTTAATTACAAAAACATTGAAAGTAGAAGTGCCTCTTATGATCAATAAGATTAAGGCACCTTAACATGTAATGCATTTATTATGCCTTAAATCATTATGGACTATATCCCATTTCATAAAAGGAGGAATACAGAGTAAAAACAACTGCTCCAGACATGCACGCATGTGCGTGGACACATGTGGGTCTACTGTACTTCTTGGTATCACTTTGGGCACTTCATCCTACATTCCACAAAATATATATACCGGTACTTTAATACTTTGCAATCGTGTGGTTGTGTAGTTTTTGCTAAAACAGAAGGGCACAAATTCCTCTTTGGTCATTAATACAGAAGGGCATCTAGCAAGTTCTTTCAGCTGTTGAACCATCTAAAAACTATCTCTTTGGCATTCTATTATATCAATTCACATTGTTTTAAAATGTTATTGCACTTGGTGTCTTGGGTGAGCAGGCAGCACTTGTCAATTTATGCTTGCTTAAGTATAATGGTATAAATCATAGTAGCAAGTAGCTGCTAATTAACAACTTGCTGGCTGCATTTCAGGGCACATGGCCAGGAACACAACCAGGACCTGGTTAATTAAATACAATTTGTTGCTGCAGCTTACCTTGCTCCACTTAAAGGTAAAAGTAAAGGTGTCCCTTGCTTGAAAGCCAGTCGTTTCTGACTATAGGAGATGGTACTCATCTCCATTTACAGCCAAAGAACCAGCACTGTCTGTGTCTGCAGATATTTCTGTGTGCATGTAGCAGGCATGACTAGACACCAGAGTGCATGAAACACTGTTAGTTTTCCTGCCTAAGTAGCACTTATTTATCTACTTACAATTTCTTGTTTTGAACTGCTAAGTTGGCAGGAACTGGGCAAATGAGAGCTCACTCCATCATACAGTACTTGGATCTTGAACTGCTGACCTGCTGACCTTCCAGTCATCAAGTTTAACTACTAAGCCACCACAGCCCCTTCATGTAAGCATAAATAATCCTTTGGATTCTGAATAATAACAAAAAGGCAGATGAATGTATAGTGAAATCAATGTAGGTTTTTATTTATGTACTACATTTCTACTGTCACTACACTTGTAGTGGGAGCAGTCTCTTGGTTCACAGAAGAGATGAGGCTTGGATCATGAGCTACCTGTGTTCAAAGCAGATGTAGAAATAACTGATATAGGAAAACAGAGCAGCTACGGAACAGACAAACTGCTGGATAGCTTGGTGGTTTGGAGCCAGAGGTTGCTCTGGAGCCAGAGGTTGCGAGTCTGATTTCTCACTGTGTCTTCAGAGAGAAAAGCCAGTCTGTGAGTCCTTGAAGAAGCTGCACAATCCAAAGGAGCCTCTCAGAAGAAGGGAATGGTAAGCCATTTCTGTATATTCTGTACCAGGAAAACCCTGAAAAGGGACGTCATAAGTCAGAATTGACTTGACAGCACATTACTATTATTATAGAACAGATACAGAAATTACAGATACAGAGATAACAGCAGAGAAATGCTGAAACTAATACAGAAATTATACCATAATACAAAAATAATAACATAGCAATAAATCACAGAGATGAGTAAATCATTAGGGAAAATTAACAGTTATTGAATTTTTCGTTAGTTCCTACAAGAAAACCTTACTGAGCTCACTAACTATTACAGTGTTGACCTTATTGTCCTAACCTTTCTGCCTCTGGTTTGTCATCAGAATTAATCATCAGAGATCACCAACACTATACAATTCCAGGCTCTTAAGCTATAACAACCAGTATTGCTATGATGACAGCCAGAACTTGTCATAAATCATTTACTTAAAACTAGAAAAATTGACCAACAGAACTTTGTAGCAACAAAAACACAGGTGAAGAACTAACCTATATGTGTTACTCAAAAGCATAGTATGCAGGCTAAGGTAACTTTATTTTTATATTCAATAGGAGCTTTTCTATATAGGCTCAAATGGAGCAATCTGGTCAAATAGGGCTGCTTAAAATTGGATAGCTGTCCAGGATGCCATTTGGCCCAGATTCTTTAAAAAAGCAAAAAAGAAGGGAAGAAATATCCATTCTTGCTTCCTCTTATCTCCTCTTACCTCTTTGAAAAAGATTATATTAAAAATATATATCTAAGTAATAAAGTGCATCAGTGCTGCTCTAACTGGTTAAAGAAATGTTTCCTCCCATTGCTCCAAGGAGGAGCAAAGGAAGGGAGATTTAATTTCCCAACTTAATTTCCCATTTTCCCCATATCATTAGGTGTTTAAATTGTCTGCTTAATCCCCTAATGATACCGGGATGTTGAAACCAGCTTGGAAATTAAAAATGGAAGCTCACTTTGATTTGATCCCAGTTATTACACATGTTGGAAACAAATCAAAATGGAGCAATCCTTCCTGCATAAAAAATAAATAAATCCCCCAACATGGATCCAGAAATTTTCTTGGAATGAGCTGATTTCTTCCAACAGTTACATCATATGATCACAAAAAAAGAAGAATAAATCAGTCCATGTCATCAGTGGATCAAACAATAAGAATAATACCTTTCTGACTGTACCCTAAGTCAGGGATCTGCAAACTTGGCTCTCCAAGTGTTCTTGGACTTCAATTACCAGAAGCCCAAGTCAGTATGCCTGCTGATCAGGACTTCCAAGAACATCTGGAGAGCCAAGTTTGCTGATCCCTGCCCTAAGTGAACAAAGCCAAGGCTAGCATGCTGAGGTTGGTTAAACCTTCCCCTGTCCAGGCATTTTTCATTTCAACATATTCCCTAGAATATTTTTGGAGTCTAAAAAGGATAGAAAAGTTCCTTACATATTTAGCATTCACAGAGAAGAGGTTAGGTTTTCTTCCCATCCCTCAGACTGAGGTTGGCTCAAGCAAGGGCAGAATAAGTGCCTAGCCACAAAATTTTGGGGTGAGGTATCCCTTCTGCTTGTCCAGTTGAGTTGACCGTGACCGCATCAGGATCAAACTCACACTGTGAGTGGATTTTTGGCTGTAGTGCTGAAACTTAACTACTGTGACACATGAAGCTACTCAACTGTAGGGGAATGGCATTTTGAAATAAAGATGACTGTTTAAAATAAAATGCAAATGTTCAACACACAACCCACTCACCCAACCATTTCTGCCACACCACCACCACCACCACCACCACCACCATGCTGTCACTGATTTGGACTGTGGTTGTAAATTTTTAATTAACTGCAAAAAAAGTGATCTAAAACCACGAAGTACTTTACATTTTGCATAGTATGTAGTTTAGCTCTAAATGTTGTGGGAAATGTTTCAGGTTTAAAATTCTGTAGCATCTATTCCAAAATTGTCAGATTGTAATTGAAGAGCTTAATATCCCTTCTTCTTGCTGCACTTGCAATATTGGTAGATTTCATGTCCCTTTTTAAATGTTGAAATTAAAGCATTCATAGCATATAAGAATCTATGTCAAGGTGTCTTCAACAACTACAATATTCTTGTCAAATTGACACAGTTAAGATGACAATGTTGTAATATGGCTCCAGTCTAAAGTCATGGGAGTTTTGCAGTACTCCATTTTGTGTAGGGGTAATGACTGAAAGACTGGAAAGTACTATGCAAATATAAATCTCTCCCTCTCTTCTGCCTCTTGCAAAGAGCATCTTAATCTAGTCTATCTTGACCACAATTGCTGTAGTGACAATAGAAAGGGTCTTCAGAAATGACACCTCTCAAGTGGTATTGGGCAAGACCACTCTTACCATGTTTGCCATGTAAAATTGACTGTATTTCTTGTATATGTTGTCAGACAACAAGATATATTTCCTTTTTTATAAAGTCTTCAGAACTTCATTTTCTAACTACACAACAAGCAGGTTTTTGTTGTTGTTCAGTTGCACAGTCGAATCTGACCCTTTGCGACCACATGGACCAACACATGCTCTGTCATCTGTCATCCTCTTTAGCCCACCCAGATCCATACCCACTGCATCAACAATGCTATCTAGCCATCTTATCCTCTGCCTTCCCCCTTCTCCTTTTGCCTTCAATCTTTCCTAGCATCAGGGCCTTCTCCAGTGAGTCCTCTCCTTGGACTAAATCTAGTGTTAGCCTTATTTGGAATAAACACACTGAAATCAATGAACTTAAATTAGTTGTGCTGTAAAATTCCTGTATACAGGTAAAAATCATTTCAATGGGTCTGCTCAAGGTAAGGCTTGCCTTGGATTTTGCTAGGAATGGATAACTTGTCGAATAGAACCTGCCATCGGCCCCCTTGAAAAGATAACCCATGAAGATTTTGGAACATTGTAGTCCAACAATATTTGGATGGTCACACACAATGCATCCACAGATTTAGGTATAAGTAATCAATACAAAGTGTGTATTACTGATTTCTCATTTAAAAAATGGTCTACCTCTGTTTCTCTGTGCTAATGGCTTGGACAAAAAACAGCATCCGCATGAATAAGGTAACAGAGAAATTATGTTAGATTCAACTATTATAAAGGCCATTTACAGTAAACACAGCAGTAAGCTCAGAGTTAAATTAAAATTGATTGCATGTGCATTGGTTCTTCTAAGATTTAGGGGCTGTAAAATTAAAAATTCAAAGGTTGCTATTTGGTTTACTTGTGAGATTGGTACTTGATTTAGACACCCAGCAGGTCAGTGATGGGAAAACACAATGGGGGATGGAATGGAGATATTAGATTTCCAAGCCATATCTGTTATAAGAACACATGGCCATAAAGCAATGAATGATTTCTTTTATTTAGGCTATGAATATATAAACTTAAAAACTGGATTCTTAAATCCTGTTTCCTTTAACTATATATTTATTTATATCATGGTAAGAATTAACTACAGAGTAATTGCACTGTTGAATATTCTTATAGCTCTCCAATGATCATACAAAGATATTTGAATTATTGTTGTTGTTGTTGTTGTTGTTGTTGTTGTTGTTGTTGTTGTTGTTGTTGTTGTTGTTGTTGTTGTTGTTGTTATATTTCGATTTGTATGCCACCCTACTCAATAAAAAACTGATTCAGGGCAGCTCACGTAACCCCCATCTTTAACATTACATGATACAAATAGCAGAGAAAATATATTTTTGCGGAAATAATTCAGTGCAAAACTGACTCTTCTGTTGCTACTCTGACCAGAAAGGAGGTTACTTTCACATTTTTACATTACTGCAGATGGTTCAAATTCTGAACACATGCAGTATGATTGAATAATAGAAACATGGTCTCTAAAATAAAGACAGGGGGTGGAAGGAAAGAGTCCAGCATCTCATATGAACCTGCCAATTTGCTACCTATATTACAATGTGATGAATAGAGAAAGCCAAGGTAAGGCAACATGAAATAAGTTGATTTTCCCTCAATTCAATGTTCAGGCCCAAAAGAGTTGGAGATAGGAATAGATGACATGTAAATAGTTATGGCATCCACCATTTTACAGATTCAATACAGTGGAACATCGGTTAACAAACAACTCAGTTAACATAAAAATCACATAACAAAAAGAAACCCATAGAAAATAGTGGCTCGGTTTACTGATCCCCCCACCCCCCAGAATGGATTAATTGGCTTTCAATGTATTCCTATGGGAAACCGCATTTCAGTTAAAGTATTTTAGTTTTCAATGCATTCCTATAGGAAATTGCATTCAATGCATTCCCATGGGAAATTAGGTTAAAGTAATTTTTGACGTAAGAAATATCCAGGAGAATGCATTAATTACATTCAACGAGGTTCCACTAGTTGTTTTTAAATTAATTTTATTCACCTTTTTACATTTCACAGTATGTCATAGATAAAACAATCTCAATCAGAATGCAAATATTTTTCTATAATTCCTATATAAGACACCTTTGGTCACCAACAATATTATTTCTTTTGTGTGATCTTTTCAAAGTCTGTTTAAATAAGAAAAAGTTAAAGTACAGTTGTACCTTGCTTAAAGAGCATAATGTGTTCCACAGGATTGCTCTTTAAGCGAGTTTGCTCTTTAAGCGAAACACCATTGTAAGTTATCAGTTGTGTTAAGTGAGTTTTTGGTTGGTTTCATTTGTTAAGCGAAGTGAACATTCAGAGAAAATTCTGCTCTTTAAGCAAGTTACTTTTTAAGTGAGGCACTCTTTGTGCAAGGTTTGACTGTACATGCCATGGAATCAGTGGATTCAAGGAGTCCTTCTGTAACCACTTATCCACATAAACCTTTTCCCCTCATATTAGGACCTTCTCCAATGAAATTTAGTAACACAGTATTTACAAAACATTTGGTGTGCATACTTAATTCCCCTAAAGCTGTGATCTTGTACACATTTAACTACGAGTAACCCAATTAAAGTCAGGGCTGCATGATTTACCTTTTAAAAATGGGGCACAGAAAAAGCTGATATTTACCTTTTGGAATGACAAGAAGATATGCTCATAGGAAAATTCTGGGAGCTGAAGTTAAAAAAAAATGTTAATTTCACCACCTCTAGTGAGGTCTGGAAGAAATTTTTAGTTTGTTCTCTATTCAAAATTGACTGCCCCTTCTAGGTTCCAAATAGTTGTTGTGCCCAGACCTGTGAAATAAATTGAACATTACCCAGGAAGAACCGAGCTCCCTGAAGGAATGATGGGGTAAAATATGCTTAAAGAAATAAAAATAAACTAAGGCTATAATATCTGAACATTTTTATTTTCTGAAAAAGCCAGTAGAGTAATTGAATAAGCCTCTAATTGCTTTCAGGAGTTGAGCAGAAATCTATGCAATGAATTATGGTCTTTCAGAAGGAGGAAAAAAGAATGAGCCATTACTATGCAGCTAAAAGAGTCCATCTGCTAATTCTGTTCAGTGTCAAAGGCCCAGAATGAAATGTCCGTCAGGGTTTAATAAGTGAAAATTTGTATCATGGATGATAATTATGCAGTCCATGGGCTGCATCTGGCTTCCCCAAGGCAGGTTTTGATTCCCTGGGAGTCTCCAGGCTCTCATCCTCTGGAAGAAAAATGTGGATGAGAAAAAAAAGTAGATTGGCACTCCTCCTGATTTATCTTTTAAAAGTCAAAAACCCCACCTCTTAAAAAAAATCAGAATTAGGATTCTCACCAGCAATAGTTCAGAGTGGTAGGACCCACTCTCTGGAATGCTCTTCCTACAGGACAGGCCTGGCTTGGACTCTTCAATGCATTAAGAAGCAGTTGAGAGCAGCTTTCTTTTGGGAAGCTTTTGGAGATTTACTTTCAGATTAATTACTTTTTTGTTTTCTGAACCATTATACTGATACTTATTCCCTCAACTCCCAAAGGGATAAAAGAGGAAGTAAAGAAGAAGAGAGACTTATACCTATCCAAGTCCTGAAAGTTGCAAAAGAAATTACAAGTCTAGGATCCAGAGAGAGATAGCAGAAATCAAATACATCCATCTGTTGTATACCCATCACAGAGGTTTGAATATTAGCCAAGGGTTTCTAGGACATTATCAAATTTGATACACAGATTGCTATATATTTTATATACTATATTTTGGTGTATTATACCACCTTCACTAACTTTCCTGCAATATTCTCCTTCACAACATGCCCAACTGAACAGGATGTGCTTGCACAGTAAGAGGTTAAATTCATTATCATATGCTCTGTTTTGCAAATCCCCCCTTTTAAGATTGAAAAGGGGACATTTAAAGCTAATCTAAATAAAAAACCAGAGATCATCTGCTATTGCTAGCTATAGGAAGTTGTATTGATATGCATGCTTATCGGTAATTCTGCTTGATAACTCTTCACCTCTGTATCTGGTGGATATAATCCATGCCTGGGCATTTCATTCCTGTCTAAAGAAGTGGACTTGATCCAGGAATGTTCATAGTAAAAATATAGCAGTTAGTCTTTAAAGTGCTGCAGTATTATTGGTTTGTTTGTTTTTGTTTTGTTTTCAGATATGCCTGAACCACAGACTAGCATGGCTACTATTATGTTTTGCACATGCCTCCCAGAATAGCATGGTAATGGGTGGTGGATGGATGGATGGATGGATGAATGAATATCAATTTCTTTCCCATGGGTAGTTTAGCTACCACTAGACAGGAAATTTACCTTCAGGTGCAGAGTTTGTTCACTATTGCTTCACATGAATAACCATTGTCACACTATACAAGTGTTACACACTAAACATGGTAAGAGGAAACCCTTCCCACCTCCTTCTGAACTTCCATTTTTTTCTCTCCATATAGAAGTTGACTTTCTGAAGATGATAATCTCTACTACACATGACATCTCTCTATTTGAGAAGGCTGAGTTTCCAGCTTGCCACATGAGGGAAAAAACACAATAATGTTAGGAGGATGCAATGAAGGTATAATTTCCCTCCTCATGTCTTTGAGCTTTGACATCTGAGTAGGACTAATGTTGAGATAATAACTGCTATTTTCCATTGGCCATCCTTTTCCCACAGGTTACAATTCTAATACTGAGTTGTATTGGTCACATATTCGTGTTTGGACTTCGATTTGATGATTCTGTAAACAGCCTGATTTGGCTAAGATGAACTAGGAGGGTGATAAAATTTGCTCAAGAACAAATCTCAATCCCATTTTAGAAGAAATCCCACTTTTCATGCTTCCCATTGCCTCCTTCATTACTTGAACATCAAGGAATAGGCAAAATTGTGTTGCTGTTTGTCAAAACTGGATGAAACTTTCAGACATTATAACTATTTGGAATTGAAATGTGGTTCTTTTCTGTCAAATGGGTAAAGGGTTTCTGCAAGATTTTTTCTCTGCTATGTACCCTTACACAACAGAATTTGATTTGTTTGTTTTAAATCAACAAACTGGGATGCACTTCTGTGTAAGAAATACTTTAACTGGACCAACAAGTAAAAGCCTAACATTCTATGTGCATATAACCCATGTATTAATGCTTACTTTACATGAAAAAAAGAGAGATTTATATCTTTATCCTTTCCCATCAACCACTTGCTTTACTCTTCTTTGTGGATGGACCAGCTCCTTCAAGAAACAACTTTTTTAGACAAGTAACTTGGTTCATTTCTGTTGTCAATCTTCCAGAGTTAGAGGGCAACTTTGCTTGTACTGTAGTCAGTTGCAAAATTCTACAGATTCTAAGTGGACAGAATTGAAACTTTTCTGTGCACTGTGGCATCTTAAACAGACTGAAAGATTATGTTAGCAGATGCTCACACTTAGGCTTTCATAATGCTGCTGGAGCCAGAGATAAGAACTTTCCGAAATGTGCAGTCCATTTTGACACTTTGGAATTGACTGCATGGGATTGGCTGCTGTTTTTACTTAAGCTTTTGATATTTCAGTTATATTTTTCCTGTTTGGAATTCCTTGACCATGCCTTTCTGAAGTGTAGACAACACAATTCAATTCAGTTAAGCCTGGCAGAAGGAAAAAATGCTAACTCAGATTTCTGATATCAGCTGTATATTGCAACTCTCTATCAATAACATATAATCCAATAAAGCTAATATATATATATTGATGTTTTTGTTCTCCCATCACACACATGAGCCTTTTTCTACCCACTGAATATTTTATGTAGAAATTGGTTGGTCACCTATCCTTCTCTCCTTATCTGCACAACATCTATCTGCGATGAGAGTATAGGACAACTAGGGTGTCACCTCAAAAATTTCAATGTCCTTACTCTCATTATGAGTCTCTCTCAAGTAAAATGTTCACCAAATCTTCCCCCATCACACCTCATCACGGAATGCCCATCATTTTTTCTCTTGTAAAGTCTTTTAAGAATTAAAGAGAAATTTTTTTTTTTAATGACAGTGAAAATTCTTGGTGAGAAAATCTTTTCTACTTCCCCAAAACTTATACAGTTACAAGACATGTTCACACATCTGGAGAGGCTTGTAGTGCATTTTGAAGATAGAACACGCACAACTCCCATAGCTAAAGATAAGTGCAGTTGATGAGCTTACACAATACGCTACAATTAAAGAGGGAAATGTGTTTAGAAAAAAATGCATTCAAGAAATACGTATATTAGGAAAAAACAAAAATGTGTACTGTACATTTTTTTCCAGAAAGGATGGAAAAGCAATCTCATAATCTGAAATGAACAAATGATGAGACAAGAATGCATATTATAATCATTGCCTTATAAAATGGCATGACTTATGTGTCTCTGATGTCTCTTAATGAGCAAATGATTTCAAGACAAGTCAAGAGATGGCTTCAGCGATGGGATGTAACAGGTTCTCACCAGTTCACCAGAACCAGTAGTAACTTTTCCCAGTGTCCAGGAGAACCGGTAACAGCTTTTGGGGGGAACCACCTTCAGGGCTTACCTTTTCACTGGTTCCCCCACTGTGCATGCGTGCCAAGCACTTGGTGTGTATGCACGCCTACAGTGCTTGGCATGTATGCTTGGCCTCCTTGCTGACCCCCCAAGCGTGGAGGAGGAAGAGAAGCTGCTAGCCTAAAACTCCCTATAGCCTGCTCCCCAGGGCAAGTGACTCTCCTTTGGATGTGGTGTGTCTGTGTGTATTTTAATCTGTATTTAATATCTTTACCTATATTGACGTACTACCACAGTTCCTAAAAAGGCCTGGCAGCCGGCAGGCCTGGCAACCTGGCTTGGAGTTACCTAATCAATAAGCTACACCTGTGCTGTTTCAATTGCTGAACCCTTAAGGAGGTACAGCTGTTTTACATTTACATTAAGGCATATTATCCTAGAGAACTGGTTAGGCAAAGACTTAGTACCTAACTTCTTTAACTGTTGAAAAGTAGAAAAGTGCCAAAATGAAGCCTTCTTGTGGTGAGTTCATTCTGTAGTTCATTCCATCTGACCTAGTGTGAGAAAGATTAGACAAAATAAGCTTTAAGCTGTGGTTTAAAAGCTCTGGTTGATTTGTGTTTGGGGTGGGTGGGTAGGTGTTTTGGGATGGGTGGGTAGGTGTTTTGGTGGCTGGCTGTATTTTAATGTATTTATTTATTTATTTTATTTACGGGTTTGAGTTGTGGGTGGGTGAGTTGAGGGGTGTCTCTGTGTGTGTTTGTGCTTATTTTTATTTTATTACTTTATTATTATTTATTTATTTATTTTTCTTTGGCCCCGCCCATGACATCATGACATCATGATGTTAGCTCTGCCCACATTGTGATGACATCACGGTGGGGTAGTAAAATTTTTGACATCCCACCACTGGATGGCTTGGAATGCTGCAACTTGCCCAACATAACAAAGGATGGTTTTTCTTCCTGGAGGTACAATGTAGAACCAAACTTTAAATGTCTGGCTCTGCAGCCAACTATCCAACTCACAGGGCTACGGACCCAGCTTTGACCATTCTTAATTTAAAAAATACTAATATTTTTTATTTTTAAATAGACCCCTGCATTATTGAGACATTGATGAATATAAATACATTCCTTAGACTAATACAAAAAGTCCTCAATTCTGTTAGAAAGCTTTCTTGACTATGCTCTTGTGCAATTACTGTACCATAGAAATAACAAGACAAGAGCACTACAAAATAAAGACATCGATGCCCTCTATCTTCAACTAGAAATGGCTCTGGCTGACTGTAAACGACCCCTGCCAATTAATCAACAATAGCTTTATTTCTTCAATCTATGGATGAAAGCTTTCAGCTCTGGAAGCCGTGCCTTGACAGCCAGATCAAATCTAATGATGCCTATGCTGTGTGGCTTTTTTAAAAACCGCATTTGGTCCTCCCAAATGGTGCTAGTTGATCAATGAATATTAACTGGATTCTTTTGTCTGGTTCATTTTTCAGCCACTGACTGTGTAACACAGGAGGTCTCAAAGCCAAGGGCATTTACAGATACCAGATTCTTGTTTTCATCTACAAATTTTATACTATATAATTGGGAGTGAAAAAATGCCCTAGGAAAAGGCAGGCAACTTTAGTCTACGGCAGACACAAGGGTTTGTTTTATTTGTTTTGTTTTGTTTTATTTATGTTGTTGACAAAATATTAAACTGTAAAACTTGAGATCCCAAACTTTTTGCACCACAGGCCAGTCACGTGGTTGAGCAGGCTGGTCATGTGGTTCTTCCCACTACAAAATGCATCTGCGGCTGTTGTAAATGCAGCATTATAAGCATGTGTGGGACAGTGGCGAGGGCAACACGGGATAGAAGATTTGGCACCGTGGGCTGTAATTTGGCCACCCCTGGATTAGTATTTAACCACACACTCTTCTTCTGTTTATGGCCTGTGTCTCTGCTCCTTTCACTGACTCTCCTGTGTTTAGCAAGTGGCTCTGTCTCCATTCCCAGATTCATGAAGCTGACATTTTACACAACACGCCAAAGAAAATGACATAATACATGAATGTTTTTATCCTGCTGGAGAGCTAAATATGGGATGCTATTGACACCTGTGTTTATAACAAAAACAGGGTTGTTGAAATTTTGGATGAGGAATGAGAGCTGCCCTCTCATTTCCTCTGCTCTCCCAAGTTATTGGCACTGGTGGTTGAGAATCCAAAATATTCCTCAGTGATGGGCTCCACATTTTTCCAAAACTTGTGGCCTGCAAAAGTGAGGACCTATACATCCACAATGAAGGCAGGCTATGTGTTCTATACAGGGCCTCATTGGGAGACTCTTGAAACTCTCCAGTTCCTGCTGCTCTTTATGGAGGCTGTAAATGGTTGTACCTGTATGTGTGTTTCCTGGTAGCAGATGGAGGTTAGCTTTGCACAGTGATGGGATGTTCCCGGTTCGCACCGGTTCGCCTGAACCGGTAACAAGATTCCCGGGAGGTTCACCGAACCGGTAGCAACCACCCAGGAATTTTTCTTTTTTGAGGCATCCGGTTCAGACGCCTCACTGGGAAAAAAAATTTAAAATTTGGAGCCAAAATGGCTGCCGGGAACTGCGCATGCGCCAAACCTTCATTTGACACAATTATTTGGCCCCACCCACAACACCATGACGTCATGACGTTGGCTCTGCCCATGATGTCATGACATCATGATATTATCTCCACCCCCACTGTGATGACGTCACGGTGGGGTAGTAAAATTTTTGACATCCCATCACTGGCTTTGCAGTGGCGGAAGCTTTGCTTTCAACACACACACATACAATCCAGTAAAACAAATATGCCTTTTACTTCAGGTAAGAAAAACTCAAATAGCAGATATAGTCTCTCTGGCAATGAAAAGAACTATATACAAGTAACAGTCTGGCTTCAAGCCCCAAAACAGAATGAAGGCTTGATAGTTTGTAGCTCAAGTCCTTAGAAGTAATGCAGTTGACTCAGAGCATGCACAGAGTTCTGTTACAGCAAACACTGACTGCAGCATACCTCCAAGGCTTAGTCAGCTTGCTTTCTCTCAGTAGGTCAACAGTACCTGTAGTCCATTGCCTTCAGCAGTTCTCCTTCATCAGTTAGCTCTCCTCTTGATCTCCTCTGTTAGATCTCCTCCAGTTAATCTCCTCCAGACTCTACATGGGGCTGCCCTTGAAGATGACACGAATGTTGTGGCACATGTAGTATGCAGCAGCTGGACTAATTATAGGAACATCTTTCAGAACCCATATGATGCCAGTTTTGAAGGATTTGCGCTAGTTGTCAATACTCTTTTGGTCTGACTGCAAGGTTTTGATTATGACTTACAAAGCCCTAAATGGATTGGGACCTGTGCATTCAAACCAACATCTCTCCCTAAATAAATCCACTCAGTTACTAAGATTTGCTAGGGAGGTCCCTCTCTGTGTCCCTCCACTGAGAACAGTTCATTATGTGAAGACATGGGAGAGTGCTTTAGGAACCTAGAAGATGGTGAGCCCTTTTATACTCATCAGGAAGGAATAACTGAAAGTGGAGGAAGGGAGGCCAGTTAATGCAGGGCATCTGGAAGAGGGCATGGTGGTGGGGTAGGAGGGCAGGTGCAGGCAGACTTGGGGGATGAATGACAATGTTAGATGAAGAAAAGACATGGGAAGCAGCAGCAAAAGGCTGAATCCTGTCTTCTGTGTCTCTCTGAGTTGTAGGTAAGACAGCTCCTCCCACCCTGCCTATTTAGCCATGGGAGGCATTGGGTGCTGGGACTCCAGCACCAGCTGATCCAGAAACTTCACTGTCCAATTGGAGCCAGTGGTAATGGGTGGTAATGAGCTGATGAACAGAGTTGAAAATGAGCCCATCTGACCCTCAGAAGGTACAGCCCACCATGCCAATGTTACCCATACTGGTAGTTTTCATATAAACCATACTGGCAAAGGTAACTTTGTTCAGCAATAAATATTTTGAAGGCTCCAGCGCTCAAAGACTAGCATCAGTGAATGGATATGAAACAAAATAAGAATCTATCTCCAGTAGTTACATCAAGGCACTCCCCCAACGTTAAATTTTAAATCAAATTACTTTGTAATAGCTTCCATAAGTTAGACATGGTTTCATTAACACTATTAAGATAAACTATTTTCATGTTTTAGTTTTAACATGTGGGAAAACCAGAAAGTATTAGAAATCTCACTAGTTATGTTACAGTTTTTGAGAGATTGCCGATCTGGTTTCTCAATCAAATAGCTTCTGCAAGGTAAATGTACATAGATTAGGATAAGCATCCAAGCTTAACCATTATCCAAAATTAAAGGATGCAGGGCACATTTTGATTCACACCTTAGCAGTTAGGACAGGAGTTCTCAACCTTTTTAAGCCATCATGCACCCTCCCTTTTAAAGGTCACACTCCCTCAGACAGCTTCGGGGACTGGATGGCAATTTTGCCCTTCCTCCACCACATGGCACTTTCTGGGGTGGTGGTGGTGAGCCACATGAAATAGCGTCATGGGCCACATCTGGTCTATGGGTTGCAGCTTGAGAATCTCTGAGTTAGGACATTGGTAGATTTGTATAATAGACTGTTTCCTTATCCAACAGATACTTCAAACCTGAAATAGTTGGAAATAAGATGGTTCTAACCATAATCTCTAGAATAACAATAACCTTCATATTTCATACTTATGAATAAAATTGTAAGAACTTATCTTGGCTGGAACTAAATGTGTGACAAATAGGCCTCTTTGATCTCACTACTGATCATCCATTCATCCCATATACATGACACTAAATTTTCAAATAACTTTATATTGCAAATGGCTGCTGTTTTGCTTTTTCTGCAATTTTAATACATATAGTTAGAAACCGACAATTTCTGTTTAGCAAGGTCTGTTGTTCAGTCGCACAGTCGATTCTGACCCTCTGCGACCCCATGGACCACTGTCCGCCAGGCACTCCTGTCCTCCACCATCCCCCTCAACTCTATTTAATTTAATTTAATTTTTAGACTTGTATGCCACCCCACTCGCAGAGCAACTCTGGGTGGCAATACAATTATAAATTTAATTTAAAAAATAAAATAAATAAATAAGTTCCAGACAGTCATAATAAACATATCAAATACAGGTTCCACAATCATAATAAACATATCATTATCAGAAATCAAATAAATCCATCTGTTAGACACCCATCACAGGGGATTAAATATTAGCGAAGGGTTTCTGGGACATTATCAAATTTGATACACAGATTGCTATATGCTGCTAGATATTATATATATATTATATTACAACCTTCCTGCCAATTCTCTTTAGTAAAACAGGAAGTAACCAGGTACAGTGTTTTTGTTTGTTTTCTGACATGCAGGTCAAAGGTTGATTGGAGACCAGAATGGGCTTTCTCAGCACCTTTGAGATTGAAAGAGAGACATTTAGAGCTAATCTGAATAATCTATTGTTGCTGATGGCTGTGGGAAGCTGTATTGTTGTGTTTGCTTGTCTGTCATTTTGCTTGAGCACACCCTTCTTCCTTTGACCCCTGAATTTGGTGTGCAAAAACCATGCCTGTAAGTTTCACTCCTTCCCTGAAGAAGTGGACTTGATCCATGAAAGCTAACAATAAAAATATAGCAGATAGTCTTTAAAGTTCTACAGTGTTTTTATTTTGTTTTTTTATTTTATTTTCTGATATATCATTATCACAAATCATAACAATTTCAGAAAATAACAACAGAATATAACAAAGCAATGGGATAGAACACCGTACAGCAAAACATGACAATAAAATGTAGCAACACAAGGGAGCAATACAAGCAAGCAATACAATGTAAACAATGAAGTCAGATACCACACAGCAGTAGCAGCACAGTTCCTTGCTGTTTTCACCATCCACAGCTATGCAAAAATAATCTGTGATGAAGAACATAAATAAAAGGGCACCTTAAAATACATGCCTGCATTTTAACAAAATGTTGCTTGTGGTATTTTCATGCAGACCTTTGTTAGCACCATTGACCAACAATCCCCTACATTCATTTACATTTTAATTATCTCTTCTAAAGTCACCAAGAGTGCTCCCTGTGAGTGTTACATGACATCCTTGCTACACCATTTGACACATGATTAACAAGAGTGATATTTAATTTGCTTTCTTAAAAACTACTTCCTTCAAATACAATTTTGCTCAAAATATCAACATGAGTGAAAAGATTAAAGATATTAAGAATAAAGCAATTAACTCTGACATGAAATTATAGAAATGCCACTTTGTGAAAGTTACTGTTATACTGAAAAGGGAAAAAACAGACAGTAAAGAAAAAACACTTGAACGTCTGTCTGTCTGTCTGTCTGTCTAGCCTGCCTACCTGACTGATTGGTTGGTTGGTTGAGGTGGCCTTTTTGACTCCAGTATCTGTATTTTTTATTTTAATTTTTTTAAAAGGACATGTCAAGAAATTGTCTGTAGCTAAATCTGAGCACAAAGCTGAGTGAGTTGAGGAGGATGGTGGAGGACAGAGGTGCCTGGCAGACAGTGGTCCATGGGGTCCCAAAGGGTTGGAGTCGACTGTGTGACTGAACAACAACAACAAACTGTGGATTTGGCTGTGAGCAGTTTCTCAACCAGTCTTTTAAGACAAAGCAAATAATATATTTAAAGGTTCAGTGATGGTCCTATAGTCTAAAAAGAGAATTTACTCCCCCTGGTCCTCTTCTGAAGAGCAGAAGAAATATTCAATTTGCCACTACATATCTTCAAGTGGTTCACTTATTAAGCTATTTAATGATATTGGAGATCAAAACTAGAAGGTACCTTGGCAACTAGAAGACTCACTTTTGGTCACATATATCAATCACATATACTAAAAATGGATCAAACCAGAGTGACCATAAAAGTAGACATCTCTCACAATGGTTCAGAAAAGTGGAAGTAGGAACAGAACATCCTGGGGATGATTTGGTTTGCTCCAGCAATTATGTCATGTGATTACTGGGAAAAGTAGAAAAATCCATCCATCCCCATAGTGGACCAAGTGGTAGGCCATGTTGACCCACCTCCATTTGCTCTTTTACACACAAACAGTATCTATTGCAGAGTTTGGAAGAGTTACCTTTCTGCCCTCTGGACAGCCTGACTGCCACTTCTTTGATTTTAAGTATTACTTTCCTGAGTTCCGAAGTAATGTGCAAACAGGGCTATAGTAAGTATTCTTTGAACAGTTGCCTTAGTGATATAAGTAGGCTTTGATTTCAAGGAAGCCAGGTTTTTGTTAGGTTACTGACTTCAATATTCTTATTTTCAAGTGGCGTTGTAAAGGAAGGAAGAGCCATGCGGCTGATTAATATTTATTTATTAGGTTTGCACCAGGGCACCAAATAGTTTATAATTGACAAAGAAATTATAAAATGCTAATAGTAATAAATGATAAAATCAGGTAATTAAAAGCAGTGCAGCAGCTAGCAACAGAGTAAAATCAACTTTTCTGAAGCAAAGAAATGCAAGAGCAAATAAAGAGGAAATAAAGAGCAAAAAAATAAAATACAACTTTAAAAATAAATGTTTGGTCTAGCATGAGGCAATGATACAAATGAAATGTTTTGGGGATACAAAGGCATTAGAGTAAGTGTCATGATTCGTGAAACAGGATAAAAAATTCAAACATGGGGTTCTACCATCAAAATGCACATGGTCTTCTCTTCTCACTGACATTACTCATATGTTAGTAGACAGATGAAACAAAGGGTCATTTTGAAGATGTCACTGTTGGGGTAATAGAGAACATAGTTCTTTTTTTAAAAAAAATCCTGATGTCACATACTGTAAAGAATGAGAACAATTTGTGTAGAGATTTTTTTTAATAAAAAGGCAACTCTACTTGCATGATAAGTCAAAAAGCAAGAACAGCCATTTAAATATTTTAAGAAAAGAATATCTGAACTATATCACAATGTGATATATGGAGGCACTCACAGTACTCAAATATGTGAACAAAGCATTCTAACTACATTATGAATTTCCCAGGTGCCATTTGGGATTAGAATATTACTCAAAGTGATCATAGGATGCATTTGACATAATGGCAGGCTCTATTCTATAATACATCCACTTAGGGCAACTCCCAGTCTCCCTCCAACACCCCATTAACAGTCAGAATAGCGTAGACAGACTATGCTTTCAAGTACAGAACTCAATCCTGCTTGGTGTGAATTAGGTGAGAGTGCAACAAAAGGGATGCTGTCATTTTGAAACAACCCATATTTTCCCATCTTGTACCTGTCTAGAAGAGACAAGGATTGCATTACAGGGAAATAAATGGAGCACTAAAAGGAGTAACTAAGTTAGAAGTTGCCCTACAGCATTTACTTATCATATATCATTATCTTCTTTAAAATATAGCTACCTATGCTATAGGTTCACATGGGTGAAACTCTACTGCCTAAACTTCAAGAATTATGTTCACCATTTTGGAAACATTTCAAGGACTGGGAAACTAATGTGTTTTGCTACCTTGTACCTCTATTAATCTACTCTGTATCAAGACTATGTGTCTTTGCCCCTAAATCACACACACTCACAGTCATACACATATGTTTGAACTAGTGTACATCATGGACATATGAATCTCTCTTTTTCCACCCACTGTCAGTTCAATGTGACCATTCATGACTCATTTTTACATTAACCTTGATTTATTTATTTTTACAGTCTGCACAAACATTTGTAGTCAGATATGTATTTTGAATTGAAAAGCCACATTCTAACTTTTAGATTAGGTCAGTCAGTCAATGGGACAGTTATTGATTTTAATAGCAATAAAGCACGATTAATTTAGCTCATCCAATCCTCAATTTTTCTCTGAGAACATACATTTATAATACTATTTGGGGCTTCTGTTTTTAGAAACAGCAGTTGGATGAAAACTTTGAGAATGTGTGAAATCCATTGGGCAACAGGCAAAACTTCTCTTTCCTCTAATCCAGGGATTCCCAACTTGTGGCCCATGTGCTGTATGTGGCCCATGGCACCATTTCATGTTCCCCCCACTGCCTCCACCACACCAGGAAGTGCCATGTGGAGGAGGAAGGGCAAAATTGCTGTTCGATCCCCAAAGCAGTCAGAGGGAGCCTGACCCGGCCCCTGGCTTTAAATGGTTGAGAACTCCTGATCTAATCAGTTCAAAGCAAAACCTCCTCCTCTTCACTTTATTCTTACAATAATGATTAAGAGACATCAATCTGAAACAATGTAAAACATCATGAGTGCTTCATAAACAGTAGAGAATCTGCACTGATATGTTTTGAGCCCAACAATCAACATGTCAACCACTACACTTCAGATCAGTCAAAATAATATAATTTCTGCTGAGTTACTTAAAAAAAATTATAACAAAAGTAACTTTGTCAAACCAGTCTGACAATTATAACTGATATCAACTCAGTGATATGACAAATAGCATGAACCTTGTTTGTGGTGTAGGAATGATTTAAAACAAAGTAAACTAATCTGTCTTGAGCAGTCCAGTAAAACTACACCAAGACTTCTTGTCCTAAGCATTTTGAACTAGTATGGCTTGCAAGGAGGCAGTAAATCAACTGCTTTCTCTTTTTCTAGTCTCACTTATGATTGCACTATAAGCTCAACTTTCACATAGGTGCCGGATATGTGTTCCTTTGGTCTGATCCAGTGTTAGAAAGATTAGCCTGCAAGTTTGCCACCCAGGGTGTACCAAAGCCAAAGTTAGTACAAGAAACAACATAATTAGGAAACTCACAAACTATAAATGGGGAACTCAACCATCCATAGTGTGCACATCAGCTTTGGCTTTGAGCATCTCTAGCAGAGTATGCTGCTCCAGTATGGAGTGCATCCACACACAAAAAACAAGTTGACATTTCTGTTAATTAAGCCATGCCTCAAACCTACACCAGCTAAGAAAACATACCTTCTTGTTGGTATCACTCCACCTAAGATCACGAGAGAAGTAGCAACAGACGCTGAGATAACTAAGCAAGAGAATGACCCTTGACACCCTTTGAACAGATATAAGTCTCAATTCTGCTGACTCAGATCCAAGAAGAGCTTTCCTAGCTCATTTACTGTTCTGTCAATTGCTGCCATAGGCATGCACTGATGAGGACTTGGGTTTGGACAATGACAAAGTGAAGAAAGTGGCTTCAGTTCAGCAGTTCAGGGTTTGATCAGGACATGAAAGAAGAAGAATTGGCTAAATAGTATGCTATTTGCCTTTCGCATGCATTATTGGTTGACTCAGCCTTCCATTCTTATGTGGTCAGTAAAATGAGTATCCAGCATGTTTGGGGCAAAAATGCTAATTAACTTGTGAACTGCCCAGAGAGTGCACTCTGCACTATGGGGCAGTATATAAGTGTGATTGCTTTTGCTTTGCATTATTAGGCAACAGGATTCAGTCAGAAATGATGCTGCAAATAGATGGGGAAAGATTGCGTGTTACAATTTTACATGTCCTTTTCCTCCCCTCCCCCTGTGCCTATACCAACTGCCAGGGGAAGAAGAAGCCAGGGCAGGATGAGGACCTTGCCCCCCTCCCCCTGTGCCTATACCAACTGCCAGGGGAAGAAGCAGCCAGGGCAGGATGAGTACCTTGCCCCCTCCCCCTGTGCCTATACCAACTGCCAGGGGAAGAAGCAGCCAGGGCAGGATGAGGACCTTGCCGACCCTCCCCCTGTGCCTATACCAACTGCCAGGGGAAAAAGAAGCCAGGGCAGGATGAGGACCTTGCCCCCCTCCCCTTGTGCCTATACCAACTGCCATGGGAAGAAGAAGCCAGGGCAGGATGAGGACCTTGCCGACCCTCCCCCTGTGCCTATACCAACTGCCAGGGGAAGAAGAAGCCAGGGCAGGATGAGGACCTTGCCGCCCCTCCCCTTGTGCCCACCCCAACATATTGTAATGTAATGTAATGTATTGTCTGTAAGCCGCCCTGAGTCGCCACGGCGAGTGAGCGGCAATATAAATTTGAACTAATAAATAAATAAATAAGCTAAAATACTCATATTTCTGAACTTGCATGGTACATGCACATTTCAAAAATGCATTTAAAATATCTACATTTTGAAAGATGTGCACCAAAGCCATAGATAAGTAAAAAAAAATAGCAAATTTTCTCATAGCACCTTAAAGACTAAGGAGTTTTATTTAGCATAAGCATTTACAGACCATAACCCACTTCATCAGATGCAACTACCTCTGTGTTCCACAAAAACATGTGCCAGATGAAACTCCCAACTCTTTCAGGTGCTGTAGGATAGTTTGTTATATTTTTTGGTGACACACTCCCCATTATAACTACTCATTGCACACATAAATAAATGTCCCAAAACATACTCTGCAAAAGATGAGTTAAAAATACACATAAAATTCATATGATTTGAAAATGAACAGGTAAATATATATCATTTCCTGTGTGGAAGAAGCTGCAATTAGATATGGATCTGAGTCAGAAGGAGCTGTGGAAATTGGAGAACCTTGACAACTTTGAGCTTGACCAATTTGCACATCACTAGGTGACTCAGTCTACTGAGCCATAAAAAGAAATCATAGGAATAAATAAGAATTATAACAGAGGGGAAACTGACACCTGTGGATGTTTCACCTCTTTTAAAATGGGAACAGACAAACATTTAAAACTTACTGAAGACTTAGGTAAGAAATAAAAATGCACTCTCATTCTTTTTGTTTGCTTGCTTTATTCCCCCCCCCCTCTGACTTTTAAGTGTATTTCTTTATTACAACATGACCATCCAGTTACAAATAGCAAATAAACTGTGGGAGAAATATTTACACAGACATAATAGGCTTTTTTACAAGTATGGGCAGACCTTGGAAATTATGCACTAGCAATAAGATGTCAACATTAAAATCACCACTTTTGCATTAAACAAGAAGACAAGTGAAGAAATGCATCTAATCTTTTGGAAATCATGGCTGGAATGCTATAACTTTTTCATGTCAGTCCCATGCAATTTTCATACATCTCAATGTGAGTTAACACAAGTTAAAAATTCAGCTCAAAGTTGGCTCTTTGATCTTGAGTGAAACAATTTAGTAAACAATAGCAAATATTTGTGCTGATGCCTTATCTAGCAGCAATTCATTGCTAAAATTTACACAGACTGAGGGAGTGAATACACAGCAGGAAACATCTGTATAGGTTCACTGTGAGTTCCCTTTAGCTGGTCAAATAGGACTAAGCAAAGAGAGACGAGAGAATTGGCAACCCACCCTTGATTTAAGCTTGTTTTAAAAAAGCTCTACTGTTGCTGTCCAGATTTGTGGGTGATGCAGTCACAATAGAGTTACTTTAAAAAAAATGAAAATAAAAATAATTTCTTCCTTTCTGTCTCTTGTCTGATCTGCCAAAACAAATGGACTTGCACAAACTGGTCTTGTAAAAGGCCTAATAGTCAATTTCCTCTCCTCTCTCTCTCTCTCTCTTTATTTCTCTCTCTGTCTCTGAGTGCAACAGAAAACCCTTAAAATAATAGTTATAATGAATTGTTTGGAGACAAGGGCAGCTCAGTTGAGGAGAATTAAAACCCACTCTCTGTGTGTCCCTTTGCTTGCTTTCTTCCCACCTTGTATTAAGAATCTGGAAGAAAAAGCTTGTGGTTCCCCTTTCAGCTGTGAAGCTGCATAGCCTTAAACAATTATTCCACCTCAACTGATGTGAGTGTATTCAGCCAGAATACAGTGGGGGAAAAACTGGAAGCCCCAGCAGTGGAGGATAAAAGTACAGCTTGGAGGAAAGGCTGATTCATGTGGATTTGTACATCATGTGTAGTCAATGAAAAAAATGTGTCCCTCCAAATCCTAGAACATTTCCTATATTATTTTCTTTATATTTATTTATTTATTTATTTATTTATTTATTTATTTATTTATTTATTTATTTATTAAACTTATATCCTGCCCCTCTAGGAAAAACTTTCCTACTTAAGGCGGCTAATAGCATAAAACTCAACAGATGTAAGACTATATTAAAATTTTCATATAGACACATCAAAACCCAAGTTACCCTAAAAAGAAAGTCTATTTTTGATGCAGGGAGACAGAATAAACTGCCTAATGATCAGCCGTTGGTAAGATCAGCCGTTGGTAAGGCCTTTTTAAAATTAGATGTTTTCAATTGACTTTTAAACATATGGCGAGATGGTACCAAGTGTAGCTTCACTGGGAGGGAGTTCCACATCATTGGTGCTGCCACTGAGAGGGCCCTCCTCTGACTCATGGCCTTCCTAGCTAATCTCGGGATCGGCACCGGAAGCTGTGTTGTCATGGAGAAGCGAATGATGCGGGCTCTTGTCCTGAGGGGAAGATATTCCATTCCATTGCAGTTACCCACTAAGTTACTGTGGAGGGTGTAATTAATAGGACTTGGTCAACCTTATAAAAGTAATGTTAAAACTTTAATTTCCAAATATTGCTTCAAAATATTAGATGTAAGTGCAAATTTGTTATTTCCAAGCTTTGATTATGGTAACATATCTGAAAAAGAAATGTGTGCAATTTTTCCTAGTGCATGATATATGCATATGATATCTGGATGATTCTATGAACAGTAAGAGTGTCAATGGCTCCTATCCACACTGTCTCTGTATTGACCCCAGTTTCAAAAAGGTATATCTCTGAATACTAATTTTTGGGGGAAACTAGCAGAAAAGGCTTTCCCCTTCATATGTGTTTTAGGACTTCCTATAAGCATTTAAGTCACTACTGTGAGAACATAATTTTGAATTTCAGTCTGATCCAACATGGTTTACACATGGTATTATGTTCTTGATACTCATGTGTCTCATGGTCATGAACTATATAGGAAATGATATAACAGAAATCATTTGTCCGTCTTTCAGCTTCTGTTTCTGGCAATATGTGAAAGTAAAGGTAAAGGTTTCCTTTGCTCGAAAGCCAGTCATATCCAATTCTAGGGTTCAGTGCTCATCTCTGTTTCAAAACTGAAGAGCCAGCACTGTCTGCTTCTGCAGACATTTCCACAGTCATGTGGCAGGCATTACTAGACACCGGAGCACACGGAATGCTGTTTACCTTCCCATGTGAAGCCTTCTAATTTTCCCTAGGAACCTGGGACTTCTATACATCCTGTGCATTCAATACATCAACTCATATCTACGTCCTAATGAGATCAGTGGGATTTACATTGAGATATGGGTGTATAGTATTGCATTCCTAGTCAAACTATTATTTGGTGACTTAAGAAAATAAATCAATACCACTTTCAGAGCAATCACAATGCCTGTGTAATCCATAAAGTAACAATGGAATTAGCTATAAACAAATGTATATAAAACTGGATTAAATTGCAGATTGAAAATAAATGGATAAAGAAAAGAGAAGAGGATGGCTACAATAATTAAGAAGATTAAGGAAGTAAAAATGTTCCTTTTGTTATTCTTGTTAATTTTGAAATATTAAACAATGTTGACCTGGGACTATATTTTTCAAGTTTTCCAACATAGCAAAATGTGTGGCATTAGGTGCAATGTATTTCTTGCAGAGAAACATGTCATTTTTAGGAATGCTTGTAATTTAGAATAAGATTATACCAAAAAGCTTGGAAACCAATCCTTTAAAGAGAAACTTAGAACTCACATGAGATAATTCTATTTTAGTTTGCAGGTGCGGAATTTCTAGTATGAATGGATGTAGGAATGATTTCCTAAAAAAGCCTTCCTTCTCGTGAAAGAAAGTGATGTGTACATCTGCTTTGGATAAAGTCCAAATATCAAACTAAAGCAGCTTACTTTGGAATCCTTCAGGCCATATCCAAAATGAAGCAGCTTTTCCTGGAGGCAGAATAAATAAATAAAAATACAGGGGCCAAGAAATTCAGAATCTTGGTTAAATTGAAAGAATGTTGAATTTCCTAATAAGGTATCCATAAATGGGAAGTATCCAGTAGTGGAGGAAGGGAGAGGAGGAAAATGGAGCTTTATGTCAGCTCTAAATTCCAAACAAGGAATGTCTTTACTAAGTGTCTCATTAACCGTGTTTTAGCGAGGGACATTGAAAGCTACATACCAGAAACCAGACCTCACAAGTGATGAGTGATAAGTAATTAGAAGTAATAACCACCAATTACACTCCTTTTTCATAGAAGGAATGAAGTCTCCAGATAGCCCTCCCCCAAGTGGGAGTGCTGTGGTGTGTTATAGAACTAGTAACTGATGACAGAGCTAAAGATGGATGTAATAACATTAGAGCACCTTAAAGTTAAAGGTAAAGGTTGCCCTTGCTCAAAAGCCAGTTATATCTGACTCTAGAATTTATATCTCCATTTATAGCCAAAGAGCCAGCATTGTCTGTGTCTGCAGACGTTTCTGTGGAAATGTGGCAGGCATGACTAGACATCAGAGTGCACAGAACTGTTTACCTTCCCACCAAAGTGGTACTTATTTATCTACCAGGAATTTTGTTGCTTTCAAACTCCTAGGTTGGCCGGAGCTCAGACAGAGATGGGAGCTCACTCTGTCATACAGCACTCGGGTCTCAAACTGCTGACCTGTCTACCTTCCAGTTGTCAAGTTCAGTGTCTTGACCACTAACTTGCACAATTGACCACTAAGCTGCACCTTACAGCTATAATATTCTGTGGTTTGTTACTAATGATGTCAGCAGAGATCAGTTCTCAGAAGGAGAACATCTCCAGCCACCTGTGGGTTTGTGGGGGATAGTGTCATTTTAGAAGGATTGTTTCCTTTATTAAAGAAAAACCTTAAAGGGAAAGAGGGGCAACAAGCCTAACATGATACTAAAACAGAGAAGAGGCTACACCTGTCTATAGTAATTGTAATAATTGCAAGATTTACTTGATCTTGCCTGGACACTACAACTAATAGAATGAGTATCTTTTAGAAAGCAATATTTCAAGGTCTTCTGGAATTTTAGGGATGGAACAGAAGGCCTGGAAAAGTTCATGGCAGAGTTTGGCTTCTATGATATAAATCTTTCTTCATTCCAATCTAGATTATAAACTAACACTTTCCTAAAATGTAATCCACTGAAATGTATACTTGGGTTTGCATGCATGTGTAATAATGAAGCACACATGGGCTGAAATTAAATCACATAGATATGCAAATAACCTTTGAAAGTGAATTCCTTTAAGAAACCTCTGTACCTGGTGTGTAACTCAGTATACAACAGATGTGGGCAAAACTTTGTTGACTCACCATATTTCAGGTAAAATGTTGCTGGTTATAAGGAGCCTCTGTAGATTATTGAAAAGGATTATGTAACTTTCCCCTGGCTGGTATTTGCAGATCTGTGTGAGCATCTGCTGGACCAAGGTATACTTGCATACATGAAAATAGACTTTTCTTCTGAAGCATTTCTGGCTACAGGTGTGGTTGCCATTTGGAATGCAACAAAATAAACATAAAACTAAACCTTGTGTGCATCTTTTAAAAGTTGCCCAGGGGACATCAAAGTGCTCCTGCAATGGTTTGCTCTCTTTGGTGAAACACTTTCTACATCCCCTGAAACAAATAGCATGCCAGTCACTCCTGGCAGGACAGATAAACCATTGTATAATAAAAATGAAATATGAAAAGGACATTCAGAGCAAATCCAATGAACTTTTCTACTGCCTTCATATTGATGGAAGTAGAAGAATTCAGAAGATGCAGGAGTCGCAAAGCTGTGGGACACTATTATACATTAAATCATCTAGCTCCTAGAATTGAACCTCTTCTGATTCCAGAACCGACAGGCTTCAGACTCGGCAAGAGTTGTACAGCTCTCAGATATAATACAGCATACAGAAGATGGTTTTGAAACACATAACATAACTGGTGGAGCATTTGTTGACCTTACATGTGACACTGTCCAACATCAACTGATGCTCAAAAAGCTCCTCCTTCTTACTGAAGATAATGGACTAACAATTATAGTTGTTTTTCTACTTCAAAACTGAAGATTTTTTGTTGAATTTCAATGGAGGCACAGTCACTAGAGTCACCAAAGGAATGTTCTCCCACAAGATAGTGTCCTGGAACAATTACTTTTTAATGTTTACAGAAATTATCAGCAAATGTTCCCATGCTCTAAAAGTTTCATCTATGCTGATGATCTTACCAGAGCCTTGCACCCGAGTTCTCAACCTTTATAAGCTGGGGGTTGGGTCATACTCCCTCAGACAGCTTCGGGGACTGGGAGGGCATTTTGGCCTTCCTCCACCACATGGCACCACATGGCACTTCCACCACATGTGGTGGAGGCAGTGGGGGACCACATGAAATGGTGCTACAGGCCACATCCGTCCTATGGACCACAGGTTGAGAATCCCTGGCCTAGATTGCTGAAGCAAAAGGGAAGAACTTCCAATAGCTTTTGATTTACCATATACCTTACTATTGTGCAATGCTGTTTTGATCTACCAGTCATAATTCTACAGGTGTTCTTGTATAATATTCCACAAGTAAGTGCAGCTAATTGGCAAGTTCCTAGTTATATCCCCTGACACCTTGTCAGTTTGCTTCAATTAACTAGAACTTGTCTCACAAAATTTATATAAACACAAGTAGGATTCAGGTCACCTATGTAAGCATATTTTGATCTGCTGAAAAAACTATCCTGAGAAAAACATTGCTCGACCCCACAGTGCTTACCAACTATCGGCCTGTGTCCAACCTGCCTTTTTTGGGCAAGGTATTGGAAAAGGCAGTGGCGCAACAATTACAGGGATTCCTGGATGAAGCAGATTATCTGGACCCCTTTCAGTCAGGATTCAGGCCCGGATATGGTACAGAAACTGCATTGATCACGCTGGTGGATTATCTCTGGTGAGAGTGGGATGGAGGTCATCTGTCTATCCTGGCTCTTCTTGACCTCTCAGCGGCGTTCGATACCGTCGACTACAGTATCCTTCTGGAAAGGCTCGGAGGATTGGAGATCCAGAGCACTGTGTTGTCCTGGTTTTCCTCATTTCTGAGGGGCCGGACCCAGTCGGTGTGGTTGGAGGGTGTGGTGTCCCCTTTGTTATGGGGTGTCTCAGGGCTCGGTACTCTCACCTCTCCTATTTAACATCTACATGAAACCTCTGGGTGAGATAATCCGTTCCCATGGGGTGAGGTATCGTCAATATGCAGATGACACCCAGTTATATATCTCGACCCATGTGGGACCCTAGCAATGCAGTGGAAGTCCTTTCCAGGTGCCTGGAGGCTGTCAGGGTCTGGATGGGGGACAACGGGCTACAACTGAATCCCGGCAAGACTGAGTGGCTGTAGGTTGGGGGTCCTGTTTTATCTCAGAATCTACCATCTTTGGTTCTGGATGGGGCGGTTTTGCCCCAAACTGACCCAGTGTGCAACTTTGGGGTCCTCCTGGAATCGAGACTACTGCTCAAAGAGCAGGTGGCAGTCGTGGCTAGGAGGGCTTTTGTACAACTTTGTGTGATTCGCTAGTTACGCCCACTCCTAGATCGGAACTCCTTGTTCATGATCACACACGCTCTGGTCACCTCCAGACTTGATTACTGTAATGCGCTCTACATGGGGCTGCCCTTGATGACCATTTGGAGGCCTCAACTGGTCCAGAATGTGGATATGCACATGCCTCACCACTGCTTCAGGAGTTGCACTGGTTGCCAGTATGTCTCTGGGTGCAATTCAAGGTGCTGGCTATTACCTTTAAAGACCTACATGGTAGTGGGCCAGGATACTTAAGAGACCACCTCACCCCAAGAACATCTGTCTGTCCTACCAGAGCGGACCGGAGAGGCTCTCTAGTTGTTCCATCGGCCAGAGAGGCGCATCTCTCTGGAACTAGAAGGAAGGCCTTTTCTGTGTCTGCTCCTGCCCTATGCAACCTCCTGCCAATGGAGCTATGTCTCCAGACGGAGCTGCTGTCCTTTAGGAAGAATCTAAAAACATGACTGGTGGGGCAGGTTTGGGGTGCAGGAAGTATAATGACCCCAGCTTGTTGGATGATCTGAGGCCCTCTCTCCCTCTACTTTTTTAATTAGTAAGATGTAGCAATTGGTGTGCTTTTAATCTTTTGAGATTTAAATTTTAAATTTTAATTTTAACAATTTTAAGGTTTGTGTTTTATTGTCATGTTTTTTTTTATTACTTGTAAACAGCCCTGAGTCACTTTTGTGAGAAGGGCGGTGGAGAAATACAAATGAATGAATGAATAAATAAATAAATAAATATCTTTCAGTCAAATGATAGTTTATTAATATTTCAATTACTCAAAATGACTCCAAGATGATAGCTATATATATAAAAGTGGGATGAGGGGAAGCTTTTCATGATAAAATAATATAACTTTAAAACCTTTTGATTTTAGCCCAAGACAAGCAAAAGGTGTTACTGTAGTGGCATTCTATTAATAGAGAGCAAGCAGTGAGTTATGAGGGGATATGGAATATGCAAAGATAATTTATCATAAAATCTTGTATTAATGCAAATATACAGTCTTCACAGAGCTAGAAAAAACTTGATTACAATTAGCATATCATAATTGCATCATAGTCTACAATTCATTACTTATAAATATCCAAGCCAGAATAAGCAAAGTAAATGAAAGAAACAGGCTTTTGTGGGTCTAAGTTGCATATGTTTAATCATGGTGAGCTTTAAATAGAAGGCAAAGTCAAGACATTTCATACAGTCTAATGGAATTCTTAAAATCTTTACTGTGAAACTAGGTAGTCTAAATTTCAGCTTTTCTTCTTCCAAAAATCAAGAAAGAAAAACCTATACTATTAATTTTCATTATTAATTGAAATCATTGGACTACTCTCTTGTCTAAATATAAAACATTGTCAAGGAGGTGGCATTAGACATAGTCATATCTTCTGCTACATCTTTCCAACATGGTGTCCTCATGACATGTTCTGATAGAACATCCATTAACTCTCACCTGTAGGGCTAGAGAGAGAGAAAACCTACTTAGTGATTTTAGGGATGCCCAATTGGTGCTGGTTGTAAAGATCAGACAATTTGCTATGACCTGACAAATTAGTAATAAATTCTAAAGATAAAATAAAACACATATTAATTAAAATCAGGAGTAAAGTCGAAACAATGTACTGCTTTAAAAAAAATCATGAGCAATAAAGCTGTCCCTTTTTTCCTCTTCCTTTCTCTTTTATATTTATAATAGTGTTTTATGTTTTGGTTTACTTGCTCACAGTAAATATTTTTTGTTATGTGGAAACATTAAAATATTTCTATAGATGAATTTTAAAGCACAATAAAAAATTATATTTATTTATAATTTAAATTTATATAGCCATCTACTCACCACTTCATGGTGACTCAGGGCGGCTTACAGAGTTGATGCAGTATCACAGAAATAACAAAAACAAACGCAGCAGGAGGGGGGGAAAGGCACAACAGTTCGAATGTTCAGGTAGGCAGTGAGGCATCCCCCAGCCAGGTGGAGCAAATCCAGGGGGGAGAGGCGGAGGCTTCCTCAGCTGCCCATGTGACCGCAGCTGCCTCTTCGACCAGGGCTCCTGCTGATGGCCCTTTATCCCCCCCAGCCAGGTGGAGCAAATCCGGGGGGAGAGGCGTAGGCTTCCTCAGCTGCCCACATGGCTGGGGCGGAGGAGCAACCACCTGCACAACTGGGGCTGCTTCTTTGGCCGGGGCTCCTGCCGATGGCCCTTTATCCCCACAGCCAGGTGGAGTGCATCCAGGGGGAGAGGCGGAGGCTTCCTCAGCTGAACGCACGGCTAGGGCGGCGGAGCAACCGCCCACATGACCGGGGCTGCCTCTTTGGCCAGTGCTCCTGCCGATGGCCCTTTATCCCCCCCCGTCAGGTGGAGCAAATTCAGGGGGAGAGGTGGAGGCATCCTCAGCTGCCTGCACAGCCGGGGCTGAGGAGCAACCGCCTGCATGACCGGGGATGCCTCGTCGGCCGCTGCTCCTGCCGATGGCCCTTTATCCCCCCAGCCAGGTGGAGCGAATCTGGGGAGAGAGGCGGAGGCATCCTCAGCTGCCCACACGGCCGGCGTGGCGGAGCAACCGCCCGCACGAGATGAGCTGCCTCTTGTATAGTACCTGGAAAATCCTTGTATAGTACCTGGAAAATAAGTTGATCATTTCCAATTTCAATTCAGCTATTGACATGCTGGCACTCTCCAGATATACTGAAGTACAATGTCTAACTTTATACAAGCTGGTCTCACATTGGCCTAAATCCAATGTTAGTCCTAACAAGAGTAAACTCACTGAATTAATTACTGAATGACAATTCACTTGGGTAAATCCTACTTGACTGTTTAGATTCACAGATAGAGAGAAACAGCAGTTGAATTTAGGCCACTGAACATATAGATCCATCAGTTAATGTGCAACAAGAACAGAAATGAAGATAAAGAGAACTGAACTGTGGATTAAAAAATGTGAATATAATATGAACTCGAAACAGACAAATACATCCATAGCTGCTTTTATTCACTGAATGAACATTACTTTTAGCTACTTGATAAGAAATACAGACATACACACATCACAAGAAAGAAATGATTTCAGAGTCATAACTGAAGAAAGAGCAAAGAGATGCCGATACAGACGTGGAGGATTGATATGGCTGTTTTATCTTGCTTCAGCTGGAGTGGATGAACTAAGTGACTCTGGACTGCCATATAATAGATTGACTAAGTATGTTTATGGAAACATCAATTATGTGGAGATATTCTAAATGAAATACAGAAAAGGGCAATCACTGCAAAGAAATAAATCTGCTGACAGAGAAGCATGAACTTAAAGAGTCAAAACACATGCAAAGCCAGCAGAGAAATGATTGTTATGCCAAACAGATGAGTCTTGTTGAGAACATCCAGAGACATTCAAAAATCTCATGCAATTTTTCCTAAACTTGGGTAACTATATGTTGTTGGGCTATGATTCCCATTATTCTCAGACAGAATGACATATAGCCAATGGTGCTTCTTCAGATGGTAATTAAAACTCCATTAAGTTGTGACTTTTGCTTTTCTCCTCTTTACCCAATTGAATACTTTAATCACTCTCTGGGTGCTCTTTTACATGTTGATACCAGATTAGATTAATTTGGCTTCACTTTCCTCTCCAAAATGTTTGAGATTCATTCCACATTGTACACCATGGCAATTTCTGAAAAGGAAAAAACCAGCACAGTGCAACACATGTGTGCAAAGTAACACCAGCTGCAGTTTGTGTCTGATATCAATCCAAGAATGATTTGTCACAAATGAATCAAAAAGCAATAGAACGGCAATGGCTGCTGCTTTATTGTAGACACATTTCAGGATCAGAAGCCTTAACTGGATTGTTTATGTGGTTTTTTTTTTTTTACCAAACATGACACCTGGAACTTACCAGGGTCTGACTTTGTTCCTGGGGGCACTATTATGGAACTATATTTGGACCCTAACAACAGTGCCGCAACAGCCACACTACCCTCCCAAAATACATCCTGTTGAGTTTACAGTAGCCAATCTCATCATGCTTTGTGTTTGTTTTACAGAGTAACATGGAGATGAGAAGGGTCAGCATTTAAAAAACAGCAGGCTAATGTTTCTTCCCTCCAAAAGTAACTATTTAGCATAGGATCTGTACGTTGTTGTACTTGCATTAGCTAAATTCAGTCTGTCTGTGTTATACAGCCTAGTCTCTTTCTGACTCAAAATGTTAATCTCAGACAGCTAGTAACCCAATACCCTCTTGGAACCATCATTTACTTGGGATATTGTTCTTCCAGCTTTTTACAGCTAAAATGAAGCGAACTGCTTTATTATATATTTGCCTTCTGACAACTTTATTTGAACTTAAGCCTTGCAAGTAACATTCTTATTCCTTCTACTAAAGCTTTGCATGAACATTTGTACAATAAGAACTAAGAAGAAAAAAGGAGAATCAAAAAGGGTTTGCATTTCAAAATATTCAGCTTTAATCCTTGGGACATGCTAGATGTACCACTCTGCATCTATCCAACACATCCAAACCTTGAGCTTGCCAAGATGCCAGACAGTACTAATAGTAATACTAACTTGTCAAAAACCTTGTACAATTTGCAGAAAAGGTGGGTAGATGGAGGCATAAGAGACAGGAGCACCATCAGCACAGTGTAGTGAGTTACCCTTAAGTAGTGGTGGTTATTGGGCTCAATTTTTTTTTTAACTACCACACTGTGGGGGTGGTATGGTGGGCTTGGCCAGGGGGAAAGCCCTGCGTTGCACCCGAATTAGGACTACTTTATTTCAAAACTTGGTTAGGCGGGACCAGCCAGAATTTCTTCTGCCAGTTCTGGCGAACTGGTGTGAACCTGCTGATGCCCACCACTGCCCGTAAGAGATCTTAAATGAAATTTATGGCAGCTGTGGTACCAGTCATTTCATCCATGTTTTCCCCTTCATTTTTAGCTAGAGTTTATTAGTCAGAAGGTGTCAACCAGTTTGGGGACCTATGCTGCATCCTGAACCAAGGCTGCACTAACTATACAATTATCTTCTTGTCCTGCCGTATCTGAATTTAAATACAGTAATACCCCGGATAACGATTGCATCGGATAACGCTAGAATTGGATAAAGATGCAAGTTTTTTGGAAAAAACTTGCATCGGATAACGATTCTGGATAATGATTCTTAGCGTTATCAGAGGCAATGGTCTGCGAGTGTGGGGTGGATTGGGTAGCACTACCCAATCCACCCCCACCCGCAGCGGTCTCTGTGACTGCAGTAGGGTCAGGGAAAAGCACACGCCTTTCCCCCGACCCTCCTGCAGTCACAGAGACTGCTTGTGTCTCTTTCCCTCCCTGTATTTAAACTACAGGGAGGGGGAAAGAGATAGACATGGTTGGTTCTCTAGAGACCCAATCTCGTCTCTCTCTTTCCCCCTCCCTGTAGTTTAAATACAGGGAGGGAAAGAGACACAAGCAGTCTCTGCAACTGTAGAAGGGTCAGGGAAAAGTTGCGCCTTTCCCCGACCCTACTGCAGTTGCAGAGACCGCTGCGGGTGGGGAATGGCTTTAAAGGCAGGGAGGAAAAGAAAGAGACCCAATCGGGTCTCTTTCTTTCCCTGCCTGTCTTTAAAGCGATTTGTCCCTGAAGTCAGGGCTTTTTTTTTTTAGCGTTGTTCGATGCATGCATCGGACAATGCTAAAAATCGGATAACGTCATGACTTGTGGAACCAAGTCATAACGTTATCCGGGGTATTACTGTATTAGCAATCCTCTTGGCTATCAGCCATGAAGATTGTCTTGAGAATATAATGTAGTGGCCTCTCATCTGCCTTCCACATCAGAAGGCAAATGAGTCACTTTCTGGTCCTGAGCCCTTTTGGCATGCAAAGTCCTCATTGACTCCAGGCCAGTATTGATGAAGCTGCTGCCACCCAAGGCCATTAGTCCTCAGAGTTAATTGCCACCTGACATTCGGCGTTGAGTCGCTGACAGTATGGTCTACTCTATTACCATACCAGGATACCATTATTGTATATACAATATAAAATATAGAATATAAAATTATGACTGATTATTTCTGACAAAATATGTGTCCATATGAATTCCTCATGTTACTCCCTACCCATACTTGGTTGCTTGGACTGCAGTCTGTTACTTGTGCTATATTTGGTGTGTACCAGTTTTATTTGTTTTGGGCGCACTAGTTTTAAATAAACATAGGCTGCCAATATTTCACTGAGACTCTGATGACAACAAAGAGTGTTTCTTATTTCACACTTTTGTTTGGAGGTGAGGAAACCCACAAAGCTTGAAAATTCTTCATTCGGATGTCTCATTGAGTTGAGTCAGCCAAAACTGATTCTAAAACAAGAATGCATTTATTTTTAACTTTCTGACGAATGTAGAAAAAAAAATTACATTCCCATCAGTTTTCCTTTATAAGTAATTGAAACTTCTCTGTGTTTCATTCAACCCTTGGGGGCATTTCTTCCCAAAATTTACAGATGTTGAACAAGAGTTATAAAAGCTATATTTTAAAGATATGTACTGTATATACCTGTGTTTAATTAACAAGAAATCCCTGGGTTATTTATAAATAAAGCTGAGTCAATAAGTGGTTAACCATGCTTAAATTGAAAATACTGTTGTATTGGTTTGACAAGGGACCTATTTAAAGAAGGAAAGCTATAGGCTGCTTGACAAACATCAAGAGTTTCATACCCATAGTTGTGGTATGGTATCAGTTTAAGTATGTTACTCTTGGAGGGGAAAACAAGCAGGATAGTTTTCAAACAGAGCTTGAGACCATTTAACCCAGTTTGGAAATGAGCCTGAGGACTTTTATTAGCATTCTGAATAATAATTATTTAAGTCAGAACTTTCAAACTATAAAATGTTATCCTTTCTCAATGATTCAGGTGCCTGGCATCTGGCTGCATCTCCATACGATAGGCTGAAATGGCATCTTGTGTATTGGTTTTTTAAATAATGTTTTTACAGTATTAATTTTTAAAAGAAAAATTAACAATACAGTTGTACCTCGCTTAAAGACCATAATGTGTTCCACAGGATTGCACTTTAAGTAAGTTTGCTCTTTAAGTGAAACACCATTGTAAGTGACCAATTGTGACTTCTGGTGGGGGGGATTGATGAGAACCCCAATTTATTTGTTAAGTGAGTTTTTGGTTAGTTTTATTTGTTAAGCGAAGCGAACATTCAGAGAAAATTCTGCTCTTTAAGTAAGCTACTCTTTAAGCGAGGCGCTCTGTATGCAAGGTTTGACTGTACAAACAAAAATTCGTAACTCATTATATGCCAATACAACAACCAAACACAGTAGTAACATACAAGAAAAAAGAAAAGAAAGTACCTTCTCCTTTCTCCCTCCCTCCTACCCTTCCCCCTCCATCAAAATAATTTATCAGCATCATTTATTTGGAATAATCCCCCCCTTTAACAACTTTATAATATTTAACTCTTTATATTTTAACTATATATTTTAATGAATGCATATTTTATTCTTAACTATTAACAGTATCTAAACTTATCCTTTACCATGTGTCAATGTATATTCCAAAAATGGCTTCCATATATTCCAAAATGTATTTTCCTTAATTATTCCTTTTTTAAAATTAAGTTCCCATGTTATCTTGTCATTCAGTGCTATTCCCCACATTTCTTTATACCAATCTTCCAATTTTACCGAAGTATCATTCTTCCAATTCCTTGCAATACATTGCCTTGCTGTTGTCATTAAAATGGATAGCAAATATTTTTAATTTGAATCTATATTAATATCATCTACTTCAGTTAATAAAGTGGTACTCGACTCCAACTTTAAATAAATAAATGTCTTATGTATTGCAAAGGCTCCTTGGCCCACTTTTCCTTGTAATGGCCTTTTTAGTACATTGTAGCATCTAATACCTTGCTTCAAAGTGTACTGGATGTTTTCACTGTGGTGTGCACATGAATACTCTTGTCATTCTAACCAGTGCACAAACTGAGGATGTTGTTGGAACAAAACCAATCTTGCTTGACTAAAGGGCTAGCCCCAGACATTTTTCTTCTGTGGACAGGGGAGATATTTCATGCACACAAAGTGGCTAGAATGACATTTCAGTACTGGCAATGGGATAATATCCTTCACCATACTTGAAGGACAAGGCTAGGCAGCAGACTATTAGAGGGCAGGTTGTGTAGCAATTACAATTCAGTTCACCAATTAAAAAATAACCACAGAGTCCAGCATAAAGAGCCAGGAACCTGTCACCCAACATCTGCTGCCCAAAATGATAATCTCTCTGTACCTAATGGTAGGGCTGGTTTTGCTAGGGAAATAATCTTTCAGGAACCCCATATAAATAACCATGAGTTCCATGAAAAAAATGATATGCTATTGAAAAAAGAGACTGGAAATAGAATTCCACCATAACATTTTGACTGTGGTGAAATGCTTTTTTTCATCAGTGTATGCTGTAAAACAGGGGTTCTCAACCATTTCATGCTATGGGCTGAATAATTCCTCCTCAGACAGCTGAGCAGGCCGGACACATGGTTTCCCCCTGCCACAAATGCTGCCATAAACTGTGGCAGGTGCATTTGTGCATGCATGGGCACATTTACAGCTGTTGTAAACATGGCTGCTTCTACTTCCACTTCTGGGATCGCTGCCACAGGCTGGATGGAACGGAATGGCATCAGGGACCAGGTCTGGCCCACAAGCCGTACGTTGTGAAACCCTACTGTAAGGGATCCCAGAAATATTTTTGATTAGACTTCTCATCAATGCAGATTCCTCACATTGTTCTTTGACTGCAGAAACTGGTAACCTGAAAAATGTTCTCCATGTCCTTTGTTAGGTTCTAGCATTTAAGATTCAGGGTTGTCTTGGATTCCCACTGTCACCACTCAAATGGAGCTTATATCTTAAGAACTTGGCATGAACAATTGTGGCCCTTATTTCCAAAACTTTATGCTACTTTTCCTGGAGAAACTGGATTTTTCATCGACAACATTTGGCAGCAACACTATTGTTTCAGCCTTGGAACGCACAGTAGCAGAGCTAGGGAAGTTACATTTTTGGACAATTACTTCTAGCATATCAGTGGCCTATGGGAAATAACTTCTCTGAGGCTTGCAAAGTAGGAATTTATGTGGAGTGGTACCTGTGGACTGGGACGCAGAATGTTTCATCCCAAAATTCTTGATGCAATCCCTACATGATCCACTCTTGATTTGGGATGATATAAAAAAGAAGAGAGTATAGTGCTAAATGAATGTTCATTTAGTGCTCCATGCTCATTACAGTGGGGGATTCTTTATTTAAAATGTCCATCAGCATTTTGACTGTTCCTGATATGCACTCTACCAGCTTCATATGGTTCTAAAAAACTTTATGTTCTCAGCTGTTATATATGAGGTACAAAATCATTTGGAAAGCAGATACATTGAATAAAAGTAGTTCTTTTAAAGTTCAGAAGCTCAAGAATATTTTTTCCTCATGAATAATCACCTCATGAAAAAAGAATAGACTGCTACATGCATTTATGTGAGCTATATGGGAGTACAGGGAAATGGAAAATTAAATATGAACACCTTGAACTAAATGACTGGTAACTGTCTGCCTGTCAATCTCTCTCTGTCTGTCTGTCTTGCTTAAAAGAATTATGGCTCAATACAGTAGACAATAATTCATTTAAAACAAGACACACAGAGAGAGAGATTGACAGACAGACAAATACCAGTAGACAAAATGGGACTGCAGTGGCTCAAGTGGCTAAGACACTGACTGGAAGGTGGCAGGTCAGCAGTTTGATACCTGAATACTGCAGGATGGAATGAGCTTCCTTCTTTGTCCCAGTTCCTGCCAACCTAACAGTTCAAAAGCAAGAAATTGCAAGTAGACAAATAGGGACCACATTGGTGGGAAGGTAAACAGCGTTCTGTGCACTCTGGTGTCTAGTCTTGCCTGCCACATGACCACGAAAATGTCTGCAGAAGCAGACAGTGCTGGCTCTTCAGCTATGAAACAGAGATGAGGAATGAACCCTAGAGTTGGACACAACTGGCTTTTGAGCGAGGGTGACCTTTACCTTTACCTTTACCTTTACCTTTACCTTTACCTTTACCTTTACCTTTACCTTTACCCTAGGCAAGTATCCTTGGTGATTACTATCACACCTCAGTGAACTCTGGAGGACATCTTTCAATTATTCTTTGTGAATGTCACAGGGTGCTTAAAAGAGTAGCTTAAAGTCAAGAATGCTCAAAAAGACAATGTACAGTTGTACCTCGCTTAAAGAGCATTATGCATTCCACAGGATTGCTCTTTAAGCAAAACACCATTGTAAGTGACCAATTGTGACTTCTGGTGGGGGGTGGGGATTGAAAGCCCCAATTTATTTGTTAAGCGAGTTTTTGGTTGGTTTTATTTGTTAAGTGAAGCGAACATTGAGAGAAAATTCTGCTCTCTAAGCGAGTTACTCTTTAAGCGAGACACTCTTTATGTGAGGTTTGATTGTATTTTATTAGTTTTCTGTAAGTAGTTGCCTGGAGTCCTGCTGCTTATATCTGGATGTGATTTATCTGCAATGCCTATTTTGAATTTCATCAGAGAGGAATGGCTTTCTCCAACTCAGGACAGGAGCCTTGTAGCAAAGTTTCCCATTGGGAGGCTCTCATATCTTTCAGGCTTGCCTTTCAGTACCCTCACTTTTAGGCACTGTGATGAAACAGATAAGAAGATGACATATTTTGATTAGACAGTGGAAACAGCTTGTCAGGCAAACTGTTTGCTTACTGCCTGCAAGTTAGTAAGTTCACAGCAATGTGGCCAAAGAAGAGCAAGTGACCTAGCAGGGCCCCAGAAGAAATGGCAAGAAAAAGAAAGCCTTAACCTCTTTCTTGCCTGGTGGGAAGGAGGAGGAGAGTGCTGGGCTTTAGATACTCAGAGGCATAACCAGATGTATCTAGCTTTGTCTTTTTTGTGGGAAAGATTGAAAGTTGATAGGGGCTGATGTGTGAGTAGATCAAAGGTCTAATAAGATTTCATTTTACTGTAATTGTTCTGAGACCCCTTAAGACAAACAAATGCCTTCTCATTGTCTGTAACTCAAGGCAGACTCCCAAAGAATGTATTCTTTGTGTTCCTATATTTTACAGCTTTCTGAAACAGTGCAACCAAATCCCAAATTCATTTCTTTTAACAAAATATGCCTTTGGAGAAGAAAAGCTAAGTGTTCCTAACTGCATACTGCAATTACTGCATATAGAGAGGTACGTGTTGAGTAGCTGTGTAAAATTTGCATTTGCAATCAAGAGCAAATTTTGTTTCTATTAAATGTTGCTTCCTTATTGGAAAAAGTTGGAAGGATTACACCCAATCAAGGATTTAGTGTCTATGACTATGAGAAAAGATACTATGGGTTCTAGAACAATTACCTTGATGTAGCAGGAAAGATTCAGCAGTTTAGATAAAATAGGAATCGAGTGGGATTGTGAAATAATCCAATATTTTGCTTCTCAAAAATTTTCAAACATCAGTCATGCTAATCTGTGCAGGTATATAAGACAAGAAACAAAACGTAAAAACAACAAAAATTTGAAGTAGACAAAAATGTTGTGGCACCCTAAAGTACATCATTTTGTGGATCAAATCCACTTCCTCAGACATAAAGTGGGGTCTAAATGACAGTCATGTATAGTAAAAGTAATGGTTCTCCTTGTTTGAAAGCCAGTTGTAGCAGACTCTAGGCCAGGGTTCCTCAAACTTGGGTCTCCAGGTGTTCTTGGACTTCAATTGCCAGAAGCCCAAGTCAGAACATCGGGTGATCAGGGCTTCTGGGAACTGAAGTCTAAGAACATCTGGAGAGCCAAGTTTGAGGAACTCTGCTCTAGGCGATGGGACTCATCTCCATTTCCAACCAAAGAGCTAGCAATGTCTGCATTTGCAGATGTTTCCATGGTCATGTGACAGGCATGACTAGATGCCAGAGTGCACAGAATGCTATTACCTTTCATGATGAAGCTGTACCTATTTATCTACTTGCAATGTCTTGCTTTCTAACTACTAGGTTGGCAGGAGCTAAGGCAAAATAAGGAGATACATATGTACAATAATGTGTCTCTTTTAAAAAAACCCAAAGCTCTGCTTTTGAGACAGCTAAAGCTGAAATAAACAAATTATTCCCAAGCCTCACCCTGACCCCCCCCCCCAATAATTTTGTAACTTAACTAGGTCCTGACTAGTTTATTACAGTAAAACCCTTACTTAAGAAAACAGTCCGTTCCGTAGGCTTTTGCTTAAATCGGTTTTTTATGTAACTCAAAGCAAATCCATAGGGGAAAAAAAATTCTGTAACTTGAAGCAAAACCATAAGAAAAATGAATTTTTTATGTAAATTGAAGCAAACCCATAGGGAAATGAATTTTACGTAACTCGAACCAAATCCATAGGAAAAAGAATCTTTATGTAACTCGAAGCAAAACTATAGGAAATCGTGTAAATCGGGACATGGATTTAGCACAAAATCATTATGTAAGTCGAATTTTATGTAACTCGAGGCATATGTAAGTAGGGGTTTTACTGTATTCACTTAGATCTGTAATAGTTCTCACTGATCTATTTTGATCTGTCAGGAGCAGCAAAAGTGCATAAAGAAACCACAGTCAGGAGAAGGAAAAAGGAGATTGAACATAGGAACAACAGCATGGATTGTCTTGTTTTTAACTCACTGGCTCCACCATGAAACTGACAAGATTGCATGGGAGTACCCAGAAACGGAAAGGGGGAAGCATAGAGCAAAGTCTGACTTCCTCCTGATCTTTAGAAATGTATTACTTTGGAATGATAACTCCCAGAATTCACTAGTCAGGATGACTACATTGTGTAGGATAAGGAGCCCTGAAGACGTTTATTTATTTTTATTTAGTTAGTTAAATTTAATATTCCGCCCTAATCAGGCAAACCCGACTCTGGGCGGCTTACAAACATCGGTGTTAAAAACACAAATCGACAATACAGAATCCTATAAGTGTAAAACAAACTGAGTAATCCCCTCATACCCAGGCATATTACAATTTAGTTTAAAATTAGATTAAAAACGTCAAGGGAGATCACTAACAGCCTTTCCTAGTAGTCAGCTGAAATAAATGGCACCAATGTTTCTGTAAAATCAGATGAAAGAAGGGATAACACAGGAGTATTGGGATATCAGAAGTGCTGAGCACTAGTGAAGAATACAGTTTCTTGCACTATCTGCAAATGGCACAGCACAGAAATAAATGTTGGGATAAGTGTTGGATATGCCTTATTTTATAGCAGGCAGCCCTTGGTTTGAAACCATCCTGCAGTTGAAGCTCTGTTCATTTCAATTAAAAGATAAAGTACCATGAAAAGAGAGAGCAAGAACTTTGAAGTTGCCTAATAATAATAATAATAATAATAATAATAATAATAATAATAATAATAATAATAATAATAATAATAATAATAATAATAATAATAATAATAATACGGACAGCAGACCATACAGTCCTCATTATGGCAATATATAATGTACTTCAGCTTAAATTGTAACAGTGGTTTCTAAATTTGCATCTCTGTGCAGAGGTCATGTAAATGTGCATTCTGCTTTGCTTTCTGGAATAGTTTTACCATTCTGGCAATACTTTAGTGGATGTCCTATTGCAAGTGGAAAGCTAAGGGCTTTATTAGATGAGACACTGTTTCCATATATGTTTGTGTTCTTGTTATACTGGTCATGGACTGTAAATAAATAAAACTGAAAATTGAATATGTAGAAACAGTGTACTATTAAGAGGGAAAAATGTTTATTTCCATATCTAGAAGCAGAGCACTATTACAAGGAAAAATATTTATTTCACCATGAGCTTGTTTCATACCACATTTGATTACAAATCTGTTTTGTTTTCTTTTTGGTTAATGGAAGAAAACAAGTCTTGGTATGTCTGATA
Source organism: Furcifer pardalis (assembly GCA_030440675.1). NCBI lineage: Eukaryota > Metazoa > Chordata > Lepidosauria > Squamata > Chamaeleonidae > Furcifer > Furcifer pardalis. The sequence continues at coordinate 63,879,931 of CP126896.1, forward strand.
ATACAGGCATATAACATTGAAATATTTGCATGCATAGAAGGATAAAACTATTAAAAAGAGGAAATGCATATTTGCTTTGAAATGTGATCTGACTCCCATGAAAGGATCCCTGGGAAGAATCAACAATCCAGTATAGTAATAAAGACTTGCTGGGATGAAACACCATCATGTTTTGTATAGTGTGATGTAATTCTTCCTTCCCCTAGACTTCACTGTTCCCTCTGAAATAGGCATCATGGCCAAGGTAGATTTTCCCACCAGATTTATTGTTGTAGACAACTGTAATTGCAGGTAGATGGATGTCCTGGACAGGCAATAAATACTTTTCAATTTTATGATTTGTATGTGGTTTTTTTCTTAGTGTCAATGACCCTTGTTAGAACTGGCTCATTGATATGGTTCAACCAGGGATGTATGAGAATTTTAAACTTTGCAAAATTCCAGTATTAAAGAAAGCTAACCTGAAAGATACAGCTCTGTGTTTTTGACTTCTCTTTGAGTATTTCGTGTTAAGCACTATTATGAAGAGTACATGCATAAATTGACCACTACGTTGTGACAGCTAACATCAGATAGAGTGAAATGCTGTGACAAAGAATGCTGACACCAGAGGAGCAAGTACTGGGCCAGACTTTTGGGTTATTTGTATAAATATTATAGTTTATCAGGGTTCTTTTCACCTGAGAGTTTAACTGGAAAATATAGTAATAATATTTCCATGGTTTCAGCTTCCACCAACATTGCCTGCATCATTGTTATCATCATAATCAGTAAATATTATAATGTCTTGGTTTATCAATATCAATTAATTTTGAGAGAATATTACCAATCTGTATAGCCTCTCATTACCTTACAATTGTTTTAGTTGACCCTTGTGTGGAAAAAAAATAAGTTTTACAATTTTTCATTACTTGGATATTTCTTCTTATTATCTTTATTTCTCAATCAGTATATTTTGAGCTAAGAATTGCTATTAAAGAGAGCCCAAACGAGATCTTTAGCTCAAATAATGATTTGTCTTTCCCTAATTTAGATTTGCAGAATGTTCTAAGAGAAATACGTGACCTGGGCAACTTGACAGGGAAAACATACTAGAATGCTCTGCTGTTATTTTGCTTTGGCAAGGAATAGTGTGTAGAAATGAAACATTAACTTTTTGGTCCATTTATTTAGTGGATTTATTATTATATGAAAATCCACTTGTTTTAAATAGACACTCACGTTCAAAGAGCTCAGTTTCTTTTTGGCAAAACACTCTATTTAGCATAGCTTTATGAGGACAAGAGATGCTAGCACAGCATGGGATAGTAATTCTTATAAATGCAGGTTAAAATATGTTAATAATTGCAAATGTTATTCTACTATTAGTACATCTACAGAATTATGTTCTGCATTTATATAGAATAATTAGAAGATGTTTATAACTAAAAACCAAATGCAGGGTATTTTTTTCCTGAAGACTAAGGTCAACCATGATCAGAGTTTGCTGTCTTAATTCCACAATTTTAATTGAACACAAAATAATATTAAGGACCCTGGAGCAATTATTGTGCTGCATTGTCTCACTTGGCACACAAATTAGTAGAAATAGCGTCGGATGAATAATGACAGGCAATTATGTGTATTGCTTAGCTTAGGAATAATAAGAAAAAAAGAAAATTCCCTTTAAAGTTGTAATGATGAGATTATTCCTGTCATTTTTTTTTATTTTCACCCTTTTGCTACAGAGACAGGTCTATGATTTGGTTCAAATGTACAGCATTCACAAAGTTCACTGAGGAGCTCAATCTCTAATGAAACACACAGTGGCTGAAATCCAATTGGAAGTCACAACTAGAGTAGGCCCATTGAATCAAGGGAATGTAGAGAGAAGATGATTCATGAAATCCCCACTGATTCAGGAGGGCTTCTCTGGTTACACTAACTGGACTACAGGCAGTATGTCTATATTAGAAAGTTGTCTTTCAGGAAAGCCTTAAATCAGGGCTGGATTTTCCTATAGGCTAACTAGGCTTCAGCCTAGGGCCTCAAGATCAAGAGGGGCCTATATATTGATATATATCACAGTAATGATGTATTTTATTATTTCTTATGTAATTTACAAACTTAAAAATGGGAGGTGGAAGGGCCACATAAGTGAAATAGCCTAGGGCCTCTTTTCATGTAAATCCGGCCCTGCCTTAAATGAATTTCCTCATGTCAATGTAAACTTGAGTTTTGTTGGCAAGCAAATTTGCTGGAGAGCAAATTGGTTATTTTCAGAAGCCAAACTCCATTCATGCCCCAAAAGGTCCATTTTTTTATCCAGCTAGCTCAGTTGTTTAGTTATCTGGCTGTAGAGTCACAGTTAGACGTTTGATTCCCCTCTGTGTCTCACAGGAAAAGAACCAGCCTGTGCAGCAATGGGCAAGCTGCACAATCTCAGTATGTCCCCAGAATAATGGAATGACAAACTTCTTTGTATTTTGTGCATTCTCTACCTAGAAAACCAAGAGTTGACATAAGTCACAGCTGACTGTCACACAATTATTATTAAGTATACAACTAGCATTTTATTAAATATTGAAGGCTTTTCTTTTAGTTAATGAGGAATAATTTAACTTCTCTGATTAATTCTTCTCTGAGAAGAAAGGATTCACTTGAGAAGGCCTTGATGCTGGGAAAGGTAGAGGGCAAAAGAAGAAGTGGGTAGCTGAAAATGAGATGGCTAGATGGTATTGTTAATGCAATGGGCACAGAATTGGGTGGGTTGAGGAAGATGGTGGATGATAGGGGCGCCTGGCGGGCAATGGTCCATGGTGCGCAGGGGTCAGAACAGTCTGTGCAACTGAACAACAACAAAAAAATAACTTCTCTGATTAATTAAGGCAGAACACTGCATTACAACATCTTCCCTTATAGATCAGAGTCAATTTGAAAAAGAGGTCTGCATTTGTGCTTTGAAGTTATGCAAAGGATTTGAGTTCGGCAGGAGAAACAATAGCATGTTATGGTATTCATCACTTGCAAAAGATCAATTTATTGTGCTTTCTGATTAACACCAGATCCTGACTTGTCTGAACAAAGCATTTTATTTGGCTATGGTGATGTTAGGAAACATAATATTTCAATAGTAACATATGCCAGTTTAAATTTGTAAGAATGTTCCAGTCCTTGAATTCCATGGAACAGTCTCTAAAATGAGTTTCTACAACTCAAATTCCAGAATAAAAATTGCAAATTAATATGGAACAAGCAGGCTTTGTAGATTTTAAGCCTTGTTTACATTTAAGGTTATTCACAGACAATGTTTTGTGTGCCAGAAGTGCAGCAAAGATAGGAACAAGGCTGTGGTCAACTTTAGAAAAAGAGGGCTCAGATCAAGTAGAAAACAAATATTTGTACATCTGAGTAAACAAACAAAAGCATTGTGGCATCTTAAAGACTAATTGCTGTATTTTGATATTAGCTTTCATGGACAAAGTAATAATATTAATTTTGTTACAGAAATTATTCTGGGTTGAAATGTTTTTTGTTAGAGAAACTCTGCTCAGAAAATGCCCAAATGAGGCTCCTTTGACTTGATCCATGAAAACTAACATCAAAATACAACAGCTAGTCTTTAAAGTGCTACAACATTTTTGTCCTTTTGTTTTGCTTTGTTTATTGTATATACTTGAGTATAAACTAGTTTTTAGCCCCAAAAATGAGCTCCCCAAAGGGGACATGGCTTATACTTGGGTCAGTGACCATGAGGGTCCCAAGAATGTGCCAGATTGAGACATGCCATCAAATTAATTAATTAATTAATACACATTTTTGTGTAATTTGCTTATTGAACCTCACTAGCAACTGCGGCATTTCCCACCCTTGGCTAATACTCAGGTCAATCTATTTTCCTGGTTTTTCAGGTCAAAATTAGGTACCCTCGCTTACATTTGGGTCGGCTTATACTTGAGTATATATGGTACTCTTTGATATGCTTGTACAGACTAACCTGGCTACAATTTCAGATATTTCTACATTACTGGAACAGACAGAGGCTGATTCAAGGAGCCCGCAGTTGTGCACAGGTCAATTCACAAACTTACGAATCAATAGTTAGCTTCAGGATTTGGGTGGCTAAAAATACAGAAATTTAAACAAAAACAATTGACACAGGAGAAATACAGAATACAGTAAAATATAAAACATAAACATTGTGGAAACACTGTGATTGAGACATTTAAGTGTGATTTACTATTACCATTCAATAGGAAAAGTAAAATTAAAGTATGAAATATACGTTGCCCTATCCACTTATAGGCATGGCAGATCTTGACAAGTTACCTTTTTAAAATGAACTCATTGTGGCACTCATTTCTTCTCAGCAGTCAGATTTCTAATTTGTCACATTGTACATTATTAATGCATAGTACTTTCATTATCAATGGGTGAGAAAAATGTTATCTGATTTTGTCTAGTGGCAGATTCTGATATTAACAATAATTGTGTTCTGTCAACTCTGATTTGACTTATGGTGACTCTTTTCAGGGGTTTCTAAGTAGAGAATACTCAGAAATAGTTTACCATTCTCTTCTTCTGGGCACATCCTAGGAGTTTGTGGCTTGTCCATGGCTATATAAACTAGCTCTTCTCCCATGAGGCACAGTGGGGAATCAATCTACCAACCAGATAGTTAAACCACTATTATTGTGTCTAGTGGCAGATTGTGATATTATGCCTTGGAAATATATTTAAATATGTGTAAATGGGGAAATTCACTTGACAGATTTAGGATTGATAAAAGTTTGGCATATCATCTGAAATATTATGTTGGAACACCCCAAAAATACTCTTAACATTCTAACTCTTTGATGTAACTTATTATATGTAAGTGAGTTGAATGTGTGACTTGTTATATTGTAAAAATCCCAATATTGTAACTCCAATTTTTTTACTCTTTTTTTGTTGTTCAGTCACACACTTGACTCTGACCCTTTGCAACCCTATGGACCATTGCCCGCCAGGCACCTCTGTCCTCCGCCATACTCCTCAGCCCGCCCAACTCTGTGCCCATTGCATCTACAAGACCATCTAACCATCTCATTTTCTGCCACTCCCTTCTTCTTTTGCCCTCCACATTTCCCAGCATCAAGGATTTCTCAAGTGAATCCTCTCTTCTCATTTGGTATCCAAAGTACTTTAGCTTCATCTTTACTATTTTACCTTCTAAGGAGCAGTCAGGGCTGATTTCTTCTAAGATTTACCTATTTGTTCTCCTTGCTGTCCAGGGGACTCTCAGAATTCTCCTCCAACACCACATCTCAAAGGCATCTATTCTTTTGTGCTCAGCTTTCCAAATGGTCCAGCTCTGACAACCATACATTACTACCGGGAATACCATTGCTTTGACTATGCAAATTTTTGTTTGCAAGGTGATGTCTCTAATTTTAACTATGTTCCCCAGGTTTCTCATAGCTTCTCTCCCAAGAATAAATCACTCTTTATTTGATGGCTGCAATCCATATCTGCAGAGATCTTGGATCCTAGGAAAGTAAAATCTGTCACTGCTTCTATTTGTTTCCCATCTATTTTCCAGGGACTGATAGGGCCTGTTGCCATGATCTTGGTTTTCTTTATGTCTTGTCCCAATCCAATTTTTGCACTCTCCTCTTTCAGCCTAATCAGGATATCCTTTAGGTTTTCCTCACTTTCTGCCAGTATGGTAGTATCATCTGCAGATCTCAGATTATTGATGTTTCTCCCAGCAATTTTGATCCCAACTTGCGATTTGTCCAACCCTGCATTGCGCATTATGTGCTGTGTATATACGTTGAATAAGCAGGGTGACAAAATGCAGCCTTGTCTTACTCCTTTTCCTATTCCAAACCATTCCGTAATTCCATATCCTGTCCTAACTATTGCTTCTTGACTCATGTACTGAACCCCAGAGTCAGAGACGACTGACTTTTGAGCAAGGTTGTCATAAGGTACAATGATGTTGAGTTAATTAAAAATGACACTTTAGACAGTTATAGAAAGTATAGAAGCAACTGTTTGAACACTGTTTTAGGAATTTTAAAAGAGAAAATGTTGCTGATGTTTCAGAATAAATTGCAGTTTCATATGCTGGTGTTCTATTAATACCCTCCTGTTCATCTATTGCCAAGTGGCATTTGCCATTTTTTATTTTGTATTTCTAATTCCAGCCAATATTTTCATTTCTTTTTAAAAACATTTATATGGGCTGCTTCAACAGCTCATTTCAGCAAAGAACATTTTTATTGGCTCTCATAATTATTTTTTGAAGCAAATCCACTGTAGTTCATAAGGATGATCAAATAAGAGTTTCTCATGTTTGTTGTCAATGTACCATTCACTTGTAGGATGACTTTCCAGAAACGAAAATCATTTTGAATTAGAGAAATCAATTCTCTAGTTCTGTTGGCTGTTTATGGGGTGATTCCTCCCCCTACTCTTTTCCCCCCTTATTTTCTTCTCAGGACTAAGGCGTTCAAGGTTTTGTAACAGCTGCCTTTTAAAAATTAAGAGCCAAATATCATCTTAAAAACCTTTATCAGCATAAGAAGCAATAAACAGCTACAGCTTCTTATTGAATATAGATATAGATCTAGGAGAGAGAGCTCGTGACGGAGACAGAATTTCTGTTTCAGATGCATAAAGCACAATTGAGAGTGTCAACTGCCTGTTCTATTAGAATTTGCTGTGTGTTTCTCCACACTGTGAACCTGAAATGGGAAATGAACAGAAAAGGAACAGAGTAATATTGTTGATTAATTCGTGCCCTTAAGGTTCCATGCAAAGACTGTCATTAAGACTAGGCCCAATATAAAATAAGGAGGTAAATAAATACTCCCTTAGATAGGCAGAAGCACCCAGTGCAATAAGAAAGAAAGACTGTTCAAAGAGCTTCAGATTTGTATAATGTCTCCAAGAAGATGGACAATTTGTGGCTTTACAAATATTGTTGGACAACGATTTCTCTCACTTTTCATGACCTGCTATGCAGGTGAGAGAGTTGTTCGCAGATAACGTCTGTGTGTGAGTGAGAGAAATTCTGCACCCATAGTATGGAAACTTGCATGTTTGGGTCAAAGTCTGGACAGACTATGTCACTTGCTATCTACCATGCCTAATGTAGCATGGCCCCAATGCATTTGATTTCCCCTGCTGTCCCCCCCCTCCCAAATGACTCCAGGAAAGCAGCACAGTAGAAGCACTTGGTGGGCCTGTACAAATGGCTAAGGCTTTGACTGGAAGCATCCTTGGAGAAAGGTCCTACCGAATGTCATCTACTGGCAGTGTGCTGTGAAGTAAATAAAGACACTGTTGCACTCCTATCAGCTTCTAAAAGAATGACCAGTGTCCAAGAATAACACAAATTTTAGTTCAGTAAGCAAATTTGCAAAGCACAAGTGTGAAAAACATCTGCTGTGATAATTACATGTTCATCAGGTTAGGTTATCCACCCTCTAATTCAGGGGCGCCCACATTTTTCAGATGAGCTGGTCACATGGTTCAGTGGGTCAGTCACATGGTTCAGCAGGCCAGTCATGTGGTGCCTCCCACCAGAAGTGGAAGTAGAAGCAAAACACACCTTGCAATCTGTTTTGCAACAGGATGAGATTTTGAGCTGCCATTTTCTCTGCTTAAACCATGCCACCCTCATCGCTCCTAGAAGCAGAAATAAAACCCACACATATGGCACATTTTACTTCTGCTTCCAGAAACTACGAGGGTGGCACGGGCCAGATGAATTGGCATTGGGGGTTGGATTTGGCCAGTCGGTTGTAATTCGGGCACCCCTGCTCTAATGAAAGTGTGATCCTGAATCTATATAAATTGAGCAGATCTAATGGAATGGGGTTTTTTATTTCCTTTAGCCACTCCATTTGTAAGACTTGTATGAGGTTTTTTTTAATCTATTCCATATGAAACCTTTTTTTTTTTTTTTTGCTTTAAATACTCTCCATGCTTCCAGGAAAAGAACTTTACCATGCAATCACTATGCTTTGAATGTACAGTGTATGTGTATACATTCAGAACATGATTGCTTACTTGCTTGCTTACTTATATCCCATCTTTCTGCTCAAGGAGACACAGGACAATCTACACCATTAAAACAAACAAAATTAAAAACCTTAAACAAACACAACACTTCCATCTATAATCCTCTCAACCTGAGAAAAAATATGTTAAAGAAAAAAAGTACATTAGTTACATGGTATATTTTGATCAGACTCAACTGTGAGACTGAACAACAAACAACAACAACCATATTTTGGTTAGTTTTTTTCTTTTTGAAATAGTCAGGCAAATAATTTTTAGAATTACAGTAATACCCTGGATAACGCGAGTACCGGATAGCGCTAAAACCCCATAATGTTACAAGATTTTCAGAAAAATCTTGTATCGAATAACGCGATTTTTAGCGTTATCCGATACAGTCGTTCTTAGCAGCAGGGTGGCTGGAAAGCTGAACGGGGTTCTCCGTTCAGTTTCCCAGCCACCCTGCAGCTATGGAGGCAGGGGTGGGGAGGCTGGAAAGCTGACGGGGGCCTCCCCCGTCGGCTTCCCCAGCCACCCCACAGCTGCGGAGGCAAGGGTGGGTGGCTAGGGAAGCCGACAGGGAGTCCCCGTCAGCTTCCCCAGCCACCCTGCAGCTGTAGATCAGGTTCTCTGATCTCTCTGGAGCAGGCAGGGGACCTGATCCAAGCTATTTCTGGGATTCCCTGACGTCCTCAGCCAGTGCAGCAAGCCAAAACCTCAGGGTTCAAGTCCCGACATTCTGGCTTGCTGCACTGGCTGAGGACGTCGGGGAAGCCCAGAAACAGCTTGGATCGGGTCTCCCCACCTCCCTGGACCCAGCGGGGGGGGGGGTCAGAGACCCCAAAATTGGTTTAAAAAATGGACTTTTTTAAAACCAATTTTGGGGTCTCTGACCCCCCCCCCCCCGCCGGGTCCAGGGAGGTGGGGAGACCCGATCCAAGCTGTTTCCAAAGTTCCCCCACCTTCCTGGAGGCTGCAGCAAGCCAAAATGTCAGGATTCAAATCCCGACGTTCTGGCTTGCTGCAGCCTCCAGGGAAACAGGGCTTTTTTTTATGTTGTGTGATCAATGCATCGCACAACGTTAAAAACCGGATAACAACGAGACTTGTGGAACCAAGTCATAACGTTATCCGGGGTACTAGTGTATTTCATTTTCTGGATTCAAAGGGAAACTGTTGTTTTTCCTTACTTTGAATCCTCACTTCTGTTTCTCTCCCTCCAGAAAGTAAACAACTGCATAGCAATCATTTAGGTAATATATTTAGTATGTTTCACCATAAACAGTGCATTAACAAATCTATGTGAAATGAATGAAAGAATTTTAAATAACAGCTCTTCTTTCTCTTCCATTCTCCTCCTCTCCCTCTTCATCTTTTCCCAACACCACTGTCTGTTTAAGGATTTCTTTACCACCAAGGGGGATATGAATAAACTGATTGTAGCAAGAATGTGCCTGCAGCTATATGTCTGCAGAGACTTCAGTTGAACTTCTGCAAATGTACAAGACAAGCACTTAAAATAATATTAACCCCAGTGCCAACACATTAGTATGTCAACTAGTTTTGTGTAGATCCTTACTTTAAGATCCTGATAATACAAGAATTGATAGTTACATATTTCCCCCTTTGACTAATTCTTTTTATAGAATAGTATTTCATCCCTCTTTGCAATTAATTGGAAAATATAAAAATAGTGATAAGTGAATAACAGATGCTACGTCATGTTGAAAACCCCAATTCATTCCAAGCTGTGATGACATTATGAACGCAGCTCACATTTTATTAGGATTATATAAGGTGCTATATTAAGTGTGGCTAAGAAGAGAAATTGAGTAAAATACTACAGCAATTATCCTAGCTTTCAAGCTATGTACATTCCATTCGTGTGCAGCTTAGCATGGGTTTTTACTGATTCCTGTGTAAACATCTCCTAAGATTTTTATTTGTTGGAAAGATAATGTTTATACCACCCTTCATCTGAGAATTTCAGCATTTACATCTGCATGAATGACTGTGTATGACTACGTCACTTGCATTGCCTGGTTCAGAAAACAACACAACATACACATCTTATGACTGGAACATTTCACCCTTTCCTAAAATACAAGAGTGAAGCATCCACTCCCTGGCCCTTGAGCCATCCAGGTAGATATTTATTCCCTAACCCAAGATCCTGAGATAGTATATTGGTAGTCAAGAAAGTGAAAGTGATTCATATAGCCAAATTTATTTTGAGATGAAGGTGCATCACTGAATCACCTGTGACTAAGGCTGTTGTCTGTCTTTCAGATAATAATTGCAAAACATGAAGAAGGTATTGCATTCCCAGTTTACTACTAGTCAGACGGAATTCCTTAGGCAATGATGGTCAACTTCTGTGCAGGCAAAGGTTGCCCTTGCTCAAAAGCCAGTCATATCTGACTCTAGGGTTTAGTGTTCATCTCTGTTTATAGTCAAAGAGCAAGCACTGTCTGCACTTGCAGACATTTCCATGGACATGTGGCAAGCATGCCTCAACACCTGAGTGCACAGAACACTGTTTGCTTTCCCACCGAAGTGGTACCTATTTATCTACTTTCAATTTCTTGCTTTCAAACTCCTAGGTTGGCAGGAGCTGGTACAGAGAGGGGAGCTCACTCCATCATGCAGTACTTGGGTTTTGAACTTTTGACCTTTCACCTCCCAGTCAATGACCTTCCAGTTGTTGAGTTCATTGTCTTAACAATTTGAGTCACCACAGTCCCTAACAATTTCTGTGCAGGGGGTTGATCAAAGGAGGCTAAATCTACTTTCAGTTCTCTTGGTATTCTGGTCTCCCCACTGCCTAATAATTACCTAGGAAGACACAACAACAAACTGTTCATGCAAGGTCAGAGTAGATGATAAGTTTAGCTGATTTTTAGAAGAGATGGTCCCTTCATTGGTGAAAGCTTTCTGTTTGTCCTGGAATGCTATGGTATAGCTGCAGTCATATACCTTTCATTAAGCATTCTTCTGTGAATGGTCATGTTAAGATTAACAAGGGCTTAATTTGTCAGATTAACAGAGGCTTAATTTGTCAGAAAAATGGCCACAGGATTGGAAAATATCAGTATACGTTCCAATCCCAAAAAAGGGAAATGCCAAAGAATGTTCAAATTATCGAACAATTGCGTTCATCCCACATGGTCGCAAGGTGATGCTCAAGATAATACAAGTTAGACTTCAGCAGCACATGGAGAGATAATTACCAGAAGTATAGGCTGCGTTCTGAAGAGGCAGGGGAACTAGAGACCACATTGCCTACATACGCTGGGTCATGGAGAAAACAAAGAAATATCAGTAACAAGTCTACTTCTGTTTCATTGATTACACTAAGGTCTTTGACTGTGTGGACCACAACAAAATGTGGCAAGTAATTAAAGAGATGGGAATATCATGAGAAATCTGTACATGAGTCAAGAAGCAACAGTTAGGACAGAATACGGAATGGCGGAGTGGTTTGGAATAGGAAAAGGAGTAAGGCAAGGTTGCATTTTGTCACCCTGCTTATTCAACATATACATGGAGCACATAATGCAGGGTTGGACAAATCACAAGTTGGGATCGAAATTGCTGGGAGAAACATCAATAATCGGAGATATGCAGATGAAACTACCCTAATGGCAGAAAGTGAAGAAGGCCTAAAGAATCTGCTGCTTAGTTTGAAAGAAGAAAGTGCAAAAGCTGGCTTGAGACTAGACATAAAGAAAACCAAGATCATGGCAACAGGCCTTATCAGTCCTTGGAAAATAGATGGAGAAGAAGTAGAAGCAGTGACAGATTTTACTTTCTTAGGATCAAATATCATGGCAGATGGTGATTGCAGTCATGAAATAAAAATGTGACTGGTGCTTGGGAGAGAAGCTATGAGAAACCTGGGGAACATAGTTAAAAGTAGAGACATCACCTTGCAAACAAAAATTCGCATAGTCAAAGCAATGGTAATGTATGGTTGTGACAGCTGGACCATTAGGAAAGCTGAGTGCAGAAGAATAGATGCCTTTGAAATGTGGTGCTGGTGGAGAGTTTTGAGTGTATCCTGGACAGCAAGAAGAACAAATAGATTGATCTTAGACAAAATCAACCCTAACTGCTCCTTAGAAGGTCAAATAGTAAAGATGAAGCTAAAGTACTTTGGAGATCAAATGAGAAGAGAGGATTCACTTGAGAAAGCCTTGATTCTGGGAAAGGTGGAGGGCAAAAGAAGAAGGGGGTGGCCAAAAATGAGATGGCTAGATGGTATTGTAGATGCAATGGGCACAGAGCTGGGCAGGTTGAGGAGGATGGTGGAGGACAGGGGTGCCTGGTGGGCAATGGTCCATGGGGTAACAAAGGGCTGGAATCGACTGAACAACAACAAAAATTTGTCAGACTGAATGGGGAAGGTATGCCTGAGGAAAATATTGTGAGAAAGAAAGCAAATTATTAATAGGAATATACCTTTTAATGAGCCCTGTGTTAACACTTCATAGGACTTTTTTTTTGCTGAGAAGATGTTTCTACCATCCTTCATCAGAGAATCTCCATTACTATCTAGTTTGCTCCCAAATTAGATAACTGGGGGGGGGGGAGGAGTACAGATGTTTGGCTATTCCTTTGAAGCAAGGAGGAATTGTGTTCAACAGAGAGTTTATGAATGGAGAAGAAGATAGAGTTGAATGTGTGTGAAGAAAACTAGCTCTGTAAAGCTTCACATTTTTCTGAAATTATGTAGTATGCTAAACTGCATTTTTCCTTTACAGTGTAATATGATTGTAGACATAATTTTAACTAACTAGTGGAACAACAAGTTGTCACACGAGTGGGGCAGGCATGGCATTTTGAAACAAGAAGGTTCAAGACTTGCAATTTTTCTGTCCCTTCCCTGCCTTCATTCTAATTCCCAGAAGCCTAAGTCAATTCCCCAAAGCACTTATCAGCCAATGTACTGACTTAGGCTTCTGGGAATTGAAGTTCCCCTGTGGGGCGTGGGCCCCACATTGAGAACCACTGAGCCAGACCAGATAGCAGCTGCTAGAGTCATGCAGTTTTTCACTGGCTGGTGTATTCAATGACACCAGCAAGTCACTATTGCTGGGATTCCAAACCTTCCTGCACTCCAGTCACGAGTGATGGGGAGAACTGTTTTTAATGTGTGAGTTTGTGCTGTTAGTTGCCCAGAGTAGAAAAATCTCCAAGATGGACTGGAGTAAATAAATAAATAAATAAATAAATAAATAAATATTGCTCATTGGTTTACTCATTCAGCCATTCCAGCTTATTTCTAACTCAACCTGCATTTAGGAGGGGGGAAGCCTGTTGGAAATCTATCTGTCTCTCTAATCTATCTATCTAAATTATTTTATTTTATTTATCTATTGCTTATCTGAATGCTTTTCTTACTCTGGGAGGTTTAATAAAACTGTGGGGGGAAATATATAAGCAAATAAACTGTTGCTATTACAACAAACTCTCCTCTCTGCAGTGTCATGATAAACATTAAATAACAATTCATTAATGAATGCAAAATTAATTCCAAATCTCATTCCTGGACAAATCAATAACATACATAACAAAAGTAAAGGTTAACTAAGACCAAACCAAAAGTAGCAGTAAACTAATTTAGTTTAATTTAATTGGCTGTTGGGAGCCGGTCTTTAAAAACCTTCATAAACAGATGAGTGTTTAGATATTTCTTGAAAATACACAGGGATGGGGCCTGAGGAAGCTCTACACTACTCAGTTACATTTATATGTTTTGTCCACAAAGACAAGGTGGCCTTTGGAGAACAAATTGGCAAAAGAAAAGTAACACATCAAGATAATTATTTCCTAATTAAAACAACAAAAATAACTCCCAAACAACTGTTAATTAAAAAGCATACATCATTTAATAATGATAATAATAATAAAAGCCCTATTGCTGAAATATGTTTCTGAGGACCCGAAAAGCTAGTGTGAGGGGGAAAAAAATATGAAATACCAGACAGAATTTTTGTGAAATTGTAAGCAATGTAATGAATAGTGGCACCAGATTACTAGTAAATCAAGATAAGAAATATGAAACTAAACTTGATTAAATGTTGGATAAAATATGGTGTGTCTACATGCACTTGTGTGTTTATATACTGTATGTGCTTCATTTTAAAGTATTGAATGGAAGTATGTAACTGAAAAACTATTCTTCTGAAAAATATTTGGTCTATAAAGGTTATTAATAAACTTGAAGTATAATTTTTTAATATTAGATTAAGGGCAGAATGAAACTCTAGATGACCTATTCTTAAGTTTTTATATTGAAAAAGAATGTGTTCCAGAGGTATTATCTGGTGTATCAAAATTAAATTGTGGGAAACAGAAGAGTAAAAACCCAGTAAGTTTCAACTGCAAGAATATATATACAAAATAAATTTATGAGGGGTGACATAGGAGAGAAATGAAACACACACATTAGTATAAAGCCTAGAACCTCTACACACTTTTGTAATTCACTGTGCTTTCTCTCTATCTCAGTAAAATTATCACAGAAGGATATCCTGTGAAGATCTGGCTGCAGAGTATGTGAGTGACTCTCATTCTGGGTTGAAAATAAAAGGAGAAGGAATCTCCATTCCAGAATAACAGTAGTTTTGTTTCCCCAAATAATCTGTTTTCTTCTTCGCATTAAGAAAGGTGATTTGTAACCATAATTTCAGAAGATTGCTGGAGTTTGTAGTCTAGGGTTCAGAGAAAAAAATACAAATTTCAAAGCATTCAGTTTTTTTTCAATGACTTTTTTTTTGAAAACATATCTACATCCCAGTGTTATCAATGTGTTAATTTCAATTCCCTATAGTCTAAGGGATATGTATCATTTCCATGGTGTAGAACTTTTGGAAGCTACTGGAATTAAGTACAATATTTTCTTTACTGTCTTTTGCTTAAAATATTTGAAAAAGACATAAAAATATCATTAGGGTAAAGTTTGCCCTTGCTTGAAAGCAAGTCATATCTGACTCTAGGGTTCAGCGATCATCTCTGTTTATAGCCAAAGAGCCAGCACTATCTGCTTCTGCAAATGTTTCGGTGGGCATGTGGCAGGCATGACTAGACACCGGAGCACATAGAATGTTGTTTATCTTCCCACTGCAATTATCTACTTGCAATTTCTTGCTTTTGAACTGCTTGGTTGGCAGGAGCTAGGACAGAGACAAAAGTTCACTCCGTCATGCAGCACTTGAGTCTCAAACTGCCGCCCTTCCAGTCATCATGTTCAACATCTTAACCATGAAACCAGTGCAGTCAAAATATCATTACTCCAAGTTAATTCTTATTCTACTTCAGTTTTTGGCTGCTAAATTAGCAGTAATCCACCAACTACAATTTCAGAGCCAAGCTTGAGTCTGGCAAGCTTCTTAACCACTGAGCCACTGCAGCCCTTTTTTCCATTCATCTGTCTTTGCACTGATATTTTGAAACCTTTCCCTATGCTTTATCTACTTTTTAATGTTCGCTTTCTTTCTTTGTAATAAACTTATAAAATCTGGCATTTGGAATTGGATAAGGGAAACATTGTACTAAATCTAGTCCTTGATCGTTCAGGCTACAATCTACCAGGATAAACATTAGTTAATAAACATTTTTGCCTTTGATAAAATACAGGAGATGGTGCCAGCATATTGTTACACAAAGATACCTGCTCTTAGCTGGTCAATGAGGTACACAGAACATCCTCAAAGAGTGTGGTGCTTTTGAGAACTTTTCCAGGTGATGACTGTAAATCCTCTTATGCTTGAGGTAGGCTCCCATTGTGTCACCCAAATTATTTGTTAAATTAGATATGCAAAAATCAAAGACATTTTTATCATTTGAGCATTGCCATTGCATGATCTAGTCAGATGCAGTTTTCCAGCTAAAGCTGTTCATACAAACATAGTGCTCATTTGGACACAATTGGAAAGTAGTAAAAGTAGATTATACAAAAGGGAATAGAGACGCACCAAGAACATGGCCAGCATTAACTACTGCCTTCTTAGACACAAAATGAATGGAAACATAACCACACCTTACAACCAGCAGAGGATATATACCTTGATGTATGCTTTCTTTTGCCCTTTGATTTAATGTATTATCATTCTAGCACAAACCCCTTGAAAGATGCAGCATAATGCATCATTAACCTCATCTTTTAATAATGCCACATTTTATGTATCTTCTCTCTTTCCTCCTCCACTCTGTGCATCTCTTTGATCAATCATACAAGCAAAAAGATTGATTGGCTCTGTAAACTGGGATTGGGAGACAGAACAGTGATACAGGAATGGAAAAATGTATCGACCCACATCTGTGTGGATAGACTAACAAAATATTTTAATTACTATGGGTATGCTTTTTATTTTTTTATGAAAGTAACTGTGGCAATTATCTGAGACTCAAAGCCAGTGGTAAGATATTTTCATCTCTAGCCCTTATTCTGGCTGCCCAGTCAATCCTTCCAGGGTATGTCTGTACCCATTTTCCCCCCTGATTGATCAAATAATGTCAGAAGAATAGAGTGTTCCATTATATTGTAAGTAAATATGTACAATAAATGCTCCAAAGACAAGTTAGACCAAATAGAGGCTCTCTTATAGCAATGTTCTAATTACCATTACAGATTGTAATAATTGATCTCACATTTAGCCCAGCATGAAATTCACTGCATTATCTTGGGCTAATTCAAAGGCAGCAAGAAACAAAGGCAACTTTCAATACAGTGATAGACTACCTGAAGCTTTCCATGTGTTGTTTTACAGCATCTCTCATCATGGCTAAACTGGCTGCAGTTGATGGGAGGTGCAATCCAAGAACAGTTGCAGAAACATAAGAGGCCCACACCTGGTTTAAGGTTTTAAAAGGTTAATAAAGAACATTAGCTTTAGGCAATAATCTCAAATACATGGACTAGTGAGTAAAGTCCCATCAACACAGAGATGCTTTCCCCCCATAAGCATGAATTGGTTTGGTCTGCAGTGACTAGCTTTGCTTGCAATTCAAAATTATCCACTTTATTTGTGGGAAGAGATATGAAGACAAGGACTACCTCTCTGAATTACTCCCCAGAAAGGAGAATTTCATTAACAGTTTCTCAGAAACAGGGCCCACCATTAGCTGTGATTAGAGCACTGCTTTGTTTTCCCTTCTCCACTCCAAGAAGATGCTGCAAGTCACAACAACAACTGAGCAAGCAGCCTAGCCACTCTTTTGTATGTTTTAAAATTTTAGAATCCCTCAACACATAATATAATTCAGTTTTTAAAAATATATCAAGCAATCTGTTGTCTCTTCAGCAAACCTCCAGTTTTTCCTCTCTTTTTAAATATCACGTTTATGACCAAAGCATTTGATGAAGTGGATTGTCGACCTGGAAAATTTGATCCATAGTTAATGCTTTTATAACAATACACTGTTGTTTTCACAGTAACAGTAATTGTTGCTTCTAGCAGATTAATCAAAGCATAAGCAGATCAAAGGCAGATCATTTTTTTTACCTGTGCTATGTTGCCTGGCAACCAGACAAAGCAGGCTACTTGCTTTCAAGAATTACTCATTGACTTATTAAACAAGACTTCAGGCAGGGTTTTCTTTTTTGAAAAATTTTTTGGTACAGATAAAGAAACAGGCATGAATTTGTCCAGTGAAAGAAATTTAGATAGGATGGATTTTCTATGTTTTCTGCTTGAATACCAGCTAAAACGCATGATATCCTTGTACAAACAGCATTTGTGACTAACTTAACACCTTAGGGCAGTGATGGCAAACCTTTTAGAGACTGAGTGCCCAAGCAGAGGGGTGGGGTGTACTCTGCCCTGGGGGGAAGGCAGAAGTGCTCCCATTGGGCTGCTGAGCAGAAGGGTGGGGCAAACTCTGTTTTTGGATGATGGCACGTGTGCCAATAGAGTGGTCTGGAGAGTCGCATCTGGCACGTGTGCCATAGGTTTGCCACCACTGCCCTAGGCACACATGAATACAATTCACTTCCAAACTAGAAGTCATTCACATTCATAATGGATGCACACTTATGTAGTAGGACACAGAACTCATGCCTTTTAAATCAATGGAAAAGTTTTTGCATGTTTTAGAACATTAAAACTCAGCAGTGCATAAGGTGCACTGGGACACCTCCATGCATAACATAGATTACAAAACATTATCCTGAGTTTTGGATGGTATTATTTGCATGAAACTCATGTGGACAATGCTGTAGCAATAATACATTGCTGCATATTTCTTTCTAGCAACTCCAGAGATTGTACCAGGAAGCTATTATTCATCTATACCCTTGACAGCCTTAATGGAAAATGGGGAAATGGAAGTTGCATTGTCTGCAATGGACACCTGTTTTCATAACTAAATTTAGTTTCATAACTAAAACAAACAAACAAGGTACACCATCTGGGTTGCTTACTGCTTTCTCCCTCAGTATGGTATCAACCACCCCCCTAATGTTCTGTGTTAATAAGACTTCTTTATTTAGGTATATTTAGAGGGGCCAGGGGAATGAGTCGGGTTTACCCGATTGGGGCGGGGTAATAAATGTGAGTTAATAATAATAAATAATAATAATAAAAACCCTCCTAAGCTAACAGCCCCCCACCCAGTGGTGCCAATGTTATATATGTGAGTTGCCATGAAATCATACAAGGGATCAATTCATATTTTAGTTTTCCTTACTTTTACATTCATTTAGTCATTAAGTGTTAGGATTTATAGATCATATTCTCTATAAGCTTGAAAATAACTGTACTCAAAATGGAGTCACTTTTGTGCTGGTCACATTCCATTACATCTGCAAAGCATTGATTGAGTCATCACATACCAATGAAGGTCATGTGAAATCATTAAGACATCTCTGAGTTACATCACCCTGAGATAAGAAAGGGCATTTTCCAAAGTTACATCACCTACTTTCACATGAGAAAGGGATCACGTGATCGCATGCACCTGCTAGCCACATGCAAGGTCAGCATGAAAATGACATCAGCAATCACTTGAAGAATGTCAAATTGCATCACTGTGTGTCTGGGAAGGTAACCACCTCAAACAGACACCTGTTAGATCAAAGACATTTTAGTAATGCCAATTAGCTCATCCTCTCATACCTAGCATTCAGGAGGGAGGTAGAAGAGGGCTGAAAATCAAATAAAAGAAGAGCCAGTTCTGATGCCTGGCAGCATTGCTTTGCGGATTCTAATATCATGTCACTTTGACCAATTACATGAATCCATGAGGAAAAGCAAGGCATGGGGGCATGCTGCCCGTTACCTTGTAAAAATCAGGAACAGAGATGCTTTAGGTGAGGAAAGTTATTCTCTTGTTTTATTTTCTTAGCTTGTTATGTAGTGTAGAGTAGATTAGTGTATTTCTTCATTATGTATCCTGCATATAAATGGAATTTTATTGTCTTTTAATAAATGGGAAAAGACAATCCAAGGTTTGGTTATTGAATTTCTAAACCAAGCTACAGAGCAGAAATCTCTACAGAGTAGGGAGGCCTGTAAATAGAGGTCTTGCTAAGGACTTTAAATTGCCCAATGTCCAGCCATGGGAAGAGGGGACTTTCCCTGCCTTAAGGCAGAAGGCTACCTCTGCCCAGACAGATGTAAAGTGGGTGAGACTGGGGTTCCAGGAGGTCCCGTTTCCTGACAGTAAGGTGAGGGACTCCGGAACCCCTAGTCCAGCCGTCCCTCACATGAGTGTGACATTGTTGCCCCTCCTGAAATTTTTTTTGCCCCTCTTGTACACCCCCCCCCCTATAATCCTGGCCACAGCCCTGGCTGTAGATCTTGATATGGGTTTGGGACTTGAATTTGGCACACAAGCTCTCAGACTTTCTCCAGCCCCAAATATTATATTGTTATGACCATTTTTTAATCCAGTTAATCTGCCTATTGAAACTCTGCCTACTGAAATTCTACTTTTCAAATTCTTGCTCTTTCTCTTTGACACTTTTAAACACCTGTTAACAGAAAAAAACATATAAAGAAGTCTCTCACAATATGCAATATTTCTACAGATTATCAGAGTAAATACTTCTTTTCCATGAGCATCAAGACTCCAACCTCTGCAAGTAGGGTGGCATACAAATGTGAAAATTAAATTAAAATAAACCTGCGTATTGAAAATACTTATTTTTAACAATATATAAATTCAGCATGAGAGAACCTGAAATGTTAGTGAGGCTTTGTTTTCGATTTAAGTATAGGTCAGTTGCTAAAATTCTATTCTTAGGCAAGGTAGTTGAGGGGGTAGTAGTGAATCAGCTGTGGGCATTCCTGGAGGAGCTGGATTACCTTGATCCTTTCCAGCTGGACTTCAGGCTGTGCCATGGTACTAAGACAGCACTGGTTGCACTGCTTGATGACCTCTTCCAAGAGCCTGATAGAGATAATGTAAACATGTTGGTACTCTTAGATCTCTAAGCAGCCTTTGATACTCCCAACCATGGTATCCTCCTGTTCAACTAGTTGTAATGTGGTCAGAGGCTCAACCTTCAACTGGTTCTGTTCCTTTCTTAGTGATCATATCCAGATGGTACACTTTGGGGAGTTGGTTCAGATATTTGGATCCAACATTACAAGATCCCACATGCTTTGGCTGTCCCTCCCATAATGTTCAGCACCTATATTAGACCATTGGGAGGAACCATTTAAAGATTAAGAATTCTCTGACATCAAATGAGAAGAGAGAATGCACTTGAGAAAGCCTTGTTGCTGGGAAAGGTGGAGGGCAAAAGAAGAAGGGGGTAGCCAAAAATGAGATGGCTAGAAGTTGCAATGGGCACAGAGCTGGGTGCATTGAGAAGGATGGTGGAGGACAGGGGTGCCTGGTGGGCAATGGTCCATGGGGTTGCAAAGGGTCGGAGTCGACTGTGCAACTGAACAGAAGAAAAATCATATGTATGCTGATGATATGCAGCTCTTTATCTCTCTTTCTCTATCTCAGCAATGCAGGCTGTTTAGGTCTTGGAGCAATGCCTACAGGTGACTGGCCCCTGGATGAGGGAAATAATGCCGGCACTGAATTGCAACAAGATGGTGATCTTCTTGATTAGGGCTTCTCCAGTTGAGTTGTGTTGGGTGATACCATTTTACAACTTAAGGATTGAGTCTGAAATTTTAGCATCCTCCTGGAACTGGGAGTTACTATGGAACAGCAAATTTCAACCATGACCAGGGCTGCATTCTTCCAAATTCTGCAGATTTTATTTTATTTTATTTGTTCAAATTTATTATCCTGCCCCAATCAGGTAAACCCGACTCTGGGCGGCTTACAACAAGAATAAAAAGGCATAGTTTAAACTATAAATTCCCACATCAGTGTAACAGACTGACCAATCTCATCCTATCCTACACATATTAAGATCACCCACCTCCACCCATACTTGGACAGGAGATCACTGACAACATTGACCTTCACATTGGTAATCTCTAAGACTGATTACTGTAATACTTTTTATGTGAGGCTACCTTTGGAGCTGGTATGGAAGCTTCAAGGGGTTAAAATGCAGCTTCACCACTGGAATGTGTGGATATGATCATATATCTCCTGATCTGGCTTTCCTTCACTGATTGAGTATTGTATTCCATGCCAAGTTCAAGGTTCTAGTTTTTATAAAGCCACACACAGTTGCTACCTGATGGAGTGAGTCTCCTATAAAAAGTGTACATGTATTACTAAATCCTCCCAGGCTGAACAAGTAAGGCTTGTTACTTCAAGAGAAGCTAAAAGGACTGACATCAGTATACATTTTCTAATTTCATGAGATTTTCATGAAGAAATTGGACACACTCATTTTTCAAGATGGTTAAAGGAAAGATATATTTATCTAACGGAGCAATTGTAGAGGTGTGTGTGCATGATAGGCCATTCCATTTATTTCAATATAAAGAGCTTGCAACCATATGGTTTCTATTATAAATTGTCATAGATTGAGTTTTTGTTATTATTTGTTTGTTTCAAAAGCAAAATGCTCATAACCATAAAAAACAAAGTCAAATATAGTAAGAAATGTAAATGCATGGCATGCATTAAAGACTGCTAACTAATATCAATATGCTTAATGAAAGAAATAATTCCTATATAGAAAAGGACATATATCAGTTCAGTGAACACTTGCAAAACTTAGATTTCTTCCTTCTCAACTGCTCAGAAGAGCAACAGTCTGACTGGTTGGTAACCATCTGTTTGCTGTTGGACATACACTTGGGAAATTTGTCAGTTGATTGGTTTCTCTTCTTTATTCCTATAGACTGTCCCAATTTAGACAGCTTTTGCAACCTTTCTAGCACCCTCCTTATGCCCATAATTAGTACTGTCATGGTCCATTTGTTTCCGCCCACTGACTCATATGAACCAGGTTTAATTTGCACTCAAGTGTGAAGCAGAATGCTCATCACCATTCTCTGCTTTCCGTGTATAATGTGTGGTGCTTTCCTTGTAAAATAAATGGTTTTCCTTGTATTGGGATTAGCAGTGGTGAGGCAAAGTAATTCGTCAGAGTAGAATGAAAAAAACAAACAAACCAGCAACTATGGCTAACAAGTAAGCAGTCATAAAAAAAGTAAGTGCGGGAAAATATATGATGATGCACTAAAGAGCAGAGTGCCTTATGAAATATTTAGGGCCTCGTGTAATAAAATGTCTTTGAAAACCTCAAGTGTATCCAAAGATAGGAAGATCTATAAAAGATTTGATGTTCTGACTTTCTGGAATTGATGTCAGCTCATTCAGATTTTTCAGGTAGGCCAGAATGAGCCTACTTGTGTTTCAAGCACATCAAACTTTTAGACTTGCCATTCCTAATTAAATAAAAACAAAAAAGTTCATGGAGTAGACTCCATGAGGTTTCCTCCATTCCAGATAACGTTCCAGATATCAGTAACAAAGAAACATTCCGTTTCCTTAGACTAATGCATCAGGTCAAAATAACAGTAAAAGTAAAGGATGCCCTTGCTCGAAAGCCAGTCATATCTGACTCTAGGGTTCAGTTCTCATTTCTGTTCAAAGCCAAAGGGGCAGCGCTGTCTGCATTTGCATATGTTTATGTGGACATGTGGTGGACACGGAGTGCATGGAATGCTGTTTACCTTCCCACTGAAATGGTACCTATTTATCTACTTGAAATTTCTTAGTTTCAAAGTGCTAGGTTGCAAGAGCTGGAACAGAGACCTGTGCTCACTCCATCATGCAGTACTTGGGTCTTGAACTGCTGACCTGCTGGAAATCTACTGTGATTTGGAAAGCTAGATCCTGGGTAGAGCTTGAAGCTGTTACTTTTCTGACATATTTATTCCAGAACTGCAGAAACAACACAATGCCCTGAAGTTTAGATTACCTACCGTAACACATTCAGTTTAACTATGTGACCTTTACTCATCTAAATGTCATTTTAATTCATCTTAACCTTGATGCATAGAGCTGCACACCTGTAAGATATACACACAGACATAGTAGCACTTGGAAGTGTGGACAGAGAGAAAGTTCAAGTCTTGTTCCCTGTCTGCTGTTGTGCCCCTTTGAAAAGGGACAGCCTTCTACATGTATATCTTCTCCCCAAGACAGGAAAACATGATTTTGATATAAATTTGGACTCCTCAAGACAGTTGTGATAACCAGTTGGCAGAAACCTTTGATTTAATTTTTAAAAATACCTCTCTTCTTCCCTTTCAGCCCACGTGTAGAAGTTTTCGTCTTTAGGGAATCCCATTCCTCATGGAAGACAACAATAGGCAAGGAACAAGCCTAATCAAGCTTTCAAGTTAACCTCCTTTGAACACCAAAGTAGGGCTACATCCAAGATCTGTTTCAAACTGAAAATTTGCTATAAATTGTGTTATTAGTGCAAAAGAGATGGAATGGGTGATATAAAATTTTGCTATGATAAGAGAAATTACTTCTATAGAATACAGTAAAAAGCACTAAACAAAAACAAAATCACAATTTTTAAATCTTCTTTTCCTTGGCTATCATGTAACCAGCAATGCACTCTGAATTTTAGTCCCATTGAAATGCATTTGTCTTAGAGAATTTAAACAAATTTTACTTCTTCCACTCTGTTTCACCCTGACATAAATCATCCCATTTTTAGATCCATTATGCAAAAGTAAAAAAGTGGTTTCATATTTAATAAGTCAGATGAACTGCAATTCAGTTTTATGAAAAGTAATGGAGTGAGAGGCTCTTCAGCCTTGTTAATTGTGTTAAGTCAATTCAGGCTTCCATCCAAGCCAAGATATTCATTATGAGAAATGCCACCCAATGTTATAGACCAGTGAAGTCAAAAAGAAGTTTCACATTGGTCCTGAATAATAACATCTAGTCTACATTAAAAATTATCATTTAAAATTAGTTGCAATTTCTACTTGCAATTTCTTGCTTTTGAACTGGTAGGTCTGCAGAAGCTGGGATAGATGACGGGAGCTCATTTTGTCGTGCAGCACTAGGGGCTTGAACTGCTCACCTGCCGACCTCCTGGTCATCAAGCTCAGCATCTTAACTACTAAGCCACCGTGGCCTAATGGTCTACATAGTATTAAATGTTTTTTGGGTCCTGGCAAAGAACACTGTTGATGATGTCATTCACAAGTCAAGTAATATCTTTTTAGTCAAGAGCAGATAGTCAAAATCCAGCAACGCAATTAATTCTGCTGGAACTCTAGTGAGATCCTGAATGTATATTGTTAAGTAAATTAAACCATTAGGATTATAGCAAAGATGCTGCATATATTCCACAAAGTCTAAAGTCAGTTCCGGCACTGCTTGCTGTGTGTTGATGTATCTGACAGCACCCTACAATCACCCCAATGCCAACTAGTGTGGATGACTGTGCAAAAGCAAGCAAGCAAGGAAATAGGAACTCCATCTATTATGTCATGTAGAACTGCTGAAACTCTTACATGCCTTGTTCCCCATTTCCTCCCATAAGTGAAAACTGTATCATACTTAAACTGCCTTGGTGAAAAAATTCTCCCTCCCCAGTAGTAAGGAGTGGTGTTCCCTGCACAAAGTAAGTACACTTGTATAAGCATATGTCTAGCAGTTATTTGGCTGGTAATGTGTCAGTCTCATTCCTCTCTCATTTGCTGGTTATACCTTCTAGTATGAAAGTCTAGTCTATTGCTTATGAAAATCTCCTCAGGGAGAAAAAACATTTCACTTTTAAAATATCCTCAATTTCACTTCACTTGAATATGTAAAAGGAGATACTTTTTTGAAATGTATTTTCAGCAAAACTTACTTGGGTTTTTCCCCTTCAGTTGACATTTAATATATAACATTCAGGCAAAAAAAACCATATAAGAGGAATGCAGGTGGATTAGAAGCTTTTCAAGTGAATAAGAAACACTTCAACTTTTGATAAGTGGGCTGAACTAGGCTTAACCTCTTGCTTGGGAATAGCAACCAATATTTTGCTAGGAGTTTCCTGGGAGGTTATCAAAAGGTGATGTTTCCAGTAGACAAAACCAGGAACTGGGAGATTTTTAAAATGTTTCCCAAAACGTAAAATTACTCATATGCAGAACAGATGAATATTGGGACCAGTTGAAAGCTAGATGGCTGCTAGTCCATAAATCTTCCTGTTTGTGGTAGAACATTGACGAATAAGAACTCTCCTCTCCTCTACTGGAATAAAGCCCTTCTGGCTCCCCATGGGAGCAGACTAGAGAGCAATATCTGTAAGGATAAAATTCACCCAGAAATTGATGTGTTGGGAACAGGTTTCACACATTTGGGCAGGTATTTGTGAGCAGAAAAGTTTAAAGAGATGCACAATCCAAAGAGTACCTTCCCAGAACGAAGGGCACACAAGTTGTAGCTGATCCACCCTGAACCTCTTTAGAAGGCATTCTGATTCATGATGTCTCCAGGTCCATGACACTGTCTGTGTTTTCAGATCCCATTTTTTTTTAAAAAAAATGTAAATGTTGGCGAAGTGCGAACAGTATGACCTCAAAGCCCACACAACAATCATCTCTTCATAATCTGCTAGTCTAATCCTAATAGTCTAAAAATATTTCAGTACAGATTAATAAACTAAGCTGATGGAGGGAAAAACAAATGTTTCTAAACACAAAAGGGCTTTCTTAACACTAGCAGGAAACTTTTTCTTCACCCTATAACTCTGCAAAGTGACTGACAGTACAGCTGCAAAGGAGATGTATATAAGACAAGGGAAAAGGTGAATGACAGTTTAGCCACCCAATAAAGCTCAAGATCTCCCCTGGGCACTCGAACTACTGAGGTCTGGAGAAGGCTGAAATATGATATACCGTATTTGCCGGCATATAAGACGACTGGGCGTATAAGGCAACCCCCCAACATTTCCACTCAAAATATAGAGTTTGTTATATACTCGCTGTATAAGACTACCCCCTTTTCCGCACACCTTCCACACACCAAATAAAACATAAAAGAACATCAGATTTGATTGCAACATGTTAATTTATATTCAAATGCTTATGACATGCAGAAAAACTGTCACAAGGCTGTATGTTATCAAACATGTAGAGTAAACATAAAACAGTGCAAAGTGGTACTTATTTATCTACCATATATACATGAATATAAGCTGATCCAAATATAACCCGAGGTACCTAATTTTGACCTTGAAACCCAGGAAAATAGATTGAACCAAGTATAAGCCAAGAGTGGGAAATGTAGCAACTGCTAGTGAGTTTCAGTAATTAAAATACAGTAATATTAATTATTTTATTGATTTTTTAGAACTGTACTTGCACCACCCACCAGTGGTGGCGCTGCAGGTAAAGAGGGTGGGCAGGTAAATTGCACTTAAGCAGGAAGTGTTGCTCTAGCCTAGCCTCTTGCTTCCCCTGCAAAAAAGAAGCATGGCTTTTTCCTCCATCTTGGGCAGAGCAGAGAGATAAGGGCAGAACGTACCAGTAAGTGAAATCCTTTCTTTTTCCCCACCAGTTTGAAAGGGAGACACAATTGTAATGTAGAGCTTCTTTCTTCATCTGGATGGTATGTAGAATGAGGTGGGCGAGCATCAGGAGGCCACTATGGGCAGCTATGTCTATCCCAACTGAAGTGCACCCAGCATAAAAGACGACCCCGCCCCCACTTGGAGGCATGTCTTTCAGGGGGGAAAAGTCATCTTATACGCCAGCAAATACATCAGGGGTGCCTAAACTCTGGCCTGCGGGCCTAATTGACTCTGCATATAATTAGTGTGTCTCATAGTGAGCACCCAGGCTTCACCATGGACTGCCCCCACCCCCACCTGACATCAGCAGTGGTGGCGACAAAGGCAGCAACTGTGCTTTTTCCAGGCTGCTCTGAGCAGCCTCTCACTTGATCCTTTCCCCTCAGCAGCCTGTGCTGAAGCCGATCGCTGCTTGGGGAAAATTTTTGGAGCCTCCTGCAAGTCATAATTCACAGCGCTAAGATAGCCCCCTGGCGCGCTCGGGATGACGTCATCCTGAGCGTGCCAGTGGACTCTCTTAGCGCCATGAATTTTGACTTGCAGGAGGCTCCGAAAATTCTCCTGAGGCAGCGATCGGCTTCAGCACAGGCTGCTGAGGGGAAAGGATTGAGTGAGAGGCTGCTTGGATCAGGATGGAAGAAGTGCAGTCGCTGCTTCCATCACCACCACTGCTGAGGTCAAAACTGTCAGCAGTGGGAGCAGCCTGCCTCCAGCCCCCGCAGCTGTTTGTCAGGGGTGGGACTGGCCCACAAGAAAAAAAGTTTGGGCACCACTGATATATATTATGCTGTGACCTCAGTTTCAGCCTTCCTTAGACCTCAGTAGTTGGAGTGCCCAGGGGAGATCTTGCACTTTATTGGGGGGAGGGGGAGGGGAACCGGCTAATTATAATATTTCATGTCAGAGATTATTCTGGGTTGAAAGGACTTTTGCTGGAGAAACTCCGCTGCTGATATTTGCCTTTATATAAATAAACATTGTTAATTTCCTTTAAAATGTATCCTATACCCTTTCATTGTGTAATATAAATTATTATAATTTTTCTGTAATTTCCATTTTCTTCCAGTAGTTATGATGGTTATGTATTACTAATATATTTCACTAAATGTCACTGTAATAAATGGCCTATAAAACATTTAATTTCATATCATATCTTTCTTTAAAATATCAGAGTAGAGTAAGTTACAATTTTAATATATTTTTTTCAAAATGTCACAATTTGTAAACCTGTCAGGAGACTCCAAAAACCCACTTTCAATATGCGTTACTCAGCAAGTCCTTTGACTAATATGGTGCTTTCATTAATGCACATAATTAGAACTGTAAAGAAAAAGATATTAAAATCTCTATTTCTTCAGGCTAAATAATCCCTAGACATAAGAGAGGACTATAACCATTTGTATATTTCAGCAATAAACAATGTTAATCTACATGCTTTGCATAGTTTTCAAAAACTCGTACTGACCTTGCTTAGAAGTAGAAATCTTCTACATTCTTGGTGTTTGAAAAGGGTCAAAAAATCATCATTCATGTTCATTAACAAGCCATGTTTTGGTGGCCTTCCAAGGGTACTCCTAGAACAGTATCAGAATTGGACTTTATATTTATTTGCCTGTGGACTGCTCTGTGCAAATGTCAATTTCCTAGAATTTTTTTATTATTTTACCCTCAGTATACACACCTTAGTAAAGCCAGGTGGCACTGCTTTGTTTTACATTTTCCTTCTAATATTTCCATGTGAATTTTCCTGGATAAATGTTTCTCTACATTCCATTGGGTTTTCAGAAACCAGTTTTATGGAAGAGGTAGCTCCATATCTTTTTTCCCCAAGCTTTGTTTAAACTACTAAACTTTAATTAGGAGATGACATAAGATTAAAGGTCAAGTGTATCTTGTAAATGGCTGAGTTCAGCTAATTTTCCCTATCTTTTTTCCCTGATGGTTTAATACATTACCTTTTTCATTGTAATATATGTATTGTATTTTGTCTTAAATGTATTGAATTTCCTTTGATTTCTTATATATTGTTACGGATTGTTATGGCACATATTCCATTTTTATCTGCTGTGATTTGAATAAATCTTTAGTTAATTACACCATTGGAGAATGTTGGGTCACCTCTGATCATATGCTCCTGCCCTGTGGAGTATATGAGTGAGAAGGGGGAGATGCCCGACTTGGGGGGGGGGTGTCACACACCTCCCAATGGTCACTCAAGGCATCTTCACAGGGAGAAGAAATTGTTGGGTAGAATGAAGACACCAGGATATAAGCCTGCCAGAACAAGCTAACTCAACAAAGGCAAACAGGGAGAAAGATTAGATGTATCAGTTAAGGAAGATGTAGAATTTTGGAAAGACTGTTGCTTATTGGGAAGCATTCTGCACTGAAAGAAATTGCTGCCAAGATTTACTATTCTCCTCCACTTGGCACATTGGCATAGAACAGGAATAGAAATTATATTCATATGTTGCCCTATAGCACTTAGAGCACTCTGGGCAGTCCACAAGATAATTAGCATTTTTGCCCCTGACGTGCTGGGTGCTCATTTTGTCAACTTTAAAAGGATGGAAGACTGTGTCAACCTATGTCAGGATTGAACTCACAATTTTTTTTAAAGTTTAACCAAGACACCACAAGGGCTCCTTTGGTGTTGGAATTGGTTTCATTTAATGTACACCATGTTCAGTGGTTTAACACATAGGCAGACCACATGTAATCTGCAGGGATATTTTCTGTACTCCACAATGCCTCCTGAGTATCTGTTGTTGTTCAGTCGCACAGTCGATTCCAACCCTTTGCGACCCCATGGACCACTGTCTGCCACACACTTCTGTCCTCCACCATCCTCCTCAACTAGCTCAGTTCTGTGCCCATTGTTTTTCCATACCATCTAGCCATCTCATTTTTGGCCACCCCCTTTTTCTTTTGCCCTCCACCTTTCCCAGCATCAAAACTTTCTCAAGTGAATCTTCTCTTCTCATTTGACCTTCTAAGGAGCAGTCAGGGTTGATTTCTTCTAAGATTGACCTATTTGTTCTCCTCGCTGTCCAGGGGACTCTCAAAACTCTCCTCCAGCACCACATCTCAAAGGCATCTATTCTTCTGTGCTCAGCTTTCCTAATGGTCCAGCTCTCACAACCTTACATTGCCACTGGGAATATCATTGCTTTGACTAGACAAATTTTTGTTTACACTATGTTCCCCAGGTTTCCCATTGCTTGCCTCCCAAGAATCAGTCGCCTTTTTATTTCATGGCTGAAATCACAATCTGCAGTGAGCTTTGACCCTAGGAAAGTAAAATCTGTCACTGCTTCTACTTCTTCCCCATCTATTTTCCAGAGACTCATAGGGCCTGTTGCCATTATCTTGGTTTTCTTGATATTAAGTCTCAAGCCAGCTTCTGCACTTTCTTCTTTCAACCTAATCAGGAGTATCTCTCCGCCCCCCTTTAAAAAAAATTTTTTTTGAGGATGTTAACTCCATTCTTTTCCTGACGCAGCTCTTGTTCTACTCCTAGCACAGAGGTGCAAGGCAAGTGAGAAGATGGCTAGCTGTGGAAGGGTGAGGTCAGAGGAAGCTTCACAGTTTGCAATCTTCCATTTGTTTATAGAAGCCCTTGCTACAAGAGGCATGTCCCTGGCTCCAAGAACATTGACTTGGCAAAAACCCAGTGAACCTAAGTGGGTCCCTGAACGGGGTGTGTGTGCCAGTGAATTTAATTCGATTTTTTTATGAAAAAGGGGAAGAGTTGAGCATCGGGCTAGCAACCCATACTCATTAAACCTAAAACTGCCAGAGAAACAGCAAGAAGAATCTCAAGTAACTCTGACCAACTAGGCAGGAGATCAGTTTCAACTTGTATAACTTGTATGATGACACCTGATCAAACTGGAAATGGAATCCAGTACCTGAATTTGAAAAAAAGATCTTCTCAGCCAAAAAATCTCAAAAAATTGGACGTTGGTCTGCTCAAGGGAGATGAAACTGCAGTAGGTGAGAACTGTTCTGGACACACACAGAGAGAAATTGGTCTTAGGGTAAATGCCAAGAAATCAAAGGTCATGCATGTGATCTCTACAACTGGAACACAGGGAATCATACTTGGGTCACAGCAGCTGGAGAAAGTGGAGAAGCTTACTTATATGGGCAGTGTGATTGCTCAAAATGGAGACACAGAGGTGGACATTAAATGTCATCTTGGAAAAGCAACAGCAATCTTCCAGAGAATAAACAAGATCTGGTTTTTGCCATCTATATTGCTGAAAATTAAACTCTGTTTGTTCATCTCCAAAGTGATCCTGACAGCCATCTATGCCTGCAAGACTTGGAAGGCATCTGCAAGTATCAACAAGAGACTTGATGTCTTCCAAAAGATGTACCTCTTCTGAATTTTAAAGATTTGTTGTTTTGACCATATTACTAACAAAGAGGTCCTTTGAAGGAGTGGCTCATACAAATTACATAACATTGTTGCAAGAAGAAGACTCTTTATGGCAGTCATGCATTATGAAACCACCATTTTAATTCAACCCATGTTGACAGAGGAAAATCAGTGTCTCATTCATGTGGAATCAAATAAGTTGGCCATGTCACTTCAGTGCTGTATCAACACTATCATCTTCTCAGCTCTAGCAGCAACAAATGTTTCATCTTCAAGAGACGTATAATTGTAAAGCTCAGTCTCAAGTTTTACTTAGTAAAAGAAGGTCTCATTTCACCGATCTGCCTTTTATGCTAATGTAGTATTGAGTGCATAGTGACAGAAACTTTCACAGTTTAAGCATAAGAAATGCAACAATGCTCATATTGGAACAAGAACAGATCTACAGAATAGCTAATCTTTCAAGTATAGAATTGAGTCTTTAAATGAGACTGAAACATCTGCTTATTTAAAGAGAAAGAATTACAATTACTATACTGATTAGTTTGTAATGATTACAAGGATCCTTTCTGTAGTGCAGGTATCTGCTGTCATCTTCAGATACAGAAGAGTTATTTTCCTCAGGAAAACCTAAATGCAACCAAAACAAAACAAAACACCTTACTTGAAGCTCGAAAGTGTTTTGCTTCATTCCGCCATCCACAAAATAAAGAGGTGAGACAGGTTCAATATGGGCTACAATGCCTGGGCTACAATTTTATTTAAATTTATTAACCACTAATTTGCAAGAGGGACTGGTAGTGCCATACCAGATACTAGAGGTGGGAAAATTAATCCACCCCTCTCCATACCAGACTGGCAAATCCTTGCTCCTGTGTAGTGTTTATCCTTGTCAGTTACTGTCCAGGCCAGCTGTTATTCAGAGGAAATAACCCTGGGTCCTTTTCCAAATCTGTTCACATGAATGAATGTTAGATGTCCCTCAAAGCTATTTTATGGTGTGCCCTGAAAGCCCAACTGATTCACATGAATCGTACCAGGCAATCAGTGCCACCTCATCAACAGATACCCTAAGAGAATTCACTGCTAACCACATCCACCCAGCACTATCCATCACTAGTGCCACCTTTGCTCCTCTTGCCCCATCTGCCCGTAAAGGACAGATAAAATGCCCCAGTGCAGGTCTTCTAAGAACAAATCAGTCCCAGTGTCAGAGAGGGTGTACAACCCCATGAAAAACAGATTCCTCACTCACAGGAATCACCTTCTCTCTGCTATATCAAATCACCCTGTTCTACACAAAACTACTGTATTGTGTACAGTACTATATTATGCATAAAGATGCTATCTCTATCTGGGAACAAAAGTACTGTATACACTTTCAAGTATGTTACTCTCCTTTTGGACAATTTGGACCCATCTGTCTTCCTTCACCTTGCTATAATTTATCTACCATAATGATGGGGAGAAAATAATGGAAAAACTCTCATCATTAACAGAGGTGGCAGCGGCTTTGTGCTGTCTCTAACCTACAACTGATTAATTGCAACGTTTGATAGAATTATTTTTTAATCATTTGAAGAAATGTTCTTCATTGAGATGCTTCCTTATCATTCATTATATTTCAGAATTTAAAGTCCCAGTGTCCGTCCGTCCTGTCCGTCCTTCCTTCCGTCCTTCATGTCAGATGCACCACGAGCATATAAAAACACACAAAGCTAAAATTAAGACATCTAAAAAAGTGTCCTGTAAAAAAGATATTGCAGCACTTTGTTGAATCTGGACTCACTATCTAAGGGCAAGATCACACATTTAAGCAGATGTATGCTTCCTTCTCTTACAAGGTTATCTCTTTAGACATGTAAATGTTTTCATACTATATATTCATGATATGAAAACATACAAACAAAGCCATGCTCTCTCCTAGGACTCATGTCCTATTTCAGTGATGGTGAACCTTGGCACTCCAGGTGTTCTTGGACTTGAATTACCAGAAACCGAAGCCAGCACTCCTGCTGATCAGGCTTCTGGGACTTTAAGTTCAAGAACATCTGGAGTGTCAAGTTTTGCCATCACTGTCTATTTACTCCTGTTAAAGAGATAGTTATGTTGCCCTTCAATCTGGACTATTTTAACAGATCTACACAATGTTCCATCTGCATCCCTTTACTTCAGGGTTATTTAAGATATTTTCTTTCACTTGGGAACTGGACTTCTTTGTTTGCTTGTTTTTAGACATTCAAATAGTTCCAGACATTTCAGTCTCATTTTTTTGTGTCAAACAATACCAGTTCTTAAAACTTCCATTTTTCTTCCTCCCCATTACTGCATCTTCCTTTTCATGCCTCCCCCATTTCCATAATATCTTCAACTTTTGTTAATTACATCCAAGAAAATTTTAAAACTGGCATGGAAGCTTGTTTCAGATTCACTTCAATCCAAGTTATATATTTCATATGGAATAACCATTAATTGATCATATGTGAAGCAAAATTAAGTTAGTTTGCCAAATGTGGGATAGATAAACAAGAATGTGGGCACTGCTTCTTTGTATGGAATCACTGTCTTGGGTACTGAAGACATATGATGTCCATTACCAAACATGGTTGTTCTGAAGATTTGTACAATGTTTGCTCTTCTTTAAAACTCTGTCCTAATAACTCTCAATATTATGTGCCTGTTCTTTACCACTTCAGAATAATTTCTCATATTTTTTTATGTCTTTTAGAACCAATGTCTTCAGAAATGTCAGCGGACACATTATTTCATTCCTCCCTTAATACTGAGAGAGAGCATTATTCTTGTCCTATAGGGATTAGACAGTTTTCTGCACTTCATGTCATTTTCTCATTCCATCAAATCACACTATTTTCATTTCTTTCGAAGCAGAGCTTTTTACCTTGGTGTTAGACAAAACAGAAAACTATTGTTTTTCATGTATTATTATTTTTTAACTTTGAACCAATGCTGGTTGTGCAGTGAAATATTTATTTGACCTGCTATTTGTAATGTCTAACTTTGTCATTAGATCGCATGACATAATTATAAGCTTCTACAAAATAAAAATATTATAATCATGAATTGATATGAATCATCACCTTAAATATTTATGGAGTAACAGTCCTGAATCATTCTTACTCTTGTACACTAACTAACAGAAGAAAAGAATGCTGACTTCTCTATAACAAATTTAACAAAAAAAGAAAGAAAATAAAAGAAAAAGAACTAAAGAGCAATTTAACAAGGTATTCATTTATCCTTAGTTCAGTAAGGCAATTGCTGTGCAGGAAATTACTTTCTGTGTAGAAGTTCATTTTCTTTCCCATTGATTTGCTTGCTTCTTCTTCTTTTTTTTTTTGTTATGAGTAGGTACCAACTTTAATACTCTACCCTTCTGCAATCCTTTGAAAGCCACATATCAGTTACTATTGAAGTCTTCCAATTTTCCAGAAATGAAATTTCTTACATGTCTAGGCCAGACATAGAACTGCCACATTGAAGCCACCTTTTGGTGAGTTCATTCTGCTGTTTCTTTTGCCTGATCTAGTGTGAGAAAGTTTAGCTGGCACAAGTGGCCCTTGCCCTGGGTACACCCGATTGTGGTTCAGAAATACCACAATCTTTGAGGAGGCTTTTTCTGTGTACCACATTGAAATTTGCTGAACTAAGCTGAATGACTAAAGAAGGCTATCCTAGAACATGAAAAGGTTATCTAAAGATCTAATATAAGTATTTCTCTTCACATTATGTGGGACTGCAGTGGTTTAGTCGTTAAGATGCTGAATTTGTTCAGCAGTTCAAGACCTGAGCACTGAACAATGGAATGAGCTCCCATCTCTGTCTCCTGCCAACCCACCTCCTGGCAACCTAGAAGTTCAGAAGAAAGAGATTGCAAGTAGGTACCACTTTGGTGGGAAGGTAAAGAGCATTCCATGCACTCCAGGGTCTAATCATGCCTGCCACATGTCCACAGAAACATCTGAAAATGCAGGCCACACTGGCTCTTTGGCTATAAACAGAGATGAGCACTGAACCCTAGAGTCGGATATGACTGGCTTTAGAGCAAGGGTGACCTTTACCTTTACCTATTTACATTACACATCTGTCTAATGACTGCTAAAGTGGCTACAAGTGCACCTTGCAGAGACCTCAAAGTAAGGCCTCCCTAGTGCATCACTAATTGGAGTGCCCAGTGGAAGATCTTCACCATTATTTGTCACTTGGCTTCTGTTTAGGTGCCAACAGTTCAACCTGTTGTATTACTTTCTATCTCCCCTTTCCTCAGTTCAAATAGTTGACTGTCCCTTTTAAAATGGTGAAAAACAAATGATATATGCTACCTCTGTTGTGATGTTTCCCTGCCCTGCAGGTAAACAGAAGCTCCTTGCTCCACTACACAGCCACTCTGGATATCATATAAATACCTCTCATTCAGATATGTTGTGCTTATTTTCCTGCAACAAAACTCAGGCTGCGCAAGATTATTACAAATTCTACAAGAAAATAGTATCTGTCCTGTGTGGACATCACTCAGAAATGTCATAAATTACATGTGCAGGTTTATTACAATTCTGCCACAGAATGGTATCTTTCCCATTCTGCAATCACTTTTCAAGGTCATAAAGTGGTACAGATTCTGGCTGTTGCCTGTGCAAACAACAGAAACAAAACCGGGGGGGGGGGGTAGCTCCTTTTGTGGTCCAGCAGGTTTTTCGCCAAGGCCCTACCTGCATGATAAACACTATCAACTGCTCATGGTCCCCATTATTCAGATTGCGTACCAACCTGTCACAGTTTTAAATCTGTTGAGGCAATTTTAAAGTACTGTATATACCTTTTTTCCAAAGTGAAAACCAATGATATTAGTTTTATAGGTTCTTTAATAGCTAGATAAGTTAACAAATAAATGAACAACCATAACATAACTAGCAAAAAAAATGGAAACTGATGTCTCAGATGAGTCCTTTTCTCCTTTTCTCTTAAGCACCCTTCGTTCCTTGCCTTTGGACAGTGGATATTCTGGGACAGCTTCCAACTATTTAAATAAAATCAATGTGAACTATTTTTGCAAAATCTGCAATAGCCAAAAGGCACAGCTGCAAAAGTATAACTGAAGACATTGCTATGAGGTTAGATTCAGTATTCATTAATTCTGTGATAAATGGTGCATCTGAATGCATCTGTCATTGTTGGAACCTCAGGCATTTATTGGCTTTGCTTATTAGATTTCACATTTTAAAGCAGGAGTGACCACATCCCCTCAATCAGCTGTGTGGGCTGGTCACGTGGTTCCTCCCAGTGCCAGTTGAACCACATGAAATTGCACTTTGTTTCTGGGCATTTTCCCCATCTCCAACACTTCCCTTGGAGGAGGGAGCAATGGGGAAGCATTTTTGTGCCCTTTAAAAAAAATTTGGCGCATTTTCACCATAATTTGGCATGAAAACATATCGATTTTGGCACTTCCAGTGACATCAGAGCATTCTGGTGTTAGCAGATATCTTGCATCAGTGGCATGGTGACATCCCATGGGCTGGGGCCAGCTTGTGGACCATAGTTTGGGCACTCCTGCTTTAAAGTGATTGTTGTTTCAGAATCCTTCCTTTTCTAATTTTCACACCTACATTCTGAGGTGTGCAGCATGGTCTATGCAGCATGGACACAACTAACTACACCCACTGATTGGCAACAAGCAATAATAATGTTGTTTAGTAACATAATCAAGTCCGACCCTTTGCTACCCAGTGCCAAAAAATGTTCAAATTATCGTACAATTGCACTCATCTCACATGCTAGCAAGGTCATGCTCAAGATTTTATAAGCTAGGCTTCAGCAGTAGTATGTGGATCAAGAACTTCCCCAAGTACAAGCTGGATTTTGAAGAGGCAGGAGAACTAGAGACCAAATTGTGAACATTCACTGTATCATGGAGAAAGCAAGGGAGTACCAGAAAAATATCTACTTCTGTTTCATTGACTACACCGAAGCCTTTGATTGTGTGGGTCACAATAAACTGTGGAAAGTCCTTAAAGAGATGGGAGTACCAGACTACCTCATCTGTCTTCTGAGAAATCTGTAATCAAGTGAAGTTGCAACAGTTAAGACAGGATATGGAACAACTGATTGGTTTAGAATAAGAAAAGGAGTATGACAAGGCTGTATATTTTCAGCCTGCTTATTTAACTTATATGTAGAGTACATCATGTGCAACTCAGGGCTGGATGAAGCACAAGCTGGCATTAAGATTGCTGGGAGAAACATCAGCAACCTGAGATATGTAAATAATACTACCCTAATGGCAGATAGTGAAGAAGACCTAAAGAGTCTCTTGATGAGGGTGAAAGAGGCGAAAAGCTGACCTGAAACTCAACAACAACAAAACCAAGATCATGGCATCTGGCCCCATCACTCCCTGGAAAATAGAAGGGAAATAAATGGAAGCAGTGACAAACTTTACCTTCTTGGGATTCAAGATCACTGCAGATGGTGACTGCAGCCATCAAATAAAAAGACACTTCTTGGGAGGCAAGCTATGGAAAACCTAGGCACATAATAAAAGTAGAGACATCACTATGATGAATGCACGTTCTTCCTCACTTGCTTTGGGCCCTCTCAGCATTCAATCCAAGGCGGATTATTCATCAAAAATCCCCTCTAGAACTATCCTAAACTCACGCAAGAAAAAATATGTTCACCATTCTCCAGCCAATCCAGGCTGATCCAAACACCTGGCTCTCTCTCTTTACAGAGACAAGCCCAATTTACTATGAGAGGTTTTGGTAGTGTTTTCAAGAGGCAAACAAAGAGAGACTTACTGTCTTTTAACCCAATATCCCATCTTCAATGAACACACGTTGATTGAAGAAAATATTTGTATTTAAATTGGTAGCATGGTTCTGATGAATCAGGTTACAGATCTCAGCATAAAAATTATTTTCTGACTTTAAGTTTTAGAGAAAGGATGTTTCAGACAAGTATTCCTCTTAATAAAAAAAGAATCTGTGTAGCTATTCTAAGTTACCATAATTAAGATTTCCAGAGATAGGCCTAGTTGGAAGGAAGGCCATCTCTGTATTGTCGATGTTTCCTAGTTGACAACCATTTTTGAACTCACTCTCTTTGTTCAAGCCATGTGCTCATGGCGAATCTGCAGGAAGAAAGGCTTTCAGCATTAGCCCATTTCCTCCCCCCTTAAAGATTCTACATCTTTACTGCTTGAGAATCAGAATCTGTCTCGCTTTGTATCTGCTCAACTGCTTACCTCTTCCCTGCTTTCTGCTTGCCACTCCCTCTTTCCAGGTGCGACACAACTAGCAGACATCCAATCAAATAACAGAGTTGAACATCTCTGGTTGTCTTGTTTACAATGGGTACCTCTCTGTCTTTCTCTTCCCTTCCTGGGCCCCAAAGTGTGAAAACAACCAAATGGCCCTTTTGGCTAGTACGAGAAGCCACATTCCTACTACAGACTAGAAACCTACTAAATTCCATGTTGGACATGTGAAGACTTGGGGCCTCATTTCATCACAATCACCCTGCCAACAAAATTCTGCATAGTCAAAGCAATGATCTTCCCAGTAGTAATATATGGCTGTGAGAGCTGGAGGTGACTCCTGAGAGTCCCCTGGACTGCAAGGAGATCAAATCTATCAATCCTAAAGGAAATCAATCCTGACTGTTCCTTGGAAGGACAAATACTGAAGCTGAAGCTCATGTACTTTGGCCACCAAATGAGAAGACTCATTGGAGAAGGCCCTGATGCTGGGAGAGATTGAAGGAAAAAGGAGAAGGGTGTCAGATGGAATTGTTGACACAGTGGGTGTGGATCTAGGTTGGCTACAGAGGATGGCAGATGACTGAGGAGCCTGGCATGTGATGGTCCATTGGGTCACAATAATAATACCTCTGTGGAAAAATAAAGGGAGCAAACAAGAATGGATAAAATTCTGAGGCATCTCACTCTTAAGCCATGAAAGGAAAATGTATGCCAAAATAATAGAAATTAGGTTGAAACCATTCATAGAACCACAACTAGCAGAAGAACAGATGGGCTTCAGAAAAAAACAGAAGCTGTACAGATGCAATTTTTAATGCTTAAACAACTAAGAGAAAAATATAGACTACAATAAGAATTTCTTGTTGTATTTATTTATAGATCAAGAGAAGGCATTTGATAGAGTTGACAGGAAACTACTATGGCAAACGTTGGCTCAATATGGATTAAAATTATGTAAAGCTTATAAACCAACTGCAGAAGCATACCTAGAATGAGTCAAGGAATATAAGAACCCTTTGCAGTAATGTCTGGACTGAGACAGGATGTGTAATATCAACACTACTATTTATCACCTACATAGACAGCATAAGCAAAAAGGCTAAGCCCATTAATGGAAACAATATGAACAAAATACTTTTTGCAGATGATCAGAAACTGTTAGGAATTGCAGTTTAGGAATTACAGCAACAACTTATGTCCATTAATAAAGAATTAGAGAGAAATAATATGAGAATCAATAAAGAGAAGACTGATGTAATGGTAATTGGAAGGAAACAGAATACAGTAATAGCTCAGATAACGTTTACCTCGGATAATGCTAAAATCGCATAACGTTAAGCAATCTGGGGTGGAGAATTGGATCGAATAACGTTAAGGTCCTATGGGATGGATCGGATAACAACCGCTAAAGCCTGTGTGGTTACAATGTATCTCTATGGAGCTTTAACGTTATCCGATCCATTCCATAGGATTTTAACATGCATCGGATGACACAAAAAATCGGATAACACCAAGACTTGTGGAACCAAGTATTAGCGTTATCCGAGGTATTACTGTATTTTAAATATCTAAATAGAGAGAATAAGTATAAAACAAGTGGCAGATTTCAAATACCAAGGAACAACAATTACTGAAGATGCCAAAATAGACAAAAATCTTACAGTACAGTAAGATAAACCAAATATTGTGACTGTTCACTCCACTGTTTCAACTTAAAACAATACTGGCCAGCAGAAAGAAACACCTCAGATAAAGCATATTCCTTTCCACCTTCTGTTACCAGTGCAAAACATGGACACAACAAAACATAAACAAAAGTTGTTCACCACAGAAATTAGATGTCTGAGAAAGGGTACTGAAGTGACTGGAAGGGATAAAATCAGGAATGAGCTTGTAAAATAAAGAATTGGAATAGAACCAATCTTAAGCTACATACAGAGACCAGAAATAAAGTGGTTTGCCCATTTGGAGAGAATGCTTGGAATTCCATACCATACAAGGCATATGTGGAAAGAGGAGAAGGACAAATAGCACGAGG
This sequence comes from Furcifer pardalis, assembly GCA_030440675.1. Taxonomy (NCBI): domain Eukaryota; kingdom Metazoa; phylum Chordata; class Lepidosauria; order Squamata; family Chamaeleonidae; genus Furcifer; species Furcifer pardalis. The sequence continues at coordinate 63,920,624 of CP126896.1, forward strand.
CAGTCTCAGAGGAAGGTGGAGCCGTAACATCTAAGAAACATTACAAGAAAACCAGATAATACCGGGGGAGGCTGCTGGAAATAACAGAACAAGAACCTTTTATTTTCCCCAACACCCAAAGGGATAAAAGAGGAAGTAAAGAAGAAAGAGAAGAGTTTTTGATATATTATCACTGTTAGATGCATCAACATTTTCTCTATTGAGACCTGTGAGTGAGATGCAGTATAAGGCAACATTACAAAATCTTCATTCTACTAGGAGAATAATTCAGCTTGATATAATTTGCCAAGAGAGAGAAAAATGTGTATACTAAAAGATTCTCTTAAAATCTTAACAAACTCTTTGGAGAATTATTCAGCAAGAATAATATATTTGCATTTTGTACTATTTTTGAGGTATGAAAAGCACAAAGGGATTTTAATCTCCAAAGTACTCTCTGGTTACATTTTAACTTATAATGAACTCAAAAGGGGTGAATGAATTCCTCTATCTGAGACATAATTTGTCTTCAAAGATTGTTTGATATAAAAATGTTTCCAATTTTTGAAGATTATATAAAAAAATACAAATTGCTTTTCAGCAGAAATGAGCCTTATCTTCCAAGTTTGTCTTCCTTTATTTCTGAGGAGACTTTTGATCTTAGAAACTTCCTGCTGGAAGATCAGTTTCAAATATTTTATCAAGGACTGAAATTATTATGGGTCATATTGATGGGTTAGTGTGTCAGTATATAAACACTTCCTTACAGATTAAGTTTCTTTTGAGTAGAACAGGTATTTTTAAGCTCATGTGAAAAATGTAATTTGAATGAATATGTTTCTCCTGCTGACAACTTGCACAACAGATTAGTTTAAAATTATCACGGATTTTCCAAACGTCCATATCTTCCTAGATGATTACTGTCTCGTGGATTTGCATACACACATGCACATTTCAAGGGAGTGAAAAAATAGATAATGCTGCACAAAAGGGATGAAACTTCAAAAAGGACTCATTTAGCAAAGGGCATTCAGCAGGATGGTTGATTTAAGATGGTGAAAAGCTGGAATTGACATGCTGTCACATCAACCTGGCAGTTTCTACTTGCTAGAATAATTTTATTTCCCTCCCCTGCCTCTTCTTTTTAGAGGGTGAGCATTTTTGTAATAAAGTAACATAATAATAAAGTTATCAGACTGTTAGCTTGACTGTTTCTGGTTTTTTTGGTGTGCATGTTTGTGTTTCAAGGATATAATAAAGAATACAAATCTACTCTTCAGAATACAGTCAAACCTCGCATAAAGAGTGCCTCGCTTAATGAGTAACTCGCTTAAAGAGCAGGATTTTCTCTGAATGTTTGCTTCACTTAACAAATAAAACCAACCAAAAACTCACTTAAATAAATTGGGGTTCACAATCCCCCCCCCCATAATTGGTCACTTACAATGGTGTTTCGTTTAAAGAGCAAACTCGCTTAAAGAGCAATCCTATAGAACGCATTATGCTCTTTAAGCGAGGTACAACTGTAGTCTGATACTCATAAGAACACAGTTAATGAATTAGACCAGCTATCTACTTGTGAAAGTTGATGATATTTGTATTTGTATTTGTGACTTGATATTTGTATTTATGACACTGAATCATATTTGTAATGCTGAATGGAATATTATCTTGCTATTATACTGTTACATTTTTTATATATTGTATGTTTCTGCCTTTATTGTTGGACTCTATTGATCGACTGTATATTAATTATGTTGTACACCGCCCTGAGTTGGTCACACCAAGTAGGGCGGTATAGAAATCCAAAAAATAAATAAAATAAATAAATAAATAAATAAATATTTCCTTCAGCATGCATCGTCCCAAAAATGATCAACCAAATGTGTCCAAGAAGTGCACACTATGGGATCTTGCTTTTCCAAATGGAAGTTCATAATCATTCCCCTTGAGATGGAATACTAGAGATGAGTGCAATAATGGCATCAAAACTGGCCCACAGATAAACAGAAAGGGAAGCCCTGATCAGTGTCTTGAGGGAAATTTCAGCAATTGTGCATCACATAATCACACTCATTAACAAACACCTCTAAAAACAACCTAGTATAGATGTGACGATTAATCAAAACATTCTTAATTATTTTAAAAGTCTCACGAAGAAAGCTCCATATCAAGATGACCCTTTCATTGAAGACATTATCTGATGTAGCATACAGTATATGAGTTTCATATACAGGTTTGTATTAGCTGGCATGGTAAATAAATGAAAATTGGCTGCTATATATGGAATATGTTCCAGGAATGACTGCTATGACAATAGTGTAAAAGAATGTTTTTTGAATGGAACTGCAAACTGTTTGTTTGGCATGGTTCCTGGCAAGAAAAGTTCTTTTTATTTATATGCCATATTTGCTGGTGTATAAGACACATTCCCCTGCTCAAAATACACCCAAAAAACCCTTTAAAATGTGCATAAAACAGGGTGCATCTTATACTCCGATATGTTTTATATTCCGGCAAAAACAGTAGGTAATATGTGTGAGTTGGAGTTTTCAAGGTAGAGTGAAAGAGAGAGAATGAGAATGGATGCTGTCTGTTTTGAGAAGAGGTGTTGGTAAAAGTGCGCTTTTTAAATACCTGCATTCAAGCCAATATACAGAAACAAAAAACACATTAAAAATAAATAGTGTGTAAATTATAACTAGGAGACCAAAGACTTATGGTTGCTTGCTGAAGAGCTTAACAGCTTGCAACATTATTCTATTTTGTTTTTATCGAGTGACTTAATCTTTAATTCCCTTTTAGTTTTTAAAATAAAACTCTTTTTGGTTTACGAACCATGCTTATTATTTTACAGATCACAGTAACAAAACATTGCACCTATGTGTACTTCCAGTCAGTGCTGTGATACATGGCTTGTGTATCATCACAGTAAACATTGCTGTGTTTCACCAAAAAATATTCCTGCTTTCAAAAGGGAAGTGTAAAGTAAACATTTAGCATAGACAGACATATATTAGAAGGGTAAAAGGGAAGACTATTGGGTTTTTTAAATTGCTGAAATAATCCAGGAAGATTGTACCTATGCATAGGTTTAAATGGAAATCCCAAAATTACTATAGTGATTTGTGGTGGTTGTTATTTGGGTGGTGGTACATACACACAGAAAAGTGTGGAAGGAGCATGTGGTTTATTTTAAAAATGAGATTCTGGTCTCATTTTCCCTACTTTTTAAAGGACTTTCAACTCTTGTTTTGTGCAGGAAACTGCTAACTCCTGCACAAAGCAATATTCAGCATGGGTTTATCCTATGCAGGAAAGATGTGAATCTACAGCGCAATTATAATAATCCTGCCAAGTGTAATGTTACTTCCAGAAAAAATATTATCGTAAAAGTTCCAATAAATTCTGCATTATTCCTGCATAGTTTCTCAGGGAAGGGGGGAATCATGCATAGAATTTCATATGAAAGAGAAATGCCTCCCTTTGCTTCCTTGCTGAAACCAAGAGACTATAAGATTCACATCTCTAGGCAGTGCAATCCTAAACCAAATTGGTTATAGACAGATAGGTTTAGATTCAAGCTTCTTCTGCTCGCAGATCTCTCAGTGGAAGAGCCATAAAAAGTGGTAAAAGAGGGTGTAGCCAAGGGGGAACTGAATTACAACAGATCCAAGTTTCCTTCAGTTATGTCGTTTGCACAAAGTTAAAGCCAAAAATATTTCCAAATTGGGATTTGGATCCAGCACAGCTTCAGTGGACCTAGTCTTTTTTTCTCCTTGGATGGTTAGGATTGCACTGTAAATAAGTATACATTCTCTTTTAGATGAGTGTCACAGACCGGGGAATGAAATGAAGTATTCTTAATGTTATTGTGAAGCTCTCTGTTGTAGTGGGACTGCAGTGGCTTAGTGGTTAAGACGCTGAACTTGACGACTAGAAGGTTGGCAGGTCAGCGGTTTGAGACCCGAGTCTGTCCCAGCTCCTGCCAACCTAGCAGTTCGAAAGAAGGGAATTGCAAATAGATAAATAGGTACCACTTCGGTGGGAAGGTAACAGGGTTCCATGCACTCCAGTGTCTAGTCATGCTTGCCACATGTCCATGGAAACATCTGCAGACACAGACAGTGGTGGCTCTTTGGCTATAAGCAGAAATGAGCACTGAACCCTAGAGTTGGATACGACTAGCTTTCAAACAAGGGTGACCTTTACCTTTACTAACTCTCTGTTGTGCATTATTAAGGAATGATTCAGGAGGGAATAAATTAGAAAGAACGCTTTTTTTTAATACTCCTCCCTCCAGAAATTTCAACAGATAACTGCAAATGTCCACAACTGAGACTGGAAGCCAATGCTAAACCTCAATACATCTCTGACCATATTGGTATCATATAGTGTAGCATGGCATAGGAAGAAAGGAACATGCTCTTTCCTCCTAAGGATTATTAGACATGTTTGGGACTATAAACTCTAATAAAGAGACAGAAAAAGATGGAAGAAAAATATCTATTGGATTTTAGAATTAGAAACAGCTCCCTTCATATATTAAATTCCTTGCTTTGTTCTACAATTAAGGACTGCACATCTGACTTGGTAAATGTCTGGACTATTTCTTGGTCTCTTCCTTTTTACTCCAATTAGTGTCAATATCCTGATATATTTTTTCCTGTCTTAGATGATGCTTCTGCAATCTGTGGTAATTGTTTTCCTTATCTTTGTGAGTTCTTTTGTACTTTATGTTTGTGTGCTTCCATTTTCACTGGTGAAAAATGAAAAATATAAATGGCTCCTGAATGACAGGATTGCTGAGTAAATAAGGAACATTCATTTGCCTTGTGTGCTATTGAATGGAATGCATGTAAAGTGTATATGAGAGGGAGGATTATAGAATACAATTTAAATAAGTAGAAGATTACAATTCAATAAGAGGAAGACCTGGCAAAGGGTGTCGGGGATTGGTGCCCGGGATCTGGGTTCAGGGCCAGCCAGGGGCTCCTCTGCCTGGTGGGGCTGTTCCTCCTCCTGCCTAGCCCTGTAGAAGCCAAAGCCTGAGGGCTGTCATATTCCTGACTGGATATCAGGAGGGCAGAGCAGATGAGCTGTTGGCTTGTCAGAAAAGGATCCAGCCCCTTCCCATGGCGATGTGGCAGTGACAGTGGAAGTAAAGGACCTTGTTCTGGTGCTGGGGAAAAACCAAACCAGAGTTAGGTTAGCTGTTGCTAGGAGAAAGAGATCCAGGGAGATCAAATGATGTATTTCAGCTGAACTCCCTGCTCCAAGGACTTTTCCTGTAGTTCAGCTGAGAACACCTGCTTTCTCTCCCCTGGGCCCCACCCATGGCCAAGGGATAAAAAACTGAGCCGGCTCCACATGGCAGAAGACGGCCTGCCGACCTGCAGTCCGGCCGAGAACACCTGCTGTCTGCTGTGATCTATTGTGTATGGACTTATCATGTATTGATCTAGTATTGATCTTATCATGTATTGATCTGTGTATTGATTTATTATATAGTAACTATTGTACTTATTGCTCTGTTGTGCTGTATTGTATTGTAATAATATATATATTATATAATATAATATATTATATTGTAATAATAATATCCTACTGTATTTTTGTTGTATTGTAACTTTGATATTGATGGATTCTGTAAGCCGCCCTGAGTCGGTTTTTACCGAGTAGGGTGGCATAGAATAATAATAATAATAATAATAATAATAATAATAATAATAATAATAATAATAATAATAATAATAATAATAATAATAATAATTATTATTATTATTATTATTATTATTATTATTATTATTATTATTATTATTATTATTATTATTATTATTATTATTATTATTGGCTCATACCTCCCCAGAACATCCTCAAGAATTGCAATATGCTAAGAGTGATCTGAATAACCTATTGTCATATAAAGCAAAATTCACATAGACATGTTTCCACAGAGATATTGGAAGACCCTTGACTGACTGTTGTATTGATTAACAGCACACAGAATAATCCCCACCACAATAAATGTTTGTTCAGCCATATATCCAAAAGATGAAGACCCCAAAGAACCTCTTTTTCTGTACTGAACTTTACCACAAGTGGACAGATTGGAACATAAACATGACCCAGACCATCAAGTCCTCCCAGACTAGGGGCTTCAGGTCCCCATCCCAAAGGAAGCTTACAAGGCTGTAGTAGGGAGCCAGGGCTTCTCAGTGGTAGCTCCATCAGTGTGGAATACTGTATCATCTTATATATTCTGGGCCCCTCTCGCTATATATTTTGCAAACTGGTAACACCCCAACTGTACAGAGAGGTGTCTATCAATATTCTTCTTCCCCCTTAATCTACCACACTTCATTATTTGTTCCTTTGGCTACTCTCTGTATTTATTCAGCCCATCTGGATCATTGTTGCATGTACTAATTTATTTTATGATTTAATTTATGATTGCATTTTTCTATGTTAACCATGTAGGGTGAATCCGGCCAGAAGGACAGTAAGTATAATTAATTAATGTGGCCAGAATTCCAGCAAGTATTTGGACCATCTCTCCAAAACACTAAAAAGATGTGGGAAAGAAAAAAGGAGGAAAGGAAGATCCTAATTTCCTAAATGTGTGACTTTGCCCTATCAAATCCCATTTACCAATCACACACTGACAAAATAGAAAGAACCAAATAAACATGAATATTGGATGCAGCAAATTCAAATCTCTTCTCCTCTGGAGACTCAGCCACTATGCCATCACAAAGTTAGGCCACCTTGGGGTAGTCTATGTAATTTCCAACATGCCTCAGTTGGGTAAATTCAGTACAGCTTCAGTTTGAAGAGTTCCACATAAACTGTCCCTCAGACATTCTTGTCAGATAAGATTACACTCTAAATCATTGCAGTCCTACATTCAGGAAGTCCAAGAAGAGGAACAGATTTGCTCAATATCTTTTCAGGAAAAGGATAAGATTGCAAAAAAATAATAATAATTCTTTAAATTTATTTACTAATGGCAGAAAAGAAGCTACAGTGTTCTGTTTCAAAAGAAAGTCGAGCAGTAAGTTACTTTTTTATAGAGTAGCTGACATCTGCATGTCATTTTGCAAACAAGCCTACTTCAGTAATGCTCATTGTGAAATGGCATAGGAGGTCCAAACTGTAGCATTGCATTTCATGTACAGTATTACACATTGCGCTCTGTTACGTACAATTTTGAAATTCACCCTTTAGTTTAAGGCATATTCTTTTATTTTTAAATAAAGTTCTTTGAACCTTTCAGCTTCCCCTGAAATAATCATCAGCAACAGAATGCACTGAACATTACACATTCCATGTTCCCCAGAGCACAGTTCCTGGTCATATTTTAGTCTAACATCAATAGAGATTTCCCTTTAATCAATAAAGATTTCCTGTATACCCCCACCCCACTTCATGGACCATGACACAAAAAACCTGTAATATTTTACCTGTAATGAGCTGCAATAGTTAGCTGGCCTGGCTGAGGCTGACACATGGACAATATTAAACTGAACTCTGAAGTCAGTACCTCACCTGATTCCTGGCTTTCCATCTGCTTAGGGTTAGGTCAAAAACCACTGGCCCTTTGCCTGTTTGGAAAATTGCACCATCCAGGGAGACTAATATCTGTATTAATTATCATTTTCTTATTTGATTTTCATGTAAACTTCTTTAATTTGTATCAAACAATTGGTCTATGGCTCATATTTAAATCTTCCACCTGTGAAACAGTTCTTTAATATTAAAAACAAAATGATTTCTCACGCCTTGGCCTGGATGCCTGCAGCTCTAAGGCATGGAGTCTGAAATTCAGGTAACACCTCCACCCCAGCCTGGAAGAAGGGATAGACATAGATATTGGATTTAACTAGGGTCACAACTTTATTAACTTTTCAAACTGGTAAACCACCCCTTCCTGCAGTGGGGCTTAATGTAATGCAGTTGCCTGCACCTACTCTTCACAGGCCCAGAGCCCCCAACACTGTGCTGTCAAAGAGACAGCCCATTTCTGGCCAGCAAAAATCCCAGTTGTCACTGGCCAGCCACCCAAGCCTTGTGACCTTAGGCAGATAATGGCCAATCTTGGGATCCACATAACCAAGATGTTAGGCACATTAGAAGCTCTCAAATATCTTGGGAACTCACCATCACTAGTTTCCCTTCTATGCTACCTGCTAAGGCAATTGGCTAAACCAGGGATCTGCAAACTTGTCTCTCCAGATGTTCTTGGACTTCAATTCCCAGAAGTCCTGATCAGCAGGCATACTGACTTGGGCTTCTGGTAATTGAAGTCCAAGAACACCTGGAGAGCCAAGTTTGCAGATCCCTGGGCTAAACCAAGTTATGCACCTTGCCCTTCACAAGGCCACCCAACTTGGCACTAAAGCCCCACTGCAAATTCAAAGAAATACCTCCTGTATGTGGAGTATGTGCTCTACCATTGAATAAGAGTCAGTAGTAGACAGACAAACAGTAGGAGCATGAAAATTCCCTGCAGAATTTCTAATTCTGGATGAAATAGGTTGCCTTAGTATGTTGAGTCTACCTCCTTAGTACTGCAGTAAAGAATGCTGGCTAAATTCTTTATCCTCACTGATTTATGCTGTCCCAGGAAACCTCAATGAGGAATTTTTCTGCCCTGGAATATTCTTCATCTCCAACACAAGAGCTGCACAAGAAGTGTTTGTTTTTCCTTATCAATGTCTTTTTAATTAGACTAGATTGTCTAGGAACAAAATTTATATTCTTTTCCCTTTAAGTAGCAAATTACATATGCAAACAACTCATTTAATGTTTCAAATTTATTTAAATTTAAAAGGCTGCTTCTCCCCCTGAAAACACAGGTGCATAGCTTAAGTGTGCTTCTGGATGCCTTCCTGTGCCTGGATGTTCAGGTTTCAGTGGAGGCCAGGGCTGCATTTACATAGTTAAAACAGGTGTATCAGCTGTGCCTGATGTCTGATCCCATCACAATGACACATGCCTTAATTGCATCCCAGTTGGAATACTGTAGCATGCTTGATATGGGGCTGCCTTCGCAAAAATTTTCAGAAACTTCATTGGGTCCAACATATTTCAGTCAGATTGTTAGCTGGGGCAAGTTACAGGGATCACATAACTCCCCTGTTACAACAGCTCTGTTGGCTTCTGGACTGTTCCGAGCACAATTCAAAGTCCTAAATGGCTTGAGCTCAAGCTGTCTCAAAGAGTAGTAAAAGGTAAAGGTCTTCCTTGCTCAAAAGCCAGTGGTTCTGACTCTAGTCTAGAGGCTGGTAATCATCTCAATTTACAGTCAATGAGCCAATGCTGTCAGTGTCTGCAGATCTTTCCATGGACATGTGATAGCCATGATTTGATGCTGAAGCACACAGAATGTTGTTACCTTTCCCACTAAAGTGGTACCTACTTATATACTTGCAATGTCTTGCTTTTGAACTGCTAAGTTGGTAGGAGCTGAGGAAAGCAATGGGAACTCAGTCCGCCATGCAGTCCTTCTGGTTGTCAAGTTCTGTGTTTTTTAAGCCACTGCAGTCCTGTCCCTTTATCAGCCTCCCTAGGTTTTAAGATCATCAGGGAACATATTTCTTTTGATCTCACCACCTTCTCAGGTCCTTTTAGCAGTGACATTCTCTGTCACTGCTCCTAGACGCTGAAACTTCCTTCCTGCCTTTCTTCAATCGGGCAAATACTTTTATATTCAGACAGGTTTTATTGTAGCGACTGGAGGTCAGCAACCTATAGCCCCCAGACTGGACCCGGCCTGCAGTGTCATTTCATGTGACCCACTGCCCTCGCTCCTGCTGCCAGTGGAAGCAGAAGAAGTGGTGAAAATAGCAATAAACATGCCATCCTCACTCCTACCACCACTCCCAGAAGCAGTGGAAGTGGCAAAACAGCTGAAAATGTGCTGTACATGCCCCCACAGCTATCATAAATGCATTTACGACAGCTGCAGACATGTTTTATGACAATGTTTATGGTGGGGGGAACCACTTGTCCAGCCTGCTCAGCTGTCTGAGGGGGCGTAGTCTGGCCCATGGATGGAAAAGGTTGAGAACCTCTGACCTAAGGTGTTTGAGAGCCTTACAATGGAGTTGTTTCTTTGTTGCTGTTTTTAATGTTTTTAATGTTTTAATGATTTTATCTGTGAGTTTTTAATTCTTTTTAAAAAAATAATAATGTATTTCTTTAGTTTAATGATGTCCATTTTTAATACTGTATGCTCCCTTGAGTACTTTAAGGAGGAAGCTGGGGTTAAAATATTTTAAACAAAAGTTGTTGTTCAGTCGCACAGGCGATTCCGACCCTTTGCGACCCTATAGACCATGGCACGCCAGGCACCTCTGTCCTCCACCATCTTCCTCAGTCCGCCCAGCTCTGTGCCCATTGCATTTGTAATACTATCTAGCCATCTCATTTTGGCCACCCCCTTCTTTTACCCTCCACCTTTCCCAGCATCAAGGCTTTCTCAAGTGAATCCTCTCTTCTCATTTGGTGTCCAAAGTACTTTAGCTTCATCTTTACTATTTGATCGTCTAAGGAGCAATCAGGGTTGATTTCTTTTAGGATCGACTTATTTGTTCTCCTCACTATCCAGGGGACTCTCAAAACTCTCTCTTAACACCTCATCTCAAAGGCATCTATTCTTCTGCGCTCAGCTTTCCTAATGGTCCACCTCTCACAACCATACATTACCACCGGAAATACCATCGCTTCGACTATGTAAATTTTTGTTAGTAATAATTAAATAATTAAGAAAACAGTAGCTATTATAGCTGAACTACATAGTTACCCATTTGCTCACTGTTACTAACAGACAGGAGGGCAAACTGATACATTTGTAAATTTAATGTGAATTCAGAGAAGCAAAGGCTTTGTAATCATATGACATAACTATTTAAGGAGAAAATGCTGTAAATCTGACAAATTATCCTTGGGTTTTCAGACTGTAAACATTTACCTGGGAGTAAGACTTGTTTCACTCAGTAGGATTTAATTCCATGTGGGCATCCACTTGATGGTGTTGCAATTGTATCTTTATGAACTAAAACAGAAATGCTATCTATCATCTCAGTTAGGTTTATTTTGCTTTTCACTTTTCTGTGTCGTTCACCACTGCTTCATTAAAGTACTTTCCTAGGATTGTTTTACAAAAGTGTGTATGTGTGTGTGTGCATGTGTGTGGTGTTTGGAGGCCCAAAGATTACCAAAAATTGTTTCCTATCATAATTCTGTGCTCAGCAACCCAGAGAGAAATGCTGTGTTCAGCTTCCAGTAAAACCCTTAACAGGGAGTAGGAAAAAGAAAAGAAGCATAATTTTGTCATATTCAAAAATGGAAAAATGTGTGCATGCATGGAACTGACTCAGATGCACATTATCTTGTGTAGATATCAAGGAATGATTCCATGCTTCCATGCTCCAGTGCACAAATTGTAGTACTGAAAAGTGAGTAGCAACTTTTTTTTCTGATTCTTACAGCAGAAACTGTTCATATACTAACTGTGTTTTTGCAAGATCAGGAAAATTTGTTTAGAGAATGTGTTCTCAACAATATTTTCAGTTGTTATATTTTTATAAAATAATTGGTACATCTGCTCCGTCATTTTTGCTGTTGAAAGGAATCACAGGGTCGGATTTTATTTTATGTTTTTGACATTGTTAGTACTCACATGTAGAACACTAAGATAAGACTAGATTGATACCTGGAGAAAACTTGACCAAAGCAAGAGGTAAAAGAGAAGCTCAAAAAAGTTTTAAAAAACATGCTTGCCTTAAATGGTGTTGTTGGTGGTGGTGATTTATAGTAGTAGTAGCAACATTAGCAGTCATGGAGCAAGGTATATATGTGGCATACCAATTCATCATACCACAGCTGGATGCCTTAAACTGGCATGAACAGATTAGACATATGGCCATAACCAAATTGAAAAGACAATTTTGCAGTAGTTCATGGATGGATTTTGACCAATGAAGCAAATAAAGACATAGCTAGAAATCATTTGGAGATGATTCCCAATAGATGAGAGTTTGGCTGTGGTGAAATGAATGTCCAGGGGAAGCTTATCTGCACCAAGATGGATTTGTGAGGCCTCTAACCAACTGCAGGGGTTCTTGGACGAATCTAACTGCTTCAACCCATTCCAGTCAGGCTTTAGGCTGCACCATGGCACAGAAACCATGCTGGTTGCATTGCAAGATGATTTGCTCTGAGAGGCTGACCAGAGAGCTTCATCTATCCTGGTATGCCTGGACCTCTAGGTGGCTTTTGATACCATTGACCACAGTATCTTACTGGGGTGATTGTCAGAGTTGAGGTTTTTGTTGTTCAATCGCACAGTCGATTCTGACCCTTTGCGACCCTATGGACCACTGTCTGCCAGGCACTTCTGTCCTCCACCATCCTCCTCAACTCGCTCAGTTCTGTGCCCATTGTCTCTACAATACCATCTAGCCATCTCATTTTTGTGGGTACATGGCCCTATTTTAAGGTTGTGTTGTTCCTTCCTCAGTGATCATCCCCAGAGAGTCCAGCTTGGGGAATGTTTGTTTGCTCCATGGACTATCCAATGGGGTGTTCCTCAGGGGTCGATTATTTCCTCAATTCTATTTAACATCTATGTGAAGCTGCTGGGAGGGGGCATCCAGAGATTTGGAGTAGGCTGTCACCAATATGCAGATAGCACACAACTCTATCTTTCCTTTACATCATCTGCAGTGGAAGTGGACTGGTGCCTGGATGACTGCCTGTCTCAGTGAATAATCGTTTGGAAGTATTAATAAATTGGAGTAACTTGAGTGACATATTTATATTTTGCTCAGAAACATTGGCTGAAATTTGGTTGCTCAGTATAGTAAATTGAAACTGGAGTATGCCCATTTAAGCCATTGGAAGTTACAGAGGAGCTGACTCACCAAATTTCATTGAATGGCCTTACCCTAGTCTGGCATATTATGCTAAGCAACAGGATTTCTACCCCCAAAATTCGTAATCTTGCTGCTGACACTAAGGACATTGATCTGTTTGCTCCTAAAGAGGAGAGAAAAATATCATGGAAGTTAATGTTTCTTTTTTTGAAAAAGCCAAGATGAAAGCAGTGCAGAGTTGAAGTACTCTGCTCTAGTGATTTAATTTAATTTAATTTAATTCATTTGATTTGCTTAGTTAATTTATCTGTTTCTTTGGCTTACTATATTGTGTTTACTTTTGTTTAACTTTGCTGTTCTTGCCATCAAATGACTAAATGTTTTTGCCAAGGTGTTCTGAGAAGGCAGTGGCACACTTTGTCATTCATGGCAGTCACCTACTGAGAGGTTGTTTTGGCCAGGGAATATCATGCTGAGTCAGTGCTGCAATTTTCTTGACAGATGGGCTGTTTTCATATGCTGGAAACTTGATGAGGGTGTGAAGCCCAGGAAGGAGTTAGCTCAGCATGGTGGCGTCTGCTGCAAGAAATGGATGCCAGGATTTATCCTGGTGGCTCTCCCCCACCCATTGCCAGGTCTGTGACATCTAAAGAGCCCTTGAAAGCCAGTGTGAGAAAGTGGAGTACTTTTGACATACTGAGGAAACTTTCAACATGGTACTGACTCCTCTGTGAGCCAATTGGCTATTGCATCAGTCATAGTTCCATAGCTGGTACTGAAGGTAACTGTTACAGACTTATTTTGGTTAGCCCTCTTATGTGGAAGGTGTGTGCTTGAGTAAGTCTAAATGACACAGACTGTCTGCATGAGATGAAGATGGAAGTGGTGATATGTTGTTGCTTGGATGGAAGAAGTACATAATTCTATTGATGGATGGAATTTCATGGAGATCACAAGGATTTTTTGACTGAGTTGGTTGGACTTTGGTAAGGTCTTAATATTGGTAACTTCAGCTTGCCTGGATAGCCATGCCACAATTTGTACACACCTTTCTAAAGGAAGATCTACCACTTTATGGCTTTACAGTTGGTCTGTTCCATGGCGGTGGTCTGCAATACACTAGTGACAATTTCTTTGTTTGATTTTTGTATCTGAAGGAAACAATCATTTGGCCCATTTGGAAGAAACCAAATCAAGTGGCCAATGACTAAAACAATAATAGGATAGTCGCTAATATCCCATTCTTAGCTAAAGAAGTTGAGAGGGTGGTGGCAGGTCAGGAATGGATTACCTTGATTATTTCCAGTCTGCCTCTAGGCCAAACCATGATACCAAGAGTACACTAGTCACGCTGGTTGATGATCTTCTAAAAGAGTACTGACAATGGTAATGCCATCTTTTAAGGACTAAATCTATCAGCAGTCTTTGATACATTGGACCATGGTACAATTCTAGTCAATCTAACTTAGGATATGTATATGTGTGTAAAATAGTATTTATTAAAGTTCTGAGTACTATGGAAATATTAGCATTAGGATGCTGACTAGATACCAAACAGTTTACATGACTTAAAGATATTGTATGAATTCCTGCTCTTGCACCAACATTTAATTCTTATGTTTAAGACAGGGGTGGCTCAAGTGGTTGCTGGCTAGAAGGTCAGAGTTCGATTCCTGGGTACTGCATGACAGAGTAAGCTCCCATCTCTGTTTCAGCTCCTGCCAACCTAGCAGTTCAAAAGCAAGAAATTGTAAGTAGATAAATAGGGGCCACTTTGGTGGGAAGGTAACAGAGTTCTGTGCACTCCAGTGTTGAGGCATGCCTGCTACAAGTCCATGGAAACATCTGCAGATGGAAACAGCACTAGCTCTTTGGCTATAAACAGAGATGAGGACTGAACCCTAGAGTCAGATACAACTGGCTTTTGAGCAAGGGTGAACTTTACTTTTACCTTCTTTTTTTTTCTTTACCTTTACCTTTAAGGTAAATGTTTCCTTTGCTTGAAAGCCAGGGTTCAGAGCTCATCTCTGTTTCAAAGCCAAAGAGCCAGCGCTGTCTGCTTCTGCAGACATTTCCATGGATATGTGGCAGGCATGACTAGACACTGGAATGCACTGAACTTTTACCTTTAGATATTTATGGCTTAGAGAATTGCAGTAGTTTGGAAAGCACTTGTTCGTTGCTACGTATCTGTCATTGTGTTGCTACGATCAGATGAACTCTGCTTCTAAAAGATACAGCTCAATATTTTTGTTGACTCAAGGAAAGACAGAGGTTTCAGAATCCATTTCCAAATTTTATACAATATATTTTTAAAAAATAAATAAAAGCCCCAGAGCCTAGAAAAGGATACTTTAAATGAGATTTATAACCTACCTCTAGGATTTCCACAACCCAAAAAACTGTTTGAATGAAATACAAGTGGCTTGAATTTTGATGGTCAGAGAACCCGTTTTTCCTTCAATGAGCACTTAATGCAGCCTGTGTTCAACTTATATTGTCATTCAAGCACTTTCAAACTGCCCTTAACTCCCATTTGTACGTCATGCTACATGGAATAAAGATCTCATAAACCAGTTTGCCAACTTAATGATGTGCAGCCCTCCATTATAATGCAACCAATTATTTCTCAGTACCAGAATTATCAGTTTTGAGATTTCTTGGAGGAATGTCAAAACAAAAGCACATGAAAACAAATTGCTAGAGTTCAAGATCTTTCAGAAATTTTCTCCTTTCAGCCAGTGCATGTCAAGGTCTGTGAAATAAATTACTTTTGAATACTTTTGTAACATATGTCAGCCATCTTGCTTATCACTGAACAAGCCATATTTGAACTAAACAGCCTGGTATCACATTGAGGGATGTGGTTGCTGATTGAACACAGGTGTAATAGTTGATATACTGTCACACAGTCTGACATTAACCTAAGATCTTTGTTGAAATACTTATTACTGATGGCACGGAATGTAATTGCTAATTTTCTGCTTGAGTGGTTACATATTTTCTCCAATTCTTAAGAGTTATTCATCCTTTTCTCACTGCCCATTTCTCAGAGTTTAAGGTAGATGTGTCATTGGTCCACAGGCTAGTAATTGAACCTGTCACTTGCAATCTACTGACTTCATTCCTCAGAAATGTGACTACTGCTTCATTCACCTTCCGGCTTATTTTTCTCTTGGTAACAAATGACTTACTTGAACCTCCAACTACCAGATATTCATTGTTTACCTTTACAAATCTCTGGTCACCAAACAAAGAAACTAGGATCAACTTTTGCTGATTATTGTTTTGCATTCATCATTAGGATTTGACACTCAGAACAAGCTGCTCTTTCCAAGTCTCGTTTTAATAAATAAATCAGATTGAAGGATTCTGTTAAAAATCCAAGAGATAAGAGACTGTGACAGCACAAAATGTAGAATACTGACCTATGGTTGATGGGTTCAGGAGTTCCCTTCTATAGCCACTCAATCACAATTCTTATCTTTCAGGTGGTTGAGCCAAAGAAAGAGGCAGTTGCAGTGATAACTGTGATCCCCTGCCTAGCAATGCATCCCACACTAGCCAAAAGTGACCCTGTCAGGTGATGTTTAACTGGCCAAGTAGCTTGATAATGGGGTGGGGTGAAATATGTCACTACATCAAAATATAAATGCAAGCCTCTTTATGGTTTAAACCCAGTGTTGGTTAATGCCAGCCTTTACTTAATGACACCTTTGCTGATCCTGGGAACCATATCAAAGAGATAAAAGTTACAAAGGATATGTTCTGTGACTCTGCAATTTTTATATTCCATGTTCAATGCATTGAATTGAAGAAATTACAGGTTTTCTTTGTTATTTACTTTAATTGCAAACTTTATTAATTACTTTATATACTGCCAATGACTTATGTCCATAAAGCTTATGGTGTTGTTCATCAAGTTGTATAACTTAGCATGCAACAGATAATGTCTATCCATCGCTAGAAATTATTTTTGCAAGAATCCTGCTCAATCACCTGCAAATTATCTCTGAAAGGGCCCTCCCAGGATCTCAATGTGGTTTCTGTATTTACTGAGGCACAAAGGACATGATTTTCTGTGCAAGACAACTTCAGAAAAAAAATGCAGAGAGCAACAGAATCCGCTTTTATTAGTATGACCTGGAAAAGGCTTTTGATTCTGTCTTAAGACCTGCTATGTGGACTGTGCTGAGAGGCTTTGGCATGTCTGGGAGGGTTCTCCATCAAAACAGCATATCAGACGCCATCCCAATCACCACGGGTTAAAGCAGGGTCGTGTGCTTGCTCCAACCCTTTTTGCCATTTATTTGGCTGCCATACAATATGAAACACCTTATAAAAACACAGCTCTGAAGATTAAATATCGCTTCGATGGAGGATTCTTTAATTTGGCTAGACTACGCCCCCAAAGACTAACCAGTGCTAACAGGATAATGGAAATCCAATATGCTGATGATACTGCATCACCTGCTCTCACACCTGAGGAGCTGCAACTGTTAGTCAACTGTTTCAACAATGCATGTGATTGTTTTGAACAAGCACTGGGGGTAAATACCCCTGGTGCAAGCTTTGCCTGCTGCCCATGGGAAGAGATGGGCACGCGCATGCAGTGCTTGCCTGCATGGTGTGACAGGAAGGAACCAAGAACACTTTATATGAGGAGGCTCCTTCCTGCCTCACCCTCTTTAACTCAGGGAAGGAGAAACAAATCTTTCTCCCTCGCTAGGTCTTTTCTAAGCAGGAAGTTTACCTTTCACTTTGCGTACTGGCCTGGGGAAGCAAACCAGGGAGCTGCCTCTGCCATGGTGTTCTGCTGTGGCTTTTTGACTTTAGCTAGCTGGAAAGGAGAGTCTCTCCTTTCCTGGGCTCGTCCTGCCTATGTTCTTTCCTGTTACACCTGATGGCACTGCCTGGTCACCCCCTTTGTAGTGATAGGGGTTTAAGCTGCCCTTGTGGATCCATGGACCTTACTCCACCATCGCTCCCCCTCTATTACACTGGCGCCTCCAGTTCAATTGCTCAGGCTGAGGTGGGTCAGGGTTCAGCTGTGGCTGTACCCCATGGTGGCTGGTAGTGTATGTTATTTAAATCAGAATTGCCAGCATTGAGATTCCGTTTAGGTCTGGGTTGATTTGGGAGCTGGGACAGCACTATCATCTGGGGTGCCTCATGGCTGTCAAATTAAACCCAGCCCTGGAACAGTTCATCAGGAAGCCTTGATAGCTTCCTGGTCCCATTGTTTGGTTCCACAATTGGGCACAGGGTGGGTCTGCCTGCAGATCTTTTCTGCTGTGCCTATTATCAGGTTATCCAAATTGTCTGGGTTTGACCTGAGTTATTACCAAGCACCTGCACTACTTAAACTCCAATGAAATAGTTTGCATCAGCTTATTTTGGATTAATAAAGTGGCCTGTTTTTGAACCCATTACTTGTGTCCGTCTCTTCACTCAAGGGTGGCAGGCAGTGGCCTCACTGTAAATGCACAGAAAGCCAAGGTACTTGCACAACCTGCCCTAAGTACAGCCCTTCCAGAGTTCAGTATTACCATCTCAGATTTGACACTGGAACAAGTAGACCATTTTTCTTACCTTGGTAGCATGTTGTTATCTCAATGTTACTGTATGGCTGTGAATCATGGACACTATCACCAAGACATCAAAAAGCTTGAATGTTTTCACCAACAGAAGCTGAGATCCATCTTGAACATCAAGTGGCATGACTATGTCACCAACATTGCAGCCTTCGAGAAAGCATATCTAAACAGCACTAAAGCTTCCATCATAGGGCATGTCTGCCGTATGGATGGTTCCAGGCTTCCTCATCAAATTATCCATGGGGATCTTAGCCAGGGCAGGTTGAGGACTTCTACACCCCTCCCCCTGCGCCCACACCAATGGCCAGGGAAGAAGCCAGGACAGGTTGAGGACTTCTCCACCCCACCCCCCGAGTCACTACACCCTGAGTCACTATGGCGAGTGGGCAGCAATATAAATTTGAAATAATAATAATAATAATAATAATAATAATAATAATAATAATAATAATAATAATAATAATAATAATAATAATAATAATAATAATAATAATAATAATAATAATAATAGCAGCTCTTGTATAACACCTCACAGAGCTCCACTGAAGCATTATAAGGACCAGCTGAAACAAACCATGAAGGTGTCAGGTACAAACCCAAAAACTTGGGAGACAGCGCCAGAAGATCACCCACTTTGGCACCAAACACCTTTGCTGCTACTGATCAGTTTGAAGGAGAACACTGCAGACATGAAGAGGCTAAGTGACTAGCACTGAAGCTTCATCCAACTCAACTACGTTCTCCATCATCTATACAGTGTAATGTGTGTGGTCGCATGTTTCATGCCTGGATTGGTTTATGGAGTCATCAGAGGCACATCCATCAACTGAGAAAATGACTTCCAGGAAAAATGTATTGCAGCCAATGATTATTTTAAGGCAATTTGTCTTTACAAGTTAACCTATTTGCATAATTGTACAACACAATTTCAGACATAGAATTTAATACATTACTTCTCAAAGTAATGCAGACCTATGGAGTTTACATGTCTTATCTCCATATCTGTTTTGGGCCAGTTTCCATCCTTGTTTTGTTTTTTAATTGGATGAGTCTTCTCTTTGTCCCTCCCCCCAAAAAAAAAATTATGCAGGTTTGTATTCTAAATTGTATAAATCATTATGCAGTTTGACTAAACTTTGTTTGAGCAGCATTCTATGCATATGTTCTACATACAGTTTTAAAGGTAGTTTGTTCCCTCCAAGTGAGTCCACCACCTACCAATAGGAAGAGTATACCTAGACCCAATGATGGGATGTTGCCGGTTCCAACCGGCTCGCCAGAACTGGTAGGAGCAATCCCGGAGGGTTCTCCAGGAAGGGGTAGAACCCACCCAGGATTGTTCTGTGCTTTTTTTTTTTTTTTTTTGAGGCATCTGGTTTGGACGCTTCACCAGCAGAAATGTGTGTTTTTTTTAAAATGGAACCAAAATGGCTCCAATTTAGTGCGTATGCACAGAAATCAATCTAATGCATGAACACTGCAATTGTGAATTGCGCATGCATCAGATTGAATTTCTGCGCATGCATGCTAAGAGGCAGTCATTTACTGCCTAGTTTTAGCCAAAGCTGGACCTTTTCGGAGCGGCACCCGCACCGCCGGCCCCGGCTCCAGGCCTTGAGGCAGCAGCTGCACCGCAACCTTCGGCGGTGGCCTGGGCAGGTGGCACCTGGCCTCGGAGGAGGAGGAGGCCACAGTCGTGGGCAGCATGCCTCGGTGGGCGGCCCCAGGTCTCGGTGGCCGCAACCTTCACAGCCGCAACCCTCACTGGGCACCCAGTGGAGGATGAGGCCGCAGGCGGCGGTGCAACTTGCCGGGTGGCCCCAGGCCTTGGCAGCCCAGTGGAAGAGGAGGAGGAGGCCACAGTCATGGGGGCTCGTCAGCCCCAACAGTCCCCATGGGGGCTCATCGGCCCCAAGTCCCGGGGGGGGGGATCATTGGCAGTGGGCGGCCCAGGCAGGCCTCAAAGTACCCATGGGGCCTTGTTGGCCCCAGGGAAGCTCGGTGGCTTGGCGGCGGCAGTGGGCGGGCCTCAGAGAGTCAAGGCCCCAGGGCTCGTCGGCCCCAGCTGCCGTGCCGATGTGCCACCATTTCCAAGGATAAGTAAGTGAGGGGTTTGTGTTTGGGGTAGGTGGGTGGGTGGGTGTATTTTTATTTAATGTTTATTTCATGTATGTATGTATGTATGTATGTATGTATGTATGTATGTATGTATGTGTGTGTGTATTTATTTATTTATTTATTTATTTAATTTACAGGCTTGTGTTGTGATTGTTTGGGTGGGTGGGTGGGTTGAGGGGTGTGTGTGCTTTTTAATTTTAATTTAATTTAATTTAATTTTTAATTTTTTAATTTTATTTTTTATTTTTGGCCCCGCCCTCACTTCAACGTCATGATGTCATGATGTTGGCTTTGCCCATGACATCATGGTGTTAGCTCTGCCCCCACTGTGATGACATCACTGTGGGGTAGTAAAATTTTTGACACCCCATCACTGCCTAGACTACAAAGTTTGATCCCTTTTGAAATATCTTGTCTCCATGCTATAGCGTTATGGGATTTGCAGCTTGGGTGGGGGATTTAGAATTCTTGGATGTGGTTCAAGGGAGTGCTGGAGAGTCCTGTAGCAGAGAATGTTAAGTTTAATCAAATCAGAGATGTCAGGATATCTCAGGATGGAGCTGTGATATTTCAAATGGGATCAGCTGATATGATTGTATGGTATAGGTATATTCCAAATTAAGTCTGTCCAGCAGACAGTCTGGGAAGTGTGTACTGAGAGAAGCTGCTGAATCTAAAATATCTGAAGTCAGCCTCCCTAGACATGCCCTGGGGAATAATTGCTTTCAGCATTCAAATCTGATCTGTTTGGAATGCAGACTCAGTCATTACGAATGAAAATAGCTGAATCAGTTAACTTTATGGAAAACATGTAGCAAACTACAAACATGATTAATCATAAATGAAATTGTAACCCAGAGTCCCTTTTCCTTAGCCCTGTTACAGGAAATAGGAAAGGTTTCATAGGCATGAAAATTAAGGCATCTAAAATGTGAAACACTTTAGTAAATCAGACCCAGGAGAATTGTGGTTTCAGGTATTTAGCATAAACCTCAGAATAGATTATTCTGTCAAGCAGTTTGTGTAAAGTAAAGAAAGCATAGTGCAACAACTTTCTTACTGCTCTCCACATAAAGGAGTATCTTCATAAGTGGTTAACAGCTTGTCAAGAAAATTATACTGAAACATAATCCAAATAGAATTTGAATTCTTATGCAATGCATAGAGAAAAAATGGGTAAAGAATTTTAAGAATCCTGGATATTTATTGCTTCTGTTTCAATTGTCTCTTGTACTAAACGTTCTGACTCTCTGCAATGGGAAATCCAAGGTTGAAATCACATGCAAAAGTTAATAGCATAATTTTCCCTTCAGCATAGCAATTTCTACCTAACCAATCAGACTTGCAAATGAAGATCTCATTTACTTCCTGCTGGCCCAGCACAATAAAGCACACTAATGCAGCAGTCAGAACACCTCATGTTAGAACAATCAGACAACTTTTTCAATGTGGCGGTGACCTTTTCATTAGGCTCTCATGTTAGCTATCTCTCTCATTATATGACAAAGTAGAGGTTTCAAGTGTACATCCATGAATTGTTGTTCAATCACACAGTGAATTCCGACCCTTTGCGACCCCATGGGCCATTGCCCTCCAGGCACTCCTGTCCTCCACCATCCTCCTCAACCCACCCAGCTCTGTGCTCATTGTCTCTACAATACCATCTAGCCATCTCATTTTTGGCCCTCCACCTTTCCCAGCATCAAGACTTTCTCAAGTGAATCCTCTTTATCTATTTGATGTCCAAACTACTTTAGCTTCATCTTTACTATTTGACCTTCTAAGGAGCAGTTAGGGCTGATTTCTTCTAAGATTGACCTATTTGTTCTTGTTGCTGTCCAGGGGACTCTCAAAACTCTCCTCCAACACCACATTTCAAAGGTGTCTATTCTTCTGCATTCAGCTTTCCTAATGGTCCAGCTCTCACAACCATGCATTACAACAGGGAATACCATTGCTTTGACTAAGCAAATTTTTGTTTTCAAGGTGGTATCTCTACAGTATTTGTAACAATGTTCCCCAAGTTTCTCATAGCTTGTCTTCCAAGAATCAGTCGCATTTTTATTTCATGAATAAGAATAGAAAAATCTGTGTCTTTCAGTTCCATATTTTTAATGCTCACATTATTTTACATTATTCACATTACTTATATTATTTTTCTATTCCCTCATCCACAAAAAAGAAATGACACTCATTGCAGCTGATGATAAAACTGAAGAAAGAACAAATATAATTAAGATATAGCAACATACTAAAACACATCAGTGTGAAGAAACAAGTCATTTTCAATAATAGTCCTGTATAAATGCCAAAGACATGTCTGAGCAAAATGGGCTCTGTACATCAATACACAGATATCAGCAAGTAGAATGACATTTATAACAAAACATAAGTTTTCTACTGCCTGTCCTTCACTAGTATGTTTTCAAGAGGCTTTTGTGTTTAACAACAATATACTGTACTATATTTTGGAAGTAACATTTCAAGTACCGTAGTTATTGTTAGGAGCTTTTAGAGTTTGTCTTTTGCATTTGTCTAAGTCTGATGTGTAACCTGTATTGTGACAGAGAAGCTACTGTTACGGCAGAATAAGGAATGACAGAATGGTTTCCCACGGACAAAAATGTCAAACAAGGGTGCATTTTATCTCTTTATCTGCATTATATCTATGCAGAACATATCACATAGAGAGCCAGACTATGTTCAGATGAAGGAGTGAAAACTGGTGGAAGAAAAATTAATCATTTAAGATATGCAGATGAAACTATCCTACCAGCAGAAAGAAGGAATGCCTTGAAATGACTTTTAGTAAAAGTGAAAGAAAAGCAGGACAGTAGCTGAATAGTACGAAGACAAAAACCATGACTGCAGAAGAACTCTGCAACTTTAATGTTGATAATGAAGACATTGAAATAGTGAAAGATTCTCTATACCTTGGTTCAATCATTAGTCCAAATTGAGATAGCAAGCAGAAAATATGAAGACTGAGACTTGAAAAGGCATAAATAGAGGAGTTAGAAAAGATCATCAAGTGTAAGCACTTGTCACTGGAAATCAGGATCAAGATAATCCACACTCAGTGGTGGGATGTCAAAAATTTTACTACCTCACCGTGATGTCATCACAGTGTGGGCAGAGCTAACATCATGATGTCATGATGTCATGGGCGGGGCCAAATTAAAAACAAACAAACAATAAATAAATAAAATAAAAATACATTAAAATACAGCCACCCACCCAAACACCCTACCCAACCACCCCACACACAAATCAACCTGAGCTTTTAAACCAGAGCTTAAAGCTTATTCTGGCTAATCTATCTCACACTAGGTCACATGGAAGGAACTACAGAATGAACTCACCACAAGATGGCTTCATTTTGGCACTTTTCAACAGTTAAAGAAGTTAGGTACTAAGGAAGCTTCTCTTCCTTCTCCCCGCTTGGGAGGACAGCAAGGAGGCCATGCATACGTGCCAAGCACTGTAGGCGTGCAGGCACACCAAGTGCTTGGTGCGCATGCACAGTGGGGGAACCAGTGAAAAGGTAACCCCCAAAGGTGGTTCCTGCCCCCCACACACACACACAAACTGCTACCGGTTCTCTGGCACACTGGGAAAAGTTACTGCCGGTTCTGGCGAACTGGTGAGGACCTGTTATATCCCATCACTGTCCACACTGCTATATTCCTGATCACCATTTAAGGGTGTGAAAATAAAGAAAAATTCCTCAAACAAAAATACTAGTTTGAAATATGGTGCTGGAGGAGTGTTTTGAGAATACTCTGGACTGCCAGAAAGACAAATACAGTGGTACCTCGCTTAAAGAGCATAATGCATTCCACGGGATTGCTCTTTAAGCGAGTTTGCTCTTTAAGTGAAACACCATTGTAGATGAGCAATTGTGACTTCTGGTGGGTGGGATTGTGAACCTCGATTAATTGTTAAGCAAGTTTTTGGTTGGTTTTAGTTGTTAAGTGAGGTGACCATTCAGAGAAAATTCTGCTCTTTAAGTGAGTTAGCCTCTAAGCGAGGCACTCTTTATGCAAAGTTTTACTGTATGTGGATTCCTAGAGCAAATCAACCCTGAACTATATTTGGAAGCAAAAATGATGAAACTGAGGCTGTTGTACTTTGGTCACATCACAAGAAGGCATGATTCTCTTGAAATGACTATAATATTGGGAAAGGTGGAAAGCAGAAAGAAAAGGAGACCAAATATGAGGGATTAACTCCCTAAAGCAGGGGTGCCCAAACTTTTCGGGCCATGGGCCCATCATGTGATTAAGTGTGCTGGTCATGTGGTCCCTCCCATCGGAAGTGGAAATAAAACAACATGCACAGTTGCATAACATGTCCACGTATGTGCAGAATGAAATGGTAAAATATAGCAGAGTGCAGGAAGGTGGCTGGCTTTTGCCACACCCTGAGTTTTGAGATTGTTTGTTGAGATACAGGAGACAAAAACAAACTCCGGCTTGGGTTTCAGGAAATATGTATTTACACTATTTACAAAGGTTGTGCACAAAGTGCAAGTTAACACTTGTCTTGAAGTCAGACCAAGTGGTGCAGCAAGTCCTTATAGTCTATGTGAGCTAATAAGCTCTTATCTTCGATAAAGCAATGCAAGCAGTCCAAACCTTTATCTGTTGCTTCAAGGTCAGCTTCGAAGATATTCACCAGTTCATTCTAGCTACGGAGTAGCTCCATTCCAAAACAGTCCTTGGTTAGGTCACTACAATGTGGCTGAGGTATGTGTTCCAATATCTTGCAATAAACGGCAAGTAGACATACCAGACAATCCTCAAGAACGACGAAGGTCCGATGGACGTGAGCACAGCAACAAAGCAGTCAGAGAACAACAGGCTGGCTGAACAGCAGAGAGTGTTGCTACAATTTATGCTAGACACACACACTCAATGCTTGCACCTGGCTGTGGTAGCTGCACAGTCTTAAAGATACAGTC
Organism: Furcifer pardalis; assembly: GCA_030440675.1. Classification (NCBI taxonomy): domain Eukaryota; kingdom Metazoa; phylum Chordata; class Lepidosauria; order Squamata; family Chamaeleonidae; genus Furcifer; species Furcifer pardalis. The sequence continues at coordinate 63,946,162 of CP126896.1, forward strand.
ATTGGTTTGCTCTCGTTGCAAACCTACTCATATATCCTAACACAGAACACTGCCATAAATGACCCTTGGCAATCGTAAACACGTTTACAATGGCCACAGGTCATTTACGGCAGCATTCTGCACATGTGTGAACACATTATTCACCTGTGCATGTACGTTTTACTTCTAATTTCAGGAGTGGTGAGGGCAGCATGGGCTGGATGAATTGGCACCGGGGGGCACATCTGGCCCATAGACCATAGTTTGGGTACCCCCACACTAAAGGTTATTACAGGGTTGCATTTACAGGAGCAGAGCAGAATGGAGTTATATTATTCAGAGGGTCACTGTAAATTGGAGGTTATTTGACAGCAACAAGCTTGAATGGTGACTAGGAAAAAACTACAAAATGTAGCACTATATTGTTTTAGACCCTTGACAGCAAAAATGCAATGTGTTAGCAGTATGCATTATACATGGATTACTGATGTAATTGGAGAACTAATAAAAAATAGCAACCTAGTCACTAAGCAGCAATGAATTACTGATGGAATTATTTTTAAAGTGCAGTACTGTATTCTAAATTCTAATTTTACATTGATTTAGTTTTGAATTCAAGCCTTAATTTTCATTAAATCATTGCAACTGTGCTTCTAGTAACCTAACTCCCTTCTGTGTCATTCAGTATCTTTCACATAGACCTTCTTCCTATATGCCTCAAAAGCTCAAGAATACCTGATATTTTCTGCTTTACTACCACTGCTTGTTTTTGCATGTAATGTTACTAAATTCAATGATTTTTGTTAACACAGACATTTTTGTAGAAATGTGTTGATCCTAAATCAACAAATCGCTCATGTTATGGCCCACAGGAATGCAGTAATTGATAAGAATGCACCTACATATTCTTATATCTTTGAAGTCTAGGAGATGAAAGAAATGGAGAACACTCGTGACAATTCATTTAAGTCTTTTTTCAGCCTAACCTGCATACAGGTAGATGTTTATACAAGTATCTTGTTTATTGTATGTTTATGTATTCTTAGTGGGAAAAGCACATTCACATAATTGTTTGTGTAAGACTATCACAAGAAAAAAGGAAACATAGAACATGTCCAGATAGGTCTTTCAGACTATTTGTTGGTGTTCTCAGCATTCACTCCTAGCCCCATCAGGGGCTCTACTTTATTGGGGCATCTTCCTGGTGCTCTGGAGTAGCATATATAGGATCTTTGCAATGGTCAAAAGCTGCTTCTATTGTGAATAGTGGATATTGAAATTAAATACTTCTCTTGTTTCTCTGCATATTTAATATGTACTTTTTTCTCCTCTCTGATCATTGTAGTGCTTCATTGGTTAAGATAGTTTTTTTCCTTTGTTTTTCACTGTAGCACCAATCAAAACTGTGGCTATGGTCAGTTCCCTAGTCAGCACTACAGAGAAAAATGAAGAAAAATATTTATTTAAACTCTCCTAACTGACGCAGCACTACAATGATCAGATAGGAGAAAAAAACTTTACATTTTATCCTTCCACAGACAAGCAGGAACGATGTCTAATTTGTCCATTTCGGTAAGTGGCTCATCAGTTTATTCACCATTTAAGCTTTAATCACTTGTGTTATTTGTGTTATTTAGCCCTTTCCCTTTCTTCAAATGAGTTCAGACATTACTACACCCCTTAACAGATATCTAAGAAGAACCTTTTGCATATTATGATAGAAACCAACTTAATCCCAGCTCTGCAAAGCAGACATCTTAGAAACCTTGGGTTGCAAACTAGATCATTGTTTTACCTCCAAATACCCAATATTGAATGAAAATTCTCCCATATATTTATTAATTGTCCTGTGGTGCTTATGAAATTGACAAAGAGAGACCCTGCCATTCAAACAGAAAAGAGGGTCATTATTTTTCCATGTTGAGTAGATCTCTCATGCTAGAAATTAAAGGAATAATGTGTCCTTAATTCAGTAAGTGGGTTAACTATGATTATAAGCAGTCCAGAAATATGATTCCTGCAAGCCATTTTGTCTCTAGTGATTATATGTGAAAATGAATCCTCTTTTACACTATGACCAATTGCAAAACTCAGTAGATTAGTTTGCAAGCTACAACAGGTTTAAAAAGCTGCTATTGTGACAATCAGACATCTTTCAGAACTTACAGAATCCCCTCTGCTAATGACCACTCACAGAAGGATCTGTCTTCTGTTCCTCTTCTTTGTGGGATTTGGTAAGGCTTGTTTTCAAAGGCTGTTTCCTTGGTCAATTATCATACCATGTGAATGCAACCTAATTAATTGGTTATATGTTAGGAATGATGTGCTTATAAGATGGGATTCTGCACTCATACCCATAATGCTATTTACATTCACAATATATGAATTTTGTATAAACAAATATCATGGAAATGAGTATTGACTATACATTCACAGCTGTCTATAACTGAAGCTGTGTTTTGGCAGGAGGGGGCAGATAACATCCAAATAATCAAATTTTAAATAGACAGGTGGGAACTGTTTGGAGAGAGAAGAAATTTAATGCATATAATGTAATTTGGAAGAATTGCCACTTTGATCAACTACAGTTTTGTCACAAAACTCACTACATGATGAAACATAAAACACACAGAGGAATAGGGGGAATCCTGCTGGGAGAAGTTAAACTGCAGAGCAGGTCTAAACATTAATAGGGCTAATTGAAAGTGACTGAGTATTATTGCTGTAATTTTCATTTCTGTTCCTTTAGTTAATAGTTCCTGTACCTGTACTTTCTTCCTAGCCAGCATACAACCTGTATGATTTCTTTTCAAATGTGATTTTCAAAACTGTTACAACTGCTTTACATGCAAATGAACAGAAAAAATAAATAAATAATCTTGTTGGCTGAGTATAGATTGAAAATACATTCATGCTTAACAAAAGGTAGTTATTAGCCAGCTGAATAGAGGTGGAAATTGAATGGAAATGGAAATGGAAAGTCTTAGAGACATTGAAAGGACTGTGAAGTGATAAAGATGCTTTTATTCATTACTGTGTTCATTTTCTGAAACAACAACAACATAAGAAGGAGACGACACTGGATAGTATCTTTAATAAGGACATGCTTACAATAAGTTATGAAATGGAGTTTTCATTAGGTGTTCAAAAAGCCTAAAAACAACTAATTAAAGCTGAAGGATTAGAAAACATGATGGTAACTATTTCATATGGACTAAACTTTCAGTGAATGAAGCCATTCCTTGGGAAGAATACAATGCCACTCTGTTTTAGAGAATGGGCTTGCAAGACCAAGGACATAGAATACCAACGATAATCCTCATAAATCATAAAACCTGTTCCCTATAGCATTTGGTACTACCATATTTTATCCAAGACTCTGCTAAGCTATCATCATGTGTATTTTGTACCAGTGATTGCCTAATTAGTATCTTCCACTATTATCTAGCAAATGAGCATAGAATGTTACAGTGGAACTTCGGCTAACAAACAGCTCGGTTAACATAAAAATTGCATAACAAAAGGAAATCCATAGAAAATATTGGCTCAGTTTACATATATTTTTTTCCTGGAATGGATTAATTGGTTTTCAATTCATTCTTATGGGAAACTGCATTCAATGCATTCCTATGGGAAATTCAGTTAAAGTAATCTTTGCTGTAAGAAACATCCCAGAGAATGCATTAATTATGTTAACCGAAGTTCCACTGTATTACTCAAATAAAGCTACCCATCTGAATGGAGTGCTGTGAAATTATGTATATTTCCAATCTGTGTGTGGGGTGTGTGTGTGTGTGGTGTGTGTGGGGTGTGTGTGTGTGTGTGTTCTAAAATTGGCTTGTTTTTCCAAATCTAGTAGTAATATAGTTCTCTTGATTGACTGTGTATCTCTTAAAAGAACATGAACCTACATGTTATTTAAACTGGAAACTATTATTCTATGAAATATTAGTGTGTAAACTAGCATTATAAACTGGCTGTATAACTCAGCAATTTAGGTTTCTGGCTACAGAGCCAGATGTTGGGGGTTCAATTCCTCACTGTATCTCATGAAGGAAAAGCTATCCTGTGTGGCATTGAGTAAGGTTTTTGTTGTTGTTCAGTTGCATAGTCAAGTTTGACCCTTTGCAACTCCATGGACCACTCCACCCCTGTCCTCTACCATCCTCCAGAACCCACTCAGCTCTATGCCCATTGCATCAACAATGCGATATGGCTATCTCATCCTCTGTACACAGCCCCAGGACACTTACAGAAAAAGGGAATGGTAAATCATTTCTGTGTACACAGAAAATCCTTGAAGGGATTAACATACATCAGAATTGACTTGACAGCACACAGTTATTTTATGTATTATTACAACATTATAATAAAGTTAGACTGTTATTTCCCTACTTCTTGCATGTCAAGAACTTCAAAATGTTAGCTCCTAAAGAAGGTAGTCATGAACCATAACTCTTTATGCAGCTAGCTAGGTAGATGTCCAGCTAACAAGCTTGAGTGCTACCCATCTGAATTTGAATGAATTATGCTTGAAAGAAAAGCAGGTCATTATATGTGAAATCCACTTTCCTGACATCAGACGGAATGTTTTGATGAATATGGTTCAGTAGCAATAGTGGATATTTGCCAAACATGCCAGTATGAGAGGAATATTCTGAGTAAAATAGTGTATATAGTCATTGAGAGATACATTGTTCAGGGTTTTCATTTCAAATGCTAAACATACAGTTCCTGTATCTCTGTTCAAAATGTAGAGAATGTTGCTACCTAAGAGAGAAATTTCAAGAGGAAAATAAATTACTTTAGATAATTCTCAGTATTTCTATTAGCCCAGAGATCCTTTTACAGACATTCTTTCATTTTTTGAAATAAAAATCTGAGATTGCCAAAGGGCACATCACACTGACATATCAGTTCTGAGAACCCAACACAATGGGGCAAGGTTACTACAGCAACAATAAACCCTTAAATGCAACTTCAATGCAGAGCTACAGACAGCTGCTAAGGATATCATGGGTTGACCATGAGACTAATGTAGAAGTGTTGTGCTGGATTGAGAAATAATAAGAACTGTTTAAGACTATTAAACAAAGAAAGCTCCAATACTTTGGCCATATCATGAGGAATAACATAAAGTATAGAATACTCCAACTCTCTCTGCAAGGAAAGATCCCTAGGAAGAGAGGCCCTGGACATAGGTGGACTTCATGGCTGAAGAACCTGAAGAACCATACCAGAGACTGGTGTGGCATGTCCCTGGAAGAACTGTTCTAAGGAATTAAGCAGTGACCGGCTCCAAAAAATTTTTACTACCACACTGTGGGTGTAGTATGGTGGGTGTGGCCGGGGAAAAGCCCTGTGTTGCACCCAAATTAGGACCACTTTATTTCAAAACTTGGATGGACGGAGCCAGCCAGAATTTCTGCTACAGGTTCTGGCAAACTGGTGTGAACCTGCTGATGCCCATCACTGGAGTTAAGAATAGGAGAACTATCACCATGATAATAGCCTATATCCAGAATGGATACAGCACCTGAAGAAGAATGAAGCAACCTTAATCCATCTGGATACTTGAGATACTGTATTGCTGGCATGTAAGACCCACTTTCTCCCCTTAAAATACACTGGAAAATGGAATGTGTCTTGTACTGTATTTGTAGCCTATAATGGGCTATTTTGGCAATAACAGGGTGTGTTTTATAATCTGGTTTGTTTTATATGCCAGGAAATATGGTAATTTTAGCATTTAATTAACCCTTTGTAAGAATTATATCAAATGCCCTCAATTTATCTGCAGTGGCCATTTCATTCTGGAGTGTAATCAATTTCATCTAACCAAAATCACCAACATATTGATAATATTTAAAATGGCCATAAAAATTTAATGACAATTGACAAAGACATCTTCTTCTGTATCATGGAAATTCAATTTCTGTAATTCAACCAACTTTAAAAATTAAAATGATTGTTTTCCCAGATTGCTTTTTTCCTCAAAGCCTGATGCTATTTTGTAGATTCCCTGTCTATTTCAGCGGAAAAAAATGAGTTTGGCCAGTTTCTCTAGAACTTCAGCTGACAATAACTCCTAAAGAGGCTGGAAAGTATGTTGATGAGCAGGTTGCAAATTTTTAAAAATGCAAATGTTTGACCAGCAGTGAAAAATAAGAGATCCACCACCGAAGAACCCAGTAGAAATTTTCCCAAAATGAAATCATGCCAACTCACCAAAGGAATTCATATGTTAGAGTTTAGATGTCAGTGAACTTTGATTCAAAACACAGTTGTGTGGGGAAGAAGCAATCGGATAAATTTCAAGCCGGACTCTCTGAATTTGTGTCCAATGCAAAACAAACAAATTAACCTACATTTCCTTTGAGATTAGTTTTAGAGAAAATAAAAGACAGTTCAACATATTTTATCATATTATGGGTTATCATCCAAAGTAAAGAAATTAAAAATGTTTGGATAGGATTTGTAGTACTTGTTTTGACTTGAGCTGTATTTATAGCTTATATAATGTTTAATGTCATATGATAGACCTCTCAGTAAAGCTGTTTGCAGTTACTAGGGTAGACAAAAAGAGGATCCTCAAAGATTGTGGTAATATTTCTTGCACTAGGTAAGGCAAAAGTAACTGCAGAATAAACTCATCAAAAGGTGCCTTTGTTTTGACAGTTTCACATTTGGCCTAGACACAGAAGAAGAAATGCAGTTACTATCTGGACTCAGCTGCTCATAAAATGATCCAGAATATATTACACTATTTGATGACTTAAATCTCAGCACTTTATGTCAAATCTGGTGGAGGGGGAAAAGTAACTATCCTGGTCTCCATAGCGATCTAAGCAACAACTATCGAATGAAAATGCAGCATGGATGTAGTTTTGTCCACAGAAGAGTTTTAATGTCACTCTAACAGGCCCGGCATTTTTTCTAAATAATTGCTATTCAAATGATAATAATATGATTGATTTTGTCTGCAATCTCACTTTCTAAAATGTTATGGAGGCTGCTTGATATATTCTCTCACCAAGTTTCTGATGCAGATTCCCAAGAAGATGGATTGTTAAAGGAAGCATAGAAATAGAGACAATTTGGGTTTGAATTACAGAATGACAGGTAAAGAAATGAAATATATGTATATCAGAAATATCACTCATCCTTGCTGATGTCCCCTTTCTATTGTGGTGCTTTAATAGAATGACTGCAACCCTTGGTTTAGTGGGTGGTCCCAGAACATAGAGCTTATATATACTATGGGGTTGTAGTAATTTATCAGGATCCTGCTGTAAATCAAGGAAATGTTCTACAGCCCTTCAGCTGATTAATTTAATCACAATCACAATTACACTTATATACCACCCCATAGCACTTAGTACACTCTCTGGGAGGTTCACAAGGTAATTAGCATTTTGCCCCAATTCACTGGATACTCATTTTACCAATGTTGGAAGGATGGAAGACTGTGTCAGCCTTGAGCCTACCAGGATCAAAAGCACAATGTGAGCAGTTATGTCTACAGTGCTACAATTTAACTACCACACCACAAGGTCATCAAATTATAAATTCCAGAATTCAATTTGATGAACCTTTTCCCACCTCCCCGGCCAGTGCAACAAGCCAAAATGTCAGGGTTCGAACCCTGACGTTTTGGCTTGCTCCACTGGCCGGGGACGTCGGGGAAGCCCAGAAACAGCTTGGATCGGTTCCTCTGATCTCCCTGGAGCAGGCGGGGGGGGGGGTCAGAGAGCCCAAAATGGGTAAAAAAGTCCATTTCTTTACCCATTTTGGGCTCTCTGACCCCTCTGCCGGCTCCATGGAGGTCAGAAGACCTGATCCAAGCTGTTTCTAGACTTCCCCCAACTCCCTGGAGGCTGTAACAAGCCAAAACGTCAGGATTCAAATCCTGCGTTTTGGCTTGTTGCAGCCTCCAAGAGGGTGGGGGAACTTCAAAAATAGCGTGCATCGAGTCTCCCGACCTGCCTGGAGCCAATGCGCGCTATTTTTGAAGTTCCTCCACCCTGCTGGAGGCTGCAACAAGCCAAAACATCAGGATTCAAATCCTGATGTTCTGGCTTGCTGCAGCCTCCAGGGAAACAGGGCTTTTTTCAACGTTGTATAATCAATGCATCGCACAACGTTAAAAACCAGATAACGATGAGACTTGTGGAACCAAGTCTCATCATTATCCAATGTACTAGTGTATTGCTATTTTCATATTCCACACACCTTTCAAACATACTCCCCCCCTCTCTTACATACACACGCATACACTCACAGAGAAATGTCTAGATCATTTTATTATACATCTTTGTCAGGTAAATAAGGTAATGGCAAGGATCCAATATTTAAAAGAAGCTACCCATTTTCTTTAAATCAGAAAGTGCTCACTTGTCTATTGCCCCATGAACTTATTCCATATAAGTCTGGATTGAAAATTTATTATCTTGATCCTTGGCAAAAAAGTAAAAAAAAATTTTTTTTCCAGCATCCATTACAAATGTTTATTTGTAGAGAGACATATTATACACAATGTAATTGCAAATATCAGAGGAAATACAAGATAGAAGAAGAATCCCAAATGAGTCTAACCATTTGTCCTAATACAGCAGAGGTTGCTATCAAGTTGCAAAAGTAGCCCATTAAAAAGGCTTCCTAACTGCTTTTCTTTTCTTTTCTTTTTTTTGAAATACATGAAGCCATATTTGCTACACACCACAGAAAAATTTCTCATTAAATTGTCTCTTCTTTCTTGGAAAGAATCTCTACATAATGGAGAAAATGTTTAAAAGACAGCATTGACTACTCATGTTCCAGTAACATTAGAGTGTTTTCATGTAGCCTTTAGTAGATGAGATTGTGACCTGCACATGGTATCAAACAGCCAAAAGTTATATATGGTATTAAGATATACGTCAATGGAAAGAGGCACTGCAATGCTGATGATATCCATTAAGCAGTATTGTATTGTATTTATTTATTTAAATACTATCCTGAAAGTGAGTATCCAATACTTTTAATTCTGAGAACAGTACTTATTGTTCAATAAAGAAATACAGAACCTTTTAAATTTTAGAAAAGTCCCATTAGATATTATATAGCCACTGTTGCTTTCTTGGCTAGCTTGTATCTAGTATGAGCTATGTTACCTATATTCAGAGCAGCACCTACATAAACCTTCAGATAAACTTATAGTAGTTTGTGGAAAATAAATTAATGTTTCTAGAATGGCTTAAAGTCATAGACTCATAATTCTATGGAACTACAAAGAGTCGGAATCGACTGTGCGACTGAACAACAAAATAGAGTAAGAATAGCTCACAAGGATAATCAAATTCAATGTTACACCTCTATTGTACTACAATTTCAATAAGGTCCGAATTGGCATTCATTGCTATCAGTGAATGATTTTCTTTGCATTGTTTGCATAGAAACAATGTAAACACTCCTGCAAACTAACTTTTTGCAAACAGATCTCAGAACATGTTCTCACAGTTACAATATTTATTGATATTTTTAAAATTACATCTCTGTAATAACCTGTGAAATTATCTATAGCTTCATTGATTAAGTAAGCACACAGAAAGGTTCATTTCTCATAAACAATTAGTCAGACCTCGGAATATCCATCTTGCTTTCTGTAAGATCTAGTGAGAAAGAAAGAAAGAAAAAGTGATACTAATGTGATACCAAAGAAAGAAAGAAAGAAAGAAAGAAAGAAAGAAAGAAAGAAAGAAAGAAAGAAAGAAAGAAAGGAAAGGAAAGGAAAGGAAAGGAAAGGAAAGGAAAGGAAAGGAAAGGAAAGGAAAGGAAAGGAAAGGAAAGGAAAGGAAAGGAAAGGAAAGGAAGGCCAGATGATGGTTCAAACAGATTTTAAAAATGTATGCTATCAATAAAAACTGTGGTACAATGGCTAAATAGGTGACATGGTAATACTATGAATCCCATAAATGGGCGGCTTGAAGCAACTCAAGGCGGCTTACAGTCAAAACAGCAATAGTACAGTAAAATCATAAAATACAACCTCACAAAACAACCAAAGCAGAACACAAACTCCCCTCTGGCTGTTGTTGTGGGCCCAGAGGAAGGGGACGAGGTCCTCAACTGCCTGCCAGGCCATGAAATCTTCCCCTCAGGCCGTTGTTGCGCAGGAACAGTATTTATCTTTATGATAATTTTTTTAAAAAGTGTGTTAGAAATTACTCTGGGTTGAAAAGATTTTTGGTGGAGAAATTCAGCTCTGGGGCACCTGAATGAGGCTCCTTTCATGTCCCCAAGATCTGTTGTGCAACACTCGGGTAGCAAACCTCAACCTTCTAGTCTTCAAGTTCAGCATCTTAACCACTAAGCCACACAGTGCTGCAGTATCTTTATGATCAATGCTAGTTTAATACCACTGCCTCCTTGCAGAGACAATGAATTCCTTATTATAGGACATTCTGCATTTCTTGTTTGGGGTCATAAATCAAATGAGGATCCCTGACTTCAGTTTAATATCAAACTGACTAGACAGTTCAATTAAGAAAATAGTACAATTGCTGAAATCAAACCTTAAAAAGGAACTCCTTAGCTCATAAGACCTTCAAAGTAAATTCTGCTACTATTAGCATCAAAGTGTGTGTGTGTGTGTGTGTGTGTGTGTGTGTGTGTGTGTGTGTGTGTGTGTGTGTGTGTGTGTGTGTGTGTGTGTGTGTGTGTGTGTGCGCGCGCGCCTATATCAAAGCAAAGCTATTTACAGTAACCCATCTCAATAATGCATATTACTTATTGCTCAAAGCAAACGGTGGCAAGTGGATGTCATCAGACCTTGCCATAAAGGATCCTGGCTTTGTATCCTGGCTTGCCACCATAAACACCCTCAATATACATTGCATTACATCTATATTGAAGACTCAACACATGTTACCAGGCAGGTGCACTGATTCCCAGAATTTGTATGGAAATCTGTTCCTACAGTATTGGATTTTCCAGTTGACCTTGGGGAATATCTTTGACATATATATTCAAAATATGTGGACAATAACCCTTTCTGTATTCTTGTCACAATATAAAGTGGCCTGTGTCAATGCAAAATTTAAAAAGCCACCAAAATTTCATAGATCATCATGGTGAAGCTATAATAATAAAATTGGGCAACACAGAGTACTTCCTATAGTTAAATCAGATGGTTATCCCTTTTGGCACAAAGACAAAAAGATTAACTTGCATCCTTGAATTATATACTGGAAGATTTAATAGAATAATATTGCATATTTCTGTCTCCATACAGACAGTTCTTGTCAGAACCCTGAGGCAAGCTAATGGAGATAAAATGCAGAATTAAATGGAGTCAAGTGTTGGTATCATTGTGCCAGAGCAGTTCTTAATCTAAGGATATTGTCTGTTGGCATTCCCACAGGGATGATGGAAACCTTGCATTGCTTAAAACTTACCACTTAACCTGAAAGCCAAAATAAAGTCCATTGTTATACCAGGCTATAGAAGTGCATTTGTCCTTGGATGTTGTTGAAAAGGTATGCTTGGCTGCTTTTTTACTTTTGTTTTCCTGCCACATCGTAGGTCTTCACCATGAGACAAAAGAGCTCATTCTAAAAGGATTGAGATTTGAATCGTGTATGAACATAATGCAAAATGGCCATGACTTCTGTGAACTGATATTTGGTAACCAAGTGTATAATTTGCTGTCTATAATGGCTCCTGAGTGGGTTGAGTTTATTTGCCCAGCTTGTAGGCCACATCTCAGCTTTGTTCCCCAGGTAACACAAAAGAAACACTGGCGAGTTCAACAGCAGGATTCCTTATTACCTGAAGTATTGAAGGAAAATATTTTGACTTCTGCCTTCTTTAGCTGGTCTGGTAAAAGTATGCTGATTCCTGGATGGCAGTTATATGGCCTAGAGGACAATGGCTTGTTGGATTGTGTTCAGATTGTTATCTACAACAATTTCAATATTCTTCTAGTATTACTGAGAATTTTCCCTATAGTTGTAGAACTTTGCAGTTATCCCTGTTAAATCTCATTCTGTTGTTTTCAATGTTCAGTTCTATCAAGATCTTCTTGAATTTTGCTTTTATCTTCCAGGGTATTTTATCTTCCATGCAATTTTGTATTATCCACAAATGTGATATGCATTCTCTGCACTCCCTCACTCAAGTCATTAATGGAAATGATGAACATGAGGCCAAGGACTGTCTTGTGGTGCTCCTCCCAGTCTGAGAAAAAGCCACTAATAATTATTCTCTGAGTATGATTCTGTAACCAAATAATTATAAACATAACAGTTATTGCAGCCAGCTAATATTTAGTTAGCTTCCTAATCAGTATATCATGGGGAGCTTTGTCAAAGTTCTGTGGAATAAAAATGAGATAAGATTAGTCTGGCAGGATTTGTTCCTGACAAGCCCATGATAGCTTCTAGTTATTATTTTATTGTTTTTAAGTTTTTTTGCACAGTGACCTCTTTATAACCTGGTAGAGAATTTTCCCTGGGGTTGTTATCAGGTTGACTAGTCTGTAGTTCCCAGGTTTCTGCTTTATCCTCCAGCCCTTTAAAAAAAAGATAGCAACAACATTATCCATTCCCCAATTGTCTGGTGTCCCACCCATCTTCTATGGTTTCAAGAAAAGCACAGTCCATTTCTTTAGGTCTAAAACTTGATCAGTTGGGCAAGGTAGTTTATATCAAGTTTGGACACTATTCCATTCCTGAACTTTTCCCCAAGCAAACCATGATAGAATTCTTGACAGCATGGGCAGGAATTGCAGGCATTTATTTATTGAGTAGTGCATTGATTCAGGGTTGACAATTTTTGACTCACTCATTTTGCGTTAGGGCATCTCAACAACAGTAGCTTTAGGTATGGAAAGAAAGCTATACAGAAGGTGGGAAAAGTGGTCTTCTTACATATTCTGGTCATATATGTGTCCATTACCCTAGTAACAGTGCACTTGCCAATGTCTGTTTTTGTTATTTGTTTTGTTCCTGGTTCAGGGTTGTCAGCAAGATGGCTGTGGATCCTAAATTATAGCTGAAGCTCCATTTTTGAGGGGGCAACCAAATGTGATGTACAAACTGCTTGGGGGCTGAACTTGGGTTTCAGAGCATGGGCCTCTATTGAGTTGTGATGAATAAAATGCATGTTTTGGAATGGATTGGTATGATTGGTGTCTCAGGGTAATATGGTATTGCCCCCTGATATTTTTGGTTGTCTGCCTAGTCTGCAAAGACTTGACACAGAGGAACAGCAGGTTATTGGTACTACAAGTCATTGAAAACTTGTCGGCTGTGAAATTGATGTGGCCAAGGATTCGCTTTATTTGGTCAGTTCTCATTCCACAACTGCTTTGGAGAGCCAAGTGGGACCACAAGTTCATTGACTGGATGAGATGGGGATATAAGTAGGGTTGGTAAGCCTGGAATTAGTTGTTAGGTATCCATACATACAGGTAGAGCACCTGATATTCTATCTCAGTGATGGGATTCACGTGTCAGAGTTGGTACTTGACATATTTTTGTAGGAGCTGTAGTAGGGTTTTCAAGTTGAGATTCTTGGCTGGGTTTGGGACAAGGATCCTACCAGAAATGAGCTCTGTTGTCTTGGTAGATAGTGCAGAATGGGCTGGGGGTACATTTTGGTGAGTTCCATGAGATATCCAGGTGGTTCATCAAACATCGTAGCACCACAAATCCCCATATTTTGTTGACAGAATGGCTTCAGCCTTTCCAAGGTCATGAAGCTTAGTGGTTGGTGGCCTGGGAAAGTCATTTGTTCTTTTCCAGCAAAAAATGGGATGTCTAAAACAAATGATAGATCTCATACTTGAAACTTGCCCATGTAAGGTTGGGAGCAGAAGTTAGTTGGAACCCCTGACTTCTGACCCAGGTTTTCCCACTAGGGTCAGGCCTATTCTGCAGGGAGGTTGCAGTTTAAATGTTCAAAAATAAATAAATGTGGCCCTAGTTAAACCATCAACTTAGTCTCATCTCTTTAAATCTGGGTGTGGGGGCAAACACATGTCCAGCACTGTTGATTTTAGCTTTTAGGACAGCTCTTACTAGTAGATGTGACAGCTGATGGAAAGTTGGCACATCAGGCTTGCTAGTGGCTTTGGAAAAAGATTCTGAGTTCGCCATTAATAGATAGTTTTCTCTGGACACCTTGCTTTAATTTGGAGATGCAGGATTGAAATCTACACAAAAAGAACATATTATTCATAATGATATTTATAATTATGGTAGAAATGATTTTCCCTGGAACAGGAAGTGTTATTTATTTATTTATTTATTTATTTTGGAGTCAACGAAAATCCACTGTGATGCAGGTGTTTCTTAAGTTAATGTTTTTTTAAAAAAATAATTTCTTCAGTTTTTCGAAAGCAGCTGATTCTAAGAGTCAAGCTGTATATAGTGCTACTCTTTATGTTTAGAGTCATAGGATTTCCATTCAAGATGCATGTGGGCATCAGTGGGCTTTTTATAGAGGTCAGTGACATTTTTGTTGTTTTCAGTAGTAATGAGGATATCAAGAAAAGGAGTCAATAGATTTTCACCGGTGCTACTAGATTTAAATCTGATGCTGAATAAACGAGGTGATGTGTGATTTAATTTTCTTTAGGCTCGTAAACAGGTTCACATAAGAAAGAACCATGCAATTACCCATAAATATAAAATTATTAGAAGAGAGGACTAAGGTTGCCAAACTGATAATTTATTTATTTATTTATTTTAATATTTGCATTTATATCCCACCCTTCTGGCATATTCTCCCACCCTGGGCAGCTTACAACTCATTAAAAATCTATATAATAAGATAATAAACATAATGAATAAACAAACTGAATAAAGTTATAAGTAACAATAAAAAAAATAATGTGCCCCCTACCCCTTGAAAATCACACTCCAACACATATTGGCAACAGTATAAGCTAGTCAAATCCTATTGCTTGGCCATTGATAATATGTCCTTAATGACATCTGAGGAATGATCTTTGAAATTTTTTTATTGAGTTAGTGGTTTGGAAAAGAAAATTATTTTTATAATGCTACCAACATAACACAGAAAAGTGTTTCATAGTACCTTTAGGGTGAAGACTGACAGACCAGCATTGGGGTCTCTGTGTGGTGTGTGTTAATGCTATATGGAGCATTAGCAATATATGGAAATGGCTTGCAGTAGAAGTTGGATTTATAAGACGATCAACTATCTTGCTTTTAAGAAGCTCTTTGCTTGTAAGATTTTTAATAGATTCAATAAAATGGCCATTGAGCTCTCTGGTGAAGTCTTGGCTTTCTGCAGTATCATCTGTAGTGTTTATTATTACAAGGATGCCTCCTTTGTCAGTAGGTTTAATAACAATTATTTGATCACCTCTGGAGAATGTTGAGGGCCATTCTCTCTTCTTAGGTTATCATATTTAGGTGTGTGGTTGTTAAAGCTTCTGTTAACTGATAAAAAAAGGAGTTTTCAAGTCTGGACTTCTATTTAAGTCTTTGGTAGCTGAAACTGTAGCAATGATCTTTGATGTAGATATCCATTGTGTATTCACATGCACAGTAGAAATATTTTGCCAATCTATACCTTTCAGAATATTAGATATCACTCATCATCTGTGTTATATCTTCTTCTTTTGGTGTTGGGCAAAATTTTAGTCCTTTGGAGAGTTTTATTTTAGTTTTATTTTAATTTCTGACATTTTGCCCTTAGAAAGATTCATTATCTTACTGGAGGCATTCAGGTTAGCTATATAAGCTGATCTTGTTGCCAATATAGATTTGGAAGTGAATCTTTTGAATCTGCTGTCCCTATTATGTTTGCTTTATTTATTTATTTATTTATTTATTTATTTATTTATTTATTTATTTATTTATTTATTTATTTATTTATTTATTTATTAAACTTTAAATTTTTATTAAACTTTAAAATAAAAAAGCACAAACAAGAGATTACAAAAAATTACAACATAATTCTCCACCTTTAAAAAAAATCAACAAGACATTTAGCATTACAGGACAATACAACACCAAAAATAAATAAAAAAGACAAAAAGCAAATAAATACTTTTACCCTCACACAACCATACACCACCCAAAATCCCATAACAACATAACATAAAACAAAAGCAACCCCCACCCAACCCTTCACCTTCTTGTCATCTTCTCTCCCCTGTCCTTTCCATTGAAGGACCACCTCCGAGTGTCAAAGAAGGGGAGGGAGACCAGGACTAGAGCGGGTTCTTATTGATGTTTAAAGACATCAATTAAGTCTTATTACTCATAACAACGCAGCTGCTTCTCTTTCTCCTTTCCTTCAGCTGGTAGTTGTTTACCATTCTCTTTTTATTACTTTTCCTTTAGATTATTTCTAACTGAATTTTCAATCCTTACCCACCTTTAACCTTCCTTGACAAGAGTTATTTACATTTCCATAACTTTCTTATAGAAATTCCCTTTTACCCTTCTCCTTAAATTTCCCACTTCTTTTATATTCTATACTATAAAAATGCATTTTCCTTCAAATTTTGAACAAACAAAAGAAATACAAGTTTATCAATCAGCACTTCATGACAATTTAAACATTAAATTTACTTAATACAGTAATACCTCCGATAACGTTTACCTCGGATAACGCTAAAATCACATAACATTAAGTAATCTGGGGAGGAGAATTGAATCGAATAACCTATGGGATGCATCGGATAACAACCGCTAAAGCCTGTGCGGTTACAATGTATCTCTATGGAGCTTTAACGTTATCCGATCCATCCCATAGGATTTTAACATGCATCAGATAACACTAAAAATCGGATAACACCAAGACTTGTGAAACCAAGTCTTAGCGTTATCCGAGGTATTACTGTACATGCCACAAAATAATTACATTATCAAATTTTCCTATTGGCTATATTACCCCGACCTTCTTTTTCCATTTTACCAAAACATACCTTTAAACAGTCCCATTTCTTCTCTTCCCTAATCTATAAGCTGCTAATATATCCTTCTGTATAGAATTCTCCCCATCTTTGCTTTATTTAAAGGAAACACATTCAAGTAAAACAATCAGAAATGCTTAGCAATTATGTTTTCACCATATTACCCAGTTGCCTTGGTTTTACACAGAATTTAAGTATGCCATTCAGTGTTCATATAGCTCACCAAATGGCTGAGATTTTAATCTTTCTCCCTTTTTTATAATTTTATTTAATTAAAACACAACACATCACTTAAAACAAATCTCAATATTAAAAAATATTAATAATAATACAAATCTTCACACTTCTTAGTACACCTACAAACTGCACCTTCATTGGGCCCTTATTCTCTTATTTATGCTTCTCTAAACAAACCTATCTACTCATTTATATATATATATTCCACAATTTCCAAAATGTTAAGTATTCTCGACCAGGCTTAACTCCTTTGTATTTATAAAATACACATTCAATAGATACTCCCCAAAAATCTATAAACTCATTTTTCTTTATCAAACCTTTTAAAAGTTTTAATTCACATATCAGCTTGTCATTTATAACCATATTACATAATTCCTTATACCATTCCTCCATTCCAGAATACATGTACATTTTCCAAATCTTAGCTATTAATAATTTCATAGTTGTTACCATATTAACAGTCAGTTCCCTCTTATGCTTATCCACATTTAAGTTACCCAGTTCCATTAACAATGCAGTCTAAGGACATATTTGTAACTTTAACAATCATATCTTATTAAATTCCTCAAAAATATTTATCAAAATTATATTCACCATCTTACATTTCCACCATAAGTGAAAATAAGTTCCTGGACTTTCTTTACAGCTTCAACATTCTTTTTTTATAATTGGGATCATAGTGATTTAATTGAATTGGTGTCATGTGCCACCTCCATAGTGTTTTATAACAATGTTTCTTAATTTTTACTAACATGTTCTTCATAATTCTTTGATTTCATATTCTAACCCAGTCTGCTTCTCTAATTCCAATCTTTAAATCTAACTCCACATTTCTCTCAATATTTTTGAGCCATTGCACACTTCATTAAAAGTGTATATGCTATACTGGCTATTCCCTTTATTGTAGTTATTTTTCTAATTGATTTATCAGTTCTTCAGACTTTGTCAGTTCCCTGTCTTGGTGATATTTCTTTAACCATTCTTCGTTCCATTTCTCCATCTGTAGCCTCTTAAACCAATTTAATTTTAATGCTGTATATATCCTTTCCCTTTTATCCTTATTCTTAGCTTTTCCCAGTCAACCCTTTATCATTCTTAACCCGCTTCCTTCCATCGCTTCTGTGCCTTCTGTTTTCAAATTAATCAGGAAATATTCTATATCTCTTATATTTACCAATAGAGAGATTCCTGGAAATAAATCATTTTAAGCTACCTGCCATATTTCTAAACTATTGCTACAAAATGGTTTTTTTTCTTATGCTCTTCAAACTTTCTTCTTGAAGGAACCCCTTATTTATACATTTTAATTTCTTATATTCTATATTTCTATATATTAAATCATTTTCAAACATTATTCTTAGTACAGTAATACCCTGGATAACGATTGCATCAGATAATGCTAGAATCGGATAACGATGCAAGTTTTTTGGAAAAAACTTGCATCGGATAACGATTCTGGATAATGATTCTTAGCGGTATCCGAGGCAATGGTCTGCAGGTGTGGGGTGATTTGGGTAGAACTTCTACCCAATCCATCCCCCACCCGCAGCGGTCTCTGCGACTGCAGTAGGGTCAGGGAAAGACACGCGCCTTTCCCCCCGACCCTACTGCAGTCACAGAGACTGCTTGTGTCTCTTTCTTCCCTCCCTGTATTTAAACTACAGGGAGGGAGGGAAGAGAGAGATGAGATTGGGTCTCTCTCTCTTCCCTCCCTCCCTGTAGTTCAAATGCAGGGAGGGAAGAAAGAGAGGTGATTGGTTCTCTCTCTCTTCTCTCCCTACCTGTAGTGAACCAATCATGTCTCTCTCTTCCCTCCCTCCCTGTAGTTTAAATACAGGGAGGGAAAGAAAGAGACACAAGCAGTCTCTGCGACTGCAGTAGGGTTGGGGGAAAGGCCCGCACCTTTCCCCGACCCCACTGCAGTCGCAGAGACCGCTGCGGGTGGGGGGTGGCTTTAAAGGCAGGGAGGAAAAGAAAGAGATCCGATCGCGTCTCTTTCTTTCCCTGCCTGCCTTTAAAGCGGTTCGTCCCTGAAGTCAAGGCTTTTTTTAGCGTTGTTCGATGCATGCATCGGACAACACTAAAAATCAGATAACGTCATGACTTGTGGAACCAAGTCATGACGTTATCCTGGGTTTTACTGTATCTCTTTTATCTGAAAGGCTATATAGTAATTTCTAATATTTGGTATTCTCAATCCGTCTTCTTTTTGAGACACATACTATAAATTCTTATTTATTCTTGTTTTATTTTTAATTGCCATGGAAGCCATGAACTCCTGTGCTACCCTTGATCCAGCCCCCAATGAAGGCAAATTGAAGTCCCCCAGAACCATGAGTCCAAGGAACTATTATTTTAAAAAATAATCCTTTCATAGGTAAATGTAACAGTTATGAGAAAAACAATCCCCACTTCATTCTTCCTACAAATAAGATTGCATTGTGTAATTCATGGATAATTTTATCAGATCCTTATGAAAATACAGGGTTTTCCCCTTCTTTAGACATCGGTCAAAAATTCCTCCATTTCACAGATTTATCATCAGGAAATCCCTGTCTGAGGCAAAATGTCATTATGCACTTATTACATGAAGCACCAATATACCTTACAACTTTACCAGTTCTTCCCTCTCATTTTTGTCTTGAAAACAGTTTTGTTAGGTAGATTTCTTCGAGAGATATCAATTGGTCCAAGGAACCAAATGGCCATTACATTTGTGGTTCAGCTGGTTGTTTATATGCAACTTCTAGAAAACTTTACATACAGAACACTCTTTCCAGTAGTTTTTTAAACACTCCATATTGAAGTCATCAACTGTCTTTCACAAATCCTTGAGCTAAGTTTTTTCCTTTGTGACCTTTGCTAAGACTGTTGTGCATTGGTTGCATAACTATACTTAAAACAATTAATATTCATATTCTTGTATTCCTCCTTCATATATATTTTATATCACTGTTTACCCAGAGTATAGTGCTGTCTGGAGACAATGCATTGTAAGACAACTTAACCTCTACTTGTAATGATGGGAGGCAAAACTTTTGTGAGTGTATCCATTGTATAACAAGAGTATTTTCAATGTCAGTAATCAGGATAAATAATAGGAAATGAGTAGAGCCTCTTTCAGTATCAATCAATTTGAACTGATAATAGAGACATGAATTTTCACTCACACTTTTAGAGGTTTTGACAGGGAATGGCTTAAGTAATCTACTGGCTTATTCTGCCTTTCAATCAAACCTTTCTCATCATCATCACCATCATCACAATCACCATAATTTTGTGTGAGAAATTATTCTAGGTTGGAAGGATTTTTGCTGGAAAAACTCTGCTCAGAGGATGCCAGAATGAAGCTCCTTTCATGTCCCCAAGAGCTGGGGGTTGAAGCAAGTTAAAAGAGAACATTTGAAAAGGTGAATGATGTTGATAGCTCTGAAAAGTGATAGATTCCACCTTCAAGGCTATGTTGAGAAGCTTTTTATTGAAAAGCTGGCTTTCTCAACAACTCTTGTCCTCTGCCCTGTCCCTCATTGTACTGATTTCTACTATGTATCTGCAATAATTTCTAGCCATGCTAGTTAATATATAGGTCTTTGTGAATGTCTATTGATGTGCCATGATTTGACTTAGTTGGGGAATGCTACTTGAAACTGAGTTAAATTTAAACTCTTCTTATACAACAAAAACAATGATTTCCTTGGGAGGACTTTGTGTTGATAATATCTAAAACATTAGCACATGGTAGATCTATATTTCAGTGGCTGATCACATGTTTCTTAGGGAGAAATAGCACCCTTGTGTTGTTTTCCTTTCATGTCCAGATCAAACTTTAACTGCCAAAATGAAGCCACCTTCTTGGCTTTGTCATTGGCCAAAGTTAAATCCTCATCAGTACATGCTTCCGGTAATAAGCACCCTTGGTATCTAGCATAAATGAATTTGGCAAAGACTTTTAACCATGATATTGGAATAAGAGGGCTAAAAACAAGCGGTCTAGACTTGAGTTGACTTTACCAATAATGTATGCATGGGTGTCCTCTTAACAGCTTTCACATTTATCCAACCATATATTAGCTTCCTTTTTTTAAAGCGGGGAAAAAGGGAAAAATAAACACCACTGGGGTCTGTTTATATGATGATTTACAAACATGGCTATTCTGAAGCCACTGTATGTCTCTGGAAGGTTAACCCATGATGGTCAAATGGATAGGAGCACCCTTTTCTGGTTGGCCAACAGTGATATAAAAAACCTAAATAGTAATGGTCTAAGGGGAAAAGGCACACTTAGATTAATTTTTCTATCAGATGCATACACAGACTCTCTCACAAACAGAGACACCCTAATGCAGGGGCGCTCAAACTTTTTGGGCCATGGGCCAGTCACGTGGTTGAGCGGGCTGGTCACATGGTTCTTCCCACTGGAAGCAGAAGTAAAATGCACCCACACATGCACAAAATGCTGCCATAAATGTACCCATGGCTGTCGTAAATGTATTTATGACAGCCACAGGTGTTTTATGGCAGTGTTTTGCACATGTGTGGGTGAATTTAACTTCCACTTCCAGGAGCAGGAGGAGCGCATGGGCTGGATTATTAGACACCATGTGCTGGATCCGGCTCATGGGCTGTAGTTTGGGCAACCCTGCCCTAATGCAGTGCTGAAAATGTATCTCATGTTAATGTTGACCATTCTCATGCTCATTCTCTTTCTCAACCTGTTGGGAAACAAACTCTACCTATCAAGAATCTCAACGGAGGATAAATTCTCATGATAATGTGTCTTGCTTTAACCATTTCTTAGGCTACTTTGTAACTGGGAAGTTTTTACCTCAATGAAAGACATTGAAGAAATAATGTTTTAAAATAAGATAAATCCATTCATTTACTGTACTGCTTTATATTTCTAAATATGTCTCACTTGTTCTCACAGGTGGAGAGTTGTCAAGAGGCCTACCTGGTCTCAGAAGTGGTAAACTATATAATACTAAGCTGTTGGTGGATTTCATGCCTTGATTGTTATTTTCTCTATTATTAACAACAGCATAAATGCCTTAGTGTTTTAAGAGCTATTAGGTATTTGCATTTTTATTGTACTGATTAATTTTGTAATTCTGAAGCATGCCTCAATGTACTCCATTGAAAAAGTTACAGCACTTTTATGAAGTTACTAACAAATGTTAAAGGACATTATGACTGATGTGTTAAGTTTCTCAGTTACGTCACTCGGTTTTACTCTGTTAAGTAATTACAGATTTTCTTTGTTGTTGTCAAGTGTATTAATCACTTTGTATTCTGTTAGTGATCCATATATTCATGTTACAGTATACAAGTCTCAAACATATTTAGTCACATTTGACCTTATCAAGCAAACAATATAAGCAATAAGTACTTTTTATCTTTGTCATCTGTCAACTTCTATGAAATTTTGTTTTGAGAATATTTGGTTAAGTCTTATCTACTCACATATATACTTTGTTATGTTCATTGCCTCTCCATTAATTGTTAAAAGGAATATAACTGAAAAACATTATATGTGATGATGCTGAGGACACATTTTGGGTTTTGGCAAAAAAAACAAAAACCCTACAATCTAGATGTGTAGGGGAAAGGACAAGTGTCTACTCTGCAGGTTACATAGGAGACATTGGTTCTCATGTGGGTCCAATCTGGCCTTGGCATAACAACCTCTCACAGGAAGATGTCAAAATGTGCAAGGAGCCAGAGGGATAAGAAACAAGCAAGAAACCAGCAAGAAGCACCAAAGTGAAACAAAGTGCAATGCAGCACCACTAAAAGTGTTTTTAATTAGAATATAAAATGTCTGGGAATTTGGAACTCAAATTATGACACAATAGTTGCTTCACATTTTTCCTGGAGAAAGCCTGGTTTACCTCAACTAGAGAGTTTACACAGAAGGTCTGTATTAAAAACCTTTGCAGCAAAGCCCCAAAGTGTCAATAATGGCCCCCTTGAAAAGGCAGCATTTGGAAGGCCTGGGAAATGTGCCAAAGCCTGAAGAACAAGAGGAAGTAATGAGCCAAAACTTCTCAAAGGATATATTTCTCTGAGAAATATTTGATGGTTATTCCCCCTTATTCTCCTACAAATAGGTTACTTTTGGGACTTGGTCTCAAAAATTCTCCATTATTTTAAAAAAAGAAAATCTAGGTTCTTGCCAATTCATCCACAATGCCCTACAATGACATTTGGGAAGAAGCATTATGAAAGAAGCAGAATGATTTGGTAGTGTTAAAAAAACTGTGAAGAGAAAAGAATGAAGCTGTTTGGTAACCACTCATCAGCTCCACCTCTAACAAAATATTGGTCAACCTTCTCTTTCCTTGGGAAACTCGTTGAAATTGTGTTCCTGATTTCTCATCCTTGAAACTAGAGAGTTTCAAAAACCTGTTTCTACATAGCTGTAAAATATATATTGTCTATGTTTATCACTCTTGAATTTGTACAAGCACATGCTTATGTATATGTTGCTACATTTTCTGTACTGAGTGTTCAGTTTTAATAAAATTTCTTAGCATTAAGAATCGCCACGCAAATCTACTGGGACTTAAATAATTATTATAACAGATTGATTTGAGTTTATTAAAGAATACTCCTCCCTTAATTCCATCGAGGCTAAATATTAATTACAGATTAGATACATTTATTTACAGATTGAATTCAATTTGTTATTAATTATATAACTCAGCTTTGATAACCATATACTCTAAATTTGGCTTCTATAAAAGAAGAAAGTGCAGGAGCTGTTTAAATAACAAATGCCTGCATACCGTATATATTTGAGTATAAGCTGACTTGAATATAAGCTGAGGTACCTAATTTTGACCTGAAAACCTAGGAAAATAGATTGACCCAAGTATAAGTCAAGGTTGAGAAATGCAGCAGCTGCTAGTGAGTTTTTATACTCAAAATTCATGAAGATATGGTAAAATTAATTAAATTGTTGGCACATCTCAATTTGGCATGGTTTTGGGACCCTTGTGCTCATTGACCCGAGTATAAGCCGAGTCCCCTGTTTGGGGCTCATTTTTGGGGCTAAAAATCTCAGCTTATATTCGAGTATATTCAGTAGATTGATTTTTTTTAAAGGCTTTTTAAATAAAAAAGAAGAGAAAAAACATTGCTACCCCCACCATGTCAGAACTGGAAGGCTGACATCAGCATGGCATGCCAGGTTTACCCTTCCAGTGCCACAGATTTTGAAACAGCGAAGGCTCAGAAAAAATTCCTCAATGTGGCGATCCACATTGCTAAAGGCTTCTGAAGCACTGGGACCGAGTGGAGGCTGTTTGGACCAGCAGGAGCGAAGCCCGATCACTGCTGCTGCCACCACTGCTGCGGCTGCTGGTGACATATTGCTACATCAGGTGGTAGGGCGGGTGGGGAGCAGTCCAGAGAGGGCTGGTGTTCTCAGCCCAGGCCAAATTAATGATATGTGTGGGCCTAATTGGGCCCACGGGCTGTAGTTTGGATGCCCCTGGCCTAGTTGCACTGCCTAGTTGTCAGTTTCAGCCTCTACTTTTTGTTAGAGTAGGAAATGTTAGCAAAATCAATGGCCTAATTCTGTAGCTTCTAGAGCTGATTGGATGTGTGATGTTCCCAAGGATGCTCAATTTAAGAAGTTATAGGTTTCTCAAATTATCAGTGATAATTGTTATCATTGTGGTTGTGGTGGAGACAGAAATGATGATTTGTATTTCTATCCCATCTTTCCCCCAACAAAACTGTAGTAACATACATCCCTTTCGTCATTTCCGTGGATGACACTGAAATATTGTTTTTGGACAAAGGTCACTTATTGGGCTCTTTGGGGAGTACAGCAAGCATCTTCCAAGTTCCAGAACTATACACTAACCATTGATTATCTCATGGTACTGAGAATTTGGGTCAACACGACAGTTTTATTTAACTTGAGGACTATTGTAATTCTCTATTCCAATTTTTTTTAAAAAAAGCCAAATTATGACATGCAGATTGTGTTACAAGAAATTAGAGTTTGAATGGTCTCGCAATCTTCATTCATCTGTTAACTAATGCACCACCTTTTGTGTCAATGACAAACTCATCCATCATTCTGATGGAAGTTAGAAGGTCACCAGGAACCTTGACTCCATCCTTAACTGCCAGCAAAGAATGATGTCAATAAGTCTACAGAAGTGGGATTTGAAACGACTTCTACGGGTGCATTGATAACATCTGACTTCAGTTAAACTTTCTAGAAATTTGAAAGCTTGTGAACATTTCATTTTGTCATGAAACAAACAATATGGAGGCTCCTGAACAGCAACAAACTTGTACTAGTGAAGTTTAATATTTATGTGGGGAAATGCTCTGTGCATATTTGTATGCACATGTCCCCTATTCAGGCTAATATCTATCATATAGCATCCAGGAGAAAAGAGTTGGTGTACATCGGGGTACCCAAAAATTTCGGATTGTGGGTCAGTCACATGGTTCAGTGGGCCAGTCACATGGTTCAGTGGGCCAGCCACATGGTTCAGCAGGCTGGTCATGTGGTTCCTTCCACCGGAAGTGGAAGTAAAAGATGCCTTGCAATCTGTTTTGCAACAGATGTTTTGCAACAGAATGAGATTTTAGGCTGCAATTTTATCTGCTTAAATCAAGGGTGCAACAACTACAGCCCATGGGCCAGATCCAGCCCCAATTCCAATTAATCCAGGCCACACCACCCTCATCACTCCCAGAAGCAGAAATAAAACACACCTGTGGTACATTTTACTTTCACTTCCAGGAGCAATGAGGGTGTTGTGGGCCGGATGAATTGGCATAAATTAAAAACAGGTATTAGTCTTTAAGGTGCCATAACATATTTTTTCCTGTTCTGTTTCATTTACTCTCATATATGGCTTTCAGTAATATGTTAAAAATTCAAAATTATATAGAATCTGAGGTCACCTTTTTATCTTGCCACGAAGAAGCCTTCAGGGAGTTGATTCCATGGCCCTTCAGTGATCCTTCAATAGCCAATGACTTTAATAGTACTTCACCAGTGTAAACTGTTTGGTATGCTAAGTGTAGGGACCTGACATCTCATTTCATTTTTCACGTGAGAATATCCTGAAGGCACTACAGTATTTCCTAATCAAATAACAAATGAGGACAGAACTACTTGTCATCATTTCAGACAATTTTCTTAGTCTTGCCTGTAAAATTGCAGTATATTTGCTCATGGACATTAGACCATATGGAATGAACTCAAAGTGAAGAGGTCTGAAGGATGTACTAAGGAGATGGAAATTATGCTTGGCTAAGTGGCACTCAGGCTATTTAGACAAGGAATTGGAATGAAAATGTGATTGCTAAGTATACTTAGAAGATGAAAACTGACCAAAAGAATTGGAATGGGAAGTGCAATATATCATTTTAAAAAATTGTTTCTCTTTCTCTCTTTTTTAAAGACTACTGTTTAAAATTGGAATTCAAGATCCAAAAACAGCATGGGGAGGGGGAACTGGTTAAACAGAAATGTAAGGGATGCATTGATTTAAATATAATAATTTAAAACACTTTTACAAGTAAGGACATTTAAAATATACGAATTAATGATAGTAATCTTACCAAGAATTTATAATTGTTCTAAAGGCTTCTTGCTATAAAGAAGGTAATAGTTCATAAAGAAAATCTGCATTTTCTTTACAAAAATGTATATGTGTTTATGTTTATATATGTGTGTGTATCTCTATTCCTGTATTCCTCTTCTGTGTAATCCAGCTAGTGAATCTTCCTTGTTCAAGATCCCAACTACACATTTATGGATAGATATCAAGAAAGAGAACACCTCTGGGTTGAAATCCTATTGCATAGTTCCACCTGCACAATGGAAATGACATCATTGGCAGCAGCACATTGCCATTGAGTAGAGTTGTGGGGAGAAAGAAAGACTGAATAAACAGCAGGAATGCAGAAAAACACAATGAGAAAAATTGTGGAAGGTATGCGATGAGAAACCTGGGGAGCATAGTGAAAAGTAGAGACATCACATTGCAAACAAAAATTCGCATAGTCAAAGCAGTGGTATTCCCTGTGGCAATGTATGGTTGTGAGAGCTGGACCATTAGGAAAGCTGAGCGCAGAAGAATAGACGCCTTTGAGATGTGGTGTTGGAGAAGGGTTTTGAGAGTCCCCTGGACAGCGAGGAGAACAAATAGGTCAATCTTAGAAGAAATCAACCCTGACTGCTCCTTAGAAGGTCAAATAATAAAGATGAAGCTAAAATACTTTGGACATCAAATGAGAAGAGAGGATTCACTTGAGAAAGCCTTGATGCTTGGAAAGGTCGAGGGCAAAAGAGGAAGGGGACGGCCCAAGATGAGATGGCTAGATGGTATTGTGGAGACAATGGGCACAGAGCTGAGTGAGTTGAGGGGGATGGTGGAGGACAGGAGTGCCTGGCGGACAGTGGTCCATGGGGTCGCAGAGGGTCGGAATCGACTGTGGGACTGAACAAAAAAAAATGGCTGTTATGTTGCAGTTAGCTGGATTTTACTAGGAATCATAGCCATGCCAGCTGGTGGTTGTTTATCTGGCTTGGATTCTCAGTTTTCATTGTAAAACATGTAGAGAGTTATCTACATTAAGGATATAGATGAGGATTCTCAACCTGAGGCCTGTATGCTGGATGCGGCCCACAGTGCCATTTCATGTGGCGCCGCACCCCCTCCACCACACCAGGAAGTGCCTTGTGGTGGAGGAAGGACAAAATGGCCTTCCAGCCCCCAAAGCTATCTGAGGGAGAGTGACCTGGTCCCTGACTTAAAAAGGTTGAAAACTCCTGCTATAGATCTTGCAGCCTTTCGTTCTCAGTGGAGAAAAACCCCACACAGAGAGCTTATTTTATCTTTTTAGCAAGATTTTTCTTCATTAGATTTTTTCTCTCTCTCTTTTAAGTAATCTCATGGTTCCTGTGCTGCCCTTCAGGAAAAAACTAAAAACCTGGCTGGTATAGTAATATTGCTCTCTCACTCTTTTTAGTTGTCAAGCTAATTTTTAATTGTATTTTTAATTAGGGTTTTTTACTGGTTTTATGTAATTGTTGTACACCACCCTGAGTCGCTTGCCAAGTGGGGGGCAATACAAATGTGACTACGGCTACGGCTACGGCTACGGCTACGGCTACGGCTACGGCTACGGCTACTACTGATGATGATGATGATGATGATGATGATGATGATGATGATGATGATGATGATGATGATGATGATGATGATGATGATGATGATACCTTCCTTGAAGAAGATTCTCTGAAAAAGGTACTGATTTGACAAGAATATAGAAATGTCTTGGGAGAAAGAGCAAGCAAAAAGAGATGAGGGAGAATAGAAAAAACATACAGTATCAGGTTCTCCTTTTCATAGGAAACCAAAACATCTCACCAGTGCAGGGGGAAATCATGGTGAGGTCTTAAAGTGGTGGAATTTGGAAAACTGATGAAAATGACATTTTTTAAAAAAGCGGCAGGTAGAATCTAAGGGCACTACCATCAGGGATTTTGTTTGTGAATTCGATGTGTCGAATTATGCTCATTAGTTCATTTATTTCAAATGTCACTTTTTCGTGGCATGTTATTCCTCACTATCTTTGTGGTTGATTGTGGCTCTGGCGTCTTTCTTCTTCACATGATTTATTTATTTATTTATTTATTTATTTGTATTTAATACCCCGCCCCACTCGGGAAGACCCGACTCTGGGTGGGACCCGACTCTGATGCAGGTGAACTCTATCAACCCCAGAAAGTGGTCCTGGTCAGTTTCAAACAGATTTTTCCCTTTTATTTTAGCATATATTTTTTTTGCTGTTGGTCACATGATATTGTGTAAAAAGCTTCATAGAAGGTTTTCCTAAAGTCTGATCCAAATTCTAATAGTATCACCAACAAGGTTATTTTATCCTCTATCCACTTTGGATCACTTTGATCAATTGAGTGGTTTGATCACTGGCTCATTGACAACCAACCCCCCCCCCCCACACACACACAAATGTCACTTTTCCAAGGCAACTTTCAAAAGTTATGATGTCATCGCTTTGCATTTTTGGTCTTTGGGTCTTACCATTCCTTAAAGTCATTGAGACTCTTTCGTACAACATAAGCATCAGTTTTGACAGTGCTTTAGTTTTGGTGTAGCAACTCATCGAAAGTTCACAGTTTTCATTACATGGCAAACGCTGTCAGACCACCCTGCTAAAACGTAAGACGTTCATCGAATTCATGTCAAAATATTCATCGCACTTCTAATATGCACAATGTAACTATTCTAGTTTTGTGTCATTTTAATTCTCATACTTCTATATCAGTAAATCCTAGGATCTGTAATTTGTTCAGATACTTAGGAAGTATGAAGTTACTCTAAGAAATAGGTAGTAAGGATTACATCAGTTTAAATTTGAAGATAGGTATTCTCTTCAAGGGATGGACTGGGACTTTCTGCTAAAGAATTCTGAACCACTCTTCAAATTATAAATCCCAGATTTCCTTAGGAAGATGTCATGAGATTAAAAGTTATATCAAAGTAACCCATGCTTGAAAGAAGTGAGTTGTGTGAAATGAGTTTAAAGGTAATTAGTTCCAGTTAGCAGTAAAGGTCACCAACAATGTTACTTTTCTCATGGTAGGAAAGGGGACCCAAAAAAATTTTTTCTTGCAGTAGGAGCAGGAGAGTGCCTTGTTAGTCACTACAGATCTTACCTTTCTCTCAGAAATGGAAAAACTGACTAATGTTTCTTCTCTTCATTATTTTTTAATCCAAAACTTCTCCTCTCACTTCATTTAAACTCAGACCAAGCTACATGGCTCTCCTAGACAAGCTAGCAGTGTTTGGGAAAGCTTCCTGAGAGCAGTGATGACTTTTCCAGGGAGGAATAGATTTGTACTATGGAGTGTGCTAATTATAATATCAGTACATGCTATATTATAACTAGAATATATCCCAATGTTATTACATTTGTAACATTAGATCCATTGGATTATTTCTGTAATTATACCCTTAAAGTGCTCTAATGTTACAGATCTAATATAATTGGAGCATCTTACAGTTACAATATACAGTGGTCTAGTATTCTAGCTGTGAAGAAACAGACACACATTAGCACTGAGACATAAAAAAACTTGGCTTGGCAACTTGCATTTCAGTTGCTGAGCTGAGGCTTAATAGCAGGCTTTTCCTGCTGCAACACTCTCAGAAAACTTCTATGACTTGGTTTTTTTTAATTAACCCCCCCCCCCCCCCCAGTTATAACTATTTTTTTCTTCCTTCATGGTGCTCATTTTTCCTTATTTTAAATGACAGCTTCTTCTAAGGATAACTGCCCTTATGGTTCTTCATTCTAACTTATTGTGATACTGCTGTATGTGAAGCAGCCCACATTAGAGCTCATTTAGCTAATGATCTCTGAGTCATTTTGAGGGATTTTAAAACATGTACTACAACCCATTAGAGCCAAGCTCCTGTTAATCTTAAGCAACAGAACACAAGCACTGATGTTCCTAAGTGTACATACAGCATTAAAAAGAAACACTCTATCTAACCAGAAGGAACTAAGTCTGAATTATGGTATATCATTATATTTAGTTTCTCTTTTTTTTCTGTATTATTCTTTAGTTTACCCAACAGTGCATATGATTCAGGAAGATTGCAACTCCTTTATGAAAAATGTGCAGGGATAAAGGAAACTATTATTTTAAAGTCCTCCTCAGTTTCACTTCATTTTATTTCTAAATCTGTCCCATATATCTAAACTCTTTTTACTGAGTTCTCACCTTCCACTGTGAAGCTGCCTAGCTATCAGCTTCGGCTTCTACTTTTTGTTAGTGAAGGAAATGTTAGCAAAATCAATGGCCTAATTCTGTAGCTTCTAGAGCTGATCAAATGTGTGACATTCCCAAGCATACTCAATTTAAGAAGTTATAGATTTATTAAATTATCAGGGCTAATTGTTATCATAGTGGTTGTGGTGGAGACAGAAATGATGATTTGCATTTCTGTCCAATCTTTCCCCCAACAAAACTGAAGGAACATCTGTCTCTTTCCTCATCCCAGTGGATGACACTGAAATCAGTCCCAGATGATGTGTACATATATTTGTGTGTGTGTGTATGTATTTGAGAGTATCTATGTCCAAAATAATTGAATTTGTTATTAGTTTTGCTCTCAGAGGCTTTTTAACAAAAAATTCCTTATCCAACCACCTTGATGTCTTTCTCCTTAAGGCACTTCCTGAAGGAACCTGTTTGGGGCTTAGGACAGAGTTTATAGATGGTATTTCTTTGTAGAACATTGTTTTGTCCTGCTAGCAAAATATGTCACTACACTCTCATGCAGTGGCAATTATAGGTGTAGATATATAGATACAAACCACAATTTATGCAATGTGCTTTACTCTGTACAAACAGAAGTTCACACAAATTTAATTGCTTTATTACTATTGCCTTACTATACAGTTGGTGAGTTATCCACCATGTCCATACATTCCTCAGAGGAACTGTCTTAGACATTGCTGCCTTTCTGAATAGGGCATGATATTATTATTTTTTATATTTCGATACAGTTAAATGCATTTCACAAACATTCTCCAATAAAGAAAACAGCCTGATTTGTTGCATGTGATAGTTCTCAACTAACTTCTTAATGATTTTGCTTGTTAAAACAGATTCTCTTTCACAGAGGAGTGCTGCTTGTAGGCTTTATTTTATGTCTCTTGTTAATAAACCAGTCTTGCTTCTTCAATTCTCTTATTCTCAAGGATTGCTTTCTCTTTTATTTACTGTCATGTCTGTAGATTTTATTGATTCCTTATCTTTAAAAAAAACTCAGTCTGAAACTTTGTTCAAAAAAGGAAGAAAAAAGTCATTTTATATTCAATATCATAAAAATAGGAACAAAAGCTAAGAATGTTGTCATCATTTCCATTAGTGACTTAATTCTCATCTGTTAGAGAAGCCCATTGAACAAATGTATTCCCTTGGGGACAGGATGCCTGAAAAATAAAGATGCCATGTCAGCACGGAGCATTTAGTTCTGCTCCATGGCTGTGTTTCATTTTGCTTTTTTCAAATGTTTAAAGCTTGTAATCTGCAATCTTTGGAGGTCAATAGAAGTATAGAGAAATATTTATCATTTTCTTGCTCTTATTCACAAGAAATTTTGAGGCAAAAGCCTTTCAAATGTCCAATAGCCCTGAAAGTCTCCCTGAGCAAAGAAAGGGCAGGCACAGTGCTGATGAAAAGATATTGTGGATTTCACTTGGA
The DNA here is from genome assembly GCA_030440675.1 of Furcifer pardalis. Classification (NCBI taxonomy): domain Eukaryota; kingdom Metazoa; phylum Chordata; class Lepidosauria; order Squamata; family Chamaeleonidae; genus Furcifer; species Furcifer pardalis. The sequence goes on from CP126896.1 coordinate 63,978,591, forward strand.
TTTATTTACTTCAGCTTCAGTGTTCTAGAAAGTAATTCATTTGCAGGCAGCAGAAAACAACAAGATATTTAACTTCAGTGTTTAAATAATGGGAAACTATCTTCTGAGTTTAAGAAAACCCCTGCAATACCTAAGCAAGGATCTATAGAGAATAGCTTCCTAGACTATTGCCCCCATATGCCCGCACAAAAGAGACTGACCACGTTATTGTTGGTATAAAAATTGGGCCACTTTATTTAAGATCAACTTGGTTAACTTTAACCATCTTAACCAATAACTTACTGCAGCAAGGCCGCAGTAGCACTGGTGAGGTACACGATATCCACTCAAACTCAACTTGGATATCGGACAACCATGTCCAAACCTCATTTAATTGTCCCGGTCAGAAGTAGCCAGTTGGTATCTCCTTCTGACCCCGAAACCGGGCGAACTCTATATTGGGGCTGCCTGCTGCCGAGCTGGGCAGTTACCCAAGTTCGCGGTCCGCGTTTTGATCAGACTCACAGAGTGGCCGATCAAAACACGTTCCTACCCGGTTCTCCTGGGACCAAATTTATTCCACACCAGTGCTACCCGCCACAGGGGGGGAGTGAAACTACACACCGCCCCACCCCCCCGAGACCGACAACTCGGTCACCAGGCCCTGCTGCAGATCGCCCGGGAGCGACACCAGGCCATCGGGGACCGATGCCCACAATCATCCCGGTACAGGTGGCCCACTTCCAAATGGAACGTTGCATGCTCTGCCACCGTACCGAGGCCACGTGCACCAAAGGAGTGCGCCACCACGCGTTTACACCACGCGTGTACACCAAGCCACGCACGATCAACGGCCCGAACATCGGGCGCGCGGTGTAGTACCCAACCAGATAACTCTGGTCGCCGGCCACCGCTGGTGATGGAGCTCAAGATCCCCACAGATGGTCCTGGCCAGATCCGCCCACAGCAATCTGACCCAGGTCGTTACCACCCAGGTGCGCCAGGAGGATATCAGGGGGCACCACCTGCCAATTCTCCAATATATTTGGAACAACTGGCCCACACCAGCCCCCGGATCCCCCGCCCCAGCAGGTATGCCCGATCCCTCCAGCCGAGGTGGATCCGGTGGTTGCAGCTCCAGCGAAGCAGGCGGCCCCATAAACGAAGCAGTGGCCCACGGTCCAAACCCGGGCCCCGTCTGGACGAAGGAAAAGACACTGAAAGAAAACAAACAGAAAACAAACAGCAGCAAGGCAGATCATGATGATAACGATCGCACCTACCACCCACCTCTGACAGGGCAACCCCCGTCACCCTCCAGAACTGAAAACAGATGAAAGGTGACCCCTCCTGATGTACGGAAAAGGGGCAAAGGACCTGAGGACCTAGTGCCATGCAACACTCAAGCGTCCTCACCGGACTTATATCCGGTGTAATGAATCGCAGTATCAGTAATGACATCACCCCGCCCGGCTGGTTGGTCGCGGACTCCCGCATGGCCATCCGGACCGACGACGCAGCGAGCGCAACATCGTCAGGCAGCAAAAAGGCAATGGAAGAATCGGCATGACACAAGGCCGCTTCAAACCCAGCCCCGCAATGGCGGGGCCAGGCCGCGGCCAAACACCGCAGCGCCGCCGGCAACACCGGTAGACGGGCGGCCGGGCGGTGGCCACGCTCCCTAGGCCATCCTTCCAACGCCCGGTGTATTCTAAATTTCTTAGGGGCCGGGAACACCATCAGCCCGTGCGGCAAAGGCCAGCGGGAGCGGCAAGACCCCGGGCAACCCCACAGGCTTCGAAAGGTGGTAAAAGCCCCGCACGCGAGGCGATAAGGATGGGGGGGGGTGATCTGATGGTGAAAGGCCAATGGCCCGAATAGATAAGTGCTGAAAACAAAATGTATCCACCTGGGCCCCTATGCACACAGGTTAAGCCTTCAAATACGTGTAAAATTCCGGTTAAGCAAGCAGCATAGAGGAAATAAGCTATTCCCGTGCCATTCATCCTGTGTCAATCCAGTAGGAGAGTGCAACCCCACGTACCATTGCTCATGGACAATCCCCTTGGTTTATGCCATCCTCACTTTTAAGTACAGTCAAACCTCATATAACACCAAAACCTGGTGCCGCAAGTCCCGATGTTATATGATTTCTAGTGTCATCTGATGCATGTTAAAATCCCATGGGAGCCACAGAGATACATTGTAACCACACAGACTTTAGCGGCTGTTATCCGAAGCATCCCATAGGATCTCAACATCATCCGATGCAATTCTTCCCCCCAGATTCCTTAATGTTATGCGATTTTCATGTTATTCGATACTAATGTTATATGAGGTATCACTGTAAATGCATAGCCCTGACAATCACTTCTCCATTAGAGTCAGCATATAGAGAAGCATGATTGATTCATAAGTTCCCGGAAACAGTTAGGTAGGCATAAAATGTACGTTGGCCCAAGGAAGAGTCCTTGGTATTATGGTGAAGAGCCCCAAAATGGATGATCGGTTGTACTCATAAGCTCATAATGTGCCGAGAGACCACTTAAACAACCGCCGCATTGTCACACCAGAAGGTGATAACGGAGTTTAAAGTCAGGTCCGTCCTGACGTCGGAGTCCCACCATTGCGGCGGCCACGTGCCAACGCACCAACGGCCATAAAGTAGATGCCAGAACCGCAAGACCCCGATGCATCGGAACGTACCTGAAGAGAGGAAAAAGTCAGAGGGCCAAAAGGACACCCCAGTGAAGTCCTTAAGGAACGCCAACCAGACCTCTAAGTTCTTCCTCATCCCACGGGCAGCCTAGTCCTGCAGAACCTTGTCTCAGGGTCACGGAGTCCAATACGATGCGCAGAAAAGCGAGGGTAGTGGCCGGACCCCCAGTTTTCTCAGGCGCCAACGGAACAGCCAACTCCCATGCCAGGTGCTGGAACGAATGGAGCAGATGAACCCAACCCCCAGGGCACCCTGGCTGTAGAAGAGGACCATGCAGACGGCCTCGTCGGACTGAATCAGGTGTCCGCAATCCTACCTGTCACCTGGGGCCGTGCGGGACGGGGTCGCGAGCTGCATCCACAGCATGGAGTGAAGCTCATCCCAACGCATGCCGGGGCAAATGGCCGCGCGCATGCCTGACCCGGGAAGTCCACATAAGCCCTGTAAATTATCGAGGTACCGGAAGAGGGAGGACGCTAACTGGGGGAATGCCCTAGACGATTGAGGAGAGAGAAGAAATCGACGTACTCACTGCGGAGGACCTAGTCCCTCGTGTCAGGGAGCCAGTGATGGCCGAGCGGCAACGATGGGTCACCATAGTGCATCGCAAGCCGGGACACAGAATCATATCCCGCGTCCCCACTACTAAAGCGAGGCCAACCAGGGGCCGGAACAGTGAGGGCACCAAAAGGAGAGGCAAGGAGCCCGCCAATTAAGGGGGACCTGCTGCGCCGGCGGCGGCGGCGGAGCCACCACGAGGAAGCAGGCCCAGGGACCGGAAGGGCAGGTGGCAACAACGGCAAACCCGGCGCGGGCACCGGACAAGGTGCCGCCACGGCAGGCGCCTGCCGGCACGGCCAGGGTACAAGGGGGCAGCTGGTGGGACAAAAGTCAGGCAAGTGTGCTATTTTCAAACGAATACTCACCACCGGCCCGTGCAGTCGGAACAGACGGAACAACGAGCACCAGTTGGACGCTGCTGGGCCCCGCCACAGGTGCCACCTCGGCCAGGGGAGCAGGATCCTCAATCCGGCACACAGCGTCGTCCTGGGCCAGATCATCAGAGGGCCGGAGCGGGGGGCATATCGGCCACCAGCTGGGCAAGCCGCTCTTGCCTCACGTCGTCTTTAATCTGTTTATTTTTTTTTTATTTTTATTTTTTTAGTCTTAAAGTTTTAAATTCCTCTTATCATCCTGTAGAGTCTAGTCGAAATTTTTAAGTTAATTGTTAAACTAATTGTAATATGCCCCATAGGAGCCTGTATCGTTAATTTGTGTCTTTTAACACTGATGTTTGTAAGCCGCCCAGAGTCGGGTTCACCCGAGTGGGGCGGGCTATTAAAATTGACTAAATAAATAATAAGCACATAAAGAAATAAGACCCAAGCACTGCACGACAGAGTGAGCACCCTTTGTCTGTCCCAGCCCCTGTAGTCTTAGCTCCTAATAGCTGGAAAGCAATAAATTGCGGGTAGATTTAGGAACCGCCTTGGCTGGAAAGGCAACAGCGCTCCGTGCACTCCGTAGTCCAGCCATGCCTGCCACATGACCACGAAAACACCCGCATATACCAACAGTGCTGTCTCTTCGGCTAGAAACAGAGACGGGAACCACCCCCTACAGTCGGACACGACTGGCTTTCGAGCAAGGGAGCCCCGAACCATTTAATCAGTTTTTAACGGGCACACAAAATAATTGCCCCGATTAGTACTATTGTTGTTTTTTTTTGTTTGTTTGTTTGTTGGGCAATCCACAAATCCCCCTGCAACAGGCCTAAATGGTGATGGAACATAAACAACCTGGGCCCTCCGGCTCAAGGCTGCTGCTGCAGCTGGAAGGCTTTGCCAGGCTGAAAGCTGCTAGCAAGGAAAAAAGGCCAGACAAGGGCCCAAAATGGCGGGCGCAACTAGCAACACGCCAAAATTGGCCCCGGGAGCCGCAAAAGAAACCCCAGAGACAGTAGGGGGCAGGGGGGCAGAGATAACCCTCCCGCAGGCCCAGGAATAACAAGGGGCAAACGGAAAGACCACCCAACACGAGGGACAGAGGCCCAAAATGGCGGGCGCCACTAGCGACCCGCCAAACAGGCCAATCCAAGCAGCAGAAAGGCTCGAAAGGGCCCTCTGGGCAGCAGCAGCCAGGCGGGAAAGGCATATCCCTCTCGCAGGCCTAGCAACAAAATGGCGGGCGCAACCCCGGATGAGCCAAGAGCGCGATCCACACCACGGAATTCCCGGTGGGGCAAAGCCGAGGTAAGGAGACCGCCGGGGCTATAAAGGACTTTGGCCACCCTGGTTCAAACCTTGGACTGGACAGCCGCGAGAGAGAAAAGGGAAGGAGAACAAGCGCACAGACCCAGCCGCTCGCATTGCCTGCCAGACGGGACTGGCCACGAGCGCAGGGAGCGCGCCGCCCTTATAAGGGCAGCACTCTGCCACGCCCCCTGCGCTCGTCCCCAGGCCCGTCTCTTTGGCAGGCACTGGGGCAAAGCGCGCGGCCCCGGCATTTGCCGCGGCCGCCCGACCAATTTTAGGGAGAATTTGATATTTTTATGTGTTATCCAAAGGTATGATAGGCACAGATTTTCATTCATTCATTTCATCATTGTCGCCGTTGCTGTCATCATTATCTTAGAACTGTTGAGCTCAAAGAGCCCTATGTATCACTTAGTCCACCTAGACTGGAAGAGACTCTATGGATCATCCAGTCAAACAGGCACAACGTGGAATTGAACTTTCAACCTCTTGTTCTACAGCCAGATGCCTAAACCAATGAGCTGTCCAGACCATCCATTGTTACTATCATTCATGGATGGGATTTTTGTTGTTCAGTCACACAGTCGATTCCGACCCTTTGCAACCCCATGGATCATTGCCCTCCAGTCACTGATCTAATCTTCATCCAACTCATCACCCTAGATCCCTAGTAAACCAGGAAGTTGGTTTGACTGGACTTTGTCTGAGGAGATGCTTAAGAGCAATAATATCAAAGACATTGTATGCCTTGCATTCCAGAGATCTATCAAGGCCTTGACAGAATCACCTGCAAAGACATCCAGAGACTCTCCAGGACACTGTCGTTTACTTTTACTCATATTTGAGTACGGTATACATCCCCCCTGAAAATCAATCAAGTAATATCTTATTATCATATTATTTTATCTTATATCTTATTATTTTGAATGACTTCATATCTCCCGTGTGGGATGAACTTTATCCAAAGATATTGAAGGAACTGGATGAACTCATGGAGGATGGGTGAAGTGTCAGATATTGGAAGAGTGCTATTGTTGTCCTTGTCTTCAAAAACAGTAAAAAGGAGCAACTAGGGAACTATAGATTAGTGAGTCTGACATCAACCTGAGGGAAAATTCTGGCAAGGATTATAAAATGGTAACTCTGCAAGGTGTTAACTGGAACAACAATGAAGAGCAACAATGATGATTAAGAGATTTCCAATTAGGAAATATTGAAGAAAATTGGTATATTTAGTCTTGAGAAACGGAGACTGAGCAGAGGCATGATAGCACTATCCAAATACTTGAAAAGGATTAGGATCTGTTCTTGATCATTCCAGAGTTCAGCACATGTAGTAATGGGCTCAAGTTACAGCAAGCCAGATAATGTATTGCCACTGTGGTGGCTCAGTGGTTAAGAAGACTGTTAGCTGGAAGGCCAGCAAGTCAGCAGTTCAAAACCCGAGTACTGCATGATGGATTGAGTGCCTTTCTCTGTCCCAGCTCTTGGAGACATGAAAGAAGCCTCATTTGTTCATTCCCTGAGCAGAGTTTTTCCTGCAAAAATCCTTTCAACACAGAATAATTTCCGACACAAAAATATTATTATCAAGAATATCTTCCTAATTATAGAGCAGTATAACAACAGGGCCACTTACCTTGAGTAGTGGTGAACATTCCAATAATGGAGGTATTCAAGAAAAAATTGGACAATCATATGTCAGATCTACTTTGATTTGATTTCCTGCATTGAACAGGAATTTGGACACAATGGTCTCATAGGCTCCTTCCAACTCCGTTATTCTACAATTCTATGATTCTTTGCTTCCAGCCATTTGTGAGCCAGGGTATCTGGTAAGGATGATTGAATCTCAATAGACTATTGCAAACTGCAAACCTGTGCAAAATGAGAATAGCTGCTGTCTTATGTCATAGACTTCTAAAAATCCAAAGCATCAGATAGTTCGTTTGTGTCTTTTAATCAATCAGCCTGCCCTGATTACTTTCTAGTGTGTACTTTGCTTCCCAAAGGGGAAAAATTGGCTTTGTGCAAATACAGAAGTTTGAATGGGAAAAGGAATTCTTTTTCTTGTGCTGGAAGCAATAAAGCTCATGTGAGTTAATGAGCTGTTGATGAGGTGTCTTAATCTGTCAAGACAGCCTGTCAGAATAAGAACAAGAAATGTAGCATTATTTCTTCACATCTCACTGCACACACACACAGAGAGTGGATTTAGCACTGACACCTACTCTGTTTTCTGCCTCTGTTAGGATGCTCAGTTTATCCATGTTGACATACGGAGGGCAAGAGAGGATCTGGGACAATCTATAGCAGGGGTTCCCAACTATAGTCCATGGGCCAGCCTCATCCTCTGATACCTTTCAATCCAGCTCATTGCCATCTCCCCCACACCCAGAAGTAGATGCAGGCAGTTTAAGTCAGCCATAAAACATATCCATGCATGTGCAAACATGCCCATGGCTGACATAAATGCAGAAGTAGACACATTTTTCAATAGTTGTAAATGTGTCTGCTTCAACTTCCAGGGCATGGTCTGGCCTGCTCAGCTATTCCGGTGAAGTGGTCAGGTCTGTAGCATGGATTCTCAACCTGTGGTCCATGGACCAGATGCAGCTCATAACATCATTTCATGTGGCCCTATCACCACCTTCACCACACCAGGAAGTGCCATGTGGTGGAGAAAGGGCAAAATGGCCATCCAGCCCCTGAAGCTGTCTGAAGGAGCGTGACCCGGCCCCAGATTTTAAAAGGTTGAGAACTCCTGATCTATAGGGATATGTGTGACCATATAAACACAAAGCTCATCCTGGCATGAATCAGTTCCTTATGAACATATTTTTAAATACAGAAAAGTGAACAATAATTGTTCACAAGTAAAAGAAACATGTTATTTTAAAGAATTATGGAAAAGTTCATTCTCATGACAAAAAGAGTGCAAGGTTACTTTGGCAGAGGTATTTCAAATTGACTAAAGATATGAAAAAGGAAGTAAAAGGACAAGGATTAAACCTCTAAGTGCAGTTAGAAACTGTCAGAAAGAGAGTTCTTACTGCCCTAGTTGTTGCAAGTTAGATTGCAAATTCTAGATGTGCTATTTCTGATGGTTTCTAGCATTTCCTGCCGTTTGTTTTATTTTAAATGCTTTCTCTTTACAAGAAATCACTTAGGTTCTTTCACCCAGTGAAGCTATACATCTGCTGTAGCTGATGTAAAGGACCTTGACAAAAATTATAGGTGTCAGGTAACGTAGAAGCCAAGCAAGCTGTTTTAATAAGGTGAGTCAGTAGTAACAGCTGGCTCAGGATCCTATTTTTCTAGTCCCTGTTTGGCAAACCATGTTTCTCTAATGGTTGATTCCCCAAACCTGAGTGTCAGCGACCAAAGTGGTTTAAGTTCAAATTGCCAGACCATCCATTTCCAGCTAGTAATGCTTCTCATTTTTGTTTGTTTAATGCAGTGGTGCCCAAACGTTTTGGGCTGTGAGCTGGTCACATGGTTCAGGGAGCCAGTCACTATGGCCCAGGGGCCAGATCTGGCCCTCAAGGTATGGGTACATCTTACTTCCGTTTCCAGGAGTGACGAGGGCTTTGTGGGCTAGATGAATTGGTGTTGAGGGCCAGATCCAGCCCTTGGGCCATAGTTTGACCACCCCTGGTTTAATGGCTGCTTAGATGACCTTGTTCACTCCTCTCAAACTATTTTAGATCAGCTGTAATTTGTTAGCCATGTGGATAATAAAAACGGAAAGTATTAAATTTACCTGCCAGAAAAGTCAAACTCTCCATTTGTAAAGTGTCAGATGAATTTCTAGAAGCATGATGGAGAAATGCTGCAAAGGTAGAACATGTCATTTAGGAACCTATGAGGATTTGCACATGTTCATTAGGGCTTCCTCATTATTCTGAGCCTATGAGAAGCACCTGCAATAACATTTGTCTATTTACAAGTTTCAACAAGGTAACCATGTTTTTCTGTTAGTTATTAATTCTCAGATTAGGTTTAAGACGCTACTAATGAATGGAGAGCTCAAAATACTGGCATCACAAAGCTTGGTCAATAAACCTTTGGGTCATGACATAGATTTATGTCATCTTTCTAACAGCTTCATTTAGCTTGCATTTTCTGTTGCCTTGTTTAAGATCTACAAGAATTCTCAAGGGTCCCTTCTAAGTGATGATATAAACTTTAATAGTCCTGTAAACCTTGTGCTCAGCCTATTTTGAATACAATTTTCTCCCATGTAAGCCCTTCGGGTCTGTGAAATCAGTATTAGAGCTCTTTCTCTTGTCCCAGCATCTTCTCAGGTATGTTAGTGAAGGTGGGACAGAGATTATTTTCAATGGTTATTCTCAGATAATTGGGCTTTTTGTCTAGGAAGGCAAAAATGCCCAGATCCCTGGTATTTTTATTTTAGCAGGCATTGACATCTAATTGATTGGTAAAGAAAGGGACTTTTGAGAAATTGCTGCTGCTTTCTAATGATGGGTTGTTGTCACCTAAATCAAGTACCTTTTTAATATGCTTTTAATATTTGCAATTTTGGATTGTGGTAGCTCAAGTAGTTAAGATGCTGAACTTGATGCCTGAAAGGTTGGAGTTTGATACCCGAGTACGGCATGACAGAATTTGCTCCCGGTCTCTGTTCAAAAGCAAGAAATTGCAAGCAGATAAATAGATACCACTTCAGTGAGAAGGTAAACAGCATTCCATGCACTCTGGTGTCTAGTCATGCCTGGCACATATCCATCTGCAGATGTAGACAGCACTGGCTCTTTGGCTGTAAACAGTGATGAGCATTAAACTCTAGAGTAAAGGCGACCTTTGCCTTTACTAAATATATATTTTTAAAAACTAATCATATTGTAAAACTCTGTAAACAGTTTGGTTTGGAGATGAATTTAACAAAATAAAATGGATGAGAAATGGCCAATGTACTAAGGGTTCCATCACCATTCATGGAACCGAGATTGAAGAAGTAGCTGATTATATCTACCTTAGTCAGCAAATCCAACCAGATAACATACCATGTGGTAAGTGGATAAGAAGATGCAAAACAGCTTGGATCTGCAAAGTACTATCAGATTCAATGAATATCACGGCAAATATATTTAATACGACACTGTTACCAGCAACACTGTATGCATCCAAAACATGGGCAATAACAAAATCAGAGGAAGAAAAAATGGTGGTAGCCCAAAGAGCAATGGAAAGACAGATGTGCAGAGTAACAATCAGCGATAAGGTCAGCAATAAGGAATTATACCAAAGAACTGGACTGTGTGATGTGATTGATGAATATGTGGCAAAAAGAAGATGGGCAGGCCATATCACCCACCTTAAAGATAACAGATGAACCTGTTGACTAACAGACTATCCAGACTACCAAGAGACCACAAAAGACCACTAGGCAGACCCCAAAATGATGGGATGATCTGATGGTAAAGCTGTTTGGCCAGAGATGGAATAATAATTTTGTGTCAGAGATTACTCTGGGTTTAAAAGATTTTTTAAGGGGATGTCCAAATGAGGCTCCTTTCATGTCCCCAAGTGCAGGGGCATGCTGGGCACTTTGGGAGGGCGCTGGACAGGAAGTGATGGGTGTTGGGAGGAGAAATCCTATACATTCCCATTATCTCTGCCTGCCTCTGGGAGGTGCCAGTTGCTGGGGTGCACCAGGATGAGTTCCTGTATCCATGTGGGTCATCACACCACTACCCAAGTGCAGCTTTCGGGTATCGAAACCTGACCTTCCAGTCTCCACCTCAGCGTCTTAACCACTAAGCCTCTGGGGTTGCTTACAGAAGGCAAAGGATAGGGTATTTTGGAGTTCAGTTGATTTGCGCTAAATGTGATGACAAATCAATATTGGATATTGGTAAACTGCCTTGAATCCCTTTTTTTTTTTTTGGAAGAAATGCGAGACAGAAATAAATCTGGAAATAGTTTACACTCTGCAAGGACTCACACTCTCATTTTTTAAAAAAAATTACAAGGGATAGGTCTGGCACCACATACAATATGATAAATGGCCTATTTGAAGTAAAGGTAAATTTATTGTCCCTCCCCCCCGCCCAACCAGTAAATGGAGAGAAGAGACAAAACAGATGGATTTGAGCCCCAATTTTAATTAAAATTATCTCAAATCCAGTGGTGTACCGTGGAATTCAGCCTCCCAGAGTGTAAGCCAAATTCACCACCCCATGGGCTGGGCCCAAGTGAGGAGGGTCCCTATTTATTGAGAAATTTTGCCGCCTAAAAATGTGCCGCCCAGGGTGGGGGCCCTGCCCCTATGTTATGCCTCTTCTCAGATCCTAACTGGCAGGGGAGGCCTAAGGTAGAGCACATACCCTGCTGCCAGAGCATGGGGACCCTTCTGGTCCTCTGTAGCCTGGATTGATTGAGTCTCTGTCTCCAGACAGGCCACACCTCTCCAGCCTTACCCAGGTCAGCCAAGTTGGGGAGACATCCCAACTGGTTCACATGAGCCTAGGCTGGCAGCATCCCAGGGGGGCTTTGAAGGCAATCTGCTTGACCCTTTTAATCACGTGATTTTTCTTTAGTACCCAAACAGGGTTTCCACTCATCCAATGATGTCTTGCAGGAGTCACCATTTGCCCTCACTATCCTATCCACCAAATTACAATCAAATTGTGACACCCTGATTTGCCTCTCATGTCATGTAGGGATAAGAATGGGATAGGGAAAATATAGCCTGAGGCTCCTTTTTGGAAATGAAATAATTTGGAAGCAAAATTTGTATAGGCAACTCAAAGGCATTGTGGTCTACTGAGCAGGTAAGAGGGTCACCAATTTGACAAAGTAAATAAAGGATTTATTCTGAGGCAGGACAGGGGTTGGGGGGATATTCTACCTTCACTCCACCTGCATAGTTGCAAAAATACAGAACTGACATTTTATTGATAAGATATACATTCCCTTGGATATACATAAAATTTAGTCTTGCAAATGAGAGGGGAGAGAGAGGAGAGTGAAATTTATTTTTACTGACAATAATCATTCTCATACTTTCCTTCTCTCTGTCATAGGTAAAAGTAAAGGTCACCCTTGCTCAAAAGCCAGTCGTATCTGATTCTAGGGCTGGAGGCAACCACTAGACTGGCAGGAGATCCACTTGTGAGCTAGAATGCTGGGCTTCATTATGGAAGATCTAATTTCAAATAGAGATAAATTCTCATTAAAAACTTGCTGTCAATTACACAGTTGTCTTGACATGCAAAGACAGGTGATTGAGCAGTGGCTGACACAATCCTTTGAGAGTTCTCACTTTTAGTACAAGGACAGGACACACATGTTCTTTCCTCACTGAGTTCTACATAATAATAAGAAATATTTCTGCACCAAATTAGCATTTTTTCACTTGTAAATTCAAGTATGCATAGAGTCTGTTGGCACAGAAGAACAACCTGATTTATCAATAACTCTTCTGGAGTTCATGTTAATAGCCCCTACAAAATGGGAGGAGCTATTGTAAATCTGCAAAATTGCTAAATGTGTATAAAAATTATTCTTGCAGGATGCAAGAACTTCCATCTGAAGATATTATTATGTTATATAGGCTGGGTGTAGGAAAATAGTCTCAAAGTGCACAATGAGTTCTGGATAGATAAAAGTATGATCCGATCAGATAACATCTCCAGCAATATTGATTTTGTGGTTGATACTATACATAATGTATAGTAATAAATGATTTGTGATCAATTATTCTAATGTTTTGCTGACTCAGAAGATGTTTCATTTATGGATGCAATTGTAAAAAATCAGAGTTGCCTAAGTGTAAATAGTTATAAAGTTGGATGAATGTAATATTTCTCTGTTGCTCCATGTAGGAATTATGAGGACATCTTTCCAACTGTGCTATGTAGTACAGATGAATATATTTCATTCAGGTTTTGTTGTCACCATGTGCAGCATTTTTTAAAATAAACAAACATTAGTTTTAACACCCAGAGTGTTGTTTCTATAATTTTGCCACAGGGTTACTGGAGGCTATTGAAAAAACTGAAGTTATAGAAATAAACTAGGATATCTTTTTCTCCTTGAAATTTCCTACAGGGAATTTTTAAAATATGTACTGCTTTTCTCCTCATGAAATTTTCAACAGGGACCAAAAGCAAAGCAAAAACACTTTTTCATGACTTAGCTGGTTGGGCAAAGCCTACTATAAACTCTAGCCAAATGTATTGAGTCCAAGAAATCAGTTGTAACTTCCTAAAACTGAACAGGTTCACAAGCATGTTGTTTATGTGGCTTTATTCTTGCGATGAATTAATCAGCAAAATCATTCTTGATAAGCAGATGTGGCTTTTGTTTACCATCAAAAACTTTCAGAATGAAGCCAAAGAATGTCTTCATCAGATGTATGTTTTCCAGGTAACTCTGAGAGGTAAGTTGGATTTTGTGAGTGATAGTTTTCTGATTATGGCAGGTTCCGCTTAGATAGATTTTCCTGCCATTATTGCCTTTCAGACACAGAATATCTCCATCTTTCCCTTCTGTATAATTTGTGCATGATGTCAGTGGCCATATTGTTTGGGCACAATGGGAGTTGAACCTAGATGCTTTTAAAGGTCACCAGGTTTGGTAAGATGATGCAATACTGTTCTATTTTACTGTGAGGAAAAACATCTTTCCATCCCTGGTCAATTAGAATTTCAACATATGTCTGTAGAGTGTTGTCCTATTTATTTATTATACACACTCATACCATTCTGCTAAAGCAGAGGAGCCCAAACTTTTGGGGCTGTGGGCTGATAATGTGGTTCAGGGAGCCGGTCACTAAGGCCTGGGGGCTGGATGTGGCCCCCAACACCAATTCATCCAGCCCATGAAGCCCTCATTGCTCCTGGACGTGGAAGTAAAATGTGCCTGTACATGCACATTTTATTCCACTTCCAGGAACGATGGGGGCTTTGCGGGCCAGATGAATTGGTGTCAGGGGCTGCATCTGGCCCCTGGGCCTTAGTTTGGGCACCCCTGTGCTAAGATTTCTGGTTATTAGAAATTATTTCTCTATGTCCTTCCTCTTGTCCTTCATTTAAGTTCTTTTTTTATTGGTTAACCTTCAGAGTATGCCACAAAGTCCATCTGTTTCTGAATTATTGGAAAGGAGGTGGTTTGAAGGTTAAGGATGTGGAGGAGGAGACTGAAAGATTTACGTTGTTATTAATAGCGGGATATGATTACAGCCTTGGAGTTGCACAGTCAGTTCCCTTATATTTTTAGTTGCATTTTATGAGCTTAGCTTTTCCCTTAGTAGCCACAGCTCAAGAAAGGTACCTAAAAGCAAAATTTAATTAAAACCATGTTTGGAATCTGTTTCTTTCATGCCCAGTTCCTGTGTTATACAAAAGACAATCTAGGCATGCAAGTGTCTAGACAATGTTGTTTCTACAGACAAGTCAATGGGAAAGCATGCATGCATTCATCTCATGTCATGGCTATAAACACTTAACAAGCTTTTAACCATTGACAACAAAAATTTAGCATGTGAGATCTAAATAGAAAATTTAATGAATTATTAAATTATCAGTTATTTCTTCCTTAATTTTCAAAGTTCCTGATTTTCAGAATCAAAATCTGTATTGTTGTATCATTAAATCACAGCTTTGACAGCTTCCAGTTACTTTAGAATAACTAGATAATAACTAGATAAATGATAAATGGATCAATAAAATTGGATAAGATAAAATCCCTGGTGGTGCAGTAGTTAAACTGCTGTATTGCAGCCAAAAGGTTGTGAGTTCAGTCCTAATGGGGATCAAGTTTGACTCAGCCTTCTCTCTTTTTGAGGTTGGTAAAATGAGTACCCAGTATGTTGAGGGCAAAATGCTAATTAACTTGTGAACCACCCAAAGAGTGTACTAAGTACTATGGGGTGATATATATAGGTAATTGCTAACCACAATCTCCATTTGCAAATACAATTGTTCAGACATGAAATACTGTCTAAGTTATGTCTGTGAAACACAAGTTCTTTTTAGCACCTAATAATAGTCTCTCTGTAATGTACCTTTTGTCCCTAAACATATCAGAATTCTAGGAATCTTTTAATCTTCTTTGGAGAGTTTGAAACTGGTGATGCCTTTTCACTATACACAATAAAAATTTATTTAATAGATACAGGTATGGTTAATCACATTGAAAATCCAATTTAAGAAGCAATCATAAACACCTAGGTCTAGCATCTGAAGGACAGTTGTCATACTGCACTTCCAAGTTCATTTCATCTAAGGGGCTGCTGGGGCTCAGTCGTTAAGAAGCTTACCTTGTTAGCTGGAAGGCTGGTAAGTTGGCAGTTCAAGACCCAGGTACTGCATGACAGACTGAGTGCCCATTTCTGTCCCAGCTCTTGGGGACATGAAAGGAGCCTCATCTGGGTGTTCATGGAGTGGAGTTTCTCCTGAAAAAAATCAGTTCAATCCAGAATAATTTCGGACACAAGATTATTATTATCATCATTTCCTAGCCATTTTGCTTGAAGAATATAAAGAGGAATTGAATAAAACAAGGACTCAGTGGAATGTCATTTGTGTTTGGTGTTGAAACTATAGTATCAATAGTACAATGGCACTGATGTTTTTTATGTACAAGTACGAAATAGAGGATAAAGAATATTTGCTAAATTCTTCATTTCCATTATAATAGGCTGTTGCAATTCAGAGAGACACACCAACAAGGAATTGTAGAACAACACACAATTCCTCTCATGCAAGGAAGGGCAAAGCAAGAAATGTCACGGTCTCATCAAGTTCCCCATGACTTTCCTCTTGTCGAAATCTGTACACCTTGCACAAACTATCTCTGTGCAAATATAATGTCCCTTTCTTCTTCATCATCTTCTTTTTTACATTCAAACAACCCCTCTGATATTTCTGCTCCTTAAATTCAGGAGCCATCGTTATTTGTTTAATTTGCATTATTTGCCAAATTTTGTTTAAACTGTGTAAGATCTCATTTTCCTTCTTATTCACCTGTTCAACTGCCCTGCATAATACTTTGTCCTCTTGCAGGGCAAGGAGAAGAGTTTTATTGCTCCTAATCCTTAGAATTTATCTCTAGTGAGTAGGCAGTGCTACTAAGTAACATCATGATTCAAGAGTTGTAGTGTTTCCAGATGGTGGGATATCTTTCAGTGTTGTTATGTTACTTGATATCTCATACCTGGTGTTTTGCTGTTGACTCTGCTTCTGTGTACTCAGAACAAAGTCATAATGGCCTTGGACCACAGGATGATGATACAAGTCACTTATAACTGACAGAGATGTGGCAATGCTGGCTTATGTAAAGTAATAGCAGAGCCTAATAGGGAGATTGATCATGAAGCCACAACTCCCCTCTGATCCTGCAAAAAATGAAGTAGGCAAAGTGGGAGAACAGAGCAAGACAAGGCTGCTTTTAATGGGTTCCAATCTTTTTCTCTTCTCCTCATTTACTTGAACAGTCCTTCAGATGACAGACCCAGGTACGTATTTATGATTGCTTCTTAAACTGGATTTTTAAAATTTGAATGTGATTAGCCAAGTTCCCCCCCCCCTCCTAAAATATTATTTTATGAGTTTTCCATAGAGTCAGATATGTGGTTGAGCATGCCAGTCACATGGTTCCTCCCACTGGAAGTGGAAGTAAAATGTGCATGCATGTGCATGTAATGCACCTGCACATGTGCATAATGCTGTTGTAAATGCCGGCAGTGTTATGTGCATGCACAGTGCATTATGCACACACACTTCCAGTGGGAAGAACCACGTGACCAGCTCGCAGTCTCAAAAGTTTGGGTACCTCTGGGTTAGAAATTGTGAGAGTAACACACTTTTCTGTATAAACTCCTCCATTTTGAAGTAACCTCATTTAGGAAATGAGAAATTGTTTATGGAGAACAAAGAGAATTCATCTTGAATTAGATATCCTTATTTGCATCTAATAAACAAAATTCAGATTTATACAAAAGATAAACTATGAGCTGATGGGAAGGAGTATGGTTGTCCATAATAGTTTAATTGTTCAGCTCAAGGAAAGAGTCATCAAGCCTAAATCAAGCTGGCAGGGCAGGTATGGGGGTCCAGGAACATGGGGTCCCATGTTGGGTGGCTGATATGATGGGACAGCCACCCCTCCCTCACTCTTTTAAACTTTTAAAACCTTTTTAAACCTTTTAACCTTTTTAAATCTTTTAAATTTGTGTAAATTCATGGTTTAATTCTTTTTTAATTGACTTTTAAGTAATTTATGAACTTTAAGGTTTTAATTTATGAATTTCTGTAAGCCGCCTAGAGTCAGGTTCGCCTGATTAGGGCGGGGTAATAAATCTAAATAAATAAATAAAATAAATAAATAAATCTTTTTTGTATGTGTCTGAATATCATTCAGTTGGAATTGTTCTGTGAGAAGTAATGAGGTTAATTTGAACCATGGCTTGTAACTGTCTTCTATTTCTACTTTATTTTGTTTCTTACATATGTTAAGTCTACCAAATAGCCATCAGTAATCTAATTTAATGCCTACAATGAAACTAATTGCCAGAGCTTTGAGCCAAGCTGGTTCCTCAGGTATCAGTTGCCCTAAAATCCAGTGGGAGGATAGAAGATGGATCTGGATGTCTGGCAATCTTGAACTTGCTTGAGAAAGCTTCTAGTGTCATTTCTACTTAGATTTCAGGAGAAAGTGCATAGAAAATGAAGATGTAATGCATTTGTGAGAGTGGAAAAGGATCTGCATGGAAGTTAGATAAAGAATATGAGATTGCCAAACTTTCTTGCCAAGGCTTTCAAATACAAACAGGGTGACATCATTTTCAAATGAGAAATTAGTGGCCTAAAGATCAGAAGTGGTGTTGTCCCACCAAGTCAAAGGCTAGGATACCACTGAGGGATTCCTGAATCTGAGTCTACCTGTTGAATTTGAGCCTGTCAGAGAAGATTTGTAAAACCTCATGTTTTAGATATGTGGAACTTAGATATGAGCATCTTTATTGGTCTAGTAGTAGGGGGGGCATGATGGGTGAAAAGACATTTAAGAACACAGAGAAGTTGATTATTTTAGCTCAGGAAATTCACTTTGGGCCATTTTCTGAGAACATTCTTCAATAAGGGAAGGGGATGAGTTGGAGACTCAGAGTGTGAGTTGCTCTCATCCAGTTTATAGGTATCATTGTTTCTGTGGCACCAAATGTGCAAGTTTAAATGGAGAAAAGAACTAGACTCAGAAGTGAATCCTATTTGAATATCCTTGGTGTGTTCTTCAAACTGCATGGAAAATAAAGTTTAAAAGAGGAGGAGGAACACCTGTGAAAGTTGGCATCACCGACTACCACATGCAAACCACTGTGTGTTGGATCAGATGATTTTTATTCACGTGTGCATATATATGTGTGTGCAGAATCTCTGCATGGACAGAGTTGCTATCAAAAGTGACACTTGGTTGCACCTTCAAATGTGTAACAGAAACTGCCTAATTTAAAGCAAACAGTAAAAAAAAATAGTATCACTATTTAGTTGTACATATTAATGTTGACATGTTGGGTTTCATTTTGGCAACCAGCTGTTGGGGTTTTTTTTAATGAAAAGGATGGAATTAAGAGAGCTTTGAATGACTACACTTCCTTATCACCATGTCTTCTTAGAGGTCCGTGTGTGTGTGTGTGTGTGTGTGTGTGTGTGTGTGTGTGTGTGTGTGTGTGTGTGTGTGTGCGCGCACACACACATTTACAGTAAAGAATTAGCTCACAAAGCTTACTATGTAAACAAAGTACTGGTTCACACAAAGTAAGTATAGACTTCCTTTCTTAATGGGAATCCTACAGTAATTTGATATTCTTTCTACATACATAAAACCTTGGTCATACGTCTCTGACAGTATGTGTTATGCTATTCCTTTTAAAAAATGAATTAAAAATTCAGCAAGTCAGCTTTATAGGCCTCAAAATAGGTCTCTCTGATGGAAACATATTGGGTCACATGTTTTTGTTTTTTTGGGAGTGTGGTCTTTCAACCCTACAAATGCAATGTAGAACTCAATTATGCCTTCATTTTTAGTGGGCATTAAGTCAAAAGCAATACTAATCAAGCTGTATAGCACACAATGGGCCAATAAAGTTATTATCACCTCACTTTATGCTGAACAGCCAAAGTAAGAACTGGGAGAAAGCTAAAGGTTAAGGATTTGTTATCACTCTTCTGAATAATAAAATAACTTTGAAATCCAATGGAGCAGCTAAGACACCATTTTTCTCTTGACCATATATATATACTGTATACAGCATATTTGCTTTCTATTGCAAAAAATCAGAGGAACAAATGCTTTTAGAAACTATTTTCTGTGTACTTTTGAGAATAGTTATAATATTGTATTTATTTTGTCTCATTTTTATCATGCAGTTACATTTCAAGTCAAACTTAAAATGGTGAAACAATAAGTGATGAATGTGTGTTTATTATAAAGAGGCCTGGTGGAGCAGTGGTTAAAGTACTGTATTATAGCCAAAACTGCTGCTGACATTGTGAGTTTGTGAGTTTGATCCTGACAGGGACCAAGGCTGACTCAGCATCCATCCTTCCAAGGTTGGTAAAATGAGCACCCAGCATGCTGGTGACAAAATATGTCCCACAAACATATGTCCCACAACAATATGTCTCACAAATGCACAAAATGTCTCCATGATTTTTAAAAACAATTTAGTATCTTCCAGTAAGGGACAAATTTCTCCTTGTTTCTCATTCACCACATAAAATGGAACAAGTAGGATTTTCATCCCTATTTCCTTACTTGTATCTCTACTTTCACTGCTCTCTACTTGTGATTCACACACTTCTGAGACTTACTTGTAATGCATTTTGATGAAGGAAAAGCTCATATGGACTCTCTGACTCACACACTTAGAAGAATGTGAAAATATGTTAAAATGCATGCATTTAGGAAAAATGCACATACCAAGAAATGCACCTTGGGAAAAAGAATACCGACACACAGATTAACTTCCATGAGGGAACTTATTTATTATTTTATTTATTTTTTGGATTTCTATACCGCCCTACTTGGTGCGACCAACTGGATGATATTGGAAGCTGAATGTGAACTGAAATGTGATGACAATGCCCCTAGGGTACATGAGCATGATAAATGTCCACTTAAAGTGGTGACATGGAGATTCTTTAAAAAGCCAATGTGCAAACATTGCCACATGCCAGTTTCTTTCAGTGCACCATTGCACAACAATTTGCATCAATGCCAGAGTTTGAGAATAAACAATTATGAGTACATTTCAATGGTGCCACAATTTTTTTCTTTTTTCTTTTTTCATAAGGTTCTTACATCTCTTCCTAATAAGGGGCTGCAGTGGCTCAGTGGTAAGGCTTGCCTTGTTAGCTGGAAGGCTGGCAAGTCGGCAGTTCAAGACTCAGTTACCACATGATGGTTTGAGCGCCCATCTCTGTCCTATCTCCTACCAACTTAGCAGTTCGAAAGCAAGAAATTACAAATAGATAAATAGGGACAACTTCAGTGGGAAAAGATCTTGGGGACATGAAAGGAACCTCATTTGGGCATCCCCTGAGCAGAGTTTCTCCAGCAAAAAAAAAAAAAATCCTTTCAAACCAGAATAATTTCTGACACAAAATTGTTATTATTATTATTATCTCTCTGTAAATGTTACCTTTAAAAGGGTGCTTTAATACTATTTAGAAGATAGTTTTTAAAGTATTATGTAATTTATCCTATCCCTCCTAAGTGGTTGATAAGAGAATATATTTGCAGATATTTTAAAGATGCAATGTCAGAATTAATTAATTAATTAATGTCACGGCGAGTGGGCGGCAATATAAATTTGAACTAATAAATAATAAATAATAAATAATAAACAAATAAAGGGAACAAGAGAGAACAATGCTGATACTAAGCATATTTTATAAGTTAGGCCATGACATAGTAGTGACTTTTTTGAAAATATAAATTGTCCAATCTCCCTTCATTCTTACCCATGCCAGTGATTTTTGAAAAATAATAACTCATTCTCCACATAAAATGCCACTGTCTCAGAAACCCCAAAGTTTCCCTGTTGTTGAAAGAGATTTTAATTTAATTTAATTTAATTTAATTTAATTTAATTTAATTTAATTTTCAAATTTATACCCTGTCCTGCTCAGGCGAACCTGACTCTAGGCGGCTTACAAATTATATAAAAAATAGCAACATAACAATCATAAATTCCACAACACCACAATAACAATCATCACAGTATCAGTATCAGAAAAAATAAATAAATATATCAATAACACAGTAACAGTAAAAAAAATCAATGTCCCAATACAAAAAGTTTTACAAAAGAGTAAAACAAAAACAGCAGCAAAAAACAATGTCACATTTACCGAGTCCTGCAATGATTATTAGCAGAATCCTACCAAAAGTAACAGGGAAAAGTTCAAAAAAAGTCCACAAAAAAAGTGAATCCAATCCTGGTGAGACCCGTATGCCGCAGCAGTGTCTTTTTAAACTGGCCCAGGGCGGGACAGGGTACCGACAATGGCACGGCCCCGGTGCTCACAGCCCCGGTGCTCACAGCTGTGGTAGCCTCTCCGCCCAGTCTAAAGTCTGAAGGCGAGGGCGGAGAGGTCCTGCCGTCCATTTCGGCATCTTTTTAAGCTGGCCGAGGCGGGGATGGAATGGCCCTGGCGCTCACAGCTGTGGTGGTCTCTCCACCCAGTCGAAAGTCTGGAGGCAAGGGCAGAGAGGTTCTCGGTGGTGTTGGAGGAGGCGGGAGCAAGGTTTTTATGCCACCCGGCCGCCTCAAACAGCTGTGTCCCATTGCATTCTCCCAAATGCTGGCGAGAAAGTTCAGCGAGAACTTCAGGACTCTCTCTCTGTGTTGTGTGTGTTAGGATTTTCTTTCTGAAAATTTCTGCAGCTAATGACTTAACCAAGTTTATGCAGCATAGCTGTGTGAACAGGATTTCAGCTAATGAGTTAATAATGCAGATAAGAGTAAGCTGGTTTGGGGAAAAGTGACAATCACACAACTGCTCTGAAATAATGAGTAATGTGGCAAGAAGTTTATTTTTATAGAACAATAAAATAGAACTGTGAGGTCTTAGTATATAACTTGGCTCATATATTAGAGCCATGGACGTCATAATAGTTTCAATAAAATCAATGTATTCAGATCAGATCAAAACTTTAAAGATAATTGTCAAAATGGGTTCCATCTTAGGAAGAGGTGAAAAGATAATCAACCTGTTTTAACAGTGTACAGCAGACAGAAACCTCCTATTTGATACAGCTATGGCAAGAAAATGCCTGTTCAGTTATTGAAAATCCTAATCATCAGCCATCCCACTAACTGACATAGTACTTAAATATAACCATAAAACAAAGACCAAGTGTTAGAAGGAAAAAAGAGGGGGATGTATATTGGACTACAATTCACTGAGGACCACTTAGTTATAATGAAACCATAAACTAAGTCTTTTGTTCACTATGTGCTTTTTAATGAAAAATCTAATTGTGGCACAAATAACAGGTGCTTGAAGCATTTATTGCATTATTTCTCTAATCATCAGCAGAAAGTACAAACCTCTCTCTCTCTTTTCAATATAATGATGCCCAACATTTTGTAGATACCATCTGGCTACAATCATGGTCTTCAAGATGTCTTGATAAATTATATCATAAGAGTTTTTCCGCAGATGATTTAGGGAATATTTGTTTAGGACGTGCATAATTAATATCATACATGGTCTCAAATGAATCAGTTATATTTGGTGACTATAAATTATAGCCTAACATTCTTCAGTCAGCAAGATTTAAATGCTCTGTGGTTTTGGTCAATGCAGTTCTAAAGGAGTCCAAGATAGCTCACTGTTAACAGACGTTCCATGATTCAAGTTACAGAACAGCTGGCTTTTCATGAGTATCTTGTATAATATAGAGGTGATAAATTGTATATCATTTTAGTTACAACACAGACCACCATCTGAAGATATTTTTTGTGCCAGATAAAAATCTTTATTGCTCAGCGAAAGCCACCATCCTGCTGTCAACAATAGTATAAAAAGGTGTGGCAAACTGTTCAAAATACAGTGTAAAATAACTTAATCAGATAATCCATTGCTATACCTAATATATAACACATTCTTTTAACAATAGTAGAAAGCTACTACACAAATCCCCAAATTGACTTAAGGTAGGATTTTATTCATTTATAACTGACAAACTGTCTTTCACTCCTGCCTCACTTTCATTGTTCTAAGTAATAAGTCACTTATGCAATGTTAAGCTTATTCCTTTTTTGATAGATAAAAAACCACAAACAAAAAGCTTGATAAATCAAACACAATCCAGTGGGTCTGACTTATCGCCAAAGAAACCTGATCACTTCTTACTAACCTAACCCTTTTTGCCCTACAATACAAATTTAGTGCTCTATCTGGACTTTAGGATTTGGACTAAAGAAGACACATGTGGAGGGAAAACATGATTGCTTTTCCATGCTCCGCCACACCCTTCTAGGGATATAAATCACATGGATTTTCACTGTCAGTGAGAAACTAAGGGTGTGATCACATGAGGAAATAGATTGTATTTCAGACTGCTTGTGGAACAATTTGGTCCAATCTATTTCCCAGTGATCAGGCACACAGAAAGAGCCTCCTTGAAAATTGTGGTATTTTTGAAGCACAATCAGGCATTGCCTGGTAACAGCCACCTTGTGTTGCTAATCCTTCTCACACTAGGTCAGGTGGAAGGAACTGCAGAATGAATTCACCAAAAGGTGCCTTCATGTTGGCAGTTTCACATCTGGCTTAAACATGGAAGAAGAAGAAGAAGATATACATGGAAATGTGCTCCAGCCCAGCCTCCATCTGTACTAAAGCTGAACTTTTGGATCCACCCATAGGGCTCCTATGCAGAGGGGATGTCTTGGAGCAATTCTGTAGCAGGAAGGTCACTTTAAGCTAACTTGTTCCTATTAAATCAACCCTTTCTAGTGTGATTTGGCACACAGCTTTTCAGCTGTCTGTAGTATGAAAAAAGTCTGCTCTTTCTTTTCTTTGCAGAAAGATATATCTGCATGATGCCATCCCTGAGAAATCTCATAAGAACTTTTATGGGATTTCTTGGAAGTTTTGTGGGCATGTATTATAAATCCTGTGTGAAAGGGCATCTTTCTGGTGCAAAAATTCACCAGGAAGAACATTAAGATGTTCAGAACCTGGAGGTCTGCTGTGAGGAACTACTGAAGAGTAATAGGGGGGATCATGAGGAAAACACTAGGATTTTGTTTTCTTAGAGCAACAGGAGACCTCAGTGGTGCACCTAGAAATCTTAGCAAGGAGTCTTGGCATCCTAGGAGCTGGAAAATTGCCAAGGTTGAGAAATGTTCTTAGTATTCATCCTGCCCCAGATATTTCTATTGCACAGTGGGATCACAGTCATGCATGAAAGTCAGAATAAAGATCGCCTGAAGCGGCTTCCTTAAGATGAGGAAAGAAATATGCAATAAAACTTAAATTTGACCTTGAGTCTCTTCTTTGCACAGTACTATGAATTCTTAGTTCCTCTATAAGGCATGGAATCATGGACTGGATTACAGACAACTATGAAAAGAAAGATAGAAACATTTGAAATAGGAGCAAAAGAAGTAGAAGGAATTCTTCACCCGTGGAACCACAAAACCATTTTCAGATTCTTGAAGAGGAGTCTGGCAG
Organism: Furcifer pardalis; assembly: GCA_030440675.1. Lineage (NCBI taxonomy): Eukaryota > Metazoa > Chordata > Lepidosauria > Squamata > Chamaeleonidae > Furcifer > Furcifer pardalis. Next base: position 64,003,262 of record CP126896.1, read on the forward strand.
ACAGCATGCAGAGGAAGACATATCCACAGGAGGAAAAGAAAGAGGTTGAAGATCAGACGTACAGAGTCACCGAACTCACACTTTACAGTAAGCAGGGAAGGGCAATTGTAGTATGAGATTCAATACTGAATGGAACAGAAAATGAAATATGGTAGGTAACTGCATATGTACCCTGGATTTTAAGAAAGCCAATTTAAATAGAAGAATGATAAGCAAAGTCCTATTGCAGGAGACCCTAGCCAGAAAAAGAGTCCCAAAATGGGTGGGAAATTATTAAATGGTTCTAAGGACAGATCTACAAACAACTCTGACAAGGAAAAGAATGGTGGAAGAAAGGAAAAAGACCAATGTGGCTTCACAAAAAGCTCAGAGAAGATCTGAAAATAATGAAGGGTAGCATGATTTTCAGCTTGGTTTTAGGACCTGATGGGGAAAACAACAACAACTATAAACAGGGCCATTTTAGGCAGCATTGAATTAGAATCAAATTTTAAATTTAGAGATTATGCTCATCCCTAATGTATGCACAATAAGTGAGAGATATCCAGTGTGGGTACTGGATAGAATGATGGACTAGGACTCAGTACACATGGATTCACTTGGCCATAAAAACTCACTGGGAATGAGGAACTTGTAAAACCATTCCTTAAATATCTCATTGACCATGAAAGCCTTTGTAAAGATTCCTTTAAGTCACTTTTCACTTGACATCACATATCATCATATGCATGCATAGGTAAAATATAATTAAACACATCAATAGTACATTAGGCATCTATAGGATTATTGGATTATTGTTGCTGAACTAATTCCAATATGTACATGGATATGTGTGTCCTTCCTTTAAAAAAGTATGTATTTATGGGTACAAATAACATGTGAGAGGCAAACTGATAGTATGGCTACAAAATGGAAATAATTGCACTCCACACTTAATGGGGAGGTCTGCAACATCCACCAGAAATTAAAGGTGTCCAAGTATTACATGGAAGCATAATGCTAATTAAAGTTGTTACAATTCTTAAAGATTATGGGCATCAACTGAAATGTTTAATATAGCTATTCAGTTCACTTCACAATATTTTTTTAATTCCCTCTGTTGCATACTGAAGGAATTTAATCATAAAGCTGTCATACATATTACTTTAGAAGAAGCAGGAAATGTTATTAGTTATGGTTGTGCACAATCCCTGCATATGCTTTTATCTCAAATACTGTTAATGTCTCTTCCACTGGCGCAATGTTTATTTCTCTTCTGCATCTCATACCTAATTAATTTCAAGATACACTTTCACTACAATTAAAAAAGCATGAAGTGATCCAGAAAGGCAATGTTAGGGTTGATAGCCAACTAGAATGTAATTGGTATGCTTGTCCCTCTAATTAATGATTTTACTTATCAGACCAAAATGGACAAGCGAATTGATTGAAACTGTTGTTTTCAATAGTTTAATACCTGGAATAAATGCCCATACATTGCATAATGCTACATATATACAGTACTGTGTAAAAGTTATACATACTATATTAAAAAATGGCTTATAAAATACTGTTTATACTGTTATTTAAGACTACTTAGCTTCTTTGCAAGTATATCTTTTGCAAGTATATTCTGTGGCATTATCCCTGCAATGATCTTGTGCTGAAAGAACAAATTCAACATTTTAGAGGTAATCCTACAAATCAAACAAAAAGGTAATTTTAAATCTGGGATTTAGATCAGCACCAATTTTGACACAGTTGTAGCAGATGGGCTGTTCTTGGTGTATGCCATACTTGGGCCATTTTGGAGAAGTGGTCTTTGAGTTATGACTTTTAAAATGTAAATCAATTTTGCCTCCTGTTCAGAAATCATCAACAACAAATGTTCCCACATTCATACAAATAAAAAAAGCCAATCTTGCTTATCTTGAAAGAGAATGGTTGGCTCCCTTTGCTTTTTTTTTTAATTTGGAAAGAATCCAGGCTGTAGGGACTGAAATACTGATTCTCAAGGAAGGTTTTTCAAGTATGAGAAACAGTGATTTCTTGTGGTACTGACCATGCAAGGAACAGGCTTGCTTCTAAGAACTTTGCAAAGCAGAAAAAAAGTTTGCTGTAAAGAAAGTAACAGAATAATAGTACTCCAGAAAGAGGTACATTTTGCCATGTATCTCAAGGTACTGTATTTTCAAAGTATTTCTGAATTTACAAAAGCACAGAGCAGTTGTGTTTGTCCTAGCCCTGACTGCTTTCAGTAAACATTCTCTCAGGTTTTGTTAGGCCAGGTTTCTGACACAAGGTTTCACAGAGGAAATCAGCTCCAGGTCTGTGGCAATCTGAACTTTTGAACATCTCAGTCAGGAGACCCAGGTAACTGACTCTTCACTATTTTTTAAATTACTTCCTGGCCTATCAGAAATTAGATAGATGGACATATATGAATACACACCATTTGGTTATAGTGAAAGCCTCAGGATTTATTGAAGTGCTGGTCTGCATCAGTGCTATTTAAATACCACACTACAGTGATGGATTGGCTAGTTTTGTGAGTTGAGTGTTTGGTAGCAGTGCCAGAGATCATCAGTTTGAATCTCACTTTGCTTTCTTGGAGAATACTACCCTATTTGGCCATGGGCAAACTGCAAAGTTCCATAGTGGCACTGTAAAAATGGACTAGTAAAACACTTTTGAGTATCTAATGCCTATAAAAGCTTGGAAAGGGATAGCATACATCAGAATTGGTTTGATGGCCTACAAATCTCCCTCTATATCCACAGGGGATATATTTAAAGACTTTCCATAAATACATGAAACTATCGATAACAGTGAACCCTATGTTTAACTGAGTAAGAATTGGGAGAAGTAGGGGAAGTTTCAAATGCCTCCATAATTCTACATGAGAGCTACCAAAATATCTGCCTCTATTCCTTAGAAACATTGCATTGCAGACAGTAGCTTCTAGCAGCCAGCTCTGCTAATATTCTCAGTAGGTAAAGGTAAAGGTTTCCCTTGCTCGAAAGCTGGTCGTATCCGACTCTAGGGGTCAGTGCTCATCTCGGTTTCTAAGCTGAAGAGCCAGCGCTGTCTGCTTCTGCAGACATTTCCATGGCCATGTGGCAGGCATGACTAGACACCGGAGCGCATGGAACGCTGTTACCTTCCCACCGAAGTGGTCCCTATTTATCTACTTGCAATTTCTTGCTTTCGAACTGCTAGGTTGGCAGGAGCTGGGACAGAGACGGGAGCTCATTCCGTTCTGCAGTACTCAGGAATTGAACTGCTGACCTTCCGCCTCCCAGTCAGTGTCTTAGTGACTTGAGCCACTGCAGTCCCATATATTCTCAGTAAATACATAATATATATGTATTTCAGAATTTTAATGAATATTTTTAGACTTATTGATAATTGAAACCATGGATACTGAATAAATGAATATTAGGGGGATGTTTGACCTGGATAGTAATTATTATTAGTGTAGTTGTTAACTTGGAATTGCAAGCACTTTATAGCTTTCATCCCACAATAAATATACTGTACTATAAAAATGTGGGTTCCTGCATGAGTTCCTATCACAAATGAAAACAGTATTTTGTAAAATTAATGGCTCTTGATTGTCCTTTGAACAAAAAAGACCTCTTAAGTACTTTCCATCACATAGGGAGGTTTACCAAAATTTACTATTCCTAGGGAATAATTTTATCTTCCAGTTACATTGAGGATCGTAGTTAAACTCAAAGCAACCCAGACAGGAAAAGATGACATTATAGTGTCTGCAACTCAGAAAGTCCTGGGGCTTTGACCTTAAGGGACCTGGCTCCAGCACATTGATAGTCACATGACAAGAAACCAATACATCTAAACCAATTCATAGAAACAAGAAATGAATATGGATGCATCCCAGGAAACAAAGTCAAAGAAAGAATGGGATTGTATAAATATAAGCTACAAATAACACAGCTATCATTTTGAAATATGCCACTGAATGACAGAGCAGGATGTTGGGGAAACATATTGCATTCTCCACATTTCAGGGGGAGTGAATAAGAACAACAACAATGGTCGGGCGGCCGCGGCGACTGCCGTGGCCGCTCGCTTTGCCCCGGTGCCTGTCAAAAAGACGGGCCTGGGCACGAGCGCAGGGGGCGTGGTTAAGCGCTGCCCTTATAAGGGCGGCGCGCTCCCTGCGCTCGTTCGCCAGTCCCGTTTTGACAGGCGAGCGAGCTGGGTTGGTCCCATGTTTTGCCGGTACCTGTTGCGGCTTTCCCCCCGGGCTTGGCTTTTAGTCCTGGTTCCCCTTTGTCGGCTGCCTTCGCAGGGGTGTTCCTGACCCTTCCTGCGGGCACTTTTGCCGGCCTCTGGGTCTTCTCTGCCCCCTTTTCGGCGGGACCGTAATTGCGCCCGCCATTTTGTGGGCCTGACGGTTGCGCCCGCCATCTTGTCCTTGATAGTTGCGCGTCCCGGTGGTCCTGTGGCTCTCTTTGCTGGCCCTTCGGGCCTTTTGCCTAGTTCCCCTTGGTTTTCCTGGCCATCTTGGGTGGCTCTCTCCTGCTGCCCTTGTCCCTTGGGGGATTACTGGGTCTCACCGTTGCCTTGGCTTTTTAAGCCCAGCGTTGCCTTGGCCTCCCCCGTGCTCCCGGCTTGGGCAACTTTGAGCCAGAGGGTTCGGGGTTGTCTCTGCGGGGGTGTATTTAGGGCTCTAGTTTTCCTTCCTGGTGGGGTCGTCCTTGGCTTAGAGGGTTCCAGGCCCGCTGACCTACTTCATTTGGGCCTGCGCGTGAATAGGCCAGTGAATAGGGGGTAATTTGGTTGCTTACTTTTGCTGCTTATTGGCCATGGCTCCTAAGAAGCAGGCCGCGCCTCGCCCTCGCCGCACCCCCCGTAGGGCTACTGCCGATGGGGGTCCCAACCGCCGCGCCCAGGGGTCGGAGTTCGCCCCCGCCAGCCCCGCGGCCCTCCTTGCCCGTGTTGCAGCCCTGGAAAGGGCTGCTGGCATGGACACGGTGCCGGATTCTCGGCGGGCTGCCCAAAGGGCCGCCCAGTCGGTGACGACTCCGACTGATGCCGATTGGGGCGGTCTGGCGGCGGTTATACAACAGCGTATTGCCCAGCTCAAAGCCAATCTTCTGCCGCCCCGGCCCACCGAGGCCCCGACCCCGGAGGAGGATGCGGGCCGGATTGAGGATCCTGCGCACCCGGTCGTTGTGGAACCCGAGGCCGGGCTCAGCGATGTCCGCCCTGTCCTCGTCCCTCCGGCTCTTCCGGATGCTCGTGCCGGTGGTGAGTATGCAGCCGGCCCGCCAGCCCTTCCTGGCGCCTCGCCACAGCAGCAGCCTCTCGCTCCGGCGGCGGCGCCCCCGGTGGCGGCGCACCTGCCCGCCATTGCACCGCAGTTTCCGGTGCAGTGGCCGTGGCCATGTCAGCAGACCTCAGCCGCGGCGTCGCCCTGGTTGGCGCCGGCGCCGGGGCTGCCGTGGTTACCGCCTGCCCCGGCGGTGCAGGGGCCTGCGCCCTCGTGGCCTGGTGTGGTCGCGTCGGCGGCGGCTCCGCCTTCGACGGCGCAGCCGGTGCCAGCTACGTGGCGGGCACCTTATCCACCGCCCCCAGTGGCTTCGCCTTTCGGCGCACCCTCGGTTATGGCCCCGGGTTGGCCTTGCTTTACATTTGGGGACACGGGCTATAACATGGTGTCTCGCGTGGCCATGCCGTACGGCGACCAATCGTTGCCGCTCGGTGACCACCTGCTTCCCGCCACCCGGGATAAGATCCTCCGCGGTGAGTATGTCGATTTCTTCTCCCTCCTCAATCGTGACTCCACGAAGGAGGAGAAGGAGAAGGCGGACGACGCGGATAAGGAAAGGGCCAAGAGGAAGAAGCCCCCCCGCACCTGGGCCAATTGGCTACCAGGTTTCCTCATATATGCCGGTGTTTTGTCCAGGGCTTTCCCCCAGCTAGCGGTCTCCCTCTTCCAGTATCTTGACATTATCTACCGGGCTTACGTGGACTTCCCGGGGCAGGCATGGCTGGCGTATGACGAAGAATTTCGTATGCGCGTGGCCATACGCCCCGGCATGCGCTGGGATGAGATGCACTCCGAGCTCTGGATGCAGCTCATGACACCGACCCGCCCGGCCCTCGGTAAGCGGTACGATTGCGGCCACCTGATTCAGCGCCCTACTCCCGCTCAGCCCCCCCGCCAGTCGGCGGGGCAGGCGGTTCCGGCCCGCCTGCTGTGCTGGGAGTACTCCGCTTCAGGTCGCTGCTCCAAAAAGCAGTGCAAATTCAAGCACGAGTGCTCGATTTGCGTGGGCGCCCACCCCGCCACCTCCTGTTTCCGAGGGGGGGGCGGGCCGGGGCCGGGGTAAGGACCAACAGGGGGCCAAGCGGGCCGGGGCTGACAACGCCCCTGGCAAAGGGCCCCAGCCCAATTAGGGTCGACGTCCTGGACCGCCTGCTGCGGGAGTATCCTTCGTCCACTGACGCCCAGTACCTTTCTGAGGGTTTCACCTTTGGCTTCCGTATCCCTGTCGTGGGGGCGCGGGGGCCTCAGGACGCACCCAACCTACGTTCTCTGGTGGGTATGGGGTCAGTGGCCCGAGCACACATTTTCAAGGAGGTAGAGGCAGGCAGGGTGGCGGGTCCTTTCGACAGCTCACCGTACCCCAACCTTAAGGTTTCCCCGTTGGGATTAGTTCCGAAAAAGGCCCCGGGTGAGTTCAGGTTGATTCATCACCTGTCTTACCCTGCCGGGTCTTCCGTCAACGACGCTATTCCGGACGCTTTGTGCTCGGTCCGGTATACGTCTTTTGACGAGGCCGTACGCATGGTCCGATCCTGCGGTCCGGGTGCACTCTTGGCCAAATGCGACATCAAATCCGCGTTTCGGCTGTTGCCGGTGCACCCTGACGACTTCGAGCTACTGGGCTTTCATTTTGAGGTCCAGTATTTCGTGGATCGGGCCATGCCGTTCGGCTGTTCTATTTCCTGCGCCGCGTTTGAGCGCTTTAGTTCCTTCTTGCACTGGGCCTTAGTTAGGAAGGCAGGTTCTGACAGGGTCGCCCATTACCTCGATGATTTTCTTTTTGGGGGCCCCGCAGGTACTGGGAATTGCGTTCACCTGCTCCAGTCATTTCAGCGCCTGGCGGAGGAGTTGGCTGTTCTGTTGGCACCTGAGAAAACTGAGGGTCCGGCCACTACCCTCACTTTTCTGGGCATCGAATTGGACACGGTGGCCACGACCTCTCGTCTCCCCCTCGACAAGGTACGGCGCCTGGTCGACAGGATTGAGGCGCTCCTGCCCAAGAGGAAGGTAACCCTGCACGAATTGCAGGAGCTTCACCGGCATCTCAACTTTGCCTGTAGGGTGGTGGCCCCTGGCCGCGCCTTTGCTCGCCGTTTGTGCGACGCGATGGCTGGCCTTACCAAAAAGTTCCACAGGACTAGGCTTACCCGTGGGATGAGGGAGGATTTAGAGGTCTGGTTGGCGTTCCTTAGGGACTTCAATGGGGTTTCCTTTTGGCGCTCTGACCTTTTCCTCTCTTCCAGTTTTCAGGTCCATTCCGACGCATCAGGGTCTTGCGGTTTTGGCATCTATTTTGATGGCCGTTGGTGCGCCGGCACATGGCCGCCGCACTGGCGGGACTCCGACGTCGTGAGGGACCTGACTTTCCTGGAATTCTTTCCCATCTGGGGGGCGATCAATATGTGGGGACGTCACTGGGTAAACTCCGTTGTCACCTTTTGGTGTGACAACGCGGCGGTTGTCCAAGTGGTCAACTCGCAGACGTCCCGCTCCCCCCGGGTTATGTCCTTAGTCAGGCCGTTCGTCCTGGCTGCGCTGAGGCTTAACATCGTATTTCGCGCACGCCATGTGCCGGGGGTGGACAATTCCATTGCTGATGCCCTGTCCCGCTTTCAGATGGCGTGGTTCAGGGCATTGGCTCCCGGTGCCAGGGCACTTCCTTCGGAGTTGCCGGACGCGGTCTGGAACATTGGAGGGCCGAGGTGAATCGGGCCATCGGCCTTTCCCTGTCGGGTCACACACGCCGGGCCTATCGCCTGGCGTGTGGGGCTTTTACCACCTTTAGAAGCCAGCGGGGTTTGCCGGAGGTTTGGCCGCTCCCGGTGGACCATGTGCTTCAGTTCATGGTTCACCTGCGGAGGTCCGGCCTTGCTCCACGTACCATCCAGGGGCGGCTGTCGGCCTTGGCCTTTGCCGCCCGGGCGAACGGTGTCCCTGACACCCTGGGCGATTTTCGTATTCGCCGGGTGTTGGAGGGCTGGTCGAGGGAGTGTGGCCACCGCCTGGACGCCCGACAGCCGGTGTCACCGGCGGTGCTGCGGCGTTTGGCTGCGGCCTGGCCACGCCATTGCACGGATGGGTATGAGGCGGCATTGTTTCACGCCGCTTCCTCCCTGACATTCTTTGCCGCCCTCCGGGTGGGAGAACTGGTGGTGGCGTCCCGAGGGGACATGTCCGGCCGCGCGCTGCAGCTGGCCGACGTTGCGCTCGCCGCGTCGTCGGTTCGGCTGACGGTCCGGATGTCTAAGACCGACCAGCTGGGCAGGGGGGTTTCCTTACTGCTACTGCGGTGCAGTATAGCAGATATCTGTCCGGTGGGAGCGCTTGAGCGCTACATGGCCATACGCCCCTCTGGTCATCTGCCCCTTTTTATCCACCAGGATGGGTCCCCACTTACTCGTTTTCAATTTTGGAGGGTTACTGGGGTGGCCCTGTCGGAGGTGGGGATCCCTGGTGCCCGTTACGGCACCCACTCTTTCCGCATAGGGGCTGCTTCCACCGCAGCCTCTTTCGGTTATTCTGATGCGGATATTATGAGGATGGGGCGGTGGGGGTCCGCTTGTTTTCGGACGTATGTGCGACCGCTACTGCCATGACCTGCCTTGCTGCCGTTTGCTTTCTGTTTGTTTTCTTTCAGAGCTCTTCCCTCGGAGTGATGTGGCCCGGGTATGGATCGTCGGCCACAGCTATATCTACTGGGCCGCCCGTTTTGCTGGTGCATCTCCCTGCGGGATCCACCTTGGCCTGCGGCAGTGGGCCTACCTCATGTGGCGGGGGGTGCGGGGGATGTTGTGGGATCAATTGATGCCTTTGATGATGTCGAGCTGGCACGTGCCACCCCCCGATATCCTCCTTGTGCACCTAGGTGGGAATGACCTTGGGCAACGGATGGGGTTGGATCTGTCCAGGGCCATTTGCAGGGATTTCCATCTCCTGCACCAGCATTGGCCAGTGACCAGAATTGTCTGGTCGAGTATGATACCGCGTGCCCGGTACAGGGGCGCGGTGGATTATCGGGCCGTGGATCGTGCACGGCGTGGGGTGAACCGCGCCGTGGCACGTTTCCTGCATACCTGGGGTCTGGGTACGGTGGTGGAGCATCCGCTATTCCGTATGGAGGAGTTGGGCCACCTGTACAGGGGCGATGGTGTGCACCCGTCACCGGACGGCCAGGTTTTGTTCCTGGGAGCTCTGCAGCAGGGCCTGGTGACCGAGTTGTCGGTCTCGGGATGGGGTGGGGCGGTGAGTAGTTTCACTCCCCCCGTGTGGCGGGTAGCACTGGTGAGGAATAAATTTGGTCCCAGGAGAACCGGGTAGGAACGTGTTTTGATCGGCCACTCTGTGAGTCTGATCAAAATGCGGACCGGGAACTTGGGTAACTGCCCAGCTCGGCAGCAGGCAGCCCCAATATAGAGTTCGCCCGGTGTGGGGTCAGAAGGAGATAACAGCTGGTTACTTCTGACCGGGACAGTAAAATGTTGTACGGATATGGTTGTCCGATATCCAAGTTAAGCTTGGAATGGATATCGTTGACCTCACCAGCGCTACTGCGGCCTTGCTGCATTAAGTTACTGTTACGATGGTTAAAGTTAACCAAGTTGATCTTAAATAAAGTGGCCCAATTTTTCAACCAACATCACTGTGGTCAGTCTCTTTTGTGCGGGCATATGGGGGCAAAGTACAGCGCTCTATATTGTGCAAGAAGCTGCTCATCTCAAGAAGATCATGTTTACTTTTTGGTTGAAATCTTACCAACAAGGTCAAATTGAGGGAGTGCATCAAGGAGAAATTGTGCTTCTGAAGTCCAAAACTCAATTAAAAAAAGGAATGCCAGACATCCAGCCATTTTAAACTTCACAACATGAACTTTTCTAATAGGATCATAAATGCTGCTTTGATTCCAAACATGTAAGCAACTCTTCTGAATCTGAATTTGTTGAATGGTTTCTTCGGCACCAACCTACCTTTAATGTGACACTGTTGCTTTCTATACCATCAAAAAGATGTCTAAGACAGCAGAGTAGCAAGAATGCCTGTACCATCTGAACATCATTAGTATACTCAAGCTAATGTGGCTGACATAAAAGGGCTGAGTTCATTTCCCAAGCACTCTTGGTTCGATGGGAATCACTACCCTCAATATTATTTTATTATTCTGTTGTTGTTTGAGAGAAAAAGCACCTTGAAGAATGATATGATGGCTTTAAAACATCAGGGTCACTCAGCCTCCTCTTCTTATTAGGCATCTTGTTAAGATGAAAGCAGTATTACCAATGCAGGATATTATTGTTCTACTGTACGATCCAATCTTTTACAGGACTTGGCCACTAAAAGGAGAAAAACCAGATGAAGGAACACAAATGAAAAAGAATAAGCCTGCAAACAGTGAAGCAAAAGAGAAAATACATTGTGCTTTCCTCACTGTAGTCTCAGTATATTGCCCCTCAGAAAAAAAAGGTATTAAAGGTTACTATATAAGCAGATGTGCTATTAGACCATTATTTTCTGCAGTAAAATAATCATTAGATGTTCTCTGGCAAAGATATCGCAAATTGCAATATTGGAGTTCTATGGTATTTAAGTCTGATTGCCATCATCTTTAGAACTTGTTCCTCTCCAGGCAAATAGTATATATGAATATTCTAAACTGTTTCAAATTGTTTCAAAGCACAGAACAATTATTTAAAAGATTATTAATGGAAGAGTGTTTGCTGAAGGTCATGCTCTTCTGTATTCAAAAGATTTAAGCATGGGGAGATGCAGAGAAGTGGCTTAAACATATTCACCTCCACTCACAACTAGAGATGTGAAGGGCCAGAAAAAATCCATCCATCCCCCCCACACACACACAAAAAAAGAGAGAATTGATTATGGAATATTTTATTTTAGTATGTTGACTGAAATGTTTAAGGCATATGTTCTCCGTCATTGTCAGAATTAGCTGCTACTTATATCTGAGTATAAATTTCCCTGAAATCATTTTCACAAGAATGGCAAACAGGAAAACTGCCACTTGAATGAATTTGTTTAAGGAGGATCGTAGCTTGCTATGAAGTGGTCTACACACTGTGATCATGAAGCCATCTCCTGCAGCATGTGTGAAATGAGACATGCAGGATTTAACACCGGGACCGCAATTGCCTTCACAGCCAGTCTATCTGGCATGGCCTCTTCCACCTCCATGACCATTGGGATTAAGAATAATGCTCATTTTGCCTTTGGGCCCAATATGGTGGTTTCCACTGAGTGGGATGCCACCCCACCTAAAGGGGTCATCCAACCATAGCCATTGGCCCCTTTATGAAGTCAGGTTATTTGTGCCTCCCTACACTCAGCGTTTAGTCTCTGGCTGTATTGTTTACTCCATTACCATAGCAGAATGTCTGCTATGGACATATATTCTCCAAATCCTTTGTAAAATCTATGTACAGAATGCCAAATGTGTCTGATTAAATTTCATGCCTATCCATTGAATTTTAGTCCCTTCAAAAGACACACACACACACACACACACACACACACACACACACACACACACACACACACACACACACACACACACACACACACACTTCTTTTTATGAGACTAGGTGTCATGTCTATTTGATACTGTGGAGAGGAAATATAAATAATCTTCACCAAATCAAATCAAATCTTTATTATGGTCTAAGACCAGTATAGTACAGCAAAACAGATGTTGAGAAGAGGATATGTAAAATGTAAAAGGAGTATTTCTGCTCAGATTAAGGAGTAATAAAATTAGCATTTAAGATTACTGGTATTACAACTACTACTAAGCTATGATGTTGTGCTGATAGTTTATCTAGCTACTTTTGAAGATAGAAAAGCACAAAATAGAAATGTTCAAAGAAAATAAAGCATGAGTTAGAAAAGATGGACAACCTTTATTGGCAGAGGCACCTACTGGCCCATAATGGCACACTTGCAACTTGAGTTTTTCAGGGTTTTTAGACATTCCTTAGTTTAGATTTTTGAGAAGCAGTGGGAAAGGTTGCATAAATAGGCAACAGGAAAATTTCAAAGACTGTAACTGCACCTGTTATAAGAGTTTCATGCCACTTTAATTACCATCCATCCTGCAGTATCTGGAATCTGTAGTTCGGTGATATACTTAAACTTGTGTTAGATAGCTTAAGGACTGTGGTTCAGTGGCAAGAACTTTCTTGAAAATCTCAGGATTCCAAGGAAGGAAAATGTTTACTGTATCAAACTGTGTATGGTGTGGTGTAAATATATTCTCCATTTATATATGGCACAGCAAGCTGTGGCATAGAAAGGAAGTATGATGAATTCTCTCTCCTACCCTTTTATGGTTTTTCCAGATGTCTACCAGTTGCAAATAAATAAGGCAACCCAAAGACAGATGCTCCTCAAAAATAGACCATCCTAACTTTAACTCATATGATAATGTGTGTGCATGCAGAGTATAAAATTAAGTCAGCTTTTTTAAAACAAGCCAGTCCCTTCTTCCCCCTTTCCCTTCCTGGTAAACATGGTAAGTCATACAGAAAAAGAAATCAATGCAAGATGCCAAGTTAATCTAGAGCTTGGTAAAATTACAGTTTCAGCAGGTAACCTGGCCAGAAGAAGTGTAATGACTCTGTAAGGATAAAACAACAGAACTAATTCAGCACAACTTCTGAAGGCAATTTTGTAGCCTCTACAAGGAGCTGTAAAATTTCATGAGTTCGTCATCAAATATCTAGTACTTTTTCAAACTGCTTGAGTCTGTATGCTTGGGAGAGAAACCTTACCCACAAGAGGTAGAATGTATGAAGGACTGTAGTGCAATGCAAACTTTCTGCTATAATGAATGGGAACTGCACAAGATCACATCTGTTTTATTGCATAAATATCATTCATTTCAACTAAACTTACACGGTGGAAAATCTCAGCCATTGTTGCTGAAAGTGAGGCAAACAGAAGATGCATTGATAAAAATTCTAGCAAGTTTCTCCAAATGCATAGCAAAGAGAGAAAAACAATTTTAGATTATAAATCCAAGAATGTCCCAGACATTTTGACCAATGACCATGTTAGATAGTAGTTGTAATCCCAAAGAATAATGTTTTCCATTTCTGAAAATGAGTACAAAGCATAATAACCTAGTATAATTTGGCCAAATCATGAATGGCAAACTGAATCAGCCTAATCCAAAGTTAATTTATATAAGGTCAGGGTCAAAGATGAATGGACACCTTTCACTCTGGAGTGAAATAAAGGCTATCCAAACTAATTCAGTGATTCAAACTATTAAAAATGGATGAGGAAAGCAGGACTGGCAATAGGATATGAAATAGTTCTTTGGGGAACAAGAAGGGGACCTCCCTTTTGCTTGATTAAATCTAAAACCAAAATAATAGCTATAGGACATTGTTATAACAGAAATTCTGACACATTCTTCTCCTTCATAAATGTTCATTGATTGAGGCTATACTCCATGTGAAGAGTGTAAAGAACACATGCAAAATCTTCATTCTGCCTGAGAGCCTTCATGACACCATGATTAAGCTGTAGTACCTCCATGCAATTTGAGTTTTATCCTGATGGGCTAAGATTGATTCAGCCTTCCACCCTTCCAAAGTTGGGTAAAATGAGTACCCACGTATGTATGGAGCAAAATTCTGATTACCTACAAACTACCCAGACAGTACTTAGGCATCATGGGGCAATAAGCAAGTGTATTCAGTATTGCTATTTAAATTATTTCAACATAAGGAATTTTAAAGCTCTGCCAAATATATAACCTCAAGCTGACAACAAAAGAAGCATCCTTCTTTTTCCTCTCAAGGTTTTTCTAAAACTTATGTGAAATGTCCCTTGAGTCCATTCCCTTTGAGAAGCAAAGGAAGTACACAGGAAGCATGGAAGGCTGAGTAAGAAAAATGTAAACAACCCATCTAGTGCTTCAAATTCTTAAGTAAAGCAACAATTTTGGGGAAACTGGCAAATTCATACAGTTGTATGAATAAAAGGTCAAAAAAGAGAGCAGGATTTTTTATGAAATATCATACTACTGCAAGCACTCTTTAAACAAAATTCATCTGCATATTGGTGGGTATCATTGTAGGAAACATTTCCATTTATTGTAGCAGCAAAAAAATAATTAATCTTGCTTTGTCTCTTCATCTACTATGGGTCACTTACTGTCCATATTTTCCCCTCCTTTTTTTAAACTTCAAAATAAAAGAAGAAAGAGTCGAGAGGTAAGACATTTCCCATGTATTGGAACTGTAAGTTTCACACCTAACAACTTTTTCAAAGGTTACTTTACTGATTTGAATTGTGACCTTTCAAACAGAGGTCACACTTCTCCATCATGAATCAGGTGACAAACTGGTGGAAGCAATTTCAGCCCCTTCCTGACACACAGATATTGTGTAAATGTCTTCCAGATGACAAGGAACTGTTAGAAGACCTTATACAAATTCAAGAGGAAAAGAGAAAAAATTGAATTAGGAGCAAAGAAACAAAGAAAATGCACATTGCTTGGAAGAGTCAAGATTGGCCAAATCTCAGGGGGTGGGGGGGATAACTATAATAATACAGGCTAGATTTTTTGTAACAGTTTCCAAAATTGATATAATTTTGCCAAATGGCTCCCTATAGATCTTTTTACATGTCGAGAATTTCTTTTCACAGTATGACTGTGTTCATTTGACTCTTTCTAACAGTTTATCATACCCAGGAGTGAATAATGAATAGTTAACCTAAGTAGACTGAAACTGGTGTTTGGATATTGTCATAGATACCAATGAAAGCTGAAATTTCCTTCAGACTTTTTTCCTTGCTTAGGTCACAGGAAATGTGCCTCAGCATACATAAAAAAAACCTTAGTAATCAGCTTACAAAACTATTCACTTCCCACCTTTTGCATGAATTGCCATTGTTATTGCCCAGAAAGATGGAAAAATTATAGTCTGCCACCATTATCATACAAGAAACAGGAATAAAGATGTTCAGCAACTAATATTATAAAATTGTTGATCTTCAGAAGGGAGAAGCACTTAAGTTTTATGTCATTTATTACCTGCTGTCTAAGGACACAGAAATGTCTATTCACTTTAGTTTCAAACCATGACACTATAAGATCGCCATTGAATGATGGATTTCAACTTTTGCATACTTCAAATACTTGCTACAGGTTTAGAAAAAGGCTGAATAATAGACATATTAAAAGGGTGCTTCCAGGAACATTGTTGAGTACTGTATCTCCTTTTCTTGATGGTATTTTCCATGCTTTGTATTTTCCTGCCCTATTTTTAACTGAGCTCAGTAGCTGATCTATTGGTAGGACAGGAATGTATCTATAGTGGCAACTTCACATGTGGTTTCAGAAGCACTCTTTACATTTCCTTACTCTTTTTCTGGCAGACATCTATTTGACTCTTTCTTTTCTCCTACCTATTTTTCTAGCTGGCTTCATTATCTCCATGTTAGATGTTTAGCAATATCACACGGCAAAGACATATAGTGAACCTTAGATAAATATTTGATGTTACCTCTTGCTTTTGCCAAAAAGACAGAAATTTCTGCTGGAAAGGCTGATACAGCTTTTTAAAGTTCCTATGGGATATCAATGTGTCTGTAAAATGAAGCAGGTTTTCTGGTTCAGCCCATTTCTTTTCTGAAGTACTGGAAAGTAGATCATGGCCAGCAGGTTGTTCTTTAAAAATATGATGTATTTCAGGAGGTGAAATCTGGTCCTACCTAATAATTTCTTTAAACTATTCTACTCTGACCCAGATAGAGCATTTTGGGAAGTGGATGGAGTTGTTGGGCAATTAAATAGTCAGGACAGTATGACTGGAGAGCACCACATACTCCATTTTTATAATAAAGCACAAGTAGACTTGTCCTTTGAATTTGGGAGATTAGGTTCAGGGAAAGGACCCCCTCTGAGAATCTTGAAAGGATACATGGGAAAACTCCTAGGGTTTTTCATTCATGGAGATTAGAGGACTTCCCAAACTTGGAAGAGACAGGATATAACCTCCAGCTTCCATCCAGAACATACAAAAAAAATCCATTGTCTTCTTCCAAGCCCTCAGATATAATCGCATCTGCTCAGACTCACATGACAGGGATGCCAAGCTCATGGACTTACAAAATGCATTTCTCTAACTACAGTACCCATCCAATATGATTAAATAACAAATCAACCAGGCTAGACAAATACCCAGGAGTGATCTACTACAAGACAGGCCCAAAAGGGAGAGCAATTGCACACCACTGGTTGTCACCTTCAGCCCTCAACTTAAACCCCTCACATGCATAATGAGGGATCTACAACCCATCTTGGACAAGAGTGCTTCACATTCCAAAGCTCTTGGTGACAGATCCCTACTTGCTTATAGACAACCCTCCAATCTCAAACAACTATTGACACACAACAGAAGTGGAGCAGATATGGGAACTAGAACCTGATGCAAATCCAGATGTCAACTATGCCCCCACATTCACTCTGGAAACAGTATTACTAGACCCAATGGCACCACACACAACATTAAAGGCAGTTTTACTTGTGCTTCTCCCAATGTGATTTATGCCATCTCTTGCCAAAAATGTCCATCTGTGCTTTATGTAGGACAAACAGGACAATCTGTACGCAAAAGAATTAATGGACAAAAATCAGACATCAAGAATGGCAACACAGAGAAACCTGTCTCAAACCACTTCAGTCTAACTGGACACTCTATCCAAGACCTGAAAGTTACAATTCTGGAACAGAGAAATTACAGAACTAGGATTGAAATGGAGACAGCAGAAATCAAATACATCCATCTGTTAAACACCCATCACAGGGGATTAAATATTAGCGAAGGGTTTCTGGAACATTATCAAATTTGATACACAGATTGCTATATGCTGCTAAATATTTTATATATTATATTACAACCTTTCTGCCAATTCTAAACAGAAAGTAACCAGGTACAGTGTTTTTGTTTACAGGTCAAAGGTTGATCAGAGACCAGAATGGGCTTTCTCAGACTCTTTGAGATTGAAAGGGAGACATTTAGAGCTAATCTGAATAATCTATTGTTACTGATAGCTGTAGGAAGCTGTATTGTTATGCTTGCTTGTTTGTCATTCTGCTTGAGCAAACCCTTTCCCCTTTAACCCCTGAATTTGGTGCATAAAAACCATGCCTGCAAGTTTCACTCCTAACATGGCTACTATTCCAAAAATAAAAATACAAATCAAGGATATAACCTGAAGATGTTCAATCAGAATTAGAAGCAAAATTCTGATTCCAGATTCCAGAATGCCTCTGCCTCATTATTTGTTTATGCAACAGCAGAGTTTTTATCTGGATCTTGCTGCGAGCAACTAGATTCAGCTGTTTATCTCAGTTTCCCTCACATCCATGTTTTTAACCTCCTTGACACAATGGCAAATCCTAATGAGACAAAACTGCAGTAGTTCATGTACCTGCAATCAGTTTACATTCTGGAAATCATTCTACACTGAAAACCTAGAGTGTATCAGGTTGTTCCCATTACATATGTAATTGATATGTGAATTTATACATTGTAAAGTACATTTTCTGCCTTTATCTCCAATTCAGCCTTAGTATTGGTACAAGCACTTTTACTATACTATACTATACTATACTATACTATACTATACTATACTATACTATACTATACTATACTATATGGAAATATTTCCAGTTACGCTACCTTTCAACCCTCGTCAGGAGCTGTTTTCTCACGGGTTATTTGTCAGTGCAAAACAGAACATTTAGGAATATCCCTTAGAATTCAAATAATAATAATAATCTTTTAAAGTTGTTTCAATTGCTATTTATGTTTTATTGTGAAATCGCCCCGGGTCACTTTGGTGAGGAGGGTGATAAATAAGCTTGATAAATAAATAAATAAATAAATAAATAAATATCTTCCAAACAATGAGGTGCTGATATAGTCAACAGATTTTCCTAACTAAGCAAACTGTTGGGTGTTGTTGCTTATCTCTTGGAATGTATTTGTATAAATATCTGTTTAGAGTTTAAGCATGCTTCGTATGCTTAGCAATATTGTATAATGTGCAGAATAATAGTCAGAGATAGCCTTGGGAGTACTGTATAGCATATTAAAATTGCAGAGTCCCATAGATAGAGAAAAAGCATGTGATGATTCTAGGGCTTTTGGAATTCTACTTCAAATTGGAAGCTTACGGATAATTAATGAGGGATTTGGAGGTACAGTTTATACTGGGGAATAAACAAATAGCCACTGTAAATAAGAAAGCCCCTGTGGTGAGACCCAAGTTAATCTTTGCCCTTTAGGAATCTCTGTCTGTAATTAAGTAATCTGGATAGAATTGCATTAAATGGACGTGCGGCCGTCGCAGCTGCGGCGGACGCGCGCTTTGCCCCGGCGCCGGGAGGGGAGACAGCGTCGGCGACGAGCCCTGGGGGCGGAGCCGAGTGCCGCCCTTATAAGGGTGGCACATCCCCGGAGCTCGTCGCCAGTCTCCTGAATCATGGGCAAAGTGCGGCTGGGTCGAGGCTGCATCAGCTCATGGCTGCAGCAGCTCGGTGGTTAAGGAGTTCATCTTGAGGGTATGAAAGGAGCCTCATTCGGGTGGTTTGTAGTGGCTTAGGGGTTAAAGAGCTCGCCTTCTTAGGTGGAAGGTCAGCAGTTCAGGACCTGCATACTGCATGACAGAATGGGCACCCGTCTCTGTCTCAACTCTTGCCAACCTAGCAGGAACAAAAGCAAGACATTTTCCTTTTAACCATTCGGGGCTCTGTCAGCGGGGATTACCGAGTGTCCTTTACTATATATATATAAAGAAAATTCTTCTAAGGGGCTTGCCTTGTTGCTGGGGCTGGCCTTGATTCCCTGTCTGCATTCTGAGGGCCCCGGTGTCGCAGTGTTTCAACTGCTGTACTGCAGCCCAAACATTGTGAGTGCGATCACGTCGTGATACCAGGTTACCTCACTGGCACTGGGGTGGCCTAATGGCTAGGGTGCTGAGCTTAAGGATTGGAAGGTATGGGTTCGATATTCAAGTGTGGCATGTCGGGCCTTGGGGGACATGAAAGGCACCTCATTTGGGCATCCACTGAGATGAGTTTATCCAGCTAAAATCAGTTCAAAACGAAGTAATTCTGTCGTGATGTTTATTTAGTATCCCGAGGTTGGCCAGCAGAGTCCCCAGCAAAATGTTCAGGGGCAAAGATTTTGGGCCTTTGTTCTGTGCAGGGCCCTGTTTAGCTGCCTCATGGCTTTATAGGCCGGTGCCCCTGAGGCGGCCATTTTGTTCGGCCTGCCCAGGCCCTCCTGCCCTTCTTTAACTGCACTCCTGCGACATTACTAAGAGCCCATGGATCTGCAGGGCCCTGTCCTCGAGTCTGCCTGGCTAGTTTATTGCCGGGCTCAGCTACTGCATTGTACTGCAGCCTTTGGGTCCCGAGTTTGAGCCTGCCTGTAGTCAGCCCTGAATCACACCGCATAGTCACAGGTTTTTGGTGGCTTATACTTATGGTGTGCCAGTTATAGAAAGGCAATTTTATCACTGGTATGGCCCCTAAAGAATGAAAGTTAAAAAACATAAAATAAAATAAGAAGAAGCCACGGCCCGATGCCCTTGCAGTTTGCCCCGCAGGGTTAGCCCTGTGTTGGGATACCCAGTCGCAGTGCCCGGGGGCTGAGCCACCCCATCATCCCTGCACCCTGTGGGGTGTGGGGCAGCCTTGGAGCACATTAAGGATCCTGACTGGTTGCCAGGGATGCACCGGCCCTCCGATTTTCCATCTCCATCCACGGACAGTCTTCGGGTGCCGAACCTGCCACCTTGGAGGATGTGGGACCTGATCTGGCCCATGTTGTGTTCGACTGTCTGAATCCACTGGCACCTCCGGTTCCGGCCAGTCCAGCCGTGCGTGAGTATGTAGTTCAAGCTAGCATGCTCCCCATTCAATTGGCTTCTCCCACATATACAGTGCAGTGGCCCTGGAACCAGGTTGTTCTGAGCTTGATTCTGACCAGGGCTCAAGCCTGGGTAAGCCTCCCAAGGTCAGCACAAGGAGTACTCAGCATTTCTCAGGCTCGGTGTGACCGTTTACCATGGCCGCACCGGTGTCTACCACTTTTGGCCCTCCGGCCCTTTCCGGCCCTCAGTGGGCCTTAAGGTTCTGTGGGTGACACAGGGTCTAATTCAGTTCCTAGGGTCGGGAGGCCTTTTCGATGATTAGTCACTGCAACTTGGGGACTACCTCCTGCCTGCAAAAAGACACCAAATCTGGTGTTGGGAGTACATGGATGTATTTGGCCTCCTGGACAGGGATTCCATTACGGGGGAGTGTGATGAGGAGGATGACCGGGGTCAGGATTTCCCACAGTGGATTAGGTTCATTAAGGGCACCGGTCCGATGCGGTGGGGGTTCTTGGGGTGCAGGTTGAGTGCCTACCCTTTCCGCCCGGATGCCGCTTACTCCCTGGAAGGTTTTTCTTCCTTTGGCTTCCGGGACACCCCCATTTTAAAATGCGTAGCCAGGATGGAGTACATTACTACAGCGCAAATCTCGATGAGGTTGCTGCAGCCACTTCCCTGCATCTACCTCAAAGTTTTCGCCACTCGGGCTGATACCCAATAAGGCCTCGATGGGTAGCAATTGCCACATCACTTGTCTTGACCTGAGGGCTCCTTAGCTTATGATGCTATACCGGCTGTTCTTTTGGATGTATGGTGAGGCTGTGTCTGTGGTACACTCCGGTGGTAGGGGTGCACTTTTGGCCAATTGCAACCTCACGTGCGCACCTTGGCTCTGCACGGTGCATGCAAGCGACTCCAAATTGCTGGACTTTCCCCTTGAGGCCCAGTAGTTGTTTTTTTTGTTTTTTTTCAAAAGAGCTATGCTTCTCGGCCACCCAGTCCCTTCCTGCATTGGGCATTGGGGCACAGGGCATGTTCTGATGAGGTCGCCAACTAATTGGACGGCTTTTTTTTGGGGGGGGGGGTTCTGCAGGTACGGGCGAGTGTATACATTTATGGCACTCGTTCCAGCAGCTCGCCGCTGAGTTGGTGGCCCTGTTGGCAGCGGAGAGGACTGAGGGTTTGGCCACTACTCTTACGTTTCCCTACTGCGGCCTGGATACGGTGGCCACGTCGCCTAACCTTGAGGTCTGGCCGTTCGTTTGTGGGAGTTTATGGGGTATCATTCTGGGGCTCTGACCTTTTTCTCTCTTCCAGCCTTTAGGTCCACTACGACGCACCTGTGTCCTTCGTTTATGGCATTTATTTCCAGGGCCGATGGGGTTCCGGTGCTTGGCCGCTGCCAGGGAGGGACGCTGGCATCATGCGGGACCTGACCTACCTGGGAATTTTGCTATCATGGGTGCCATCTCCATTTGGGGGACAACAGTGGGCTACTCCCGTTGCCAGGTGTTGGTGCGACAAATCGGAGGTTGTATAGGTGGTTAACACCCAGACCTCCAGTTTGCCCCAGGTTATGTGACTGAGGTTTAAGGTGGTATTACAAGCACGCATTGTTACGGATGTTACCCTTTCAATCACTCACACCCTGTCATGGTTTTAGATGTCGGGTGGGGGTGAACCGGGCCAGGGGTTTTTCTTTGTCAAGAGGTACTTGCAAGGCACCCCGTTTCTCCTGCTTGGCTTCACCCCAATTTTGGGTGTGCCACGGTTTGGCTGCCGATGGACCATGGGCCCCAGTTCGTGGTCCACTTGCAGCGGTCTGGCCTTACCCCTCGCACCATACGGGGACGTTGCCATACTTGGTGTTCAAGGCTAGGGACAACGGTGTCCTCGTTACCCAGGGGGATTTTTGGAGCCGCAGTATTGTGGACTGCCGGGCCCAGGGAACGCGGCCAATGCGTGGATTCCCGGCATCCCATTGCTTTGCGGCGTTTGGCTGCAGCCTGGTTGTGTTACTGCCTTGACTCCTTGAGGTGCTCCTTTCCCACGGGGCCTCTTCGGTTGCTTCCTCCACAGCATTCTGGGTGGGGGAATTGGCCCCTACGTCCAGGAATGACTTCTCCCATGGGAGCTTCGCTCTGGCTTCTTCCCAACTCCATTGTGGATATCTGCCCAGTGGCGGCCCTGGTGGGTGAATTACAGGTTCGCCCTGCGGGCTCTGGACATATAGTACTCTGCCGAGGGTCCCCCCCCATGTGTTTCCAATTCGGGAGGGTGACTGATGCGGCCCTTGAGGCCTGAGGTTCATTACGGGGTTCGTTATTGCACCCGTGCATTACACATTGCGGCAGTGCCCACGGCTGCCTTGTTTGGCTAATCAGCAGCTGACCATGACGAGGGGGTGTTGGGCTTCGCCCGTCCCGTTCTGGCGTGTGCCCCTTTGAAGCTTGATTTAATGCTGCCGCCTTTTTTCTCTTTCTTTTCTTGCAGGTCATTCACTTTATCCGGACGTGGCCCACGTCTGTTTCTTTGGCCGCGGCTACATTTACTGGGCAGCACACATGCTGGAATGGCTCCTGGTGGGATCACTCTCTGGCGGAGGCACAGGCCCTTCCTCGTGTGGAGGGGGTGCCGGGGCATGGTTTAGAACCAGCTCCTTCAATTTTCAGCTGAATCCTAGTGGGTGCCCCTGCATGATGGCATCTTGGTCCACATTAGTGGCAACTACCGGGGCCGGCACGCCGGCATTGACCTGGCCAGGGCTATAAGCTGTTATTTTCCTTGCTGCCCCACTGAGGGCCTGGGACCAGGTTTATGGGGTACAATATGGTCCCTCACGCTGTGTTCCATGTGGTTGGTGAACCCAGGTTGATAGATCGTGCCTGGCGAGGTGTTACCATGGGGTTGGTGAACCCTGGCAGATGGATACACCCCAGTGGGGTGTTAACATGGGGTTGGCGAACCCAGGCGGATAGACCGTGCCCGGCGGGGTGTTATCAGCTCCGTGGTACGTTTCTTTCCAGAGGAGGCCCTTGGCACGATGGTCGGCACATGGAGTGACGATTTGCTTCCCCGCACCTCTGCCGCGGGGACGGTGTCTCTCTTTCATTGGATGGCATGGCCTTATTGGGGCTGCTCTGCAGCAGGGCCGGTTGACCGAGTTGTCGGTCTGGGGGGGGGGCGGTGTGTAGTTTCACTCCCCCCCGTGTGGCGGGTAGCACTGGTAAGGACATGAATATGATCCCTAGAGAATCTGGTTGGAACGCATTTCGTCGGTCAATTTGGCTGCCATCCCAGAAATAACAATTGGAGGCCGGATGAAATGCGGACCATGAACTTGGGAATGTCAAGCTCGGCAGCTGGCAGCCCCAATTAACAGTTCACCCGATTTGGGTCAGAAGTGAAAGATGCAGAGGAACACTTCTGACAGGGATCCTTAGAAGTAAAATAAACTAAATGAGTTAAAGGACAGCCAACATTGTGGGTTGGTTGATTAAGATATCGGAGATCCTTACCAGTGCTACGTCGGCCTGTTGCAGAGCAAGTTATAAAAGTTAATACAGTTAATCAGTTGATTAAGTTATCAGTCAATAAAGTGGCCCAATTTTTACAACCAATGAAACTGTTGTCTGTCTCCTCTGTACGGGCGTCCTGGGGCAATGGACGTGCGGCCGTCGCAGCTGCGGCGGACGCGCGCTTTGCCCCGGCGCCGGGAGGGGAGACAGCGTCGGCGACGAGCCCTGGGGGCGGAGCCGAGTGCCGCCCTTATAAGGGTGGCACGTCCCCGGAGCTCGTCGCCAGTCTCCTGAATCATGGGCAAAGTGCCCCACCCTCCCTCCCTTATGTAGTGTGATAATTTTTTGGTCGCTTCGGGGCCGGATGGGAATTTTTGCTTGGGACCTGATTGGCCGGTGGTCTCTTGTAGTTTTCGCCCATCCCACACTGCAGTGAGAGGTCGAGCATGGAGTGGTTTTGGTCACTTTTGGCGGGTAGCACTGGTAAGGACATGAATATGATCCCTAGAGAATCTGGTTGGAACGCATTTCGTCGGTCAATTTGGCTGCCATCCCAGAAATAACAATTGGAGGCCGGATGAAATGCGGACCATGAACTTGGGAATGTCAAGCTCGGCAGCTGGCAGCCCCAATTAACAGTTCACCCGATTTGGGTCAGAAGTGAAAGATGCAGAGGAACACTTCTGACAGGGATCCTTAGAAGTAAAATAAACTAAATGAGTTAAAGGACAGCCAACATTGTGGGTTGGTTGATTAAGATATCGGAGATCCTTACCAGTGCTACGTCGGCCTGTTGCAGAGCAAGTTATAAAAGTTAATACAGTTAATCAGTTGATTAAGTTATCAGTCAATAAAGTGGCCCAATTTTTACAACCAATGAAACTGTTGTCTGTCTCCTCTGTACGGGCGTCCTGGGGCAAAGGTATAACTACTGATTGTCTTCGCAGTATGAAATAACCTGAACTCATGCATTTAAATATTTACCAGTTACGGATTATTTTCTTGCCCATGTTTAAATACTACATGTCTATTATGCTGTTACTATTTTAGCTAGTGTTTAGTTTGCTCAGTTTAATGATTTTTTTTTTGGGGGGAAGCAATGTTACTAATGAGGGAAAGGAAGTAATAACTTGTTTTTATTACATTTTAGCTCATTAAATTTTTTCTCATAATCTATGTTTGATTTTGAAAATTGATAGCCTCACTTAATATGGCTCCCTTTCCTTTTTCTCAAATGCTGGCAAAAGGAGTATATCGTAGTACATATTGTGCAACTGCAAATGAATTAACCCTCCATGAGATCATCACAGCAATTATTTACAGTTCAATAGGATCAAAAATATGGAGAGGTATAGCAGATCTTTCTGTAAAAATATGATATGAACATCTAAGCAGATGCTAAATTTGGGGAAGTGTTTGTCATGAGCCTCCTTCCCCATTCAGGTTGTTAAGTACTAATTTTGATAATACATAGAATATTCACTGCTTGAGTTGGGAGAATCCATTAAACCCTGAGGGAAAATTTGAATGTTGCTATAGTGTGTTTCTCACACTATACAAGAGCATTCGCTTGAGAAAGCCTTGATGCTGGGAAGGGTGGAGGGCAAAAGAAGGGGCAGCCCAAAATGAGATGGCTAGATGGTACTGTAGACACAATGGGCACAAAGCAGAGCGAGTTGAGGAGGATGGTGGAGGAAAGAAGTGCCTGGCAGACAGTGGTCCATGGGGTCACAAAGGTTCGGAATTGACTCTGTGACTGAACAACAAAATAGTGTGTTTTGTAAGTATAAATGTCTGTTTTGTAGTTATATTACACTGGCATCATCAATTAGCTTTCAGTTATTTTGTAGTGTTTTTTTATATTTCACCTGGTGACTGAGAAAGGTTGATACTTAGGCAGCAGGCCTATGGTTCTGGAAGGATATGCAAGGTCTGTTTGATTTTTTTCCTTCCCAGAGTGAGAAAAAGGAAGAAAAAAACTCCAGTGAAAACTTCCACCATCCTTATCTCTACAACACCAGAGCTTATATATTGGTAGAGGCAAAAAGGAGAAGATCACATAATATATTGCAGGATGCTCTACATTAACACAATCCACAGCCTTTCCACATCACTGGTACAGCAACAATGTCAATTCCCAGAAGTCCAGGTTAGTACACCTGCTGATAAGGTCTCCTGAGAACTGAAGTCCAAGAACACTTGGGGACCCAAGGTTGAGAAACCCTGATATAATCCTAGAGCTGATGTATATAGCTCTACCTGGAGAGAAGGTCTAACAAAAGGAACAACAGTGGAGGAAAATGCCACTTGCTGTCCTTTGTCTTCAGGTACAGTAGGGCTTGATAATTTTTAGACACTGCAGTGTCAGAGCTTCCTGGTAGATATTACTCTGTTAACAATCACAACTTTTAGCTCCATTCACTCACTCAGGGATTTTTCTTCAAATCAGTGTAGCCCTATTTAGGCATTCGACCTAAAGTGCACAGAGCTCAAAGGATGGAGATGACATTATGACGAACCTAAAAACATGGCTGGCGGGACAGGTATGGGGTCTTGGCGGTACTATGACCCCAGCTCGCTGGCTTGTTTGAGCTCCCTCTCCCCCCTGGTCTTTTAATCTTTTTAATCTTTTGTTTTTAAGTTTTCAACTTTTAAAAATTATTATTGGGGCCTGTGGATTTTTATAAATTTTAAAAACGTTTTAAATTTTATAATTGTAATGTTTAAGTTTTTAACGATGGGTTTGGGTTGGGTTTTATTATGCTTTTATGATGTTGTAAACCGCCCTTGGTCGCCCCGGCGAGAAGGGTGGTATAAAAATGTAAATAAATAAATAAATTTACAAAATTCAAAATATATAAATTTTGAAACATGAAAATTCCATTTATTTCATGCTTTCCTGGCATTTAATTTAAGCTTTATTTGCGGTAAATAATTACTAATGACATTTACTTACAATCTAAAAAGTCAACTCTATACTGAGTTTGATTTGTATTTAGCTAACTAGTTATCACTTATGTGAAATACAGTACATTCTTTACCATTTTACAATGTTTCCAGATCAGTCACAGCAATACCTTAGGCTCTACTAAAAGTATCTCTCTGACTTGAAATAATCAAAGAAGGGACAAAAGATGTAAGTGGAGAATTGGGGGGTTGAAACAGCAATTTCTTGCCCATTGCTATTTTAAACCTTCACTTAACATATTCTGTACTAGTGACTCATAAGGGTGAAAGGAAAGGGTCAATTCAAATTGTGATGACTGCTTCACATAATGTAATTGCTCTTGATCTGAGCTTGACCTTTCTGGTCAGCTATATTGTCACAAAGTAAAGACCTTACGAGAGAGTCGCATGAAATAAGCAGAGGAAAATAGTCATAATCTTCTATTCTGGTAGACAAAGTTTTCAATTATTTAAAAGAGAAATTGATACTCTTAACTCAAGCTAGATGCTAACTTTTCCCTCATTTCTTAAACAACAGTAAGCACATGCACACACATATAAGAAAGTTGGAGGAACAAGGGAAATAAAGTAAACATTAATGGATATGTAGTGGAAGAACAGGGGCTGAGGTGGCTTACTGGTTACGATACTGAACTTGATGACTGGAAGATCGGCAGGTCAGCGGTTTGAGACCCAACTGCTGTGTGACAGAGTGAGTGCCTGTCTTCTGTCCCAGCTCATGACAACATATTCATTTAAAAGCAAGAAATTGCAGATAGATAGATAGATAGATACTGCTTTGGCAGGAAATGTAACAGTGTTCCATGCACTGTGGTATCTAGTCATGCCTGCCATGTGATCATGGAAATGTCTGTAGATGCAGACAGTGCTGGCTCTTTAGCTATAAATTGAGATAATCACCAGTCCATAGAGTCAAATATGACTGGCTTTCGGACAAGGGAGTACCTTTACCTAGTGGAAGAACAATCCATGAATGCTTTTCTGAGCAACCTGGAAGGAAAATAGTATGCTATCAGGTCAGCAGCAGCCTACTCCATGAAGTTCCTGCCTCAAAATTGAGGCCAGAGGACCAGAGTCTCATGATGTCACGATGTGTCCTTATGGGACGATCATTTACTTTCTCATCTAAAGGAAACCATTATAAAGCTCATTTCAATGAAATCTAGTTTAGTTAAAATTGGACTTAATTATAAGTCTGTTGCCAACATTTATTTCCTGGGGAAGTTGGCTAACTAGTTGTTGGTGTTCTTGGAAGGTACCCTAGATCTGTTTCTATTGACTTTCATGCCATCCATGGAACTGAAATCGCATGGACCATCCTTCAAGTTGATCTTCTGAGGGTGCAGATTGTAACTCTGATGGTCTTTGATATCATCAACCACAGTATCCTTCTCAGATGGCTATGAAGTCTAGGATTTGGAGTCTTGTTCTTCAGTGGCTCCAGGCCTTCCTTCAAAGCTGATCTCAGATGGTATAGATTAAGGAGGCATATCCACCCCTTGGGACCTCTATTATGGGGTCCCACAGGGATTGGTCATTTTCCAAAAGCTTTTAAATATCTGAATAAAATCTCTTAAAAACTCATATGGAGATTTGGAATTCATTGCCATCAATAGATTGATGACACACAGTTCTATCTCTACTTTTCTTTCCCTACAAGTGATACTATATTGCTCTTTAAGAGTTGCCTGGCATAAAAAATGGACTAGATAAAGACAAATAAATGGAACCTGAATACAGATAAGACAGAGATCCTCTTATTGGGAAGCTCATCAGACTGGTTGTAGGGGTACTTATCTGGCCTCAATAGGGTTATACTCTCCCTGAACAATTGAATTTACACCTTGGTAGTACTGATGGACCCAGCTCTCACTATGGAAGCAGAATTAAATGCAGTGGCCACGAGTGTCTTTTAACAACTTTGGTTGATTGCTCAGCTGCACCCCTACCTAAATAAGCAATGTCTAACAACAGTGGTTTATGCTTGGTAATCTCTGGAATAGGCTACAGTCAAACTAGCTATGTCCTGTACTCACTGCCTTTGAAATCAGTACAAAAACTTCACCAGGTTCAAAATGCGGCTGCCAGATTGATTATATGTACTAGCAGATATGACCATATATCTCCAGTCTTGACATTTCTTCACTGGTTTGTTCTTCGTTTCCATTCTCAATTTATGGTGCTGATCATAACCTGTAAAGTCCTTAAAAGTTTAGGACCTAAATATTTGGTGGAGTATCTCTCCCACAAAATAGCTACCCATCCCGCCCACTTCTGCCAGTCCTTAATGTTGAAATTAATGTTGAACTGAAAAGTATAACTTTCCTTGAAGTATACCTACCTGTCCTCGAAATGCTTTCCCAAATTTGTGTAATATGAACGGACATACTGTATGTTTACCTTGGAACATCCATTTTTTCAGCTTCACTGAGCATCTGTGGGATAAAAATAAATTATTAAAGGTTAGTGATAAAAATAAATTATGAAAAGGTTAGGGAAAATTATTAGTAGGTCATTGAAGCCCAAAGGAATTAAGCAACACAGTTCACTGTTAACAATAAATGTTCTTTTTGGCAGGTCAGGAGGCTTGCTACAATGATATAGTTAGAGTTAGATAAATGAAATTACGTAGAAAATTATTGCATCTGAGATTTAATGACTAATATCAAAATATAGCCTGGACAAAGGTTTTTGAAATGTCTAGACAAAATGCATATCTAAGGAGAAAATAAGAATGCTATTGGATGAAGTAGGGTGTGAGAGATGAAATAAAGTTATATTCATGTTTTTGAAAAATATCAGATCACTGAGAAGATGGTTCATGACAATAGAGCTAGAGGACACACAAACATTCCAGGAAAGGTGTGTGTGTGTTAAGGACTCACTGGATAAAATGCAGAGTAGGAAAGGAAATCCAAACATAAATGTCCTACACTTACCGGTCAGGAGGTCAAACACAAGGGTAGATCGTGTGAGTTGTGCATGAAAATATTGCAAAGATGTTAATAACACAGAATTTTGCTGTTTCAGATACTAGTGTAGGAATGACATGGAGGAAATATGAAGAATTGAGAGAAAAAAAATCTTCTGGCTTGGTGGAACAAAGGATTATGACTAGAGCTGATTTCAGATAAACCACTCAGTTTTGTTATTGTAGTATGTAAATACTGTACATAAAATTAATATTAATATGTTGATAAATCAATTTATTTTAATTTATAAATGTTGGTAGAGTGTTGAATCTTAAACATATTCTTGTTAATTGCTTAGCTGTTGAGACTTCTGAACATGTTTTTTCTGAGACAGTGCAATATCCTTCCAACACAGAAAGAGCCCCCTTGAAGATTCTGGTGTTCTTGAACCCCAATCAGGCATACCCTGGTAATGACAACCTTGTGTTCCTAGCTAATCTTTCTCACACTAGGTCATGCAAAAGGAACTGCAGAATGAACTCACAAACGATACCTTCATTTTGGCAGTTTCATGTCTGGCCTAGATACAGAAGAATACCTTGTTGTTTTCTCACCAGCAGAGACTTTTGCTAAGAAAGTGGTAATTGATGGGTTGGTATTGCACTTTTAAAAATTGCTATGTTTTAACTGCTCTCATTCCAAATGTATCTCAAGCATATATTTTTTAAATTTGTGTCTTAATATTTTTTTTTGTTTCTGGTTTTTGTCTTTTAGTTAATCTTAATGTGAGCTGCTTTGAAATCTCATCATGGGAGAAAGACAGCATATAAATGAACCAGTCAGCTATGCAGACAAATTAATAAATAGTTCTGTCAGCTGAATCCAGTAACTTTGAACATAGGAACAGCTTCAGAATTTGAAATATATGTATTTGTGTTGGAAATGAAGAAAACTATATGTCTGTAGGTGACAATAGTGATAGAGATAGCTAGTTTGGGCTTCCCACAGTATTATTTTTTTTGTTGCTCTTGTTGCTCTGTTGTCTCACAAATTGATATTCAAAAGCTTGGCTTCACTTCAATGGCTAGCTTCTTCCATTTACATCCCTCTTTCTTACCAAGTATATTTTGTTTCAGTAAAGCTTTCAAAACAGTGAATGTGTTCAATCATAATTGCAAAATCCAGCAATTTTAGCATTTTGATAGTTTTCCCAACATAGTACCAGGTTAATGTATAACAGCAATATTCACATAAAATGGATGTTGTTTGGGACCAATTTCCTTGCTTTGGGTAATAGACTGCTTCATCTCAGAGCCTCAGACAGAAATTGAATCTGGTTTGAATCTGAAATTGAGCTTTGTTTCAGTTTCCCAAAACTTCCAATTTACTATTAATATTAATCATGTTTGGCATTACTTTTAAAATTTAGTCTGAGTAAAACAAAGGCATGAGGCAGAGGAGCCACTTCGAAGAAGCAAAAGCATGCCAATTTTACTACAAATAGGTGCAGGAAATATTTTGTGATCAATTGGAAGCTTGAGTTTTGTTTCTGAAAAATAACTTCTATAATGCCACTAGTTATTTGCTAAATTTCAGAGATGGATGCAGGGTGTGTGCGTGTGTGCATGTGTGCGCACGTGTGTGCATGTGTGCATGCGTGCGACCTGTAAACACAATGGTTAATAAACTGTAGGACACTCTGCTGCAAATCCCATCTCATGCCTCAATTTGGCACAGTAGTGACTCTGGCCAACTGGCAGTTAGGGTGGTGGGGGTATATTCCCCTGGCAGGTTCAACCATGCCACAAAGGTGTCTGTTAGTGATCCAGAACAGTTCTCCATTCTGGAACCATAGGTCAGCTTAGTGGGATAGGGTACTCAGACAATGCACCTGGCCAGTGTATTGCTCTAACATAGCCAACTTTGACATGAGCCCAGCCAGTCGTGTTATATTTAAAATGGCTAAAGGAGCATCAAAAACATGGACCTCAGTCCCCCATGCACCATCAGATCCTGCTACAGTAGAGGTAGGACCTCCCAATGGTGAGAGCCCGCTAAAACCTCATAGGAGATGATACTTCGATCCACCACGTCAAACTAGATGTGAGATCAACTAAGTAACCAAGTAAGTAGGGCACTGTCTGTATGACCTTTCCCCACCCTATGGTATCGACCATTACCTACTATATCAACTTTGTGTTTACATTTGTTCAAAGTGGGGATAATTGTATTACACATAGAAACATATTTCCAACATTTGGTCACACAGTAGTCTGGCCATAAAATCAAACACAGTGTGAGGCTTTGCAAAAGGGAACAGATATAGTTTGGTTGCTACAGAAACTGGATAAATCACTGTATCCACAAGACTGGAATAGATCCCATTTCATATTGAACTGTACATGGCAACATCAGGAGGGCACTGCAATAATGAAAGAAAAATGTGCTTTCTCTCCCAACATTTAGTGAATCAGTGTTTAGAAGGCTTTCAATGGTACACCACCAGTGAATTTCAGATAAAAGTCCCCTCTCTGCTATTCTTTTTGTTAGGTATATCTCAAACAAAACATTTGCCATCATTTTCATCTGTTGCATTTCATTTTCTACAAGCCCTATTCCTATTTCATCAATGCTTTCTTAAATGTCCAGTATTTCCACCATGTTTACAGTTTCAGAGACTGGACATTTCCCCAAGTACTTTCTTACCTCTGTCCATCAATAACCTGTTCAATTGCCAGGTATGCTTCCAGCAACACTAGAGTTAAATCTAGGACACAAAGGATTAACTCTGTTACCAGCTTATCTCAGTCAGCCATGTGTCTGACTCAGCAGAATACATTAGCTCAAGTTTCAATTTCAAGGGGGGGGGGGGATATGTTCTTGAGGAGCTTTGGTCATCAGATCATAGACTCAATCCAATCAAAAACAAGTTGATTTTGGCTTTATGAGGATGTCATTTGCAAAGCACATGGTGGCTTGGCTTCATAGTACTGGATTAGCTAAGAATGAGCAAAGTGAGAATATCGTTACACTTCCCAAATAGCAGAATCTACATTTTACATTTTTATTGGCATTCTCTTCCCTGTTCCTCCAGTAATACATGTTCTTGACTTCTTAACGCTGACAATAATTTTCTCCATTTGCATGACCAAATTCAACAACTCTTCCAAGCACAAGTAGGATCATGTTACCTGCATGCCAAATGAATATGTAGTAGTAGTAGTAGTAGTAGTAGTAGTATCATATCTCAGAATCTCAGGTAGTAGTAGTAGTAGTAGTAGTAGTAGTAGTAGTAGTAGTAGCTTCTCATTGTGCATGGTGCCTGTCTTCACTACTACAGCATATCAGGCAAGGAAGAAACTTGTTGTTTCTTCAGCAATAAAGTTTTACAGCTGTGAGTCTCCAACCCAACCCTCCTCCTTTCTCATCTGACCTCAATTCAACATTAAAATTGGTGGAAACATAGGAAGCCGAAACCAGATGTTTAAAACTTATCTGCTTAAGGCCTAGACCTGAATTAACAACTCTGTCAGTTTCTGTTTCTTCTGCATTTACGTTGTTAAACATTTAAGCTCTTTGTACCTGAATGTGGAAAAAAATTTGTTTTCTTTCAAAATTGATTGAAAATAATGTATCTCAATCCCTCATCATGAACCCTCATTCTTGTGTTCTTTGACCAGCTGTGATGATTCCCCCCTCCCTTTGGCAGCCATTGTTTCCAAATCCTTGTATGGACTGCTCTACTCTCCCAGATCTTTCATTCAGGGCTTGTCCACATCGGAGAATTTGGAGTGGTCTAGTGTGTACTTAAAAGGCTTGTATTTTTGGTGTGAGCTATTTTATCTCTCACTTCAATAGTTCTTCTATCCACAGTGATCCAAGTTTTTTCACCTATGAGAATGGTCTACACTGATCTTTGGATTGCTTTGGTTTGTCCCTTGTTCCATTATTGAAACTTTCCTTCTTCAACGTTTCTTATAGTTGTAGTTTAGTGGGCCTCAACAACTTTCCTCTTTTTTTGGTTCATTTTTATTAAATAACATAGTGAAACAGCAATGCATTTCCTCAGCGCAGTGCACATAATAGCACCGATGTATTCCATTTATCTAGAAAAGCACTGTATCTGTCAGAAAATATATATTTTTTAAATTTTAAACGGTAGAGTAGGTGAACATGGGGAAGTGATGGAGATTCTCTGTCATATGTTCCATCCTACCTAGAATGACACAGGTTCTGATTAAAAATGTATAATCTTAATGTATTTTGCATAATCACTGTTCAGTTTTCTGATTCCTTGTACTCTTAGCGCAGAAAGTGACTATCCATGTTATTTTTCTATTAAGAAACTTTGTTATAAGCAGTGATCTTCAGCATTCATTTCAAGTGTCAGCCTTAGTGGGTTATATTACCTAGAATGTGTTTTTAAAAGTTTTAGTACCAAGACATGCCTGTGGACAGAGGAAACATGCGTATATATTTTGTCCTGCATCATGGGCTGGTACACTGCAAAGTAAGCATGAAAGCAATGAAAATGCACACAGTCTACAAAGCTATTTTTAATTATCTATTTACGTGCTTTCAAAAATACAATAAAACAAGCATAAGCTGATAAATTTTGGGAGAGTACCATTTACAAAATGCAGAAAGAGGCTTACTGCTTTCCAGAAATAAAGATTTGTGCCTTTGTCATGTGGAGAAGCTTTCAAATATATCCACTCAAAGCAAATGATGTCCTAATTTGATTGCCTCCCACATCAAAAAAATAGAATTGTGAATCAGTGCTGACTATCACAAATGTTTTGTAGCATCTTCAGGAAATAGATATAAGAAGCTTGGAGAACAGCAATCCTTTTAAGCAAATATAAAAGTATGCTAGAATAAAACAATCAACACAAGCTTTGTCATATTCCCATTTTTTTTAATTCACAGTGTCTTAAATGACCAACAGATTTTCTATTTCTTTATACCCATCTGTAAAAATATAAATACCCTGAAAATAGATATGCCAGATGGACTTTCTGACTTTCAAATGACCCTTAATTAACTCTTCTTGTTATACCACTTGGAAACATTTGCTTGTGATATTGGTCAGTCTTTCCTGTAAACTAGGTCAAGTGGTTTTAAAAGGAGGTTATTCAGCATTGCATTAATGAGTCTTCCGTTAAGTAAAAGACATGAGGAAAAAGCAATATGCCATTTAATGGCTTGATGTCACCAGTCCAATGTGTCTAACAATATTTTCTTTTCTTATTTTGTTGGAAAGTATAATGTGGGTATGACTGCAGTGGCATAGTGGTTAAGATGACAGTAAATAGGTAAATAGGTACTGCTTCAGTGGGACGGTAACAGCATCCATGAATTCTGGTGTCTAGTCATGCCACATAACCATGGAAATGTCTGCAGATGCAGAAAGCACTGGCTCTTTGGCTGTAAATGGAGAAGAGCACCACAGCCTAGAGTCAGACAAGACTGGCTTTCAAGCATGGCAACCTTTATCTTTACCTTTACCTATAGTATGGCTTCTAGAATCCCATATTCATTCTCTAGTGGTACATTAGACTTACTACCAATAAGAAATTCTACGCATACCTCAGAAATGCATGATAAAAGAGTTGTTAGACAAATGTTAGATAAATGTGCATTGGGGAGAAGGAAGTAATACGAAAAACATGGTGCCAAATAATGTGCATAACATTAAACAATATAAAAAAGATTGGAAGACTCTATTAAAGGAAGCTGCAACCCCATTTATTTTGGAGTATGTCTGCTGTCATCTGCCTGGATAGCTCAGTGTGTGAGGTATATGATGACAGAGCCAGAGTTTGGCAGTTCACTTCCACACTATGCCAGGAATAGTCAGTCAGTATAGCTAATTAATATAGATAAATATAGTAATATATATAGTAATAAGTATAGAAGATAAATAGGGACCACTTCAGTGGAGAGGTAAACAGCTTTCCATGCACTGTCTATTCATGCCTGCCACATGACAGTGCTGGCTCTTCGGCTTTGAAACAGTGATGAGCGCTGAACCCTAGAGTCAAATACAACTGGATTTCGAGCAAGGGAAAGCTTTACCTTTACTTTACCTTAAAGCCAGAGGAAAGCTGTTCAGTCTCAGAATGCTCTCAGAAGAAGAAATGATAACCCAATTCTATGTATTGTCTATTTTTTTTACTTGATTGCATACAATTATTATTATTAAATTTTCCAAAGAGAAAATGATTTACTCTTGAATAAACATGCATAGAACTGCACAACAAATATTCTGTTTGCCACTAGATAGAAAAGGATAAAAAGGTACCCAGTTCTCAGCCCATTCCATACTTCCAGTATTGTATTAATTGACTCCAAATTATTATGGGTAGTACTTTTGGAGAATCTAAATGAAAAATTATGATACAAAACCAGCTCCTGGAACTGAATACTATACTGTACTCACTTTTTACCTGCTACGTACTGTATAGGCAAGGAGTTGTGATGTAAGCATCATTAACAAGAAAGACAAAATACATCTCTAATGTCACCTCCTGATATAACATTTAAAAGACATTGAAAAAAAGTAATAAGCCCTAAAGAATAACATTGAGTGTTCAGCCAAATATCTCAGAAATTGGGGGGGGGGGAGGGGCTGACTTTCCTCTTTTTCATGCTTTCCTAGCAAAAGAATGCCACATTGGAGCATAATTTCTAAAGTTATTTTATTGTTGTTTTGGTCTTCTTCCCACCATTACCTCAATATCTTAGAATGGTACAAAACAGAGACACTGTAGAGGAAGCAAAATGGTGGCCAGCCTACCATCAGTTGCCATTTTGGGCACTTTGGAAAGGAACACCCAGAAATCTTGCTCGAGTGTAACAAATCTCTGCTGCAACCATTGCTAAACTCAAGCCTAATTAGATGAGATAATTTTTGCTGATAATGTTGGAGTTATGGATAATTAAATACTGTATTATTGTTCACAAAATGCTAGACCTTTTGTTTGTAGAAGGATTACTTGTGGCTTCAAACTAGAGACCACTCTAGTTTGGTGATAGCAGTGTATCATCACGTTTCAGCTTTGTTAAGTATGTCTATCTTAGCTTTGCAAACTTTTTACCTTTGAACTATCAATCTTCATTTTTTGTGTCTTCATGGCTTTAAATAAATATATTTAAAATTAATTTGTGCCTTGTGCATACTGTTAATCCCCACAGGTTGGTCTGATAATCCAGTCTTTGAATTGTTTGAATAAGGAGTTGCTGAGGACTAATGTAGGTAAAATGAATAAGGTAAACCACTCTTGTGTTTCATTAGCCTAACATTAATTAGAAATTCTTGCTTCTGAATTTTTTTTCTACATTCCTAACTTTCATTCTGTCTGAAGAGGGGTGTACTGTAATGCTGATTTGTCAGCTTCATCCAGAGACATCAATATTGTTAGTGTGCATATGTCACTTTCATTGAAACTTTTTTGGACTACAGGTCTCAGAATATTCCAGCCTCTATGTCTGCCTTATTTTGGGAATGGTACTCACCCATCACTGTTTTGTTTGCATCTAGACAAGTGGTGAGAAAGACAGAGGCAGAAGAAGATCAGCTTTGCTGCCAGTCTAAACAACCTTTTTTAAGACAAAGAGTAGCACTATATTGGTTGTAAGGTGTTATCTGTGCATGAAAAGGGGAACATCGATCAGGCAAAACTGAAATTTGTGTCTCTCATTTTTGAAACGTTTCACAATTAATAGTGAACAGAAAAAACAACTGCTCAGAAGCATCTTCCTTCCATTAAGGCTGAAATTCATAGGAAGCTCCAATTCATTATCATCAGGTTTGGCATTTCAGTCTAATAATAAATGACAACATGCTATGGTTTTTCTGTCTCTTCTAATTTATCTCATCAAAATATGCCCCTTTTGATCTGGAAATGTCTGTAGTTTGAAATACTGTAATTTGAGCCATCTTTCTAGGATAACTCTCTCTCTCGAAACTGGTGTTCTCTAGACTTGTCAACAATTTGTCTAGTCAACTGCACTTGCATGCTAGAATCTACGTTCCCAAGCATCCTACCATCCCGGGGGCTATTTCTAAACCATGGCAAAGATTAGCTCTCTCCCTCAATCTGCTTTACAAGAAAGTGTTTGGAGTTGTTTCTGTTTTCTTCAACCTCTGAATGACCTCTTTTAGACTACCTGAAATGGTATGAATAGATGGAGATCTCAATAACATTCCCGAGAATGGCACCTTATTGAACTTTTTTTCCCCTGTTATCCCAGAAACCTAATAAAAACATCTGGCAAATTTGCCTTCGACCAATATTGTTTTCATTTTTCATGAAATGATAAAATCTAGGGAACACCCCCCCCCCCGCCTCCATGAATGACCAAATGTTACTTTGCCCCAGCTCTTAAATCTTCCATGAACTGATAACCAGCCAATTAGAGTGGCCTGTTTCTTAGATTTTCCTCACATTGAGGAAAGTCTTTTTGAGAGAATTATATTTTAGTCATCTAGTTATCGGTTCCAATTCTTCAAGCCTATGTCCAATAGGGATGTCTGGTGATAGAATTACGCAAAAGGCTGCCTAGGTGTTTAAAATGAGGCAATCAGCTTTTCTGATGCTTCTAATCTTCAAAGACCCATAATCAAACTAAAGGCCATCATGATTCTGTTTGAATTTCCCATGCTTCTGTTAAAATGTTTTTTGCAATTTTGCTTCTATCAGGAGAAACATTCTAATGCAGTTTTGGAGAAGAGGCAGCATATTTATACATGTATACACACACGAAAGGGACTGCGGTGTCTTAGTGGTTAAGACACTGAACTTGATGACTGGAAGGTCAGCAGGTGAGCAGTTTTAGACCCAAGTATACATGTTGGAGTGGACTCCCATCTCTGTCCTAGCTCCTGCCAACCTAGCAGTATGAATGCAAGAAATTGCAAGTAGATAAATAGGGAGTATTTCTATGCACTCTGGTGTTTAGTCATGCCTGCCACATGTCCATGGAAATGTCTGCAGACGCAGACAGTGCTGACTCTTTGGCTATACATAGAGATGAGTCACACAGTCAAGCAGGTGGCATACGAATCCAATAAATCAAATCAAATGAACACTGAAACCTATAGCCAGCTTTTGAGCAAGGGTGACCTTTACCTTTACTAGCATCCACACACACAAAAGAAGTTGACATTGCTGTTAATGAGACCATGTGGAAAGTGACAGGATGCCTTAAACCTACACCAGTTGAGAAGATATACCCTTTTGTTGGTGTTGCTCCAACTAAGATCAGGAGAGAAGTAGCAGCAGATGCTGAGAGAAATAAGCAAGAAAATGACCCTCAACACCCTCTGAATGGATATGAGCCTCAAATCCACCAGCTCAGATCCAGGTACAGCTTTATGGCAAGAAAAACATTATTGAGGGTACACAAGAGCAAAATCAAATTAGAAGATGGAGGAAGGAGCTCACTGGGCAAGGAACAACATTAAAGGTAGATATAGCTGAAGATCTCAATCTCCCCTACGTCACCCAGAGGACCCTGAATAGACTGAGGGTTGGAGTCCCTAAATGCAAGACCAACATGTGAATGTGTATAGACACAGAGTCCAGCCAATTCTGCCAGAAGCAATCAGAAATTGCATTTGGATAATGACAAAGCAAAGAAAGTGGCTTCATTTTGGCAGTCCAGGGTCTCATCAGGACACAAAAGAAGTAGTTCTAATAGGTCCAAATCCCCAAGGACAGGATTTTGCCCACCAGCTGGATGGGATTTATTGCACAAATGTCTGGGCAGTTTACAAGCTGCGCAAGGACATATTATCTCCTTGCACAAATTCATAAAATATTCAGCCATTTTGTGTAGCAATAATTTCAAAGGAAGAAGGAATAAAGAGGTTTTTGCCCTGGGAAACATGCTCATAAAGTGAAGAGCTGTCTGTGATGCTCATTCCAAATAATCTTCACTTTCCTCTCAAATGATTATGATGGTTGAAAGATCTAGAGTGTTCAAATGTATGCAGGATAACAATTTATATAAAAAAATTCTGACATCATTGAAAATAACCCATATTTCTTTAGCTTTTGATTTTACTCGCAAGACTTGTCATAAAATATATCTACACCATACTCCATATGTTGTGGCTGAAACTGAAAGTTATGTTATGGTATTTTCTACTTTTCAACCTTTCTTTCCAGAAGACTGAATCCGCACTGTAGTCAAATCTGGTTTTAAGACATCTGCTTACCTCATCTCATTTTGAAAACAATATTAATTCCTTAGCAGCTGGTTTGCACCTGGCTGACAAGACAAAAAATCTCTCCCATCTTTTCCTCTTAAAAATGAGAGTTTTAAAAATGAGAGAAAATCAAAAAGTAAAAAGGAGGACAGTGACAATATGATGAAGAAAGTGCTAAGATATGGAATAGGAAATGTATATGTTATCCCAAAGGGAAAGCTTAATATAATGGATCAAATAGCTAAATTAATTTTTCAGCAAGAATCTACTTCATATATTGATGTACTGTATATACTTGACTATAAGTCATCCCAAATATATAAGTTGAGGTACCTAATTTGGACCTCTAAAACCAGGAAAATAGATTGACCTGAGTATAAGTCGGCGATGGAAAATGCAGCAGCTGCTAGTGAGTTTCAATAATTAAAATGCATGAAAATATGGTAAAATTAATTAATTTAGACATTTTTCAGTGTTTACATTAACGAGTATAAGTTGAGTCCCATTTTTGGACCTCATTTGGGGGGCTAAAAAAACCAACGTACTCGAGTATATGGTATTTTTTTTAGTTAAATAGGTGTTTAGCTGTGAAATAAACAGAATATATGGGAGTATGGTGGTGGAGGGGAGACTGGTGAGCCCTAGGTGACATTGTTCAGTTTAGTCTTCCTCACTGACCCCCCCCCAGGCCCGTCCCATAGGCCAGGGGATGAAGAGCATCTGTGGCCACTGTTGCAGTTCCCCTGGCCCCACCTGTGGCCAGGGATAAAGGACACTTTGCCCACCAATGCCAGAGGACCTTGCTGCTCCCCCTGGGCCCCTATCATCAACCAGGAGATGAAGAGCAGCTGTGGCTGCTGTCATGTGGCATGATCTGCGGGGTGGCATGATCTGTGTGGAGACGGTTACTTTGTTGGCATTTGTGAATTGAATGTATGGACTTTTTAAATTAATGTTTTTTATAATGTTTTATAATGTATTTATGGCCTGTATGATTTTGTGATGTTTACCTGTTCTTTGAGCCACCCAGACTCGAGCATTCGAGGGGGTGGCATATAAATATGAATATGAATATGAATATTATTATTATTATTTAGATTTATATGCCGCCCTACTTGGCAAAAACCAACTCAGGGCGGCTTACAACATAAAATCGAATACAATACAATATAACAGATCAACAGTACAAAATCACAGCATCCCACAATACAGCGCAACAAAATAAATATAAACATAATATAATCAAAATACAGTCCGTAACAATATTCAGTACAAATAGACAGTAAACAATATATTCACAATACGGTTCATACCCAATATGAAAAATATAACAATATCATAACAAAATAATAATAGTAATGTAATAGCAATATACAATAAAATAACTGTTTTCCATCCTTTGCTTCTACTCAAAAAGTGCATTACTTAGCTGGCATCCTTCCACCAAAATTCTGTTGAGAAAGTGCTGCTCAGAAAGAATGGGCCAAAGCAAGATCCTCAGAAACACACAGTGATGGGATGCAACAGGTTTGCACCAGTTCACCAGAACTGGTAGTAACTTTTCCCAGAGTCCCAGAGAACCAGTAGCAGCTTTTGGGGGGAACCACTTTCAGGACTTACCTTTTCACTGGTTCCCCCACTGCACATGCACACCAAGCACTTGGTGTGCATGCGTGTCTACAACTGCTGCTAGCCTCAAGCTCCCTACAGCCTGCTCCCCAGGGTAAGTGACTCACCTTTGGATATGGTGTGTCTGTGTGTATTTTAATGTGTATTTAATACCTTTACCTATATTGACGTACTACCACAGTTCCTAAAAAGGCCTGGCAGCTGGTAGGCCTGGTGGCCTGGCTTGGGGTTTTTAAGCAAAGTCTTGGAGTTACCTCATCAATAAGCTACACCTGTGCTGTTGCAATTGCTGTTCCAATTGGAGAACCCTTAAGGAGGTATAGCTGTTTTACGTTTACATTAAGGCATATTATCCTAGAGAACTGGTATGCTGACCATATCCATCTTGCAACATGGTGCTGCTCAGGCACTTATACTAACAGGTAAGTGATGGGTTTGTGTTTGGAGTGGGTGGGTGGATGTATTTTAATGTAAATTTTATTTATTTATTTATTTATTTATTTAATTTATGGGTTTGTGTTGTGGGTGGGTGGGTGGGTTGAGGAGTGTGTGTGTGTGTGTGTGCTTATTTTTATTTTATTTTTTATTTATTTTATTTTTTATTTGGCCCCACCCACAATGTCATGACATCATGATGTTAGCTCCGCCCACACTGTGATGACATCACGGTGGGGTAGTAAAATTTTTGACATCCCACCACTAGAAACACATCTGCTATTTGTTCATCAACCACCAAAGCAGAGACTGAAATCAAGACATAGTTTCCTCAAGACATATCCCCCCCCAATGACCAGCCCCCACAGACCACCTTACCTATGGAAGGCAAGCAAAGAGCTACCAGATATAACTGGATAGAATCACATGACTCTCGATTGCCTTGCCAAGAACAACGATGTCCTGTGTGGAAAACTTTAAGGCAGGCCAGGATAGGAAGGTCAAGAGCTAATCTGAGAAAGTGGGTTTTCCCTGTAGGTGACATCCTATGTGAATGCAGAGAGGAAGAAATTATCTCCCACATGGTACAATGCACACAATGCCTCTCAATGTGCACTGAGGAAGACCTTATGGTGGAAAGAGGAAATGCTGTTGAGGTGTCCCAGTATTGGGTGGATTTTATCTAGCCTTTTAAGTTCTATTTTATTTTAGATGTGTTAATTTTAGCTTTGTATGTTATTATATGCCAGTGATGCTTCTGTCATGAATAAAGAAAGATCCTTTGCTTCTGTCTGCAAAATAATAGGATGCAAAGCAGTGAAAAGAGCAAATTATAAAATAGTTGTGGAGATAACAGGAAAAAAGAGGGCTCATAATAAAGCAGCAGAATAATACTTAACAGTTGTCACTCCATATTATACTGACATGTATAGAGTCCTGATAGGGTAGTAAAATGATTTTAAAATATTGCTAATTTGAGATAAAGTTATTGGTCTTGCCACAAACAGATGTTAAGTACACAATCAGTACATAATACATCTTGAAAAAATAAGCAATAGTTTATTCATATTCTCTAACAGCTTTAGGATGGGTGGTTTGGAGTATATTATGGCAGCTTCTTGACATTATTTTTCATGACTATGCTACTTTGGTTTTAAAGAATGGTTAAAAAAATGAATGGTATGTCTTTGTACTGAAGTACCTGTAACATAATTGTATAATTTAGAAATGCTAGAGAATTTTGTTTGG
Source organism: Furcifer pardalis (assembly GCA_030440675.1). NCBI lineage: Eukaryota > Metazoa > Chordata > Lepidosauria > Squamata > Chamaeleonidae > Furcifer > Furcifer pardalis. The sequence goes on from CP126896.1 coordinate 64,046,375, forward strand.
TCTGCCTTGTAAGTGAACCAATCTAACTTTCATTTCACAAACTGTAGATTAGAAAATATGCAGATTAGAACTCTGTATTCCCCAGTGTCCTGAATTGTATAATGTAGGTCTTGGCTCAAATGGGTGGATTTTAGGAAAAGCTGAGTACAAAATTTATAGATTATAACAAGCTGTTTATAAATATAATTACACATATTCATTCTTTTGCTTTTTAATGTGGAAATTGAATGGAACAAGTAGATGACCAAATACTTGGGGAAATGACAAAGACTAGAGATGAGCTGAATTTTACCAGCATGTTTGTGATATTAAAAGGGAAGCATTTTGGTTACCATTACTAGAGAATACCATCTCTTCTTTTTATCTGGCTTTTCCTTTTCACTCCCCTCCGTTACTAATATCTAGTAAAACTAAGTAACTTAAATAATTTGGTTTGTCATTTATATGAAAAATTACTTCCTGAAGTAACTTTTTGTTGTTGTTGTTCAGTCGCACAGTCGAATCCGACCCTTTGCGACCCTATGGACCATTGTCCTCTGTTAGGAAATGACATATTTCCTCATGTTTCCCAAGGCTTGAGGCAGTAGATTATTCAGCTAGGCCTCATAGAAATCCTTTGTCCCTCTCTGTTTCATAGATTATGTGTCACAAGACTGCCTGTTTTCCAGTATTCCTTATCTTTCCGGCTAGCTGAGATCCATGTTTTGTCTACATGCCAGAACACTGATTGCACATGTGTAAAAAAACAATCCTTTGTTTTGAGAATGTTTCTCTCTGTTACCTGATTGGCTGTGAGTAACCCACCTGACTGCAAATTCTCCATTTTGCAGAGAAGTTAGTTAGTTCGATCTTGGATATCAATGGCATAAGACCCTGGTTACTGTGTGGGACTATTCTCTTCTTTCCAAAATGGTTACCTAATGTACCTGTGGACTGTTTGCTGGACTGACTTATGCTACTGACTTTTATGCTTTATGAACCTGATCAATATACCTGATCAATAAACCTTCGTTTGCTTGAGCAACGTCTCTTCATTGGACTAAAAGGGTAAGAGAAGCATTGCATTCACACACTAGCCTCTGAACACGCTACCTGTTTAAACCTCCTTGTGGATGAGAAGCAGCTAAGGGCTGTAAATCTGCTTTGCCGGCCAGCCCGCCCTCTGGGGGCTTTGGTATAGGAGGGCCAGAGCAGAGGAGGCCAGCTGGTTTCGTGACATCCTCCAGGTACCTCTGTCCTCCACCATCCTCCTCAGCCTGCCCAGCTCTGTGCCCACTTCATCCACAATACCATCTAGCCATCTCACTTTTGGCTGCCCACTTCTTTTTCCTGAAGTAACTAGCCATGTCATACATTCATGTCAAATAAATATTAAGGAGGAATAATTCTTTTTACAATTGTCTCTTAATATTGTAAGGGGGTGCATACCCATTAATGCTTTTTTGCAGAGGTGCTAAGAACCAAAAATCTCAGGATGCCATTTTTCCCCTGGGTACTTTGAATTGTGAAAAGAATCTAGCTTCTGAAAGGTAGAGAACATTGTCTGCCATGCATTTTGTATAGGGAGAATTTCCCTTCCTGGACTCATTGTGACCCAGGCAAATATGTATAATATAGTACACTACATTTGATCCACCCCGGTTCCCGACTGCCTTGGCTTAGGTTTACCATGGTTTATGACTTGAAATCCAGAGGAAATGACATCTCGGTTCATGACTTTTTTTCCCCCTTACGACCAGGAATTCCCCTGAATCCATTGCACCTGTGGGGCATATAAGACCACCTGCAACCATTTTGGCCCCTCTGGATGGCACAATCTTCTGGAGCCATCACTAAGGTGCAGGATTTTAGAGACATCCTTTAGCAACAGCTCCAGAAGAGGCACCATGAATGCATAAGGCAAGGTCACCCCACTGTGATTGATTACCTCCCCCCCCCCTTTGCAGCAACGACCCGGGCACAGAAGGGAGGGAAAGGCAACTGATCGCAGTGGGGCAACCTTGCCTTACATGTTCACGGTGCCTCTTCCAGAGCCATCACTAAAGTGTGGGATGTCTTTTAAATCCCATGCCTTAGTGATTGCTCTGGAAGAGGCTCCATGAATGTGCAAGGCAAGGACACCCCACTGCGATCAATCACCTCTCCCTCCCTTCGCAGCACCGACGTGGGCACAGAAGGGGGGGGGAGAGGCAAGTGGTTCATCTTGCCTGGCTGCAGCATCTTCAGTGGGGGAACCCTGGACATGGCCACCCCCGGTAGCTGGACAAACTGCAATCTTCATTGCCCAATACCAACCCTGAAGAAGAAGTTCTGGAGCCTAGCCAAGGTAGGGAAAGGCAGGGAGCTTAGCTCCCTCATTTATATTCCTCTTTACCATGCGTCCTACATTTTTATTTTCTTTTTTCATTTTGGGAGGTTGGGAATGTTTGTTTGTTTGGTTTTTGAAATTTCAATGCATCCCTAAGGGAAAATGTGCTTTGGTTTATGATCCAGTTTCCAAAAAACTGTCAGAATGGACTAAATCGTAAACCGGGCTTTTACTGTAATAGTTTGCTGGTATTGCAAATTAAAGAATCAAGCTATTATTTCTTTATTTACATCACTGTAACTTCCAGCTACTGGAATAAAGTTGCAGTCAACTTCCTAAGATAGCCACAGGGAAGGGAATGAGTGGAGGACTTTAAAAAGTCAATGGGCACAGTTCATTCATTCGTTCGTTCATTCATTCATTTGCTGCCATCAGACACCTCCTCAGCCAGCCCTGGCCTGGAGGGAGAAGAGCAGGGCAGCAGCTGTGCATCTGGCTGACCATAAAACCACGACCACCACCACAGCTGGATGCCCCCTCGACTGGCCTCAGCCTGGATGGGGAAGAAGAGCCTCCACGGCCACGAGAGGCTGAAGGCACCACCATGCCCTCCTGCCCCTTTCCACAGGTCAGGTGACTTTGCCATCACTGCCCCTAGACTTTGCCTGCAGCCGGGATGGAGAGACCATGGCAGCAGCATGCGCCAGGCCCTTCCACTGCCAACACCCATGGGCTCTACCCCTGGCTGGGACTTGAAAACACTACTATGGGGGCAGGTGGCAGGATGTTGCCACTACCCTCAGACTTTGTCTGAGGCTGGGGCGGAGAGGTCACTGCATTGCAGTATTGTACTGTATTGTTATATATTATTATGTGTTGCTCTTGTAAGCTGAATATTGCATAATTATTTTGTATGCTGTATATATTGTATAACTATTGTGTGAGCCGCCCTGAGTCAGGTTCCTAATTGGGTGGTATACAAGTGGGAAAATTAAATTAAATTAAATATTGCCACCCACTTGACAAGCAACTCAGGGCAGCTCACAAATATTAAACATCAACCAAACATAGAATTACAAAAACCTTAAAACTTTAAAAGCCATTAAAGACCACTAAAAATATCCTCCCCACCACCGCTAATTAAAATTATAACTTAAAAGCATGAACAGCCTTCATTGTATAAGCCTGTGCGTGGGTGCGTGCGTGCGTGCATGCGTGCGTGCGTGCGTGCGTGCGTGCGTGCGTGCGTGCGTGCGTGCGTGCGTGCGTGCGTGCGTGCGTGCGTGCGTGCGTGCGTGCGTGGGTGTTTGTGGCTACCACATCACCTACTTTGCCAGCCAGATTTTTAGATCTTTCCTGAAGGACAATAGCTCTGTTTGATTCCTTCATAAAAATCAATGCAAGGAGCTCTCTGCTCTACTATTATGGAATTATTATTATGGAATTATCTACTGACTGACTGGCAGTGCTTCTCTAGGGATTCAGGCAGGGAACTGGCTTTGGCCACTCCTCTCCTCCCCCTTATTAAGTTACTCAGTGCCAATATTTGGAATTTACATTTGTCAGGATAGCAATCACTCATGCTTGGTAAAATATTATGTGTCTCAAGGGCACAACATGAATAAGACAACTAACAAGTGTTTGCTCATATAACTTGTATGAATACCCCTCTCTCTATTTTGAATTCAAATAGAATGAAACAGTTACATTTTTAAAAAACCCCAAATTAAGCTATTCTATCGCAAGAAGGAATAATTAGGCATGAGAAGGCAAAACAACGACACACATAGTATAGAAGCATATATGGATATCTAAATATATATTCATAGAAGAAAGAAGAAACTTAGCATTTTTTTCTCCTATGTTAAAAATTATTCTAGGATTGTCATTTTTCTGTTATTATGAAACAGATGGATGTGTGCATAACAATTCATGTTTGTCATTGTTGACAAGCATAGATTCACATTAAGTGTTTCACTGGCAGCTGAGTATATAATCAAAATGCTACATATTCAGTAATATTATTGAGTCAAGTATCCACCATCTTTTAATTACACATTTTGGGGTTTTCCCTTCAGGTGTAGAACTTTTTCAAACAACAGAATGAAATATAACAGGAATAAATGTAAAATTCTACATGGGGTGGGAGGGGATGCAAAGTTAAATGATAGGAATACTTGGCTCAGTAATACTACAAATGAGAAGGATCTTTGAATTGTTAAAGTCTATACTCTCCATTATAATTGTTTGGGGTGATACTTATCAATATACATACTCGTTTTTCCATTCTGACAACAGAAAATACCTACAGTGAATTTTGTTGCTGTTTCCTTAAAAACTCTTTCCTGAATCAAAAGCTTTTTATACTGAATCATTTGGAAACTAAGTGAGACTAGATGCTTAAGGATAAATTACTGCAGGTAATGGTTTTGAGCACATCTTGTAAACTGAAGTATTGCCATAAACTTTATTAACCTTAGCAAGTGTGTGAGAAGTTGTTAGACTCTGAAGAAAAATAGAGAATACCGCCAAAACAAATGTTATAGACTCATCAACTTCAGTCACCTTCATTCAGTTGCTCATATCATTAGTTTTTAAGAAAATGCCTTAAAACTTCAAGTTCATTTGAAAGACATTGTGAAGTGCTGCTACATAAGCCTTTCAAATGAATCTCAACCCAAGGTTACTGTGTGTACCATGTGTTTTAAAACCAGCTCCAATTGTCCTTACATAAGACAATTTGCATATTAAGTATATCTGCATGCATATGCTTACTGCCTATTATTTTATTTTCATGTTGTACATAATGCACTAATTGCAGTGTGGATTCTGTGTACAATGAAACAACAGAAGCACCATTGAAAGATTTGACACTTATGGAGTGTGAATTGTGAGGGAGAGCTGAGGTCTGCACAGCTGTTCACATCACTTTATTTAGTTTGCTTATTCAGAAGAGGATCAGAAACAAGACAATAATGTACAATAAAATTTTAATAATTAAAGCACAGTAAACTGACCTTTCATTTTACCCATTCTTAGGTGCATTAGCTAGTTACTGAGTGTATTCAACTTGTTCTAGGGTCAAACTACTTGAGTTTCTTACCTCCATATTTAGAAGCAAAGCTTCCTTAAGACCAGAATATCTGTTTTAACTTACAAAAGCTTTATGTTTTTCTGTAGTTTGCACATTAACTTGCTTTCATTCAGCATTGATCTTAGACAGATAATGAAGGGTTTCATTTGGAAGTTTGATTGAGCAGTCATGCAACTCTAAGGAATGCCTGTCGTGGTGCACAAACATGCTAGTATCTTCTAACTATGTACTCAAAGTCTTGTGAGTTGCATCCTTTACTTTATGATCTGTATTCATTCATGTTAGTTAAGGAGAACACATAAGAAGTGAGATAGATTCAAGGGAGAATATGTGTATGTTCCATACATTTCAGACATTCCAAGGTATCAGGCCACATTTCAGGCTGAAAAGTTAATGCAAGCTGCACATCTAGGTCATTTTATGCTTATTTAATACACAAGGAATATAAAACCAATGGGCTGAATGTGAGTTTGTGGCCTTGTGCTTTTCTCTCTCCATTTAATGTCTCTCCCATCAGAATCAATGTCTGCTTGTGAAGATTACTATTTGTGGGAGTGAAAGAAGACTACATCTGACATTGAGGGTAACATCAATGCAACACTTCCCAATATATTTTGTAGGAGAAGAGGACTTTAACCTCTGTGTCAAAAAACTGAAGCAACGTCTCTCCAGTTTTAGTGATCGCACACATGATTTAGGCAGAACATCCTCCCTTCTTGTGTAGAAGCACACCTGTGTAAACATGAATGTGTGTTTGTGCATAAGCGTATGCCCAGTCTCATGTGCAGCTCATGAACCTTGTTTCAGAAATGGAGCAAAAAAAATACATTTGATCTTAGCCAAAGGCTGAGAAGTGATGCAAAAAATATTGTGTATCCTATAACAGAAAATTGTAAGGATGTAAATATTTCTTTCTCTTGTTCTTGCATGCAAGAAAGACAAACCACAATAGTTCTCTCATTGCTGCAATATCTCATTTCTGTTGATCTTAAGAAGACATTTTGTAAAACAATTGTGATCAAATAATCAAAACAATGCAGATAGCACAAAACTGCAATTACAGTACTGGTATCTTGTTGGATGGACTTTAAAAAGCTAGACTTAAAGTATAAGTATTTTCTCTCTTTTTTATTAATTTGTTGTCTTGTCTTAAGTCTGTGTGTCTCTGTGTGGACGTATACTCACTTAAATTTATACAGAGAAAAAACATTCATTTTATGCAAATACATTTTGGCTAAAGTACAAGACCCTGAAGGGAAAAAATGTTTGGTTCACAGTTCTACCCTTTCTTTTCTGCTGGATCTCACACTCTCAACATTTACAATTTAAGTCTGCTAGATCTTAAAAACACAGGTTATTCACTATCACTATTGGCATTATGTTGAAAAACTCAGTGGCTAATCCATAGTTTATTTGAGTCCATTTATTGGGCACTTAAAACATTTCAAGAGGCCTTTTTGATTAATTACTTATACAGTACATGCAAAATCATCTGCAAAGGTAATAATACATAAAATGCCATTGCAGTTTAAAAATACATCTCTTAATTGCCTGTGTTCCAAAAATATGGATCTGTTTAATTTAGGTGATGAATGTTTGGTAGAACTATGGTGAAAATAGACTGTATTCCTATAATCTTAATAAATATTTATATCTTCTAGGGAAAAAAATTACATGTTTTTATTCTAATTTCCATATAACTGTGTTCAGAATGTGTTTCTGTGTGCAAAACCTTTAATCTCATCTTTAGCCTGCAAAATCGTTAGTGTTAACTCATTCTCAGGCACTCTACAATGTAAATACCTCAGAAGATCCCAAGTAAATGTCAAAAGAGTTGTAGAACTGTTCACAAAAGCACAAGTCACCTTAAGAAAAAATGGAGAAAACAGCTTGAAGATATATTCATTGGCTGACACGTCTCAGCAATTTCACATCTTCACTTTTTAGCATATAAACAGTATATTTACAGGGGCAAATGAATGATAGACATATTTAATACACCAGATGCTGTGCATGCTTCTATTGCCTTACCAAAAATGCATTTCCAATCACAAACAACAGATAGGCCTATGCTTCACCAACACTCATTGGGGACCAATATCTGCTAAAATGTGATTCCTCCACAAATCTGAGTGTCATTGCTGTGCTGTTTCTGACATCTTGTCTGTCTACTAGAAAACTTCTCAAAAGATAGAAGTGTTATAAACAAACATTCAAAAAGGAAGACGTCTGAGGAGTTTTTGCTCTAGCCTTGCTTTTGCAAATGTATTTGTAAGTCTGGAAAAATAGCTAATATGTCAAAGTCTGAAACTTTTTTCCCTGTTGGAAATAGATGCAAACTCAGCAAGTAGTCATGGATTTTTCAAACTAGATGGGTCCATCACAAATGTCAGCAGTTTTGTGGTATTATATCAGACAGGTTGGAAAAGCTTCTAGGTGAGGGTTTCTCAACCTTGGGCCTCCAGGTATGCTGCGGGTGCAGGGGCAGCATGGCTAGGAAGCTGACCAGGGACTCCCCATTCAGTTTCCCAGCCACACTGCTGCTACCATTGGCACTTGGGGTGGGGGCAGGAATGGGCACATGTGCCAGATCCCCTCCAACCTAAGCACCAATCACGCACTGCAATCGGCGCTTGGGTTAGGGTGACCAGCTGCATGCCTGTTCCTCCCCACAATCCAACCACTGATTGATTGTAGCACACAATCGACACTTGGGTTGGGGGGACCGGTGTGCACACCTGTTCCTCCCCACAACCCAAGTCCCGATCTCAGCATGCAATCACCAGCTGGGTTGGGGGGAGAACTTTTCTCTCCCCAACCCAGCCGGTGCTTGGCTCAATCCACCTGGCTCTTTGGAAAGGGCAGCAGGGATCCCCCACTGCCCTTTCCAAAGAGGCAGGCATATTGCTGCCACCCCCCTGTTCCCTTTTCTCTTCGGAAAGGGAACTGGGTTTTTTTAATGTTGTGCAATGTATGCATCACATAATGTTAAAAACCAGATAACAATGAGACTTGTGGAAAAAGTCTTATTGTTATCTGAGGTACTAGTGTATGTTGGTTTTAAAAACATGTGCAACTGCATTGATGATGCTATAGTTCTCATAAACAGCTTGTGGTCTGAGCAGAAGGAGATCTCTCCCCTAGTTTGGGAATGAAGATAACTTCAATAGAGACCACTTACCACCCCTGAGGGCTTTCTGCCATACAAGAATACTCTTTTCTCAATACCTCTGAACTTCTATCATCCATATTAGTCTAACTTCATGTGGCTTTCAGCCAGTGGTGGGCACCAGCAGGTTCGTACCAGTTTGCCAGAACAGGTAGCAGAAATTCTGGCTGGCCCTGTCCATCCACCGTTTAAAATAAAGTAGTCCTAATTTGTGTGCAACACAGGGCTTTTCCTCTGGTCGCACCCTCCATACCATGCCCACAGTGTTGTACTAAAAAAAATTGGAGCCCACCACTGCTTTCAGCATAACTTCAAAAACAATCTACTAACAATTGGTTTAGACCTCTGTCAGGAATGACCTCTGACAGCCTGTTTGGCAAAGAGGAGAGAAAAGTGAGTGTGAGAGAAGGTGTGTCCCAGTCTGCTGATGGCTCTGACCTTGTTTTGTCTTCAATCTTGCTTGCTGTCAATATTCCCCCTCCTTTACCTTAAAAAAGAGGCAGCCCTTGATGTAAGAAATATTGGCCTCCCCTGTTCTATATCCAGTCTTCAAGGTGATGGACGTCTGCCTGTTTGATACATTTTGTTCCCTGCAGATTCATAGAGTTTATTACTAACCATCAGAGTTCCATTGTCCTTCATATTTGACCCTGTAAAGAATGACTAATTGTTCTGTTTAACAAGATGTTATGCTAGAAAAATATGACACATGTGATGGAATTTGCACTTATCTGCTTTGTGAATATGCCAGTTCAAGTACTATTTATGAATGTCAATATTAGAAAATGCAATATTCACCGGCTAGCAGAGAACAAAGGGGTGCACCTGAATATTCAGATACTACAGTTATTCCAGAAAAATTAATCTGGAAAGTTAAACAGTTCAAAATAAATTTTTGAAGTGGTAGCCATGTTAGTCTGTGCAAGCATATCAGAGAGCAAACAAAACAAAATACAAGACAATTGTTTTACAAGAGAAGTAGTTGTCTGAAGCTGGTTGGTTCAGGAGATGGATATGTAAATCAATGAGTTATTTACAACCTGTAATAAAATGCAATCAGTTTTTCAGACAAGTCTCTGATGGAAATCAGTTCAACGAGTTGGGTTTGTAAAATAAACATTATCTCCTAATAAGTTGATTGAGGAAGCTTTATGGGATAAGGCACAGCCAGAGGTCAGCTGTCCTAAAAAAAAATCTGCCTCCACCTCCCTCCACCTCCTCCACATTTTCATCTGCTTTGCAAAATGAAAGTAACCCCTTCATGGTGGCATTTTAAAATTTGATAATGTCCCAGAAACCCTTGGCTAATATTTAAACCTTTTGGTGAGTGTTGAATATGTGTATATATTTTCTCTCCACTGTCTCTCTCTGAATCCTTATTTTGTAATTTTCCTGTTCTAGATTGGCAACTTTTAGCTCCAGTATACAATGTTAAAAATAAGGAGATTGAGTGCATATATTTGAGTGTAATAATTCTGTGATATTGATTTCAAGATTCAGGATTAAGTAACATTAAACAAAATTAATAAATAGCGCAAAGCTCATTTCTTTTCTTAGTGAATTTTGTACATATTGGTCTTAGGAAGGGAACTTATTTATTTTTACTTAGTGCAGAAAAAGAGTGTGTGAAAAAGATCTGTTACAAATGGCAAAATATTCTATTTTATTTTAAAACCTTGATTTTGATCCTGTTCATTGATGGAAGATGTCATCAAAAATTATCTCCCTCACAAGAAACTGAAGTAAGAAAAAAAATGGAATACAAACAAAACTCTACATACAGTGGAACCTCGGTAAACAAAAGGCTTGGTTAACATAAAAATCACATAAAAAAAGGAACTCAATAGAAAATAGTGGCTCGGTTTACGGATTCCCCCCCCCCCGAATGGATTAATTGGTTTTCAATGCATTTCTATGGGAAAATGCACTCAATGCAGTCCAATGGGAATTTCAGGTAAAGTAATTGTGCTGTAAGAAATATCCTGGAGAATGCATTAATTCCATTAACCGAGGTTCCACTGTACAGTAGAACCCTGCATAACGAAAAGCTCCATTCCACGGAGCTTTTCGTTATGCAGTTTTTTCATTGTGCAGTTCAAATGGGCGATACCTCACATAACGAATAGAAGATGCCTTGATTACCGAAAACCCGGCATAACAAAAGATTTTTTTCATTATTTTATTACCGGTAGTTATTTATTTATTTATTTAGATTTATATCACCGCCCACTTGCCGTGGCGACTCAGGGCGGTTTACAATCAGGAGAAAAAAACAAACAAAAACAAAACAACAATAACTCACACACAACACAAACAACTAAAATCCATTATGTGGGGTATCGCCATTGCATAACAAATGCTTCATTGTGTGAATCTTTTGTTATATGAAGTGTTTGTTATGAGGGATACCACTGTATTTGTATCCATATCTACATATATCTGGTATAGGCTGGGTATCTTTACCCCTTGCAAACCTACTTGTTAGCCTTCTTGCCTTCTTTCTTTGAATGGAGTAGGTATGGGCATTGCACCTGAATAAACTCTAAAAATTGAAGGAAATTGACTAGGCATAGTTCTGGTTGGATCCAGATCATTGTAAACTATATACCATTATGAACAATATATATTGGAATTAGAATCAATCAGTGAAATCCATTTAACTAACAGAAAAACTCAACCCCTGATTGATTTAAAAAACCAAAATGGGTGAAATCATGCTACCCCCTTATTCATCAAATAAAGAGGCATGACACAATTTTTGTGGTTTATGGCTTGGGCCACATTTTTTAAATAAATTGAATCCCCTGACCGACTAAAGGACTGGTAGTGCAATTCCTAATACTGGAGCCATAGACACCTTGTCCATTCTCCAGACTGGACAGGCAAATCCCTTGCCCCCGGCATTGCTATACCTTCAATAGCTGGCTATGTTGGGGAGGTATCTCCATGAGTGTTTCCAACTCTATTTGTATGAAGAGATGTGGGACATACCAGAGATATGGCTTATGATGGCTTCTCAATGCCCAAGTGATTCACATAAATTGTGTCATGCACCCAGGTTTCACCTATCCAATAATGACCTGAGGGATTCATCACTACCACCATAATCCAGCACAACCCACCTAAATGCCTATTTAACTGACCACACCCCTAAGCCACAATTGTCCTGTGGTCCATAGTGGGATAGGTGAAAAAGAAAACCCAATCCAAAAAATGGGCTAAAAATATTCTATTCCCCCCCCCCCAGGCAACCCTAACACTCTAGACCAGTGGTTCCCAACCTTTACTTGCCATGCCCCACCTAAGCAACTCTAAAACCCTGATGGCATATAATTCTTATTATTCAAAAAGTGAACTCCTATTCACATGGAGAAAGCCTAAAAGCCATTAGATTTAAACCCATGGTTCCCATTCTCGATTTGCCCCCTCCCCCTAGAAATCAAATTGCCCCTCTGTGGGGAGTGTGCTCCACATTGGGAACCACAGCTCTAGACATGGGTAGGGCAAGTGGGCTATTACAAATGGGCAATGATGCCTTAAAACAAGCCACTTGCCCCAGCCCAGGACCTCTGAGGAGAAATGCTAGACCGTCCCAGGCTAATTCCTGCCTCTTCAGACAGAAGGGCTAAAGTTACTCCTTCATCCAAGTTGCACTGCAGCTGAACATACAGAGAGAACATTGGCATAGTTAACCGCACATAAGACTGCTGCCATAGTGATTTTTCAGAAATTAAATATTTCTGACTTCCCAAGGCACCTGGATAATCCCTTTCTTTATGAGGCAGTCCTGAGGCACCGTGTAATCTCTTTCTTTATGAGGAATCTGTGAGGTCTGTGAGCAGGGGGAAGAAAGTGTTTAAATAAAAAAAATACTGCAGTATTTGAGTCCATCTATTGTAGAGATTGACAACATCCACTGTACATGGCTTATGTAGCAGGAACAAGATTTTTGCCAGAATCTTTCCATCCCAGCACCTGGAGTGTTGTTAGTCCATGGGAAGGAATTGACTGGTGAAGTAGTTGAGATTATCCAGATTACTATAGAAAGGTGTGAAATCTGGTATCACAAGGCCGAGTTTTGGAAAGGGTTTCTTTTGGAGATGACATCTCCCCAAATATTCCAGCCAGCAATTGCTAGGGAGCACATTTTGGTATGCTTTGCAACAACTGTCAGCTAGAATGTTTGGGAAACAAATCATTACAAAAACAGCAAGTTGTTAAATGGTAGCTCTAAAAATGAAGTCCTAATGTTTATTGAGGAGGAAGTAATACTCATTCATTTAGAATTGTATTGTCAGAGTGTGGAGACTTGAAGTATGAACTCTATTTTACTGATATTCCAGAAATAATAAATCTTTGGACAGCAATGTTACTTCTTCCTGCATCTAGAATTAAGAAAATATCTCAAATAATGCAAGTGCAGTAGAACTCTGGATAATGCTAAAACTTGGTTCCACAAGAGTTGCTGAAACATAGTCTGAGTTGCCTTGGCAAGTGGGTGGCAATATAAATCTGAACAAATAAAATAAATACATCGATAAATTTATAATGTTATGTGATACATACATCGCATAACATTAAAATCCTGTTGGAAGAAAAGCATAATGTTAAAACTCCATAGAGATACATTGTAACTGGCACAGGCTTTCAGCAAACGTTATGCGATACATCCCATAGGATTTCAACATTATGCAATGCAATTTTTTTCAGATTGTTTAATGTTACGCGGTTTTTAGCGTTATCTGGTGCAAATGTTATCCGAGGTATTACTGTATTTGAGAAAGCAGAATGATTGAGATGCTATTCATAGATGCTTTAAAAAACACCTTCCAAAATCTGAATGAAAGATTCAGTTGAGAATATGGCTGATCTAGCTGTAAGCAGATGCTTGATCAAACATTTAAGAGAAAAGCAAACAAATATTCTCCTTGGTGGCCCCTCTGGTTTCCTCCTGTTTCTAGAAGGAGGTTTTCCATTTATCTTTTGATTTTTGAGTGTTGTGCAGTATATCTGCACTGGCCTCATACACTCCCACCCTCACTTCCTCTGCACGCCCATACAATTGAAGAAGTACACTAAAACCTCGAGTTATGAATAAAATCAGTTCAATGGCCTTGTTCATAGCTTGAATTTGTTTGTAACTCGAGGCATCCCCATATGGATAAAGAAAAAGTTCCCCCACCCTCCAAAAAAGTTCCCCACCCAAAAACAACAACAGCATCGAATGGAAAGCATGCATAAGCAAAAATGCTGCTCCTTTCTTTAAAGAAGCTTTGAAAATGGACAGAAAACTCAGAAAATCCAGCAAGAAACAGCAACAGGCAGCCATTTTGGTGCCAAAACTCCAGACAAAGAAATTACTCCAAACACTCTACTGCCACCTACAGGGCTCAGAAAGGCTTCATGTATATACAATATGCACCTCCCTGGGCACAATGCACTCTGGGGAATCAGATTATGTAACCTGAAGCAAACCCATAGGGGAAATGGTGTTTTTTGCTTCATTGGAGGCAACACAGAGGAAAAATAATTAATTCATAAATCAGAGCATGTTCGTAACTCGAGGCATGGATGTCAGTGCAGAACCAATTTGTAAGTCAAATTATTCATAAGTAGGGGCATTTGTAAATCAGGGTTTTACTGTATTTAACCTGCCAATATCCTGAAGTGTCTCCTTAAGCCACTTCACAAAATTTCAGTAAATTCTCAGAAGGTTTACTTTGGTTCATTTTTAGAGATTGCATGTCACAGAAGTGAATGAAAATGAAGTGATCCTATCTGCACTAGAAACATAAAAGCCCTGACAGGGATCAGAAAGGTAAAGATAGGAACAATCTGGGGACAGGATAGTTTGCTGTAGCAAAGACATCTAATTTCCAGCTTTTGTAGTGAACTGATCCATTTCCACAGTGTACCAAACAGCTGGCTGAATGCCCATGTAGTCACCTTCTAACATCAGCAGTAGAAGCAGGGGTTTTTGAGGAGAGAGACAAGTATTTCTGACTTCAATTCTGAAACTCCTGTGTAATTCAGTTCATCAATGGGAACATGTGAAACAGGAAGGGGAAGTCTTTAATTACTGAAAATTAACATCAGGAATACTTTATTTTTTTATTTTTATTATTTTTTTATTTTTTTAAGATTTTATTAAGTTTACTTTTCAATGCACAAAAATGAAATAGAAACAGACAAAATAAAAACAAACATAAAAATATAAGTACACATATATAAAGAAAGAAAGAAAAAAAAAGAATCACCCTGTGTTATTTACAATATCCGGAGAGATTACATTTTATCCATATTCATTTGTTTTTCCAAAAACTTAGTTGATCTGGTTCTGGTTGTATCCCTTTACCCTTATATAATGAATGTTCTATCAGGGGCTGCCATATCTTCCAAAATCTATTCTCACGAATTGTACCTTTCCTAACCATCATCTCCCCTGTCAATTTATCGTTCAACGCTAATTCCCATATTTCTCTATACCAATCTTCCATGTTTAGTTGAACGTTCTTCTTCCAATTTCTCGCAATAACTTGCCTTGCTGATGACAACATTATTGATATCAATTCTTTCTTATCATTATTCACATTGATTTTTTTCCACATTCGTTAATAATACAGTATCTGGCCCCAGTTCTAGCCGCGTTCCAATAATATTTTCTATTTCTTTTTCTATTTTTATCCAAAAGGCATTAACCACCTTACATGACCACCACATATGCTCGTATGTGCCCAGTGCTTGATTGCACCTCCAACATTTATTACTCTTTTTTCCATCCATCTGGTGCAACTTTACCGGGGTCAGATACCATTTCCATAACAGTTTGTAATTGTGCTCTTTTACTCTTATTGACATATTTTTCATAATTCTTTTTCTCCATTTTTTTCTCCATTCTTGATTTGAAATGTCCACGTTCAGTTCCTCTTCCCATTTGTTTTTAAGTAATTCCTGGGCTCTAACCCCTTTACTTAATATTTTATATATTTTACTAACCAATCCTTTAATTGTTATTTCTCCTTTTCTTAATTTAAATATTATTTCCTCCAATTCTGTTTTCGGCCGTTCTAGAGATTTTTCTTGCATATATTTTTTATTCCACTTCTCTACCGCAATACGTTGAAGCCAATTTAATCCCAACAGTGTAAACACTTGTTCCTTTTTTGTCTTGTCTTTACATTTCTGTATCCAATCCTTAACTAATATTATTCCATTTTCCTCTAAAATATCTAATTTTGTGTCAATCTTTATGGGAAAATTTTTGATATCTTGAAGTTCGATGATGGGGGAGATATCCGGTATTAATTCTTGTTTTAATTTTTTCCACTCTTCCAACAATGTTCTTAACATTTTGTTTTTAATTCTTTTTATATTAAGTCCTCTATCTAGGAACAATGAATTTCCAAATTGTCTTATTTCCTTTAACTCTATATTTTGCCATATTGTCTCTTCCCTCATGAGGATCTTGGCCACATTCTTTGTCTGAAATGCTCTATAGTAATTCTTGAGGTTTGGTAATCCTAAACCTCCCTCTTGCTGTGGCACATACCATAAACTTTGTGTCACCCTTGCTCTTTGTTTCCCGTTGCAAAAACTATTTAATTTGTTTTGAGTCTCTTTAATTTCCTTATCTGTTTTTCTAATAGGTAGTGTTTCAAACAAAAAATTGATCTTCGGTACTAACATCATCTTACATAAAGCAATTCTGCCGAACCACGATAAGTTCAATTTTTGATATTGCTTTATCTTTTCTTCTATTATCTTTCTCTGTTTATCATAATTCAATCTTTTTAGTTCTTCCCATTTATTTGAAATAATTATTCCTAAGTACTTCAAATTATTTTTAACCTGTATTTTATACTTTTCTTCTATTCTTTCTTGATCCTCTTTGTCGCAATTGATTAATATCATTTCTGATTTGTCCCAATTAATTCTAAGCCCGGTAGTGTCTTCTAACATATTTAAATGTAATTTTATTCTATCTAAAATCTTCGTAGGGTGTTTCATTATAATTAGGGTGTCGTCCGCGTATAAATTTATTTTATTTTTTTCTATTCCTTCTATGTCTCTGTCATTTCTTATTGCGTTCGCTAGTAATTCGATGGCCATTATAAATAGTGTCGGTGATAGTGGGCATCCCTGCCGTGTTCCAGCCTCTAATAGTATATCTGATGTGTAATTATCATTAATTCTAACCTTTGCTATTCCCTTTTGATATAATTTTTCAATGATTTTCTGAAATTTAGGTCCAAATCCATATAATCTTATAAATTCTTTGACTGAGTCCCATTGCAACGAATTGAAAGCCTTGAAAATATCGACTGCCAAAAAAACCCACTTTTTCCTTTTTTTGTCCAGCAATATCAATCAAATTTAAAACTCTTCTTGTTAGGTCCGCCATATGTCTTCCTCTTAAAAAACCTGCTTGGTCCTTGGTCCATAAAACTGTTTAATCTATTAGTCAGTATGTTCGTAAAAAATTTGGCGTCCTGATTTATTCGGGAAATTGGCCTGTAAGACTCTATTTTCTCCGGATCCTTTCTCGGTTTCGGTATCAATACAATTACCGATCTATACCATGAATTGGGGATTCCCCCTCCTTCGAGAATGTAATTGTACAACTTCACCAATTTTGGAACCACCACATCCTTAAATTCTTTGTAAAATTCTGCGGGTAGCCCATCTTCTCCTGGGGATTTTTCCATCTTTAATTTACCAATTATTTCTCTAACTTCATTTTCTAGTATTTTTTCTTCCATTTTATTCTTGTATTCCTCTTTAATTGTAATTTTATTTTGTTCTTGAAATCTTTCCTTTAATTTCTCTAAATCTACCTCCTTCTTAGAATATAGTTGTTGATAGAATTTCTCCGCAATCTTTAATTTTTTGCCAGATTTATTACATCTTTTTCCTTGACTATCAATCAATGTTGTAATTTCTCTTTTACATTTTTTCTCTTTTGCCGCCCTAGCTAACAATTTTGAATTTTTGTTACTATATTGAAAAAACTCCCTTTTCAAATAAATTAGATCTCTTTTTACTTTTTCTATATCATTTCCCACTAATTCACATTTCAATTTTTGCATTTTGTCAAATATTTCTTGCTTTTTATTTTTTGCATGTTCCGATTGAAGGGACTTAATTTCCTTCTCCAATTCTTCACTTTTATTTTTCTTCTGTTTATTCATTATGCTTGCAATTTTAATGCTCTCCCCTCTAAATATTCCTTTCATTGTGTCCCAAACAGTGTTATACCCCACCTCTCCATTATCGTTCCAATTCCAATTCTCTTCCCATTTTTTAATTATTTTATCTTTATGTTCCTTTTCTTTATAAAGTCTTGAATCATATCTCCAACTATTAAATGTTTTCTTCGCTCCCCCTAATTTTAATTCTGCTGTCACTTCTGCATGATCGGACTCTTTAAAAATGCCAATTTCCATCTCTTCCACATTTTCCATCAAATTATCTGTCACTAATATGTAATCAATTCTCGAGTATGAGTTATGTACCTGAGAATAATACGTGTATCCCCTTTCTGATCCTTTAAGTTCTCTCCATATGTCTTTCAGGCCTACCTGTTTTATCCAATTATTCATCACTTGCATTTCTTGTTTTCTATTTTGTTCTTTACTAGTACTGTCAATATTTAATCTTATCAAATTAAAATCTCCTGCCACAATCATATTTATTGTTTTTTCTTCCACTAAAATTTGAGCTAATTTAACTAGAATTTTTTTTTTTTATTGGGGGCATAGATATTTACTAATGTTATTTCTTCTTCTTCTATATTGCCTTTAATAATCAAGTACCTCCCTTCCGCGTCAGAAATCTTTTTTGTTACATTAAACCCCAATCTTTTAGATATAAGTGTTGCGACCCCTCTCGCTTTTGAGGATCCGAATGATTTTTCGTAAATCTGTATCCACCCTAATCTTAGTCTGTTTGTATCTTCAGATTTTTGATGGGTTTCCTGCAGGAATATTATATCTGGTTTGCTTTTTTTCAAGGCTAGCTCTAAACGTTTCCTTTTCACTGTGTTCCCAGAACCTCTTATGTTCCATGACAAAACTTTGACCTCCTTCATTGCTTTAATTTGATTTATTTTGGGTATCGTAACCTTCTCCGGAAGTGCTATATCCCCTGCCATTTATACTACACAAAAAGACAAACAAAAATAACTTACCTAATACTACAGTTGCCCTCCCCACTCTTCTTACCGAAAAGCCGCCTCTGTCCTCCAAAGAGGGGAGGGGGGGACTACCGTTACCATGCATAGAGTATCCTTTGTCTCAGGAATACTTTATGACTACTCAATTATGAAAGTGATTATGCAGGAATCCCTGTGTTGGGACATAAATTTGAAATGCTTAATTTATCACAAATTATTGCTGCTGATGATGTAATCAGCCTTACGTGGCATAAGATATGGCAATAGGATTTCAGCCACTAAGGTATAAATACAAGACAATAATTAAAATGCTTACAAGATTAAAACATAGTTACACTGAAAACTCAAAACATGTCAAGTAAAAAAAAATATCAATTTTATTCAGAATTGAAGGAAATTGGTAATTAAGTAGCCAGGCAATTGCCCAAGGCTCTTCTGACTGGAAAGGGATTCCCCCCCCCCTTATCTAAGCAGGAAAGTCTAAAGCCTGGGAGCAGCCATCAAAAAGGTCCTCTCTTCTACCCTAATGAAAGAAACATAGAATGGTAGCAAGACTGAGAGATGATGTCTCCTATAGATCCAAAAGTCTATGAGGTTTATGTTACAGAATATTATGTTACAGAATACGTTTCAGGGAGTTAAGGTCCTTCCCATTATTTTGTGGAATTTTTTTTTGTCCTTATGTATTTTAATCTGAAATGGATAGTTTTAGAATATATCATTTTGTAGTTTTGAATGTTTAGTACAGTACAGTCATACCTTGCATAACTAATTTAATTCGTTCTGTGAGGCTGCTCGCTATGCGAGTTTTTTGCTATGTGAGTCGGACTTTCCCTATGGAAAAACTTGCATAACGAGCTTTTCAATGGGGAAAACTCGCATAGAGTTTCCCCCATAGAAACGATCGTTATACAAGTTTTTCCATAGGGAAAAGTCCGACTCGTATAGCAAAAAATTCGTTATGAAAGTCGGACCGCTTAGCGAAAAACTTGCTCATTATGCGAGTTTTTCGCAAAGTGAAAAGCTCGTTATGCGAGGTTTTAATGTATTAGGAAAAGCTAAGGTTGAAAACCAGCTAATCAACACTCTAACAAAAAGTTGTTAGACAAAGTTTTTATTTTACTTTATTTATTTTACTTATTTGTTCATACTTCTCCACCGCCCTTCTCACCAAAGTGACTCAGGGTGGTTTACAAATAATAAAAAACATGACAATAAAACACACCTAAAAACCTCAAATACAAAACTGTTAAAATTAAAATTTAAAATTTAAATCTAAAAAGATTAAAAGCACACCCAGTTCTTTAGGTCTGAAGATGAAATTCAAAGTAATACAGATATATTTTTACCACAGAGAAAAAAAAATATAGCAACCATTTCTAGGATGATAAAATGCCCTACAACATTATAGGGAGGAAGCATGCTTTTACCAAGCTTTAGGTCAAACTTTGTAAATTAGTGCCAAGTTTCTCATTTTAAAAAATTTTGTATATAGATTTTTAGCTCACCTTTACCCAATTGTCTGGATCTTTTTTCCAAGAGAACTTCTACCTATCTTCATTGAAAGTTCATTTGTCTGACTGCTAGATAAGTCACTGGACAGATACAATTGGAATAACTGTTCCATCATGTGAAAAATATATGCAATATTGTCTGTCTAGCTGAGATTCTCAAACTGTTACTTGTGAAGACAAAAGTCAAATCAACGTTACAGTTCTTCTTGTTGTTTTTCTTCTACAATGGCTTCATGTCATTTCAGCACTCTGACAATTGGTTGCTCACTTATGCAGACTCACAAAAAGAGGGCTAAAAGGAAGGGAATATTCTGTTTCTTTGTGCTGAATTTGGTATACCACATCAAGACCATTATTCTTATTCTCTACCACTTCTTATTTCTCAGCATTGCTGGTTAATGGGAAAAACTAGAGTCAAGGATAAAAATGAGGAATAAAGTCCTAAAAATGTGTGGATGATGTGACATGTTTCCAATTATCACTTTTTTTAATTTTTAGGAATAAAAGTAACAGGTATTGGTAAGTGCTTTAAATAGGTACTGAAAGGTTTTTGAATAACACCAGCTCTGACATTATTAGAGGAAAGAGGATGACCTGATCTTGTTTCCATTTTTGTAAATGTTTGCCTTAATATTAAGGCAGAGGAATCATGTCTGCTCCATCAGGTGATTAAGGGACATCAACCCCACCACCACCATTGCCAACCATGTGAGCCAGATCCCGGACATTGCATCGCCTGAGAGAGGAGACAGCCACAACATTCCTGAGTGCAACAAAACAACAGACGTATGTTGCTTTTACCACAGACTACTCAATGCATGCATTGATAAGTATTTGAGTTATCACTATTTAGTTTGACTGCCTTCTGATTAGTTGACTTCTTGGTAATTATATGTTAAATAGATACTGAGACACTTCTTTAACTTATAACTACATATATCCAACACTAACTTTCTTGAGTATATTACATTGTGTTAAAATGTGGTTTAATAAATAGTATACTAACTTTTTCAGCATGTCACACTGTGTTAAACTGTGATAAGATTTATGGTAGGAAAATACTGGCGTAGGGGCAGGCAAACCACATCAGAAATTTTGCCAAGAAAACCTCATGGACAACAACAAAAGAAGACAAAGTAGATGGGACAGGATGTCAAGCCCCTCAGGCAGGAAGATGGGTGTGGATAAGATAGTGGGAAGGCAAATGCAATACTGCAAATAACAATATTTGATAGGAACATGGAATGTAAGATCTATGAATCAGGACAAGCTGGAAGTGGTAAAAATGAGATGGAAAGAATAAGCATTGGCATCTTGTGAATCAGAGATGGGCGAATTCAGCTCTGGAGACCATCATAACTTTACAAAAAGGACCTCAACACCTCTGACAACCACAGTGGTGAGTGCTTTGAACTGGAGCCAGACATCCTGGAGAGTGAAGTCAGAAAAGCCCTAAAAATTACTGCTAATAACAAAGCTAGTGGAGATAATGGTATTCCAGTTGAATTATTCAAAGCCTTAAAAGATGATAGAATTAAAGCACTGCATTCTACATGCCAGCAGATTTGGAAAACACAACAATGCCCACAGGATTGGAAAAGATCAGTATACTTTCCAATCCCAAAAATGGGCAATGCCAAAGAATGCTCAAGTTATTGAACAATTCCACTCATCTCACACGCTAGCAAGGTCATGCTCAAGATAATACAGGACAGGCTACAGCAGCACGTGGAGAGAGAACTACCAGAAGTACAGGCTGGGTTCAGAAGCAGAAGGGGAACTAGAGACCACATTGCCAACATACGTTGGATCATGGAGAAAACCAAAGAATATCAGAAACAAGTCTACTTTGATTCATTGACTACACCAAGGGCTTTGACTGTGTGGACCACAACAAAATCTGGCAAGTAATTTAAGAGATGGGAATACCAGAACTGATAGTTTTGCTGGGTTAGGGTGATAGAGGTGATTCCTTCAGGGCATCATTTGACGAGGTTTGTTCTGTATGCCTACCATCATTTGGGTGAATCGGCTGGGAATGCAGGGCAAACCATGTGGCATACAAGCAGCATGACCAGTGTTCTTTCATATGAATGGATTTGTATACACCTGTTTGGATGTCACCCTGAGTTAGCTGCTCTGTGTAGTAGCTGTCAAGATCCAGCACTTCTCAGGGACTTGGGTTTCACCAGTGCAGACTAGGGAGGGAAGAACTAGCTTTCCCTGCCTTGGTACCAAGTGAATAGCATTACCTTGACCCAATGCAGGTGAGGTTTTAAATTTTAATAAAATTGTGGCCCAAGTTTTTTTTGTGGGGCGGGGTATCAAATTTGAACAAATAAATAAATAAATAAATAAATAAACCAAAACAATTGTATCCTGCCCCTTCATTTCAGGGAGTAAGTGGGGAGCTTCTTTGTGATACCTTGCCAGTATAACTAGTCAGTTTTCAAAACTAATTTCTCCTCCTCCTCTTCTCCTTTGGTTGGAATCTTGCTTTTTAGAAACAAGGCACTGATAAAAGGCTCTAAAAGTTCAGCTAGTAAAATAGGGCACACTCACATATCACAAGAAACAAAACGTAAAAACACCATGAGACCATAGAACAAATTTTCTTCTCTTACAATAAGTATAGAAAATTACTTGAAACATGAAAACTATGTGATAAAAAGAATTAAACTGGTGTCAAAACTTGTTCATTACTTTGGTATGTGATGGAGAAAGAGAGGTGGCCAGCAGATTCCAGTAGGAGGAACCTGACATTGTGAGGTACTACCAACCATTTAGAATCCCCAGAGCTCATTATAAATACAATACCTTTACTCATCCTGACTATATCTATGATGTAGGTTAAGTTGGTTCCATTTTAAAGCAACCACACTTGATGTATTGTACCTGACATGCTCCAAATTCTTTTTCTAGCGCTTGAGCTGCTGTTTAAGAAATACTGTACCTTAAATTCAGCATACTTTCTGAATATTATCGAAGAGACATCCAAATAATATTCTAGGCAGCTCTCTGACTGATTAGTGTAACAGAATGCCAGTAAACGTACCAAATATTAGAGTCTTCTTTAGGAATATTTATCAAGCTAACAAGGAAGAAACAGACAGACTTTGAAATCAATATATCTTTCCGCAAAATCCATGGTACAAATGCAATTTTTATTATACTCAGAATTGTACTGAGAAGAAATGGAACAATAATAAATGAAGAGTCAAGGAGGCACTACTTTATTCAAGACTCTTTGGAACACCACATTCAAACTTAATTCTTTTCGTGAAATCCATTTGTGGCATGCCAAGACGCAATTGCCTGCATACAGTATTCAAGCAAAGAAAATTCAGTGGCCAAAATCTTCTTGAATTATTCACACCAGCATATGGGAAATCATGTATGAAATGGCATGACCTGACATCCAAGAGAAGAGACTTTAATTAGAAGCAACTAAGTAGAGTTTGCTGGCTGGATAGTCTAGTGAGTTAGTATGAACTGGGAGTTCAATTCCTCATTGTGCTTCCCAGGAGGCAAAACAGACTATGTGGCCTTGGGCAAAGTGTACAGTGTCAGGGTACTCCCAGAAAAAGGAGATGGTAAGCCACTTCTAAATATTTTCTACCTAGAAAGCCCTGAAAAGGATGGACATATGTCAGAATTGCCTTTACAGTACATAATGCTAATTAGTATTAATGAGACTATCCACTATAATTCATTGTTGTCTCATTGGTGTGACTTTGTGAGCAAGCTGTTTTGGATGCTGGATTTCACATTCCAGGTGACCTTGTTCCATTTGTCCTGGTGAAGTGATATATGATTTTGGCCAGTGTTTCAGTCTCTTAACACCCTGCCTGTTAATATGTTTTTATTTGTCAATACATCTGTGTTGTACTATTTACATTATAACATTGTGACCTCCTGACTAAGGTGTCTCCTGATATATCAGAGCTCTGGCTGGCTATATCTCTTTTCAGTTGTATACAGTTGTAGCCCAACCAAATAAAAGATGAATGCCTTAGATATACAAACAAGTTAGGTTTGATAGATCCTATTTGTGTGATAAAGAGCTATCTTTCTGGGAGCACACACAAGGAAGCATTAAGAATCTTGCATAATTTCTGTCGCACATTCACCAGCGATTACTTGTGTCCTAAGGAGTGTAGGAACAATTACAAAATTAAATACAAATTCTTTGTCTCTGTAAATGAAATAGGATGGGCACTCATTCAATAAGGAAGAGGACAGGCAATTCTATAAAATCTCCCCTTTCTGTGACCACCCTTTATTCTCACAAAATCACCCACCCTGTGCAAAGGCATAAGATAAAGTAGTTTTTATGCATCTCTGATCAGCAGGTGTGCCGACTTGGGATTCTGGTAATTGAAGTCCAAGAACAACCGGAGCACCAATGTTGGTCATATAGGTTATAGAGGGTATCATGTGTTCCTGCACCACCAATCTGCACTAGGGTTGCCCTGCCCTCATTTCTGGGGAGGCAAGCCACATGTTCCCAGTCTGGGGTATACCTGAGGATGGCCATTTCCGCTTCAGGCCTTTCCTACCACACGGCATCCACTGTGCTGCTTCCGGTCATGGAGGCTAACAATGTACGTCATTTCCGAATATGTGGGTAAACAGTGCGCATTGCTACTACATCACGGGCTGGACTCAACTTGAGTTTGGTGCACATAGCCATGATATAATTTCTGACCACATGGGTAAACAAACATAGCGCTGATGACATCACTTCTGGTCACATGGGTAAACAAAAGCACGTGGTGATGACATCACTTCTGGTCATGTGGGTAAACAAAAGCACGTAGTGATGATGTCACTTCTGGAATCCAGAATTTTGACAAGTAGGCCCATTAAACTACTCACAGGGTTGCTTCCATTTATGATATATACTTATGCTAAAACATATTGTATCACCACCGGAGTCCTTCTTATGCTCTACATTTATTTTATTTATTTATTCATATTTCTCCACTGCCCTTCTCACCGAAGTGACTCAGGGCGGTTTACAAGTAATAAAAAAAAAACATGACAATAAAACACAAACACTACCTAAAAACCTTAAAACTGTTAAAATTAAAATCTAAAAAGATTAAAAGCATACCAAATGCTACATCTTACTAATTAAAAAGTAGAGGGAGAGAGGGGCTCAAATCAACCAGTGAGCTGGGGTCATTATACCTCCTGCACCCCATACCTGCCCCACCAGCCATGTTTTTAGATTCTTCCTATGGTTCGTGCCCCAAAAGTGGACTATTTGATGAGGGGGGAGGTTGAGAATGAGTTATTAACAGTGAATGGCCTTTTAGGCTTCCTCCATGTGAATAGGAGTTCACTTATATGTGATGGGGTCATCAGGATTTTAGAGATGCTCAGGTGGTACAAGGCCAAAAAAAAGTTGAGAACCACTGCTCTAGATGAAGCAATATGTACAGTATATATATAGTACATAGCTACACAATTATCTAGCATACTTATGATAAATTGGCTAACCAGAATTCATGTTGCTAATGGACTGAAAATATGACAGCTCCACTCAGTGAAGTTCTAAAGAATGCTCATTATCTCTCAGAACCCCTCATCACATCACAAAAGCCATTTCCTCCCCACTTACACTTTTCTTGAGAACTTTTAAGGCTTTTTGCATGTGTGGACATGCATCCTTCAAGAGGTTTGTTTTTCCTCAGTGTTTTACAGGAACCACCAAAATAGGCATGTAATTTTTTTCCTTTGGTTTGTGATAATAGAGTAACAGAAACTGTTGTCCTCTTTTGCAGGAGGCTGATATGTTTTCTGATACTATGAAAGAGAGTTTCACTTTCTCCCTGAAGGCAACAAATTTTATAGGGCTTGGAGATTTCTCGTTGAGCTCTCATATGGAGACAGCTTAAATAATAGAAAAAAAAATAGAAGTAATGAATTCAGCAAGCAAGCATTCTTCGGCTTCCTAATTTGAAATTCCTTGCCATTTGTGCCTAGATTTATGTTCCACCAACAGAAAAGAGGATCAAGGCTTGTGAAAGAGGGGGAAAGGCCATATTAAATGCTGAAGCTTTACTCCCATGAGGGAAGGACCCTACATGATATTTCCTGAGTTGAAAATTACTCGCAAGCAATTCTTTCCCGATGTACTCCTAGGGCTTCTCTTAATAAATACCCTTTAGTGGCAAAGAATAATCCTTTGTTTGCATATATGTGGATTAGTAACTCTAAGAAAATGAAAAGGAATATAGAAAACAACTATGTAAGGGCCCCAATATGGTTACAACATAGTTGAGGATGATTTGGGTAACCAAGGCAGCCTTGTCCCAAAATTTCTAAGTGGGCCACCCACTGTGTTCAGTTCAAAGGCTATCTACAGTCAATTATGTTGATTGGACCAACAAGAGCCCATATGATGTCTTCAGAATGCAAAGCAGCTTTAAAATTTGGGGCGTTTTTTCCACCCTGAGGTGAAAAGAGCACACAGGATGACATTTTGCCATTGCCTTGCACTGGGGGCTTGGCATAGCACGGAGGTGATTTAACCACACCAGTCTCTCAAGCAGATTCTTTGACCATTTTGGAGCTGATGACCCACTTGCCCACCCTCTCGTTCCAGAGTACTTGTGTGGGTTGCCATTGAGGGGCTAGATAGGGATTTTTTTAGCCCAATTCTCAGATTGGCATCGAGGGAACTGGGTAGTTTATCACCTATCCTACTCTGGCTTGTTAGCTACCCGTTTATTGAGGTGGATGGTGCTAAATAGATCACAATTAGTTGGCAGGTAGTGCTGGGTGGATGGGGTTAGTAGTGAATCCTCAGGGCATCTGTTGACAAGGTGGCACTGATTACCTGGTGTGATTTGTGAAAATTATTTGGGCATTTAGGGCACACTGTGAAATAGCTTTGGGGGATGTCCAGCTTCTGTTCATGCGAACAGAGTTGGAAATGAACCCATGGTTATTTCCCTGAATAACAGCTGACCTGGACAGTAGCTGCGAAGGAGCAACACTGCATAGGAGCAAGGGTTTGCCCAACCGGTATGGAGAGGTGCAGCTTAGTTTCTCCTGCTTTGGTATCAGGTACAACACTACCAGGTCCCAAACAGGTTAGCGGCTAATAAATTTAAATAAAATTGTGGCCCAGGCCTTTTTAACATATTGAATGTGTCTTGTCTCTTTATTTCATGGATTGGGGGTGTCAGCTTATTACCAGCCATCCTACTCTACCTTGGGGTCTCCCCACGTTCTTCTTGGGGGTCTCTATTTTTCAAGAGCCCCTTAAGAACTTCCCCAGGGCCTCCAGTAGGAGAGCTGGGCTGCTTTTCCAGCTAAAAATCTTAGCTGCACCTCCGTTCTGGTCCCATTCAAAACCATGAATGACCAGAGGAGAACTTAAAAAAAGATTAGGGAGATATTTGGTAGCATGATCTGTGTGTGTTTGTGCTGAATTACCTCTTACCCACAAAATAGACTTTGTTGAAGCAAAACATAGATTTATTGTTTCATTATTGTAGTCTATTAAAAGTGTAAATAAAGTTCAAAAGCATAAGAATCAGTCCAGAAGTAAAACATAGTCCTAGGTAATCATTTGGGAATAAAAACCAATATCCCCAGGCATGTTATTCCATAGACATCCAAAACAGAACTGAGAACTCCTCTCTCCAAAATGGAGTTCGCTGACCAACGTGGAACTCTCTGATCCAATCAGAGTCTCTCCTTGCTCTTCTAGGAGAACTTTCCCATAACATAGAATTGTTTATGCACCTGCAGAGCCACAGCTCTGGTTAGCCAAAACAAGGCTTCTTCTACTAGCTAAGAGATAGAGAAAGGAATTTCACTGTACTGGAAAACAACCAGTCTATTTGACACAGAGAGGAGAAAGGATTTTTGGAAACTTTCAGGGAACCAGGTTTCCTCCATTTTGGGCACATTAGGGAATAGGGTCTTCCCATGACAGTGGTGGTGGTGGTGGTGAGCTGTTCATTCACTAACAAAACTAATGCCGGTGGCAACATTAAAAGTGTACTCCCTCCAACATCTTGTACACCCACCTACCATTTTATATATAAAGTATTGGTTTTAAATTTTACTGCTTCAGACATGGA
Organism: Furcifer pardalis; assembly: GCA_030440675.1. Taxonomy (NCBI): domain Eukaryota; kingdom Metazoa; phylum Chordata; class Lepidosauria; order Squamata; family Chamaeleonidae; genus Furcifer; species Furcifer pardalis. Next base: position 64,074,733 of record CP126896.1, read on the forward strand.
TAAATAAATAAAATATATAAAGTATAAAGGGCGAAGAACTCTAGCAATGTTAGAATTTAGAATGGCATAAATAGAAGAAACACTATTTATCTAAATAGAAGGAACACTGTTTCAGGGGTGTGTGTGTCCTTTTGATTCAGATGATTTTAAAAAATATATAAATGGAACTATAATTATTGGAAAGGTATAATCCTTTCTTATGCATTTCCCAGAGGCATAATGCTCAAGAGATCTTGTCACACAGTACATTTAAAATGCTTTGTGCTAGGAAATCATCAATAAGTTCAGTGAAAAGCTCACCTTACAATGTATTGTTCAATCTGATAAATCTCAGTACATTAACACTGATTACTTACGTGTATAGATAATTTGCCTCCTTCCTTGTATTTTATTGTTACATGATCACTTTTACTTTGGTTCTTTATAGCACCTACCAACAAAATTATAAAAGATGCTTGATCTTATATTTCCAATTTTGCTACATGCTCATTTATAGTAACAAAATGTATATCCTGCAAACTTTGATGATAATAGTTGGCTTCCTACTTTTACACTAAGTAAGACACTAAGAGGCAGGGATTCTTTTTACATGAAAGTTCCATTTATTATATCTCCTCCTCCTTATTTCGCTATCAGCAAGTTACATAAGTGAGATGCCAAATTAAAGAGAGGTACTATCACATCACTTGAAGAACATCGTTAAAGATTGTTCTGTTTGAAGTTCATTGACTGATTGCCATATTGGATTGCAATATAAATTTTTAAGTATCCTTCCTTGATCATTCATTACTCTTTTCTGATTCCGTGAAGAACATGATGTGACTCAGTTTCATAGTACTCTAGCAAAAATCAGCCTTGGCCCCCGGTTCTCATTTGTTACTGAACAGTAACTACTATTCTATGGTAATAACTCCAATCTGATGCAATAATTTGAAAACTATTACAGGAAGTTATGTCTCTTCTGGTACATCACCCACACAATGGTGGTGGAAATAACAGACAAGCCAGATCAGAACAAGCCTGAATTTAGGTAAAGGTAAAGGTAAATGTTTCCCTTGCTCAAAAGCCAGTCATATCCAACTCTAGGGTTCAGTGCTCCTCTCTGTTTCAAAGCAGAAGAGCCAGCACTGTCTGCTTCTGGAGATGTTTTCATGGTCATGTGGCAGGCATAACTAGACACGGGAGTGCACGGAATGCTGTTACCTTCCCATCAAAGTGGTCCCTATTTATCTACTTGCAATTTCTTGCTTTCAAACTGCCAGGATGGCAGGAGCTAGGACGAAGACAGGAGCTCATTCCACTGAATTTACTTCCATTTTAATAACTCATTGTCATTGGCTGCAACTCATATCTGAGAATGCATTTCCCCCCTGAAACTAGGAAAATGCCATTGGCGTGAATTTGTTTAAGGTGGATCCCAGCTTCTCATGAAGTGACCCACACACTACGATCATGGAGCCATCTCCTATGGCACATATAAAATGGGACGTGCAGGATTTAACACCAGGACTGCAATGGACTGCCACTTTCCATCCTCCTCTGGCACAGCCATAAGAAGAGATTCAGGGTTTTTTGCCATTGTTATTTTGTTTCATCTGGCATGAAAACATAGTTTGTTTTCTTAAAAGAGAGTTGTAACACTAACCACTGTTATTAGCTCAGGAAAAAAAGGAATAGTAGCGATTAATTTAAAACATGGATTCTCAACCTGCATCCCTTAGGCCAGATGTGGCCCATGGCACCATTTCATGTGGCCTCCACCACCTCCACCACACCAGTAAGTGCCATGTGCTGGAGGAAGGGCAAAAAGGCCATTCAGCCCCCAAAGCTGTCAGTTTGTTTTTTAATGTCCCTGGTTTAAAATGGTTGAGAACTCCTGGTTTAAAATAAAAGGGAAAATTTCTGACTGCCTCTTCTTGAATACCCCAAAGGACAGCAAAAAACTAAATAAATGGGGGAGCAGATGTGTGTATGGACCTTTGATTTGTTTGGGCAGCCCACTTACCTGTTAGCATCATCACCTTAACTCCTTGAGTCAAGTGAAATTTTAACAATTGTAGAAGAGAGCTGCTTACTTACAAGGGATATCAAAGTACCCACAATGTCATCAGAATTATTGATTTGAAATGGCTGGTTTACCTCACAAGAAAAACTCTCTGACTATTATGGAATTTTTGATGTTTTATCATTTGTCCTAATGTTACTTTTTAAAGTGAATTATACAAGGAAATACCAATGTGTCCTATGCAAGATATATTCCGGTTATTGCTTTCCTATTAGCCTTTTTATGGCTTCCATAATACAGCGAAGAATTTTTAAAAGAGTCACAAATCTTTGTTGTGGTTGACAACAGAACAATACCCAGTTACATTCTAATAACAAACATAAGTGCCTTAACATCAATGGGGATTAAAAGCAAATTTAAACATTGGAATTAGTTTAGTAAAAGCTAAAAGTGACAAGGTCTGAAGCTAGTTGCATCAAAGACTTACAAGACCCAAGAAAAGGGCAACTTCAATTCACAATGCACTGCGGTGAAGATAAAATGCTTGCGTTTATGGTGATTTAGTTTAGGTGACTTTATAGGACTAAACTGATTGAAATCCAAGTATTTTGGCTTAACTGAGTTCTGAAGCAAGCTATAGAAATATCAAGTTCATTCCTTATTGACTTGTCATTCAGACTAACCCTGGACACATCACACCTCTCTAGAGATTTTGGATAAATAAAGATTACAATAATTGACTGCTGCATATTCATTGATTCACCTAAGCACGAAATAATTATTTGCACAGTTTTAGAACTATGATAATGCCAGCCTAACCTTTCTGTCAAAGAAAAGCGAGCAAAGTGCAAATACAACTCAAAATTCAGATCAGAAATAGTTCGAGAAGAGCCTCTTTTTGATAAAGAATAAGTTGATTTACAATCTTAATTGTCTCTAGAGCATAAGATATATTTCGCTAAAGAAGCAGGTTCATTTTTCAATTATGTTTTCTACTATAAGCTTAGATAATTTTTTTTAAAATTGCAGGTTCAAGACAAATAGGATAAATATATTCTATAATAATTAATAATACTAATGTACTTTATCCCCCATTTAAGTATGAAAAATTCCACACTCAAAGGAAAAGAATAACAGACAAAATTCAGATTAAATAAAAGTTAAGGTGAATCGAGTCCATTTTGTGTTTGCAGTTCAATGACAAACTATTGTGTTTTAAATTGAGCCTAGAAATACAAGGTGATTATATCTTGAGAAAAGAAGTGTGGATTTTGAGGACTTCTTGAATATATGTTCCAATAGCAAATAAATTTGTTTGTTATCATTTGTAGTCACGCACACACACGCACGCACGCACATGCACGCACGAGCACACACACGCACATGCACGCGCGAGCGCACACACACACACGCACACACACGCACACACACGGGGTTCATTGGCTTGAGAGTGTAATCCTATTTATATCTAAGTGCCATTGAATTCAGTGACGCTTACTTCCAGGAAAGTAGCCAGAATGAAGTTGGTATCAGAAGTGTTTGGCACATTCTGAAATTTCTTTACACGTATAAATCTTGACCATTTCCAAATGGGCAGTGGTAATAGTTTGTCAGAACAACAGCAGCCATACTGTTCTTACTATTACCATTGGTAGCAGAATCAACATGTATTGTGTTATCATAAAGACAAAAAAAAAAATCATGACATAGGTGCATTTTAATTTCTGTAGAATTTCCAGATGCATTGGGCCACTAGGGGGCTTATGGCATTTGTAGCCCAAGTTAAATGATATCCAGAAACATGTGTGTTTATGAGAATGTGTATACAGTAAAACACGGGATAATGATTAGATCAGATAACACTAAAATCGCATAACATTAAGTAATCTGGGGAGGAGAATTGGATCGAATAACAATAAGGTCCTATGGGATGGATCGGATAACAACCGCTAAAGCCTGTATGGTTACAATGTATCTCTATGGAGCTTTAACATTATCTGATCCATCCCATAGGATTTTAACATGGATCGGATAAAACTAAAATCGGATAACACCAAGACTTGTGGAACCAAGTTTTAGCGTTATCTGATGTTTTGCTGTACATGTAAAACAGTGGTTGAGTTCCTCTTTTTTTGCATTCACTGACTACAGGAAAGGCATTTTGAGTGACATTCTGGATAGTATCTATGCTTGAAGAATATATTTACAAGATAGATAGATAGTTCATTCCAGGCCTCAGACTTTTTCATATTCTACACTGATGAGGAAGCAAAGTGCAGAGTGCTAATATGCAAAAGAAGTATATGGCTTTGTAGGTAGAGATGATCTCAGTTTTTAATGGGTCTCATTATGTTCTTTAAGACCAGGCAGATCAGATGTAATTTAGATCCAGCTGCATCATGATATCTTGGGCCTTCTCAAAGACTGCTGGTAATGATCTGTGTAATGCAATCTATGTTTGCTTTCTTATCAAGCAAATTTTCCAACAGTATAGTACTTCAATTTTTTTAATAACCTAGGAACAATCTTACTCTTTTAGAGAATTGCCTAGAAGTATATACAATGATTTTATGCTAGCCAGGCTTGTTTATTCTGGACATTACATGAAGTTCTTGAGAATAAAATTTTGTCTATCTCATAGAAACACTATACATTTTAAAGATATTTACGTAAATGCAAAACTTTAACATTTCCGAACACTTGCCTTGTCTATAGACCAATAAAAATAGTAGTATCATTAGTGAATTGTCTGAAAATTTGTGATAAATCAATTTGTCTTTTTCTTGTGTGTGTGTGTGTGTGTGTGTGTGTATAAGCCTAATTTTACATTTTTATACAAGTTGAGGATGGCACATTTTTAGAAAAAATCCATTCGGTTTCAGTGCAATGGTAGAGGTAAAATCTCTCATGGAGCTTGAATGATACTTGAGACACGTTATCTGCCCAAATCTCATCATCTGCAAGATGTTTTCATGTATCTGTTTAAAAAACCACACAAACCAGTGAAGGATATTAGCAAATTGTGACCTTTGGGTGGAGGGCAATGCTAAGATATATTAGAAAAACAGTGAAGCATATTCCTGGCAAAAATAGGAGACATAATGGCTCACAGTGCTGTTTTCTTAAAGCATAAAATACTAACTTTATATAAACTTTAGACAACCAATAGGTACATATGGACTATTTCAGGTAATACCTGAAACACCTGAAATAGCCTTAATGGTTGCTACAAAATCTTCTCTGGAAGTCCCATAGCTGTGTTAAAATGATTGCATTATAAAGTATGATCCTCTAGGTCAGTGATGGTGAACCTTTTAGAGAGTGAGTGCCCAAGGAGGAGGAGGCAGCACGCAGGCAGGCATCCCATGTGCCCACACACCCATGTGATGTTGCCGGCAAACCTCTGGCAATGTCAAATGGGTATGCATGCTAGTTAAGGTCCACAAACAACATCATGTAGGCACATGTTCCCCCCATCCTGTGGGTGTGTACATACCCCTGTGGGTGCGTGTAACCACCGTGGGTGTGCATGGTCCCCTGTGGGTGCACACAACCCCTTATAGGTGCACTTGTGGGCCACCACCATCTCCTTGCCTCCCCTTGTCCCTGCTGCTGCCTCCCAGGCAAGATTTCAGCCTCCCCTCTTGCCTCCTATTGGTGGAGGGAGATGGGTAGGGAAGCAGTGCTTCCATTGGCACCAATCCCATGGGGTGGGGCTTGCCCTTGATGGCACGTATACCAACAGAAAGAGCTCTGTGTGCCACCTCTGGCATGCATGCCATAGGATTGCCTACACTGATCTAGGTCTTCAGATGTAGCTCTACATGTATCATATAAGTGTAATTTCAAAAGAAAAAAACAGCAGCTGACTAAGATGAAAATGTTGCTGGTTATTTGTTCATAATATGTGTGGTTTTACAGCTTGAAAAATGCAAAGATTATTATAAATGAACAAGGGGTTGATAAGATTCTTGATCCATACAGTGCAATTAGAAAAAAATGTGTATTTAAAAATACTAATAAAGAATAGGTGCTCAAGGCAAAATTATAAAGCCTTTACTCATTGTGATGGGCAGTTACTCAATTGTCCTATTGATCAAGTGTCACACTGTCCTTTATTAAAGAAAAGATGCAACACCAATGAGCTTAGAAGGGATTGGATTTTCATTGATAAATGGCAACAGATGTCAACATTAGAACAAATACCAACCAGAGAGAGAGAGAGAGACAAAAAAAATCTACAAATAAGTTACAAACACCAGGATAAAGCGTTTTATGCAGTCAGCCCTGACACATGAAAAACACTGTAGAATCATCGAGTTCTATGACACAAACTTTGTGTCATAGACTTAGATATTCTACAGTATTTTTAATATGTCAATCTTTGTATCATAGGGACCATAGGGAATTAATATAAACCTCATGTGTGCATGGAGATTTGGTCAAACAACAATCCTTTATTTGCGTTCTTCCTAGACACTAGCAAAGGAAGTGTGCATCTACCAAGTAAGGTGCACACCAAGCAAGGTGTACACCTTACTTGGTAGATGCACACTTCCTTTGCTATACACCCCTGGATTTTTTAGTTTCAAGCGCAGTTCACTTCACCCTTCCATCACAGGGCCCTATACTCACTTCTCTCAGGGTCTGGCTATCTCTGCCCACCTTCCCAGGGCAGTTAAGATGGGATGCAAGGATCTAGGATCACTCATTCTTCCTGCTGAAGTTGATCTAGATGTCTGTTTAGTCTCCACTGGCATTTCATTGTCAGGGTAGGGTGCTCAGAGGCTACTGGTGAGACTGGGTTAGACATAGGTCACCCTTTTATTCCATAGTTGGCTTCCAGGATCATTTGAACTAGTCTCAACAACCCTAGGGGATCTGCCTAGTTGTGTTCCTTCCCAAGCTCCTGGCTGGCCCCAGCTCATCTGTTTCCCCACTTCATTATCCTCTGTATCCCATTCTTCACCTCCACCTTGGTACTGCTAGTAACCCAACTCAGTGGCTGGGATCTTCTGCCTCCTGACTCTTCTCTTGGATAATTCTTATCTCTGCATGGCCCTCCTTCCAGAGCAACTATTGTCGGTAGACCAGGAAACATCAGCAAAATCTTCCTTTCCTCACAGTGTGGTTTGTTCTGCATTCTGTTTGCATGTTGTCACCATAGCCAATACTTCAGCGAGAAGGCTCAAATTAATTTTTCTTTGGGCAACATGGGGTGGTGGTAGTGAAGTTGCTGGCCCATCTCTGACCATGCCTCACTGGGTCACAGAGATGTGTGCTTAGAATGTAAACAGCCAGTGTGGATGCAGGATCATGTATACCAACCCTCTGTTATGTTACATGGGAAATAATTTCATTCTAGCTCCTATTTAGTGTCTGCTTAATTTATAAGGAAACTAATTTCATTATTATCTCTATGTTCTTTAGTGAAGAAGTGTTTCTCAATACCTAGAGTAGATTAAGGTCACTTCAACTAAATAGGCATCTGAGTAAGTCGATTTTAATCCACAACAACACCCACTGAAATTCATCTGTTAGTCTTTAAGGTCACACAACTGTTGGAGTTTTTTTAACCCTACATATTTTAATGAAATATGTCAACCACATATCAACACAAATGTAAGTGCACTTTTGACTTGAGGGCACATAACAAACAACATTGCATTGCAACATGAGCTTCCCAGGTATGTGCTCATGGCCAAAGGTTCCCCCACACACTTTTTACCTCTAGGATGGATGCAGATAGTCATGTTTTTGCCAGATTTCCATGTTACATAATTAAAGCCTACATGCACACATAAATTATGCCATGCAAGAATCACATTAACAAAATACAAATGGAAATGCTTCACATTAAACTCAGACTACAATCAACATAATTATGTTTGGAGACAGCTTTTGGTTTAACTGCTATTAGCCCTACAAAAGCTGGTAAAAGAATGCTAGAGAACGATGAGAGAAGCATTGTTTCAGTGATTTAATTCAAGCACTGAGGTTGGAGAGTGATGGTGAGATTCTTGCCTCAGATTTCATGTTAGAGTTGTACATATTTTATTGTTGTTCCTTTGTACTCAACCCATGTTTCAACTTGACTACACTGCAGTACATCTATACATTCTCTGTGTACTGGTATATTCTTAAGTGAGGAAAGCTTAACATGAGCACAGATATAAATGATATATAGGTATAAATGTCATCTCAAAGGTTTTGGAGTTTTTGGTCTGATATAGCTATACTAGATATCATATTTGCTGGTGTATAAGACCCACTTTTCCTCCCTTAAAATACAATGGAAAAATGGAGTGCATCTTGTACTGTATATAGGGGCCTATAGTGGGCTGTTTTGGTAGTAACAGGGTGCATCTTATACTCCAGTGCATCTTAGATGCCAGCAAATATGGTAAACAAACAAACAAGCAAATCTTGGTTCTTGTTTGTTTTTGCCTTCTGCATCAATTCATCCCTAGCTCTTGTGCTCTTTTACTTCCTTCTTTGTCTCTGCCCATTAACAAGAACGTCAGTTCTGCTGGTTGGTTAACCTCATGTCTTTCTGCTGTTCGGATGCACAACCAACCTTTTAATAGTTTGCAGGGAGGTGCCTCGCAGCTCACTAGAAACATTCCATCCATTTCTGGATGCCTTCCAGTAATGCTGTTAGCGTGTGACTCTTGGGCATACAGGGCTGACTTCATAGCCACAGGGCAACTCAATTTGTATTCATGCTTTTACATCTATCACCTGATAAAGTGTTATGCCAGGCAATCCTGACTATTTTAGCAGCAGAGCATCATTCAGTCACAGTAACTGAAGTCCCTGTTGCTTTCGTTAGTTCACAACAATAGCACTCTGGGCAGAAAGCATAGTTTGATGAAACAATAATGTGCTTCTGATGCTTTGTAGCAAGTGAATGATGTCTTGTATAAACTGACCTTCGCGGTTTCTATAAAATAGCCTAATTATTGCATTCTACAAGTGAGTGTAATTAATGTATTCCCTAAAGCTTTGAGATATTAATATTTCAAGTTGCAGATTGTCTGTAACATTTGCTGCACAACCTGGTATTTAATGTACAAGCTGTGTCATAATTTAATACTAATCTTTCAAAGCTGTACATTTAAAGTGCCATCACCTTATATATTGCTGTTGTTAAATCACAGACTGATAAGTTGGCTCTGTCTGTAAATTAGCAATTAGAAAGCAGCAGACACCTTAGGTTATTATTAATACCATTACAAACAAGCACAGAGTAGTGGGAGGCCTGGATTTCAGGCAGCTGCCATTTGATGTCATCCTTTGTATAAAGTTTGCAAACAATAATATCTAACTCTTCAACCCCAAAAGACCTCTATGGGAACTCAGTCTTCATACATCTAAAATCTTTAACAGCTCTAGAATTATGCAAAAATCTACCATACATCAAACTGAGTTTATTGTAGCAACGATTTCCTTTCAATATGAGAACAATCATCTCCAAGATGGAACTGCTGGGAAGTTGTTTTGTTGTTGTTTTTTGCAGCCCTTGTTGCATTGAACCTCCACTGTGCACACCAATGGGAGTGTACCAAGTGGCAGGGGAAGGAGGGAGAGAGATCTTCTTTGAGGCACCATCCTCCCCCTTCAGTCTTACCTGAATGGCGTGAACAGTCTTACCCTCAGGTAGTAGTGTGATACCAGCTGGTCGATGTAGGGCTGAATAGGGATGTTTACACTCACCCTTGATTGGACAGGAGGTTGGGTGACTTTTTGCCTATCCCATAATGTTGCTGGAAGGGAAATTTGGATAAATTTTGACCTCCATATTGAATACGTCACAGCTGGTGGGTAATGCGGGGCACGAATAGTCCAGGTGAGTTCCCAGGATATCTCAGGAGTGGGTCCAAGAGTGTCTAACATTTGGGATACCAGGATCCTGAGATTCAGTTCCAGGATGGGTAGTGCACTGGCTGATGGTGCTGCAAGTAATGAGGGTGTGTGTGTGTGTGTGTCTGCCTGTCTGTCTGTCTGTGATTGGTCAAGTTTGACCAGAGTTGCTGGCTGGGAGTGAGCTAGCCAGAGATAGCACACTCTTGGGGCTTTTGGACTCAACAGTAGGTAAGAAGGAATTCTCTGGCTCTATCCCACAAACCCACACTATGCAGGCCCCACTCTGGATTGGGGTGAAACGTTGTTCCCCAGTTAAAGCTAACAGTTAATAAAGTTGTGGCTCTTTAGTTAAACTCCAACCAAAATGTCTGTGTCTTTGTTCAGGGTTGGGGTGGCAAAAGGTGGCAGTGCTGAGCACTGAGCATACAACAGAGTGGCCTAAGTCACTAAGTGAGTAAATGTGACAGGTAAAATAAGTTTGAATACGTTTTACTGATCTCAGTGAATTGTATTCCATGAAAAATATTGATCATTATGCTTTGATCAGGAATGAAGAACCTCCGGATCATATTCTATCCATCTTCAGGTTACCGTATTCAATCCATTTTTACTTTAGGCCTAGGGATGAAAATAATATGATTCAGATTCTTTATTCTAGTAGATATATATCTCAGCTCCTCAAGAAGAAATTTTCATGCCTTGTAAGTTTCCATCACTCCAGGCAAGACTGAGTGCTATTTCCCCCTTATTCTTTTCTTTTATCTTATTTTTCTTATCAAAGCCTTCCTTATTTATGCAAACTCTCTCTCTATAAAACTGATGTACTTTCCCTTTGAAAAGCTAAGCACACATGATACACAGCAAGCACAGAAAGAGTGTGCATGATCAAAAACAAGTAAATCTGGCCACTGATGATTCTAATCCTTCAAAAACCCATGGAAGAAAGCAGCAATCTTTGTCATTTTCCCATTATATTGCTTAAAGCATTATTTACACTGTTTTGTTTAATTTGTATCCTCTCCCCATTATTTTTTTCTCTTTGGATCTAAGAGTTCCATAAACTGCTCTTGTTGGGTAAGGATAATAAACTGCTCTTTTGGAGTAAAGAGAATAATTGTGTGGGGGTTGGGTGGGGAGTGGGTGGGGGGTGGGGGTGGGTGTCTATGGTGAATCCCAGGTACTCACCGCAGGCCACATTAATTATATGCAGGGGGCAATAAGCCCATGGGCCAGAGTTTGGTCGCCCCTGGTCTAGTCCATGGGTGCGCAAACCATAGCCCATGGTAAATAATAATCTGACCTGCAGTGCCCTTACTGCTCCTGGAAGCAGAAGCTAAATGCATCTGCACATGTGTAAAATGCTGCCATAAAGCACCCATGGCTGTCATAAACACATTTACAACAGCCATGGGTGCATTTATGGCAGGGTTTTGTGCATGTGTGGGGGCAATTAACTTCCACTTCCGTTGGGAGGAACCAAGTGACTAGTCCACTCAACCACATGACCAGCTTGTGGCCTGAAAAGTTTCAGTACCCCTGGTCTAGTCTATAATTTCATGTTCAAGCCCCTTCCCCACACCCTTCTAGAAAAAAGAACTTGACAGTGCCCAAATAAGGTAGTGTAGATCACAACAAGAGAAGGCTTTCTGTTCCTCTTTCTGTCTAAGGACATTGATTTACAACCTATTGTTGATGACATCCCACTATATAACCTTTCCCAAAGGTCAAATGTTAGTTAATTCAGGAAATATTTACTTAGCTGTATAGTCATTCAAAAATAATATCATTTGTGATTTCTCATTGTGGTTGACACTACATAATATCAAATTAGTATATTAATCTCGTGGCTAATTTTAACATTACTTTTAACTTTAAACAAACTATTTTGGTATATTGCCAAAATGGTTTCCATGCTGGGCTTCTTTCCCTTTGGATGAGTTCAGCATCTTCCTAAACTGGTAGTATTGATGTATATGGTCATAAGGACAAAGAAAAAAGAACAATCTTCAACGAGTTGTCATATTTGTGTCAGAAGGGACATGAGTTATCTACAAACCCTTTCTTTGAATCAATGTTGGCTTGCTTAAAGGATTGATGCCCTGCAACTTTTATTAAAGTACAGAATCCCATAAATATATTGTTAACTACAGTACTGTCAAAATTATGTCATTGGTAGTCAAATATAGAATACAGGTAATCCAGAGTGTTATCTTTCAAGGCCTGTTTGTATTCTTAGACTACATCAACTGGGCCTTCTTTTCCTTCCTTTCCTTTCCTTTCCTTTCCTTTCCTTTCCTCTCTTCTTCTTCTTCTTCTTCTTCTTCTTCTTCTTCTTCTTCTTCTTCTTACTATTATTATTATTATTATTATTATTATTATTATTATTATTATTATTATTATTATTATTATTATTATTATTATTATTATTATTATTATTATTATTATTATTATTATTATTATTATTATTATTATTATTATTATTATTTTGAAACTGTGCTCTTTTTAGAATTGTGATGGCAAGTATTTTCCCTATACACATTCCTTGTTAACAGTTTTGCATTGGATGCTGGAAATCAAACTTGTCAACTCTGGTTGAGGTCCTTCTAGATTTGAGAAATGAATGTTTCACAAGTACTCTGTTGAGTAGTGCATCAAAACTATCAGTCTAACATGTGGTTCATTATAAATAATATCAGAGAGCAAACAAAACAAAACAAAAAAAGACAAAAAATGTTGTGGCACCTTATTAAAGTACTTATTACTCCTGAAGTTTACTGTTAGCTTTCATAGACCAAGTCCACTTCATCAGACATAAGAGTGAATTTTCATGGTATTAATTTATATATATCAGGTATAGAGTTCCAAAGAGGCTAGACACACAGTGGTTGGTTGGTTCAACAGATGGGTTTGCAAATCAGTGAGTTATTTACAACGAGTAATAAAAATTTCTTTATAATAAATTACTGAGTAATGGTGGAACTACCTAAAATCCAATACAAAGCACTCATACCAGTAGACTTCTGAGTAGTATAAGGTCGCTCCACCAAATTTTGAAAGATTCCCCTGTCCTGAACTGATGGCATATTAAGGAGGGGTGCTTTTTTCAAGGACCTTTCAGGTGACTATATGAAGGATAGAAAGATCATTTGCTTGTGCTGTCTTCTGGGCACAGTATGTGTGTATGCGCAAAGTTTGTATGTGTGTAATTATCTATTTATTTTTACAAATACAGCACATAGGTTCTGCGTAGTCTGCTCTAAACATACAGTTGGAATAGGAGTAATTTGGGCCTCAAGTGGGGCACTATAGAAAACTAGAGTCAGCCAAGAAGCTTGAATTACAAAGATGGAAGTCTACTTTGAGAACATCTAGTCCAGAGTGGGATCTTTAGGGCACAATGGTGCTACATTGTCATCAACAGATGTCCATCCAGTGCCTGCTTCAATATTGTCAGTAGAAAACAATCTGTCACATAACAAAAGAGCAATTTTATTTGAAAAGTTTCTCCTGATGCTTAGCAGGAACACAATCCTTTAAAAGTCTATCCACTGGTTCCAGTTCTCCTTTTTAAACTAACAGAATAGATCTGTCTCATCTTCACCTGACCATCCTTCACATGTTTGCAGAACTATAGATAAAGTGCTGTCAAAACAGGGATAACATTCATTTTATCATAAAAGTATCCCAATTGCTGAAGAATTTCACTGGAAAACATAGCTGTGCACAAGATGTCACTGAAAAACAAAGAACATTGAATGGAAGAAATTGTAAATGCAACCTCAAAGGCATTTTTAAAAGATGATATTAATAGATTGCCCACTAGTGCTAATGTTTCAAGATTTTAGCCTACAGACAGAATCCCTGGAGTATTCTTGGAATTATTGACCTTGCTAAGTACATGAGGTAGACCACATTATACAGAGAAATAATAATTGAGCTATTCTGTTTTATTCGGTGAAATCCATAAGCCTGCTTATGCTGCTGAGCTTGAATGGGAATAAGCTTGCTGAAATGCAAATATTATAGTATAGGTGGCTTGAGGATCATAGATATTGATTTCCTTGCGGCCATGGTTCTTAATGCTAGCAGAGATCTTTCAGACTGAGAATCAATAGTCATTGTAAATGGTCATCATTGATTAACCAGCAGCTTGTTACAGAGTGGTGACCAAGGATATGAGTAAAGATATCCTCTGTTCAAAACTCACCATGGTCATGAACTCAATAAATGGCCTTAGGCAAAAGCATTATTCTGTTATACTTGTTCATATCCTTTTCTGAAATATGATGAAGAAAACACCAGACTGCAAGAATTTGTAAGAATTGTGATGGGACATAAATAAAAGATAAGATTGTGTGTACGTAATCAGAGATGTTAATACTATCTTTAAAAAGGCATTCCAAATACTGTACTAGTGTTTTAATGCATTACAAATTCCTGTGTCCACTATTCACTCTTCTATTCCACTCAGGAGGGAAAAAAAACCCTGATATTACAATTAGTCCATAATTAGAACAGGTAAATCTTTAAGGGCTGCTAATGTGTGCTCATTACAGTCAGAATAACAGGAAGTCTTCAAAAAGTTTAAATTAAGACATCTCTCTTCCTTAGTCTACATGCAGGCCACAATCACAGTAGAAGCTTCTCTCATCTCCCAGAGTGTGTGAATTAGCTTGCTTTGGTTTGGGAGTACAGTGGAATCTCATATAATGAATGCATCATGCAATGAAAAAATTGTACAATGAAGAGGATTTTGGAACAAATGGTTGCATTGTACAATGAAAATCTTTGTTGTACAATACACCCATTTGTTCAAAAATCCTCTTCATTGTATGATTTTCTCACTGCCCCAAAAAAAGGGACTTTGTATTCATCTGTTCACAAAGTCCCTTTTGGGGCAGTGAGAGGAAGGGTTTCTCTCACTGCCCCAGAAGGAACTTTGCGATAATCCGTTCACAAAGTCCCTTCTGGAGCAGTGAGAGGAAATGTCTCTCTCACTGCCCCAGAAGGGACTTTGCAAACAGATGATTGCAAAGTCAATTCTGGGGTGGTGAGAGAACCCAAAGTGGACATGGGGAGCACGGGCTGGCTTTTGCCCTCAATATGCTCCGCCAGGTCTGCCTGGTGAACCAAGGGAGAGCATGGGCTTCAGACACAGCAGAAAGGCAGGTGGCTGGGCCCCTCCTCCATATTTCTTAATTACAGCAGGGCTCTGCCCCCCACCTGTGTGTAGTGTGATACCTCACTCCCTGAGTCAATCTAGTCTGAAAAAAGAATTATACTGTATATGAAGTAAAGTTTGTATTATGCACTTAATTGTATTTAATTATGCACTTTCACTGTCCAATCTCACCACCACCCCCATTTACTGGTCCATGGAAAAAATAGTTAGCATGAAACTGGTCCATGGTGCAAAAAAGGTTAGGGACCCCTGAGTTATAGGGCATGGATTCTTTCCTAGGCTAAGTCAAGTTGGCAGCCATCATCAACCATAACAGACCAGATGCAGAGGAGAGGCTCCTGACATTCTTAGTGGTGCATGAACCTCTTCTGATTCAAATTCTTAGTATCCATTCCCTAACTCTGAGAACATTGCTCTGCAGCCCAGTTACCTTGCATTGTTGCAGAAATGACCATGATCAGCTGGGGCACTAGACTGTAGCTGTTCCCATGGGGAAGGAAGGGGAAAGGTGGGGAGAATGGTAGGACATAATAGTAAAAGGTAGGTAAGAAGAGGAAGAAAAGATACTTAGAGCAGTGGTCATGAATGTGTGGTTGTGTGTGAAAGGAGGTGGCTAAAGTAGATGAAGGGAAGAAAGGAAATGGCAAATTTGCTGCTTCCAGTGCCATGGTACCTAAGGTGATGACAGATTTTTATGAATTAAGCAAATGATTTCTTTAAAAGTTGGTTTCCGAAATAGGCAAGCCTTCTTCAGTCATGTCCTTTCAACCTTAACATTCTTTCAGCTCTAATTACAGGCTATCTGAAATGTCTGTTTTTGTTGTAAGTACAGTCAAGCCTCACATAAAGAGTGTCTCGCTTAAAGACTAACTCACTTAAAGAGCAGAATTTTTTTGAATGTTCGCTTCGCTTAACAAATAAAACCAACTAAAAACTCGTTTAACAAATAAATCAGCATTTGCAATCCCCCACACACACACCAGAAGGCACAATTGGTCACTTACAATGGTGTTTTGCTTAAAGAGCAAACTCACTTATAGAGCAATCCTGTGGAACACATTATGCTCTTTAAGCGAGGTACAACTGTACAATAAACCCTACAATTTTTTTAATGAGGCAAATAACTGGATGTGAAATTTTGCCAGTTTCATCAAGTACAGATTGCAAGAGATTAGAGAAACACGACAGCTTTCTTCCATGCCCCACAATATCAAGATAAAGAGAGAGAGAAGCATTTGTGAAATGGCTGAGATACTAGTGTGAAAGAGGCAACAGTGAGTGTATGTGTAGGTATGGTTAAAGTACATTTGCTGGGTATGTGTGTCTGTTTAAATTATTAAAAAGCAAGCTAGATGTGCTGACTTGTTTCTTGATTGGAGTGATGTTGTCATGTTTTACTTTTGACCATTTGATCTGAGAAGCCCCATTCTCTAAAATAAAGGGTTTTAGTTTTAAAATGAGGTTTTCTGCCTGTAAATACTTCAGGCGGGCCTTTTGTAGCTTTCAGGAGGCTACTTGTGGCTTCGCATGTGGGTCTTTTCCCTCCTCCTTCTTGTTATTTTTTTAATGATGAGAGAAATACAATTTGCAATCTCCTGCACTGCTAGGCGTAGGTGCTAGCTCCAATGATGTAATTGTTTTAGAAACTATTTAAGGCCAAGCCCTTAACATGATGATTTTGAATGTCCCTGGTCTTCTCTGAAGATTGCTTGCCCCATGAGCCATTCTGTCAACTTGGGGAACGTACAGTAGTTTTGATAAGCTATGATGTTTGGATTCAATTGTTTGTCTTCTTCCTACAGAACTGTTTAATTATGTTTTCATTCATTCTGTTTCACATAGAGCAAACTAGAAATACTCATTTTCAGCTAAGATATTTAGCTCCCATCAAGTTACTTTTAAAATATAATGTTGAATCTGTTATGTTTTGGAAATTGTCACACAGTTTCTCTCTTTCCCCCCTTTTCATTTAAATGGAAGATGTTTTGAAACTAAAAACAGTATTTTTTCCCCATACCGGCTAGCATAAAAGTGGTCATCAAGGTTAAAAGCTGATAAGCTTGTTGTCGGAACTTCTCCAGACAATTTTTAATCCTGTTATAACTTTTGTCTTTTTACATTCAGATAAAAGGTCCCATTTGTTCTCACAAGTGATGAGTTTTATGGACGTTGCATTTTAATAATGTATCTCTTTCTGTTTTAACTGGTCAGAAACACCAACAGAAGACACCAGGAGGTCATTCATTCTCACCCAATTGTCAAATGTATTGGTAATATTATTGGATTTGTATCCTGACTGTCTATTGAGTTCTTCACTCATATTTACTCTGTTATAGATGTGACAAGTGCCTTACTGTTGTCAAGTTACTATATTACTGTAAATTTAATTGTATAAAGGCATTAAGTTTTGTATAAAGCTAAGATACATTTAATCCTCTGTAGCTAAACAGTTAAAGTTGCCATAGAAGTTATATTTCACTGTATGACTGTATTTTCTTACTAAAGCATACAAGTCTAAATTGCATTGGTTATTGAATATGCTGCTTGTTATAACTTAATTTTAAAGTAATTCATTATCCATAACTGCTTTTTAGTTACATCTAATTGTTCAGTTAAACTCTGGTTTTAAGACACAAGTGTTTTTATACTACAGTATTGTCTTAGTAACCTTTCAAAATATACACTTTTATATTTTTTTACCAATGTAACACACATACGGTGTATTAATAATCATATACAATAAAATTAGTTGAAAAAGAACTTTTGTCATCATCATTTTCCTCATAAATTAATACACAACATGGTGTAAATCTATGAACAGCTATGCAGGTATGCTGGTCCATCAATTTTCTTGGGGAACTCTGGATTTTGGCAGAAAAATCTGAATTTTCTTTTGGGTTAGAAAGTTATAATCAGCTGATTTTAACCCATCCCAAGATTTGGGACTGTGGTGGTTCAGTGGTTAAGATGCTGAACTTGATGACTGGAAGGTTAGCAGGTTAGCAGTTCGAGACCCGAGTGCTGGATGATGGAGTGAGTTCCCATCTCTGTCACAGCTCCTCTCAACCTAGCAGTTCAAAAGCAAGAAATTGCAAGTAGATAAATAGGTATCACATTGGTGGGATGATAAACAGTGTTCCGTGCACTCCGGTGTCTAGTCATGCCTGCCACATGTCCACAGAAACATCTGCAGATGCAGGCATTGCTGGCTTTTTGGCTATAAACTGAGAACCTTAGAGCCTGATATGACTGGCTTTTGAGTAATATATATATATATATATATATATATATATATATATATATATATATATATATATATATATATATATATATATATATATATATATATATATATATATATATATATATATATATATATATATATATATCTTTTGTGTTCTTACTTCAGGGAAAGGGCAGGACGAGATGGGGAAGAAGACATAGGTGATGATCAGAGCAAACAGTTGAAGCTGAACATCTCTCCTGGTTGATTCACTAACTGTATGTGAGCAAAAGTGGCTGAAACAGAAGGGGCTAACTAGTAGTTTTAGAAGACAATTGGATTATGAGTGAGGGTTTGGCTCTAATCTCTGCTTGTCTGGGTTGTGTTTTTTTTCTGGTCACATTAGCAAAAAGTGCCACTAATTTTACATAGCACTTTAATTGCTCAGAGCTGTACTTTAATTATGATCTGCTGTCAAGAAATATCTTAAGTGCTGGGTGTGATTTCTAGAAGATCAATTGCCTAAAGGAATATGAATCAATGAAGTATCTAAATGCACTTTTGATGATGATAGCAGCTAATTGAACTGAATGTGATATCAAAGAATGTGGAGGACATTTCTGTACTAACTTAACACTTTACTTTTATTAGATGCTGTAGAATAATGCAAATTAATATAGAGATAGAGATAGAGATAGAGATAGAGATAGAGATAGAGATAGAGATAGAGATAGAGATAGAGATAGAGATAGAGATAGAGATAGAGATAGAGATAGAGAGATAGAGATAGATAGATATAGAGATATAGAGATACTGTATATAGAGATACTGTATAGAGATAGAGATAGATAGATAGATAGATAGATAGATAGATAGATAGATAGACCTGTGTTTCCCCGAATATAAGACACTGTCTTATATTTTTAAAAACTCCAAAATATGCACAAGGTCTTATTTTCAGGGGATGTCTTATTTTTCCATGACAAAGACTACAGTGCACATTTATTGCTGATACAGTGGATCGCCAGGGCAAGATTTAGGTGAGTGCCTTATTTTCAGGGGGGGGGGGTTATATTTCTGAGGTGGGGAAAAATTGGGGGGGGGGTTACTATATGAGGAGGTCCTATATTCAGGGAAACAGGGTTTATATAGATATAGATATAAGTTAGGACAGAAAATGGAATGACAGAGTGGTTTGGAATAGGAAAAGGAGTAAGACAAGGCTGCATTTTGTCACCCTGCTTATTCAACTTATACACAGAACACATAATGCGTAATGCAGGGATGGAGGAATCACAATTTGGGATCAAAATTGCTGGAAGAAACATCAACAATTTGAGATATGCAGATGATACCACCCTCATGGCAGAAAGTGAGGAGGACCTAAAAAAGCTCCTGATTAGGCTGAAAGAAGAAAGTGAAAAAGCTGGCTTGAGACTCAATATCAAGAAAACCAAGATAATGGCAACAGGCCCTATCAGTCCCTGGAAAATAGATGGGGAAGAAGTAGAAGCAGTGACAGATTTTACTTTCCTAGGATCAAAGCTCACTGCAGATGGTGACTGCAGCCATGAAATAAAAAGGCGACTGATTCTTGGGAGGCAAGCGATGAGAAACCTGGGGAGCATAGTGAAAAGTAGAGACATCACATTAAAAACAAAAATTTGCATAGTCAAAGCAATGGTATTCCCTGTGGCAATGTATGGTTGTGAGAGCTGGACCATTAGAAAAGCTGAGCACAGAAGAATAGATGCCTTTGAGATGTGGTGTTGGAGGAGAGTTTTGAGAGTCCCCTGGACAGCGAGGAGAACAAATAGGTCAATCTTAGAAGAAATCAATCCTGACTGCTCCTTGGAAGGTCAAATAATAAAGATGAAGCTAAAGTACTTTGGACATCAAATGAGAAGAGAGGATTCACTTGAGAAGGCCTTGATGCTTGGAAGAGTCGAGGGCAAAAGAGGAAGGGGAGGGCCAAAGATGAGATGGCTAGATGGTATTGTGGAAGCGGTGGACACAGAGCTGGGCGAGTTGAGGGGGATGGTGGAAGACAGGAGTGCCTGGCGGATGGTGGTCCATGGGGTTGCAGAGGGTCGGAATCGACTGTGCGACTGAACAACAACAAAATAGATATAGATATAGATATAGATATAGATATAGATATAGATATAGATATAGATATAGATATAGATATAGATATAGATATGCTACACACACACACACACACACACACACATACACACACACACAGCACATATATCTTGCTTTATAACATCCAGACATTTTATATGCAGTCTCAAGCAATTCTGAGGGGTGTTTTTTTTTTTTAAGGGAAAGGCCTTTCTACTTACATCATCAATAATCATGTAAACAATGCTATAACTGACTGGTTAGGGTTCTCAAATGTCTTGGTACATGAAGAATAACCAAACATTATATATCACTGACACAAATATGTGTCATATTTGGAAGTGCATATACTGCATGTGGGACTGTGGTGGCTTAGTTGTTAAGATGATGAACTTGATGACTTGAAGGTTGGCAAATCAGCATTTTGAGATCTGAGTGCAGCATGATGGAATGAGGTCCCATCTCTTTCCTAGTTCCTGCCAACCTAGTAGGTGGAAAGCAAGAAATTGCGAGTAGATAAATAGGGACCACTTCAGTGGGAAGCTAACAGTGTTTCATATTCTTGGGTGTCTAGTCATGCCTACCACATGACCACAGAAATGTCTGCAGATACAGAAAGCGCTGGCTCTTCGGCTTAGAAACAGAGATGAGCACTGACCCCTAGAGTCGGATATAACTGGCTTTCGAGCAAGGGAAACCTTTATCTTTACCTTTACCTATCCCAACGACATCCTTTGAGGCCCCCTGCCCACCCTCACGCCAGTGTAAGATTAACTGATCACTTTGGAGCCAGATAGGAATTTTTGACTCATTGGCCATTGGCTTAGGTTCAGAGGATATTTTTTGTCTATCCCACACTGCATTTACTGAGGAATGTTTCACAAATCAAGAGTGTGGTCAGTCTTAAATAGGTCTCACTGACAGGTAGTGTGCATGGGGATTTAGTAAAAGTGAGTTCCCACGGAAAGTGAGTGGTTAATTTTGCCCAACATCCAGGTCACTCAGATCCTGAGGTTTAGTGGCTGAGGTTTTGGG
This sequence comes from Furcifer pardalis, assembly GCA_030440675.1. Lineage (NCBI taxonomy): Eukaryota > Metazoa > Chordata > Lepidosauria > Squamata > Chamaeleonidae > Furcifer > Furcifer pardalis. The sequence continues at coordinate 64,096,171 of CP126896.1, forward strand.
GGGGGGGGTATACAGTGGTGGCATGCAGTGTCCTTATACATTTTGGGTCACAAGAATCAGTAGCTGGTTGCCGAATAGTGTAATCCCATAGTTTGGGCCAGCCAGAATTGTGTTGCCATTGAACACAGACAATAGTTCAAAACCTTATGCTCTATATTAATAGGTTCTTCTGTTGCTTTGACCTCAATTCCCTTCTAAGATCCAACTTTAGATCCTGTCCAAGGACCGGAATTTTCATTTTCATGTATAGAAATGTTGGAAACTGATCATTGAATACATATTTTTATCTAAAAGAGGAAATTGTCCTGAAGTATGGGCCCACTATTGCTTTCAGTATCCAGATCACAATCTTGCTATTGTCTATGCTTACTTCTTTATTGTATTTGCTTCTCTAAATAATCCTACCTACTGATCTACCTCATCACTGTCAGATGCAACGCATATCCGAAAATGCATTTTTCCCCAGAAGCAAGATAAATGACATTGGCGTGAATTTGATCTACCTATATCTATCCATAAAATTTTCTCCACTCCTTCGATATTGACAGTGACTATACACATTAGTCAATTTTATGATAGATTTTATACAACTTAAATGGAAGGAGCAGTTAAGTGGAAGCAAAGTGTTGTTCTTTCAGCTATTTCAAGAGCTTTCAGTCACACAATCGTCGTAAATCCGAATGATGTCCAAATGAAGAGAAGAAAAGAGGAGGGAAAACACACCAAACATTATTATTTGATGGAAACTATTTCTGTTCATTACAAAACATTCTGATACTTTTGTCTGCAATTGAAACATGTGACTGACAGTATTGTAAAAAAAAATTAAACAAAATAACAGTCCACTGCAACAACACCCTGTTAACGCCTCACCACTTATTTTCCTGAACTTTAATAGACCATTTGAAGAAGAAAAAAAGCCTGTTATGATAACAACATGATAAAAGCTTGTAATTGACAAAAATGGTTAAAGCTAGTAAAAACCACTTTCAACTGATGGAGACCTGAAAAGAAGGTAACAAAAGTTACAGACAACTCCAGCAAAGGTCACCAACTTATTTATTTAATTCTTTTTTTACAGATAGCAAGGGAGACAAGACAGTCTGGATGCAAATGAGAGATGATTCAACTTTTGAGAGCAGTCAGACAAAAAGGAATTGCAATAGTTCAAAAATTGTTTTGCAAGGTGTCCAATTATTCTAAATTGTGCATGATATATTGTGGAAAATTGATATTATTTAAAAGCTTTCTGTGGTAGTATTAGGCTGTCAGTACAAGGTTATTCAATGTCCACATAGTCAATGGACTTTATTAATATTTTCAGGAGCAGATACCTACCAAGCAAGCTGTCTGCAAATGAATTTGGATAGATTTAATGCAACAGAGGCAACCAGTCACCTGGAAAATAACGTGAGCAAACAACAGGCTTGGAATATTCTCATCTCTGAGATTTGCTTGAATTAATAAAAGGGTAAGGGTGAAATAGTTAATGCAACATTTAATAAGGGAACAAAAGCAAAGTCTCTTAGAAGGGGGGAAGTGGCTATAAATGCTATCTCAAATTGTTCATTAAAATCTGTGAGACTAGAAAATTGATTCACTCTACTTCACATTTGGGTTATCTCCAAGAGTATTTGGGCTTCAGGCCTTAAAACAAAGAGAGGGTATCAACCAGGCAGGTGGTCAGGTAGAGAAACCAGAGCATATAGGGCAGCACAGTTCTGCCAGTTGGCTGATGAATCCATGGGGCATATTTTGTCCTCAGGAGGTCAACTGGCAAGGGATCGCAGGCAAGTTGGCTTTTACGATGAGGACAACTCACTCAAATACCAAAACTCAGATGCAGGAGACAAATATGGAGACTTAAATGCTACCGATGGTTATTGCAGTACCACGTGTTGAAAAGAGGTAGCCACAGAGACAGTTACAGAAGCAATAAGCATGACTGATGCAGCATAGTAGTCTGTGGAGACCTCTAGGCCAGGTGATACTATGTCTTCAGTGGTCACAAGTGGTGCCGTGTCTGCATGGCCATGAAGCACCAGTAATTAGGTGACACCTGGCAGCAGCCACCCTAGGATGGCATAGGTATGTCACCTATACCATTTTTCAGTCCCAGGGGTTGGGTAGTGCCTGAACCAAAATGGACATTTCCTATCCAGAGTTCAGGAACAAAACTGGATATATTTGTCTACCCAGAAACATTGGTTGATTTAGGCAATGTTTGGAAAAGTTTCTTTGAAAGCCTGAAATTACTGAAACTCTCAGCCACCACTATAGGAGGTTTTGTTCAAAAAACAACTACAGTGGTACCTCGCTTAAAGAGCATAATGCATTCCACAGGATTGCTCTTTAAGCGAGTTTGCTCTTTAAGCGAAACACCATTGAAAGTGACCAATTGTGGGGGGATTTGCGAACCCCGATTTATTTGTTAAGCGAGTTTTTGGTTTGTTTTATTTGTTAAGCGAAGCAAACATTCTGAGAAAATGCTGCTCTTTAAGTGAGTTACTCTTTAAGCGAGGTGCTCTTTATGCGAGGTTTGACTGTATTTCATAATCTGGTTATTGCTTCTTATTTCTCCACATAAAAAGATGTCAAAGTGCCTAGAAATTATAGTGTTACCTATCAAAGAACATTGCAATTTCCCACTGGTATGCAAACATCACTATTGGAAAATATATGAGAAGTCAATACAGTCTGAGTTTATACTTATGATATATTGTTCCCTAAAAATCATTGGGATATAATATTATGTCTTTCAGACCAGACTATTTAGACAACTGGGACAACAAGAAACATTACACTGCACAAAATGTGAGTGAAAAGATATGATTAATGTGTTTTAAGATTTTTGTTTATGTTACTCCAGCTGGGGAAATCTATTGGTTCAAAAATACATCAATGACAACATTTAAATCTAGGTAAATAATTTATGTTTTAAAATAGATATTTTCTTTTGTCTGAAACTAAATAATAATCTAGTTAAGGAAGCAAGAATGTTTTTCTGCTGACTGAGTCATAATGAAAATGTTTCCCTTCTAAGATACAATCTTCCAGCATCACAGGAGAGTCACTGATGGTTCATTAGCTGAAGATGTATGAGTTATCATTCTAAATCTTGATGTAAGAAAAATATATAAGGAGAGATAACAAATATCTGCTAAGAATAAATAGAATCCAAACTAAACATCTAGGCAAATTGGAAAATAGTTAAACATTGCGATGCACAAGATAAGCTCAGTAGTGGGTTGTCAAAATTTTACTACCCCACCATGGCATCATCACCCTGTGGGAGGAGCTAACGTCATGATGTCATGATGCCGTGGGTGGGGTGAAAGAAAAAAAATTAAAATAAAATAAAATAAAAATAAGCACACACACACACACACACAAACACAAACAGACACAAACAGACACACACACACACCTCAACCCACCTACCTACCCACAACACAAACCCGTAAATAAATTAAATACTTTAAATAAATAAATAAATAAATAATACATTAAAATACACCCACCCACCCAAACACCCACCCACCCCAAACACAAATCAACCCACCCACCCACCCGCCCCAAACACAAACCTGTCACTTACCTGTTAGTATAAGTACCTGGGCAGCACCATGTTGCAAGATGGACATGGTCATCGTACCTGTTCTCTAGAATAATATGCCTTAATGTAAATGTAAAACAGCTGTACCTCCTTAAGGGTTCTCCAATTGGAACAGCAATTGGAACAGCACAGGTGTAGCTTATTGAGGAGGTAACTCCAAGACTTTGCTTAAAAACCCCAAGCCAGGCCACCAGGCCTTTTTAGGAACTGTGGTAGTAGGTCAATATAGGTAAAGGTATTAAATACACATTAAAATACACACAGACACACCACATCCAAAGGTGAGTCACTTACCCTGGGGAGCAGGCTATAGGGAGCTTCAGGCTAGCAGCTTCTCTTCATCCTCCCCGCTTGGGAGGACAGCAAGGAGGCCGTGCATACACGCCAAGCACTGTAGGCATGCATGCACACCAAGTGCTTGGCGCACATGCGCAGTGGGGGAACCAGTGAAAAGGTAAGCCCTGTAGGTGGTTCCCGCCAAAAGCTGCTACCGGTTCTCCGGAACACTGTGGGAAAGTTACTACCGGTTCTGGAGAACTGGTGCAGCCCTGTTGCATCCCATCACAGGATAATCTATGCAAAAAGGCATATCTGCCATCCTTTCTAGCATCTATCTTAGTTTTTTATGTCTTCTTACACCAAGACTCAGGGAAATATTATTCCCTAGACCTGTTATGGTGGACCATGGCACTCCAGATGTTCTTGAATTTCAATTCCCTGAAGCCTTGATCAGCAGGAGTGCTGACTTGGGCTTCTGGTAATTGAAGTCCAAGAACACCTAGTCTGCCAAGGTTCACCATCACATATTGAATATGTCTTATGGAATTTCCATCAGCTGCAACCAACAGAGCCAATGGTGAAGAAGCCTGAGAGCTCTAGGCTAGCAGCACCTGGTAGGGCACATTTTTCCCTCCCCTCTTCTAAAGCGACATGTTAGACTGAAGATGAAGAAGAAGAAGAAGAAGAAGAAGAAGAAGAAGAAGAAGAAGAAGAAGAAGAAGAAGAAGAAGAAGAAGAAGACATAAAAATGATCTAAAATATTAATCAAGGAGATGCACAGAGATAATACATATATTGGATCTGGCTACAGTTAATGCCAAAATAATGATATGAGACAGGGTATTAGGCCACAGCCTAATAGATTTGAAACCAAATTGCTAGCAATTTGAACAGATGTTATCTAAACTCATGGGGGGGGGCCTCATAGCACCTAAAGCTGTTGCCAATATTATCCAAATCTCTATTTACATATAGGATTATCAGGTCAGCAGCATCTCCTTCCCTGAGCTATAAGGCCCAAAGGCTGAGCCATAGGTGCAGGTCCTTGTGAAGTCACAATGGGCATACCAGTCAGACACAATTGAAAAGAAAAGTCTCAATGTTGAATTGGAATGCCAATTTTGAATTCCAGTAGAAACGACTCTAGAGCATGTAAAGTAAGATAAGGGTACTTTTTAGAAAGTTGAGTTGGCATGTCCACAAACCATGAGAATGCACTTCAAGGTCTAGTGATGCTAAGATGTAGCATCCTATTCTCTTTCAGATCTAAAGTCTAATTTGGATGATGATCAGAATCTTACTGGTGTTTGCATACTACTAGCAGAACTTAGTGTATTGAACTGATGGTTCCCTGTAGTCTTGGGCATTTCTGAGAAGCATGAAATATGATATCATTTGTCATCTCTTCAAGTTGCTCTGAGCTTACTTGTAGTCCTTGCTGTAGCTGGAGAACAGGAATGGCATATACAGTAAAACCTTGCATAAAGAGTGCCTCACTTAGAAACTCACTTAAAGAGCAAAATTTTCTCTGACAATTTAAGCTTAACAACTAAAACCAACCAAAAACTCGCTTAACAACTAAATTGGGGTTCACATTTCCTCCGCCAGAAGTCACAATTAGTCACTTGCAATGGTGTTTCGCTTAAAGAGCAAACTCGCTTAAAGAGCAATCCAGTGGTATGCATTACGCTCTTTGAGTGAAGTACCACTGTATTTGCAAGCTCTCCCCAATGTACAGCAAGGTGCCTGAATGAAGTTAAATATTGGATAGGCATTTAAGAGACAGGAGCTTTACACAAAACTGCCTTTTTGGTGGAAAAAAAAGTAGTGCTCAGTTCTTGACATGATTCAGGTGCCTACATTTTTGGTTCCTCTTTGTGGGTCAGCTGGAAGTGGAGACTGTCATGATGAACTCTTGCACTGAAAAATTTACCATGACACCACTGGTTGCTACTCAGCGTGTTCCACCATAAGAGAGATTAATCCATGGAAGGTCATTACCTGTTATAGCATCATACCTTTTCAACTGAATTACAAATACATATGCCAAATACTTCTGCAATCTCTTTGCCTTCAGTTTCATAAGTCTCACCATGCACTAGCAGAGAGGACGGCTCAGAAGAGACCTGGTGCTGCAGTGGTTAAATGGCTGTACTGCAGCACAAACTGCTGACATTGTGAGTTCAGTTTGGATGGGATTCAAGGTTGACTCAGCTTTCCATCCTTTTGAAGTTGGTAAATTGATTACACAGCATGTTTGGAGCAAAATGCTAATTCACGTGTGAACAGGCCAGAGAGTGCACCAAATGCTATGGCGTGATATATAAATGTAATTGCTATTGCTATTGCTATACTTTAAAAAGCAAAAGCAAAAAATTAAATAAAGTCCAAAATATCTACTAGCATTCAGAATTAGTTGCACCAAGATCCCCAACTTTGTTATAAAATAACAAATCATGGGAAACATTGCAACTGGTGAAAGAAAAACAAGGAAAGTTATATTGCTGTTTTAAAATTCCTTCCCAGTCCCAAAGCTGCTATGTGGTTTTAAAAGTTCCTATATCCATCACAGTTTAAGGGTAAAATTTGTTGCAACTTTATTCATTTTTCATTACTTTGACTGTGTTTTTATTTAATCGGCTTTTCTTAAGCCACTCTCCACCAAGTGACAGAAGCAACCTTACAAGAAGCAATTCCTCCCAGCAGCCTTACATCAATGCCAGCTGTGATTCCATTTACACTGAATCACTGTAATCATTGCCAACTGCTCATGGAGTTGTTTTCCATTCCTAATTTAAATGTAAACCTCCACAATAGGGGTAGAGGTAGACCCATTTCTCTTGTTCACCAAGCAAAGTGAAGACTACAAATATAAGTTCAATATAATTCTTTCTTTGACTGCGAGGACATTTGAAAATAAAAAAAAACTAAGAGAGAAAACCCAACATACTATGCATACTACTTTAACCTTCAGACTAAATCATTATCACTTACAATGCCATTTTATGCACAATTTATACTGACTAGGCAAAGAGAAGATGTTAAATAAGTACAGGTTGCTAAATAAGTACTTCAGACTGGTCAAGACCAAGAAAAAGCTGCTAACTATGATCCATGCAAACAGAATACCATGATTATTGCAGCACTATTCACTCAATCATTCATTCATTTCATTTTTATAATGCCAGTCCATAATATTTCCAACTGTGGTGGTTTTTTATATGTATATTGATTTTGATATGTATATTGCAGGGATAGCTCTTGGGACAGTGTAACATTGTCTTGGCAAAAGATGAAAATAAAACATGGAACTGAGTTTGATGAAGGTCCATAAAACTACTTTTCCTCTTTTCTTGCTTTGCCTACACAGGCATGATGAGGTATAGGATTTCAGTTAACTCTGCAACTGACAAGAGCAATATATAAACCTCAGACAGCAAATTAATATCCCAGACCAGAAAGAGCATAGCAAGGAACAAAATCATTTGACCACATATCTAGACAATGTAGAGCAGTGGTTCCCAACTGTTTTTTGACCATGCCCCACCTAAGAATTTCTAAAATCCGGATGCTCCCCCCATGACTATTGCAGTATTCAAAAATGGGGGGGGGGGAGGCATCAGGATTTTAGTAGAGGAAGTGTAAAAGGCTATTTCTTCTTCTGCCATATCCAAATCTGAATATTGGTGATCCCTGAAGACTGTCCTGAAATTATAATGCAGTGGCCTTTCAACTGCATTCTACATCACACCATACACCCGTACAACGGATCTAGTCACTTTCTGTTTCTGAGCCTCATCAGCCCGAGGCCAGTATTGATGAAGCTTCTGCCCTCTATCAAGATAGATTCAAGTGGGATTTAATCCACTTTGGGACTGTCACCCTTACCTGTTAGTCTGTTAGTCCTCTGGGTGTTCAGATTAGTTAACCATCACCTGACACTCAGCATTGAGTCGCTGGGAGTATGGTCTACTCTATTACCATAGCAGGATAACCTAGCCAGACTATAAAGCCATTACCTGTTAATAACGCATTCTCAAATTGCTCCCCCTTAACAGTCAAATTGCCCACATCATAATGAGGGATTATGTTGTGTGTGTAAATGTTGATCTTCATGAATAAGTGCTTGCACAAGGACTATAAGCCCACTTTGTTATGCTGTATTCTGCTAACAGGATACTATAGAAAAAAGTAAGAGAATAGTACTGAGAAGCCCAGATTTTCCTTAGTAACCTGAATATTTTGTGTAAACCTTCCTCTAAAATAAAGTACATAAATTTGCTTTTCCTTATCCAGGCTTGTCAAAATTTGAGCAGTGGTGGAGCCAGCTGAAGCTGGAGCATTATTATTTTTTGCTGTTGTTGCTTATTACTTATTAAAGATGAAAAATATGCCAAGGTGTGTACAAAATAATGAAGTAATATTCATTATATATTATTCATTAACTTGTTTATATATACATTTTTTCCTCTGGAAATTATTCAGGTTCACTACAGATGTCAATGCAGCCAAGGACAATGGCAATTCTAAGTTAAATGTGTAAATAAATACATCATACTTAACTCTAGTACATTACAATCTTGTATTAAAACCATTACTTATTGAAATAGCAATGATGAAGAAAGCTCAAATACTATTCTAAGAATAAATTGACTTTTTTTTAACCTTCTTCCAGTGTCAAACATATCTGTAGTTTCCTGCATAGGGTACAAAGTGAGTAGATCAGATGTTATACAAAAGACTATGCCTCAGTCCTAGTATATAACACTTCCCTAGCCAAAACAATATGAAAATCACTGTGCTTGTTGTATGGTCTTGGTGAAAGAGACATAAATCTAGCAATCTTTCACTCCTGGTGAAAAAATGACAAATTCTCTCTTATCTGCTTGTAGTGAAATTTTCTTCTGTGAGGGGTCATTCACCACCACCCCTGCCACCACCCAAAAAAATAATAATAATAATCTTGCAGGACATTTTGTAGCACTTTGGTTTCTGGAATTGTTACAATTTCTGTGCAGAATTATTGCAATTCCTAAACAAAACATCAACTTTCATGCACATAATTCTCCTGAAAAGGTACTGAGTGGTGCTTCCTGAGCAAAAAAACAGACAAAAATAAAAATAAAAAACAGAAAATGAGAACCATTTTGATTTATACAGGGTGCTAACAAACCTTGGCATGGCCTGACTTGGAAAGTCTCAGAGAATATTTTCAAACATTCTTCTTGATCCTAAAAAAATGTTAATATCACAGGATGTGACATCTCCTTTCTTTACCTCATATCTTTGGATCCTTATATATTCTCATGCCTAAACAGTCCTGGAATGAATAGTTGCAGAGACCAAGGTTTTTTTTTTTAATTTAGTGTATGGAGTCTACAGAGGTTATGCAAATATTTATTTACAAGTACAGGGCCACAGTGGCTTTAGTGGTCTAGACACTGAGCTTGATAAACAGAAGGTTGGCAGGTCAGCAGTTCAAGACCCGAATGCTGAAGGACAGAGTGAGCTCCCGTCGTCTGCCCAGGCTCCTGTCAACCTAGCAGTTTGAAAGAAATTGCAAGATGATAAATAGGCACTGCTTTGGCGAAAAGTGTTCAATGCACTTCAGCATCTAGTCATGCCTGCTACACAACAATGGAAATGTCTGCAGACACAGACAGTGTTGGAAATTTTAGATAAAATTGATAGAAGTCAGGATCTGGAACCTGTGAACAGTACTAATAAACCTACATCTACTATGCTTTCAAATCTCTCTCTCTCTCTCTCTCTCTCTCTCTCTCTCTCTCTCTCTCTCTCACACACACACACACACACACACACACACACACACACACACACACACACACACACACACACACACACACACACACACACACATGGTTTAAAAGCCAACTAGGCAGAAAATTTTGTTTTTACTGTGACAAGAACATGTTGTTTGATGACTACTCAGTGAGATGAGATGTTGGAAATCTCATGCTGGATCTTGCTTTTCTTCCATTCTAGCCTGTCTGGTCTTCCTTGCAATGCCTGTCCTGGTTGTCAAAACAAAGTTTCCATGCTACTTTTGCTGAGTTTATTCTTTCACTGGACAATACCTAGGTTTAAATCTGAGATTTACAATATGCAGGCTCTATCCATATGCTGTGCTGGACTTTGATGAAGGCTTCTCAAATGTATTTTTAGGTACTTCAGGTGAGTGGTAATAAGAACAAACCCAATTCTTTTACAAGAACGACTAGTACAATAGTCATATTTCAGTGCTTGAGCAGTTTCTTTTTCTCCCTTAGACATTTCTTGGAAGCAATTTATATATTACTCCCCAGGAATTAAAACCCTCAGATATCTGTCATTATTATTATTATTATTGAAACAGACTGTAAGGCTTTCAGGAGTTCAATTACAACTTACAATGAACTTAGCTTAGAATAGTATGTGGGGTTTTTTAACCAACCGCAAGTGTTGTCAGATAATTATAAAAAGACTATTAAAAGTTAGTATGTTCAAAATTCTATTGATGGTGATGAAATAAACCAAGATTTTGAAGTCTAAAAATAAACTCTCACAAAATCATTTTATCTTTTCAAAAGAAGAAAAGGCTTCTTCATCATTATAGTAGGAAGCAACTCAGTTTTAAGAAACAGAAATTCTATCTGTGATAGTGAAACATAGTACAGTAGTTTATAAACTGCCCAATCACACATCATGTAACCCAGATCTGATAATTTCTGCATCTTTCTCCATCTTTCTACTTACTGTTTTCACCACTCAAACATGTGTCTTTTATGTCAAACAGAAATTGTCACTGTTCATTAAAAGCCCGTCGTTCAACTCTCCCACTAGCCTGCATTGATTAGTCTGTATCTGTTGCTGTTGTCACCCTCTAGAGCAGGTGTTCCCAACCTTTTCAAGCTGGGGGCTGGGTCACGCTCCCTGAGTCAGCTTCAAGGGGCAGATGGCCATTTTTCCTGCCTGCATGATGGAGGTGGCCATTTTGTCCCAATAGATTCAAAGGGGTGGCCATTTTGTTTCTCAAATGCCCTTGGAGGGGCGGGTGGCTCCCAAGCATGGGGGCCAGATCCAGTCAATGGGTCTTAGGTTGGGAACCCCTGCTCTAGAGGTTTTCTTATACAAAAAGAACTATTATATATCAATACAGGCATGCTTCTTTTTCCTCAGTCAAATCAAGTGAACAGTCTTGAGAAGACAAAAAAACCATGAAGCAATACATAGTTTGTGACCTCAGCCTAGGAATGTTTAAATGAATCCAAAGAGAAACAAAGGCATTCTTAATTTATGAGTGAATCAGAGGGAAACAGTTTTAGATTCTGTGTTTGTTCCCTGAGAAATCCTGGTGGCTGTAGTCCAAAACTCCACATCTCTGTCATTCCCTTCATTTTTTTTAAATTTGCTTGCTTATTTATTATGACAATGTACTCCCAAAATTAGACCTAAAGACACCTATGATATAACTAAAGTTTTTCTAGCCAGCTAAAGTTTTTGCAGTGGCTTAGTGGTTAAGACACTGAATTTAATGACTGGAACGTCAGCAGGTCAAGACCCAGGTGGTACACGATGTAGTGAGATTCCATCTCTGTCCCAGCTCCTGCCAACCTAGCAGTTCAAAAGCAAGAAATTGCAAGTAGATAAATAAGGACCTCTTCACCATGAAAGATGACACCATTCTGTGTGCTTTGGTTTCTAGAAATGCCTGCCATATGACTGCAGATGTAGACAGATATTAAAGTGGGCGGCAATATAAATCTGAATAAATAAATAAATAAATAAATAAATTGGAAAGTTTGGCTGTAAATGGAGATTAGTAGCAGATATGACTGGCTTTCAAACAAGAACAACCTTTACCTAAAGTTTCTTAATCCTCTTCAAAGGTAGCAAAATTAGGTTGTACTTCACAAGAGATCACAATGAAATACAGGAAATCTTTTCCTTTCTAGGGTGTTAGAAATGTTGTTGTTATATATGAATAGAATATGATGCTTTCAGGACCATCTCAAAAAGACTAACATTTGATTGCTCTGTGTCTCTTCTGGCATCACAGTGTGATTATATTCTTTAGTTGTCCTCTTCACTATTAAAGGCTTGGGTGGTGTGCTGTCATTTAATATTTACCCAGGGATTTGTATCACAGTTGTTTCTTCCTAGGAAGTCTTTTAACATTTATGAAACATCACCATGCAAATACCATTGCAGGGGACCTAGAGATGAAAGCAAATGCCCTTGGTTTTACAAGGTTGCAAAAGCGGTACCTGTTGCGATGAGTTCTTTGTGTGAAATTACTATGTAAATAGCAATTTTGCCCACTTCTGTCTGCACAGGGGTTAGGGATTTGTTCTGAGGAATTCTGAATCTTATTTCCAAGTTCAAGCTATTATAGAGTAGAGCAGATTTCTGTCTTTTGGAAACAGCACAAAAGTTTCAGCCTGATTAATATGCAAACTTTTATTTAAGATGAAGTTTCCTAAAAGAAATTAGGCCAGGTTGCATCATCATCATCATCATCATCATCATCATCATCATCATCATCATCATCATCATCATCATCATCATCATCATCATCATCATTATTATTATTATTATTATTATTATTATTATTATTATTATTATTATTATTATTATTATTATTATTGGGAGCTGGCATTGACAATAGCAGTCACTAATTGTCATTTTAAAAACACGCCAAGGAACACTGAAATTAATAGTGATTTCCAAATAGCCTAAGCCCCTAGTGTTTGCCAATATAAGTCCACACTTTTTGGGTTCTCTCACATACCAATGAGAAATTTGAAAATTCATCTCATTGTCTTATAAAATGATGGTGTGTTTTATCTATGTGTGCTCAAATTAAGCCCAGCAAATGATTCTGCAAAAGTGCCTCCCTGCAAAAGTGCCTCCCTCCCACTAGGGTGGACCGGAGGGGCTCTATTGTTATTCCATCAGCTAGGGAGGCTTGCCTCACTAGCACTAGGAAGAGGGCCTTCTCTGTGTTCGCCCCAGCCCTTTGGAACCTTCTCCCAACTGAGCTGCGCCTACAGGCAGAGCTCCTGCCTTTCCAAATAGGCTTAAAGACCTGGCTGGCGGAGCAAGTGTGGGGACCTAGGAATGTGGGATCCCATGCAGGTTGGCTGATTTAAGGGATTTAAGGGACAGCCACCCCTTTCTGCCCTTGTTTTTATCTGTTGTGCTGTTGTAATTTTTCTTATGAATTTTTAAGGTTTTAACCTGTGATTTTAATCTATGATGTAAGCCGCCCAGAGTCGGGTCTACCCGATTGGGGCGGGAGAGTAAATATGAGTAAATAAATAAATAAATAAATAAATAAAATATGCAACAGGATAATTATTGTTTCTATGTTGCCTGGACCACTAAAGAAATATGGAAAGAGTTGTTTCCCTGTTTCCAATCAATAAAACAGTTGTTCTGTGCTTGCTTTGGGTGTGTGTCTATGCACACACATGTCTATGTATATGCTTTGCTTTTCAAAGGGAAAAGATGCTAATTTTGCCAAGAGCCAGCTTGCACAGATAACAAAGGCCCTAATGAGGGGTGGGGGTGGGGAGGAAGATAGTATTTCTTACTTTGCTCTCACTTGGAGGTGTGGTGTATTATGCTGCTTGAAAATTCTGCATTCAGATGTCAAATCAAGACAGCCTTCATTGATAAGAACACAATCTTTAGATAATACTTATCAATCAGTTCTTGAGATGTCATCTGTGGGTGTTGGGGCCAGGCAAGTGAGGAACTGAATGTCTAACCCAGTGATTGTGAACCTATGGCACATGTGCCAGAGATGACACTCAGAACCCTCTCTGTGGGCACCTGTGCAGTCACCCCAGCATAAAGTTCACCCAATGGGAGCACTTCCTCCTCCCCAGCACAGAGTTCACCCCATCCCTCTGCCCAGTAAACCAATGGGAGTGCTTTCTCCCTCCCCCCAACACAGAATTTGCCCTGTCCCTCCCTCTGCCCAGCAGCCCAATGGGAGCATTTACTTCCTCCCCTGTTGCTGTGTTGGCACTTTGTGATAAATAAGTGGTTTTTTTTCCCGATCTCTAAAAGGTTCACCATCACTAAGCTCTCCATTCTCTGTATACACTGACCTATATTTTGTGTTAAAGATACCTGGCAAATTCCTTTTGAGCTGAATAACAAGTTACCTTCCTAATTTCCTTGTAAGCCTAATAATTAATAATAATCATTCTAATTAGGCTTTATATAATGGACTTTGAGTGTACTATAATTTGTGCTAATAAAACTTTCCAATTTAATATCTATAGCCTCACTATCACTGCCATTCTAATTTAATAACCTCTGAATAGGCAATGAATTACTGGGTCTTCTGTTATTCTGCAGTGCATCAAGAATGAATATGTGTGCTAGAAGCCATGAACAATATCCAGGAAAATGAAGAAAATCCATCCTTCTTTTGTTTCTTAGTCTAGAGATGTAGAGATAGAGATGATAGAGGTAAAAATAGATCAAATCTTGGGCAAAATGACATTGGGATGCATTGGCTGGGACATATTTCTGTGGTAAATGCAAAAAGTATATGGACTTTTGCGTGTCCTAGAAAATTGTTTTGTAATTATTTCAACAATGCATTCATGCTTACTTGATGAGAAATCAAAATGTAACAGGAATTACTACTGTATGGAGTTACAGTATTCTATTTGTAATGAGTCTCACATTGTATTAGAAGAGAGAAAGGTTTAGTAACTGAGAAATTCTCAGAGTCCTAGTCTGTACTTATGACTTTGCAGTAGATACTGTAGAATGATTCTCAGAAATGTTTGAGAGCTAAGAACAAACATAGGTTTTTGGATAGTGAGGAAAAGAAATTGATATGTTCCAAATCAGAACAGTCTTAGTCAGTGGTGGGCAGCAACAGGTTTGCAGGGGGTAGCAAAATTGGGTGGCCTCTGGGCTGGGTGGTGGTGGAATTGTGTGGCCTTCAGGTGGGGGTTAGAGAAATTGGGTGGCCATGCCCACCTCCCAGCCCTGCCCCATCAGGTTTTGTCCCTGCAAGTTGTTCAAGGTCTCATTTGCTCAAAAGCCAGTCATATCTGACTCTAGGGTGCAGTGCTAATCTCCATTTACAGCTAAAGAGACAGTGCTGCCTGTGTTTGCAGATGTATACATGGTCATATGGCAGGAATTACTAGATCACCCACGACGTAAGCTCTGCCCATGACATAGGCTCCACCCATTATATATGCTCCATCCACAGTATGGTAGCAAATTTTTTTGCTGCCCACCACTGGTCTTCGTGCAAAATTAATTCTGCGTTTTTTGAAGCAGTGGTCTCCTAAATGACAAAATTCATTGGTAGTGTTTGAAAGGTCTTACTGAACAAATTCCATGATTGGATGGAAAACATGTTAACTGCATGTTAAATCAATCTTCATCTTAGTTTAAACCTGAGAAAGAAGTGGAAAACTTGAGTTGAAGGTATATGGGGTGCTTCTTGGGGGATCTCTTTTGAGAAAATCTGTTTGGTGTCTCTGCATGATTGTAAACATACAATTGAGCATCAGATGTATTTCAAACCCAGAGTTACATATTATTTTTTTATATTAATTATTTTTATTTTTTTAAATTATTTTTATATATTTTTCTCCTCCTCCCTTTTCCATTTTTCTTTTCTTGTTCTTCTCTATTGAGTATGAATTGCCATATTATGGACTGTATGTTATGTGGTATATTATGGAGTTTATGTTTTAACTTGTGAGCCACCCAGAGTAGTGCTTGGACTAATGGGGTGGTAAGCAAGCAAGCAAAGCAAGTAAATATAAAAATGCCATCAATATCAATTAAATTTTCTAATGATGTCATCCAAAAGAAGCCAAGCAGAGATAAGCAAGGATCTTGGGAAATCCTCTTGCTTGTAGAATAGGATATCTGTATGAGTTATATGACCTAAATTCTTAACTTTGATAGTCTGATATGTGCACAGAAAAGTGAATTACAAGACAAGAAAGTTTCATGATGTTCAGTGGGTACATGATGTAAAGCCTAACTCATTTATTCCTGGGAGTGAGAAAGCCAAAGGAAGAGTAAGGACTCTTATTGTATTTTTTTCAGAGACAGGAGTGGTAGATAAAGTGGAATGATTCTCAGAGAACACAAATATGAGTAGAGTAAAATCTCACATAAAGAGTGCCTTGCTTAGAGACTAACTCGCTTAAAGAACAGAATTTTCTCTGAATGGTCACCTCGCTTAACAACTAAAACCAACCAAAAACTCACATAACAACTAAATCAGGGTTCACAATCTCCCCTGCCAGAAGTCACAACTGGTCACTTACAATGGTGTTTTACTTAAAGAGCAAACTTGCTTAAAGAGCAATCCCGTAGAACACATTATGCACTTTAAGTGAGGTATTACTGTAATTATCACATTTGTTGAGATACCGGTAATAATATCTTCATATGTGTGGAGCATGACAAGTGGAAGGTAAAATTCTTTACAGTGGGCACAATGTATTTTATTCTGAGTTTTAAAGTTAGATTGGAAGAACTGGGGTTAATATGTTAAGCTATATCAGAAGAAGACCTTGGATATCTTTGAAAGAGATGTTGAGGGACACTGTTTCAAGTATGCCTTGTACTGTACTAGAGTGTCCTTGGTGCTCTGGACTAGATGTATACCACACATGCAGGGACATACCTCACAACTTTGGGCAAGTTGTTATTTTCCTCTCTTTGTGGTACTCATTTTTAAAAGGAAAAACCTTGCAAAGTTTCTGAATGGATTTGCAATATTCATTTTAGCCCCGTAGGACTGGAGATAATGCTACAGGTCTGTCTTTAGGATTGGAAGAGAACTGCATCAGAATATCCCTTTGTATGCATAGGGATGGAAAAGGAAACCTTACTTATTTCCTCATGGGGGAAAACCTAAAGAAAGTGCAGTGGTTGCCTCTAGAGACAATTTTATCTCTTATGTTTCAGGCCATGCGTGCACACACATTGCTAAGAGTTCTAATCACAATACAGTAGATAACATTTTCAAATCAAAACCAAGGAGAAAGCAACACTTTTCATAGCACTCATGTTAAAGAGTCGTTTAGTTGTAATAACAATAATTGCAGCAAAAAGGTCACCAATCATAATAGCCATCTTAACAAGGAAGAAAATGGGAAATGGCTGAAATCTATAGCTCCCTCATTTTTCTTTGCTCCTAACCCATGTCCTAAATGATTTGGTCTTAAAGCCAAGATGCAGTGTGCTTCATTGATCCAAACTACATTTTGTCTTCTACACTGTATACAATAATTTTCTGAGATTCATTGGCCATTTTAGATTCAGACAGTCTGCAAATTGCTCTGGACCATAGGGAAGTGTGTATGGGGAAAAAACCTTGAATGAAACAATATGCCTTTGTTACTCTCCATGGTTTACACATGAAGAAAAGTATTGGCACTGGTACAAATCTGGGGAATAAAGTTACTTAGAAATGGAGAAAGGATATACAGAAGGAGAAAAGATAAAATGCTTATGAACTCATTAACAATAATTATTTTGCAGGATCGCTTACTTTCAAATCCTAGAAAGCCAACACTCAACAATGAAAATACTGAGCTAATGAGCAACCTATAGAAACATAATGAAGTTGATTGATTTATATTCATGAAAGGGGTACATTGAATAAACATTTGGTGGCTTTTCTATCCACATTTTGTACATCAAATCACAGGAGATATTTTTTCATCCAATACCATTACAAGGACTATCAGCAGCCAATCATAGTGTTGAGTGGGGTGGAGTAAAATTTGGAGTAAGATTTGGATTGGCCAATAAATTTAGTGAAAAGGAATGCTCTTTGCTCTCCCTCTTGGATTGCCAGCAACTGTGTGCCTACCTGCCTTGTGCCTCCATCTTTATTGAGTTTTTCTTTTTTATTTTATTTTCAGAGTTTTCCCCATTTCTCTGAAATATTTTTTTAAAGAATCTTTTTTTCTTTGGGACCCCCCCCCCTTCCAGTGTGTATATTATTGTTTGTGTTCTAGTACATTTCTAGGATTATTTTTGCTGCCCCCCTAGTCTGCTGGCTGTTTGTATTGAGCTCAAAGAAGAGAAGAAGAAAAAGCACTGAGTGACAAAGAAATGCAAATCTCTTAATAGTCTAGTACTTTTGGTTTGGGGGAATAACTATAACTATAACTAAGGGACTGCAGTGGCTAAGATGCTGTCTGGAAGGTTGCAGGTCAGCAGTTTGATACCTGAATATTGCAGGACGGAGTGAACTTCCGTCTCTGTCCCAGCTCCTGCCAACCTAGCAGTTTGAAAGCAAGAAATTGCAAGTAGATAAATAGGGACCATTTCAATGTGAAGGTAAACAGTGCTCTAGTCATGCCTGCCACATGACCATGGAAACATCTTCAAACACAGACAGCGCTGGCTCTTTGCTATGAAACAGAGATGTGCACTGAACCCTAGAGTCAGATACAACTGGCTTTCAAGCAAGGGTGACCTTTACCTTGATGAATATGAATATGAATATGAATATTATAAAATCTGTTATTTGATTAATGTACTGTGTATTTATTTTCTTAAAGCTGTGTATTTGGAGGGGTTCAAGACTTTATGGTTTTCTTTGTACACACACACACACACACACACACACACACACGTACCAAAATGAAAGAAATACAAAAATGCCACTTAAATTTTTTGGAATAGTAGCCGTGTTAGTCTGTGGTTCAGGCATCTCAGAAAACATCTGTGCTTTATTTAGGACAAACAGGACAATCTTTACGCAAAAGGATTAATGGACACAAATCAGATATCCGGAATGGCAACACAGAGAAACCTGTCTCAAACCACTTCAATCTAACTGGACATGCTATCCAAGACCTGAAAGTTGCAATTCTGGAACAGAGAAATTACAAAACTAGGATTGAAAGGGAGACAGCAGAAATCAAATACATCCATCTGTTAGATACCCATCACAGGGGGCTAAATATTAGTGAAGGGTTTCTGGGACATTATCAAATTTGATACATAGATTGCTATATGATTTTATATTACAACTTTCCTGCCAATTCTCTTTAGTAAAATAGAAAGAAACCAGGTACAGGAGTTTGGGGGGGGGGGCAACATGCAGGTCACAAGTTGATCAGATACCATAGTGGGCTTACTCAGCAACCTTGAGATTGAAAGGGAGTCATTTAGAGTTTATCTGAATAATCTATTGTTGCTAATGGCTGGGTGAAACTGCATTCTTGTGCTTGCTTGTCTGTCATCTTGCTTGACACCAACCCTTCTCCCGTTGAGCCCCTGAATTTGGTATATAAAGAACATGCCTGTAAGTTTCATTCTTTGTCTGATGAAGTGGACTTGATCCACGAAAGCTAACAATAAAAACATAGCAGTTAGTCTTTAAAGTGCTACTGTGTTTTTATTTTATTTTATTTATTTGGTTTTGTTTTGCTTTCAAAAATGCCACTGTGTGCATTCCTAGTTACACAGCTATTTCACAAAACACTAGAATGGTCTGCCTAAATTATCTCTTCTCCTTTTCAATGTTCTTCACATGATAATGAAAAATCTGCTTAAATGAAGTTCTTGCTCATGCACTCTCTATGTGTAATCAGGAACACCAATGGTTCTTGCCTGTATGAAGGGCCAACGTATGAGCAGATGCTTTGCTTTCTGTGTGGAGAAAGGAAAAATGGTGTGTGAGAGAAGAGGGTTAGCCTCTCTTCTAAGATTGTACTGCCCTAAAAAAGTAAGTAACAACTGAATGGAACTACAGTACATTAACAGAGCAATTCTATGCTTGTCTACAAAGAAGCAGACCAATCCTGGATTCTATAGGTTATTACTCCCAAGGGCTACAGTGGTTACTGACATGTCTATCTATTGTGCTTCACTTGCTTAAGAAAACTGTATGAGAGAACAGAGATTTTTTCTCAACTTGCGGAATAGGTTGATTCTGCAGCAAGACTTGTATTAAGAAAATTGGATGTTGAAAGAGACAACGTAAATGATAATAGTAAAGGCACACATTATTTGAGACCAATTGTCTGAGTAAATACGTATACTGAATTTCTATACATTTATGTAATGCAATTCATTCTATGCCAAAGGTGATGTTGGTGGTGGGAGAATCATATTGAAGTATATCCAGAAGTATTATTATGTCTTTTGTCAAATTATATGTGTAGCTAAACAAATGCACAGAATATATAATGCATTCTCATGGTAGGATAACCTACTGAAATGGGGTTTTGCATTTATTGTTTAATAAGCAAGATCTCTACCCTTGATTGTCTCTGTGTATTTGCAGGAAGTGCAAAACCGAATCCACTATTTAAAATGTGCCTTATCGTGTTGTAAACATTTATTGTAAGTGTTCCAGCTCACTGATCTTTGAAGAATGCCCTCTTACAATGGAATGCAGATTCGCTGTTTTGTATTATAATAAATGTAAGTACATCTTTCTGTATTGATCTATTTGAAGATGTACATTGTTTTTAAAAACAGACAGAGGGAGAGGGATAAAGGTAAGACAAAGAAAAATATCTACACAACAGAGAACTTTTTTCTGGGCTGTATTGTTGGCTTTGAAGTACATATAAATAAACACAGGTTTCCATCCCTTTACCCCTTTTCTCTTTTATTTGCTGAGAGATTTTATTGTTAAACATTTTCTCCAATTCCTACCTGGACTAATTTTCTGTCTGGATTCTACCAAAGTGTAAATCTTTGAGTTTGTGACAACCTAAAATTATAGCTCTGGATATCTAAAATTTTACCTTTGTTACATTTCTTTGATTTTCTTGCATCTTTCTGCATTTTCTTCTTTTCTTTGTTTTATGCCAGGTTGCAAGAATAGGTATGTGTCTTTTTGCATTTATGTACACTATTTCTCAGAAATACCCAGCCTTAAAAATAGCAAAACTGTTTAGACAAGAGGTGATTTTTTGGGGGGGCTGTGAATCTCTAAATGTGAGTAAAAGGCTACTTTTGCTGAGACTGTTGAATAAACACACAAAAAAATCCTAATTCCTTTTAATGAGCACATGAGTCTACTTGCAACAGATAGGTATAAGTCTTTCTTTACTTTGTTTCCACATGTTGCCTAAACTTCTATAACATTAGAAATGTAGTTAGTTTAAATAAAAGACTAGTGACTCAGAATACTATTCTGCTACAAAAGGGAGTTATTAGATTACCTGTTGCTATTCTGTCCATGTTATGATCTCCTCCACCCCATTTTATAGGTTTTCAACTTGGAAGCCTGCATTAACAGGCTTCCAGGTATCACTGAGACTGCAGACATTCCACCTCTCACTAAATTTGATCTTCCTTCCTTCCTTGTAAAGTTTAATTCCTTCCATTTAAATATAATTAATTTCTTATAATGCAAAAAACAGCTTCTCTGAAAGGCTACAGCACTGAAGAAATCCTCCCTGAAGTGTTAATGATGTACAGTAGTTTCTTGAACTACCTCAGAGCTGTGCCTCTACAGTAGCTTAGAGTAACAATGTCAGCTCTCTCTACACCAGGAGTTCTCAACCTTTTTAAGCTGGGGGCTGGATCATTCTACCTCAGACAGCTTTGGGTGCCAGACAGCCATTTTGCCCTTCCTCCACCACATGGCACTTCCTGGTGTGGTGGAAGTGGCGGAACCAGGGTGTAGCACGGGTTTCAGCCACCTGGGGCGCAGGCCAAACTTGCCTCCCCCCACCTAGGCTTGCCACCGTACTCCGCCTAGCTCTCCCCCCATCAAATCCAAAATCCTACCATGGTGGGGACCAGGGGGTGCTTTTTCCTCCTCCTCTGCCTTCGTCTTCCTCTTCCTCAGGTGTCCTCTTCCTCATGGCCTACTCGTGGTGCCTGGCAGTGCTGCGCAGGGCCCAGGGTTGCCATTAGCCCCCGGTCGAGACCCAGAAGCTGAGGCGGCGCAAGCCCAGCAAAGAGTCCACTGTGACATGGGAAACCACTTTTCTCATTCACAAAAAGGAGACCTTCTATTTCACTCAACAAGTAATGCAGTTGGTGGTCAGGACTTCAATTTGTGCTTTGACTCAGGTTTCCAATGTGAAAAGTATCAATATTAAATAATGTTCAAAAATTTCAAATTAATTAACATTCTCCTGATGTATAAATAGGAAGTACATTACCCTTACGGAATATTCAGAATTCATAAAACTTATTTTTAAAATCATTTGCTTACAATTACAATAAACATAGTTGCTTAATTGTAGTCATTGCTAAAAGGTAGCAGTTGCTACAACAGCAATATTAATTAGTATTAATTTTAGTGAAATAACTCTGAAACAATACAGATAGATCTACTATGTTCATACTCTTCTATGATAGTCTGAGGTTATGCATGAATACTGCAAAGACATGGGGCAATTCCAGTGGTAATCCAGTGACCAAAATCCTCTTGCCTAGTTACCCTGGCATAAGACAATGTTATAACCTTTGGAAGCTAATGGCTTCAAGTTAAGAAATCTCTTTAAATGTTATTTATTGCATACCAAGTCACTTGATTTAGCATGCAGCAGATAATGTTTAGCAAGATTTCTTTTCTTGAGGCAATTTGGTTCTAGAAGTTATGCATTTTGCATAGCTGTGGAAGATAATTTTAGCCCACAAGTTGTAAATCTTGTTGATGTGTGAGAGGCTAAAGATATATATTTTTTACATTCCAGAAACTGCTTTTCTTTCCTGCTTTATTTGAAGCCACCATAACTCTGCTGAAATTGAAGGAATTTTAATACAGCACTAAGGGAAGAGATACTGGCATATATATCATGTCACATTAAAATCCATCAAGTTGTTCCAGGCGATCCTACTCACCCTTGTCCCAAGCTCAAAGGTATAAAAGATTGGTAATAGTCTCACTTTATGAGGCTATATTGAGGTCAATCTGCACTGATACCTCATTCCTTGAGATGCCTAAGAAGAAGTACTTTGTGAATATCAATTTAAAACCTTCCTATTGCAGTGCTGAAATAGTCAACAAATCAATGTTACCAACATAAACTTAATTGCTAATTAATGGTCCAAGTCTTCTGCTAATAACATCAGTGGTTAGTTTCTGAGGGACAGGCTGAGGTGAGAACCCGAGCTGGTTGTGTTGTAGTAAATAGCAGTTCATTCTCATCCTATGAAAGGCAGAGATAAGAGGACAATGATAAGGGAATGTAGGCAATGATGTAATTATTCAACAAGTCACAAATAGTAATTTCCATTCTCTCAGTGCCTCTTTAAAATGGCACTATATTAAAATGTCTAAGAGAAGGTATGGAACTAGTCAGTAAGAATTTTACTACAAATATACTAATTTATTTTTGTTTGTTTTTTGGTTTTGTTAATTAAATTTTCAAAAGTAATTACAGTATAACACTACAAAAAATATAACCACATATTTTCTCACTTAAAATAGATATCTCAGTCAGTATAACAACAACAAAAATAAAAAAATAACATTTACAGACTTATGACATAATAAACAAAAAAAGAAAGAAAGCACGTAAATACTATATCTAACTCAAAATAAACACCACTGTGCTATGTATATTGCCCGGAGGATCGTGGTATATCACACTCACTTTCTTTAATTCCAAAAACTCATTTGTTCTGGTGCTGGCTTCATTCCTCCATTCCCACTCAATGCTTCTTCCACAAATAGCCTCCAAATTTTCCAAAATCTATTTTCTTGAACTATACCTTTCTTAACATTCATTTCCCATGTTAATCTATCATTTAATGCAAGTCCCCACATTTCCTTGTACCAATCTCATTATTCTTCTCTTCCATTTTCTTTTCCATGCTAGTTCAGAAATATTAACATTCAGGTCATATTCCCATATGCTTTTTCAGGTTTCTTGAAGCCTGCCCTCCTTGTTTAATAACAAATATACTAATTTAAAAATCATGGTTTAAAGACTAGTGGGAGAGAATGCTATTGCTGCCAAGGTCATCACCATATCAAGGAACCTGTCCTTTTATTTCAATTCACTCATAGGAAGGTTCATACACAGAGTGAGTGCATGAGAAAACGGTTGTTTATTCATAGTTAGTGGAGAAAGTTAGAGTCACTGAGCAATGTTGTTCGCTAAGACCACCACCCATTTGGTACCCATTGACTGAATAGTAGATATAACCCTGAGAAAAATGGGTTGAACTAACCTATATCTCCACTGTAAATCTGAATGCTGTTATGATTCCATTCCTATCTCTAATCTAGATAAAACAAGGATATGAAAGTTTATATCACAGTTCCCACACCAGTCTGCAGATCATTAGTTCCAGGATTTGATTCATTCATGAGAACAATATAAGTATTTCAATGTGTTGAGTCATAATATTTCATTATTTGTAGAAATAATCTATGAGAAACAAAACTGGGGTGGGTGGGGTGAGATTTCTGGACTGCTCCAATAAACTCACAAAACAGAACTTCTGAGGTGAGATTTAAAAAATGTTTTGGAAAGTATGTGTGGTCATGAAAATAGGAGTGTGCACATACTGCATGCCTTAAGTTTCTATGGAATAGCTACCAAACTGAAGTACTGTACTTATTAACCACTGACGAAACTTCATTGGAGTAAGAGCTTTATAGACAAAACAATGTATTCTTCTGTGCCAGGAGATGGCACTCACTGTATTAAACAGTTATATGTATTCCGTGGATATATCATTTGAGGGTTTTTTTTAAAAAAAAAAACCCAGTCTTGTAAAAATACATTGTGAATGAGTTTCTAATCTGAAAGATAAAGAGGAGAGCACAGAAATGAGCTAGAAAGAAGACAAAGAAAAACCTAACATATAACAAAATAGCAATTTCAAGCTCACATAGCATTTATGACTTCAGGATTATCTTTTTAGTGAAATAAACACTATTCCTGGGGTTTTATTAAACAATAGGGCATATTTTTGGTGAGGATGGGTTCTTCTGCAGAATGTGTTTGAATTATTTTCTATATTCTCCAAAAACTGTGGTAAGTGTGGAAAACTGACATATAAAAAGGTATTTCAAATGTACATCATCTTAAAGAGCAACAGTAAAGAGATTCTGGGCCATTGTCCCTGGCTCTACACTGATATTGAGTGGAAGGGCTATTTGAACTTGAACAGAAATGACAGATTCATTTGAAAACTTGTTGGAGGTGGTGTCCAAAACAAAAGATCAAATAAATCATATACATAGAACATGTAATGACAGCATAACAGTATCATCTACTCATTCTTAATCCTAAAGATTGCTGCAATACTGAACTGATGGTTCCTTACCAAAAAACTGTTTCCTTCATAACAAAGGTTTATGTACCAACATTCCTGTATCCTTAAACCTGGGATTCGCAACCTGCTGCCCATGAGCTGGATGCGGCCTTCAGCACCATTTCATGTGCCCCCCACCTCCACCACACCAGGAAGTGCCATGTGGTGGAGGAAGGGCAAAATGGCCATCTGGACCCCAAAGTTGTCTGAGGGAGCGTGACCTCCCCCCCCCCCCCCAGTTTAAAAAGGTTGAGAACTTTTCTAGGCAGCATCAATTCAGGTCTTTTACAGTATGCCACATTAATGCTGAACCAAAATCACTTGCAACCTTTGGTTCCTTATGGAGTTCTTAGCTTTTATCATTCTGGTTTTGAACCTCCAAGTAATCATCTCAAGAAAATCTTTTTGATATGGGTACACAATTGAGAAGTTCAGTTAAAGGTATTTATTTATTTATTTATTTTTAAAAAACAGACAAATAGAGGGAGAGAGCAAATGCCAGGCAAGTCCCTAGCAAGTTTGATGGCGTGACAATTTCCCTTTAAAAGCCTTCTAACTCCTGTTCGTCATCTGATATTAAAAGTTGTTATCTGATCCATCCCATAGGACCTTAATGTTATTCGATGCAATTCTCCTCCCCAGATTGCTTAACATTATGCGAGGTAAATGTTATCTGAGGTAAACGTTATCCAAGGTAAACGTTATCAGAGGTATTACTGTATTTTATTCAACTGAAGTGTACCCGGCGTACAAGATGGCCCCTCACTTGGAGGCATGTTTTTCAGGGGTAAAAAGTCGTTTTATATGCCAGCAAATACGGTACCTTTGTTTTCATTGTTCCACTCCTAGTCCCAATCCAGAAATTTAAAAATACTTACAAATATCAATAATAAAACACAAACACACATGGAAGGAGAAAAAATCAGTTCAAGTCACCTCCAGTCCAGCTTGGTCCTAATTTGTACTGTAAATATTTGGAAATAAAGCAGATTAGAGACAATTTACACTCACCATTGCTCTCATTTTTCACATGCAAAAATACATGCACTCACACATACACAAAGACAAAGATTTCGGTTAGTGTACTGTTATAACTCCAGGTTTCATTGTTAATAAGATTGTTTCTTCCTGTGGTGATAAACATTTGAGGAGGAGGAGTTGTTGTTGTTGTTTAGATTTGTATGCCACTCTCCTCGGTAGCAACCGACTCAGAGCGGCTCAGAGTCCACAAATATCAATATTAAAATGCAAACAAAAATACAATAGATGTAACTTATATTAGTTGATATGATGCAGATGGTTTCCCATCATTTCCCAAATTGTAGTACTGTAATTTGGGTATACAGAATCTCTGGCATGACCAGTACTATTTGTAGAGAGTCATTCTTTCACAACATACTGTACATCGTTAGCAAGTTTTTAATTGATGCACGAATGTACAATACTTTAATGATATAATAATAGGATAAAAAAGTATTGCACATG
The DNA here is from genome assembly GCA_030440675.1 of Furcifer pardalis. NCBI lineage: Eukaryota > Metazoa > Chordata > Lepidosauria > Squamata > Chamaeleonidae > Furcifer > Furcifer pardalis. The sequence goes on from CP126896.1 coordinate 64,122,812, forward strand.
TTGTTTAAATCAGAGCCTTAGGCTGAAAACCAATTTGTTCCAAGGCAGCATTTGCAAATTGCAATCCTTACAGACATTTCAATAAGGTACTACAGAAATGTTGTCTTTAACAATTGACTATTTAATGTAAGGAGTCACTAGGAAAATGATTGAAAATGTCTACAGGACAAAGGTTGCTGAAGCATGCAACTATGGATCCAGAAATTAAATTAGCACTTTGCTACCAATTCTTTAAGGAGAGCTATCTGTATCGGGCCGCTGTGGTCTACTTATCTGTTAGTATTTATTTTCAGGGAGCTCAGCCTAGTAGAATGCTGTTAGAATGAAAATCACCACCACTGTTGCAATATTAGATTCTGAATGTGCAGAATTAAGTGTGCTCATACATGTAATTGCCCCGTGCTCTCTCTGCATCCATGTGTTGCTACTGTCTGCCTAAAAGCCCACAATGCCTTTAAGAAAGAGAAGGAGGACGGTGGTGAGAGTGGTATGGAGAAGGAACTTTGGGGGTCAAGTGGAGATATATTTACTTGATTTTAATGGGGAAATACACTAGTGACAAGCAAGAGAATGAGCAAGTGGCACAGGCAGACTAGAATGCCCCCTCCTCTTACCTGCCTATATGTGGTATGGATCGGATGAGGAGGCAGGACAGTCTAGATTGCTGCTTCCTGGCTCTATGGCAGTGCTACGTGGCTTTTTAAGCCTGTCCTGCCCTCTGTACAGCCTCTTTACAATTGTTTCAGATGCCTGGGAAGTTCACTTCAAAAGCTGATGTTTCCCCACATGGGCTTTTCTTCTTTTAGGCAGAAGAAGAGATTCTTAGAAGGCATGTCTTCATGCCCTCTTGGCATCCCTCCCTAATTTGAAAACACAGTGGGATGGTTTACTGCTTTCTGGCCCATTTTGTAATAATGTCACCATTTTTGTCATTGTGTTCAAAGCCCCAAATGTTGATATGATTGAACAAATCAAAAAATTTTTTTCAATAGGGCTGCTTTAGTGTAACTTACTGTGCCAAGCATCAGAATTTCAGGATTTCAGCCTATTGTTCTGTGCCCTCTTATTAAAGTGGAAAGTATTTGTGTATGTCTCTCACAAGTACTCAGCTCACTAGGTGGGTTGGTGGATGAAGGAAGGTGTTTAAAATATGCCTGGTTTCTATGGTCAGTGATAAATCTATAGTATCAAAAATTCCATTATAATTAGCATAACTACAATGGCTCCCACTCATGTCCAAAACTTCAGGAAAATGATATATATATATATATTATTGTCTGGTTAAAGCATAGAGATTATTGTTCACATAAAAAAAATCAATTTTACAAGAATGGTTTGAGGCTTCTAGTGCTCTCTGTAGAATCAAAACCCATAAGAGCTGATAAGGATTGTGTTTTTGAGCTGAAGATTAAGCCTAAGTAATGATGATACATATTATTAAGCTTTCCTTTTCATTTGGAGCAAATAATGTTGTTGATTGCTCATTTTCAGAGACTGGAAGGAACACGTTGAGTTTTTGTGTTTATGTCAATAATTGACCATTGACTCCTTCATTCAATCTCATGTGTTAATAATATAATTGTGTTTTTAAATTAGTTGACAAAATACTTTAGCTTTAAATTTGGGAAACACAATTCATACCCTCTTCAATATTATATATATTAACCTGATTTTATTACCGTTTATGTGTACTGAATGTTATTAACTCATAAACATCATTTACCAGACTACAAAGATAGAAAGGCACACCTTGAATTTCTCAAAGAGATGTTGATGTACTATGGAGACCTGATGCTGCTAAACAAATATCAGTAGTAGTTCTTTCTCAAGCTGTACAGTGCCTGTTTCCATCACTACCACATATTGGACAATGAGGCTCTTCATTGCTTCTTCAGCAATAAAGCCTAAAATATTGTTACTTTGCTGATCATTCTCCATATATCCAATAAAGAATATGAGAAATGACTAAATTTCCAAATATAATGTGTTATTTAATACTATAGATTATACATTATAGCAAGACTTGTGTTGTCTAATCCCATTCAAAATGCTACTCAGATTTAAAGACCAACTATGAAACGTGTTTCTGTAGTCTGCCATCCAATAATAAGTGTGACAGAGGTAAAAAATAAATATAAAGTCTGATACTGAGTTCTCAAAGAAATACAGGACAATGCAAATATGTACCAGAAATAAAATGAAACACAAGGAAGCAATGTGTGAAAAATAAATGAACTTGATGATCAAGCAAGCAAGCAAAAAAGCAATCACCTTATTATGGTCTACAACCAGCTGTAGCTCAAGTACTTTGGCCACCATATGAGAAGAGAGGACTCACTGGAGAAGGCTCTGATACTGGGAAAGGTCAAAGGCAAAAGGAGAAGGGGCAGGAGAGGATAAGATGGCTAGATGGAACACAGTGGGCATAGATTTCAACAGACTACAGAGGATGGCAGATAACATAGGAGCCTGGCATACTGTGGTCCATTGGATTGCAGAGGGTCGGACTTGACTGTGTGACTGAACAACAACACAACCAGCACAGTAAAAAGATAGGTAAATATTTTAAAATTTAAATGGTTAGAATGTAGTTAAAATATATTATTTAAAACATATCCATTCAAAGCTAAAAGAAATAGAATAAAACCAGTTTTTAAAAATTAGTGCTGTGGTAACTGCTACTGAAATATAGCATTCACGGTTTGTGCCACTGAGGGGCCTGCAAGAATTGTTCTTCTAATCCTGATTGCTGTAGCACAAAACTTGGGTATTATGGGTAAAAGTGGGACTTTCACCTGATAGTAGCCAGTGAGTGTAAGTGCTGTGTAATTGACCAGGATATAGTATTTGCAGAGCAATGGGGATATGGGTTTATTTTGGACAATAATAAGGACAATAGGAGCTTGAGGGGTTTTTTCACATAAATTTCTTAATCTTAAAAGAGTTAGGGGGTGGGAGAGAAATGAGGAAAATCAGCTATGATGGGAAGAAAGAATAGGAATAGAAATAATCTGAGAGACACTGTTGGCCATTTTGTGTTGCTCCAGTTACAAAATATTATATGAAGTAGCACAGTTTGTGGTCCTTTAAAAGGTAGTAGAGAACAAATGAATTGGTAGCTCTATCTTTTGTCATTTTTCCTTTCCCCGACGTTTTCATTCTGACTAGAAACCAGATTAATTGCCATTAACCAAATTAGTGATGGATGCACTTGGGATACATTTTGCAGCTGCCTTCTCCTCAGAACTCTTTCATAGGTCACAATATATTTAGGCTGGTGAGAATATGATAACAAATTCTGTTTTTGCCAAGCCTTCTCTCAGAAGCCATTGCTAACAAATTTCACTTTTTAAAAATATTATTTTGGAATATAACATACTGACACAAATACTAGCAGAAATACCCTGCTTTGCTACTGCTAAGAAATACAATCTTCTTTTCTTTCCCTCTCTTATGCCTTTTGTCCCACCTGAAACACATTTAGCCTGCCCTCCCTTTTTTTCTTTTCCTTCTCTCTCTCTGTGTTTTAAAAGTTTCAGGATCTTGTAATTGGAGTCATTGGCTGAAGGCCCTCTGAAGAAATAAATGTTCCAGAGGTGTCTAAAACTATTCTCTCCTGGATAGGAATGGCTTGGGAGATGTGTCACCTATTAACTGAAGATGGCATCCCAGATTACAGGCAGATTTTAATTTACAAAAATTATTTGATTGTCTAAAAAACCAAGATGAGATGCATCTGTAAAATCTCCTCTGAATGAATTTCCAGTTATCCTTGAGCCATGGAAATTACAAACATTTGGTTGTGTGAACTATTTAGGTTGTTGATGCTGAACACCTGGATTTTTGCATCCTAGGATGAAACAATTAGAAGTCAAATACCATGATCTCAATAACTGGGGGGAAACAAAAATAAGTTTATTTAAAGCATCACAGTTGCCATGAGCTAATGCTCAGAATCAAAGCAAATGTAATAGGAATGCAACATTCAATCTCTTTTCAAAATGTTAGAAAACAAACATGCTTCAAAATACTTCTTTTAGAGGGGGCGTTATGCTCCTCATTTGTTACACTAGACGTTTTGTTGAAAAACCAGATGCAAATATCTGGACAGACTACTGTAATTAGACTATAATTATGCATGGAATTTGGTATCCTACAGGTGTAATGTAAGAAATGATGATGAAAGCACATAAAATTTGAAGTTCCCTGCAACATTTAAGTCTTCAGAAGTAGGAAACATATTACTGAATGTGCTTTAAAATGGGTTCCATTTTAATTCCTTTACTTGTCTAAGATTGACCAATATATTCTAAGACTTTTAACTTTAAATGAACGGATCTAACAGCTAGATTTCAATTAGGAACTGACCCCTGATCCTAAACTCATTTATGTGGAAATAAGTCCAATTGATTTCAGCGGCACTTACTTCTCATTTAGAGTTTTTAGAATTGCAGCCTAACTCTGTTTAAATCCCAACACTCTAGCCTTCACTTAGTCATGGATCGGTCTGGAGCAGTATTGGCAATTAATATTGCCTAAGAGCATGTCTAACAATCTGATGCTATTGCAGTAACTTACTTCCAACTGAGTATACTTAGGATGATGCTCTTAGATATCTAATGTAAAATATTGCAAGATACAGTGCATATATAGTAATAAAATGTATAGCACTGTATCATGTGACATTTATTTATATTTTTATATACTTTTAGATAGCTGAGAGTATCATCCTAACTATTACAGGATAGAGTGCTCTACATTGCCAAATAAACAAGTAAAGACAGTTTTCTGATTACTACTATTGCTAAATGCCTATGCTAGGTAAAGGTAAAGGTAAAGGTAAAGGTAAAGGTTTCCCTTGCTCGAAAGCCAATCGTATCCAACTCTAGTGTTCAGTGCTCATCTCTGTTTCAAAGCTGAAGAGCCAGTGCTGTCTGCTTCTGAAGACATTTCTGTTATCATGTGGCAGGCATGACTAGACACAGGAGTGGACGGAATGCTGTTTACCTTCCTACCAAAGTGGTCCCTACTCATCTACTTGCAATTTCTTGCTTTCGAACTGCTAGATTGGCAGGAACTAGGACAAAGACGGGAGCTCATTCTGTCCTGCAGTACTCAGGAATCAAACTACTGACCTCCTGTCTTCCAGTCTGCATCTTAGCCACTTGAACCACTGCAGTCCCTATGACTATGCTATATTCTAGCAAATAAATTCTTGTTTATAACAGCTCTACAAACTAAATTGACGTCCAGAAGATCCTATCATTAATCACCCTACTTAGGCCTTGCAAACTCAAGGTTATGGCTTCCTTTTTTGAGTCAATCCATCTTATATTGTATCTTCATTTCTTCCTACTTCCACTTTTCCAATAATTATTCTCTTTTCTAGTGAATCGTGTCTTCTTGTGAGATGACAAATTTCAACAATCTCAGATTATTTGTTTTAGTTTTAAATGAGAAGTCAGGTGTAATTTGATTAGGGTCTCTTTATTTATGTCCCAGGTTCTTGGTCTCCATAAGGCTCTCCTCCAACAACAAATTTTGAATGATTTGGGTTTTCTTGTCAGCTTTCTTCATTGCTCAGCTTCCACACCTATATACAGTAGCTGCAAGTACCATTCCATTAACGAAACTCACCTTATCATTATTATGCCTATTTTGCATATATTTGGGTTTTATTTAATTGCTGGTTTTTCAATTGTGCCCCCCCCCCTTGCAGAGATTCTACAGAGTGGCAAGTCTTACCCCTGTTATAATGAGGGATATCACCACTGACATATTACACAAGCTGTGATCTCCAGAAAGACAACTTACCCTCCACTTGACAAAAGCAGCAAAGCCTATGTGCAAACAGCACAATCCCATGTTGATATGCTGGTTGGATTTTCTGCTCAGCAAAAATTCAATAAGATATTGATTATAGTGTTTTATTTTATACTAACCTGGAGGTTTTACAGGAAGACAGTATAAGAATTGTCCAAATCATACAATATCTACTTCATAAATGAATGTGGCTACAAATATATTTCTATAGAAACCTTCCTCTTTTCAGAAAAAGCTTTGTTTTCATTAGTCACTCTAAAATAGTAAATGAATGCAGTGGTGGAAGAAGGAGTAAAAGAATTGTGCTGGTTGTGTTGGAAAAATGATTCTTCCTTTTATAGATTAAACCAGGGGAGCCCAAATTTTTCAGGCTGTGGGCCAGTCATGTGGTTCAGGAAGCCGGTCACTATGGTCTAGGGGCTGGATGCGGGCCCCAACACCAATTCATCTGGACTGTGAAGCCCTTGTCGCTCCTGAAAGTGGAAGTAAAACGTGCCGGTACAGGGGCCGGGGGCTGGGTCACACTCTGTCAGCTTCGAAGGCTGGATGGCCATTTTGCCCTGCCTGCATGATCGGAGTAGCCATTTTGCCCCAATAGCTTCAAAGGGGTATCAATTTTGTTTCTTGAATGCCCTTGAAGGGGGTGTGGGACTCACATGAAATGGTGTCGTGGGCCAGATCTGGCCCATGGGCCTAAGGCTGTGAACCCCTGCTTTAGTTGGAAGAAATCCAAAACTTCTGCCATTCCACTGTAGGTCGCCTCGGTGAGTGGGTGGCAATATAAATCTGAATGAATGAATGAATAAATAAATAAATAAGACATTTTATAGCAGTGTATTTCCTCCAGGTTATGTGTACCCTCAGGATTATTCCAGATTTATTAAGCATCTTTCTATAAACAAAGAACAACAGAAGACAACCTCTCCTACATCCTTAAAAGAACTTGGGAAAATTACATTTTTGGATGATACCTTCTACAATTTGGCAACCATCATGGAATTTTGTAAGAACCATAGTTCAAAAAAGGTATCTTTTCTGAGCTCTGGTCCAAGCCTCCTTCCCTTCTTTCAAGGATCAATTTATTTGCCAATAAGTATTATAGTCTGTCATTTAAAAGCAAATGCAATCAAGTTTTTGCTATGTGTGTGGCAATTTACCCTCATTAAAGAGGAAGGAAAAAAAATCAATGCTCCTTAACACTTGTTCACGAATCAACAGCTATTAACATGCAATCACATTAACAAGGGACAGTCAGCCAGGTAACCGCATTGAAAATCCAAGTCAATAGCTATAGAATAAGCACATTTTTAAATCAAAATATCCAATTGCACATCCTATTGAATGTGAAAAACAAAACTTACAATTAAGTCACATTGTAGGTCAATCATTTTCAGCAGACTTTTAAAAAGTTACTCTTTTTTTTACTGCAAGTCCCCAATTTGCCCTCAGCCATCATGACCAAAAAGAGTGACTGTTTGGACTTTTCTTTTTCAGTAGAATAAAAAATGAAACTAGTTGTGTGTGTATCCTATGTCACTGATTATTTTCATAAATTAGATGTAATAATGGGACTTCTCCACATAACAGGGTTAATGGAGATCCATGTTATTAATTTCCTTTATCCCACTACATTATCATTATACACGTCATAAACAACAAAATGAAGTTCGTTGTCAAAGAAACTAATTTTTGATAGTTTGAGAAATAAATACATGGTTAACCACAGTGCCTTTTAAGCAGAAAGCCTAATTGATAACACACCTTCACAATGACCTCCATCAACAAAATGTCCCCATGTCAATGCCATTTTCCACTGTGCTTCATTCTATACTTTATATTCCTCATCACTGTGAAACTATGAATCAAAGTTCATCCGTCTGAACAAACATGTCCAAAGTACGTACAGTACCGAATTTAAAAGCCCCAGCTGAGTACACATTCTGTGATGACAGCAAACTGAACAAAACAGAACCTTGTTGCAGTCTGTTCATTTCAGCCCTATGAGGTCAGATAACAAACAATGTCTAAGCAAATGGATGGTCTCTAGTATCTATCCATAGACCAGGTTTGGCCTACAAAATGAGCCACCATTTACTGTCCCTGAAAAGTAGAAGTAGAAGCAAAGATAAAAATGAAAACTGCAGAACTTTCCCCCAAAAAAACGAGAAGAGAAAAAGCATGAAACACCTAGGAACCATCAATGTCACAGGAGGTTAAAAAAAAGCAGTTGAGTATACATTGATCAGTGCTGTGAGAGCTAACAGAGAGTTCTGAAGAATGAAAACAGACAGGAGGTTATTAACTTTGACAGTAAAAGAACCTAGGGACCTTTTGCAAGTCTGGTTGGTGAGAGTGGAAAGAGCAAGAGCCATAGATGAGTTGGAACTAATAAAAGAAGTAGAGATATTATACCTAGCTTGCAACCTATGTGAGAAAAATTCCAAGCAGATTCAGCCATAGTGGGTGAAAATGTGTTTTCTGAGTTTTGTTAGAATGGCACGTTTTTCATCCAGACAAGTTTCTTAAGCTAAACTTCCTGAAAGCTTCTTAGAAAGGCTCCATGTTTCAAGGAACAAAGCCACATTCTCAGTCACAGAGTCACAAACAAATATAGATTTTCAGATAGATTTTTCTCATATAATATATTTTCCTTGTGATAGTGGTTAGGAATGCACATTTTTGCTTATCACACCCTGACATGCATCAGCAAGGAGCTGTAAAATTCTTCCCTGGCCTGGTGAATATGTGTAGTTTCTTCATAGAGTTATTACCCTGCTGAGAAAGATATTTTGCATTAAATTGCCCACTTTTGCATAAAATTAATTATTGGGAGATTTCAGTGCAAAAGTGTGCAGCCCATACAGTTGTATAGAAATTGCCCAAAAGAAGAATGGTGCTTTTGGCTTGTTTGTAGCATTCTTAACAACCACATGGTCCTTCTGTGACAGCTGTGAGTGTCTTATGCTAACATACCACACATGTTCATTCCATCCATAAATGTAACCCACAAAATTCAAACTTAAAAATTGCTCTAACCATGATTAGAATTTCACACCATATATGTTACAAAATATTCTTGATTTCTTCTTCCTTAAAACAAACAAACTCAGGCTAGGTATTTTTTCTCAATTCTGATTCTCAAAGTAAATATTTCACATTACAGATGCAGTGATTTTTAAAGGCTAGTTCCATTCTGCTCGCAGAGACAGCATTAAACCTGTGCTTCTCTAGAGTAGAAACACACGAAGGTAGGTCCCTAAGGCAACAACTTCATTTAAAATCATGGGACCTTCATCAGGCAAACAGTTTAATAAGAATAATTCTTTGGCATAGCTATCAGACTGTGATAGAGAAATTTCCTTCCTTCCGCACTCGTGTTGAGTGCATTTATCAGGTGAAATATAGGTGAAAATTTTGTTTCAAATCATTCCCAGTATGAACATTTGATTTCTACTTACCAGGTTTGCAACATTCAGGATGAAAATAATGTGAGACTAATGTGGGATAAAACTAAAATTGTCAGATGTATCAATTCAGCTCTGGCATCCCCAGTTTGTAAATTCTTTGAGTGCTTAAAATGTATTCACTCAAGATAAAATTTCTAGATAAATTTTACATCTCACAGCCATAGGCAGTTCAGCATAATGTGGCTATCTTTATGAGGGAATGGTTTTTGCTTTTGAATGTTGTCAATGAACATAAGAATTCCTTTTCAGTTTAGTTTTAATATGAATTTAGGATGATCCATTTATTTCTTCTTATGAAAGTTGAAAAGAATTTTGGACTTGTTTTAAATAATGGAGAAAGTAAAAGTTCTTTTGTTCTTACACCAAGCTGAGAACCCATGGCTCACCTTTCATCAAACTTACTCTTCATCTCTTGATAAGCAACAGGCAGGAGGTACAATCCCTGCACTTCTATCTTTCGAGCCCAGAAATAGGCTTACTTAGCTATGTAAACTCCCTTAGTTATAAATACCTAATGTGTATAAATTGATACCATTAAGCCCCACTCTTATGTCTGATGAAATAAATTTGATCCATGAAAGCTCACATTTAAATACAGGAGTTAGTGTTTAAGGTGCCACAACATTTTTTGTCTTTTCCCCCCTGTTTTGTTTACTCAACAGATTATCATGGTTCATCAAACCATTAATTTGGCCTTTTGAAGGATAAGAGAGAAAGCAGAAATGAAAAATTTGTGCTTGCACACAATTGTGCTTGTACACAATACACAATTCTGTATCCAAAATGAACTAGCTTTTGAAGTCTCTCCTCAGAGTACCAGTCCTCTCCTCAGTAATTTTGAGGTTTTGGCGTACCTTTGTTTCTACCTTGGTCTGCCACTTCTGCATCTCTTTCTCTGATCTTCTGCTGGTAGGTCTTAAAAAGTAAACAAATTCTGCTAGTAGATCGCTGTGTCAGCATATCTCCACAGAGCTGCCAAAAATGGATTTTGCCAACCAAAGTGGTATATATTTAATAGACAACTCTATCTATCCCTTTCATCACCTCATTGGATGGTGCTCGTTGTATGGCTGCTTCCTTGAAGGAGCAGGTTCAGGGTCTGGGTGTTATCCTGGATCAACATTCATTTTGTCAAATAAAATATTAGTCATGGCAAACTCTGCCTTTTTTTCATCTGAGGCAGATAGCCCAGGTCTGACCATTCCTCAGCTGCTCCAGAATCCATGCAGAGATTTGACCAGATCTCACCAACTTTTGCTTGGCTGCACTGGTTATATATAGACATATGTGCTCGATTTGAGGTTTCTATACTAAGATATAAAGCCCTAGCATAGCTGTTGAAGTACCTATCTCAGATGATTTGGGCCTGAACAATTAGATCTTTCCAAGCATGTACGCTGGAGCTGCCTACCCCAAAGGGCATCAAGAAAGTCTCAAAAAGGAATCTGGCCTTCTTGATGATTTTGCTATCGCTTTGGAATACTCTTCTACTTTATATACATCAGGCTCTCTCCATCCTGTTGTTCCATAAACATGTTAAGGCAGATGTTTGCAAAAAGACATTTGGCAATATCCTGCACCTATGTTAAATCCCTCCCCACATCTGTGAAATAAAGAGATGAGACACATTCAACTTGGTAAAAAGGCCTGGCCACAGTTTTATTTACCGTATATACTCAAGTATAAGCTGATCCGAGATACCTAATTTTGACCTGAAAACTCATGAAAATAGATTGACCCGAGTATAAGCCAAGAGTGGGAAATTCCACAGCTGCTAGTGAGTTTCAATAATCAAAATACATGAAAATATGGTAAAATTAATTAAATTGTTGACACATCTCATTCTGGTGTGGTCTTGCGACCCGCGTGGCCTTTGACCCAAGTATAAGCTGAGTCCCCTTTTTAGGGCTCATTTTTAGGGCTAAAAAAACTCGGCTTATACTCAAGTATATATGGTAAATTGCTATGCCTGATACCAGAAAAGGAGAAGCTAATCTGCCCCTCTCTGTACCGGATGAGCGAATCCTTGCCCCTGTCAAGGTGCTGATCCTTGTCAGCTACTATGTAGGCCAACTGTTATTTGGGGAAACAACCTTGGGTTCATTTTCAACTCTGTTCACATGAACAAAAGCGGATGTTCCCCAAAGCTTAAAAAGCCGCAGTGGCGTCAGGTCTTTTGGCACTGTTGTAATTTTCTCATTGAATTTGATGACTCTGTAATTTTTGGATTGTTGTTTAAAACTGATGTTTACTGAATTTTTTGATGCTGTAGTGATGCTGTAATGATATTGAGATGTTTTTTGGTATTTACACTGATTACTTTTGATATTTATATGTTGTATTTATGAACTCGCTGTTTTTCTTTGTCTGTAAACCGCTCTGAGTCGGCCCAACCGAGTAGGGCGGTATAAAAATTCGATAAATAAATAAATAAAGCTATTTCATGGTGTGCCCTGAATGCCCAATGAATTTGCACAAATCACTCCAGGGAATCAGTGTCACCTTGTCAATAATTGCCCTGAGGATCTACTGCTAACCCCATCCAATTAGCAGTACCCGCCAACTAATTGTGACCTATTTAGCCCTACCTGCCAACTAATTGAGACCCATCTTAATAATAGGGTAGCTAACAAGCCAGAATAGGATAAGTGAAAAACTACCCATTTCCCTCAATGCCAATCTGGGAATTGGGCTAAACAATTTCTATCTGACCCCTCAACAGCGACCCAGATGAGTACTCTGGAACAAGAGGGTGGATGGGTGGGCCATCTGCTCAAAAATGGTCAAAGACACTGCTTGAGAGACTGGACATGGTTATATTACCTCTGAGCTATGCCCAGATAGGGCAAAATGTCATCTGGTGTCCCTGCCTCTTTTTCACCTTGGGATGGGAAAAACACCCCAATCTTTTTAAGCTGCTTTGCAGCTATTTGGGGTGTTCATTCTCTTCTCCATTATTTTCTCTGTTTTTGCCCACTGCTATCACTGTTGGGCAAGTAAATTAAAATAAAATAATAACTATTAGATCTCTACAATCAGTGGATGTTTGACTTGTGACTTCACTGACATATTGCATGAAAATTCAGTCAGTTAAATCTCCGAACATACCATACACTAGAATGATTGCTTTAAACAGTAATTAGTACTTACTGTCATAAAATTAAAGCCAAACTAAAAGCTGAAGAAGCTATTAAATTTTTACCATTGGCGAATTAAAGAAAGTGCAAATAGGTTTAGACATTTTTCTTGTAAACAAAATAAGTTTTTATCAGTTCTATATCTCATAATGAGTTATTTGAAAGGGACTATGGTATCCCATCAGTGGCTAATAAGCTCGCCAGCAAGTCAGCAGTTTCATACCCAGGTACCGCATGATGGAATGTCCCAGCTCCTGCCAACCTAGCAGTTTGAAAGCAAAAAATTGCAAGTAAATAAATAGGGACCATTTTGGTGGGGAAAAGATCTTGGGGACATGAAATGAGCCTCATTCGGGGGTCCCCTGAGTAGAGTTTCTCCAGCAAAAATCCTCTCAACCCAGAATAATTTATTACATTAAATTATTATTATTAGTTATTTGACCGATGTGAATATTCACAAATGAATGAATTCTTGAAGTCACCTGGTATCTACAGCCCCAGCATAGAAAAAGAAACAATGTGGTCCTGAAATGCAGAAGAAAGATTGCAAGGAATTAGTTTGGTTTCATGATAATCCTGTGGATCAGTAGAAATGTGTGTCTCTGGAATGAGGGTGTGATAGTGACAAAGATCTTAAAGACAATTAACAGGGAGTGTGTGAGATAGAGAACATTGCCAATTTGGAACAGCATCTGAGAAAGACAAATTATACACTCATTGAAAGGAGAAAGCATCCTTGTTTTGTTTGGACCAGAGCATCTAAAAATTCAAAACCCAAACAACCTAAATGAATATCTCATCCCCCCCCCCCTTTATTGCCTATATACTCTGAGACAACCCTGCTCTCTACAGGCAAAGATTCTTCCACTACACTCCTGTCCTTTTCTTTTTTTAAAAAAAAAAATGCTGTCACGGTTGATCAGAGATAATAAAAAAGTATTTACTGCATTATATGCTCTCCATTAAGACAGAACTTTTCTATTTGAAAAGTATTGAGCATCACTGAGTTCAAATGTAATTCAAGAGTCTACTTTTAAAAACCATTTTTGCTACCTAGTAGGGAAAGTGTATTCCTTGTTCCCTGCTTTTTATGTAACACTTGCACACATGCTCTGCATTTTACTCTGTTGATTTATTTCCCCCAAAACCATTTTGTACCTTCTGATAAAACTGAAGAATGTCTACACTCATGCTCTTTCCCTCTCTCTCTCTCTCTCATACACAACGACAACAACAACACAGAGAGAGAGAGAGAGAGACAGACAGGCAGGCAGGCAGGCAGATAGAGATGCATACCCCAAAGCAAAGCTGATAAAAGTGAAATCTTTTCCATATACACAAGATATAAAGAAAAGGAGGATGCATTTGTAAAATTGCACTAATATATCAGAAAATATAAAAAAACCCAATAAGGTATAAGAGTTAAAAAGCTTCTTTAATTTTGTCCTCTTATTGTTGAATGTAGGTGGCTAAGGCCTTGCAAAACAGCCCAAGGTTGCAAACAGCTATTATGCTTCTAGATGTGTACTTTGGTCAGGAATGTACGTGGGCCTGTGAATGCACACTTGAAAAACAAAAATGAATGAGATTTTTGCTCATTTCATTGAAAGCATTGGAGGTTTCTCAAAAGAATGGCATCACTGAAATGAAATCAGAAGAGACCTTGTGCTTTCTTTCTTTTTCTTGTAATCATTTATGTTTCCCATCCTCTGCCCATTACCAAGAAAACAACATCAGTATGGCTTTATGAATCATTCCATTGTCCTTTACCCTTGTCTCCATAAGAGTCAAATTCTATAGTACGTCCAAGCTGTATTAACCTGAAATGTAAGGTTAAATTAGACTACATTTCACTTATTTAGTGTCTTTCTTCATAAGAATTCAGATTGTCAAACCGTACACAAAAGCACACCATAAAAATCACATATCAGATGTATCTGAGAACCATAAGGCGTAAATGTCTAAATGTGAACAGATTCTAATGTGAACAGATAATCTGGACTACAGCTCCCGGAATTACCCAGTCAGCTACTTGTAGTCAACAATTGCAAATATGCAAATCTCTCATCTGAAGTAATAAATTACAAATGTGTAATAAAATGCCATGCACAGCTGCAGTCTGGGACCATCAGCTGTAATTTCTATAGCAGCATTCAAAGTATCTTTGCCACCCCAGGCCCCCCCCCTCACACAAAGACACAAGACAACTCTGTGGAATAAAATTGGCCACTTTATTAAGTGACATAAACTTTACAACCCTAACCGCATGGGCCATCAAAGCACGGGGGGGCCAAACTCCGGGGGGAGTTTTGGGTTGGGCCAAATTAACATAACCCCGCCCTAACCCAAACTCCTCCCCCTCCCCTAGGGCTCAAACACCCCCAAAATCACACCCCCACCCCCCGTGCTTTCCGCCCTACCCGACAAATCTGTCGCCCTATACCCTTACTCATCGAGATGAGGCAGGCGAAAAAGGTCACCAGCAAAGCCAATCAGCCGAGACCCAAAAATTCCTGCCCGGCCCAAAATATTGCGACCAACTAAGCCACCTCGATTTTTAGGGTGGGTGGGCGGGCGACCAAATCCCAACCCACAAAGAATTAACTCGAACACAGAACACAGATCCCCAACACATGCCACTCCCCCAAATATCAAAACCACCAATCCCCAGCTTCCACACAGTTGTCTTCCGACCTGACCACCAGGGTGGGGCGGGGCGGCAAAGACCCTTCTCGAACAACAGTCGCTGTCTCAAAGGTGCCCTTGCCACCCCAGGCCCCCCCCTCACACAAAGACACAAGACAACTCTGTGGAATAAAATTGGCCACTTTATTAAGTGACATAAACTTTACAACCCTAACCGCATGGGCCATCAAAGCACGGGGGGGCCAAACTCCGGGGGGAGTTTTGGGTTGGGCCAAATTAACATAACCCCGCCCTAACCCAAACTCCTCCCCCTCCCCTAGGGCTCAAACACCCCCAAAATCACACCCCCACCCCCCGTGCTTTCCGCCACACTCCGGGGTTCCGCTGGAACTCCGGACCCCCCCCCCTAGGAAAAACAGGCAGCCACCCCCCGGCGAATGTCTTTGACAAAAAAACGAAAAACCCTCATCTGAAAGGGAGCTCCAATTGTCCACGAAGCACGCTGTATTCGCCTTCAAGATGGCCGGATGGGAAATCACCCTGCCCCCCATCTTCAAGAAAACCCTGGACAGCCGGTAGTTCAGGTACATCCTGACTTGGTCCTTGGTCTCAAACCCGGGTTCCAATCTGTCCTCCTCTTCCCAGTCCTCGCACATCGGCAGGATCTCTGAAAATATAAATTTTGCACCGGGCCAAGCCTCTCCCAGCCGGGAAACAGCCTGGACCGCCCCCTCCATGATGTCTTCCTCCCTTCTCCTGCCCAATTCATCCCCCCCCACGTGCAGAACCACAACGCGTGGCCAAAAACCCCACGGCCTGGGAAACCATCTCCAATCCAACCCCCCAAAACCAATCCCATGCAACCCGGTCCAATGTACTGCACAATCGGAGAGTCCGATGCGCCTCCCCCAGAAGGATCGGGTGGCCCACTCCGCAGCCCCAGCTACGTGCTGATCCCCCATGATCCACACGTCGCCCCGCCACGGCGGTCTCCAACCTGTAAAACATAAACTCATAACAACATCAATAACTTAACACTCCCCCGGCAGGTCCCGAACATAAGACCGGAACCTGTCCGAGGTCCATCTCCCTGCTTTCTTTATATCCTCCACCCTATAACCCAGTGCCGCCAACGTTGAAGCCGCCCCAATCCTAAAAGAGTGAGAAGCAATGTTCCAGCCCACTATCCCCGCCGCCACCAATGCCCTATTAGTGACTGCCTTAAACTGGAACATAGTTAAAGGGGCTCCTCCCTCATGCACAAAGAAACAACCACCACCAGCCCCCCTCAGAGCCAAGTACTCACTAGCCCTTCGCACCGGACACAACTCCCCAATGTGACAAGTCCCCAGCACCAAGCACTTACCCAAACCTCTTTGGTCCGTCTTAGAGCTCCTTACAAAGATATACACCTTACCGTTCGCTACCACCACGTCCTCCAATCCCAAGGCTCTACCTGAAAAATCCTCCCTCGCACGCGCCACTAGCTCGCTAATCCGCAACGCTCCGAAAAAGGCAAACAACGCCGCCGCCTTAAATAACGCCGTTTCAAAACCGTCCTCACACACCGTCCCCCACACCCCGTCAAGCCTAAGTAATATGCCCGGGGAAAAGGGGGTGCGCCTATCCCCCCCCTCCCCGCCATCCTATCCCACCCCTCTAATACCTTCTTGACTCTAAAATCTCCGGACTCATCCCTAAACCCACGCGACTTGGCATAAAACGCTACCGCCGCCAGCTTTCCCCTAATCGTATTGGAAGCCAATCCCTTGTTGTGCAGCCACACGCAAAACTGAAGCGTATGCTCCACCAGGACCGGCCACACCTCCCCCAACCCCCCCTCCCGCCGAAACTCACATAACTCCTTACACGCCGCCGCGTAGGACCTTCGCGTACTCTCGGCAATGGACCCTCTGAGAGCCTCCGCTACTTGCATTCTCCAAGAGCCCACACCTCGTCCGGCAACCTCCTGGGCCGAGGAACCGCCGAAGGCACCAACTCCCGAAACCTGTCCAATTGCTGTCGGGATAAAGCATCCGCAATGCAATTGTCAACCCCCGGGATGTGCCTCGCGACAAACAGCAAATTTAACTCTAAACATCTCTTCGTCAAAGCCCTGACCAAAAACATCACCCGTTTAGACTTGGAAGTAAGGCTATTTATCACTGTCACCACCGCCATATTATCGCACCAGAAAATCACCATCCTGTTCCTCCACCTGTGACCCCAAATCCATACTGCCCCCACTATCGGGAAAAGCTCCAAAAACGTAAGATCCCTCGTCACCCCCGTCTCCGCCCACCTAAGGGGCCACGTCCCACAACACCATTCACCCCGAAAGAATATCCCGAAACCCAATGCTCCTGACGCATCCGTCTGCACTTGAAACTCATCCCGGAGAAACAACCTCTCCCTCCAAAAAGACACTCCGTTAAAACCCACCAAAAATTCCTCCCACACCCCTAAATCAGCCCTAATCCCTTGCGTTAACCTAAGCCTGTGATGAGGTCTCCTTAACCCCTCCATGGCATCACACAACCTCCTCAAAAATGCCCTACCCGGGGCTACCACCCTGCATGCGAAGTTAAGGTGACCCACTAAGACCTGCAACTCCCGCAACGACACCTTCCTCTTACTCTTCATTACCTTGATTCTGTCCTTCAAATCCACCAGCTTCTCCTCCGGCAACCGGGAGCATTGCTGCTCCGCGTCCAACTCTACTCCCAAAAAGGAAAGCTTACGCGCCGGCCCCTCCATCTTCTCATGCGCCAGCGGTACCCCTAACTCTTCGCATACCTCCTGAAACAACTTCAGCTGCCCCAAACAATGCTCCTCCCCTTTTCCCGAACATATCAAAAAATCATCCAAATAATGAGTGACAAACCCCCCCCCTCCCGCCTTAGTAGCGTATACCCACTGTATGAACGTACTAAACTTCTCAAACAACGAACAAGAAATCGAACAGCCCATCGGCAATGCCTTCTCCACATAAAATCCCCCTTCAAAAACGAAACCGAGTAATCTGAAATCCTCCGGATGAATAGGCAACAGTCTAAACGCCGCTTTCACATCACATTTCGCAAGAAAAGCCCCTTTTCCCGCCTTCCTGATCATAGCCACTGCCTCGTCTAACGAAGCATATTTTACAGAACTCAGTTCCACGGGAATAGCATCATTCACCGACCCCCCTTCCGGGTAGGATAAGTGATGAATAAGCCGGTATTCCCCCGGCACCTTCTTCGGCACAAACCCTAGCGGCGAAATGTGAAGCCCCTCCAGAGGACAATACCTAAAAGGCCCCACTATCCTACCCAAAACCATTTCCTTTCTGATCTTTTCCCTCACATGTTCCTCATTACCCTTAACCGACTTCAGATTCTTATCAGCCGATGGACCCTTCACCCCCCCAACCACCGGAATACGAAAACCAAAACGAAAACCGTTTGCCAACAGCTCTGCGTCCTGCCTCCTAGGGTAAGACGCCAGCCAATGATCTAAGCTCTTCAAGTTAATTGGGCTGGGGTAAATTGAACCCAGGAGGCCCTTGCCCTCCAGGCCTACCCTGGTTTTGTCCTCCTCTCGTCGGCCCTCCTCTCCCCCGGCCACAAGCTGTGACCGGATGTGTGCCGCCACACTGCGAACACCCGTGTTTGAACCTACACTGCTTGCGGGCACAAAATCCATGCGAGTTAAATTCCCAGCAGACCAACCTGGGTTGAACCAGCTGCCCCCCAGAAACCCTGGGGGGCGTCAGAGGAGGTCCACGTAACACCATATGCCCACTGTCGTGCCTCTCCCCCAACAGCGGCCTGGCCGGAGCCAGATATTGCAACCAAAGCATGGAATGGGGCTCATCCCACCTAATATCCGGCTCCTGCTGAGCCAAAGAACGAAAGAATTCATCATATTTCATCCATGACCCCCCCGCAAAATCCGTGTACGCCCTGTACACTATGTCCAAATATTTCAACAACGAAAGCGCCCTATCCGGCCTTTCATAAATAATGACCCCCATGTAAATCAAATAAGCCGGCAGCCAGCTCCCCCAATTTCTAATAGGTTTCTTTCTCTTCACCAACTCCTTCTCCCTCTCATCCAACTTCTCCGCTTCTTTCACATCCACCTCCCGATTAAGCAAGGAAAACAAATCCACATATTCCCCTTTTAAAATCTTGTCTTTTGTAGCTTGGGACAAGTGATCCCCAAACGGGCAGCGCCTCTTGCGCGCAGGCGCGCCTGACCCCGCATCTCCTCCCGCCAAAACCTTCCTGCCTAACAGCACCAACCCCCCCCACTCTTCTCAGCCACCGCAACAGCCGGGGCCTCCACCCCCTTACTGCCGGCCCCACTCTCCTGTCCCCCAATCGCCACGGGTCCAGGACCCCGGGCCCCATCCCCCTTGTCCTGTCCCCCACTAGTAGCTGGCCCACACGCCTCCGTTCCTGATTGTCTCGCACCCGCCCGCCCTGGTAGTACCGCGCCCAACCCCCGTTCCCCCGATATCCTACCCACCCCCTCCCTATTCCCATAACTCTGAGGGCCGCAGGAGCAACCCCACGGCCACCCCCAATCACTCTGAGTTGCTCTGGAAGTCCCCGAGCCCCCAGACTCACCTCCTCCCTGCACGGACACCTCCTGGCTCGGCGCCAGCGCGCCCACTTCTGTCGCCTCGGCCGAACTTTTCACTCCGCCTCCCATATCGCTCGACGTATCCGCCGAGGAATCCCTCATGCCCGACTCGCCACGGCTAGGCCCCACCGGGCCCACCGCCCCGCCGGCCTCCGCCTCCATTTCTACACTCACAGGCCCCAATAACTCCTGCGACTGAGGCCCTTTCTTCCCTTCAATAAGCATAAGCCTCTCTTCAAGCTGCCTGAAGGCCTCCCTCCACGATCCTTTTCCTTTCTTGCCTCCTCGTCGGGTGCCTGAGCTTTGTGCACGGGGAACCTCCATTCCGCCCCCCGCCTCCTCCTCCAGGGACCTCATCCTGTCGTCAAAGGTCCCCAATTCGTACTCCTGCTCAGACGACTCTTCCACCGCCTCCCTGGCTCCCTTTGGCTGGGAAGCCAGCTCTTCCGAGCTGACCGCCGCTTGCCCACGCTTTCTGGACATGGCCTACCACTATTCTCCGAAACAAAACACGTCCGCACCCGACCAAATCCCAACCCACAAAGAATTAACTCGAACACAGAACACAGATCCCCAACACATGCCACTCCCCCAAATATCAAAACCACCAATCCCCAGCTTCCACACAGTTGTCTTCCGACCTGACCACCAGGGTGGGGCAGGGCGGCAAAGACCCTTCTCGAACAACAGTCGCTGTCTCAAAGGTGCCCATAAGCACATTATGAGATTGTGAGGAAATCTGGAATTTTGTTCGTATGCTTTTCGGTAAAGGTAATGGTCACCCTTGCTGTGGGCATCTTCCAATGTTCTAGCATGGTGGGTTCCAAATAATCAGTGCTTTGATTTCAGCTAGGCAATGAGTGGCACACTTAGGCAAACTAGGCCACTGATTAGTGACATTATTTTCCACCTTCCATGTTCACAGTACATATTTTCCCTGGGCATAGCTCATGTGGTTGGGTAGAGAGGTTAGGAAGGAAGAAAGGTAGTATGCAGGTCTCCTACAAATTGAAGCTCCAACACCTTTCCAAAGGTTATGGTGATGCTAATGTCCCACCATCCCCCATCAAAGCCATTTGTTGTCCCTTTTCACTTTCCCCTTGACCTAGACAAAGGTAAGGTACAGGTCACCCTTGCGTGAAAGCCAGTTGTATCTGAATCTAGGGTAAAATGCTCATCTCCATGTATAGGGAAAGAGCCAACACTGTCTGCATCTGTGGATGTTTCCATGGTCATGTGATAATGATGACTAGACACTGGAGAACACAGAACACTGTTTACCTTTTCCCCCAAAGTGATACATATTTATCTACTTGTAATTTCTTGCCCTTAAACTGCTAGGTTGGCAGGAGCTGGGACAGAGATGGGAGCTCATTCCATTGTGCAGCACTCAGGTCTCGAACTGCTGACCTGTCGACCTTCCAATCATCAAGTTCAGCATCTTAGCCACTAAGCCACCGCAGGCCCAAAGATGTATGTTTTAACAGATTTCTAAAACAAGACTGAAGGGTTAGATGTTGCCCTCCTCCAATCTTTCAAAGAGTACTACAGTATATGTTGGCAGTCCCATTCTGCCAAGGGTATATGGCCCAAATAATTTGTTCCTTACCTTGGTGTCAAATTTTATTCTCCAGAAGGGGCAAGAAGCAGCAAATAGACCAGCTGTCCTGGACCTAGTCCTCACCAACAGGAAGCTGGTCAAGAAGATCAAAATGGGAAGAACTAGGTTTGAAAATGACCATGCTTTCTTGAGATTTTTTACATATTCCCCATAGAGGAAATATTTTTACATATTTTCATTTGAGCAAGAGAAAACTGAAGGTAGTACAACATGCACTCTAAACATTCAGAATGTAACTTCCATAAGATTATGGAAATACTGAATGAGCTGCAAAGTCCAAAATTTCTGAGAAAGAAGGGATGACAGTTTTTTAGAACTAAGGTACTAGAAGGACAACCACCAAGAATTCATTGGGGGGGGGGGAATGTAAGAGGAACCTAAGAAACTTCTTGGTGGAAGATGACCTGGCAGTTAAAAGGAACATATATAGCAACCAGGGACTGTGGTGACTCAAATAATTAAGATGCTGAACTCACGGACTGAAAGGTTGGAGTTCAATTCCCAGGTACTGCATGATGGAGTGAGCTCCCATCTCTGTCCCAGCTCCTGACAATCTAGCAGTTCAAAAGCAAGAAATTGCAAGTAGATAAATAGTGTTCTGTTGAGGCATTCCTGCCACATGTCCACAGAAACATCTGCAGACGCAGACAGTGCTGGCTCTTTGGCTATAAACAGAGATGAGCACTGAACCCTAGAGTTGGATACAACTGGCTTTCAAGCAAGGGCAACCTATATAGCAACTGGAATTGGAGACAAACCATCAAGGGCTAAAGAAGGTGCTCAGATAAGGAGGAGCTCAGACTTACAAGAAAAGGTTAAAGAAGGCTGGAGATTTCAGCTAATCATGAAGGATTTTGGGAAATCATTACAGGGATAAGTAACCCTCTAAGCACCTGGATTCTGAACAATTTGGAACTGTATACAATAATACTAACATCATAAATTGCTGAAATTTTGTACCATATGACTATCCTGTGCACCTTCATTGCCTATGCACTCATAAGTGCACCTGCAGGATTTCCTGCATGCAGGTGCTTTGGCCATAGTGGACCACCTCAGCCCCTCGAATCTGAATAGTGTTACCAAATTTATTTTGTAAGCCAAAACTTAGTTTTTCAAATACAGAGTGATGATGGAGTGAATATAGCCAATGATTGCCTCATTTGTTCAAAAGCAAGACTCATTTATCACTTTGCTTAGAAAGAAAATGAGGTGATAGAATTAGAGCATCTGCTTACAAATGCTCAGTTCCAGACAGATGATAATTGGTGGCAGATGCACTGAGGGTCTCCATAAAAATGCTACAGCAGTGGAAGAAACATTTTAAATGGAACAGGAACTCAAAAGAGAATTCAGTTGTTTGGTCCATCTTCCAGAAAGGCTGCTTAGTAAAAGATGCCCCTCTAGTCATGATTTTTGTGTTCTTAGTGTTCAATGGCAGTTGTGCTTTGGCACTTTCTTCTTTCACTTTGACTACAGCAAAAGTTGGTTTAGGTCATTGTTGCTTTACATCAGTCAAATGATGTCATCTGCATATCTTAAATTATTGATGTTTTTTCCACCCTTTTTCAAATAAATGGGCATGAAAGTTGGACAGTAAATAACACTGAAAAGGAAAAAAAATCAATTCATTTGAAATATGGTGCTGGAGGAAGCTGTGTGGATACCTTGTCTGAACATGTGGGTCCTAGAGCAAATCAAGCCTGAAATCTCTTGGGAGGGAAAAATAATGAAACTAATATTCTCATACTTTGGGGACATCATGAGAAGGTTCTGTGGAAAAGATGATAATGCTGGAAAAAGTTGAAGGCAGCAGGGAAAGAGGAAGACAAACTATGGCTCCCTAAAGCAGGGGTTCTCAACCTTTTTAATCCACAGGCTAGACTGCACCCCCTCAGACAGCTGATGGGGCCAGACTGGTGGATCCCCCTGCCATAAACACTGCCATAAAAAGCATCTGTGGTTGTCATAAATGCATTTATGACAGCCGTGGGTGCATTTACAACAGCTGTGGGCACATTTACAGCTGTTATAAATGAGTCCACTTCCACTTCCACTTCTGGCAGCGGCAGAGGTGGGCCACATGAAATGGTGTCATGGGCCAGGGCCAGCCCATGGGCCAAAGGTTCAGAACCCCTGCCCTAAAGGAACGTACAGGCTTGTGTTTACAAGAGCTAAGCAAGACTGTTGATGACAGGACATTTAGGAAATCATACATTCATAGGGACTCCATAAATTGGAGGTGATTTGATGGCATCTGACAAAAGTAAGAGGAACATGGCAAGGAGAGGGCAGTACATGACTTATTAGACAAGCTGTGCTTTACAATGTTCTTGCCTTTTCTTTTATGTAGCTGTGCTGAGTCTTCATTAGTCTTAGTATTATGTCTGTAAATGTAGGATGGACAAGCAACTCTCTTGTAAGGGTGCTGATTGCTAGAAGAAAATAAAACCTTAGTCACATTATTTTCTATTTACTCCCCCCCCCCCCGCACCTTTATGTCCACTGCAGACATTTCTTTGCAAAACCATGTTCCAGCATGGTGGGTTCCAAACATTCAGTGCTTTGATTTTGGATAGGCAGTGAGTGACACACTTTGGCAAACTAGGCCACTGATTAATGACACTATTTGACCACCTTCCATGTTCTCAGAACATATTTTCCCTGGGCATAACTCATATGGATGGGTAAGGAGGTGAGGAAGGAAGAAAGGTAGTATGCAGTTCTCTTACAAATTGAAGGTCCAACACATTTCCAAAGTTTATGGCAGGAGTTCACAAACCCCAGCCTATGGGCCTATTCCAGCCCATACATATAATTAATCCGGCCTGCAGTGGTCACCTCTAAACCTGCCCACCACCACTGGAAGTTGTGATATATCACTTACCATGATAGTGGTGGAGGCAGGAATCATGACTATTTTCCAAGTTTTGGGACAAGCTCCACTGCTTCCCACAGTTTGGGTAGAAAATTCCCAAACAGGAGCGAAATTGCTCTGAAAAGCCTCCCACCACCCTGGAAAGTGCAGCAACCCAGAAAAACCACACAATTCCTGCCACTGCCACCATCACCAGTGATGATTACGACTAAAACATAAGTAGTGGGTACAGCCATGCCCTTGGCAGGAAGTGCTGGGGGTGAGTCTGGCACCTGGCGGGAAAAGTTGGGAAGCCCGAGTTTATGGTGATGCTAATGTTCCACCATCGCCCATTACAGCCATTTGTTGTCCCTTTCCACTTTTCCCCTTCACCTAGATAAAGGTAAGGTACAGGTCACCGTTGCTCAAAAGCCAGTTACATCTTACTCTAGTGTTAAGTGCTCATCTCTGTTAGGATACATGAACTAGTTTTTGCAACAAGAGCAAACCAATGACTGTACCTTTAAGGCTCTGCATGTTACCCCAGCCAGGTGCTATCATTAAGGGTTTGTAGGTAGCATAAATTCAGGCAACATTCTCAGACTCTTTGCTCTTTATGCCATTTTGCCTGAATGCCGTTGCATCGCTTCGTGCCATTGTGTGCTTCGTGCCACTGCTGTTGCTGTTGCCTGCCTGCTGTCTGACACTGCTGTTGCCATCGTTGCCAGCCAGCTGTTGGACTGCTTCGTCGTTTTCCTGGTATGTTTTGCCTTGCCGGACTGCAAGACATTGGATAACATACCACTGCCACATTGTGGTGCCTTGATAAAAGACTCTGTGTTTTGAGGGAGAGCTAAAGGAACTGCTAACTATCTTCAAAGCCGACCTTGAAGGAACGGATAAGGTTTGGACTGTGTTTGCTTTGCTTTACTGAAGATAGACGTTTGAAGCTTTCCAAGACTGTTTATAGACTTTGCTGCAACACATAGTCTGAATAGAAGACATGTGTAACCTTGCACTTCGTGCATTGCTTTGTATATAGTGTAAATAGAAAATTCCTACAACCCAAGCTGAAAGTTTGTTTTGTGCATTACTCAAGAAAACACTCTCACACTCTGGGGTGTGGCCATAGCCAGCCACTTCTAGCACTATGCTATATCAATTCCATCTCAATCTCCATTTATAGCCAAAGAGTCAATGCTAGCTGCATCTGCAGATGATTCCATGGTCATGTGGTAGGCCTGACTAGACACTGAAGTGCACAGAACACTGTTTACCTTCCAGCCAAAGTGATACCTATTTATCTACTTGCAATTTCTTGCTTTCAAAGTGCTAGGTTAGCAGGAGCTGGGACAGTACAGGAGCTCATTCCATTGTGTAGGACCCAGGTCTTGAACTACTGATCTGCTGACCTTCCAGTCATCAAGTTCAGCATCTTAATTACTAATCTACCACAGTCCCTTGACCTAGAAACAAATAAATACATATACATATCTGCAACAACCCAAGAATCGATTGCTTCAGACCACCTAGAAATTATCTCAAGGCAGAGTGGTCCCAATTTATACAGCAAATGTTTGGATACAAATCAGATTGGGCAGTATTGAAACATGCCAAATTACTATGCTTAGTATGAAGTTTTACAAAATTACCAGAACAAATATTCTTAAATAACTTGCTAAATGACAAATCTGGTATTAATTAGAACCAAGAACTTTGGTCAATAACCCACATTCACTATAAAATTTGAAAGGGTATTGCTTATTTAATTACATTATTTTAATGATCTTAGATTAGCAGCTGATTTTCCTACCAAAAGTTAGCCTTCAGCTGTTGTTTGTCCTTTAAGACACCATTTCTTTCAATGGTGTGGGAAAAAAAGGCATTATTTTAAAAGTCTTTGCTGTCATTTATGTGCTGTTGATATTGTGGGGAAAAGGGTATGACAGAGTTAAGTCCATTCTAATTCAATTCAATTCAATTCAATTATTCAACTTTTATGCCACCCCACTCGCAATGAGACTCTGGGCAGCTAACAAAAAGCAAAATATCACAGTTACAATAAATACAATTACAATATCACAGTTACAAAATATCACAATTACAATTACAGTAAAACCTTGCATAAAGAATAACTCGCTTAGAGAGAAACTCGCTTAAAGAGCAGAATTTTTCTGAATGTTTGCTTTGCTTAACAACTAAAACCAACCAAAAACGTATGTAACAAATAAATCAGGGTTCACAATCCCCCCCTCCCAGCCAGAAGTCACAATTGGTCACATACAGGCAGCCCTTTGCACTGGAACTCATGGCTGGCCCAGGCAACGGTAGTGTGCACGATCAAGCCAGCCTCTACTCCGACTGAGCCAGGCTTGACCAACCAATTGCAGAGCACAGAGCTATGCCTCATGACAGGCAGAGGCAGCCGAGCGCTGATGCAAGAGATCAGAAAATGGAGAAGAATGGTTGCCAAGGCAAGAGACGCATCGGATAAGGCTGAAAATCGCAGAACGTTAAGACTTGTGGAACCAAGTCTTAATGTTATCCGATGTATTACTGTAATTACAAAAACATTTCAAAAGCAAAACTCAGAAATACATTACAAACTCAGCCTGAACCACTCTGTCCATACCCTCCAGGCCAAGTCAGCTGAGGAGAAGACTCCAGTGATAGTGGTAGGCAGCAGTGGTTTTTTCGAGCCCTGCTGAGCTGTGCAGCTGTCCTCTCACCTCCAGGCCGGCCTGGCCAAGGGATATCCAGTAGTAGTAAAGGGCAGCATCAATGTTTTCTCCTCCCAACCGGAGGATGCTGGTCAGGAGACCAGCAGCAGTGGCAGTGCAGAGGGGCCCAGGGGTCAGCTGGGTGGTGATGTCCACCCACCTGCAATAGCTGTGGCTTTGACAAGCTAGATTTGCCTTCTACCACTGCCGTAACTATATAACCACAAAACTGAAAAAGATAATCACATGGCAAACATTTAATATCACCTTGAAATGATTTGTGAATTTTAGGCTCTGCTGAGCATCATCTGGAATAAGAAATCCTATTTAAGTCAATGTGATATTAAGCAGATGCACCAGGATAATGATTTGTAGGTTCTAGTTTATGTCTTTTCCTGAATCTCTGGTGATAATAAAAATACATACAATTAAAACTACTTTCTGGAAAGAAGACTAGAAAAATTTCAGTACGCATGCTATGAATGTGTCACAATTTTTGAACAATTCAGCCATATATTTAATTTAATTTAATTCTCACACTTGTATGCTGTCCAATCAGGAAACCCGACTCAGGGCAGCTCACACAATAATTATACAGTAAACACAATAATACAATATAGACAATAATTATACCGTATTCAACCTACAAAATCAGATATCATAATATACAATGATATGACAATACAATCTTAAAATGGCCTCTACAGTTTGGCTGCAGGCAATGTCTGGGGGCGACGGCAGCAAAGTCCATCAAACATCACAAGGGAAACACTTATTTAAAGTCCCCAACATTCAACCAGCACATCCACACAAAGACAGAGTGGCCACAGCATCCGGAGCAGCTACCTCTCATCCACCCAGCATTGGTGTGGCCAGGTGGGGGCAAGGAGTCCTCCGGGTCTTGTGGCCACAGCATCTCTTCTACCCTCCAGGTACAGGAGGGGCCAGGAGGGTGTGAATGCAGAGCAATACAGACTTTTTGGACTAATAGACTAACTGCCTACCACACTATATCCTAGAATATTGTTGGGTTAAATATTTAGTTAACAACATTGACCTTTAAGTTCCAAATTGTGCATAGCAATCAAATGATTGAGTCAGATGATTGGTCTGGTGTACTGAAATCTGGCTGGAAGCATCTTTCCAATGTTTCAGCTGGGATTTTTAAAAAATTCTTCTGGGAGATCCATGGTCTTCTCTGGTGGTCTTTCATCCAAATACTAAGCTGGCCTGGCTCTGCTAAATTTTTGAAATCAGATGATACCAGATGTGTTCCAGAGTAGACACTAATATCATTTCAAGTAAGGATTATCAATAATGAGATCATATGGGAATAATATTTACCCTTCTCATGTATATGCCTCTTTGTGTTTGTTTTTGTGGGTTTCAGATTTGTATTAATCCTGTTTGGATATATTTAAAGGAACTATATATGTATAGGTTAAAAGAGAATAATCCATAAACCAAGGAACCAGCAGATTAATGCCTTCTATCATTTCTTTCAAGCGTCAGATAAAATCAATCATTTCAGAAGTGACCAACAATATGTGGCTTGGCTCCTCCATGGTAAGTTAAATTGCTGTAAGCTGTACACACAAACTGTTCCCTTTAGTTGTGAACTTCAGTGTCAGTTTGAGGTCAGACTTAGATGAGGGGCCAAGTAATGCACACAAATGGGATTAGGCTATTCTGCTGAAGAAGAAAATGACTAAACAAAGCAATATTGACCCAGTCTTTTTCTTGAATCTTCAAGCAGCTTACTGTGGGTTTGGGGAATACATCATGACAAGATTTATAAAAGTAGACCATTGCTTGCAGCCAAGCAATACTTCATTCCTGGAACTGGGTTTAGAAGAATGTGATTTCTGTCAGCAAATGACTATTGAAAATGAAAATAAAGCTATATAATATATTCATTTCCTCCAAGGCATCCCAGTAAAGAGCCACGGTCTTAAATTACTGGGAAATCTAAAATAAACAGGCCGACTTTCCTGCCTTTTCAACAACTAGCCTCTGCCTACCATGGTCAGAAACTCAGCTCTATCCATTTTCAAAGGCAGTAAAGGTTTGGCATATATGAGGGCACATATTTGACTGTGCCTTTTACTGTTCTTGTGATTTATAGCAGTATTATTTTCTTTCTTTCAGGTTTTCTTTCCAATTCTCTTTTTTTGCTACATTAAAAGCATTGAATAACAGCCTCCTGGTAGAGTAAGGACATCTCTGGACAAAGGGAAGAATGACATTTTGCTGCCCTTTGATTCCAGGAAGAGGCATACTGGGAGACACCACCACAACCATAGAAGTTTCCTAGAAAGGTGTGTGGATAACATACAGCCATTAAAAAAGGCATGACAGGCAAGTGGCACATGACATATGAATCTGGGATCAAGCTGTCAGGTGTGATAAAGTGAATTTGTCTTTCTTCCTGCAAAGGTCATGGGATTTTATGGAACAAAGTGTTTTTCCCTCTGGCATTTTGCTCACTTTCTCCCAAAGGCTAGCTAGCATCTTCCCTCCAGGATGGTCAATGAAATAACTGGCTTCTTTTCTATCTGTCCAATCCAGTAATAGCTGGACTGGTGCTAAAGGGGGTCTGAAAAGACCTGGCAGTATAGCTCACCTAGGTGCTCACCTAGGTAATAAGTAACTCTTCCTAGTAGAAGATAGTCAGTGGAATTGTGCCAACTCTTCCTGTACTTGTCATGTATTTCATTAGGCCTGTTGTTTTGTGTGTTACCCATCCAGGCAATTAAGTCAAGGTTTTTTGTAATTACTATTGACAATTACTATAAACAATATTGATGATGCAACAGACACAGAGGGTGAGTAATTGCAAGAAAGGAGAGCAGGAAACTAGAAACAACCACAACAGAGATGATGAGTCTAGTGCCTAGACTGGACTAATGCTCATGTCCTCCCTGCTGTGCAGACATCAGGCCAGAAACTGGGGGGAAATAGTTACTTCACACCCAGTTTCTAAAGAATCCTATACAGTAATACCTCATATAACATTAGTATCGAATAACACGAAAATCGCATAACATCAAGGAATCTGGGGGGAAGAATTGCATCAGATAACATTAAGATCCTATGGGATGCTTCAGATAACAACCGCGAAAGCCTGTGTGGTTACAATGTATCTCTATGGATCCCATAGAGGATCAGATAACACGAAAAATCATATAACACGAAGACTTGTGGAACCAGGTTTTAGTGTTATATGAGGTTTTACTGTATTACAGTTGTGTATCAAAGTCTCACTTTGCTCCTTTGCTTAGAATTACCATCAATTCAGTTCCAGCTTATGGCAACAGCCCCATGATGTTTGCTGATTTTCTAGATGAAAAGGATTCTGATGTGGTCTACCAGACATTCTGGGACCATGCAGTTTGCCCAGAGCTGCACAAGTGGCAAGACACAGAATGTGAAGTACCTATTCCAGCTGATCTCACCTGGGCACAGTGGGAATTTACGGTTTCAGACAACTATACAACTGGGCATCCCATCCTGCTGAGCTTTACCAGCAGTTTACAATTCCTACAAAAATGTAAACAGAATTTTAGTCCAATAACGTCAGTTATTGTATCCTTACTGATTTTATTTGAAGCATTTTATCTCTTGTTTCTACAATCTGCTCCAGCGAATTGTCTTTCCACTCTACTTGTAGGCAAATTTATTGGCACAGGCCTTTAATTTCCCTAAAGGAAGAGAAAATCATAAAACTTCTCAGAAGTCGGGGCAACAACAGCACTCCTGGCAACTATTCATCAGTTGATGCAGTCTATAATTACAATTGCAGATGGAGATTGTAACCATGAAATAAAAAGGTGACTAATTCTTGGGAGACAAGTTATGAGAAACCTGGGGAACATAATTAAAAGTAGAGAGATCACCTTGCAAACAAAAGTCCGCATAGTCAAAATCTGGTAGTAATGTATGGTTGTGAGAGCTGGACCATAAGAAAAGCTGAGTACAGAAGAATAGACCCCTTTGAAATGTGGTTTTGGAGGAGAATTTTGAGAGTACCCTGGACAGTGAGGAGAACAAATAGGTTGATCTTAGAAGAAATCAACCCTGACTGCTCCTTAGAAGGTCAAATAGTAAAGATGAAGCTAAAGTACTTTGGACATCAAATGAGAAGAGAGGATTTACTTGAGAAAGCCTTGACCCTGGGAAAGGTGGAGGGCAAAAGAAGAAGGGGCAGCCAAAAATGAGATGGCTAGATGGTATTGTAGACACAATGGGCACAGACCTGGGTGAGTTGAGGAGGATGGTGGAGGACAGAAGTGCCTGGCATGTGATGGTCCATGGAGTCACAAAGGGTCGGACTCAACTATGTAACTGAACAACAATAAATAATTACACAAGATATTTTTTATACCACATCTCACTGTTGACTTAGTTTTAGGTAACTGTCTGCTAAGACCCTACTTCGGTGCTTTTTACATGTGCTGCTGCCAAGCCAGATGTCACACATCCTATGTTTGTACATTTGTTTTTGGGTTTTTCCTGCTGTGAAGAAAATGCCTCTCAAGGGTTAATGTCTGGGTAAAAGGAGCAAAAGAGCAGAAACCAGACAGCCTCCAAGGTGTGAAGTTATTATCTTTTCCTTTCTGACATCTCAAGGGTGAAAGTGATTAACAAGAGGCACCTTGGGCCAGGCTGAGTGAAGAGGCTGAATCCTGGAAGAATTGCCCCCTGCACCCTGGATATCCCAATTCATATTAGCCAGGTTAAGATCAGCATTGGAGGGTAAGGGTTAGTTATCCTAAGTGGAGTACTATGTGACCAGGTCTGCTTAACTCATCTATGCCACAGGTGGTGCCTCATGTAAGTGTTGTGCCTATGGAGTGTATGATAAATTAGTTTAGTTAATAGTGAAAAACTGATGTTCTAGTCTAGGTTGGCAATGTTGGTGCCCCAGGTGTTCTTGGACTTTAATTACCAGAAGCCCAAGGAAGCACATCAGCTGAGCAGGGCTTCTGGAAATTGAAGTTCAGGTACACCTGGGGCATCACAGCCAGCCAGCCCCTGCTAGTCCCACTTGCAAACAGCCACTGAGGCTGGCTGGTTTCTGCAGAATGAACTCACCAAAAGGTGCCTTCTTCATTTTTGCAGATTTACATCTGGCCTTGACACAGAAGAAGAAGAAGATCTCAAGGTTGGGAATCATTGTTCTACAGTGTAATCATCAAGGACATTCCATGCATAGTGGAACATGTAAGGATAACATTCTATAAAGTGGCTTTCTTTTAGAAACAAAGTGATTTTAAAAACCCTAATAAATTTTGTTTAAAATAAGTCTTTTATGGAATTTCTGTTAAGTTCTTAGTAGCATCCAAGGTTACTTCGATTACCACAAAAGATTTTTTTTTAAAAAAAATCACTTTTATCCTAACTCCTGAAAAAGTCCATTAAATCTTGACAAGAATTCACATTAAAATTTATGCCATTTGCATTTATTCTGCGTTCAAGCATCCTGTTTCTTCCAAGACTATGATTGATTAAACTAAGAAGAATTAGCAAAGTGCTCAGATTCTTCACATGCTGCTATTTGCAACAAGTAGTTTGCAGAACAATTTATTTAAGATAGCTTTATTCTAGGCACTTTCTGGAATTACATTTTTTGATCTCTTCCTCCCCCACCCAAAAAAATAGAGTAGGAGCTAGCTTCATGAATTTTTCAACAATTCTTTTCAGCTAAATAAAATACTTAATAAAATTATAAGCTTCATTCATCCATTTGTCATAAGAAGCAGCCTCAAATTGCTACGAGTACAGATGAAAAGTGTGCTGAAGATATTTTTCCCTGCCTTCTATTTCCCCCTCCATTAGCTCAGATAATCTAGAGTTTAAGATTCAAACTATTTTACCTGTGAACAAATAGCAGATACTTTTCATTCATTCCTTTAAACTTCAAGCTCAGAAGAAAGATATATCTTGTTCTTTCATAGTTTTCAAGAATGAGCAGCAACGGGACGAAAGTGGTTGAAAATCCAACTTCTTTTCAGCCAGGAAAAGTACAAACATTTGAGATGTAAAGACTCTCCAGACTGGATAAATACAGTTGATAAGAGGCTGATACTTTCTGGAAAGGTAGCAACCTAATTAAACAAAACTGAAAAGAGGCAACAACCAAACTCATGGTTTGGATTGAAACCAGATCTTTGAGAGAAGGATTTCTCAGTTTTCTACCTACTTCTTCCACATCTTCTTGGCTATAGCTTGTTTATGCCACTCGGAGGGGTGAGCTCTTTAAATCTATCATTCCACTGGTGTCCAACTCTGTGGGTGGAGGGAGAGTATGTTTTCCTGATGAATTATAGATTTGTCACATCCATATTTCTCTCCAAAGCTTTAATTCCTTTTCCTCTAGGTCCCTGCAGCTATGTTAAGGGACAGGAGTTATGTTCCGCAAGATGGTCAAACACAAGAAGTCACACAAGGTGGCCAATTACCATAAAAATGATATCTTCCACTATACCTCTCCTTTTGTGGTGTGGTTTTCAGGATCCAGCCCTTCTTGATAAGCATGGGGAAGAGTCATGGACAGTAGGTTAAGCCAAAACATGGCCTCACAAAGGTAAATCCATTCCCAATAATCTTGTATCTAATTTTCTTTGCCTGATGTAACACAGTCACGGGCAGGCACAAATTGGTAACAGATTTTCATATGTTCCAGCATCTAGTTATGCCTGCCACATGACCATTGAACGATTTGTAGACACAGGCAGCAGTGGCTCTTTTGCTGAAAATAGAGATGAGCACCACCCCCTAGAATTGGATACAACTATCTTTAAAGCAAGGGAGACCTTTACCTTTACCTTACCAACAAAGTAATAGGGATATGCCTATTTTTCACTAACTACTTTGCTGAATATTATTTATTGTTGTCCTTCAGGGATGTCTCCTCCTTACATAGGGCAAGAAGAACATGAACAAATTATTCTTTCACCTGCTCTCAATGAAGAAAAAAGTAAACAAGAAGGTGGGATTACACAAATCCAGCAAAACTGTGCAACATAATGTTGTTACACAAATAACCTATGCAAAATGAGAATAGTAGCTGCTTTGCTCTGTGGACATTTAAGAATAAGATACATTTTAAAGGCTATCTATCTATCTATCTATCTATCTATCTATCTATCTATCTATCTATCTATCTATCTATCTATCTATCTATCTATCTATCTATCTATCTATCTAACCCAGTCTCTTCCCCCAAAAGGCCCTGACATGACTTGGAATATTAAAACAAACCAAGTTTGGAAGTTGAACTATATAATAATTTAATTACAACAGCTTTTTTAAAAAGTAAATTGGAATTAATTTGTAACTAGTAAATAAAATTAGTACAAAATAATTTTCAAAACACACTGAAAATACAAAGATACAACACTGTATTTAAAAACCACATTCCTAAGCACTCAGTTATGGGCAGCAGGCAGGCATAGAATGTGACTGAAGAGAAAAGTACAGTTGTACCTCGCTTAAAGAGCATAATGTGTTCCACAGGATTGCTCTTTAAGCAAGTTTGCTCTTTAAGCGAAACACCATTGTAAGTGACCAATTGTGACTTCTTGGGGTGGGTGTGTGGATTGTGAACCCTGATTTATTTGTTAAGTGAGTTTTTGTTTGGTTTTATTTGTTAAGCGAAGCGAACATTCAGAAAAAAATCTACTCTTTAAGTGAGTTACTCTTAAAGAGAGGCACTCTTTATGCGAGGTTTGACTGTACAACTGTATATATAAAAAAGAAAAATACACTTCTCACCAAAAGCAGTGTAACAATGTGCAGTGTAACAGTAGAGCTTATGCAATTATATGAAAAAAAAATATAGTTTTGCCTAGATCTCGCTCACATCAAACTAATCATAGAGGCAAACATTTGTAAGGGATCAACGAATGTAGTGAAATTATATTCACAAATTCAAGAGATTTAAAAGGACACTATATGCATTTGTGCTGCTATACTCATTTATCAGAGTTCAACCATCTGAAACATTCAAGGTACTACACTCTGGACCCACAGGCCTGCTCACTGGAGTATGGCCCATTGGCCACCATCTGTCTAATGCACAGTTATCTCCACTTCAATCCTTTTGAAAGTAGTAAGACTTAAAGTGTACTAAAGTGAATTACGGTCTTTGTGTGTGGTAAAGTTGCTGAATTGTGGTGTGCCATTTCAAAGAACCTTCCTTTTGCATTTAATAAAAAACCATGTTTTTACTCTTATGATGGTGGGGTATTTTTGTACTTCACAGTATGTATGAATGTGCCGAAACTGGTTTCAAAGCCCATTCACACATCATACTAGGGTGTGTGGGGTGTGTGTGTGTGTGTCAAACAGTAAACCTATAGTTTCAATGTTTTCCTTACTTGTCCTGTTACATATAATTAAGCCAGAACTTTTCTGTTCATTTCATATGAGGAAAAACTATAGAAATGAGTGTTGATAGATTTTTACCCCCACTGCAAAATAAAGAGGCAAGACATAATCTGCTGTGATAAAATGCTTGGACCATATTTATTAAGATTTTCACACCCAGGACATACAGTGGGGCTGGTATTGCATAACCTGGCACCAGAGCAAGGGAAGCTAATTTCCTCCTTGCTGATCTGAATGGGTGATTCCCTAGCCCCCACTCAGTGCTGCACACACTAGCCACCGGTGGGCCGGTTATTTTGGGAAGGCATCCATGTGACCAGTTCCACTTCCCCTCTCCTGAGTGGATCTTGGTTGTACTGCATGTCTGCCTCATGGCATCCCCTGCATCCCCACTGATTTATATGAATCCAGCACAGGATACAGATTCCGCTTTGTCAAAGATGCCCTGAGGGAATCACTGCTGCCACCCTAACCCAGCACTACCCGCCAATGTATGCGACCTAAAGTGAAATTCCACCCAGCAAATGCCACAATGCCTGACAAGACAGGAATGGGATAGGTGAAAAATAGGCCAGCTCCAGCAGCCAGTATGGAGCTGGCCCCCCAAAAAAACTATCCAGCCCTTATCAGTGTACGGTACATCGCCATAGCGCTTTATATAATGAAAAATTATATAATTTATATAATTGTTTGTAAGACGCCCTGAGTCGCTATGGCGAGTGGGCAGCAATATAAATTTGAACTAATAAATAAATAATAAAATAAATAAATAAATCAGTGACCCAGCAGCATCCACTGATTGCAGTGTGGGCAGGTGGGAAGACTCCATGATTCAAGAGGCCAGCGTGGGGGGGGGGAGGGTTCCAGTTTAAAAAAAAACCCACACATCCTGCTCCTCCGCAGTGATGACAAGCATCACCTGCTGCCATCCATCTTTTTGCATTAGGGAGCAGAAATACTCCACTTTGCCTGAGACATGCCTGGCCTTTGAGATAAACTATATTTTTCCTCTTTTCATAAAAGTAAAGTCTGGTACCATTCTTATTTAACAAACAATGTTATAAATGATCCATATGTATTTTAAAACAAATGAAATAATTAAAACTTCTTTAAAACTCACCAAAATTGTCTCCACAACCTCATGCACAGTACTTGCCATCCCAAAGCCATCTCTGTATCATATAAAAATATAAAGCCTGATGTACAATTTGTCCCATCAGGCAAAAAGTGCAGGAAATCATTATAAGTCATGTTTTGCAGGTTTCAATGACTTTCAAACAGGCTGCCATAGCATCCAGAAACTGTAACGTGTGGAATGAAATTCTGTTATATAATATTTCCAGTGTGTCCTGTTTTGAGGGACTTAACATTTAAAAGGTTGCCCTTTCAGATAAGAATGCATTTCAGATACTGAATTAAGATCTCATTTGATGCTTGGTATGTATGAGGCCTTGCTCACCATCTTGTAGACAATACATGATAACCAGCTCTGCTTCTTCTGCTGACCCATGTGGAAAATCATGGGTATGATGACATTTTTCTATTCACTTGAACAAAATCTATGCGAACAAGAACCAAACACTGATGGATCTTTCTTTTATAGATGGTCTGGTAGGTCAACAAAATTCTGTTCTCTGAGCATTGGGTTCTTTCTACACATGGAGAACAATTATGTATGGGATGAAAGTATAGTACAGTATGTAATATGTTTAAGGGCATTAATCTCATATAACAACTGCAAGCCAATAAATCCAGTTGAATCAAATCATTAGGAGTCATTCATTCACTCCCATTTCAACTGAATTAATGTAGCTGCATTTTATATATTTTGTTAACCTGAAATAAAATATGCTTTCGCCAACAATTTAAGAAAGAAAGGATGGAAAAAGTACAAGCAAGGCAGTAATTGAGTCTAGGACCAAGATGTTCTTTATAGCATTGATAACTCTGGAGGGTTTATGCACAACTTCAATATGAATCAGCTTTAATTATTATTGTACAAGTTATTTTCATTCATAATGCCCACTGAAGAATTGGCTTGGATTCTTTTATTTCTCTTAATGCTGACCAACTGTTTCCCACTTATATTCTGATGTTCAAATGCTGACAATTCAATAGACAGTTTTAGTCTAAACAATGAAACTCTGATGATACAAAGGAATAGTTGTTTGCTTGGAAACTCCTTGGCACACAGTTTATTTCAGCTAACGTTTTTGATGACTGCAAAGAATATTTGACAGCAAAGTTTCCCATATCTTAGATCCAGTGAAGAAACATTTGATGAGAAACATTAATTACGTGTACAAAGGCAGCTGAGAAGTAAATAGCTAATTAGTCTCAAAGGGAAATTAAATTTAATTTCCTAAGTGGCACTTGCTATCTGGCAATAGTTTCTTTAAACAAAATACATTCTGATACATTATAGTTGATACTCTGGAATTTTAAAGAAACTATCAGATACTTTATATGAAAGTTGGCCAAAGAAAAGAAAGGCTAACTGTGGTAAGGGGCATGGTGTGTCAAAATTTTTCTTGATCAATGTATGTACAGTATATACTGTGTATATATTTGTTTACAATTAGCAAGTAAATGAACATGATACATTTCAAGTCTTACTGGAAACTGTTTTCCTTTATCCAATGGTACAGTCTTCATTTCAGACAAAGGTGAAGAGTTTGCCAGAGTCAATGACCCCGATGAACAATTAAACCCACGCTATACTGCTGATTTTGTTTGCCTTGTGCACTTCAATTTTATCACAGTGTCCAGAATCAGCTTGTTAAATTCATCATTAAATGGGGTTTGAGTGGGGAAGCCTGAAAATAATATTTTCAAGAAAAGAGATAAATATTCTATCTTTGAGAACAGTTGAGAGAAGATGGGGGAGGGAGAGATTGCTGAAGCTGATTAAAAGAATTCCATATACAAGAAATGAAAGTGTTGAAATGAACACTTCACTGGTTTATTTTCAAAGCATTTAGAAGCAGAGAATGGGTTTGTAGATAGACAATCATGAACAAAGTTTCCAATGAAGTTGTGTTGTGATCCTCCTGAGGACTAAATGGAAAAGAAAAACCTGACCTGAAGAATGACTTCAGTTTGACTGAAGGTCAAGTGTCAGTCTAGAGAGCTGCAAGCATCATTAAAGAACACACAAGAAAAGCCTTTTCAAGTTATCTAATCAGTATTTAATATGAAGGTTTATGAGAGGTAAGTTTTGAGTCTCACCATATGCTAAAAAATCAAGAAAGTAAAGTGTCTGTCTCCAGGAAAAACTAGGAAATAATATATATAAGTTTTTTAGAATAGTAGCCGTGTTATTCTGTAGTTCAGGAATATCAGAAAATAAAATAAAATAAAAAAACACTGTAGCACTTTAAAGACTAACTGCTTTATTTAATAAACTTTTATATACAAGTTTTATATAAAAGTTTTATATGAAGTTTTATATAAAAGTTGTTTGCTTAAAGTTTAAGGACAGCTTGTATTTGAAATTTTTCAGAATTAGTTCACAAATTGCTGGGACTGAATAACTTATTTTCTTTTGTGTCACTGAAGCAAATCTGAATAGTACCTAGGAGTCCCAAAAATCTTTATTTCAGTCTAATTGTTTAGCACATTATTCACTAAATTGCGGTTAGTGTCCAGGATATGAACAACAACAGAGAATTTTAGCTAAAAACACAGTTGAAAATCATGTTGTGATTGCATTACCAAATAAAACTTGTAATGAAAATTACATTTAATTGGTAATGTATTTGAGCACACTCAGCTAAGTAAAATCACAAATGAAACATCTAGGAAGACGGGTTTCATTTGACAGGTTGACTGCAAGCATGTTTAGCAAGTGAACGCCTCCTTTGCATGTAAAAAGTACAAGGTGCAGTGGCCACACCTCTAGGTAAGATGTGAAAAGACTCCTTTCTGAAATCTTGGCAGATGGCTGTAGTCAATACAAGCCATATAGAAGACCTAGATGAGTAGATGTCCTTTCTCAATTTAACACAGCTCCCTATTTTCTTTCATTGAAAGGAAGCATTTTGTTGGCAACAGTTATGATAAAATGGTATAATCTATTCTAGAATCTACCTAAACAAAGCCTCTTTTCTTTGGCGCTGAATTTACTAATGTGGTAGCATTTGCTAAATCAGTCTGGCTATGTCTTTGTTGATTCTGAATTAGATTTTCCTGTTGAACGATGTTTGTGGTAATTTTTTTTAAAAAAATATTTTATTCTACAGCACCTAGACTTCCAGGAGATTTTCAATCATTATCCACATTTATGATAGTTAGGTAGGCACTAATGGGAGTAAACCGTCTTTAGTTCTAATTTCTCCACCCCTGACTGTGTTGTTTTCTTGGCTGTGGGAATTTTCAGTACTTAAAGATTTCTTCCTCTCATTCTGTGGTTCTCATGGATTCATGATGACAAAAGGGGTTACAGGGCTTCTTTGAAAGCCTCTGGACAAAATTAGGAAATGTTAAATTTCTGAAAAATCACCCTGAAGACAATGTCATCAGCCTTGTACAAGCTTTCAACCATTAAGACTTTGTTACCTTATAAAGATACAATTGTGTGAGAGAAAGACAGTGGCCATGCCTTATCAGAGTTTGAACACAAATCATTTTACTGAACAAGATTATGTTTAACAGGTTGTGGATTTGCACAACTATTTGCACAATGGTGCAATTGAGCACAACAGTGCTAATGTCCCATCTGTATTTCTGGCTGCCATGTGGCCTGAAAGGAGGAGGGGCTTTACTCCTTTCTGACAGGAAAGAGGCAGGAATCAGCAGGGGACGCCCTTGTGTTCCTGCTCGTGGGTCTGGGGATGGGACTTTGGGGCAGTTTTAAGTCTTGTCTTGCCTAACTCAGGCCTTTTGGTGTGAGATCATGACAGCCTGCCTACCACCCTGTGTCTAGAGTGCTTGTGGGACCACTCTTGGAAGCTGGATAGGAATTTTTTAGTTTGACTTACTGACTAGCAGTGAACAGAGTAAGCCAGGCAGGTTTTTGCCTACCCCACTCTGGTACATGGAGCATTAGTGGCTTTTAAGGATGAGTCACTTAAATAGGTCACATTAATTTTTGCGGGTAGTGCTGGGTTAGTATGGCACTCCCAAATCTACTGAAGTGCTTCAATCTTTCTTCCACAGAGTAGAGTGGAGCTTGGCAAGAGGAATAGAAGCGGGAACTGCCAGAGGTGGTGTTTTCCTTTAAGGTATGGGTTTTGAACAGAGGTGCGCAGCCACCCATCCCAGTAAAATTGCTCCTCAGCATGGGGCTGGGCAAACCCCTCAGGGCATCATTGGATGTCTTGAAAGCATGGCACAATTCAGGTGAATCAGCTGGGCATGCAGCAGACACCATGAGCCAGCTCTGCAGGATGTCCAACATCTATTCATAGGAATAGAGTTGGAAACACCCGCTGAGGTGCTGCCCTGATTTAACATGCCTGGATAGTAGGTGTCAAGGTACAGCACTGCACAGGGGCAGGGGATTCACCCATCCGGTATGGAGAAGGGACAAGGAGTCTGCTGTTCTGGTACCAGGAATGCACTACCAAGCCCCTTTGTAGGTCAGGGGTTTTCAATTAAATTCAATAAATGTGGCTCATGTTTAACACCAAAGCTCTCTGTGTTGCCTAATGGTAATGAAGATATTTTCCACCAGCATTTAGTTGGATGTAGGGCTTTTTGTTCACTTTAGACATTTTGTAAGTTCTACACAACTGCCCATGAAAATAATGTAAACTGGCAGGAGAGTATCTTTATACACTATTTTTTTTTGTGGGCATAACCTGTCCCCCAGTTTTGAAGATATAAATGAGGCCACCATGAGTGAGAGGTGACTTGATGGCATGTTACAACAGCTATGTTTTCTTTCTTAGAGGATGCCCTATTTGTCCTGTTCAGGATGCAGGGATGCTGCCACTATTAGCAAATGACAGCAGAGGTCAGATTAGCAGATGAAGAAATAAATGACCCTTGGATGTTGTAGGGGATATTCCTAGTGCTGTTATAGTAGATGTAGAGATATAGTTGGCATCTAGATTTGTAGGCGATCTTGTTTATGTATCTGTACCCAGTTTGTGTGTCCTATTATGTATTGGTAATTGCTTTAGGTTTGATCTGCAAATGATCACAGACCTGCTACCAAAGTCTGGGGAAAAGAAATATTATTGCCCAAGATGGGCAATATGTGAGTGGTCTTAGGTGGGGAATGCAGATGACTGTCAATGGTAGTCACATGTATATTTACCCAAGAAAGGTTTTGACACATGAATAATATAATTGAAGCATTACAGAGGATTTTGTATATTCTGACTCCTGATAATTTTCAAATGTTAAGAGAGAACAAGTAACTTTAGAAACTATATGAATTGGGGAGACTGAGACTTTTAATGTCATAACTTACTACTCAACTTTTTAATGCTTTTAAAATGCATTCTTGGTAAACAAAATTCATACCTGCAAAGTTAATTATATCTTAGCAGGGTGCTGCAAAATTAAAAGCTTCAAGGGCTCAATTTCATATTCTTGCTCTGCTTATTGTGATTACATTTTACAAGTTTTTCTAATCAGTAATAACATTCAAAGATATCAGAAAGAAAATTGAGTGAACTTTATAACATCTGGCTAGTGCTGCTCTAACACTATATGCTAGCTGCAGACATGTGTACAAGAGAGTCTTCAGCTTTTTAGGAAAACAATATACTTTATTTCCTATTTGGAAAAATATAATACAAAGACAAAGAAAGAAATTCCTTTTTCTTTGGATTAAATGGGACCTGAACTATCTCAGAAATAGTAACTTTATTCTAAATGACTGAATTTCTGCTCTTGACACTTATTAAAATATGATGTAGACTCTGTTGTTCATAACAGAAAACCACTTTTTTCCCATGGAAAAACATTCATATTCAGCTGAAAATAACTTGCCCGTTAGATGATCCATTCCTATGATACACTATTTGAGCAGTAATAAACCTTTTCATGACTCATGGATCCTCATTTTGCTTCAAAATGATACCTTTTTCTGTGTAAAAGCACAGGTAAACATGCTTATTCAATGCCGATTAGCTTGACAGCTTGTCCAGACAATGGCAGATTGCTTCTCAAAGTTACTGAAATCTATGCCATTTCTAAGTATATAGACCAAAACAGACTTTTGAGAACTAATATATTTCATCTCTATTCTTTGACAGGGAGAATTACTGGGTGGAATGTTTAGTTCCAGGTGAATTTCTCTCACAAATATAAAATATTAGAGGTAGGTCAGGTTACTTAGTGCACATTGGATTATGGAGTACTTTTCAAAAGACTTTCAATTTTCAAAACCCAGCAGCTTGACCCTCTATCCAGCTTGTCTCTTGAATGCAATTCACTTTTAAATCTGTGAGTTCTATTTACTTTGACATAGCTATATATTGCAAGAAGAAGGGTGCTTTTTCTTATCTGTAAAGAACTCACACCAGCGGAAAGTCTTTTTTCCCCATAGCACATATTCAATGAATATACTTTACCTTAAATTATTGAAGCTGCAGTTCTGTGCACATGCTCCTCAGAGTAAGCTTCACTGAACACAGTGGGATTTACTGTAGAATAAACGTGCCCAGGAGTATGGTTTTAGACACCTGGTATTGGGGAAGAGGTAACAAATCTGTTATGAGGCCATAGCATAATTTGAAATGCTGCTCTCAAGAAGGAAAGGACCATATTGTATCTGCCTATAGATGCAGATCATATACTATATATGTTGGTGGTAAAGATATTGATCCTTTTGCCAAAAGAAAAAGGAAAGGAAAAAAAAGAGAGGTAGCAATCCTATAGAAAGATGAAAATATGGCTAATAAAAAGAGATCCATAGTCATTTTGTAAAGGCTTAAGTGCTTAAAACCTGGCCTTGAAACTTTTTCTGTAGAGAAAGCTATGTGATGAAGTGGACAGAATGAGGAATGAGGAATCACAAGATATGAGTTCAAATCCCTATTTTCTGAAGGAAACTCATTGTGATGAGGCAATGATAAAACTTCTTCTTGCTGTGCCATATCCAAATCCAAATATAGGCAATCATCATGGTGATCAGCCATGAAGACTGTCCTGAGAATATAATGCAGTGTCCTTTCATATGCCTTTCTCATCACAGCATGACACCCATACCACTGATCCAGTTCCATAAGTCACTTTCTGGTCCTGAGTCCTTTTTACACACAAAGACCTCCTCAGCCCCAGGCCAGTATTGATGAAGTTGCTGCCCTTCATCAAGATGGATTAAAGTGGAATTTAATCCACTGAGGAACCATCACCCTTCCCTGTGGACTTTGACACCCAATATTGTTAGTCCTCAGGGTTGTCAGGTTAGTTAACTGCCACCTGACATTCAGTGTTGAGTCTCTGGCAGTATTGTCTACTCTATTACCATAGCAAGATAACCTGGCCAGAGACAATGATAAAACCACAACTTAAATGATTCAGATACCTTGGAAACCCTATCAGGGTCATTATAAGTTGGACATGAGTTGATAGCACATAACAACAACTTTTGTAGAAATGGGACACATGAGTTAATCAGACTTACAAAACCAGGATATATTCCATAAAACATGAAGTACAATGGTTCGATACCTTTTTATCCATGCACAAAAAAGGGTCATCTCTGAATTTCTGTCAAAGATGATTTAAAAGAAGGATAGGCAAAATGGGGCTCAAGAGGGCCCTGGGACCCAACTGCAGCCTTTCTGGAGAGGGGGGGGGGATTTATTCTTTTAAGCCATTTCAGTTCAATCACTATTTGCTTTTGTTTTTAAACAAATCAAAGAAATGTACTTTCTTCCAGTAAAATGCTTTAAAAATAAAAGTTGAATAGTTTAAATTAATACATGGGGTGTGGATGAGCTGTTGAGGCTGTAGAGAGGGCAGGAAAGTTTAAACAATGAAACAAAGCATAACAAAACTTAATTGATCCCTCTCAGATTAATATTTTTTTCACAATCAGATACTGTGTTCAGATACTGCTTCTTCCCACATTCTTCCCACCATGTATATGGAAGATCCAATAAATAGCTGAGATAATGTTGCTGAAGTAGCTTGCTTCTAGTCAAAAGTAGTCTAAACATTTTAATTTGCTTGAATATAATTTATATTTTATATAATTTCATAATTTTAAACTCTGACATGAAAAGAAGAAAGATTGGTTTTCATATAGTTTATTCCAATGAGGTGAATGTTGATGTGGGTGGTGTTCCAAATATAAACTTGCCACATTTTAACTGTCCTTACATCTGGCCAGAAAAGTAACTTTTGGAATGAGAGAAAATTATTGCACAAACAAGCATGTGAGAAGACTGTCCAAAGTCAATTGAAACTCTTTTGATAGTCTACATTTGTTTTCTTTCTCCACATTTCAGTCATATAACTCATGCTTGGGGGGAGAGGGAACAAGTACACCAGAGCAACAGCTCAG
The DNA here is from genome assembly GCA_030440675.1 of Furcifer pardalis. Classification (NCBI taxonomy): domain Eukaryota; kingdom Metazoa; phylum Chordata; class Lepidosauria; order Squamata; family Chamaeleonidae; genus Furcifer; species Furcifer pardalis. The sequence continues at coordinate 64,167,569 of CP126896.1, forward strand.
CAATCTTTCCTTTCTGGTTTTCCATCTGTAATACAACAAAATGTGCAACATTTAACTTGACTTGACAAAGTGAAGGACCACAATGGATTTCTTCTTCTTTTGTGTCTAGGTCAAACTTTAGACTGCCAAAATGAAGCCACTTTCTGGCTTTGTTGTTAGCCAAATTTAAATCTTCATTGGTACATGTTTCTGGTAGTAATTGGCAGACCTGTAAATGAGCCGGATTCTGTGTCTCTCCATATTCACACAGTGTGTTGTTGTCTGTCAGTTGCCCCCAGTTGAGCATGTTGGTCTTGCATTAAGGGACTCCAACCTTTAGCCTATTTAGGGCCCTTCAAGTGATGTAGGGGAGGTTGAGATATTCAGCTATATCCTCCTTTAATGATATTCCTTGCTCATTGTGCAGCACAATAGATGGATGGCTAGACAAGCAGGCTTGCTTGTGCAAATGCCTGCTTGAGTTGTGCAAATCACTAGGACTCTAGCCACAGGCAAATCATATTTCCACAGATGGCAATCAGAAATTTTACTTTGTGGATTTTTTTTAAAAAAGCAGAAACCAAGACAAGAAGCAAAACAAAATTTTCTGTTAATTACAATAGAATCATTCATTAATGCTGATGTGCTGTTGAACAGTAACAATCATTTTATACATGAATCAGATAATGAACATTTTAAAAAATGAAAATAGATCTACAGCTCACCTTTCCTTAGATGTCTTTGTCATGTAATTTCTGAGATCATCAAAACTCATCACCAAAGGCAGCAGCAATGTAGAAAAGAATACAAGGGAAAAAAAGATTTGGGAAAGTGACATTTAAAAACCAAACCTGTCAATGAGTCACACTGCAGTTTTCGTTTCAGATCCCCTGAGGATTCCACTCTTCTTTTTTTTTACACTGAGACAGAAAACAAAAATTTTATATATATATTGGCAGACAACATATTTCCCTAAGAATCAAGTTGCAATGCAAATTAAATTGGATCAGTATCACGGTTTATGCTGATTCTTACTAAGAAAGACATATCCTGATAATAGAGAGGATCTGTGTTTATGTTCCACAACTTTTATAATAATTTAATCTGTCAAAAGTGAGTCCAGAAAAACACGGATGTCTACTCAGTTGTTTTTCAAAATGTAGTCATGATTACCTGAACATCTAGGGGCTATGGGACAAAAAGGGATTATAGGAGGAAAAGAGATGTTTAGAACTTCTTTAAAAGGAATGGTTAAGTAATAGTCACCAGCAATCCCAAATTTATTGGGAAGAAAGCAATTTCTTCATTTGGCCAATACATCTGAGAACTGTAGAAACAATAATGCTAGCCTGTGCCAAACAGCGGTGGAGGTTATTGAATATTTGATAGCACTGCAAGTTACTCAGTAACTTTCTCCTTGTAAGCAAACCTGAGGCTGACTTACAATTTCTTTGGGATATTGAGACCCCTGCAAAACTCAGGGCCAGGGTACATAATGGCCAGAAATAGTTGGCATGAAACAGTAGGCCTAACACAGGGGTTGGCAAGCTTTTAAAGTCAGGGGCTGGGTTATGCTCCCACAGACAGTTGAGGGGCTGGACTGGTGCTCCCATCACCACCACAAATGCTGTTGTAAACACGTCCACAGCTATTGTCTATTTATTTATTTATTTATTTAATTCAGATTTATATTGCCGCCCACTTTCCGAGGCAACTCAGGTCGGCTAACAGTCAAAACAGCAACAGTACAGTAACAATAATAAAATACAACCTCACACAACAACCAGAGCGGAACACAGACTAACTCCCCCCTGGCCATTGGTGTGGGCCCAGAGGAGGGGGAGAGGTCCTCAGCCGCCTGCCAGGCCATGGTGTCTTCTCCCTCAGGCCATTGGTGTGGGCCCAGAGTAGGTGGCAACGTTCTCAGCTGCCTGACAGGCCATGGTGTCTTCTCCCTCAGGTTGTTGGTTGTAAATGCATTTACAAGAGCAATAAACACATTCACAGCTGCCGTAAATGCATTTACAACATCCATAAACACATCCACAGCTGCTGTAAACATGGCCACTTCTGGTGGCTATGGTGGCAGTGGCGGTTAGAGTGAGATTAGGGGCCTGATGATTTGGTGCTAGGGGCCAGATTCAGCCTGCAGGCTGTATGTTGCCAGCCCCTGGTCTAACACATAAAAGGAGGGTAGATTACAAAACCTACCATGAGTGCCTGAAATTGCTGATATATTATAGTGTAGTCTTTGGTTTCCTCTAGTGATCAGTTCTGTCAATGCACGTCGGAAGTATGTCCATTATGTATTTCTATGATTTTTCCATTTGATATTTTCAAAAAATTGTTAGGGATTGAGTTCAGGAATCTGGTGCTCATCACACTTAATGTGACAGAGGAGTGTACATATGAATTCAATGTGTTCTCTGTATAGTCATCTGCCTCACACCCATTACTTCTCCAGCTCCTTACTTCTCATTGTTCTTATGTTCAATTAATTCACCTCCAATTTATGAGGACTCTATGAAAGAACAATCTCCAAATTTACTGTCTATAGAAACCCTCCTCCTCAAGGCTATCGCCCAACTCATATTTGGTCTTCCTTTTTTACTGACACCTTTCACATTGTTTTTTACAGTGACTCTTGCCTTCTCATGATGTGCCCAAATTAGGACAACCTTGGTTTCATCATTTTTGCTTCCAGAGATAATTCAGGCTTGATTTGTTCTAGGGCCCATTTGCCCATTTGTATCTGAAAAGACATTTTTTTCCACTTTGAGTAGCCTTAGATAAAGATACAGTAAAACCTCGGATAATGCTAAAACTTGGTTCCACAAGTCTTGGTGTTATCCACTTTTTAGTGTTATCCGATCCATGTTAAAATCCTATGGGATGCATCAGATAACGTTAAAGCTCCATAGAGATACATTGTAACCACACAGGCTTTAGCGGTTGTTATCCAATGCATCCCATAGGACCTTAACGTTATTCAATGTAATTCCCCCCCCAGATTACTTAACGTTATGCGATTTTAGCGTTATCAGAGGTAAACGTTATCTGAGGTACCGTATATGCCAGTGTACAAGACGACTGGGTGTAAAAGATGACCCCCCAACATTTCCACTCAAAATATAGAGTTTGTTATATACTCACTGTGTAAGACTACCCCCTCTTCTGCACACCTTCCACACACCAAATAAAACGTAAAAGAACATCAGATTTGATTTCAACATGTTAATTTATATTTAAATGCTTATGAAATGCAGAAAAACTGTCACAAGGCTGTATGTTATCAAACATGTACAGTAAACATAAAACAGTGCAAGTGCAAAGTGGTACTTATTCATCTACCATATATACATGAATATAAGCCAACCTGAATATAACCCAAGGTACCTAATTTTGACCATGAAATCAAGGAAAATAGATTGACCTGAGTATAAGCCAAGAGTGGGAAATGTAGCAACTGCTAGTGAGTTTCAGTAATTAAAATACAGTAATATTAATTATTTTATTGATTTTTTTAGAACTGTACTTGCACCACCCACCAGTGGTGGTGCTACAGATAAAGTGGGTGGGCAGGTCAATTGCACTGAGGCAGGAAGTGTTGCTCTAGCCTAGCCTCTTGCTTCCCCTGCAAGCATGGCAGAAAGTACCAGCAAATGAAACCCTTTCTTTTCCCCCACCAGTTTGAAAGGGAGACACATCTGGATGGCATGTAGAATGAGGTGGGCGAGCATCACGAGGCCACTATGGGCAGCTATGTCTATCCCAACTGAAGTGCACTCGGCATATAAGACGACCCCCCCCCCCAATTGGACGCATGTTTTTCAGGGTGAAAAAGTCGTCTTAGACCCCAGCAAATACGGTATTACTGTATCTTGAAATAGTTCTCACAGAGGGTTTATTTCTATTTCATCAGTCAATGGCTGTACAATGAAGAAGATATGGACAATAGAAAAGGGAAAAATATTCAAAAAGTAAAGGGTTTAATTTCTCATAAATCATTTCTACTTCCTTCCTCTTTTGGAAGCCTCCCTCACTTCCTGCTTCCAGGAAGTTGCATACTGTAAGTACCTGCAATAGTGATAAGATGTTTCCACAATGAGTCTGACTTCCAAATATTATGATACTGGTGAATCCTGAAGAATAATTTTTAAAAGGGTACAAAAATTCTCCATAGCATTTTTTTCAATCAAAATGTTTTGAGATTTTTCTTGTTTCTTGTTCCCCTCTGCTCAGAAACAGAAGGCCACTTCATTGTTCCACAGTTTTTCCAAGTGTTTCTCATCATTTTGTGAAACACTCTGCCCAGACAATATTTCCTAGATCAATGTGTGTGCTAAACATTTTAAGAATATTCACTTAATTCTTCAGTTTCACTGATTTAGTCTATCTCAACACTAGAAAACATCTTATCTTCCAAGCCCTACAAAGTTTCTTATTTCAAAAGGAAGAACAGGAAAAGATGAGGTTTCTTTTCCTCATCATGATTTCTGCAATTCGTGCATGTGTCTACTGTAGCCCAAGTAACTGTCCTTTCTTTTGCCTTATACAAGACTGTCACATAGTAAACAGATAACAACAAACTGATCATACAAATAAAATAAAATAAAATTCAAGCAAATAGTGCCATGCTTCTAATTCTTAAAACCTTCATAGGAGGAAAGTCACAACAGTTTTGAGTAAGACATTGCAGAAGTTACCCAATGTGTGCAAGATACATACTTTGTGCAAGTTATGCAATGCGGAGGGGGTTGTTCGTTGGTGTCACCATTTCACTCTCTAACAGCCCAAGGTTGGAAATTTATTCTTCCTATCTACAAAAATAAGAGAAGAATGTTTGTATCCCAATTGTGAACTGGAGAGAAATTATCCTTCACATTATACGCTTTACAGAAAATGCAGTTTTCTTCTCAAAAATGTTATTTAGGAGACAAAGAATAAGGTGCATTTTAGGATAATGTAGGTCTAGAAAAGTATACTTCAAGAGAAATCTGCTTAGAAATGAGTGCTTTTTAAGAAAAATGCACTCAATATTATGTCTTCTAATACTAGTTCATAAGTAAGCTTGTTTGTATTTTTAAGGAGTAAAAGATTGATGTGGGAATGGGGCAGTACACACTTATGAACAAACACATGCAAACGTAGTGTGTAAGTTAATATTAAGCCATAAACAGTTTATTTTTAAATAATTCTCTCCATAACCATGTATCCAGCCATAATACGTCCCACTAATAAACTAGATTGTAGTTTCTGGTAAGTTTTACTATGTGCTTAATTAGCCGTGAAAACTTTACAACATGGTCCCTTAGCCTTCACCCATAATATTTTCTGAAAAACATGCTGAAATGTTTATTTCTCCTAACAGCATGTTTTGTTTGATCATAGCTTTATATCTTGGTTACAGAAAATTATTTTCTTTTCTGAAGAGGTTTTAACCCTTATAGATAATTTCAGCAAACAGAAATGTTGTGCTGTGAAACATTCATTTTAATTTTTTGTATGTGTTTGATTGTTCCACAAGTAAAGATGAAAGCGTTACAAACAAGGTTTTTTTATGTTCAGTCAAGCAAAACAAAGCTATTCCTTTCAGAAGCCCTTTCTAGCATATTTATGTGAGATTATTTTCAGGATGTGGAGTAGTTAAATTTACTTTATAATGGAAAATACTTTGTTTTCTCTGAAATGCTTGGCTTAGAATATCAGCTTTCACTCCACCTCATAATTTTTTTTGAACTTTTTTCTTTTTGTCTTAAAGAAACTGTCCTTCCAAACTGAGGAATGTGATAAGTATTTTTGAAAACTGGAAAATGATGTCTTCTGCCATATTGTTAGGACTTAAAAAAAGATTTCTTCAAATAAATGTAAAATAATTAATGAGGGAGATAGTATTGAGCTATTGTTTTTAGTAACATGAAAAATAAATCAGAGTTCACCTAGAATTAGATTAGTTTTACCCTGTTAGTGGCTTTTTTGAGGATGACTACTAGCGAACTCTACATTTCTGATATAAAGTGATTGGCAGTATTCCCTGGGGCCGATTAGATAATTAATTCTTCACAAAAGTTATATCTTGAATGATCCACTCCTCTAGAGGTTACGCTTGGGAAATACCATCAAGAAAGGAAAACTTCAGCTTTGTTCTTGGATTCAATAACAATAATTATGTGTTGTAAATTGATTCCAATTTATGGCAGTTCTTAACAGGAAATTCTAGGGATAAAGTACTCAGATATGCTTTACCAGTCCCTTCTTCTGAGAGTCCACTAGGACTGTGCAGATTGCCAAAGGCAACACAGGATGGCTCTTTTCCAGGGAGGTGCAGTGGGGAATTGGTACTAAATTATTGGATTTAGGAAAATAAATCTAGTTTGCTTGTTGCTTTCTTCATATTTTAAGAGTCCATCTTTCTACATCAAATTTTTTAACAAATAAGTCAAACATTTTAAAAAGGCATGACTATTTTTCCACAACATTGATTGCATCCAAAAGCTAAGATTCTTGCATTTTCAAATAAGCAAATTGCTTTACAATTATTCAACTTTTTAATTAAAAGCTCTAGTGAAGAGAACACAGTTGGGCAACTTATGCCCCTTCAGGACATATTGGTTATCCCTTTGTAAATTTTAAACCCCCATTTAGAATTTGGCTGGCTATAATTGTGTAATTTACTTTGTCTATAAGCCACAACTTTATTTTGACTTCAGTTTATGTTTACAGATAAAAACATTTTTCTTAACAGTGACTTGCCATAATAACATCTTGCCTGATAGGACAATGTCCCATATACTCACCTGTTGTGATACATTTATTAGACTGAACATCATGCTTAAAAAGTATTCTAGTACATATGGTAAGAAAACTGTATGTGTTATGTAGCAGTTTTATTTCCATAATGATCTCAGAGTGATTACTACACTTTTGGAAGTCAAACTGTTATGGAAAAGACATAAAACCTTGAATTCATGCAATTTATGTTCATGTATAAATTTAAATGCTTTGCAGCAGAAATATAATTGAAATCCGGTAAAGCTTAGTTGTTTACATAAACAGTTTGATTCTCTGGTTGTAGAAGCAGTAACTGGGCTGAGCTTTAAAATAATATATTGGCTATTAAGTCTTACTGTTTAGTTGTTATATTGCTGCTTTGCTTTGGTTATTTCAATTGCTTATTAATTACTATTTACTTGGTAGTACTGTGTTTCCCCAAAAATAAGACATGCCCATAAAATAAGCTGTAGCAGGATTTTTCAGCAGTTGCACAATATAAACCATACCCCAAAAATAAGACATAGTGATAGGTGTGGCTATGCAGCATCCTGGTACAGAGAGGTAAAGAAGACAGGCAGCCATAATGATAGTCGTGGCTAAGCAGGGTCCTGGTGCTGAGCCAGTGGCATAATAAAAATAAGACACCCCCTGAAAATAAGCCATAGTGTGCCTTCTTGAGGAAATATATATATAAGACAGTGTCTTATTTTTGGGGAAGCACAGTAGTATGCTATTTTTAACTCACTTAAATTTATCTTATAGTTTGTATCCTATAGTGGACTATAAGAAGTATGTATACATTTGACCAACAGAGAGACAGGCAGGCATGCAGGCAGACTTGCTTTCTCACATTCCTCTCATGATGTTAACATGCTCATAGCTGCCTTTGCTGAGGGGAAGAATGCTTTTGCTACTCATCTTGATATTGGAAGATGAGACAAGGAAAGATTTGTGTGTCTGGACCAAAATGATTTAGAAAATAGACCACATCAGTCACGGACCAGTGGATATGGTGGAGTCATTCAAAGACAGGATAAGTAATCATATTGTAATGCAAACTACCAAACAAATGTCTGTGTTCCCTCCCCCTTCTGTTTTTATGGAAGATGGAAAGGCAAGAGAGATCAACAATGGAATCCACTTTGGCTTAAAACAAAAATGAAAGATTGAATAGAAGTGATCACTTTGGCTTTTTCATAAATAGTGTTAGTGTGGTTACTAGTGTGGGGAAAATAATAACTTTCTGCAAATGAACAGCTTTTAGCTCCAGTGATCATCAGCATGTGCTTATCAGAAAAGAAGACAAAATGCAATTAAACTAGATTTCAATGGAACCCAAAATTACTATTCAGACATCTCAGCTGTATGGAAATGTGTGATTCTGAACTATGATGTTTTGTTTTGATAATTCCTTCTCCCCCTCCCTCCCCCACAACTGCCACCTTTGCCTGGTTCTCTCTTTCTTTTAAACGTTTATAAAATATGTCAGTCATGATGTAGCACAGCTGAATAATTGTCGTAGAGTCAAATGCTTGCAGATGGTTAATGGAAACAGAAAATTAAATGAACAGCAGTGAAGAAACTCATGCAAAATTAAAGAACCCTATTGCAAATTTAAAGGGTCATTTGGTTTCATCAAAAATCAAATAATATGAATATGTTATTCTCTGCATGAAAGCGACTGTGTTAAATTGTTTTGAGTGCTGAAAAATGAGCAATCAATGGTGTGCTAATGAAATTTGTGAAAAATCATGCACTATTGAAATATGTAGCAAATTCCCAGCTTGTGACTAAAAAGAAGAAGAAGAAAAGCCTGATTTGGTGGAAAGAGGAATTGAATGCTGTTACTTAATATTTATTTATATTCCAGAAGAGAAAATTGATGTGTGAGAACAAGCTATGATCCAGAAGAGGTATACCTGGATTAGAGTAAGAAGCACATTGTTTCAAAAATACTTGTCTGAGAATTTATCAGATGAAATTACCCAGCATTTTGCACAATGTAGTATTTATTTATTTATTTATTTATTCATATTTAATAACAATGTAGTATCCCCATAGCACAGAATCATTTTCTACGTAGTCTTGAAAGGTTACAAGACTTTTCTATGAGTTTGAGATTCTCATCCACTTAGCTTTTTGAAAGATATAATTGATATATTCCTTGTGAACAGTAGATTTATCTTTCATGTACAAATGAGATATGCTGTTACTCAAAGCATCATAGTGAAAGAGGTTTGAGTTGAAGATATTATTTTAAAATGGATTTCAAGATTCAAAACCATCATGGTCTTTGTAAATGGCTATTTATTTTTCATCATCTTCCCAATTATTCCATGGAAGTCTGGTGTCCATATCGAGTCCTGCATAAATACTATTAGGTTTCACGTCTTTTCAGGTCAGTTAAACAAAAAGACATATTTGACCTTATGTCAGGCTGAGTTATGTTGTGATCAGGAGCTGTAATGGCTCAGTGGTTAAGAAGCTCACCTTGTTAGCTGGAAGGCCAGAAAGTCGGCAGTTCAAAACCCAGGTACTGCATGACAGTTTGAGCACCTGTCTCTGTCCCAGCTCCTGCCAACTGAGCAGTTCGAAAGCAAGAAATTGCAAGGAGATAAACAGGGACTACTTTGGTGGGAAAAGATCTTGGGGACATGAAAGGAGCCTCATTCGGGCATCCCCTGAGCAGAGATTCTCCAGAAAAATCCTTTCAACCCAGAATAATTTTTGACATGAAATTATTATTATGTTGTGAATTGGGGGGGGGGATCCAAAATGGTGTCAATGTGCTTAAGGACCAGTTCTACTATTATGCAGAGTGAGATTAAATAGTAAAATGGTGGAGGAGGGAGATTTACACCTTCTGAACTGATCTCATGCTTCTAGCTGTGGTGGCAATCCCTACTACACCATCAGTGTTGAAGAATGAAAGTGTAGGAGGGAACAGTGTCTTGTTATTTTGTCAAAAGCAGCAAAGTACCCCAGTCCACCTCTTATAAACAACTTTGACAGATGTAAAACAGATTAAAAAAAACAACCCATGATGATAATACATGATAGACTTCTTGTCCTTTATATCTATTTTTAAATTTTTAAGTAATAGAGGTACGACACTTTATTTTACACACACAGTCTTGAAATTGGTAGGCTTAAAATGTCCAAAACTGAAAACAGTACACTTCAGAAGCTGCTTAGAAAACTCAAGAATTGCCATGAAGAATCAATAGTTCACATAGAACAGGCATCATTACATATCTATCATGATTGCTTTATGTTATGAAAAGTGGTTAATTGATGAAAAAGGCAGTAAGTTTCTTAGCTTTTCCATTGCTTGATGTCTATTTGTGAAGGGTAGTGTGCAGAAGACGGGATTGTGTAGACCATCCTGACAACATTGGTGTTGTCAATATTTAGGGTAACATTTGCTAGTAAAGATTGGCATTTGCTAGTAAAGATTGGCATTCTTTTTCCTGCTCATAATGCAGGCCCAATGTTATAAGATAATGTCATGCTATTTCCTAGTGTTTTTGGCTCATGGATACAGAAGCAGAATCCTATTATCATGAAGAACAAACAGGTTTTATAAATGATTGAATTTATCGGGGAGTCTGAAAGTTACAGTCTGAGACAATAAAAAATACCCAGGACTGAGATCAATTATTCTGTCAAAATCCAATTGACCACTCCCAGTTATACTTCTTTAATATAACATTATAAGAAGCTTTTATTAAATACCTTCCTAAAAATTGGCTCAGAGCCTACCTTATCTAGGATGATTTCAACCAATTCCTTTTGTATTCAACTCATTAATATATGATGTCTAACAATTGGCGGGGAGGGAAAATACTGGCTTCAGTCTCTCATTTTTGTAGAAAAATATTACAGAACGTCCACAAGTTAACAGTGCCTAGCATGATTCTTTCTTCATTTCCTTCCATGTAATACTATTTTGACATGATGAGACAGCTAAAGATGTTTAAACCCTTTGAGATTTCTCATCTCCAGTATGAGAGTGACAAAAAGCTCTTTTGTTTTCTCATAGTGCCTGCGATTCAAATGAAACATTTCTGCATCAAACTAATATGATTTCCATTTTTCAAAGCACACACATACCAAGTACAGGGGAAAAAAGACAGACAAACCATCCAACATCTCTAATCCTTAAATGTTCATGAAACAAAGCAACAGATATGGGACTTCTGTTAAATGTCACAATTTTTCTGTTATTTGCACAAAAAAGCATTTGTACTAATGCAGAATTTCTCACCAAGACAAACAAAAAACATTTCTCACAGGATGGAGGAAAATTTTGTTTGGTCAGAGACTTGCTCTCATTTCTATGCCTTTTCTGTATTTCAATTTTTTGTGGAAAAAATTACCTAAATCGATTTTGCATTAAAAACTTCATATTTTGCACAAAGTACAAAATGTTTGCATAAGAAACGTCTTCTCCTCAGGACATCAGCCTGCATCACTTGTTCCTCTCAGATGGCACAGCTCCAGGTGCCAACCCCAAGATTGGCAAGGAAGGCCGTGACTTGGGTAAGAGCATTCTCAGTGGCTTTTGGGAGTATATTGCCAGTGGCTGAGCATTAGGTGTTTCGTTTTATTTATTTCTGTCGCCAATAGGTTTTTTTTCTTCCTGGTATATTTATATGTATTTTTAAAGAATGTGTGACTGTTTATAATGTGTGAGTTTTCTGTTGTTAGTTACCCAGAGTAGGAAAATCTCTTAGATGGGCAGGGTATAAATATAATAAATAAAAAATAAATAAGAAATAAGAACTGTGTAAAAAAAAGTAATAAAAGTGTTGTTTTTATCACTATTTTGCAAGAATGAAAACCCTTATAGAGTTTGATATTTTTTTAAAAAGTACTGACTTAACTGTGTTGATTCCCTTCCTTTTGTAATGAGGATAAGAACATAACAAAATATTTGCTACATAGGCAGTGATTAGCTGTCCCTCTCAATATATAGAATCAGAAAGTGAAATAAAATGTGGAGATCGGGTTTATTCCAATTAAGTACTACTGTATTGTATCTCTCCAAAGTGAAGCAGATAACAACTACATGTGGCTAAATGAAATGTCCAAAGAAGACAGAGAGTTGTAGATAGAGATATTTGATCAGTCTGAGACTACCATAACTTTGGCACATCATGGGAAGACAAGACTCAATAGAAAAGGCAATAAATAATAGAAGAAAATGTTGAAGGTAGCAGAAAAGGATGAGATGAATTGACTAAATTAAGGAAACCAAAACGTACATACAGATTTCAAGATCTAAACCAGGGATTCTCATGGCCTGTGGCACCATTTCATGTGCCCTCCCTGTCTCCACCACATTAGGAAGTGCCATGTGGTATAGGAAGGGCAAAATGGCTGTCTGGCCCCGAAGCTGTCTGAGGGAGCATGGCTTAAAAAGGTTGAGAACTCCTCAATTACAGGACCTTTGGGAAGTCACCAATTCAGAGGGTTGCTATACACCATAAGTAGTGTGAGAGCACATAGCAAAGTATATCTTAAGAACAGACAGCATTTATGTATTGCTAATTGAAATGTTCAAAGCATCATAGGTCATAGTTCTGCTTCAGATGGTGAGGCTACACAGATAAAGCAACAGTATTGTGCAAAAGTCTGACATAAGTCATCATCAGCTGGTTTGGGGGGAAATCAGTGAGTGATTTGGGAAGCATGACTCAGACCATGAGCCATGTAGATACACCAAAATTGGAGATATTCTTCTGTTGACTCTCCTTTCAAACTTTTGCAAGGTTGGTGAAGTTTTGAGAGAGAGCATCTATGTTATAACCCCCAAATCACTCCTTGAATGTCCCCCAAATAGCTAGTGGTGGCCTAAGATTTTTGCACAGTACTCTACATCTGACCCTTCAGACATTTGTGCTTCAATGCCATTGTAAAGATAATAGGAAATGGGGCTGTCATAGTTTGAGGTCCCAAGTTGCTCACATATTCAAGATGGAGTTCCTTTGGTTCATAAACTGTCTTAGAAAGTAGCTTTGCTCTTTGCAAAAGGCTCACATTTTTCCTGTTGCACTTATTTTGCAGATGTGCTAGCTTCTAGCTCATGTTTTGACTTTCCTCTAGGACTGGAATGTACACAATCAGATTCTGGGAAAGCTATACTTTATTATGGGAACCAGTATTTGCTTACACCAATACTGGGCTCTGATTGGCTGTATGCTAATTAGGTAGGCCAATCTCATTTCTTTCAATTAGGCACATGGGTTGGAGAGAGAGTTGTTAGAGAGAGTTCAAATCTGGGGTTCCTCTGGAACCAGACACCTTAGAGAGGGAGAGGGAACTATTCCAACAAGCCTTTACTCTCAATCTGCTTTCATTATGATAACTTAGGAGAGTTAGGTTTTTCCTTTTATTTCAGGGGAAAAGGCCTAATTGTGTATTTTCCTAAAAGTACTTTTTAATTAGTCCTTTTGATGCTGAGATCTGTATCCTGAGTCTACAAGAAACTGTTTTTCCTGAACTATGCTTCAAGAACAATAAAACAACTTTACTTTCAACCAATGTCTGTTTATTGGGGCTGGGGGTAAGACCAGAGCTAAGCCAGATGCCACACACTACCACATATTCTCCATAGATCTCTCTGGGCCCTGTACTTCACAGGTAAGCCCCAGGGTTTTGCAGCCCTTGGCTGGATGGCTGGTAAGGTTTCCTGGGAGAGTTTCATAGAGAGTCCTCTAAAAGTCTCTTGGGAAGAAACACTGGAGAGGCCCTAAGCGGAAGTCAAGTCAAGCCTTACCGCATAGGGGCCAGGATACTTCACTTTAAGGATATGAACTTCACATACCAATTAACAAATGAATCACCTTTTTCTGTACTGTAGATATTTATAACACAGTTCCTTCCTTGTAAATTCAGTACAAGGTACGAAGGAGGGAAGAACTGTGTCCAGCTTTAGATTAATTTAATATTGTGTCATGAGTCATAGGCCAGAATCCTATTATAATTTTACTCAGAAATAAGTGAAACCTTGTAACTCATGTGAGCAAATTTCAGTTAACAAGGCATCAATCATGGGCCTGGTTGCCATCCTCGTGACATTGCTGAAACATGGCCAGGCATGTGGTTGTGATCTTTTTAATTAGCTGCAATTTGCTACTATGATTCCAACAACTTTATTCACTTCACAGCAAGGTCCTGGAATGATAGAATTGTTCAGCTGGATGATACCCTAAAGATCCAGTCAAACCTCTTCTGTAGCAGGAAATCAACTGAGAAAACATATCTGTGAAAGGGCCATTAACCATTTGTTTGAAATCTTGAATGAAGGAAAGTCTAAGTTTTCCTAACGCTTCAGTGAAATCTCCTTACTTGTAATTTGAATCTATTACTTGAGTCCTATCTTCTGGAGAAACAAAAATAAACTTGTGGCACTGTCCATACAAATGCCATTCAAATATTTAAAGGAGGATACCATATTGGCTCTCAAATGTCTCTTCTGTATTTCCTGGGCTGACTTTTACTTTGGACAATTTGTAGCAGGTATGTAAGTTCCACCTGCCAGCAAATGTACATAACTGTTTCTAGAGTTTTCCTCCTCCATACCCAAAATAGGCAGGACACTGTTAAATTTGGTGTAAACTTGAGCCAAGGATTTATTGAAATTTAATAACCCTGATCTGCAGAGGGGTCAGTAGTGCACTACCTGATCATAGTGCATGCAAATTCCTCTTCACCTTTCTTGACTGGACTGCTGAATCCCCCACCCATGTGCAGTCCTGATCCTTACCAGCTACTGTGAAGGTCCAGAAGAATCAGGGAGACATCACTGTGATTGTTTCCAACTCTATTCACATGAATGGATGTTGCTTGTATTGCAGTGCTCTCCTATGGTGTCCATTGCATCCCCAACTGATTCACATAATCGTGCTCCACATACAGTTTCCACCTTGTTCAATAATGTCCCAAGGAATTCACATCTACCACTCTAATCCCACACTACCCACCATACTAATGTTGTGACCTATTTAAAAAAATGCACCCTCTAAGGATAGCCCCTAAATACCCACAGATCAGAGGAAAGACAAAAAATGCCAATGTTTCTTTTCTGAAATCTGCCAATCAGAGGCCAGGCCCAATAATTCCCATCTGACCCCTAAACACTTGAACTTGCAGAGTGGGCAGGTGGGCCCTCTGAACTGCACAAAAAAGGGTATCACAAGGGCAGGCTGTGCTATATATTGTGCTATATAAAACACCCATGCTGGCAAACAATGATGAAATGCAATGCTAAACCCTGCCTCTTTATTCAGTCAGGCATAAGAATAGCTGCCTTTCCCCTGCACCTGGTTTCATCAGGGGTCAGGAAGGTGCATTCTCCTCAATGAGGGTCAGAAACAACTACATCATATGTACACCATAGGCTTTTTGCTGACTGTGAGAGCAAAATACTGTACTAGATAGTTCTTTGGTCTAATTCAATAGAATTATCCTTATGTTCCTGTGACCCGAGGCCTTTTATCTTTCTAGTCACCATTCCACAGCAATTAGCCAACATTGTAATTTGTCCTTTCACAGAATGTTGGCCAAAAAAAATTCAAATTAAAAATATGCCAGCTTTAAAAGGCTGATCAGGATGTAGCCATTTTTTGCACATTATTTCCTTTACAAGGCTTTCCATTCATTTAAGTATTAACAAGAAATTGATAAATGTGTCAAGCACTTTTACACTCAGAAGTCCAATGATGCCTCAGATTTAGTCCCCCCCCCACACACACACACACATACACAACTCATAATAGGTTTACAAAATGAAGCTTGAAAATACCTCAAGGCTACCTTGATGGTACTTATCCAGACTATGGACTGGATAATGGAAATAAATGCATTTATTTGCACTTAAATGCCAACATATTCATTGTCAGCCATTATCAGGAGATGAAGTGAAGTTTAATTAGGGGATCAAGGCAATACCATCTTTATTCCCTACAATAAAGCTGCCATTGTTATCAGTAAGGACATCATTTGCTAAAGAACAAATGGAAAAGAGATGTTGCTAGATTATTTTGAAAACAACAACAGTATGCAGTAGTTAATGGAGTAGTTTAGTGGAACAATGTTGTGATATATCAGCTCTCCAAGACCTGAAATGTCATGTTTTCAGAGGTATGAAGAATGATCTTTAAATTCTTCATTCTTACATATCTAAATTGCCTTGACAAAATGAGTCCTCTAGATAAGAAGTGTTCACACTTTGCAATATTCCTTGCCTCCAGCTTCAAGACAAAACATAACTGCTTAATTGATGTACACGTTTTTGGAATTTCTTCTGTGTAAAAGAACCCTAAACTTGATTCACTTTGTGTAGCTAAGCATACAAACACAACAAGCCTGAAGGTCTGGCTAGTCAATCAGAAAGTCAGAACCATCCATCTAATGCTTTCAGTTTTGTAAAGGCCACACAACAAGGCAGTACTATTGCAGCATTATGCAATTTTCACTGTCTGTCTAAAAATTGTTCTTTCAAATGTGAAGTTTTAGTTGAGCCTGACAGAAGTATCTCAACCTTTTATAGTGAGAAGAAAGAAATTTGTAGTTCTCTCCCCTCACAAGTGAGAACAAGGAAGGATTAACATTGAGCAGGGGCTGGATTCACTATCCTTATAGTCACTTTCCTATTCAACTATTCTATAATAATAATTTTGTGTCAAAAATTATTCTGGGTTAAAAGGATTTTTGCTGGAGAAACTCGACTCAGGAGCAAATGAAGCTCCTTTCATGTCCCCAAGATCTTTCCCCCAACAAAATGGTCCCTATTTATCTACTTGCATTTTCTTGCTTTCAAACTGCTAGGTTGGCAGTAGCTGAGACAGAGATGGGTGCTCAAACCATCATGCAGTACTGCTAACTTGCTGGCCTTCCAGATAACAAGGTGAGCTTCTTAACCACTGACCCACTGCAGCCCTTAACTATTCTTTGATTCTGTGACAGAAAATTTCCTAAGAGAAATACAGTTATAGATGAAAATACCTATGGCCAGTGGTCTGAGCAGAGGAGATGCATCACCCTCTTACTTTGGAGTGAGATGCCACATTACTCAGGTTCTAAATCCCACTGTAGGGCCAAAACAGTCATCTCTGCTCCATGTAGGCAAGTGCTCACAGTCCACAATGTGTCACCAAGAGAAAAATGATATATCCAACAAGAATATTGCCAGAGGAGAGACTTCCATATAACATAGATAAGTAGTCTGATTTTCCTTTCTTTTCCACCCCTAGAAGCTCAGGGAAACTCTCAAGGAGCAAAAAAAATATATTTAAATACTTTAAGCTAATTCAATTATCTTGGAGGACTGAATAACAGCAAGAAATGTAGCAAGTGCTACAGAGAAATAAGGATATTTATCTTCTATTGGGTAGGAACAAGGTCTACAAAGAATGATATTTTAAGCAAGTCAAACAAGGGTATAATAAAATACTCTTTCACTGTTTTATAAAATGAGCAAGAACATGGAATATATGGGAAAGTATCCAGCCAAGTGTTGACATGTGGACAATCTATCTTGGTGGTATATAAGTGTAGTTGATATTGTTAACATACTCATCAAGTTCTCTTTGATACTAGCACATCTTCTTTATATATTATTTTGATTCTCTTTCACCCATGTTCAAAATTAATTATAGTGACAAACCCAGGACTTCTAACTTGTTATGTATTAATTTCTGCCAAGTAGGTGTAAAAAAAGTTCTTGACATCTATATTTTGCTACTAGACAGAATTACTTTCATGTTAAATGCTATCATTACTCCTGGAATATAAGAACCTCCTTTCTTGTTGCAGAATTTAACAATTGCTTGTGGCAGCACTTTGGCTTTGCATAAAATACTATATTTTTGATATTGCCAATATAAATTTGAGGAAAAGATCACTCCTAAATAAGGAAACTGCTTAATCTGTTCAAGTTCTATACCAGTGATTCTCAACTGTGGCCCGGGGACTGGATGTGGCCTGTGGCACCATTTCATGTGCCCCCCCCATTGCCTCCACCACACCAGGAAGTGCTATGTGGTGGAAGAAGGGCAAAATGGCCATCTGGCCCCTGAAACTGTCTGAGGGGAACATGATGCAACCCCCAGCTTAAAAAGGTTGAGAACTCCTGTTCTATACCATCTAATAGCCACATAAATTTATGTAATTGATTCTTCTAAAGAAAATTAAAATCCTTGATTTCTGATAGTTCTAGGTTATTAAGTTTACAATATCTAGAAAATACCTTTAAATATTGCTTGAGACCAATTTTGAATTGAGCCAAAATTGCTGCATCATCTGGGAAGGAAAAAAAAGAACTGCTATACCTGGTTGGGCAAGTTTTGGGGGACAGCAAAATTCATCAAAAGAGAGAGCAAAATCATTTAGAAAAAAGTAAACAAAAACCATTGTCCTACTCCTTCCTTTAAAGAAAATGAGCTTGTTATTTCTCCCTTTAAAATTACAGCACACTTGACCAGTTGAACTGACATGAAGCGTTTGAAAAACTCCTAACAATCATTTATCAGTTGTAGAATTCTCTAATGTCTGCCACAGTTTGCTATCATCAATTAAATGAAAGGCATCTTTCATGTCCATAGAGGCAAAAAAAGAAAAGAAAGGCTAGCCATATACTTTCCTGCTGAATTCTCCAATATCAAGTAATGGTCAACTATAGAGCAATTAATTCCAAAGCTATTTTTTTCTTCACCTATGATATTCTCAGCATCTAACCATTCATTTATTTGGTCTATTAGACCAGGTGTACATAGTCTGCCTAAAAACCAGAGCATGCTAATTGGTTGATAGCACTCAGGATTAGATATCTGGCTATTTCCGAATATTGTTAATATCATGGCATATTTCCATATCTGGAATGCATCCTGTGTCATTGACCCAAACAAATGTTGATATTAAGAATGATGGCTACCAATGAGGATTAGCCCTAATAATTCATTTGGAGCCAAGTCTGAGCTGATGTAATTATTTTATGTGAGTTTTAGTCTCTTTCATATTCACTGAGTCCCATGGATAAGTTTCTTCTAGCAGAACTTGGTTTGCCCTTGCTAGGTTTTTTTTTCCAGAAAACAATTATGTACTAGCAATATATTTCCCAATCTGGAGGGGAGCTACAAAATGGAATAGAGT
The DNA here is from genome assembly GCA_030440675.1 of Furcifer pardalis. Lineage (NCBI taxonomy): Eukaryota > Metazoa > Chordata > Lepidosauria > Squamata > Chamaeleonidae > Furcifer > Furcifer pardalis. Next base: position 64,186,478 of record CP126896.1, read on the forward strand.
AATACGATCATGACGGAGAATTTACTATTTAACAAAATACAGTATTATTAATTGATGTTATCAAATATATCAAAATTTTGTATAACTCTCCCTTTCCTCTTCTTTAATTATATCTTTATAAGCTGTTTTAAAACTCAACAATTCACTTAATATTGGTATTATATCACAGTGCTTAAATTGGATAATTTTTTAGAAATAAAGGCATGAAAAAATCAAGTAATTGAATCAATATAGACAAGCCTTGTTCTTGTCCCTTGCCTCCAGTGAGCATTTGTGATAACAAGTACACACTTCTTCTTCTTCTTCTTCTTCTTCTTCTTCTTCTTCTTCTTCTTCTTCTTCTTCTTCTTCTTCTTCTTCTTCTTATTATTATTATTATTATTATTATTATTATTATTATTATTATTATTATTATTATTATTATTATTATTATTATTATTATTATTATTATTATTATTATTATTATTATTATTATTATTATTATTATTATTATTATGTTCGACTTATATGCCGTCCCACTCGCAAAGTGCGACTCTGGGCAGCTCACACCATGTCATCACATAATATACATCAACATAGTAAAATCATAAAATACAATATACATAGTAAATACGATTTAAGACTAACATAGCACATCACAGTTAAGATACAAAAAATCTATATGTCGCTCAATGTCCTTTGACCAATGAAGAGGACTTATAAAACAGCAACACATTTCCTAAAGTTCCTAAGTTTGAAAGAGTTTGAAATATAGCAGACTTTCCCACCAAATCTCTTTTTCCATTTTAAGCAGCATAGTCTACATTACATAGTCTACTGCTGTGCCTCAAGTGGCTAAGACACTGACTGGAAGGCGGGAGGTCAGCAGTTCGATTCCCGTGTACTGCAGGATGGAATGAGTTCCCGTCTTTTTCCCAGCTCCTCTCAACCTAGCAGTTCAAGAGCTAGAAATTGCAAGTAGACAAATAGGGACCACTTTGGTGGGAAGGTAAACAGTGTTCCATGTGCTCCAGTGTCTAGTCATGCCTGCCACATGACCACAGAAACATCTGCAGAAGCAGACAGTGCTGGCTCTTCGGCTTTGAAATAGAGATGAGCACTGAACCCTAGAGTCAGATATGACTTGCTTTGGAGCAAGGGAAACCTTTACCTTTCCTTTCCTTTAACTATCAATCAATAGTATAGAACAGCAAAAAGAGAACAGAAGTTAAAATGAGGGTACTTAAAATATATTTTAAAAAGAGCATTTGTGCTCAGAGTTAAGGAGTAGTAAAGTTAGTGTTTAAGATTAATAGTGTTACAACTATTACGATTTAGTGCTAGTTATTTATTTAGCTGAAGGGCCTGCCAAGATTGTTCTTCTGATCTTACAGGCTGTGGTGCAGAACCTGGCAGTTTTCTGGATGAAGGTGGACCTTTCATCAGATATCAGCCAGTGGGTATATGTGCTGTTTGGCCAGCCAGGATATTTGTGGAACAGTGGAGATATTTTCCTTTAACTGCAAGACCAAGTGTTAAGGGGAGATGATCTCCCATATTTGTTTGTATATAGAAAACAGAATCCAAGCTGCTGGTAGAAATAATAATAATAATAATAATAATAATAATAATAATAATAATAATAATAATAATAATAATAATAATTATTATTATTATTATTATTATTATTATTATTATTATTATTATTATTATTATTATTATTATTATTATTATTATTATTTATTACACTTGATAACCCCCCCCAAACGGGAGAACCCGACTCTGAGCGGCTTACAAGACACTAAAAATAAAAGTAAAAACATAAGAACAATTTACACCAATAAAAGTATCAAAGTTAAAAGGTCATCAAAATTTTACCACAAAAATTAAAAACAATACACAGTCCCACTTCCAGACCCAGGGTGGCAATTCTTTAAATAAGCCACCTGGTAAGGGAACTCGTATTCCCGGGTCCCCAAACCTGACCTGCCAGCCAGGTTTTCAAACCCTTCCGGAAGGGCAGGAGCTCTGTCTGAAGGCGCAGTTCGGTGGGCAGGGGGTTCCAGAGGGCCGGGGCGGACACGGAGAAGGCTCTCCTCCTGGTGCAGGCGAGATGCGCCATTCTCGCTGAAGGAACAATGAGGGAGCCTCTCCGATCCGCCCTGGTGGGACGGACAGATGTTCTTGGGGTGACGCGGTCTCTTAGGTATCCTGGCCCAATACCATATAGGGCTTTAAAGGTAATAACCAGCACCTTGAATTGCACCCGGAGACATACTGGCAACCAATGCAGCTCCCGGAGCAGCGGTGAAGCATGAGCATAACGCCCACACCCCACCACTACCCGGGCCACCGCATTTTGGACCAGCTGGAGTCTCCGGATGGTCATCGGGGCAGCCCCATGTAGAGCGCATTGCAGTAATCAAGTCTGGAGGTGACCAACGCATGTGTGACCATAAGCAGAGCGTCCCGGTCCAGGAGTGGGCATAACTGGCGTATTACACGAAGTTGTGTAATAATAATAATAATAATAATAATAATAATAATAATAATAATAATAATAATAATAATAATAATAATAATAATAATAATAATAATAATAATAATAAATCTACAACACTGGCTCCATTTGTTCCAGTGTTGTGAAATATCCTGACCCTTCCCTCCATCCACTGAAGGCAATAACATTCCTGAAGATGAAAGCTTACCATTTCATTCCCTCCTGCATTGACTGTATAGTCTTAACTGTGATGTGCTATGTTAGTCTTAAATCATATTTTACTATGTATATTGTATTTTATGATTTTATTATGTTGATGTATATTAAGCCATGCTCAACCTAATATATTAAAATATTTTAACCATTGTCTGTTTGCTAATATTTCCCCTTGAATTTTAGCAGAATAAAATATTAATTCAATTCTTTTTTAAAAACCTTCTAGGTTTGGTTGCAGGACAGCAGTGGTTAAACTGCTATCCTGCAACTGAAAGGTTATGAGTTTGATCCTGACCAGGGGTTAAGGTTGATTCAACCTTTCATCCTTATGAGGTCGGTAAAATGAGTACCCAGCATGTGACGGCAAAATGCTAATTAACTTGTGGACAGCCCAGAGTGTGCACTAAGCACTATGGGGTGGTATATAAGTGTGATTGCTTTGCTCTGCTTTGTCCCAGCAATTCCAGTAAGAAAAAGGATATCAAGCTTTACATAGCAAGCAATACCAATGGCAGTAGTCCAGATGGTACAGTATACCCGCTTCTCCTCTCTACCATTCACAACAATTCATGAAGAACGGGGGCCCTTATTTTAGTTACTAAGTAACAGAAGCTAATAGGAACAAACTACAAGATTAATACCCCTTCTTTCTCCCATTATTTAGTTCAAGCTGATGAATAATTTCAATGACATTCTGAGGCCTGGTGGTGCAGTGGTTAAAATGCTGTACTAAAGCCAAAACATTGAAAGTTCAGTCCTGACTGGGATCAAGGTTGACTCAGCCTTCCAACCTTACAAAGTCAGTAAAATGAGTACCCAGCATGTTTGAGGCAAAAGTGCTAATTAACTTGTGAACCGCCAAGAGAGTGTATGAAGTGGACAATGTATGGTTGTGAGAGCTGGACCATTAGGAAAGCTGAGCACAGAAGAATAGACGCTTTGAGATGTGGTGTTGGAGGAGAGTTTTGAGAGTCCCCTGGACAGCGAGGAGAACAAATAGGTCAATCTTAGAGGAAATCAACCCTGATTGCTCCTTAGAAGGTCAAATAATAAAGATGAAGCTAAAGTACTTTGGACATCAAATGAGAAGAGAGGATTCACTTGAGAAAGCCTTGATGCTTGGAAGGGTCGAGGGCAAAATAAGAAGGGGACGGCCCAAGATGAGATGGCTAGATGGTATTGTAGAGACAATGGGCACAGAGCTGAGTGAGTTGAGGGGGATGGTGGAGGACAGGAGTGCCTGGCGGACAGTGGTCCATGGGGTCGCGGAGGGTCGGAATCGACTGTGCGACTGGACAACAACAACAACAACAACAATTAAAATTAATTTTAGATTCAAATGATTTAAAATATAAATATTTAAACAAAATGATTTACTTGCCATATAATAGCAGGGAATTTATCAGGGTGAACACTGGTATTGCCTGTGATAAACTAATAATTAAACAGAAATGGAAACCTAAGAAGGCCAGGAGGAGTAAAAGCAAATCAGGAAAAGGGGCACAAATGAAAATATTGGAACATCTTCACCAAGGTCTTCACAAAAGATGTCATTAGAAGTGTGCGATGAGGCCTGCTTCTAATAGATGTGCCATGGGATCCTTACCTGCTGAGGCTCCCCAAGCCCTGTCTTGCCCCAATCCCTCTCCTCCTGTTGGCATAAAGCAACAACAGAATGGTGTAGAATGTTTGTTCAGGTCAGTGACCCAATTTTTAAAATAAATTATAAATTGCTACACATCCTTAACTCCTACTGATCATAGTTTGTTGTTGTTTTTGCTTTGCTAGACTTTTTATTCTTTTCTGCTCAGGATAGAGAAGGGGTTGGGTTTGTTTTTAATTACTTGGGAATGGGTCAGGAAATTGGCAATATGCTCGTGCTTTAATTTGATTGATTATGCTATAAAGCTAAAGTCAGTTATAAAATAAGTTCATTGCCTGTCTGTACTTGAGGAGACAATGGATAATTGAATCTCCCATAACCTGCTTTCAAAGCTGGTCTTTCATTTCCTGGTCTATTAAGGGCATTATTTGTTCCTAAATGTTAGAATGAATAAATAATGAGAAGATATTATAATAACATTATAGAAATCAGTGGCAGGATCTCGTCAGAAGTATTAATACATTTTCCACCATTAATTCAAGAGTTTATGGTAATGCAGGCCTTTGAAATATTTAGCTATGCTGATTAGGTGACTAGTGTTGCCACCTAATCATTCTCACACTAGAACAGGCCAAAGGAACTTCAGAATGGACTCCCCAAAAGGAGGCTTTGTTTTGACAGTTTCACGTCTGCCCTAGACATGGAAGAAGAAGAAGCTGACTAGAGAAGCCATTCAGTTACCAGTTGTGGTCAAGAACATAAGATTCAAGTGATCCAAAGATGTTCTTAGCTATGATCAGAGTAAAATTGTTAATAAATTTACTGATTTATTTATTTATATACCTATGTTTTTAGAGTTTGTGTTATTCACTCATACAAACAAACACTTTTTGAACATACTGGGCAGTATTTTTCACATGTATAGGTAGTGCAGGAATGGACAGAAGTACATCTACCACATATTGTTCCTATGATTTTCACTTCTCCCTCCTCAATAATTTTTTTTAAAAAAACTGGTCACTCCTAGAAATCTTCAGAACTTGTGATTTATCTTTTAAACAGGCTACAGCATTCATTTTATTGGACAATATTTGTAGGGCAGCACATTCAGCATGTAGCCAAAGATAAATACAGTAATACCTCGATATCGTTTACCTCAGATAACGCTAAAATCACATAACGTTAAGTAATCTGGGGAGGAGAATTGGATCGAATAACGTTAAGGTCCTATGGGATGGATAAGATAACAACCGCTAAAGCCTGTGCGGTTACAATGTATCTCTATGGAGCTTTAACGTTATCTGATCCATCACATAGGATTTTAACATGCATCAGATAACACTAAAAATCAGAGAACACCAAGACTTGTGGAACCAAGTCTTAGCATTATCCGAGGTATTACTGTACTGAATACTTTAAAATGCAATCCTCAATTTCCATATTCTTTTCTCTTAGTTCCTATTGAACAAATACTCTAGCAAAGTTTTAGCAGAAAGAAAAATAATAATGTTTACTTACAAAATTTGTATTCAAATAAATGTAAATGGCAAATATAGAAGACAGCAGTATAGACTATAACGTCATCTTGGTTGCAAGAAGGCAGGAAGAGAAATCAGGCTTATGATAGTTGCAAGAGAGTACTAAGTTACCATCTTTCTGAAAGTAACATTTTGAGTCAGAAAGTGTCAGAGTCTGGGATGTAAGTGGCTGGGTAGTGGCCCAGGCACTAGGACCCAGGGCAACCAAACTAAACGTTAAAAACAAACCTTATCCTAATCCTAATCCAAATCCAAAATCAAAGCCATGAACTAGTCCTGTAGAGTGAATGTACTCCAACAGGCCAGGAGTCAGACAACCAAGGAAGCAACCAAAGCAGGGTAACTTAAAGTTTAGAGAGCAAGAGTTTCACACAACATATCCAAGCATCTTTGTTTCTGAAGCAACTTCTAGAGGGAGAAGCTGGTTCTTATATAGTTCATCTTTCAGGGCTCTAACCAGAACTGGAGCCTTGAGGCTTTCTGACAGAGAGAGACTGAACTACCTACACTCAGCATATAGTATAAGAAGAGTGGAAAACAATTACTTTTGGAGAGAAGAAACATTTAGCCTGATGATTTGCTGTTTAGATTAAAAAACAGGCGACGACTATTTTTGTGAAATGCTAGCCCTTCACATCTCCAAGTTAGTATGCAAAAAAAAACAACAGAGCATGATAATAATAATTTCGTGTCAGAAATTATTCTGCGTTGAATGGTTTTTTGCTGGAGAAACTCTGCTCAGGGGATACCCAAATGAGGCTCCTTTCATGTCCCCAAGATCTTTTCCCACCAAAGTGGCCCCTATGTATCTACTTGCAGTTTCCAGCTTTTGATCTTCTAGGTTGGCAGGAGATGGGACAGAGATGGGCACTCATTCTGTCATGCAGTGCCCAGGTCTCGAGCTGCCAACTTGCCAGCTTTCCAGCTAACAAGGTGAACTTCTTAACCACTTAGCCACCACAGTCCCACAGAACATAATGGTATTGCATGATATAAACTCAACACATTAAATGTAACAGATAATACCCATATTTCAAAACTAGGTGTAGACTACTAGTCACTTCTGGTTTCAGTGTTGTTGTTTTTTGATGGTCTGTATAATCAGAAGATAGGCATCAGGTCCCATTGAAGTTACTCTGATCTAGTGTATACTTCACTTATCTAAATCAGCACTGGAGATATGCTATTAATTTGTTGCCTTTGGTTATTTATTAACATTTATTTTAACACACTACTGTTCTTACAACCATCCATATTTTTAATTTTAATTTATTTTGGTTTTTGTTGTTGTTCAGTCGCACAGTCAATTCCGACCCTTTGGGACCCCATGGACCACCACCCTCCAGGCACCTCTGTCCTCCACCATCCTCCTCAACCCGCCCAGCTCTGTGCCCATTGCATCTACAATACCATCAAGCCATTTCATTTTTCGCCGCCCCCTTTTTCTTTTGCCCTCCACCTTTCCTAGCATTAAGACTTTCTCAATTGAATCCTCTCTTCTCATTTGATGCCCAAAGTACTTTATCTTTACTATTTGACTTTCTAAGGAGCAGTCAGGGTTGATTTCTCGTAAGACTGACCTATTTGTTCCTTGCTGTCAAGGGTACTCTCAAAACTCTCCTCCAACACCACATCTCAAAGGCTTCTATTCTTCTGCGCTCAGCTTTCCTAATGGTCCAGCTCTCACAACCATACATTGCCACCAGGAATGCCATTGCTTTGAATATGGAAATTTTTGTTTGCAAGGTGATGTCTCTACTTTTAACTATGTTCCCCAGGTTTCTCATTGCTTGTCTTCAAAGAATCAGTCACTTTTTTTATTTCTTGGCTGCAATCTCCATCTGCAGTTATCTTGGATCCTAAGAAAGTAAAATCTGTCACTGCTTCTACTTCCCCATCTATTTTCCAGGGACTGATAGGGTAAAATTATAAAACAACCAATAATTTTAACAGTTATTATATACTACAGAACTTGAAGTTTATACTTTGTAAAAAATATTAATGATTTCCTTACAAGTTAAGAAGGAAAGGTGCAGCGATAGAGATGATCCTACTGTAAGAGTAGATGAATCAGATTCATGTAGGAAATATTTATGCACCAAATTTAATCTGCATTTGAGACACCTTAAGCATTTTCAAATTGGTTTGGGAACAATTCTTGAAGAATTAATTAACTAGTTTTCTGGGTGGTCAGGTAGCAACCAATGACTTCCAGGTACTGAGAAAAATTATTGAAATAAAGTTCTTTTTTGTCTTTTGGTTTCTGTATTTGTTTAGGAAACCTGGTTATGATTCATTGAGAAAGTACAAAGACTTGTAAGTAAAATTTTGCTCAAATTTTCAATTTTCTTGGTCTTGTCTTGAATAGACAGAGAGCTATAATTCTTGATGCTGCTGCAAAATGATGTAGAAATGAACCTTTAAGATATGTCTGAAAGATATTAACTCTAATATCCTCCTCAGCTTTTTAGAGCTTAGTGACACAAGCTCACTGAATGGAAAAAAGCAGTGCCTGGAGCATGATATCTTTCCATATCTGAATAGAGACATTTGACCTTAAAGATATGCAATATCCGTGGATTGTTATTAAAACAATCAATCATCATTCAGAATGTTATCTTTATTTATGTTAACTCCTAATCAAGCCTCTTTCCTTCCTCAATATATTTATTTTGACTTCATAATATGGTAGCACAGTATTGCAGATCTATACTTAAAGCCAAATCTTTGGAGAAAAAAGGAGCATAAAAGCCAATTCTTGAACTCAAGGAGACTTACTTCTGAATATGGATTAGGGAAATGTCATTGGCTCTACATTTTGAAGCTACCTGATCTAATATTCACTTCTTGAACCAATATATGAACTGGAATGCCGTTATTCTTTAGACCATACTTCTCTGGAAGTTGTGATACAGCTGGGTTAAAAATTGCATGTGTAAATTGGAGAAGTTGTTCACCAATTTACACATGCAATTTTTGTTTTAAAAAATTTGTACCTTTTAGTGAAATGAGTGCAAAATGTGCATTATTAGGGATAAATACATATGAAAATAAATGCAATGCTGGTGCATTTCCTTCACATTTACAGATTGACATAGAAATTGGATACACCGGATTTATGACTGTATATCAGGGGTAGCCAACCTATGGCCTGCAGGCCAACCCTCACCCATGGTATCATTTCATGTGGCCTGCTGCCGCCCTCACCGCTACTGGAAGTGGAAGCGGACATATTTATGGCAGCCATAAAATGCACCTGCAACTGTGTAAACATACCCGCAACTGCTGAAAACACTGCTGTAAATGCACCCATGGCTGTCATAAATGTGTTTATGACAGCCACGGATGCATTTTATGGCAGCATTTATGGTGGGAGGAACCATGTGCCCGGCTTGCTTAGCTGGGACATGGTCTGGCCCATGGCACAAAAAGATTGGGAACCTCTGCTGTATATGAAACAAACCACAGTTAGTATCTCCTGCTTAAACATGCAATCGAAGGGGAATAATGACATAAATCTTCCCAGGCCTACAGGCTTTCCTCTGTACACTAGTACCTTGGATAATGATGAGACTTGGTTCGACAAGTCTCGTTGTTATCCGGTTTTTAACGTTGTGTGATACATTGATTGTACAACGTTTAAAAAAGCCCTGTTTCCCTGGAGGCTGCAGCAAGCCAGAACGTCGGGATTTGAATCCTGACGTTTTGGCTTGCTGCACTTGCTGAGGACGTTGGGGAAGCCCAGAAACAGCTTGGATCGGGTCTTCCTACCTCCCTGGACCTGGCAGGGGGGTCAGGGCCCCCAAAATTGGTTTAAAAAATGGATGCTTTTTTTTTAACCAATTTTAGGCTCCCTGACCCCCCTGCCGGGTCCAGGGAGGTAGGAAGACCCAATCCAAGCTGTTTCCGTTCCCCCACCCTCCTGGAGGCTGAAACAAGCCAAAATGTCAGGATTCGAATCCTGACATTTTGGTTTGTTGCAGCCTCCAGGAAGGTGGGGGAACTTCAAAAATAGTGTGCATCGGCTCTAGGGAGGTCAGGAGACCCGATGAGCGCTAATTTTGAAGTTCCCCCACCCTCCCGAGTCCAGGGAGGTGGGAAGACCCTATCCAAGCTGTTTCTGGGCTTCCCCGATGTCCTCAGCAAGTGCAGCAAGTTCGAACGCTGACGTTTTGGCTTGCTCCACTGGCTGGGGACATTGGGGAAGCCTAGTAACAGCTGTAGATCAGGTACCCTGCCTGCTCCAGAGAGATCAGAGGACCTGATCTACAGCTGCAGGGTGGCTGGGGAAGCTGACGGGGACTCCCTGTCGGCTTCCCTAGTCACCCGCCCTTGCCTCCGCAGCTGTGGGGTGGCTGGGGAAGCCGACGGGGGAGCCCCCTGTCAGGTTTCCAGCCACCCCACCCCTGCCTCCGTAGCTGCAGGGTGGCTGGGAAGCTGAACGGAGAACCCCGTTCAGCTTTCCAGCCACCCTGCTGCTATGAATGACTGTATCGGATAACACTAAAAAGAACGTTCTCTGGTGCAAACCTTCCCCCCAAATTTGTCGTTGTTATACGGTTTTAGCGTTATCCGGTGCAATCGTTATCCGGGGTATTACTGTATGTTTATTTACATGACTGGTCTTGCAACATATAAAAGTAGGCAAACATTGAGGGGTCTACCAGAGAAAAGGGCATGATTTCCCTTCTATTCTAATTTAGACACCAGGATACTAGTTCATAGGTAGGCTACTACATCTGAATAGAGATTATAGTGATACATTGTAAGGTAATCAGGATTGGCAGTGTCAAGTTTAGATTCCAATTTTTAGATTGTGCATAATGTCATATGAGACTTTATTGTGATCCTGCTGTCTTAAAGAAATGACACACAGTCAGGCTGGTTACTCAGTAAAATAAAGCAGTCAAAATCCAAATGGAAATCCAAGACTTTTTCCTCTAGATTTTCAAGCAGGAGTTCCCAATCTATGGCCCATGGGCTTGGCCCAGCCCCCGATGTGATCCCATCCAGCCTGTTGCTGCCTCTGCCACACCCAGAAGTTTAAGTGGGTACATATACATCATCCATAAAACATGCCTTCCCATGCACAAATGCACCCATGGCTGGCCATAATGTGGAAGCAACCCCTATTGTGACCAACAAGTAAGCTATCTGTATTATATTCAGTAACCATACATATATCTATAGGCAGTAGAGAAAATCTAATCACTTGTGGTATCTAAAGTGCAAACAACTAGCTTGATAGTGATAACAGACTTTATTATTATGATTAAGTAGGAGTAAATATGTTCAATGAACAGTAAGTATTACTCAAGTACTGTCAAACTTACTCATGGTCTACCCTGGGGACAAAAAAAAGTCATTTCAGAACAAAGTGCCCCTTTTGGTTTGACATTGTATCTGAGAGTGTATGTGTGTGTGAATGGAATTCCTATTGTTATAACAGTTTCAATAGGGACAACATCTGTAACTTCAACATTGGAAAGGTTTGGTCCTCAAAGGAGGTTTAATTTCCCTCCCTTTCTCCACCCAATTCCTGTATTAACCTGCACTATATTTTGTAATCTTTTCAACTGCCTTTTTCTTGTATCTTTTGTTCTATTTATTTATCTGTTGAGCTCCCACATGTGGTATTCATTTCATGCAATGCCATATTCTTCAGGGTTAACTTTGCACCATATTCTGTTCCATACTGTCTCCTTTCTATCAGGATGTACTATAAGTGCTCTGGCACTGTTACACAGTTAGTAATCATATTTTACAGCCATCACAATTCCCTTAAGAGCTCCTAAAAGTTTATATCCTGAGCTCACACACAGCATACCATTCTTCATTTCACCACATTTTTAGTTTGAGAGTCTGTCTCTCTGGCAGGCAATAAAAAGATGTGCCCTGATCTTGAACTGATATACATGAAGGGTGTTTCTCTGCACTGTCCATAGGGTTCCTTGACTGTCTAATTTTAAAAGTTAGTATTTGAGAGAGCTTTGCTTATAACTGTGGTTTTCTTTAATTATCATCTATATATAACCCAGCAATGATTTTATTTTGCCAGCTGTTTTGATATACACAAAACAGTGCTTATACTTCCAAGAGCTTTGTTTCTGGCCATACAGAAAAAAAGACTGTTTTTATTTGCCGTTGATTAATCTTATGACTATAGCTACATTTCCTACAGCATTTCAATGCATACCCTTCATTTTCAATCTTTTTTAGGGCAGAAAGGGACTGATTTTTCTTTTTTTACACCTAAGTGCATTTTTATTGTGTTCTCTATAGATTTGTCTTCGTGCCAGTACTGTATTAGAATTGTTCACCTTCACTCCTGTGGATTGGTTTATACTCTGAAAATATAAATTATATATCTATAAGAAAAATATGTATTTGTAGCACAACAGATTGTTGTGTTGAGTGTTGTGGTAAAATAAAATGAATGCCTTACTTTTGGGATACATTCCATATGGAATACAGTTGTGTACATAATTGAAAGTTGCTGTTATTAGGTATAGCCTTCTTTTCTCAATTTCTAGGGCCCTTGATACATGAGGAATGAAAATAAATGCTCATGTGCTAGACTTCTTTTTCACAAGCTGCTGTTTTCCACTGAGCAAGAGTAGGTAGCATGATGTCAAGGAGGTAAAGTAACAGTGACAGTAAGCTAAGATGTGGAAAGCCTAATCTTAGTTTTCTTCCCCAAGGCAATGATCAATTGTTCCCACAGGTCTGTCTCAAAATCATGACATCCTAGGAGGTAATTCTGGAGGGCTTTATCAACCCTATGATAGCTAGTTGCTACTAGAAAAATGTCAAATCCTGAAGTCATTCTTTATAGGATTGTCATGTCTTCATTCTTTTTGCTGAGCAATATATATGAGTAGTGTTATTTAATCATTCGGCATAGGTCTTTATTGTATCCTTATTGCCTATACTTATTGATAATGAGTATCTGTGGTGGCTCAGTGGTTAAGAAGCTCACCTTGTTATCTGGAAGGCTGGCAAGTAGGCTGTTTGAGACCTGGGTACTGCATGACCGGTTGAGCGCCCGTCTCTGTCCTAGTTTTTGGGGACATGAAAGGAGCCTCATTTGGGCCTTCTCTAAGCAGAGTTTCTTTTGTATTTCAATCCACAATAATATCTGACACAAAATTATTATTATTGACAATTAAACAAATCCTTGATAATATACAAAATTAATATATGCAGCATATGTATCTCTCACATATAAGGCTGCACTTCTGTGTTTCTTCTTCCAAAAAACATTGGACTTCCTTTTTTAAACACTAGGTTTATAAGTAAAATTTCAATGTATCTTAACCATAAAGGTATTGTCTTGGGAACTGACTAACACTGGTCTCATACTGTTTTAAAGTTTAACACATTATATATAACATAATTCTACAAAAATATATAAATATAAATGCCATGCAGGGGTTATGTTGTGTGTTGTCATTCAGCTGTTGTTTGACTGACATTCACATCACCGCACACCACTATCTATGTCAGTTCAACCAGATGACAACATCTGAAGGGACAGAAATTGCCCTACCACTGCTGGAGTGGGAAAACTAGTGCTGCACAGAGTTACTAATACTGATTAGGTTCACCTTCTCTTAGCAGGAAAAAAATTCAAAAACAGAGAAACCTTCTTCATCAAATATGTTAAGGTCTCTTTATCCTTCTCTGTCTATCTTTCATTCTCTCAAGTAATGTTTGCAAAATAGTTTTTCTCAGCATCAATAAAATGGGCAAATGTAATAATTGTTGCTTTGTTTCATAAACTGGTCATATTTATAACACTGGGTAGGTTATTTTCATCTTTTTGATAAATCAGCCTATCTTTTTATGGAGCTCTTCGCTATGCATTTTTTTTCATTGTGTGTATCAAATGGGTGATACCCCACATTACAAAAAGAAAATGTTCATTATACGAGGTTTTCATTAACCGATGTATACCCTGCTTAACAAAAAAAACCCATATAACGGGGAAAGCATTTGTTATGCGTGGTGTCATGATTGCCTAACAAACACTTTGATGTATGAAATTTTCATTACACGAAGCATTCGTTATGCAGGGTTCCACTGTATGTGTGCTTGGCTTCTGAAAGGAGAAAGGATGCTAGTTTTTCAGAGTCCAATGCTTTCTGCATTGTACAGTCTGTGTAAAAACAACATCTGGTGTTGTAAATGTTTTTAAATGAAGTTTTAAAAAATAAACATAGTATCATTTCAGGATACTAAGGGGCTGCAGTGTCTCAGTGGTTAAGAAGCTTGCCTTGTTAGCTGGAAGGCTGGCAAATCAGCAGTTTGAGACCTGGGTACTGCCTGACAGGTTGAGTGCCTGTCTCTGTCCCAGCTCTTGGGGACATGAAAGGAGACTCATTTGCCATTTCTTGAGTATCTTCTGCAAAAATCCTTTCAACCCAGAATAATTTCTGACATGAAATTATTATTATTTCAGGATAATGAGAAAATACAGCTATGGATATACAGTATATATGAAAAACAAACTGCTGAAATTTTTAGGAATGGACATGGGTTTCAGAGCAGGAACTAAATCAAACCGATAGAACCAAGTAGACATATATGTTGACATGTCTAATTCATTCAAATAAAAAAAAAATGGGTTTAGACACATGTGAAAAAATTGTGTAACCCGTTTGAGTCTATAATATATTAAATGAGTTACACAGAGTTTTGCAGAGTGGATCTCTGTGAAATGAGTGGTCAGTTTAAAGAAAGTGGCAAAGAGATCTCTCTTGCTAGTTCTGCATCCAAAAAATCAGATGTGGTGTGTTGGGAGTATATGAGATTATGTTTAGGAATGCAGATGAGATTATGTTTAGGAATGCAGATGAAAGTTGGAATGCAAATGAAAGTTGGAATCCAGGTGAAAGTTGGAATTAGTGAAAAATGCTTTCCTTCTCTATCCAGTGGATTCTTTTCAAGGTATCAGTTCTCTCTGTCGATGAAATAATCCCTTCCTTTGTACAGCTCTGGACCCAGCTGAATATTGTTTTTATTTTTAATAGAAACTCATCAAGTGTGTAAAATAATGGAGTTGTAGGTGAGATTTCTGGATGTAAGAACTCGATGAACTTTGAGGTTTTTTGGGATTAACTTGTAGTAGAGTGCAATAAATAGGATTTTCCAGTCATTTAAAATCATACTGATAGACTCAAAGGTTAAGTACACTGGATTTTCAATTGCTAATTCTATGGAACACTCAACAGAACTGAACTTTAGGTACTTGATAGTAGCTATGAAATAAATAAATGCTAAAATGCATACTATTTTCACAGGTGTCCTGTCTAGGAAGACATTAACCTTTTTAAAAGTCCAGGATTTCTTTTCTACCATCTTTGCAAATGCTGAGTATATAAAATATAACATTTATATGGCTAGGAAAGCCTCCAATGGTAGCAAATTATACATTATATAAATAATATACCATGAAATGCATAATGTTAATAAATATATTTTAAGAACTTTATTAATAATTCAGTATCCTTTAAGAGAGCTTTCCAATTTTTTAAAGCCTGTGGTTCAAAGTGTCAGGAATGGCCTACTCAAGAGCGTTTATTATAAAGCATTTCAATGGTATACTTATATAGATTTATCTAATAAAAAAAACTGGTGAAAGGATAGAAGTACTGTATTCACATTGTATTGACAAATGAAGTCTGAGGAACCTTTGAACCAACACTGCCAAATCCTTTCCCTAGAAAGCTATCCCTGGATAGCTGCTGCTGCTGTGCTGCTACTACCTGTGGGGGGGGGGGTGAGCGGTGTGGGCTCAGGGTGCTCCCTCCCATCACCACCAAAGGTGGTTATGGAAGTGGCTGGACCACCCTGAGTCCACACCACTCCACCCATATAACTGGCTGCGGAAGCGGGACCACCCCCAAGCCACCCACCACTCCACCCACACAACTGCCTATAGCAGCAGGACCACCCCCAGGCCACCTAAAACTCCACACAACCACTGGTGGCAGTGGGACCACCCCCAAGCCACCCAACACTCCATCCACACCATCGCTCCCACTAGCACTGCCAACCACCCCGAGTCACCCACCACTCCACCCATGTTACTTCCCTGCTTACCAGCCTGGAAAAGCTGCATGGCACCAAAGCATCTGGCCCACGACTTTGCTCCAGCTGCCACTTCCTCTTCTTCTTCTGTTTCTGCTTCTGCCACCACCACCACCACCACTGTCTAAATCCTTGTCTCGGCTTGGTGTGTCCCTAACAGTACTCACAACATCTACCCTGCTGCGGATCACCATTAGGGACACGCCAAACCAAGTGGAGGAGACAAGGCTTGAGGCAGTGATGGCAGTGGTGGCAACAGCAGCTGGAGCAAGTTCACGGACTGGACGATTTGGTGTTGTGGCCGGATCAGACCTATGGGCCATAGTTTGAGAACCCCTGGACTAAGGTATACAGAATTTCTTCTCCAGAAAGAGCAATAATAGAATAATAGGATAATTGAGTTGGGTCCTATGAGGCCATCAAGTACAATCCCCTGCTCAATGCAGAAATTTAAATCAACACAAATCAGACAGATGTTTGTTCAATTTTCTCTTGAATTCCTCCAGCAGTGGAACACTCACCACCTCCTGAAGTAATTGGTTCCATTGCCATACTGCTCAGTTTCAACCTGTTATTACATGTCTGGCTCTCAGGGATGATAGAGAAGAAATCCTGCCCTTACTTTTTGTGATTGTCTTTCAAGTATCTGAACAAAAACTATCATACCCCACCTTCAGTCTTTCTCCATAGGACATGGTTTTCAATCCCCTGATCATCCCTGTTGCCCTCTGAACTAGTTCCAGTTCCAGAACTGGGCACATCATTCTAGATTTTGTCTGAATAGAGCTGAATAGAGGGGGACTAGTACTTTATAAGTACTGGCATAGTGCTGAAATCAAATTCTGGCTGCAACGTCATTCCTCATTTTTCAGGATCAGACATCAGTAGCATCAGGAAGGGGGGCAGCAAAAGAGAGAGAGAGAGAGAGAAGGAGAGGAAGGATACACTGGCAGAGATTTCTTCAGCTATCCCAGAAGCAGGAGATGAGAAAGCTCTCTCAATTAATGTGTTGAAGTACAAATTTGATATAAAATGCAATATTTTGATAAGCTAGTGCAGTCTGACGTATTGTTATACTGCACAGAAGGGGGGTGGGGAGGAACCAACCCAGTAGATTTCACAGTGGACAAGCACACCAACTCAAACACCAGGTGACTTTACATTGAAGTTCATGAAACCCTTATTTGGGTCCTGACGTTAGACAGCCAAAACATGTTCTAAGAAAAAGAAATGTGGGAAACAAACATGATGCATTCTGAAATACAGGAAGAGCTGATGAAACAGATCAGGTTTTAAGATATGAAACTGTAACATTCACCATTCCTCTCTGGCTGGATAGCTCTGTTACAATTTTTATTTTTAAACTTCTAGCTGTCATCAGTTAATTCTTCCAGGCTGGCAGCTCTGACTGAGATTAGAAATAATGCCTCCTTTGCCTCTAATTTCATTACAATGAAAATAAATTGACCTCTAGTAAAATAACATTGTCAAATTATTAAGGATTCAATCCTAAATACTCCTGCAAGATGGAACCTTTTTTCTTTCTTTCAATGACTAATCTTGTTTTACTTCAACAGCTCACAATAGCAAATACCTTCTTTAATTAGTAAATTAAAAGAGGTTTTTAGAATGCCTTATCTTTTTAGCTTTGTTATCCCATCTGTGCATGTCTTGAAAAGAGCTAAGATATGTATAATGCTAATTAATTTTGTATCACACTAGAGCTGTTAAGCTAGGTATTCAGATCCTCTGCCCAATTCAAATGCATCCTGAAGCTTAAAGTTATTACTGCTAATGAGTAATTTAATTTACTTTAATTTAATTAAATTATATTTAATTTAGTTACATGAAGGCACTCTAGCAGACTTTGAAAATACATATAATAATACTAGCCATGGGTTTAAGTATAATATTGTGTTACAAATAGTGTTCATTGCCTTACAAAATCACAGAGGGATAAGGACTCCTGGGATTCTCAGATACAACATACAATAATTAAAAACAATAATAAAACAAATACAAATGCCAAAATTTGCATATAAAATGATTTCTGGATAGCCTGTAAACCTTGGTGATGACTAAATCTTACTTAAAGAACTGTGTTGAAAATGACATTATTCTTATGTGCCATGAAGTCTTATTCATATGTGCCATGCTCTCAGTGAACCTATCAAACTTTCCACCATTAGCACCTTAAAATAAGATAACAAAAAAAAATTAAACAATGATACATTTCAGCACAATATAGAATACAATACAATACATATAAAATAAAATACCAAGAATTTTTTTCATATTCATTATTTTGAACAAATCTCATTTTAACCATTTATTTATCAAATATATACTCCTTGTGTAAATATCCACATGTGTATTTATGTACTGTATATATTTCAATAAATGTATATTTTTGTTCCTAACATTCTAGTAATATAAAAACATTCACATTATATACCACACTGATAATAAGTAAACAAAAAATTAAAACAAAAGCAAAATAAAACCACCAGTGATATTTAGAATGCCCTGGAGATTACAGTTTTCTATAACTAACTCTTACTGTTTCCAAAAACTCAGTTGACCTGGTGCTGGTCTGCCACCTTTACACTCAATCAATGTATACTCCACAAATGGCTTCCATATATTGAAATTTTATTTTCCTTAATTATACCCTTTTTCTGATTGAGTTCCCAAGTAAGCTTGTCATTCAATGCAATGTCCCACATTTCTTTATATCAATCTTCATTTTTATCAAAGAATCATTCTTCCAATTTCTTGCAATACATTGCTTTGCTGTTGTTAATATAACAAATCTTTATTATTCATGTCTATATTCAAATTATCTGTGTCAGTCAATAAGGCAGTACCTGATCCCATCTTGAAGCCCACATCCATTATTTCTATAATTTCTTTCTCTATGTTTGCCCAGAAATCCTTTAACACATTACAACTCCACCACATATATTCATACATCCCCAGGGTATTCTTACATCTCCAACACATTTTAGTTTTTGTGTTATCCATTTGGTGCCACTGGACTGGAGTCAGGTAACACCTCCATAACAATTTATAATTATGTTATTTAACTCTAGCGGACAAGGTTCTCATAATCCTTCTCTTCCATTCATTTTTCCAACTCAATTCCATAATTTTAATATTCAAATCTTGTTCCCAAATTGTTTTTAAAACTTCCTGTAGTCTTCCCTCTTGATTTAACATCTTGTATATCTTACTAACCAAACCCTTAACACCCATTTGACCAGTCTTATGATGTAAACCATTTACTCAAATTCTGTCCTTTTCCTTTCTAAACTGGATTCTTCTAAATATATTTTATTCCACTAAATATATTTTATTTTATTTACTAATGCAATTTGAAACCAGTTCAAATTCATTTGTCTATATACCTATATTTTTTCTCTATCCTTACATATCTGCATCCAGTCTTTTAACAGGAACACATTCTTTCTGGGAAAAACTTCCTCCACTTTTCTGTCTATTGTCACTGGAAAACTTTTTAAATCTTCTATAATTGAAGATATATCTGGGGTCAATTTCTTCTTCAAATTCTTCATACCTCCATCATTGTCTTTATCATTTTATTCTTAACATTGATCTTTACCTAATCTTTATCTTTAAAAAATTGCTTTACCAACCCAACATAATTATTTCATCTCATTTTCTTCCCAGATTACCTCCTCTTTCATCAAAAGTTTCACCATGTTTTTAAAATGGAAAGCCCTATAATAATTTTTAACATTCAGTAATCCTAACTCACCTTCTTTCTGAGAGAAATACCATAATTTGTTTTATTTATTTGTTTATTGTATTCTTGGTCTTTTCCCTCCATTGCAATAATTATACAACAAATTCTGAAAGGCCATAATTTCCTTTTCCTTAAATTGAATTGGTAGAGCATCAAACAAGAAATTATGTTTCAGTAATAACTTCATTTACATAATGTGACCCTACCAAACCAAGATAAATTCAACTTTTTATATTGTAGTATTTTATCTTTAATTTCCTTTGTTTGTCTTATCCCTTATGGTGTTCGCCAGCAGTTCCATAGCCATAATAAACAATATTTGTGATAATGGACACCCTTGTCTTGTTCCAGCTTTGAGCTGAATATCCTCTGTAAAAACATCATTCACCCTCACTTTGGCGGAGCCCTGTTGATATAACTGTTCAATTAATTTTCTAAACTTTATTCCAAAACCATAGTTCTTAACTATCTCATTTATTGTAACCCATTGAAGTGAATCAAATGCTTTAAAAATATCTAAGGACAACAATCCAACCTTCTCTTTATTTTGTTCTGCGGTATACATTAAATGTATTTATTTATTTATTCAGTTTGTATAGAAATTGAAAAAATAAATCCACAAATCTCCTTGTTAAGTTCACCATATATCTCTCTTTCAAAAAACCTGCCTGATCTTTATTTATATAGCTAGTCATAAAACTATTTGGTCTATTTGCCAATATTGCTGTGAATATTTTAGCATCTATACACATCAACTTTCTCCATATCTTTTCCAGGTTTGGAAATCAAAGTTATTACAGACTTATACTATGAAGTCGGCATCCTTCTTTCATCTAAAATGTAATTAAACAACTTCAAGAGTTTTGGAACCATAATTTCCTTAAATTCTTTATAAACTTCAGCCGGTAACCCATCCTCCCCTGGTGATTTACCTATCTTCAATTTCATTATAACTTCCTTAGCCTCTTTTTCTGTTATCAGTTCCTCCATTTTATTCTTGTGTTCTTGGGTTATCGTAATCTTAGACTATCTTTTTAAATACACCTTTAGTTTTTCTATTTCTATTTCTTTTCTGGAATATAATTCTTGACAGAATTCCTTCACTATCCCAATTTTGTCCTTGGTCTTATTACATCTTATTCCTTGTTTATTTATCAACATTCCAATTTCTCTTTTGTCTTTTTCTCTCTAGCCACTCTTGCTAGTAATTTTGATTTTTATTGCTATATTCTAAATATTCCCTCTTTAAATATACCAGTCTTGCAAACAAAAGGACCAGCCAAACATTAGCATACCCCACTCACATGTCAGACACTGTACTCAAGCCTGGTAAATCAGCACCAAGCCACAGGACTGCAATCAAAGCAAATCCCCAATAAAGCACAGGCAATAGCCATAACTGAAAGCCTTCACAAAGTTGTAAATCAGCTGAAAGAATGTCCAGGATCATAGGAAGGATGATGTTGATCCTTCTATAAGGTAACTCCAGTCCAGAGTCCAGTCTCGGAAACCTAATCCTCCATTGCCACTATCCCTAATCCATAAACCAGTCCAAGTAATCCAAACCATCATTTCCAGAATCCAACCAGTGGAACCAAACTCTCAGAAAAGCATCTCTTGGCAGGCCATAATTGTAGTTCTGATTTTGACACTTTCTTCTTTCACTTCCATTAAAGTCTCTGCTGCTTTCTGTTGGTAAAATGGTGTCATCTCATTATCTTAGATTGATTATATTTCTGCAACCAATTTTTACTCCATCTGAATCTAGTCCTTCTTTCTGCATGATACATTCTGCATATAGATTGAATAGTTACGGGGATAAAATTCATCCTTGTTTGACACCTTTGTTTACAGGAAACCATTCTGTTTCTCCATATTCTGTCTGAACAGTTGTTTCTTGCCTGCAACACAGGACAATCAAATGCTGAGACCTCCCAATTGCTTTCAGAACAACTCATAGTTTCTTGTGATCCATAAAAACAAAGACTTTGCTGTAATCTCCAAAACATAGCTTACTTTTCTGAAATTCTTTGCTATGCTCTAGTAGCCAGGGGCTATTTGCAATATGACTAGCATAACAAGAACACAAAAGCATAAACACCACATCCTAAGCGAGGCTGGACAGAGGTAATAAAAGGAAACTATACTACTAAAAACCTACTGGGAATTGACATACAACAGCAGGTCGCCTATCTAAAAAAACCAATATTACCAAAATCCCTCAATAATTACTAAAACCTAATTTCATGAAAATAAAATGCTAATATTTACAAGAAAAGAAGAGGGATAGCCTCATTACAAGGATATAATATGCTCTCTGCTGGAGTTGTAATTTACTAAAACTCAGTAAATTATAGCCAAACCAATAATGACAAGGGTGAAGAGGGAACTTAATAAAATATTATAGATCAGCTGCTCAGTGTGGGAGCAATCTCAATAAACTATAAAGCCACACTAGACTTCCTAGTCGTATTTGCAATAGGATATCGAGTACCTCTTTCTTTTCATAATCAAGCCTAAACATTTGCCATTTCTCACTTCATATAAAGTAAAAGTCTTTATTGCAACACCTTGAGCATTGGTTTGCTTGCATAGAAAAATAGATTAGTTGTCCTATAGTTAGTGCACTCCTTAGTATCTCTGGGGATTAGACTGTACATTGAACATTACCAGTTTGTGGGCAATTGTTCCCCCCACCCATTTGTTTCTATAATCTTGTTAGGATTCTGGGAGATTTAGTATCTGTGGCTTGAAATAGTTCTATTGGTATCACAGCTATGCATAGTGATTTGTTTCTTCCTAGTATTTTCAGCGCACCATTCAGAGCAGATTTTACAACACTTTCTATAAATAGAAGTTCTTTGTCATAAGATTCCTCTTCAAAGAAACTTGTAATCCTTTTATATATTCAGTATAAGATTTCAGTAAACACCTTCTCTATACACTTCTGGTTGGATAGTGTGCTTCAGCATTCTTCATTTTATCTTAAATTTCCATTGCATTGGTTATTTCAATAGTTTTCTTTGTTGCCACATTCCAGTCACTGAAAAACTCCATTCAGAGTTCTCACTCCATTTCTGTTGTCATTTTCTTTTGTTTGTCACCTGTCCTTCTTAAGTTAAAGTGTTTTTTGCCCTGTCATTCATCTCAGTTTTTGTTTTCTTTTTACTACAGGAATTATATTTTCACATTCTTTCATTATAATGTCCCAGCCAGGCTTCAGCCCACCATTCTTCTGGCAAATGGTTAATTGAGTTTAATAATGAGAGTCTAGCCCTTATGTGGACTTTAAATTCATCAGGAATGCTATCCAAATTGTAAATTATTGATATTACTTGGTCAGATTATGCATTATAACCTTAGTCACCTGTGCTACATCTGACCTCAGTATTATCCATACCCAATTTTTCCCCTGAGTCTATGATTTCCAGAGTAGAATAGTTTTCAGTTTTCAAACTGAAAATATCCTGTCCAGTCCATTTTTGTTCTTCTTTTGTGTCATGATCAAAGCCTGGACTGCCAAAATGAAACCGCTTTCTTCACATTGTCATTGCCCAAACTTAAATCCTCATTGGCGCATGTTTCTGGAAGTAATCAGCACACCAGTACATGAGCTGGATTCTGTATCTCTCCACATTTACACCGTGTGTTTTTGTCCACGAGCAGCCCACACTTGAGCATGTTGGTCCTGCATTTAGGGACTCTGACCCTCAGCCTATTCAGGGTCCTCCAAGCGATGTAGGGGAGGTTGAGACCTTCAGCTATATCCTCCTTTAATGTTGCTTCTTGTTCAGTGAGCTCATTGCTCTTCTGTACCCTAAAGAATGTTTGTTCTTGCCATAAAGTTCTTCCTGGATCTGAGCCAGAGGACTAGACAATTTTAGTTCATTGATACCAAGCACTGCAATATTTACACATTCCATTTTTCATTCTACAGTTTCCAGTATGCCTTGAGTCATACTTTTCATATTCCATGTTTCATCTGTACATGTTGTGCAATATTGTATTTTCTTCTCACTTTGGTACATGACAGCCCTAGATGAACATTTGGCTTCAATCTAGTTGTGTCATTAGCAACATAGGTTTTTGGACTTGTCCTTTGTTCTTTCCCTATAGCTGATGGAGTGTGTTCCGACCTGTGGATCCAATCTTCCAGTTCAACTGCTTGGGTTTTGTTTTTTTGTTTCTTTGGACTGTGTTATCATAAGGTTTTCACAGTAAAGAGAGTTCGGCAGGGGTTTAACACTGCCACCTGTTTCACAGCACTAACAAAAGTTCATTTGAGTGTTGCTGCCATTGCCTCCTTTGCCAGTGCTACTTTCATTTGCTTCTTCTGCCCAATAGCTGTCATCATCATCAATGCCCTCTTGCCCTTCATTTTAGATACTGCTGTGTCTGCTGTCCTCAAGCATATATTCTCCTGCCACGAACAGTTTCTCTGCCCTGAATAGTTCGAGTGACTGGTTCCTGACTCCTACTGTTACAGCCTCTTCCATGAACCAGATCCCTGCATGAGCAGACAAAGACTCACGCTTACAATTTCTCCTCAGGTCTTTTAAAGAGAGTTAGCAGTGAGTGACAAAAACCATAAGGATAAATATGACAGGAGGGAATATTTAGTTGTGAGTGTATGAAGTGTAGGGTCCTCCTGGACTTCTTCTAGAAGCTTTGCACACCTTCCTGTCACACATTTCTTCCTGTGGCTCCTTTTGTCATGCCAAGCATGATGCTAAGTACATCCTTCATAATGCTCTTTGCACCATGCAGGGGTGCTACCTCTAGTAGGGGATATTGATTCAAAATTCCTGCAGGAAGAGGAGGAGCTGCCAGTTCAGCCAGGTGCTTCTGACCCTAATTCTTCTTCCAACCCCCATTCTCCTTATTTTATAAAATAAAATAAAATTTAAAATAGCAGGATTACCTGCTGGGGGCTCACAGCTAGAGTCTCTGAACATGAGTTGAAGCTGGAATGCCAGTTGTGTATGACAGGCATTATCCAAGGCCTCCCTCGCTGCATTACGGCTGGCAGGAGTCACTTACTGGCCTCAAAACAATGCTGCTGAGTCTGTCAATACCAGGAGGAGGAGAACATTATCCAGCCCATTTCTACACCAGAATCAGCCATGCAGTCTTACCATTTCTGTTGTGCAGAGACAGCAGCGGGGGGGGGGGGAATGGGAAAGAAGACTACATATAAGGTCAGAAAATAAGCTTTCTAGCATCTCTTCTGCCTGTCTTTTTCCTGAGACATACTTAACCAAACCCATTTGGAAGGGAGGGGTGAGGAAACTATAATAACTTTCTAGCTAACCCTTCTCACAGTCACCATCCAGCTGCAAAAGGAATCAAACCAAGCTGCTTTTCAATTTTCATTTTAAATTTTACACAATTATACTAAATGAATCATACATAGAGATGGCAGTCCTTCATCTGTAAGGTAAAGAACACCCCTGCTTGAAAGCCAGTCATATCCTACTCTAAGATGTAGTGCTCATCTCTGTTTACAGCCAAAGAGCCAGCACTGTCTGTGTCTGCAGACATTTCAGTAGTCATGTGGCAGGCATGACTAGACAAGAAAAGACCTGAGGAGTGCACAGAATGCTATTTATTTATTTATTTATTTATTTATTTATTCTTCAAATTTATACCCCGCCTTGCTCAGGCGAACCTGTTACCTTCCCACCAAAGCAGTAACTATTTATTTACAGTAATAAATCGGATAACGTTAAGACTTGGTTCCACAAGTCTTAACGTTATGCGATTTGCAGCCTTATCCGATGCATGCATCTCTTGCTGCCTTGGCAACAGTGATGGGATGTAACAGGTTCTCACCAGTTCTTCAGAACCGGTAGTAACTTTTCCCAGTGTCCCAGAGAACCTGTAGCAGCTTTTAGGGGGAACCACCTTCGGGGCTTACCTTTTCACTGGTTTCCCCACTGCGCATGCATGCCAAGCACTTGGTGTGCATGCACGCCTAGTGCTTGGCACATATGCACGGCCTCCTTGCTGTCCTCCCAAATGGGGAGGAGGAAGAGAAGCTACTGAAGCTCCCTATAGCCTGAAGCTCCCTATTTTTATTATTTTGTATTTTTTCTTTGGCCCTGCCCATGACATAACATCATGATGTTAGCTCCGCCCACACTGTGATGACATCACAGTGGGGTAGTAAAATTTTTGACATCCCACCACTGCTTGGCAACCATTCATCTCCATTTTCTGATCTCTTGCATCGGCGCTCAGCTGCCTCTGCCTGGCATGAGGCATAGCTCTGTGCTCTGCAATCGGCTGGTCAAGCCTGGCTCAGTCAGAGCGAAGAGCAGCTAGGCTGACTCCACATGGGCGAGGCTCGTGAACGCTACCCTTGCCTGGGCCAGCCATGAGTTCCAGTGCAAAGGGCTGCCTGGGAAACCTGGTGGGAGCAGCAGCTGTGGTGGCTTGAAGGTAAGCAGGGCTAGGGCTGGGCTGGATTATCTCGGCAGTACGGCACCCCATTGCTGGGGTTGGGGGGGAAGAAGGAGGGAAGTGGCAGGGAGAGGAGCTTTGGCCTCCTTTACTTATTTATTACGATGCATCGGATAACACTAGAAAGAATGTTCTCTGGTGCAAATCTTTCCCCCAAATTTGTCATTGTTATGCGGTTTTAGTGTTATCCGGTGCAATCGTTATCCGGGGTATTACTGTACTTGCAATTTCTTGCTTTCAAGCTTCTTGGTTGGCAGGAGCTAGGACGGAGACAGGAACTCACTCTCTCATGCAGCACTCAGGTCCTGAACTGCTGACCTTCCAGTCAAAGTTCAGCAACTTAACCATTAAGCCAGGGGTTCCCAACCTAAGACCTGTGTGCTGGATCCGGCCCATGGCACCATTTCATGTGCCCCTACCAATCTAAAGGCATTTAAAAAACAAAATGACTACCCCTTTGAAGCTGTTGGGATAAAATGGCCACCCTATCGTACAGGCAGAACAAAATGGCCATCTGGCCCTAGAAGCTGACTGAGAGAGTATGACCTGGGCCCTGACTTGAAAAGGTTCAGAACCCCTGCACTAAGCCATTGCAGACTTTCTTCTTCTGTAGTAACTGACTAAAAGCATTGATGTATGTAGATAAGTAGGTTCTGTTTTCATATGCCCAGTTTTCCTCTTATTGTAGGAATGAAAAAAGTGTAATTAAAATAAGTTGACTGCGTCTAGTGATATTTCATGATATATGTATGGAAACTGCTGCATCTAAAAATTAAACAGATTTGAAATGACAGTTACTTTTGAACCTTCATATGTTTTATGTGGTGGTGGTGGTGCGAGGGAACTATCTCCAAACCATTAGATTGAATTCAGGACTCCCCCCCCCCCCGAAATAAAATCTTAAGTTTTCTAGACACAGAACATCTTTCCTGTCCTTAAAATTTTCTAGAGAAATTTGACTTCTAGTTATACTATGAGGCTGATGTTTGAGCATATGATGCCTCTTTCCATCTGGCACAAACACAAAATTTTATATTTAGGTCTGGATTAGCTACTTATTTGACAGAGTGACTCTTATACAGCTTTCTAGGTAAGTGAGATATTTAAGGAGAAGTTTTACACTCACAGTAAATTTCATGAATAAGAGAGGACTTGAACCTTGGTCTTCAGAGTTCTTGTCCTTCTTTAAGTCCATTAGACCACAGTGGGTATAGGACTAGATTAGTCACTGTTATTATCAGGCATCATCACCTCTTCTTCTTCTTCTTCTTCTTCTTCTTCTTCTTCTTCTTCTTCTTCTTCTTCTTCTTCTTCTTCTTCTTCTTCTTCTTCTTCTTCTTCTTCTTCTTCTTCTTCTTCTTCTTCTTCTTCTTCTTCTTCTTCTTCTTCTTCTTCTTCTTCTTCTTCCTCTTCTTCTTCCTCTTCCTCTTCCTCTTCCTCTTCCTCTTCCTCTTCCTCTTCCTCTTCCTCTTCCTCTTCCTCCTCCTCCTCCTCCTCCTCCTCCTCCTCCTCCTCCTCCTCCTCCTCTAGTAGAGGAAGGAGTATTGCCTTGATGAGATGGTGCACATTTACACTTTTCTTCATTATTAAAATTCAGACTACAGAAGGCATTAAGGTATGTTAACTCTTTTTGATTTTAGCTTTATGGAGAAAAATAAATAAGTACAGGAGATTCACAGTGTCATTCACTAAAAATTCACTTAATACTATGGTTTCTCCATTGTTTATTTCAATAGCATTGCTGCAAAGTGGCTAAAGTGCACTTTAAAATGTCTGTGGGCATATGTGTTTGTGTGTGACATGCATGTCTGAGTAAAATTATGCATATGTTGGTAAGTAGTAGCAGTGGATTGATCCCCCAACCAGCTGGACTGTTATTTGAACAACATGATTAAAGCTAATCATTTGGATTATGTATTATACAACAGTGATTATCAGGCACTCTACAGAAATCAGAATTGTCAATCAATAGAAATGGAACCTCCAAATAAATAGTTTCATTACATTTCTGAGTAGCTGCAAGTACAAATCATTTGTTTCAACAAGAGTTAGTAAACCAATGTGTTTATGTAATTCAGTATTTCAAATACACACTAACTAAAATCTGGTCAAGTTATGCAAATTGAGCCAATTTATACCAAGGGTTGCTTTTGAAATGACATTTGCAGGTTGCCTTCAAACTCAACTTAAGAAGCAGATATGCCACAATCATCCGTCAGGAACATTTTGAACTCTATTACATTTTTCCCCTACTATCCTTTAGTTCCCTGCCTTGGCATTGAGGAAGATGGCAGCTGGGGTAAGAGAATGAGGTAGTTCTGTGCTGCACATGACTTGAAGATACTCTTTCAAACCCTGCAGTGGCTGACCTAGTCTAGCCAAGAAAGACAAAGGGAAAGAAGTTGGTTTCCCAGGCAAAGTGGGAGTTGGGGTGCTGTGTGAGTGCACATGGCTACTTTTGCATCTCCAAACATTGTCCCACAGCCTTGTTATAAAGCACTAAATGGATTGCATAAAGCAAGAAATGGAACATATAAACATTGCAGGATTTGGTGTCATTGAACTAAAATGGACTGGAGAGGGATATTTTCAGTAAGGCATCTACAAAGTATTCAACAGCGGATATGACAAAACAAGAAGAAATGGTGTCTTTAACACTGCATAAGCAGTTAGGGTTATAATGAAAGATGGAACCAAATAATATCATTCAGACTATATGGAACAACTATCAAAATAACCATCATTCAAGTCTATGTTGTAACTACCGGTACTGCAGAATTTGGGAATTAAAGCATTTCTGCAACTATCCAACAGGAAACTGATCAAGGCGTCCTTTATACAAGGCGTCCTTTATATTCGTGTGACTGGAATGCAAAATTAGGAAACAAGGCAAAAACAATTGTTGAAAATTTGGGCTAAACAACAGAAGTGAGTTGGAAGGGGTCATCAAATCCAATCCTCTCCTCAATGCAGGAATCCAAATAAAAGCAGATCAGAAATATGTTTGCCCAATTTTCTCTTAAATGCAACCAGCTTTTGCCCCACAATTTCCCTGTCTAGTTGCCTAGGCTGTGGAGGGGAATCAGATGCCTACCTAGCTGATGTCATAGCTTTTCCCAATGCCTGAAGCCTAGCCAAAACTGTGGTGTCTGGTATATCCTCCTCCTAAAATAAGAAGAACATTTCAGGGGCAACCAGTGGGGTACCATGAATTTTGCATGATGCTTTGGTTTCCAATCCCTTTCTTTGACCCCATGACTAAGGGTACTAACAATTCACCTGGCCTACAAAAGGTAAAGCCCTATATACCCCATATCTGCTTCTTGCTTTGGCTTTGAAGGCATCCTGCAAACATCATTAGAGGCATGATCTCAAAATCCACCTTTGGTATAAATTGGCCAAAAAATTACAAAAACTGTAAAAAGCAATGTGGTGTGTGGCTAATTTCCATTGCCAAAGGGAGTAATGGAGGAGAAAAGAAGGAGGAAAGAAGAGACAAGGAAAAATGTTATCCTCCCTACTGGATCCCCATCTCCTCCTCTAACCTCTCAACTCCAGCAAGTGAGTATAACAAATTCAGCTGGGGGTCTGTGTGGAAATGAGCCTGCTGCTCAGTGTTACTAGGCTACACCACACATAGACAAAATCTGTACCCTTAAGTAGACTGCATGCCTCCCTTCTTGCATATCTTCCTTTGGGGAGGGAATAAAAGCAGTGGTGGGCTCCAAAAAACTTGGATGGGCATGGTCAGCCAGAATTTCTGCTACTGGTGAACTGGTGCAAACCTTTTGATGTCCACAATAGGATAGAAGGATATTCAAACCCACTTGGTCAATTCCAATACCATGTAGATATTTAAACCATATGGACTCTGTTTCTTTTACTTGCTGCACAACAAAGTTTCCAGCATATGCTACACTCAAGTTAAAAGGAAGATTCTAATTTTAAACTCTCACAAAGGAGACATCCTGCAAGGCAGGTTATGTAGAGCAATGTTTCCACTAATGCTAACAGATGTTCAACATAAATTAAATGTGTATATATTTTAAGCAAATTAATGTGGGATTGGAATCCTAATTACAGTTCATTTTCATATATTATTTGAGCTTGGTGTTCATCAGACACCGCTCTCAGTTTCTCAGTTTAGTATTACCATAATCTGTTCCCACCTAAGGTATTGTGATCAGTGCAACATCATTAAGGTTTGAAGAAGAGGCCTATGTAACTTCAAAGTTTAGGTGACAGCTGAAAGCACCCACGAAGGAGACATCTGAAAGCAAATTTAGGAATATCAGAAAAAAAGTAATAAAACAAAAATACTGTAGCACTTTAAAGACAAACTGCTATATTTTTATTGTTAGCTTTCATGGATCAAGTCCACTTCTTCAGACAAGGAGTAAAACTTCCAGGCATGGTTTATATACACCAAATGCAGGGTTTAAAGGGAGAAGGGTTTGCTCAAGCACAATGACAGACAAGCAAGCATAAAAATACAGCTTCCTACAGCTATCAGTAACAATAGATTATTCAGACTAGTTTTAAATGTCTCCCTTTCAGTCTCAAAGGTATGAAGTAAAGTCCTGTCTGGTTTCTGATTTAACCTCTCACTTGTTTACTGCCACCTGGCCATTTCCTGTTCTGCTCAAGTTGTAAAAGAGAATTGGCAGGAAGGTTATATAATACACAAAAATATACTACGGTATATAAAATATCTATCAGCATATAGCAACCTGTGTATCAAATTTGATAATAAGCCATGCTTGTAAGTTTTACTCTTTGTCTGAAGAAGTGGACTTGATCCACGAAAGTTAACAATAAAAATATAGCAGTTAGTCTTTAAAGTGCTACAGTATTTTTGTTTTATTACTTTTTTTTTGTTTTCTGATATGCCTGAACCACAGACTAACACGGCTACTATTCCAACAAATTCAGGAAAGGCATTCAAGCAGTTTTAATGAAAACCAGTGCTTCTTATTGAGACTAAAAAAAAAATGAGGCAGATTTTCTCATAAATATTGCCCAGACAGATATTCAAGCAATCTTCCCTGACAAAATGTAATGTATTTCAAGGTTAGTCAGAAAGGTATCAGCATGACTCATCTGGTTCAGGGAAACATTCTGAAACGTGGCACACCAGGCCTTATTTCACAAAGCAATCACCGTGTGTCCATTTAATCTAGATTATTCAAATGCTTAAATCATCTTGGGACATATTAGATCTCCCTATAAACCAGACCCACATGCTATAGAGTTCACCTAAGTACAAACACCTGACGGAAACATATATTTTGCCAAAAATATCTTTTTTTAAAAAAAAATAAGGCATTTACAGGCTGTCATGGATATCAGCCCAATGCTTATAGTTTGATCATTTGCTTCTTAGCTACAGAATGACATAAGGGAAAGTAGTAGACTTACAAACATCTTTTAGAGGGCTATGTTCTTTCAGTGGAAATTTAGAGGTCCACATACTTCATAGCTGTTCTTAAATCTGAATTAATATTATTTTCATAATTGTATGCCACCCAATCAGGAAACCCGACTCAGGGCAGCTTACAAATAATTATACAATATACCCAGTAATACCACAATAATAAAATAATGAATGCATGAAATGGAGGGGAAAAGATATATTGTTAGTATTTCTAGGGACTGTGGTGGCTCAGTGGTTAAAAAGCTCACCTTGTTAGTTATTTATTTACTTATTCAAGCAAACTTTTATGCCGCCGACCACAAAAAGATCCAGGAGGGCTAGCACAACCCTCAATACCTAAAACACAATAAAAACATAATATAAAATCAAGTTTAAAAGATTAAAAAACAACAACAAAAGCTAAAACAAGACAAACAGGGGTGGGTGTCAAATGAGCCAACAGACTGGGGCAACTGTCTGGCCCATACCCCACACGTGCTCTGCCAGCCAGGTCTTGACCCCCTTCCTAAAGGGAAGCAGCTCCATCTGGAGAGGCAGCTCCCTTGGCAAGAGGTTCCATAGGGCCAGAGCAGACACAGAGAAGGCCCTCCTCCTTGTGCTAGAGAGCTGCGGCTCTCTAGCTGATGGTACAACCAGACGCCTCTCCTGTCTGTTTTGGTGGGATGGACAGATGCCCTTAAGGAGATGCGGTCTTTTAGGTATCCTAGCCCACTACCATATAGGGCTTTAAAGGTAATAACCAGCACCTTGAAATGCACCAGGGGGATATACTGGCAACCAGTGCAGCTCCCGCAGCAGTGGTGAGGTGTGAACATAATGCCCACACCCCATCACGACCAGGGCAACCGCATTCTGGACCAGCTGCAGCCTCCAAATTGTCACCAAGGGCAGCCCCATGTAGAGAACATTACAATAATCCAGTCTTGAGGTGACCAAAGCATGTGTGATCATGAGCAAGGAGTCCCGGTCTAGGAGCGGGAGTAACTGGTGTATTACACGAAGTTGTGCAAAAGTCCTCCTGCCATGACTGCCACCTGCTCTTTGAGCAGTAGTCGTGAGTCCAAGAGGACCCCCAGATTGTGCACTGGGTCTGTTTGGGGCAACACTGCCCTGTCCAGAACCAAAGATGGTAGCTCCCGAGATAACACAGGGCCCCTGACCCACAACCACTCAGTCTTGGTAGGATTTAGCTGTAGCCCGTTGTCCCCCATCCAGACCCTCACAGCCCCCAGGCACCTGGAAAGGACTTCCACCACATCACTGGATTTCCACGGGCCAAGATACACAGTTGAGTATCATCTGCATATTGATGATACGTCACCCCGTGGGAATGGATGATCTCACCCAGAGGTTTCATGTAGATGTTAAATAGGAGAAGTGAGATCACCGAACCCTGAGGCACCACACATTGGAGCAGCCTAGGGCTCGATTTCTCACTCTCCAACCACACCGACTGGGTCCGGTCCTTCAGAAATGAGGAAAACTAGGACCACACAGTGACCTGGATCCCCAATCCTCGGAGCCTTCCCAGAAGGATACTATGGTTGACGGTATCAAAAGCTGCTGGAGAGGTCAAGAAAAGCCAGGACAGTTGGATGTCCACCATCCCGCTGTCTCCAGAGATCATCCACAAGTGTGACCAATGCAGTTTCCGTACCATATCCTGGCCTGAATCCTGACTGAAAGGGTCCAGATAATCCGCTTCATCCAGGATCTCCTGTAACTGCCGTGCCACTGCCTTCTCCAAAACCTTACTCAGAAATGGAAGGTTGGAGACAGACTGGTAGTTGGTCATAACCACAGAGTTGAGGGATGGCTTCTTGAGGAGGGGGTGCACCAAGGCATGTTTTAAGCTAGCAGGAAAAAATCCCTCCCGAAGCGAGGAGTTAATAATGGCCTCGACCCAACCACCTGTCACTGCCCTGGCAGATTTTACCAGCCAGGTGGGGCATGGATCTAATGCACATGCAGTGGCATGTACAGACCCCAGGAGCCTGTCCACTTCCTCAGGGACAACTGAATCAAACCGATCCCAGATAACATGACCAGACTGAACTTCGGACAACCCCAGATCTAACATTTCCATGCTGGGTTTCAACCTCGATCGAATCTGAGTCTTCAACCAGCTGTGCTCTTGGCATCTCTTAGCCCGTTTAAGCATCCTCAACTCCTCTGTAAACCATGGGAAAGAGTGCTGCCTACGAGCATGGAGAGGCTGTAGTGGCGCAATTACGTACAAGGCTGCTATTGCTTCCTTATACCAAAGGTCAACAAGCATCTCAGGTGAATCGTTTTGCTGATCAAGAGGGAAAAAAACCCAGTTCCCTTTGGAATCCATCTGGATCCATCAGTCGCCGAGGTGGACAGATCACATAGGTCCTACCTCCCTGCGGCGAAGCCCCATCTCCAGAAAGTCCAGAGTCACCAGATAGTGATCCGACCATGTTAGCTGGAAGGCTTGAAACATGGCAAGACCTGGGTATTGCATGATGGTTTGAGCATCTATCTCTATCCCAGCTCTTGAGGATGTGAAAGGAGCCCCATTTGGACATACCCTGAGCAGAGTTTTTCCCCACAAAAATTCTTTCAACCCAGAATAATTTCTGACACAAAATTATTATTATTATAGTATTTCTAGAAACCTAAATAAACCAACTTTTTCTGATGAAAATGATTACACAGTAGATAAACCAGAGAATATTATTAGGCTATAAAAAGTGGTAATTGTTCCATAACTCTTGGAGAGTCATTCCTTCTATTTTTCCATCTTTTTTTTCTTTTTTCTTTTTTGTGTTAATAGACTATACCTGACTCCAGGGACCATCATGGACAGAGTAGGGGATACTTCAGTCCTAAATTTCAGAGAGCACTGCTCTTGCTCACTCATTTACATTAAGTGTTATTTTCTAAGAGCAAAGAGATACCAACTCACCAATAGAAAAATGTATGGTCAGGGGCATCCTATGAATATATCCAGGAATAGACTAAATCTCCTACAGAGAGGAAGGTGGTACATAAATCATTTAATTCTACACCACAGTAATTCTTGAATTATTGTTCTGCTCCCCTGCAGCAACTACTTCTAGAGTGTAAGAACCATGTCAATAATACCACAGCTCAAAGAAGTCTACATAGAGCAGGAGTACTCAACCTTTTAAAGCCGGGGGCCAGATCACACTCCCTGAGACAACTTAGGGGGCTGGACAGCCATTTTGCCTTCCTCCACCACATGTGGAGGTGGTGGTGGGGGCATGTGAAAGGGCAGTGTGGGTCGCATCCAGCCTATGGGCTGCAGATTGAGAATCCCTGACATAGACCTTACACAAATATCCAGTCAAGTCTTAGTGGGAGCATCTTGTCAGACAAGAGGTCCCAATGATAACTGTATCAATTATGGATTTTCAGCAGTCCACAATCATCAGCTAGCAAAGACAAGTCTAATGGGGGAGTAGCACAACAAAGAGCAGGGAATGGTATCTAGCAGCACACTTTGGGAGGCATTCATCCTAGCTATGTTGGAGAATTTGAGAAGGAAGAAACTGCACATATCCATCGAACTGAATGACTGATTGCACAATCTATCAATATCTCACTTGGACATTTGTGGTGAACAGACACTTAATTTAGGGGCTAAAACTTATTACTCCCCACCCATCAAATAAAGACATAGAACACCAATTTGTGTTGAAAGGCATTGGGTTTATATTTATTAACTGAAATTAATCCCCTGACCTGCATAGGGGCTGGTAGTGCTATTCCTGATACAGGAGCAGGAGGCACCTTCATGTAGAAGAACATGTGAAAATTAAAATGCAATAACATTCTCACAGTTTGTTGTTGTAGTTGTTGTTGCTGCTGTTGTTGCTTTGTTTTTGTGCAAAAATAGGTATGTTTCTGGAATGAGTCTAAAAATAAATATTGTTGGAACATGCCAACATTTATATAGAAACACATAATGTGTGCCACAGTGCTGAAGCATGTGGTTCATGTAGATATATTCTTTGATTCAGTATAGGCAATGGCTCCAATCCAGAATAACTGACAAGTGAAAACAGGATACTGTATTAAAAATAATCTGAACTAAATTAGGCATTTTAATGAAAGATTGGAAAATATAAAGTTTTGGACTACATCTCATTGAATGTTCTGAAAGCACAGCTGATAACTAAGCTGGCTGAGGTATTCTATGAAATGTAGTCCAAAATTTTGTTTTTAGGCTCTGGTATCAGCTATTAACATACATGTCAATAATTACTAGGAACACAATCCTTTGCTTTCTACAAAAACATCACAAGGACCATATGATTTTTGTAGATTGCTTTTTTTTTGGTGGGGGGAGATTTATAATTTTAAGATGCAACTTTGAAATCCTCTTTATAGCAGTGGACCAACCATTTCCACTCCAGTTTTGGAATTCTGATAGCAAAGTGTGTTTAAGCATCCTTTCTGAGAACTGATCAAGGAAGATTTTGGATTTGTGGAAGGTATGTTTATCCCATTAACTCAAAATGCTTCCAGAATTAGGGAAATACTGTGCCAAGCTATACTATGCTGTGCCAAGCTATACTATGCTTCCTTCTCAACAGGAGCAGTAGGAAGCACAAGGTTGTTATTTGTGTGTCAAGTATAAGATGTGGACTATATGCAGATTCCCAGGAGCATATTTGGGGCCCAAGGTCACCTTAGAGCTCTCTAGACTTAAAACATCAAAACAGCTTTCTTTTTTATTATTTCTTTGGCAAAATAAAGACCTATTTTGGAGCAATAACTTGCTCCTTCTGGCTGTGGCTTTTTGCTCCTGGGTATTGGTGAGAAGTCCCCAATATCCCCCAACTTTCCTACCCAACAAACCATAAATAGACATTTTTATTCAAATGGTAAGATAAAGCTCTCCCTTGCTTGAAAGCCAGTAGTATCTGACCCTAGGGGGCAGTGCTCATCTTCATTTCCACCCAAAGAGCCAGTGATGTCTGAAGGCAGTCTGCACATGTGTCTGTGGTCATGTGCCAAGCATCTCTAGATGATGCTTGCCATGGAGTGCAGGGAATGTTGTTACCTTTCCCACCAAAGTGGTACCTATTTATCTACCATATATACTCAATTATAAGCCAACCCGAACATAAGCTGAAGTACCTAATTTTGACCTGAAAACCCAAGAAAATAGATTGACCTGAGCATAAGCTGAGGGTAGGAAATGCAGCAGCTGCTAGTGGGTTCCCATAATCAAAATACATGAAAATATGGTAAAATTAATTAAATTGTCAATGCATCTCAATGTGGCACAGTCTTGGGACACTTGTGATTGCTGACCTGAGTATAAGTCATGTCCCCTTTTGGGGGCTCATTTTTGGGGCTAAAAAGTGTGGCTTATACTCGAGTATATACGATACTTGCAATTTCTTCCTTTGAAACTGGTAGATTGGCAAGAGCTGGGAGAGATGACAGGAACTCATTCTGTCATGAAGTACTTGGGTCTTGAACTGCTGTCCTGCCTACCTTCCATTCATCAAGCTCTGCATCTTAACCACCAAGGCACCAAGTCCCCTACATGCAAATGGTAGTTTGGAGCAATTAACAGAACTTGTGTAGCTTGTGATAGGGCTTTACACTTGAAATTGGTTACCTAGTCCTCATTCTTTGCCCACGTCTGATTTCAACAGATACCACCCTCAACCCCCAAGAGAGAAAGGAAAAATGCATCCCATGTACACCTCCTGCCCACCCAGAGCAAGCCTCCCTTGTTCTTCTCTGTAAGGCAGGTGAGATTGCTCTGGGGTTTTTTTTAAGCACACATTGAGATCACATTGCAAATCTGATTTCTGTTTACAAGGATATTTCTCTCTTACAACCTTTACAAGACATCCAAGGACCATCAGTTGAAAGTGAATCACAAAAGACATAATTGCAGTTGGGAGGAGGGGGGACAGACTAGGCAAATTGTTTGGTTGACAACATTTTTTGTTTTAATAGGAGAAGGATTAAGAACATCTGATTTGATGTCCCTCTCTTTCCTCACAAATTTCATTATCCAGAGTATTGTTGATAGTCTATTAAATGAGCTTTATCCCATTTCTTCTTAGTGGATTTGATTGCCACTAAAAATGTAGACAAATCAAATACGATTCTGAGACTCTGACCTGATAGCAAAAATGTGAACTTTTATACTGTACTTGCATTTTTTCATTGGACTTAGGAGGAACAGTGCAAAACAAGTATAACATTTTCATAAATATGGCTTGGTGTCTGCTATGCTTTGTACAAGTGAACAAGCCATACATGTTGTTTATATGCCTCTGGATAATGGAACAATATGCATTTAAATGATACGATGGGATTATGTAATGCACAAGTAATTTATCAGGTAATTTTCTTTGATTGGTGCAACTTTGCTTTCTTGTTATGCCACTAATATCAGTTTAAAACTACATATTGTCTTAGTGATAAAGTTATGGTAGATGGAAGAATTTCCTGAAAAATTTGTTTTCAAATTTAATAAAGATGTGCCCCATGTTTTTCCTTCCAAAAATGCACTGTGACATCATAATAATGGATTTAGAAATTTCTGACTGGCAGGGTTCTATAGTTTTACAGTATTTTGTGAGTAGAAACAAAAAAAATTGTCCATCTAATGCACCAAAAATAATTTCACCAGATATGTAGGACCCCCCTATGGGAGTGAAAAGAAGCCATTCTATTGCTTCAGAACTAAAGCACAAATTGTCTTTCTAGTTCAACAAATAACAAACATTTAAAATTAAAGGTTTACTTTTAGATTTGCACCCCAAGACCTGTTAACCATAGTTTATTCCACTTTATATCTGTGATATTAAACATCCTGCAGCAAATCGACAGAGCAAATTGTATGGATCTTCCTTTTGATACAAATACAGTAAACCGCCAGGTTACGATTGCCCTGGGTTACATTTGCCATTAATTCCCCGGGTTATGATTGATTTTTGGATTATGACCAAAAATCTAGCTATTTTAAACTCCAAAATGATGGCTAGTACCATTTTAGAGTCTAAAATGGTACCCGCCCCTTCTGCTAGAAGTCACAATTCAGCACTTAGTGCTGTTGAGGTGCAGGCAGCAGCATTTTTGCTGCTGTTTCTGGACTGTCTGCTGCCTCTACCAGCAGCAGGAGAGTCTGGGGACCTTATCTGCCAAACACCTCCCCCCCCCCCCATGGAAATGTCATTTCAATGCATCAATTTTTCCTCAATATCTTTTTTGTGGATTCCTGATTTTGTGTCATTTTTCTCCACATATTGTATGTGAACTGTATCCACCTGGGGAAGTTGTCATATTCATTTTTAAATTGCTTTTCCCTCCTTTTTGGGGGTTTGTGTGACCTCTTTTAGTGTTTTTTTTTTTTGTAAAATGCTTCATAGATTATATTTCTGAAGTCCAATTCCAAATCTGAAAGTGTCCCCACAAAGGTTAATCTTTCCTCTTTCAAATGCACTTTGGATCATCTGAATTGGTTGGGTAGTTTTTTCACTGGACCCCAAACAACTGACCCCCCTAGCAAAACTGTCACTTTTCCAATGCTACTTCTGAAAGCAATAATGTCTTCATTTTGCATTTTTGGCTTTTGGGTTCTACCAATTCTTAAAGTTGCCGACACGATCTTTCAAATGACATAACCCTGATTTTTAAGGGTGCCATAGTTTTGGTTTTGTAGCTTTTGAAAAGTACATCTTTGTTACATCTCAAGAGCTGCCAAACCACACAACCGAAATGTAAGATGTTCATCGAGTTCAGACCAAAAATAATCAACAACAAGAATACAGCAGGTCCTCTTGTCCAAAGTGTTTCCTTATGTGTTTCTAATGAGTCTCACACTTATGGTGTCAGCATCCTGGAGGTGAGGTGGAGATAAAGAAGAGATTCTTCATCTCCTTGAAATGTAATTGTATTTACTGATTTTAATAGATGCAGACACACTTTCAGCTAGATCTTCACAAAATACAGAGTTTGAAAGGAACATATGTACCATTCAAAATACAAGCAATGTAAGAATTCTTGATGTTAGTTGACATTTAAGAAGAGTCTAAGCTTAACTTGACAGCTGGAAGTGCTGCATGATGGACTGATCTTCCATTTCTGTCCCAGCACCCACCAACCTAGCAGTTTGAAAGCAAGAAATTTCAAGTATTGCATATAAATAGGTACCACTTCAGTGGGAAGGTAAACAGTGTTCTGTGCACTCCAGTGTCATGCCTGCCACATGTCCACAGAAACATTTGCAGATGCAGACAGTGCTGGCCCTTTGGCTATAAATGGAGATGAGCACAAAACCCTAGAATGGATATGACTGCTTTTGAGCAAGGACAACCTTTACCTTTACCTAATAATAGTGTAAAAAAAATGAACAACCTAGAATCCCTGTTCTTGATCAAGAGTAATTTTTTTCTCCCTCCTCTCACATGTGCTGTTTTCCACAGAGTGTTTATTGATGTTTCCAAGATTAAGAAAATCATTCTAGAACACAAAAGACCTTTTCTCTGACAAGTCTTTGGATGTTGTCAGGTTGGTGAGAAGGCTAGCACTGCCAAAAATTACTTCAAAATTGAAAGTCACATACGCTGCCTGTTATTGAGCGATAGCAGAAGAGGCAGATGACAAGGTTGAAAGTAATATTGACCCAAAGTAATATTGATCCAAAGGGGCAACACTAGGAAGCATCAGGGCAAAATTACCATCACCTCGAAGGGGGGGGGCGACGACGACTGACCATCTCATTTTTTTTATCCCTTGCTTGCCTTTACACTGAAGTGAGACATGGTATTGTTCTTGCAGAAGGGGACAGATTAAGAGTGGGAAACATTTGCATTCATATTTGGAAAAATATTCAAATTGAACAGTAAAGATTTAAACATAAATAAGTTTGAACATCTGACCAAATGTGCTTTTGGAAACTCTTAAAACATCTTGAAGACAAATCCTATACCATAAACTAACCTGAAAACAAGTTCTAAGCAAGTCATTCACATATTACTATTTAGAGTTCATATACCAGAAGCTAACTGCAGGAACAATTTGCATGTTGTGAAATGCATTTGCATGAATTCATTTTTAAAAACAATATTGATTTATTTCATTTTCTGGGTACAGCAAGCAGTACAACAAACAACATGTATGATTAAATATGGGACATTTTATTGTACTTCTTGTTCCTTCTCAGTGCTTTGCTGTCCAAATCTGTTTCTGGAAGGCCACAACATATCAAGTAACAAACAACAACAACTATGTAATTCTTACACAATACGAGTACAGGGGAATGGTGATACCCTAATTGGATCACTAAAACATTCATATGTTACAGAAGCTTCCAAGATCATATCTTCAGGCATGTACCAATTTCTTGTCGATAGTGCAGGTAAATTATCAGTGAGAGTCTCAAAAGTTCATGGCAAAATATTTCTTATGAGTGAGTTGGAAAACAATAACAGCAGGCTGGATCTGATATCTCTCCCAATCCACAAAGACAGAAATCAGGTATATGCATAACATCCCCCTACAGATGGCCTTCTTTTGAAACTGCAAGTTCCTTTTCTGGCCAGAGAAAAGGGCAATGCGAAGACCTGGAGCAGTCTATGAGGAAATTGGACCATCTCCATTTTATGCAGACCAGGCAGTCCAGATTTGGAGAACGGAGATATGGCAACTGCATCTACAAATTTTCACACTGAATGTGAACATTTGTAACATATAAACAAAGGATGTGGTGAAAATGTAAGTTTTTACACATGTAGTTGCTTTTGGATGAGGATGGATTTGAGTTTTAATGTAGCCTTTCCATCTGACCTAGAGTGCTATGGACCTGAGGCTACATTTTTCCTGCCAATGTGACTCTTAATGCTAGTAATATGTCTCCCCAGTCTTGGCGGAATTACATTGGCTTCCTGTTTTATTCCATGTCATGTTTAAGGTGGCTGTGGTAACTTTCAAAACCCTAAAATGGTTTGGGACTTTCCTACTTGGTGGAGTGTCTTCCCCTCAGAAATCAGGCCCACTTCACCTGTTCTTTTCTGACAACTCAACTCCAAGTATGGACTCCTAAAGTGGCTAGAAAGTCTGTGACTCATCTAAGGGCATTTTTGGTGGTGGCTCCAGCTTGTTGGAACACTCTACTTGAGGAGCTGCATTTGATTGACTCTTTAGGGACTTTTAAGAATCAACGGAAAACCTTTATTTTCGAGTAGGCCTTTGGCAGCTTGTTAAAGACCAAGAAGGAGACCCTTCCATCATTTTCTGCCACTCAGGCTAGTGGTCCTCAGTTTTAATTTTGACAGGTGGTGGTGGTGGTGGTGGTGGTGGTGGTGGTGGTGGTGGTGGTGGTGGTGGTTTTACTGTCTTACGGTGTCTGTTTTGCAATTTTTAATACTGTGAGCTTCCCAGAGTGGGAGTGTATCCCAGATAGGTGGGGTATAAGTCTAGATGACGATGACGATGACGATGGAAAGCTGCACTGAATATTGTGTTGGAGACAGATTCATTGTATCCCCTATGCAGTGGTACAATGGACCTAACAATAGTGGTCGAACCCTGTCTTTTCTCTGATACCTAATAGTTTTGAGGAAATGACTGGTGGTTTCT
The DNA here is from genome assembly GCA_030440675.1 of Furcifer pardalis. Classification (NCBI taxonomy): domain Eukaryota; kingdom Metazoa; phylum Chordata; class Lepidosauria; order Squamata; family Chamaeleonidae; genus Furcifer; species Furcifer pardalis. The sequence continues at coordinate 64,228,670 of CP126896.1, forward strand.
AAAAACTGCCTCTAAAATGTGTACCCCTATCTTTTAGGACACTGATCATCATTATAATGTGCCACAATATGCTTAAAAGTTCTTCCTTGATTCATAAAGATCTACTCGTTCAGCAGAATCCTTCTTAAAAACCAACTCACGTTTCGTTTTATGTTCATTTTATAATATGAATGCCTACCCCAGATTTATGTCCACTACATTGCTCTACAGCTGCTTCACATAATTTTAAGAAATGGTGAATAGATTTAAGGACAAAGCAAAAACCTGCAATTTGTTTTTTTGGAAGTGAAATTGTATCTTTGTATCAGTGGGTAAGTGTCATGAATATCATATCAGGTTTCCATAGAATTAAGGTGCTTTTGTTTTGCAGGATGTTATATATTAAAACCTGTTTTAGAAGAGAATAAGGTATGTAGAGTGCCACAGAATATTTGAAATATAATTATACCCTCAGTTTATATAAAAGCATTAGATAAAGGTTGACCTTTCTCAAAAGCCAGTCATACATGGCTCTAGGGGACGGTGCTCATCCACATTTAGAACCAAAGAGCCAGCGCAGTCTGCGTATGCAGATGTTTTCATGATCATCTGGCAGGCATGACTAGAAACCAGAGTGCTGTAATGCTGTTACCTTCCCACCAAAGCAGTATCTATTTATCTAGTTGCAATTTCTTGCTTTCAAACTGCTAGGTTGGCAGGAGCTGCAACAGAGATGGGAGCTCACTTCATCTTGCAACACTGTATTTACCGTATATGCTGGTGTATAAGATGACTTTTTACCCCTAAAAAACATGCCTCCAAGTAGGGAGGCTGTCTTGTACACCGGGTGCACTTCAGTTGAATAAAATACAGTAATGCCTTGGATAACGTTTACCTCGGATGATGCTTAAATCGCATAACGTTAAGCAATCTGGGGAGGAGAATTGCATCGAATAACATTAAGGTCCTATGGGATGGATTGGATAACAACTTTTAATATCAGATGACAAACAGGAGTTTGAAGGCTTTTAAAGGGAAACTGTCACGCCAGCAAACTTGCTAGGGACTTGCCTGGCACTTGCTCTCTCCCTCTATTTGTTTTCTTCCTTCTATCATTGACAGTTCCAGTTTGGTTAACAGATTAGAAAACAAACAGCATGGCAGCTCCCATAGGTTTATTGTTTCATTCCGCTTTAGTGAATTGTCTTTGGTGAATTACGTTTAATAAACTTGCCCTGTTTTATGTTTACTGAACATGTTTGATAACATACAGCCTTGTGACAGTTTTTCTGCATGTCATAAGCATTTGAATATAAATTAACATGTTGAAATCAAATCTGATGTTCTTTAACATTTTATTTGGTGTGTGGAAGGTGTGTGGAAGAGGGGGTAGTCTTATACAGCGAGTATATAACAAACTCTATATTTTGAGTGGAAATGTTGGGGGGTCGTCTTATACACCCAGTCGTCTTGTACACCGGCATATACGGTAGGCACAATTTTATGGAATGTTTACTGTTGGTTTTATTGTAGCTTGTTTTTATTATAATTTTATGGGGGTTACTTTTAAAATGTCTGTTTGTATGGAGGATTTTATGTTAGCCGCCTCTTGTAGGGATTCATTCTCCCTAGAGAGGTGGGATATAGGTGCAACTATAAGAACAGGAACAGGAACAGGAACAGGAACAGGAACAGGAACAAGAACAAGAACAAGAACAAGAACAAGAACAAGAACAAGGGTCTCTGCTGACTTGCCAACCTTCCAGTCATTAAGTTCAGCATCTTAACCACTAAGCAACCACAGTCCCTTTATAAAAGCATTACAGGCATATTAATTTTTCATTCCTTTTCTGAGGTCTACATGACAGATGTTTGTATTCTCATGGTTACCACAAATTGAGTTGATATTTTGGCATTTTGTCTTCAAACTAGAACAGTAACGATAACCTCTATGGTTTTCCTGATACAGTGGTACATGCAACCACTCAATCCGATGGCATGAATCTAAATGCATGTGATCAGAAGAAGGAAATATATTAGCATAGTTTTGTAAATTCTTGCACAAGAACTAGCAGAAGTCTTCTGTCAGTTTGCAAGGGAATAAACTGTACTGTTTTGTCACTGCCACTGCTGCACGGCGCACACCTCTGACCAGACCAATTGAGGATGACGTTGAGCCCTGGGCTCCACCAAAGATGTTGAGCCCAGGCTCCATCACGGACGTCGAGCCCTGGGCTCCATCAGAGACATGGTGGGTTTGTTTGCTTTGAGGGTCTTGTTGCTGAATGTTTTGTATTCTATTTCCATTTCTATTTTGTATTGCATTTATATTTATATTGAGCTGTATTTATATTTGACTTTGTAGCACAGCTGTTAGCCGCTCTGAGTTGCTTCGGCAAGGAGAGCGGCAAACAAATCTAAATAATAATAATAATAATAATAATAATAATAATAATAATAATAATAATAATAATAATAATAATAATAATAATAATAATAATAATAATAATAATAATAATAATAATAATAATAATAATGCAGCATAATATATCAAGGGAAGCATTACAGCAAAATAAACAATGATAAAGAATATTAGTTAATAAATCTATAATGTATGAATGATATAAAAGTTACTGCAAAAAACCTGTGTGAAGTCTTATTAGGAATAAGTAAACTCAATCAGGCTGCAAGCAATCACTTTCAACTCCCTAAGGTTTGCATGATGGCTACCTCAGAGTTTTACATGAAGGATTTACTTTCAAGTAAGTGGCTGAGGTTTGCCTGGGCTGTGGTGAGCACACCATAGCCCTCAAGCAGCTCTGAGAAGCCCTTGGGAACTGAGCTGTGCCCAACACCCAAGGAGTCCTGGTGGTGCTGTGGTTAAACTGCTGTACTGCGGTCAAAATGTTGTAAATTTAATCTTGATTGGGAGGAGGTCAAGATTGACTCAGCCTTCCATCCTTCCAAGGTCGGTAAACTGAGTATCCAGTATGTTGGGGTCAAAATGGTAATTACCTTGTGAACCGCCCAGAGAGTGCACTAAGCATTATGGGGCAGTATATAAGTGTAATTGCTATTGCTATTGTTGGGAGAGAAGAAGCCACTCAAGAGCAAGCCAAGAAGGAGACAAAAGAAGGGAGATACAGTAGTTATCTCTTAACCTGCCTTCCTTTTGAGTTGGGGCAGCAGCAGCAGCAGGAGGAGGAACCAGGGAGGAGGGGACGAGCAGACCATGGGTGGCAGGCTAGCCTGGAAAGATCCCTGCTCGCCAAGCCAACCTCCCAAACCAAACCCCATGAAGGAACCCAGGAAGCTCAGGAGGAGGAGAAGTTGAAGGAGCCCCTGCTGAAGACACAGGAACACCAGTGCAGAATAAAATGCATCAACCCTCTTGAAGGCAACTACTAGGCAGTAGTGGTACCTGAAGGTGTCACTGGAGAAGGAGGCAACAGTGGAGACACTCAAGTTAACTTTTGTTACTCCTGTACAGTAGGTGGCAATGGTAAGCCCCTACTGAACTTGCCTTACCTTGAAAAGTCTATGATGAGATAGTCCAAAATGAAATGAGAGATAGTGCTGGAAGATGAGACTCCGAGATCAGAAAGCAGTCAAGGCAAAGTTTTGCTAATGAACAGAAGTGAAAGGAAAGTCGAATGCTCCATAACACATTTATTTATTAGTTCAAATTTATATTCCCACCCACTTGCCGTAGCGACTCAGGGTGGCTTACAAACAATACATTACATTACAATATGTTGATGGGGACTCAGGGGGAGGGGTGGTGAAGACCTCAACCTGCCCTGGCTTCTTCTTCCCCAGCCGTTGGTATGGGCACAGGGGGAGGGGCAGCGAAGTCCTCAACCTGCCTTGGCTTCTTCTTCCCCCAGCAGTTGAAACACATAGAAATAAGAACATGGATTGTGATGAGCCTGAATCAAGGTAAACTTGAACATCATAACACAAGAAAAGAAATGCATTAAATCTATTAAATGTATTAAAGTGATGGGTGTCAGTGAACTACAGTAGCTTGGAACAAGATATTTTCAATCAGACAACTACCAAGTGTTCTACCCTGGAAATGGCAAGTTCACAAGAAATGAAATAACTCTAATTTTAATTTAAGATGCAGCACAGCAATTAGGGGATATAATGAAAACACTGAGTCAATAATATCAATTTGACCTTATGGAACATCTATCAACATAACCATCACTCAAGTTTATACTATAACTATAGATGCTGAAGAAGATGAAATTGAAAACTTTTGCATAAACATTCAAAAATAAATTTATCACAAACCAAACAAGACCTGTTTATAATCACTATAACAGTAGTGGAAAAAAATGGAACCAAATGTTGTTGGAAAATTTGACTTAGGGGACAGAAATGAAGCAGGAGAACAACTTTTCTGCTAAAGAACTATCATAGTATACATACAATCAAAGACAGTAGTTTGAAGAGGAACTAAGACATGTAGCAATATTTGCATCCTACAACTAACTTGTCTGAAAATTTTCTAACAGAAATACTTGAATTCCAAGTGAATATGCTAAAAATCAGACATAATTTGGGAAGTAAAAGTATGGATTTTCAGTTATCATTCAATAAGATGTACTAGAAGTGGGCTACAAAATATTTGAGTGTATCTTTTTCATTTTCATCCTTCCAAAGGGAAACTAGGCTCAGATGTAGCAAAAAGAAACACCATTTTCAGTTGAACTCAGTTAATATAGTGTATAAGTAGCAATCGTAATGTCAGCTGTATTTAATACTGCTGTAATTTGTTGTTTAGCAACAAATTTATTTCTGAAGAGTATGCTATGCTTCAAAAAGAGCATAATCTGATAATCTCAAACATCCTTTTATGTTCCTTAGAAAAACAACATTGCAATCAATGCTGAATTTATAATAGCTTGTGTATTTCACAATATAATTTGTGATTCTAATAACACTTAAAACACTTTTCAGCAAAGGGAAAAGATGCATCCCGAAATGGAAACTTGCTCATACTGGATAACTACAGTCCCCCCCCCCCCTAAAATAATCCTCACATGTTGGTGTTTGAAATCATTTCTTCAGATAGCTGTCTTTCTGTGAGTGCCTATCAAAGGTGTTGACACCGTATCACCCAGTAATCCAGAGGCTTATCATCAAATTCCACACAAAACTCATTTCACTGTGATGTGGCAACAGTTTGAAGGTCATAATAATCTCTGAAGGTCAATTTCCTGATGCATGGTTCAGAGCTTTTGCTACACGCAGGGGTGAACTTGGTGCTTTGCTGCAGACTACTTCAATCAGGAGCTAACTTGTGAATAATCAAGAAGTACTTCACAAATACTTCTAAGCTCCACTTTCCTAATCCAAAGGTGTGATAGGGTGCAGCCAACCATGGTAATTCAACTTGGAACAAGTTATTATCAGATAGAAAACACGATGGGAGGCTGAAAGGTGCTGGGCTCTTTAAAGACTTCAAACACACTCACCAATAGAATATGCACTCTTCTATTTGTACCTTTCAAGAAAAAGTTATTCTGTGTCACAGCCATGCGGCCAGTTCAAAATCCAATGAACAAATTAGGAAAAAGAACACTAGGCTAAACTATCCTATTGTTTTGTCTCACTGTCACAGACAAATGATTGCTAAAGTAGAGGGGTGTTCACACACATAGCACATACCCAACCATCACAAGACAACATATTTTCCGTTTACAGATCTTTACAGATCTGACATCAGGGCTGGAGAACTTGTGCCTCCTCAGATATTGTTAGATCACAAATTCCAATCAAACCTAGTTAGCCTAGCCTGTAGTGAAGGATGATAGGTGTTGATCAACCTCCAGGGGTTTACAGGTCCACCTATTTCTGCATTACAAACAGATGTTTCACTACCAGTGATGGGATGTAACAGGTTCTCACCAGTTCGCCAGAACCGGTAGTAACTTTTCCCAGTGTCCCGGAGAACCAGCAGCAGCTTTTGTGGGGAACCACCTTCGGGGCTTACCTTTTCACTGGTTATTTTAATGTATATTTATTTATTTATTTTATTTTATTTTATTTTATTTTATTTTATTTTATTTTATTTTATTTATGGGTTTGTGTTATGGGTGGGTGGGTGGGTGGGTTGAGGTGTGTGTGCGTGTGTGTGCTTATTTTTATTTTATTTTATTATTATTTTGTATTTTTTCATTTTTTTTCTTTGGCCCCACCCACAACATCATGACATCATGATGCTAGCTCCGCCCACACTGTGATAATGTCACAGTGGGGTAGTAAAATTTTGACATCCCACCACTGTTCACTACACATATGGACATAAATAGACACACACACACACTACATCTTGTGTTGGTGCAGCAAATAATCTTCTAGGCACTGATGTTGGACATAAGTGGGAGGGGTCTTTGTGATTGTCTTTGCCTCTAATCCATTGATGAAGTTTCTTTCCCTATCTCTGGCTTGCCTTTCTCCTCATCCTGTGTGTTTCCTTTGTTTATATTGTCCTCTCACTCTCTTCTGACAGTAAAACCAGAGAGAGAAAGAGTTACACACCTAGAAAGACTGTGGAAGGGCTGTGGAAAGCTTTCTCATTAGGTCTGCTATCAATGCCTCTGTGACAGCCAGAGAGCAAAAAGGAGGGATATTAGTGCATAATTAGAGAAATTGTTACTCTTTAGAATAAAAAGTACACTGTGAACACCTCCCATACCCATTAATATGTCTCTGAAATTGGGAGAGGGTACTTAGGCTAGCCATGGTGTGCTGATGTAGATTATTTCTGTCCCTCTGAGAGCAATTCTCCCTTTGAGAGGAATTATTTTTGTTTCTAATGGCCATGAAGAGCCAGATTTAAACATGTGAAAGATGAACGTCATCCCAATATAACTGTCCTGCCTTCTTGTGATGGAGCACTTAATACTGACATAGCACAAAACAAATAGTTTGAATTAATTTGGAAGATAAAAATAGGTATTCAAATGCTAGGATGCCACTGTAATTGGTAAGTCTCTCTGACCTACACAAAATTGAAAATAGACAATTGCTTTATGCATTAGTGATGTTCCAAGAAGAAAATTAAGTCAGCATCACAGAGAAAATACTGTAGTCCAGCCCTGAGTTTTGGAATGATAGAATGATTTTGGGATGTGCATATAATAAAATGCCTGACGTTTTGGCTTGCTCCACTGGCTGGGGACGTCGGGGTAGCCAAGAAACAGCTTGGATAGGGTCCTCTGATCTCCCTGGAGAAGGCAGGGGGGTCAGAGAGCCCAAAATGGGTAAAAAAATGACTGCTCCAGTGAAATCAGAGGACCCGATCTACAGCTGCAAGGTGGCTGTGGAAGCTGACGGAGACTCCCCGTCAGCTTCCCTAGCCACCCGCCCTTGCCTCCGCAGCTGTGGGGTGACTGGCGAAGCCGACGGGGGATCTCCCCATCAGCTTTCCAGCTACCCCCACCCCTGCCTCCACAGCTGCAGGGTGGCTGGGAAGCTGAACGGAGAACCCCGTTCAGCTTTCCAGCCCCCCTGCTAGTACGAAACGACTGCATCGGATAACGCTAACAGATTGTTATCCGATGCAAAATTTCTTTGGAAATTTTGCATCGTTATCCGATTTTAGCGTTATCCGATGCAGTCGTTATCCGAGGTATTACTGTACTTTAGTTTCAAACATTTACATTTTTAGCATTGCCTTCATAAACCTTAAATTGAGATAGAGAAAAAGGGAAAGTGTTTTATGATTAAGTTCACTGCTCAGACACTAGGTTATAGCAAAAAGAACTCATAAGTTAATGGCTTTTAGAAAGGGCCTGGAAACGTGGCTGGCAGGAATGGTGTGGGGTTGTGATGGTTCATTGACTCCTCCCCGCTGACTTATTTAACATCTCACAAATACTCTCCTATTCCTCTTATTCGGTTTGTTTCTTCAGTCAAAGGAATGAGAGGTTGTTTTGATTGGTTTCTAATCTTTTATTTTGTTCTCTTTAGAGTTTTTATCTGTGTATTATTTGTCGGTTGTGTATTATTTGTCGCCTATGCGAGTAGGGTGGAATATAAATTTGATTAATAAATAAATAAATAAGTCACCAGATACTCTCTCTGGAAAATTAGACAGATCAGTACAAATATTAATAAAAATCCTTGCACTCAACAGTATCCCTCCACTACCACCAAACAGGCAGACAGACATAGAGGCAAAAAGAAGAAACTTTGTGTTGGAAGTAAATATTCAACATATGTGCCTTTCCACTATTTTCTGGAAGTTGTTATAATAATATATCTGAACAAAATTATTCAGGGAAATGATGGTGTAATAACATTAATGACCAGTCTTCAGTATATAAGTTACAGAGTACACAAAAGCTTCAGATTTCACCACTGAGATATTTTAACTGCAACTTTTTGTGCTTTCTTTAAAGACATGCTGGATTTTATTATCAGCAAGTCACATCTTCTTTAAAAATTGTACTTTAATTTGCATTTTGAACTGATCTTATTCCCCAAGCACTCAAAGGTTGCAGAGCAGCTCATGTTCAAGATCAGCCTTCAAAATGTAACCTTCCATTCCTTTTAATGCTTTAAAAACAATTTTAAATAACAAAGCTATTTAAAGTAATTCATCTTCAAACATGTCAAGATTCTTTAAAGTGAAATCACTTTAGTAATAGTCATTTTCAATTACAAATTAACTTTGATTTGTTGCCCTTCCTGTCATTGGCATTTGACTGGAATGAATAACACTGGCCTATAAATTATGAAACTCAAAGCTAACCTTGCAGTCCATTACAGATATTTGTTAATCATAAATGAACCTTTCAATTTAACTCTTACATATACAGCCAACACTATAAACAAAGGCCAAACACAACACCATTTTATCTTATTCCTGAAAGTTTTATTTTATTCTCATTGGTATACAATTGAGGTTCCAGGATGGAAGTGTTTTGGGGGCCCTTCCATCCCTGGCCCCAATCTTAGATTCTCTCAGCAGCAGAGAAGGAACGTGAACACCATCTTCAGTAGTTGTTTTGTAAATTGTGTAAGTGTAATTCTTATAGTTTAATTTTAACCTAATTTAACTTAATTTTTAATATTTATTTAACTGTAGTTGCAATTTTTAACAGATGAAGTGAATTTTAATATGTATGAGGCACGTTGGAGTGTCATATTGGCCGTGTATTTACTATGTACTGCTGTTTTAAACCATGTCTTTTCTGGTTTGTGTTGTAAGCTGCCCAGAGTTGGGTTTACCTAATTGGGGCGGGATAACAAATTGAACAAATAAAAAAAAATAGTCTGATTTTTATTAAATCTGTATAACATACAGAGCATTCAAGCACAAAGAGTGTCAAAACAAGAAACCTAACTCAGGCCATACAGGGCCTTAGCCCTAACCTAGACACCCGTTCACATCCACCAAGGTTGGTTAGACATGAGCCTCCCCACAGAAAAGAAAAGAACATTCAGAATAAGCAAGCAACCATGAAAATTGCATTACTCTGTGTGTGTGTGTGTGTGTGTGTGTGTGTGTGTGTGTGTGTGTGTGTGTGTGTGTGTGTGTGTGTAATTTCATCACTCCAAAACCCATTCTCCACCTCCCTCTTGTTCCTCACCAAAGATATCCAATCATTGATCTCATTAGAGTAATTAGGGGCCATCATCACAGTGCAGCATCCCCACCTAGTTTTCCCACTCCACTCAGCCTCCCCCATCCCAGAGGAATCTTCTCCAGATAAGCTTGTTTGGGTCAGAGATGTTTTCTCCTGTCTACAACCCTCCTCCCTTCTCAGCCACCTGGGAGGGGCTACTCACACCATCTCTTACAAGGGGTGGAACAGATGAAATATGGGAACTAAATGCATCTTTCTGCCACTTTAGTTTTCTTAAAATTATACAGACAGAAGTCCATTTCTGAAAGAAAGTGCTTATGTGCATCCATTTATGCTATAATCGCCAAAATCTAGTGTGTCAAGGTGTAACATCACTAGAGTAAAATTGTCCTCTCTTGTTATGATGGAGCAATCAATGTTACAATGCAAAACCAGAATAAAGTTGCTGGGCATTCTGCCTTTACAGCAAGGATTGTACAACCCAATTATGCAATCGGACACATGGATCCCATCCTGACCAAATGCTCAATGCATGGTAGAAGTGTTTCATGGATAGTGCTTCAGTATAACTGAAACTACTGCAGCCATAAAGTTCAGTTTTGCCTTTATAGCTACACAAAAAGATTTCAGTCATTGTGTCCCAATGAACAGAGCATTTTTGAGAATACATAGCAGGACACTAAATTGTAATATTTTTGCTTTTCCTGGTGCCTCCTTGTCTCTATACATTTACTCCTCTGATGTTTCGCATAATCACTTACTACACCTTTTTTCCTCTCCCATCAGCAGGCACAGTGCAAAGAGTAGCATGGCTTGACTGCAACCCTGTTGTCAAACAATGACGTTGTGATGCTATTAGACCCTACTTTCTTCCAATACTATTTAACACCTATTAGGAGCCACTGGAGAAAGTTGCTAAGACTGACGGGGTGAAGAGTTACCAGTACACTGAGGACAACCAACTTGACTGCTCCTCTATTTATGAATCAGCAGAGGATATGAATGACCTCGACAAGTGTCTGAATGCAGGGCACCATGGGAAGTGGCTGGAAAGGGAGTGGTAGGGGCACCTTTTTGGTGGATGGGGGAATCCCATACATTGCTATTGGCACCCCAGGGCGGCAGAGGTGAGGGCGGGGTGGACAAATCCTGATTGCCAGATATAGCAGCATGTGCCTATCTGAATGCAGCAGGCTAAGTCAAAGCTGAATAAGGGCTATTTAGTTTATATTATGTCAATCTGTATTGGTCAAAGAAATTAGTAGTCTACAGTACCATAGATATATATATATATATATATATATATATATATATATATATATATATATATATATAGAGAGAGAGAGAGAGAGAGAGAGAGAGAGAGAGAGAGGATTACATTCCCTTAAAGGAATTGGTATGCAATTTGGGAGTGCTTCTAGATTTATCACTAATATTCAGGTTCAAGTAACCTCCATTGCACAGTTTTAGCAGGTATGTAAATAGCTCACATTTATGGATAGTAGTAAATTAGTAGATCCATGCATTAGTTCAGTGTAGGAATGGACCATGTATAAGGTTTTTTATAGGGGCTACTTTCGATGAAGGTTAGAAAGCTGTTGAACCAGTGATGGGATGTCCCCGCTTCCAGACGGTTCCCTGGAACCGGTAGGACCAATTCCGGAGGGTTCTCCGTGAGGGGAGTCCACTTTTGGGACGTCCGGTTCCGGACGCCTCACCGAAAGAATTTTTTTTTTTAAATCGGAGCTAAAATGGCTCCAATTGACTGCGCATGTGCAGAAACTCAATCTGACACATTGCGCATGCGTCAGATTGAGTTTCTGCACATGCGCAGTCAATTGGAGCCATTTTAGCTCCATTTTTTTTTTAAAAAAAATTGTTTAGAGCTTTCAGGACGGCGGCGGCGGAGGCGGCACCAGCCCTCTGAGAAGGGCACCTCCCCCACGGCACGTTGAGGGCTGCCTGGGCCATCCGCTGCCGACAAGCCCCATGCCCTGGGGACGCCCGGCGCGGCGCACCGCTGACGCCTCCTCCTCCGCCAAGCGCCGGCCTGTGGGCTGGGTGCCTGCAACTGCCGTCCGCTGCCGCCGGAGCTGCCGTTGGCTACATTCCTGTGGCCTCCTCCTTGGGCTGGTCCCTTTTTAGCCCGGCTGCGGCGCCTGGCGGAGGAGGAATGCTGGCGGCGGTGGTGCGGCATGGGGATGGCCCAGGGAGGCTCGGCAGCCGCGGCTAGAGCCGCGGCTGGAGCCACTGCTGCCCGCTGCCCCTGGCCATGGCCGGAGCCGGGCTAAAAAGGGACCGGCCCGAGGAGGAGGCCACAGGGGTGCAGGCAGCTCCGGCAGCGGCGGCGGCGGCTGTGGACGCAGTCGGGGTGCCGGGTCCCAAGAAAGGTAAGTGAGGGGTAATTTATTTGTGTTTTGGGTGAGTGGTTGTTTTTATTTTATTTTATTTATTTATTTATTTGTGTCTGGGTGGGTGGGCTGAGAGGGAGGGGTGTGTGTGTATATGTTTATTTTTATTTTTTATTTATTTTTATTTTTGGCCCCGCCCACAACGTCATGACGTCATGACGTCGGCTTCGGCCATGACGTCATGACGTCATGACATTGGCCACGCGCATGACGTCCGTGACGTCATGGTGTGGTAGTAGAATTTTTGTCATCCCATCACTGTGTTGAACAGAGTGTCTGGCTTTATATGTAGTGCTGTCAGTTTATCTCCAATTTGCTGGTTCTCAGTATCGTTATTGACATACAAAGGTTTAATGATGACTAGGCTATCTAACAATTTTTCTTTCTATATATACCCCTGACTAAATACTGCAGTCTCTAGGAGTGTTGTCCTTGTTGGCTATGTCATATCCGAATGCCTGAAATCATAGCTAGAGTAAGCCCATTAAATCAGTAGGAATTTGGTGAGTCAACTCCTCCGTAAGTTCTATTGAATCAATGGGCCTTCTCTAGTTATGATTATTATGATAAGTATAAAATTGCAGCTACTTAATCACATAGGCCAACAACAAAATAAGTGTTCTCTGTGTTTTCTGTTCACTATGAAAAATAATTTCCCCTCTGAAATATATAGTTTTTGCAGTCATAGTTCTAAATTATGAATGTTAATGTTGCACATGCTATTAATTTTTAAACACTTTTCTGAACTGAAAAAATGAGATTAAAATACTTCTGATAAATATCTATACTTGGTTTGCTACAGCTATTGTTGTTCCATAATTTAATGTGCTTCTCTATGACAAACAGTAGTCTGCAATGTTGTTTGTATGTTGTTTAAGTTTTCTTCTATTTTATTTGCCATTTATTTCTGTCTTTTCTTTTCTTAATTAGTTTCCCATCTCCCCACTACATATGCTGTTGCATTTCCCTACAACCTTCCATTTCTAGGATCTGACACACATTTGCCCTTTTCACTATGGAGATGCAAAATAAAACATCAAAATTTTGCCTTGTTCATGGACAGGTATCATACTAATAAACAAGAATGGAGGTGATATCACCCAGAGATGTTACCCCCAATTTCAGCCTTAATTTCCATGTTTAAAACTTTCAGACAAAACAATCAGTTCATTTTTCTTTTAAGTTCTTGCTAGGGAGAAGGGGAGGGGCAGTGGTGTCGCTGTTGTGGCCAGAGTCACTGGGAGTCCCCCAAGCCACGGCTCCGCAAGTTCCAGATTGTGAGGCCCTGCTCCTGTGCTTGGGCCCTAGGGGTCAGTTGGGAATTTTGCTCCTGCACCTGCCTCCCTGCAATGTAGCAGATTTCCTGTCTGAGCTCCTTGAGGCCATCACCATGTTGGTGTTGGAGTTCCCCAGACTTATGGTCTTGGGGAACTTCAATTTGCCTTCATTGGGGGCAGGCTCAGAGGTAGCACGGGAGTTCACGGCATCCATAGCAGCTGTGGGCCTGACTCTGGTAATTCAGGACCCAACCAGAAGCAGCAGCCACACCTCGGACCTAGTTTTCTTGTCAGAGCATTGGCAGAGTGATCTGAAATTACAGAAATTAGACATTAGGCCTGTGCCATGGTCAGATCACTTTCTGATGACTGGACTTTCTGGGAGTGAAGCTTCAGCAAAGGGAGGTAGGGCCTATTAAATTGGCCCACCCCTGGTGACTGATGGATCCAGATGGATTACAAAGGGAACTGGGGATATTCCTCTGTATTGGCAATGTGGGTGACCGTGGCCTTGGATGTAATTGCTCCACTATGGCCTCTCTATGGGCACTGCTCATCCCTGTAGTACACAGAGGAGTTGAGAGGGCTTAAACAGGCAAAGAGATGCCAAGAGCACTGCTGGGTGAAGACTCGGAGTGAGTACGACTGAACACTGGACAGAGCTGCTGTTAAAGCCTACCTAGTGGCGATGGAGGTAGTGAAATGTCAGTACTTCACCACCCTCATTGACTCTGCAGATAATTGCCCAGTCACCCTGTTGCAGGTGACCAACTCCCTCCTCAGTAGAGGGGGATCAGAGGGTTGACAGGGGTCAGTTAAGGCTTTTGCCGATTATCTGGCAGAGAAAATCACTTGGATTCTCTCAAAGTTGAAAATCTTGAGCTAGGGTTGACTGGAGCACAGTCTTGCCATGTTATCTTGGATCGGTTCAATCCAGTTGTTCCTGAGGAAGTGGACAGACTCCTGGGACCTATCCATGCCACTGTCTGTGCATTAGATCCATGCCCCACCTGGTTAATTAAATTTACCAGGATGGCGACAGGTGGTTGGGTCGAGGCAATTATCAACTCTTCACTGTGGGAGGGGTTTTTTCCAGCACCTTTAAAACATGCTCTGGTGTCCCCCCTCCTGAAGAAGTCATCCCTCGACCATCAATAATGGCAAATATCGGCCTGTGCCCATTCTGCCATTTTTGTAAAGGTTTAGGAGAAGGCAGTGGGCCATGCCTGGCCACTGGGCCAGGATCAGGCTGGGCTAGGCCACACTGCCAGGCCAGGCCACACTGCTGCACTGCTGCTGTTGCCGCCTGCTCCCCGGGTAAGTGATGCAGGTTTGGGGGTGGAAAGTGTATTTAATGTGTCCTTTTATGTGTTTTTATGTCTATTTAATGTGGATTTTAATGTGCATTTATGTGTTTTTATGTCTATTTATTGGGTATTTTAATTTGTATTTTTATGTGTTTTTAATGTCTATTTAATGTGTATTTAATGTGTATTTTATGTGTTTTATGTGTATTTAATTTGTATTTTTATGTGTACTGTATTTTTATGTATTTTTTAAATTTAGCTCCACTAATGTCATTGGCTCTGCCCATGATGTCATGACAATGGCTCCGCCCATGATGTCATGATGTTGGCTCTGCCCATGACGTCGGTTCTACCCGCACTGTGGTAGTAAAAATTTTGGCTGCCCATCACTGCAATACATACTGCATATATGAGTTCCCCCCAAAAATGTGCAGTTACGTTTGCACATATCTGACAAGTCCCAAAGGAGAACTGGGAATATTATTTAGTCTACTGAAAAAGCTACACCACAAGCTAAACCACTCTGGAAGATACATCTATAGCTTGTTGATAAGGAATTCTGGTACATTTGGAATCATTAATAAAGACAGAAGTAATTTTTGCTACTCAGAAAAATGTGTTTAAAAGATTTCTGGTAGTAAGATCTGGAACAGAAATGTTATTTTAGAAAGAACAATCATTTTGATTACAACTATTCTACTCAACTACTTTAAGTTTTAATCCATTTTAAAATATATACAGTATATTGTGCTTATTTGCTGAAGAAAAGACTTTTTAAAAATTAAAGCCCCATGGCAGCCAGAAATTACATTGCTCTGTTACAATGAGGCAGATAAAACAGAAACACAGTGGTGCCTCGCTTAAAGAGCATAATGCGTTCCACGGGATTGCTCTTTAAGCGAGTTTGCTCTTTAAGTGAAACACCATTGTAAATGATCAATTGTGGGGGAGGGGGATTGGGAACCCCAATTTATTTGTTAAGCGAGTTTTTGGTTGGTTTTATTTGTTAAGCGAAGCGAACATTCAGAGAAAATTCTGCTCTGTAAGCGAGTTACTCTTTAAGCGAAAGGCTCTTTATGCGAGGTTTGACTGTAATATAAAAGAATAAATTTTCCAGTTTCATTTCTGTCAGTCATGCAGATACAGATATTGTTTTAGGAGAAAGCTGGTAACTTTAAGAAAACTTAGAACTTGGACATCTCCATAGGTTGATGTATAAAGTTCATTTTAAAAGCCATGTTGTTCACACTGAGATTACTGCTAATGAATAGATCCCTGATAAGATGGAAAAACTCAACAGCTGAAAGCTGAAAAAATCTCATTTCTTGTGAGCAGGTCAATAAAATGTAGTTGACTTCAGAGACCTCTCTTTGAATATAATTTATTTTCTCATTCAATTTAGAGCTAAGCAATAGAGGTCATAAGTAAATTAACATTGCTGTTATTGGTCATATAAGAATATGTAAAGTTGCAGCATGGATTCTAGATTTTTTGTGGGGTGCAAACTGTTAGCACAGGAGGGTTTTGCCCCCTCTGGCTATGGCCCTGAGAATATGCCATCGTACAGATCTTTAAAACAGATATGTTTCCATAAACTGTACTATAGTAATTGGAGGGACTCCGATGCAGATTGGATAAATATAACCATTAATGATATCCTTTCTTGTACCTTAATCTATGTGCTAAAAGAAAATGATGTTAGTTGGATAACCCAGCGAGCAAGGTATATGGCTGCAGAGCCTGAGAATGGAAATTTAATTTCTTATTTTGCCTCTGAGAATAACCAGCCTGTGTGTCTCTACCTAGAAAACATTGGAAAAGGCCATCATAAACTGGATTTAAGTTGATAACAGACAAACATTAGTACAGTATTTTTATTATTGTTGAAAAGAGAGGAAGAAAAAGATATTTGAAGTCTTTTGATTATAAAGGAGCCTGAAAGAACTATGCTTTTAAAACTGTATAGAGTAAACCCATTGAATTGTACAGTAATTCAACTCTGGATTTATCATATCCAAAAACTGTACCTTCATAAACAGCATTCTGTGCACTCCAGTGTAGTCATGCCTGCCAAATGGGAATGTGTGCATGCACAGGGAGCACTGGCTCTTTGGCTATAAACAGAGATGAGCACCCAACACTAGAGTCAGATATGACTGGGTTTCAAGCAAAGAGGAACTTTAATTTTACGTATGCATTGGATCAATCATTAATCCAAATGGAGACTGAAGAGAAGAAAACAGAAGAAAATAAAGACTTGCAAGGACAACTACTAATAAACTAGAAGAGATTCTCACATATACAAATTTGTCACTGGAAACTAAGGTAATTACCCATATCATACTATTCCTGATTACCATTTACACAAGCAAAATCTTGGAAAATGAAGAGAGAGTCTTTTTGGGGAAAGAATGACTAAAAGTGGCATTGAAGGAGAACTGTATGAATTTTTGTTGTTCAGTTGCACAGTTATTATTATTATTATTAGAGTCTTTCCTTCCTCTGTGCCCTCCACTTCCTGGAACTGTGCTGAGGGGAAATATATGCTGGACAGACTGAAAATATCTCCTTAGAGTTCCAATTAAGTAGCCTTGCCAATCAAAGTCTGCACAGAAGATTCAGTCATCTCTGATACATTCACATACAGACTCAGTTTTAATTGTATTGAGGGCTCAGTGTATAGGTAATGTACAGTAAATGAAAACATAACAAAGAATTCAACACCTTTGCAGGAAAAACTTTCTGGCTTTAAAGCTTTTGTTGTTGTTCAGTCGCACAGTCGATTCCGACCCTTTGCGACCTCATGGACCATCGTCCGCCAGGCACTTCTGTCCTCCACCATCCTCCTCAACTCGCTCAGCTTTGTGCCCATTGTGTCTACAATACCATCCAGCCATCTCATCTTTGGCCGCCCCCTTTTTCTTTTGCCCTCGACCTTTCCAAGCATCAAGGCTTTCTCAAGTGAATCTTCTCTTCTCATTTGATGTCCAAAGTACTTTAGCTTCATCTTTACTATTTGACCTTCTAAGGAGCAGTCAGGGTTGATTTCTTCTAAGATTGACCTATTTGTTCTCCTCACTGTCCAGGGTACTCTCAAAACTCTTCTCCAACACCACATCTGAAAGGCAGCTTTTCTAATGGTCCAGCTCTCACAACCATACATTGCCACAGGGAATACCATTGCTTTGACTATACGAATTTTTGCTTGCAATTTGATGTCTCTATTTTTCACTATGCTCCCCAGGTTTCTCATCGCTTGCCTCCCAAGAATCAGTCGCCTTTTTATTTCATGGCTGCAATCCCCATCTGCAGTGAGCTTTGATCCTAAGAAAGTAAAATCTGTCACTGCTTCTACTTCTTCCCTATCTATTTTCCAGGGACTTTATGAATACCATGGACCATAAGAAGGAAATATAAAAGGGTTCCACACATACAGACATCATGCATACAGATTTCACTGTAATCCTGAACACCAAATATTGGGGGAAGGTACAGACTAACATCTTTAGTCTCCAAATAGTATTTAAAATACCTGAAGCATACTGCAAATCATGCAAATTGCTTCATTTCCAATTAACTCTTTTTGTGACAAAGATCGTGGTTGCTGAGGCTAAAAAGATAAAATAGCTGATTTGGCTGTAGCTCATAATGAAAATCCAGATTGCCAAATGGATTTTCAAAAGGCATAATGCACTGTTGCTAGCTGCTTTTTCTACCATTGATAGTCACAAGCAGCAAGAAAATCAATGCAAAGGTTTTAACTAAGGATCAGGCACAAATCAGAACCAAGAATGAGTGATACATTCACATAATTTTTTTATTTATTTATTAACAAGAGTATCAAACTGCAGAGGAAGACCAGTTATTACCAGCTTTTAGCTTTAAACCATTAGAGGAGAGCAGACTCGCTGGCAGCCACTGCACAAAGAACAGAGTCTTACTACATTCCAAAGGATAAGGCAGAGTCATTGGTCAGGAACAGTTGAGTTCAGAAGCCAGTTGTTGGAGAACTGAGACAGAAGGTTGATCCAGAAGAGCAGTCAAGTTTCCAGGCAGTGGGTCCAAGGTCAGTAATCAGGCAAGAGGTACAGGTCAAAGTGCCATAGAGTCAGCACGAACACAGATTGTTCCAACAAGGCTTATGGTGGCATGTGTGTCTGCTAAAGTAGGATCAGGCTCTGGGCTCACAGCTGGGAGTGCCCTTCTTCTTCACACCTGTAGCTCATTTCTCAGCTGCAGTCTGCATCTTTCTGATATGCTGGGCTCTTCCTCCTCTTCACTGACTGTTGGTGCATCAGCATGTGCTCCTGTCAAGTCTTGATCGATTTGATCAACTTGATCAAAAGGAGGCAGCTCCATGCTGATAGCAGATTGAGATAGTGGCAGAAAGTCACTCATTCCAGGGACAGGAAGTCCTCCACAATGGACCAGGGTTCCAGGGATAGAAAGTCTTCCTTATTGGACCTGGGCTCCAGGGTCACAACCAGTGGTGGGATGTCAAAAATTTTACTACCCCACCGTGATGTCATCACAATGTGGGCGGAGCTAACGTCATGGTGTCATGATGTCATGGGTGGGGCCAAATAAAAAAATAAAATAAAAATAAGCACAAACACACACACCCACACACCCCTCAACACACCCACCCACCAACAACACAAAACCATAAATAAAATAGATAAATACTTAATAATAAAATTACATTAAAATACACCCACCCACCCCAAATATAAATCAACCCACCCACCCCAAACACAAACCCGTCACTTACCTGTTAGTATAAGTGCCTGGGCAGCACGATGTTGCAAGATGGATATGGTCATCATACCGGTTATCTAGGATAATATGCCTTAATGTAAATGTAAAACAGCTGTACCTCCTTAAGGGTTCTCCAATTGGAACAGCAATTGGAACAGCACAGGTGTAGCTTATTGATGAGGTAACTCCAAGACTTTGCTTAAAAACCCCAAGCCAGGCCGCCAGGCCTTTTTGGAACTGTGGTAGTACATCAATATAGGTAAAGGTATTAAATTTTTATTTTTATTTATTTTTATTTATTTATTGGATTTCTATACCGCCCTACTTGGTGTGACCAACTCAGGGCGGTGTACAACATAATTAATATACAGTCAAACAATAAAGTCCTAACATAGGACACAAATAACATACAATATGAGGGGGAAAATATATCACAATATAATAGCAAAATAATAATAGCAAGAATTCCATCCAGCATTACAAATATAGTCAAATATCATAAATACAAATAGCAAATATCACAAATACAAATACAAATATCATCAAACATTCTCAAATATAGCGTACACCCGCCACGAATCCTCTCACTACCGCTGCCGTTGGTCTTTTTATCCACCTCCGGGCCGAGGTGGAAAGGAGGTCCCGGAGGGAGGGCGAGGGCGAGTCCTCACTGGCCGCGGCTGGGGCAGTTCGTTCCTTCCCCGTAGCGGCTTTTAAGCCCTGGCGAGGGTGGAGCCCCGGGACAGGTGGCTAGAGTCCCGGGCTCGACGAAACGCCGGCCTCTCCTCCTCGCCGCAGGTGTTCGTCGGGGCGGCTGGGCTGGGAAAGTGTCCTGCCGCCGTAGCGGCTTTTAAGCCCTGGCGAGGGTGGAGCCCCGGGACAGGTGGCTAGAGTCCCGGGCTCGACGAAACGCCGGCCTCTCCTCCTCGCCGCAGGTGTTCGTCGGGGCGGCTGGGCTGGGAAAGTGTCCTGACGCCGTAGCGGCTTTTAAGCCCTGGCGAGGGTGGAGCCCCGGGACAGGTGGCTAGAGTCCCGGGCTCGACGAAACGCCGGCCTCTCCTCCTCGCCGCAGGTGTTCATCGGGGCGGCTGTATTTTTATACACATAAAAATACACACAGACACACCACATCCAAAGGTGAGTCATTTACCCTAGGGAGCAGACTATAGGGAGCTTCAGGCTAGCAGCTTCTCTTCCTCCTCCCCACTTGGGAAGACAGCAAGGAGGCTGTGCATATGCGCCAAGCACTGTAGGCGTGCATGCACACCAACTCCTTGGTGCACATGCACAGTGGTGGAACCAGTGGAAAGGTAAGCCCCGAAGGTTGTTCCCCCCCCAAATGCTGCTACTGGTTCTCTGGGACACTGGGAAAAGTTACTACCAGTTCTGGCGAACTGGTGAGAGCCTGTTACATCCCATCACTGGTCACAACATTATAGCACTGAGGATAAGAGGGCTGCAGAAGTTTGCAGAAAAAATGATAAAAATGCAAAATAACATTAGCTAGTTGAGTTCTCATAGAAGGAGATAGTCTCAGTGATTCCATTCCAAAATGATATAAATCCATCATGGAGAGTTTGTATAACATGAAACAGTCAAAGGAAAATACAGAGGGAGATAATAAATATTGGGTAACAGTAAGCTGCCTTGGAGATGACTAGAAATGAGGAACAAAGCAAGCCTTGAAAAGGGCACCTACAGCTGGAGACTGGCAAGAGACCTAATGCTAATTTGGTTTTGATTTCTGAACTACTGAGAAACATAGAGGCGGATGAAGCACTCTCACATACAGACGGGTTAGGAGTTTCAATATGGATATTGTGATGTAGTTCTGTCATGTATTACAATCCACAGTCAAAACACTTGAAAAATGAATCATTATGCCTACAGGGAATGAGCCAAATTGGCACACCATAATAGATACCCTTGTCTAGGAAGGCAGCAGGAGTGTCAAACTGGCATTAAAAAGAACCACACATTCTGTTTGGATACCACTTCAGCAAAGCCTATTCTGCAACTCAAATTCTCCCAGCTATACAAACTGATAAACCCCCAAAACAAAAGAAGCAGCAAACCCAAACCTTGTATAAGTGACTCTTAAAGAGAAAAAACACAGATGTGATGGATTTGGTCAAAACACATGCTCACCAGAAGATTGCAAAATATGCTGGCTACATATGCTGAGATATCTTTGTCAGAAGTAAAAAGAAAAAAAATGCAATGTGTGAATTATGATAGAATTAATTAACTTATACCCTATCGTCACCAATATGTGTTGTTTTGGGGGCATCATTATTGTTTTGAACATAATTTGTTTGGTTTGATTTATTATTTATGTTTAATTCTATATTGCTCTTTTAAAAATTGTTTAATTTGTTGTGTGCCACCCAGAGTGAGAATTGGGTGAGATATTAATAAATAAATAAATAAATAAATAAATAAATAGAAACCAAGTGTGCAAAAAGCATTTTATCGGTGCTTCTAGAAAAACATTAACATGTCCCCATTATAAGACCTTTTTCCCCCATTGCTCAAGAAACACAGATTGGAATGTGGCATATATTACTAAAACTACAAAAATGATAATCCCATTTCACCTTCTATGGAAACTCCATATTATTATTATTTTCTGCTTAGAAATCACTTCTGTTTAGAAATCTTTGTTGCTGAAGGGATCATGCTATGTACTAAAGTGAATGTCCTCACCAGTGATGATGTAGTATGACAGGGGTGCACAAACTATGGCCTGTGGGGCCAGATCTGGCCTATGGTGGCAAATCATTTTGCTCTTGCCACTCCTGGAAACAAGTTTATGACAGCTGTGGGTGCATTTATGGCAGCATTTTGCACATTCATGGGCACATTTTACTTCCACTCCCGGTGGGATGAACCACGTGACCAGCCCAATGAACCACATAACCATCCCATGGCCTGAAAGGTTTGGATACCTCTGCAGTATGAGAACTAGGAGCCAGTTAATTGCAGAATCAGCTGTGGCTGTTTAGTGGGATGCCAGTCATGTGCCAATCACTTTCCAGTTTACATGACTGGCACTTTGCCACATTGCCAAAACAGTTTCCAGAGCTTTCATTATCTGACTGCAAAACCCAAAACAGCACTAGTCAGTGAAACTTTCTAAAGCAGAACTTTGTAGATAAGACATGTTTTTTACCTAATAAAGCATATTCATTCATTCATTCATTCATTCATTCATTTAAAATAATTTTACCCCACCTTTCTCTTGGAAAGGACCCAAGGCAGCTTACAGTATTAAAAATAGACAGTTTTAAGAACTAAAGAAAACAATAAATTATTGCTCCTGATGTAGATTTTTAATCTGCAATTGGTGGCTTCCAATTTTTTCAAGCGTGAATGATTCTGATGAACTTTCCCTTACATGACCAGGTGCTTCATTCTGCAAAATATCAGGGTGTATGCGTATGTCTGAGAATGTTGTTGTTGTGATATAGGTAGTTGTGGCATGACTTTTAGGGACATCAGGAACACCAACCTTGTGGGCTCTGTCCCCAATGTTTTCCAGAATGCTTTTTTATTAAATGAGCTTACCACTGCATCATTGCATTGATACGCTAATTTAATACTAGATCATCTTGACATACAAAATCTGCCCAGATTCCTACACCCTTAAGCAATAGCTTTTTCTCCCTTTCAGAAACCCTTCTACTTTTTAAAAGTCACATTCTTTCACTTTCTTTGATGCAGCGAGGAAAGACCAACCAATCACACACACATAAACATAAAGTGGATGTTTTGGCAAAGCACCTTCCCTCTAGTTTCTGGTTCATGAGAGAGGACAAGGAGAAAACACACACACACACACACACATACACACACACACACACACTTTTTTTTCACTGTCCATGCTTTGATTCAGAACGGGAAATTTTACATAAGCATCTTCGATGACAGCTGTCTCCAGAAGACATCATCAGCGAGATGTTGAGCAGGGAGACTACCTCGGTCGGGATGTCCAATTATTCAGCCGGGGTCATCTTGGAACTTAGATGTGTGGAGAGACTGCGAAGAAGGCAGCCTGAGGCATAGAGGAGGAGGGCAAGTAGCCAAATTAGAGGAGGGTTTTTAACAGCCAGTCTGCCCCCCGCAAAGTAATGCCTGATGGCAGTTCCGTGGCGTGGTGGGACATAATGGGAGGTGGTTTTAGTGGGTAAAAATCTCACACACCGTGCAGCAATATTTGGGCTCCACAGTGTCTTTTGAAGATTTCCACCTGCCGTTTAACACACACACACACACACACACACACACACACACACACACACACACACACACACACACACACACACACACACACACACACACACACCAGCACTCTCCTCTTTCTGCAAAACCTCTCCCACAAGTCAATTCCTTTCTTTAGAAGCTTCCCTAGGCAGAGTCTGTCTGTCTGTCTGTCTGGTTGGCTGGCTGGTTGGTGCATATCTAGTTCTCTGGTGGGCAAAAACAGATGAGGAAAAGGTCATTCTAGATAGAAAGTCTCCTTAAGGTAGTTTCTTGGAACTGTGCCACCTACAAGCCCCTACAATTAGAATGATTTTTCCCTCCTCTGTTTTTGTCCACTTCTATTGAAGGGAACCAAATGCTCTGGTGAAAGTTCACAGTAAGAAATGATGAGTTAGGTTGCATTTCCCTCACCATTTAGGCACACCCTTAATTGGCTAGTCACTAAGAGAAAGCTTACAGTGCATAGTTATATGGACTTTTATGTGAGAATCTAATGATTTACTTAGATGTTTATAAAAGGTGATGGGGACAGAATTTCCCCATGAGACCTATCTACAATTATTTTTGGTTTGCATAGCAGTAATATTCACAGAATTTATCATATGACTTCATTTAAACATTAATGTGATTATAAACATTATGGGAGATACTGGCTAC
This sequence comes from Furcifer pardalis, assembly GCA_030440675.1. Taxonomy (NCBI): domain Eukaryota; kingdom Metazoa; phylum Chordata; class Lepidosauria; order Squamata; family Chamaeleonidae; genus Furcifer; species Furcifer pardalis. Next base: position 64,252,930 of record CP126896.1, read on the forward strand.
TTCTCTCCCATCACTTCTCCACACTTTCTTTGTATCATCTAATTATATTAAATCATTTTGCCTTCTTTAAAGTAGCTGCAGAAACTTCTTTTCCATTTCCAGACACAATTTCAAAATGCTGGTGTAAATCTTTAATGCTCTAATACAACGGGAGAAATTGGTATCTGAAGGACACTCCAGCTAAGACTGTCCTGCAAATCAAATCATTCACAGTATTAAAATAGCTGCACATAGATCACAGAGACATGACATGACTTTTTTGGTTGGTTGATTCTTGGAATTTGCCCGAATCCCTTGTAGAATTCTGGACAAGAGACTATAACCAGAATGAAGCAGAGTGGCTGTTCATACCTATATTGATCCAGTCCATACCTGTATTGACCCTATGAATTAGTGGCATCCCTTGCCGCAAAGGTCCTGTCATTTACAACCTTGCTTGAATCTTACTAACTACAGAATGTGGCAAACTTTATTGAGTCAACATAGCATTTAATATTCCTCTTTTTCATCTGCTCTCAAATTTTCATGACATTTCCAGAAAGTTTGGTATTTCATGAGAAACCTAAGTACAATATCGTAGTTTAGTCATTTTTGATTCCAAGGAAAATCTGAGCTTGATTTCATCTAGCCTATACTTGCTTGTCTTTCTGGCAGTCCATGGTACCATGTGAATGAATCTGATGATACTTATCTGGATTTTGAAAAAGCATCTGGATATAAAATTAAACTAGTGTCTATGCTGCTGAACATTAAAATTCACCTGTTCATATAAAATAATTTGGTGTTGGCAAGAATATATTTTGGGTTTGCCTTTAAAAACTTTAATTAGTGGAGATATATCTATTCAATATCTAAAACAGAAGGTGAGAAGAGAATGTCGGATAGTTCCACACTAGGGAATCTGGATATCACAAGGAGTTGGCAAGGATATGGTTGATGAATTGATTTGTCCAGAATATTCTAATTCTATAAATATGTGAATTCACTGTATTTGTCACAACATGAAATAACCACAGTACAGTGTTTAATCTTGCTTATGTCTTCCAGTTTTGTCTGGCTGGACATCCAGCTATGGTAATGGAGTAGACCATACAGCCAGTGACTCAACGCTGAGTGTCGGTGGTGGTTAACTAACCTGACTCCCTAAAGAGGCCAACAGCTATGGATGGATGTGCCACTTTATTTGGGGTGATGGTCACCCTCAGTGGAGGAAATGACACTGGAAACCATCATATTGGGCCCAACAGCGAAATGAGCGGAGGAGGAACTCTGATTTCCAACAGTCATGGAGGCAGAAGAAGCCATGTTAGATGGACTGGTTGTGAAGGTGCACCTTGTCCATATCCTCAAGGCTGAGGCAGTCCATTGCAGTCCCAGTGTTAAATCCTGTATGTTGCACTTCATGTGTTCCGTGGGTGATAGTTCTGAGATCATAGTGTGTGGGTCACTTCATGGCAAGATGGGATCTACCTTAAACAAATTCACTCCAGTGAAACTTTTCCTGCTTCAGGAAAAAAAAAATGTATTATTGGATACGAGTTGCAGTTGACAATGTCTTCCAGTATGATAACAGAACCTGCTTACTCTTCAGCCATAAAACTGAGTAGCCTAGTTTCAAGGTTATGTTTGCCATCATGGTTTTACATAAATCTTTAAAAACTTTTTACATAAAACCAGTGATGGGTAGCCAAAAAATTTACTGCCACACTGTGGGTGGAGCCGACATCATGAGTGGAGCCAACATCATGATGTCATGGGCGAAGCCAATGACATGACAGAGCCAAAGTTTAAAAAAATACATAAAAATACAGTACACATAAAAATACAAATTAAATAGACATAAAAACACATAAAAATACAAATTAAATAGGTCACACCTGCTTGAGAGCCAGTTGTATCCAACTCTAAGGTTCAATTCTCATCTCTGTTTATAGCCAAATAGCCAGCACCGTCTATGTCTGCAGAGATTTCCATGGACATATGGCAGGCATGCCACAGCACTGAAGTTCACGGAACACTGTTTACCTTCCTTCTGAAGTGGTCCTATTTATCTTCTTGCAATTTCTTGCTTTCAAACTGCTAGGTTGGGAGGAGCTAGGACAGAAACGGGAGGTCACTCTGTCATGCAGCATCCAGGAATTGAACTCTGACCTTTCAGTCAGTGAGTTCAGCATCTTAACCACTTGAACCACCACAGTTTATTGTAAAGAAAACTCAGTTGTACAATCCCATCCAACTTATACTTTATGACAGCACAAATCAGCCTTCAACCACCCTTAAGTCCCATCTTCCTTCACAGGTTCTTTAACCACCAAAGCCCAGAAATAATAAGACCAACACAGGTAATGGAATTAACTAGGGCCATACTATTAACTAGTAACCATGCATTCCTGCATGTCTGGATGTCTGGGCCTGAAACCTGGGGATTCCTGTTTATACCTGCACCTGCACTTCCACCTGCACCTGTCTTTGTCTGGCTATCCCTTGAGTGACCCCTACAGGCTGGCTGTCAGCTGCTCAAACCTTGTGATCTTAGATGAGCAATGGACATGGCCTGCCACCTGTGAACCCCGGTCCTGGTGACTGAATCCACAATCTGTGTGTAGCCATGATATTGACTTCAGTTTCACCCCCTCTTGATGTCCTTTTTGAACCCACTGTTACTTACTTCCTTTCTATACAACATACCTTTGTGACCTATTTATCATATGAATTTACAGTGGTACTTCATACAACAATTTTAATCCATTCTACAGAGCTTATTGTTGTATGAAACAATTGCTATATGATACATGCATCATATAGCGATTTTCCCTATGGGATGCATCATACAATGATTTTTTTTGCTAAGTGGTTTCTCCCATGGAAAAATTGTTGTACAATGTTTACCATAGGGAAAATTGTTATGCGAGACACCATTTCCCCCCAAAACCTAATTGTTATGCAATTTCGTTGCTATATGGGGCAATTGTTCCACTGTACCTTGGTGCATGGACTGCAGTGGCTCAGTAGTTAAGAAGCTCTCCTTGTTAGCTGGAAGGCTGGCAAGTCAGCAGTTCAAAACCCAGATACTGCATGATGGATTGAGCACCTGTCTATGTCCTACCACTTGGGGACATGAAATGAGCCTCATTTGGACCTTCCCTGAGTGGAGTTTCTTCCGTAAAAATCCTTTCGACCCAGAATAATTTCTGACATCATCATCATCATCATCATCATCATCATCATCATCATCATCATCATCATTATTATTATTATTATTATTATTATTATTATTATTATTATTATTATTATTATTATTATTATTATTATTATTATTATTATTATTATTATTATTATGTGCATGAAGCAAGGTTGTGATTCTGCACTAAAGGATTGCCTTTAAATCTCTGCATGCATAACCATGGTACCAAAACGCTAGGCTGTTGTCATCCTTTCTGTGGGCTTGCACTGTGTTAACTTGCTGGTCTAAAAGACTCAGTTTTTAGATACCATTAGATTTAAAAGCTCAAAAATACAAATCTTTCTTTTTCTCTGCTATTCATTCTCCATTCTGACTAGGTAGGGGAAAACCTTTGTCATCTAAGACTGAGACACTTAACATGTTGAATTGCAATCAGGAGCATATAAAACATCACTTAGAGTACTAACATTGATTTAACATTGTAAAATGCCACTTCCAATTCCTTCTATATTCATAGAGTCACTGCTGGCTATTTGAAAATTTCCACCAGCATTCCCATCTAGTGTTAGAAAGAATTCTCTTTTGTGTGTGCAGTGGCTGAATCAATGATCCAATCACTAGATCCCTGTTCAAAAGTACAAACCATGCATGCTCTATGTGTAAAATCCTTGCTGGTTTTTCCTTTTAGTTCTCTCATAGAGTCAGGTTGCACAGGCCTCCTCTGACTCAGAATGATAGGACTTGCTATCATTGGCTGAAAAGTCACTGGGGATGAACTTTTTTTTTTTTTTTTGCTAGATGAACCTTCCCACCACAATTCCAGCAACAATATGATTGGGTCCGTGGTTTGGCCTTTCTATTGCCCTTCCCATTCACCAGGTAATCTGAGATTGTATTAAGAGAGTGTCTTTTATCTATGGATTCCTCTCTGAGGCAATAGAGGGCTTCTTGCAAGCTTAATTCCCTGCCATTCAGAATAGATATAAAGGATCATTTTTTTTCACATAGCGTTGGTTTTTCATTGAAGTCAAAACCAGTCAGGCTTAGGTTATGAAGGTACACAAGATCTAAATCAAATTAGAAGATGGAGGAAGGAGCTCACTGGACAAGGAATAACATTAAAGGAGGATATGGATGAGGAACTCAACCTCCCCTATGTCACTTGGAGGACCCTGAATAGACTGAAGGTCAGAGTGTCTAAATGTAAGATCAACAGGCTGAAGTGGTGGCTGCTACGGGACAACAACACACTATGTGAATGAGGAGTGACACAGAATCTGGCTCATTTACTAGTCTGCTGGTTACTACTGGAAACATGTACTGATGAAAATTTAAGTTTGGCCAATGACAAAGCCAAGAAGATGGCTTCATTTTGGCACTTTAAAGTTTGACCTGAACATGAAAGAAGAAGGCTTAAGTATTGCTAGAAAAGCAGCTGCAAGTTTAAAATTCTTGATCTAGGAATCAGCTTTTAATGTACAATACTCTTGAGTGCAAACACCAGTCACTATGCAATGCAACATGGCTTCAGAGCCAGTTGTACATTTCTTTGAGAAGGAAACCAGCCAAGCAAGCCAGTATAGAGCATGACCTCAGTGGAAGAGTTTGGCAGAAGGTATGGATAGTTTCTTAATTTATCAAAAGCTAAGATCTTATGGCAACTTTATGGGAAATTACCTCTCTGTTGACCTATGACTGCCTCAAATCCTAGTGTCTAAAAAGAAATCCATATTTATATCCTTAAAAAGATTATTTTATTTTAAAACCATGCATTTTACTGCTAAAACAATTAACTCAATTCACTCTGCTCAACAAAGGCAAATGCCTGCATTAAAAACACATATAATGTTTACATTTCGTACAAGTAATTGAGTTATACTCTATTTCACAACTAGCATTAGTCTAATAGACATTTTCTGGAATCTCCTTTTTTAATGGGGAATATCAATTAGAGCACCATGTAAAGCTGTCCTAGCATCTGCCTTCTTGGCAAGATCCATAGACAACTGGCAGTCCAATCTTAATGCGTCTGTCAGATGGTTAAAAGGCTGTTGACAAGATACACCTGGAATGTTCACTCAAATCCCATTTTCCTCCTTTAAAACTCACATAATGAAACCATATCTCTCTATTTGTAAACATTTCACTGTGTGCATCTAAATAACACAGAGGTGCATATGTGCACTTTCTGGCAACAGTGCAAAACTACAGGCATGTTTCACTCATGGAGAATATCCACATGGCAACTCATTCCTTTAGTTCTTTAGCAGAAGAGAATTTAGCCAAAGTTAACAGTGAGGGTATTCTGGGGGTGGGGTGTTGTTCCTGCCTTCAGTATCTACATGTCTGATACCCTGGAGAACCCCAACCTCTCCCCAAACTCCTTTTGTATCTGGGTGTCTCCCTCACCAATCCCCTATGTCCTATTCCCAAACCTGTGGATGCATGGAGTGGCATACATGGGAACCTTACAGCTGTCAAAAGTTGTTTCCACTGTAAGCATCCAGTATACTGAAGGGGCTATAGAATCACTTCTGTAGAGGGGCAAGGAAAATACAGTAAAACACAGAATAACGATTGGATCGGATAACGCTAACATCGCATAACGTTAAATAATCTGGGGAGGAGAATTGAATCGAATAACATTAAGGTGTTATGGGATGGATCGGATAACAACCGCTAAAGCCTGTGCAGTTACAATGTACCTCTATGGAGCTTTAACGTTATCCGATCCATCCCATAGGATTTTAACATGGATCGGATAACACTAAAAATCGGATAACACCAAGACTTATGGAACCAAGTTTTAGCGTTATCTGGTGTTTTACTGTATAATCATTTCCCCCCTCCTAGCCGGCCATTGTAGGGGTGCATCAGTCTTCTTCTTCTTCTGTGTTTAGCTCAGTAGTTAAACTGCCAAAATGAAGCCATTGTTGGTGATTTCATTCCATAGTTCCTTTCACTCAACCTAGCATGAGAAAGATTGGCTATCACAAAAAGGTTGCCATTGCCGAAGGTACACCTGATTATGGTTCACAAATATCATAATCTTTGAGGCTCTTTCTCTGTACCCCAGCTGCATCAGTTAGGAAAGGGGGAGGAAAAGATTTTCCCTTTTGTTTTTCCTTGTAGCACCAATCAAGGAACTGCTCACAGCCACAGTTTCAATTGGCACTACAAGAAAACACAAAGGAGGAAAATGAAATAGAGTCTGGACATGTTCTGTGTCCCCTCTAATTCTTCTACTTTCCATCATTTCCTGAGCTAGCCTAAGTTGTCTAAGGCAGTGTTTCCCAATCTTTGGTGTTTGGACTTCAGTTCCCAGGAGCCTAAATCAGTACATTGGCAAATCAGTGCTTTGGGGAATTGATTTAGGCTTCTGGAAATTGAAGTCCAAACACCAAAGGTTGGGGAACAAGATAAATTGAAATCTAGACATCCAAAGGCTATTTGCAACCCATTATAGGTCACCAATATTTGTATTTTTCCAATAAAGAAAAATGTACAAATTCACTATTTGGAAGGAAACAAGTTACTAGTAATTTCATATCTCAGCTAGAGACAAGATTTATCCAGGCAGTCTTTATATTGGTTAAGTAAACAGTGAATTCATAAACAGACAACACCTCAGGGACTAGATTTCTGTGTAGCCACAAAAAAAGGGTTCCTTAGACTAATCTTGCCACCACATAGCTGCCTAGCTCTTTATACTGCCCAAGGAAGTATACCAGGGTTCAGGGAATCTGCGTATTGTATTGTTCGACTTTTATGCCGCCCCACTCGCCTATAGCGACTCTGGGCGGCTCACAGCAAAACAATGTTTCATAACTACAAGTATTACATCACAAAAATCACATATGAAAAGTACATCAAAAACATTACAAGAAATCCCCCGTCCCGATTACAAAATTAAAAATTCATAAACATTTCATTTCATTTCAAAAGCACATCAAAAACACTTTAAACAGTTGTATGCCTACCATCTTACCTTTCACACACTTTTTTGTTTTGCTTTAGGGAATCAATCCTGAGTGGCATTCATGTGAACTACTTCATGCATTTAAGAAACATGCAAAAATATTCAAGCGGTATGTAAGTTAATCAGAACTGCATGCTAAGTCTTCCCAAAAAATCTCTGTTGGATGTTCAGATATCATTTGATCAAACCATGCTCTTGAGTTTTTACAGTGTTTTTATTTAATTTAGTGTTACTCTGATATCAACCATCTTAAGTAGTAGAAGGAAGAGACATGAATCCATAAATAGATGCAAGTGATTACACTTAAAATTAAATTTCTAGCCCCTCGATCCTTCAGATAGTGCAGTGGTTCCCATCGTGAGGCCCGTACCCCACAGAGGGACTTCAACTCCCAGAAGCCTCAGTCAGTACATTGACTGATCATTGCTTTGTGGAATTGACTTTGGCTTCTGAGAATGGAAGTCCCCCCCCAAAAAAAGAAGAAAGTTTTGAAAACACTGGTCTAGTGTCAGGATTTTAAAGACGACAACAAAACTTTGAATTAAGATTACTGTAAGCCAGATCTTTACATCTATAAGCAATTGTGAAAAATAATTAACCCTACTACTGAATAAAAAACATTCTCATTCTGTTATAAAGTAGTGAATTACAGCTTTAGTCATTTCAGCAAACGAGTAGTTTCATTTCAGCTTATTGCAATATGCAACTCATTGCAAAAGTAACACAATACAAAACTGAATTGCTTCCAAACTGTGGCAATGATCATATATTTGTAGTTAACTAGTGAATGAAAAGCTATAACGATGAATTCCAATTTTACATTAATATGGAGGGAAAAAAACAACACAATTTTCCATTTGCAGCTTCTGTAAAAATCACCACAGGAACAATGCATTGAACCACAAGCCAGCTAATGTATTGGAATGCATTCCTTCTTTAAATTCTGCCTGAGGTTAGCTAATAAATTGCCAGTTAATACTAGGAAACTAGGCAGCCACGGTGTAAAGCAGCTTGGATGCATAGCTCTTGACCTTTAAATAGCATATCAGATTTAGTAGCTTTGGTGCCAGCTGCAAAGATTGTTTAGGGAAAATATTAAATATGTACTAGGCCTCAAACTACATTCCAATTAAGAACAAAAAATGCTAAGGTTTGGCTAACTATCTCTCTTCTCATTTCATGCTAGCTGGAAGGTTATTTTTATTACTTAATACACCTTTCTAAATTAGTGTTCTTTTAAAAAATAAATGCTTGAGAGCACTGTGTGTCTTTAGTGCTCATGAATGCATGTTGCCAGGAATCTCAAATCAATGGACTTTGCAAGTCAGAGATATAGTTTGCTGTCTGAGATACCACCAGAAATATTGGTCAAATTGTAGCTGACGCTCAAGAAATCTACCTTGGGTCCTAACTAGAGTTGCCCTAGAGTTGGTAATGACTGGCTTTCAAGCAAGGGCAACTTTTACCTAATAACAGAAGATCCCAGATTGGTATTCAAATTTTATGTCAGGTTTTGTCCCTGCAAGTGGTTCGATGTCTCCCTTGCTCAAAAGCCATTCATATCCGACTCTAGGGTGCAGTGTTCATCTCCATTTACAGCCAAAGAGCCAGTGCTGCCTGCATTTGCAGATGTATACATGGCCATATGGCAGGCATGACTAAATTGCCCATGATGTAGACTCCACTCATGACGTAGCCTCAGCCCATGACGTAGGCTCCGCCCATGACATAGGCTCCACCCACAGTGTGGCAGCAAAAATTTTTGCTGCCCACCATTGGACAGAAGTACTGTATACGTGACAAAAATGGGCAGGTTATCTACAAAATACCCTTTTTAAAACCAAACATAATATAATGACAGCTATAAAACACTTTTACATTAAATATACCAATACATAGATGAATTTATTTACAACAGTTAAGATGAAACACACTGGTCACAATTATTGGGTGGTGGTGTGAGGTGAGGACATTAAGATTTGTCTCCATGACATGTCATGGAACTAAAATGGTTTAGGAACCATAAGTTAATGGGAAAGAAAGTAGGTAAAGCAGTGGAGCAGTTGATTTACATGCAGAAGTCCAGTTCCTGATATTTTCCATTATAAAAAAGATATTTAAAACAGGTTATCAGAGATGCTTCCACCTTAAATTCCTGGCAAGCTGACAGATATGTTTTATGAATCTACACATTAATGGTGTATGAGAATAGAGTAACACCCCAGTCAGCATTTGCACCACACAACACTAAAACCAGATAACAAAGGAGAATTTGAGGCAAACTTTTGCACTGCACAACATCAAGGTAATGTAGTGCGATGCAAAAGTTTGCCTCAAATTCCCCGCCGGGCTTTGGGGCAGAGATCTCTGCTCAGAGCGGTGGTTTGGTAGGGGGATAGGGTGCACATGCCTGCACCATCACCAGCGGCGGGAACTTTAAAAAGCCCCGGACTGACTGGGTTGCCTGCGCTGCCACCCCCGCCGCCTCGAGGAACACCTGCGGCGGGGCGGAGGGAAAGACGCCGAGGGCCAGCACCATCACCAGTGGCGGGAACTTTAAAAAGCCCCGGACCGACTGGGTTGCCTGCGCTGCCTCCCCCGCTGTCTTCCCGGCTGGGCGGGGAGAACGAGGAACACCTGGGGACTCCAGGCGGACGGCTATAAAAAGAACTTTTTTGCCACCGCCACCGACCAAGGATGCCAGTCCCGCTACTACTGCCACAGCTGAACCATGGCCAGCCACTCCTCCAGATAAATGTATATTTATTAATTGAAATATTTATAAGGGATGAGGACTTTCCCTATTGCTTTGTACTGTATATCCATGATTGTTTTTTGCATTTCTTTGACTGTAATGTATTTATATATATATTTTTGAAGGTTTTGTTGACCACATTGATTGTATTATTCTTGTTATATTGTATGTATATTATGTTTTCTATTGCAACATTGTTAGCCGCTCTGGGTTGCTTCGGCAAGAGGAGCGGCATATAAATTTGAATTTAATAATAATAATAATAATAATAATAATAATAATAATAATAATAATAATAATAATAATAATAATAAAAAGGTTGGCAGGTCAGTAGTTTGAGACCAGAGTGCTGCATGACAGAATGAGTTCTCGTCTCTGCCAAACTCCTGCCAATCTAGCAGTTAGATAATAAGAAAATGCAATTAGATAAATAGGTACCACCTTGGCAGGAAAGGTAACAGTGTTACGTGCACTCCAGTGCCTAATCATGCCTGCCACATGAACACATCTGTAGGCACAAACAGCACTAGTTCTTTGACTATAAACAGAGATAAAACCATGCCCTAGAGTCAGATACAACTGGCCTTCAAGCAAGGGCAACCTTTATCTTACTATCTCATTGCTGTATGATAGCAATTACTATCTGTCCTTTTTTATTAATGACATTGTTTTTGTTTTATAAAGAAAATTACATTTTACATGATATATTCTCATCTTTTTATTTTAAAATTTTCACTGCCTTAAACTTCTTCTTGTAACAACGTATTCACAGAAAAATAAAACAAAACAAAAAAAAAACAAAAAAAAAGGATAGCTGAAAATGTGTCCATGAGAGTGAAGAAAAGAGCCCTACTATATTTAGGCACATATTATATGGCATAATAGCCATCTGCAAAATTGCTTTCATTTGAGCACAGTAGACAATGAACTGTAGCAAAGCTTTGGCATCAACACTGCAGGATTTACTGTGCTTCTATCAAGGGCAACACACTCATAGAGCAAACAAGAGTAACCCAGGGATTCCAGCTACAAGAGGAAATGCAGGTTGCTATGTTACAATTCATGCAAGCCTCACAGCAGCAGATGGACATTTTGAATAGATGTGGTGCCCATTTGGCTTCAGCTCGTTGTACTTCCAGAAGTTCAAGTTCTAAAATCAACCCATCCAAAAATGTGTTCAGTTTGCAGAACATGTGACTGAACACATTTTAGCATTTTGTGAACCATTTGTATTGCTAATAGTAATACAATATTCTTTTAAGACTGGTTAAATTCCAGAGCTTATCATATTATTGTATCATCCATATTTGATTGAAATTGATCTTATGACACAATCTCATAAAAATAAAATAAAAGAGTGAGCAAGGAAATAGAGATAAATAAAGATGGTGACGTAGTTATGCTAAGGTTGACAAAACTCAACATATTCACAGTGGAGTTGGCTAAATCTTGACCTTCAGTGGAGTAACTCTGTGATTTAAGATCAGAAAGAATAGTCAGAATTTCTAAGAAATATCCCAGAATTTCTTGTTAACCCTTGAGAAGAACTGTATTTAACTGTGCTTTTTTATTTCATTACACTCCATTTCAATGCCATTTTTGCCAGCTTAAGAGTTGCTCACAGGGCAAACTGAGTTTGATGTAGTTCATGTGATTTGTCTGTTTGGAATGTAGCTCTCAGAATCTGCAATATTTGGGGTTGGGGATATAAGAACAATTTACACAAGACAGGATGCTACATTGTGTAAAATGTTGGGACAGAGCTGGAGCATAAAGAAGGCTGAGCATAGAGAATCCATTTGATAGTCCCCTGGACTACAAAAAAGATACAATCAGAGTATCCTGAAGGACATCAACCCTGATTGCTCCTAGAAAGGACAAATACTGAAGCTGAAGCCTAAGTACTTTGTCCACCAAATGAGAAGAGAGGACTCACTTGAGAAGGCCCTGATGCTGGGAAAGATCAAAGGCAAAAGGAGAAGGGGGTGGCAGAGGATGAGATGACTAGATGGCATCATTGACACCACAGGTATACATCTGGGTGGATTACTGAGGATGGCAGATGACAGAGGAGCCTGGCGTGCAGTGGTCCATGGTGTCTCAAAGGGTCAGACTTGACTGTGCAATTGAACAACAAAAGTTTTAAAAAGAATATGGAACTGGTCCATATGCTCCTTTCCTGGGTCGTGGAAGGAGATGATAAAGAAATAGAGTTGCATAATGATAGGAGAAAGCCAGAGCAGTTGAACAATGCAAAATGGAGAGGTGGAGTGCTTCACTGTCCAAACAATGCAGGGGGCAGGCACAGAAGTCATCGTGTCCAGAGCTGTGTTGATCTTGGCACTGCAACTGAGTCTCCTTCTTCTCTACCTGGGTGGGAGGCAGAGGTGTGAAGTGACACTTATTTGGTGCCATTCAAGATACTATCATGGGGACTGAGATAATTGGTTCGTTGCATTTAAAATAATTTACTGTATTACCTTGAAATTTAACTGCTGCTGAATGAGGCAGATTATTCTGTTTCCCCCCAAGAATCTCCAAAGCAGCCATTGCTGTACCCATTTTGGTTTTAGTTTCACAACTTCTGATTCCTAACAGAGAAATGTTAATGACAATCATTTTAACCCTCACAAACACCTGCTGTTTGTAGACCCCCAGACAGCAGTTCTCTTGATTAATGATGCTTCATATAAATAATAGATTAAAGTGGTGAAAATCCTTCAAAGTATCACTTTCCAATGTTCAAAGATGAGACAGTTTTGAAATAGGAAGATTTACAACTAGTAATACAGGCTAATTTTTAGTTTAATATAGCAATTCACGAAACTAAAAGCTCCAGCTGTGATCCTTCGACTGGATGCCAAAAAAGCATTCAACAATATCAAATGAAATTATCTATTTCTTGTATTAGAAAGAATTGGATTTCATCTTTGGTTTGTTCGTTTGATAAAGATGACTACATCTTTCAAATTAACATTTTTTAAAAAAAAAAATGTCTTCATGTAATAAATTTTTACATCATGACCCTTTGTGTCCTCTTCTTCCAGAAAAATCTTTGCATTTTGAGCCAAATAATGCCAGCCTTTTTAAAGTGAGGAATATATTGTGTAAAATAAATCTACATGTTGCTATTCTTTTTGCGTAATCATTATCAGTTCATAGGAATCTTGATTTTTCAAAGAAGAAGGGTTGATGAAAGAGAGAAAGTACAGAAGATTGGGAGGCTAGAAGAGCTGAAATATGATGACTGGGAGGTATGCATCCAAAGAAGGAAAGAGATGAAAACATATAAGATGCTTATAATAAAACCACTTAATTCATAGTGAAGATCTGTACAATCACAGATCCTATAATTCATACACTTTTTGAGAAACCTCTTCTAAGTTTCTTGAAAACAACTGCAAGACTGATGCTAGAGCTTAGTTATTTACTCTGAAATCTCATGGTCAAATTAGAGGAGATGTTTAGCACATTTATAGAAGCTGTGCACCCTCATGTGGTGAGCACCACCAGGGCTCATAACAGGAACAGGTTATATGTGTAAGACAGGACTTCAGGTCACGTTCTCTCAGACAGCTTCGGGGGCCAGATGACCATTTTGCCCTTCCTCCACCACATGACACTTCCTGGTGTGTTGGAGGCCATGGGGTGCCACATGAAATGGTGCTACGGGCCGGATCTGACCCATGAGACACAGGTTGAGAATCCCTGATATAAGACCAATGTCCTGTCTGTGTCCCCAACAGTTGGTATTCAGATGCTGCTTCAGGTAGTGGAAACAACATATAGCAAACATTTTTGTACATCTAGTTAAGCATCCATATTGCTTCCTCTGTCTAATGGTATCTCCATATCATAGCTGGTATGAAATGATAGCTTTATATTGTGCAGATTGACTGTATCATGTGAGAATAATGTTACACTTTTGAAATGTAACCCTGCTTGGCCACTGTCAGGATCTGAGGCAGCTTCAGTGCTTCAACAGTGGGAAAACAGTTTTGATTAGACACACAGCCAGCTGAGACCCTACTGGGCTCCACCTGAGAGCCCTGTGGGAAGAATTGTACAAGAACCAGCCTGCCTGCTAGAAGCTGCCTCAGCAATAAAGGTTCTTGGATTTGTTATGATTTTTCCTGTCAACCTCCTGCTCTTGCTCCACTTCTAAAGATACTCTGCTTTGATTGGTTCTTTAACTTCTGGTCTGCTTGGACTATGTCTTCTCTATTGGACTAGCCTTGTCCCCCTATCTGCACCTGGCTTTAACCTTGGACTTGGATTAGGACTTGGATAAAGTTTGCCTTTCACCTTTAGTTTGGCTGCCGTAGCTCCTAGTACCTACATCCTGGATTCTGTCAGCCACATGAACTCTTTAGAGAAGTTACAGGCTCTGCTACCTACAGAATGATCAGCTTGTTCAAAATGAGGTCTATGAGGAAGATGTGGAACATCAAGTAGCAGGGAAACTGATTGCAATCTTCCTCAGAAAAATTGTGTGTATATCTATATCTATATCTATATCTATATGCCTGACTCCCTGTCTTAGAATTCAATCTCAATCATGTTTATGTCTCAGTATATATTTTGTAGCTGATTATGCTAGACCGTGAAGACTATAGAAGTCTTACAATGCATAGAAATCAATGTATAGAATTTTTCTGTTAGCAAAATAAAATAGCATTTTTATTCATGTTTCCTCACAATTTGGCATCACGGCTCAAAATCTTCCACAGTCCAGACATTGCACTTTAGAAGAGATTGACAATTTGTGCAGAAAAAAATAGTGTATATTTTAACCCTGGATCTGGGCAATGTGCAATTTTTGCAACCTCAACTGCCACCTGTGAGACTATTTCACTTAGAGAAAGAACTTCACAATATGTCATTTTGAATTTGGCCATTAAAAAGGTAACTTCAAGGTTTTCCATAAACTGCACTATATAATCTGGCACTATCTTCCTTACTTTCTGTTGCCTTTCGGATCGGATAAAGTCATTCGACTCCTAAGCAAGTTGATCCCTTCATTCAGTGGAGCAGGATGAGGAGGGTTGATAGGCTTATCCTTCTGCACTCCTTCCTACACTAACCTTGAAACTAAATTGAAATCTAATACTCATACAATGCTAGCAGAGGAAGAATAAAATGGCAATATAAATTGGCTCAAGAATCCATATTAATAACTCTTTGTGGTTTGGTTTTTACTAGGAAAGTCAGGTATTTTTATTTTTTAAATATCATTCCGGTCAGAGTTGTGTATTAGTTCAACCTACAGATCATGAATAAGCTTGCAGAATGGCTTCTATCCATAGCTGTGCTGGTTTAAATTCAAAGGCTTTTGCAGTAAAATTGCACAGCACTTCAGTTATCTTCTGCAGCACTGGTCTGATGTCACTGTGGTATGAGACAGGCACTACCACCTTCATTAGATGTATTGTTCTACCTCGACAGGAAATAAAATGAGGATATGAGCACTGATGAGAGATATTCAGGACATTTGACAGAGAAAGTGAAAGGCCTAACAAATGGTCTTTTTGGACTAAAATACAGATTTCCACATCTTCATTTCAGCACCTTTTGGTTAATCACCACTACGAGTACAATTGGGATAATCTTTCTCATCAGTAAACTATTATCATATACCATCCTCACTGCTGGCCACTGTAAAAGTCTTCCTGTTAGATCTTCACAGGGGAGACAGGGATTTTCCATGGCTTAGCCAATGGGTTCTGGTTTCTTTATTGCTTATTCCTTATTTATATTTTGATTTGATACCCACCACTCTATAAGTTCTGCCCCCTCACGGCTATATCTTGTCTCTTGCTTCCTGGCTGAGATTTAATGATGATAGAAAAGTTATTCAGGAGAGAGGAGGAGGTAGAGGAGGTAAAAATGTAATTTGCTTCTGTTTGTCTTGAAGGAATTATACAATGGCCAGGAATCTGCACAGAGAAAATTTTGCATTTCTTTCATTCCAGATTCGTTTGGCAGAGGGAGGGTCTCTTTCATTTTACTTGTATCTATCTGTTTGTTTTATTTGAAAGAAAAAGGTTTAGTTAGATTCCTAATCCATGTTTCCATATTTGTGTTTTCTGGTGCTCCATAGTCCCTAAAGAAAGCTTTAAAACTATTAGGGGGGAAAGCAACAGAAGAATCAATCTATTCAAAAAACAGGCAATTTAAATATCTCACTTACCAGAAAATCCTATTAGTTTATATAAAATAAAAATCATCCTTACTGACACTATTTTATTTCATATTATCTCATCCTTCTTCATCCTTCTTCTTCTCAATAACAAATGAAAAATAAAAATCATTGTTAGGAGTATTTATTATTTATTTATTCACATTTATCTACTGCCTCCTCACCAAGGTGATTCAGGGCGGTTTACACATCATAGAAAACAACAACAAAGGCATAAAGCATTCCCTAAAAACCTAAAATTTAAAACTATAATAGGTTAAAGATTAAAATCTTAAAAATTTAAAAGTTACTACAGCCCACCGATTAAAAGAGTTGAGGGAGAGAGGAGTTCAGTCCAGCCAGCAGGCTGGTGTCACTGTGCAACCCATACCCCATACCTGCCCCACCAGCCATGTTTTTAGATTCTTCCTAAAAGTCAGCAGCTCCATCTGTAGACACTAGTTCATATATTATCAGTTCATGTCAACATCATCCTCATCCTTAGACAATAATACAGGTAAGAAAGAAAAGTCATTATCCACATAGACATTAATTTGTTGTGAGCTTCCCTGGTCCAGATCTGCAGGTGCTCCCTCTTCCATCCTTTTCTCCATAAATGTGGAAAGTTCTATATACCTTGTTTATCTTTCTACAGCTGTGACCAAACAGCCTGTAGGCTCTGCAGCATACTCTGAATTCTTCACTGACTCAAATGTGAAGAGGTTCTTGAAAGGTTTGAAAACCTCCTACCCTGAAGTATATTAACTGACAGCTCAGTGGTTCCTGATTCTAGTGCTGCACCAGTTATGTAAACCGCCCAGAGTAGGAACATCTCCCAGATAGTTGGTATATAAATGCAATAAATAAATAAGTAGTTTTGAACACTCTACAGGCGTCTGCTCCCAATTCTCTACGTTTGCAGTCTATGGTTGATTCCTTGATAGCATCAGGACATTTTCAGTTCAGTCCTCCTTGATTATGTCACCCTGCTAAGCTGCATGAATGGGTTCTACAATATATTTATATGCCCACACAGCAGCTCCCATGGTGACTTAGTGGTTTAGGTGTTGAGCTAGAGACTGGAAGGTCGGGTTTCAATACCTGAGAGCTGCACTTGGAGACATGAAAGGAGCCTCACTTGGGCATCCCCTTAAAAAAGCCTTTCAACCCAGAGTAATCTCTGACATAAAATTATTATTATTATATGCCCACACTTTGAGCAGTGACACTGGTCTTGAGTTCCCTGGCAAACTCACTATCACTTCCTCTGGCAGTATTATGTTTGAGTTGCCATCTCTTCTCTGGGAGCAACTTCTTGAATTCAGTAGTAATATCCCTTCCTCTCCCATTTTCCCCAATACGATGGACAAAGAGGAGGAGGGGGCTTACAATGCCTGTCTGCTTCCCATAAAATATCATGCTGGTTACACTGAAAATAATAATTTCATGTCAGAAATTATTTTGGGTTGAAAGGATTTTTGCTGGGGAAACTCTGCTCAGGGGACGCCTGAATGTCCCCCAAGAGCTGGGATAGAGACGGACACTGAAACTGTCATGCAGTATCCGGGCCTTGAACTGCTGACTTGCTGACTTTCCAGCTAACAAGGCAAGCTTCTTAACCACTGAGCCACCATATCCCCTTGGTTACACTGATGCCCAATGCCATGCATTTTTTTAGATTCAAAGGGCATAATGCTGATATCACCTATCTAAGTTAACCCACTGTGAAACTAAATCATCATATGCTGTGACCTTTTAAGCAGAACAATTATATTTTTATTTTTCTATTTCCTTTAAAGTGAAGTATGATAGCTATAAACTGGCTGTTGTTTAATTATTTGTGTCTTAAGACTGGGTGGGTTTAAAACTCTGATTTCAAAAGTCAATGTAGCTAAGCTATGGACAGATCTTTA
This sequence comes from Furcifer pardalis, assembly GCA_030440675.1. Taxonomy (NCBI): domain Eukaryota; kingdom Metazoa; phylum Chordata; class Lepidosauria; order Squamata; family Chamaeleonidae; genus Furcifer; species Furcifer pardalis. The sequence continues at coordinate 64,270,939 of CP126896.1, forward strand.
TGGGCTGCTAACTTAAGATCACTCTGCAAAGAGCTTGATTTTATTTTTATTTTATTTTTTTGAAGACATAAAAGGTGTTTCATTAAAGACACTTAGATCAGGGAGCATTTTATTAACATGTGCTTCAAAAAATATAAGGAAGAAACAGAAACAACAATGCCATTTTGTTGAGGCACTTAATTTTAATGAAAGTTAATGGGATTTCAGTGTGTAAGCATCAGGACAGGCAAGGAATTTCTCCCCATAAATATACAATTCTACTCATGGGAATCTGTAATAGCTTTCTCTGAACAGTTCTTTTCTTCCTAAACTATTCACAAGTACTCATTATTATTCACAGTCTCATGAATTCTTTCTGTGTTTGGATTATTTTAAGCAATTCTATTAGGTATGCCTTATTCTTATGCCAGTATTCCAAGAGGTGCAGAGCTATTTTTCTTTTCCCTTCTTCCCAGAAAATGTCTTCCCCCACCCCAAAAATACCTTAATTACACAGATCTTCACATTGATAACACTGCATGTTTTGGCCAAACAAATATGGCATCCAAGGCATGCAGCACAAAATACACCCTCAAGTCAAGGACCTCTCTAAGTGAGCTTTTTAATTGTTCAATTAACTATTAAAATAGGTTATTGTAAAATCAAAATACCGTAAAATCCACTGAAAAGATGAACAAATAGTAACATTTCAGGCTGGGGACTAAATAGATATTGGCTAAAGTCCTGTTTGTTTAAGTGATTGCATAAGGATGGTCATTATGTATTTCTGCCCTTACTGTAGGGCCACTTTCATGCACCTGATTTCACCCTGGGTGCAAAATTTGTGTGTGGCCAATTGTATGATGGATCTTTCAAAGAGAACTCAGCAGACTAAGGAAAAACACTGTGTGAAGTTTCCTTTCCTTGGATTTTGACCATGAAATCTAATATCTAGTGAACTAATAAAGAGATTGGTTTCAATTCTAAAGCTGAAGCTTGATATCAAAGAAGGACATCCAGTTGTAGCTGGTTTACCTGGGATTGGTGGTATTTCAATTACCTTGCTTCCTGGTCATTTATCTCTTTAAAAGCTAAAATCTACAAGAAGCATTCAGCTAGTTGTCATCAGAGATCATTAAATACAAGCAAGACATGTCTGTTCTTAGAACTATCAACTGTCAATGATGTTACAGATAAAACCATCTAATTTTAACATTTATTTGCAATAGTTGCCAACCAGAAGCACCTCGAAAACCATAAACATGGATTTTTGTGTTTGCAGCAGGTTCTGAGCTTCTCGTTGCTGTGGCTAGTAGCTTTCAAAGATATTTTATGAATTGGACTTCAATTCAAAGCAGAGAACAATTTGGCCACATCCACAATCCCCATGATTTCTCATACAGATTTTGCTGTTTGTTCTTGAGGAGAGTTACTCTCCCAGAACATCTGGTGTTCCACCCATTCCAGTATAATGCAGGGAAGGAGTAATTTGGCTTCTGATATTATTAAACAACTGTGAATCAAAAATCCTTGTTCATCTACTGCTAAAATATTCCAGATATCAAAAGTAGATTTACTCTTCTGTTCTTCCTTTCCTAAGAGACATACACCTTCCCTTCTTCTCATATCTGGCATTTAACAAGGATTGACAGAAGAGAGAGTTACATTTACTTGTTGATCTCTAGGTGATTCTTACAGGAGACATGCAAGGATTTTTGATTCCTCCATGTTTAACAGTAACAACATCAACGTGACTATTCTCCACCCCTCCATACTGGCCAATTACTGAAATGTAGTACATTTTGTTGCCTAACACTGCAAATCTCTATAAAAAGGTTCAGAACTAAGATACCGTTATTGTGTTGTGTAATTCAGGTTCTCCCTGTCAGCTTCCATACCAAATGTTCTTATTAAAAGCTGTAGTCTTTGTTTTTTCATAGTTGGAGCCAATGCTCACAGACACTGCGACAAACTTTACTATGATGGGGAACAGATGAAAAGGGCCCCATTGTATAACTTCACCAGACTTTACCAACTGCTTACTGGAGGTTCCCTAGGGAATGCAGAGACGGTTGGCTTCAGACTGAATTTCCCTACTGTAATAAGGCAGCTTCACATTGTACCTCATGGCAGTTTCTTCCATTCTCATTCTCTTGCTAAGTCGTGTCTCTTTCATATATGTACTGCATATTGCTCACTCTTTTTGTAATGTTACTATACTGGACTGGAAAAGCAGGGAGCTTTCCTCTCCCAATCCTTATAGGTTTATAGAGTCTGCACTTGAGGGGTGAGGTCTAATTATTTGAAGCAATAATTAAGATTAACAATAGCACTGACTACAGGGAGAATGAGCAACCAAAATGGCAGCTGACCATTTTGGACATACTTTCTGGCCAAAATTCCAATTAAGGTAGATTCACTTAAAATTATTTAATCAAATGAATGTACTCTGGATGAATCTAACAATTAGATTTTGCTCAGTGTCCTTTCTTTGTGGCCTATAATGTGCATGTTTTATGAATGAAATGGAATTTTGGTGTATCATATAAATTGGCAACAGCAAAGCCATGCATATTTCATACTTTTCATTGATTAAAACTATCTTCATAACCCAGTTGTGCTGATATTGAAAAAATCAAAACAGTGCAAAACAGGCAGAAAGAAAGAAAGAAAGGAGAGAGCCATGCCTACAGCAACTAGTACTGTAGCTTTCTTTTTTACAAAACAGAAAACAAAAGACCAAAAGTGTAATTTAGAGGGGGTGGGGGTTAGAAAAAATGTGAAACTCTACAATGATCTAGCCAAACAGAACATTTTGTACAGTCTTCATAACATTAACAAACTACAGCCTTAGGTACCGTAACTGATAGATTTATTGAAAGTGACTTGTGCAGTCAATATCTGGAATGAAACAGCTAGTTTCATCTTGTCCAATTTTTACATTGCTCTTCATTTTCCTTGGAAACTACAGTGCCGCAACACTTTCAGTAAAACACTTCCTTGTAAAATGATCTGTTTTATCCATCACCCAGAAGGAATGCATTTTCACTGCTTCTGCTCCATGGCATGCATCCTTCATTTTATTTTAATTTAGTCATTGAAATCCTAATGATCAAAGCTATTCCAGGCAGTCCCATCAATTACAGCAGGGATCTCATTCAAGGTTGAATGATGAGTCCTTTTCTCTGTTACTTAGAGGTCAGCAATAATTCCAATGCCTCTTCTTGAATGTACAAATACTGCAGTATTTTACTATACCTATTTCATTTTTTTCTTAATGCCATGCTATTATTATTCTTCATGAAGCCATATCCAACATCCACTGCCTGATGACAAACTCCACAACTAGCAGAACTCAATGACTGTGCTTCCACCTAGTTTGATTAATTCAGTCACATCCAATGTACCAGCTTTCAGAATGATTTTGCAGAAGAGATAGTGAATTGGGGAAAGGTCCTTAGTCGTAAACCTGATGCAGTAAATCAAACACATTGCAATAAATTACATCAGTAGTAATATTTAGTATCTTAATGATCGTTCAGGTTCCTATTTGTCAAAAGATGAATGATCAGAATTATCTGTGTATATTTTTTACATGATTGTCTGCAGCATATAGGGATTAGGCAATGACATTATCAGAAATAGCAGACCATTAAATCATCCCACAGAAGAACCAGAGAAAGTTGAAAGAAATGGTGAAAGTTGAAGGTAATACCACAGTTCTGCATCAGTGAGCTTACAACTTGTACCAGAGTTCGTGTTACTACTCTGCTGCCATAGTTTATGCTTAGCACTAAAGACAGAAGATCACAATAATATGCTATTTTCTAAATTAACACTTCAGTGGCTCAAGTGGCTAAGATGCTGATTGGAAGGCAGGAGGTCAGCAGTTCGATTCCCAAGTACTGCAGGACGGAATGAGCTCCTGTCTTTGTCCCAGCTCCTGCCAACCTAGCAGTTCAAAAGCAAGAAATTGCAAGTATATAAATAGGGACCACTTCGGTGGGAAGGTAAACAGTGTTCCGTGCACTCCAGTGTCTAGTCATGCCTGCCATATGACCACAGAAGTATCTGCAGAAGCAGACAGTGCTGGCTTTTCAGCTTTGAAACAGAGATGAGCACTGAACCCTAGCATCAGATACAACTGGCTTTTGAGCAAGGGAGACCTTTACATTTACCTTTTACATTAATCTGGGAAACAACTTGTGCAGAACTTTGATAGGACAAAGCATCTCATTCTCTGATATTTCACTCTCCCCAGCCAGTCAGGTAGGGAGAATGAGGGCCAGTTGGACAGATCGGGCAGGCAGCTACAAAAGACTTTGCTGCCACCACCATGAGACCATCTCTGGACACTCTCCCCAGACAGGCAAGCGGGGAGAATGATGGCCAGCTGAAAAGGACTAGCTGGCCGGCTGAAGACCACCACCGCTGCTACTATCACCACAGCTGTACCGCGGCCAGCCACTCCCTGGATAAGTTTATATTCATTTCTAACTGAAAGATGTTCAAGAGATAAGGACTTTCCCGACTGTTTTGTACTGTATATTCTTGCATGTAGTATTTTTTCTGATTGTATTGCATTTTTCTGATTGTACTATATTCTTATTTTTTTATGTAAGATTTATTAACTGCATTGATTATATTATATTTCTTGTTATGATTATATTATTTTTTAAAATATATTTGAGATTGTAACATTGTTAGCTGCTCTGAGTTGCTTCGGCAAAGAGAGCGGCATATAAATCTAATCTAATAATAATAATCAAAATAATTGAAGTGGGCCCTTGTCATCAGGGATAGGTAGGCAAGTATTTGGATGAAGCTGGGACAGCTTCTGGGTATCTTGACTGTAGGAACAGGCATAAGACATTCCACTTCCTTCCTTGCTGAAATTGGCACAATGAGTTTAAATACAACCATCAAGCCTGCTAATTGTCTGCTGTTTCCTCTTGTTTTAATGTGCTACTGCAGCAGCAGAGGAATAATCTTTGAACTACGTAACTGAAGGGATCCTATGAATCATCAAGTCTAGACCCCATCAAGGAGGCACAGTGGAAAATCAAACTCCCACCCTCTAGTTCTGTACCCAGACACATATAAGCCACAGAGCTATATAGAATTTCATTTTATGCAAACACATGACACATTCTAATACCTCTACAGAAAACTCTGGTGCTAGCTAGGAATGTGTGGAAATGAGTGCCAATGACCTCCAAAGCAAAAATCAACTTTCTTATGCCCCATTGCCACTTGCTTAGAGAGTTGTCTCCCCATGGGAAGAGCAGAGAAGTACAGACATTCAGTGAGACTTCATCTCGCATCCTGAGACTAGGCAATCTTGTGTGGAAAGGGGAAACCTCACGTTTATGGACTTAATTATAGATCCAGCTTGTGTATGAACTCCATTTGTTTCACTTCCTGACAAGTGCCTCTAATTAAAGGGGTGAGACAAAAGAGTAGGAAATGGGATGAAACATAGATTACCACAACTGGAAACTAGTTTCACTGCCTGTTCACTGGAGGAGGTGAATATGCAAACACATGAAGTGTTTTCAACTAGTATTTAGGGAACTGTGTTTCCTGACCTGAGTGAGCCTAATCTTCTCAAGAAGGTTAGCAAGCAACAAAACATTTTTTTAATCCTCATGTTGTCTGCTGAGGGAGTTGAGCATTGTTCCTTCTCATCTGTTCCATGTGACAAAGGTAAAAAGGGGAGCAAAACAGATAATGCTTTAGGAATCAGATGTGTCCCAAAATTAGTTGTTAGGCAGCTCTCAAATGTCATCTAAATACAATGGATTTCATTTAATGTCCAGTAATATCAAACTTTGTAATGTTATCACAACCACTAGGGTTGCTAAATTGGGGATTCATCCTGCTACTCAAACTATTTCCTTGCCACAATTAGTTTCTCAGAAGCTGAATCTCTGAGCAAGGATGATTTCAAATGACATAATACATGTCCAGGTATTTGCTGCAGTACAACTCACTTAGAGAAGGCATCAATCTATTGCTATCTAAAGCTGCTCCAAGCTGATATTGAAAGTGTGGCAGTAGACAAAGCCTAAACATGTCATCAATGAGAGAGACACAATTTATCAGACATATATTTTTGTTTGTGAGACTACACTGTGTCATGCATAGTTAATAAAATGAACAACATAATTGCAAGCTGCAAGAAATGATATTCTACCTTTCTTGCATTATTTTGCTATTCTGTTTCACCTGTTTTTCTTTACTGTTGTTTAGGCACCATTTTTTCCTGTTGTTACCAATTTTCTACCTCATCTAGTGCACCGAAGCAATAAGGCAGGAATTCTCAGCCTGCGCCCCACAGGCCAGAGGAAGCCCATGGCACCATTTCACGTGGCCCTACACTGCCTCCACCAGGAAGTGTCATGTGGTGGAGGAAGAGCAAAATGGCCATCCAGCCCCTGAAGTTGTCTGAGGGAATGCGACTTAGCCCCTGACTTTAAAAGGTTGAGAATTCCTGCAATAAGGGGTCACATAATCAGCATATAACAATGTAGTATTGTATTGTATATAGTATATTTCGACTTGTATGCCGCCCCATTCGTACAGTGACTGTAGGTGGCTCACAAAGGAAACAGTTACAATTACATAGCAATTTCCGTAGTAAAAAGCAATTACAAATATCACACAGTAAATTACAAATATATTTGTATTTATCTGTATCTGTATATGCACATACACACACCAGTATAGTAGTGTCACTACTTTAATTTAACTTGTGAGGTGGAAAAAATGGCTTCATGATAATTACAACGTAATTGAACAACCCAATTTAAAGTGAAGGAAGGAATGCCTTCCACTGTAAAATTACTATGTTGAGATTCCATCTATGAACGTTCAATGAAACAGCTGCAAGTTTTGTATCTATTTATATCAGTGGTGCCCAAACTAAGGCCCTGGGGGCCAGGTAAGGCCCCCGACGCCAATTCATTCAGCTCATGAAGCCCTCGTCACTCCTGGAAATGGAAGTAAAATGCACCCATAGACCAGGGGTGCCCAAACTTTTTTGGGACATGGGCTGGTCACGTGGTTCAGAGAGCCGGTCACTATGGCCCATGGGCCGGATCCAGCCCCCAAAGCCAATTAATCCAGCCTATGTACAGGGACATTTTACTTCTGCTCCCAGAGCAATGAGGGCTTTGTAGGACGGATGAATTGACATTGGGGCCAGATCCATCACATGAGCGGTAGTTTGGGCAACCCTGTTTTAGACTGACCATGATAAGGAGCAAGGACCTGAGACTCATCCTTAGACCAGAGCAACACTGCAACAGATCCTTCATATCCAATGTAGTATTCATAGGTTTAAATAGAAAGTAGTACAGCAGGCTGTAGTAATTTGACCCACTGATGAAGGTGAATGCAGCTGAATCCTCCCCACCCCCACCCAATCCTCCCTGGATATTATGGAAAAGCTTAGCACAGTATTTCCCACTTGTTCTTGGACTTCAATTCCCAGCAGCCCAAGTCAGCTCACTTGCTGATCAGGGCTTCTAAGAACTGGAAGCCAAGAATATTTGAAAATACAAGGTTGGGAAACACTGCCTTATATTGAGGTCAATGTACCCTGTATATATTTCATTAACGTTACTTCGTCAGCCATTCCGCAGTGCTCTGGAATGCAGAGAAAGACTTGTGTTGCTCTTTAGATCATATTTTTCCATTCTGGGATTCTTTTTCTTAGGATTCATCTTTCTAATGGTCTCGCTCTTAATTTACTGAACTTTAATGAAATATTATTACATTATTAGGATTGACTTGCAGAAGAATCGTTTTATGGGCTTTGAGTAGAGAGGTTACACAATTTCTGTGATTCATGTCACCATTAAATTTTAGCTGTTTGCATCCTATTTTTCCAGGATTTTCCCCCTTTTTAAACGAAGACCCCAGTACACAAAACCAGTGCCACCAACTGAGGGATAAAGTAGCCTAGAATTCCTCTTACAGGATACAGATAAATCACCTCCCCACTTTCTGCAGTCTGGATGTCTGTCATTTGGGTCCAGAGTAGGTTGGGAATGCTTCTGCATACTTGTAAATGTAATATATAGGCCATGTGAAAATAATGACCTATATCAGAATAGACAAACCTTTGACATGTGTGCCAGAAGTGACACGGAGAGTCCTCTGTGTGGACACACACACCGTATCAGGCAAGCCCTGCCCTGTGCTTCTGGCACCAATGGCAGTGCCACTTCCCCACACACTCCTCTACCTCTGCCAATGGGGAGTCAAGAGGGGAAGGCTGAAATCTGGCCTGGGAGGTGGCAGCAGGGATGAGGTTACATGACCAGACATCACCAAACCTTCCTAGGAGGCAGAGGAGGAGGTGCATATGCAGGTTGGTTGGGTGCATGCATGGGGGTACATATGGGTGGATACATGCACGGGGGGCACCCATGGAGGTACAGGTACACACCCCCAGTGACATCACTGGAGGTGTGCCAGTGATGTCACATGGGTGTGTGTCCATGCCTAGTGCCTGACTGTGCACCACCTTCTCCTCCTTGGGCCCATGGTCTCAAAAAAGTTTGCTATCACTGACCTAGATGTTTCTTTTACAAGTTAATAATAGTAGGTCATCAGCTGCCATTGTGAGAATAGTGGCATGAAATGGATTACACTGATTATTACCCATCCTCTAAGAGTCCATCCCTTAGATGTTTGGTGAGCTGTGTGATACATAGCAATGGGTCCATTAAGATCAGGAGTCTCTTTAATATGCTTGTGCCAGGGGTTTAAAGGGCATTAAAGGGTAGCACATCCATATTCAGTGAGTATTTCCTTCTTTTTTTTTACAAAAAGCTGAAAATTTTCACTTCTACTTCTTTCACCAGCATTCATTCATGCAGGTGTTTCTCCATGCTTTCAAGATCAAAATTATTCACTGAATTGATGGAGGAAAAGGGGGGGGGAGGAAAAATTGAAACCTAATGCACATTTAAAAGCTTTTGTGGCCCAATACAGAAAGGGTTAGAAGGAAAGAAATTGTGCTTATTTGCATGATAAATACCACAAAGCACTATTACCTGATAATCATACTGAGGGGGAAAAAAGAAATGTCAGCGTTAGAGCTGATTCTAAGCAACCTCAGTTACATTTCTGGAGTGACTCGCTTCTCTATAGTGAATTCTGCAGACAAAATTGTCAAGACCTTTCACCACCATATTTATCTCTGATTGCTCTAACAAACAATACCTTCTTCATAATAAGCCACTGTATGGCTTAACTACCTTCCTATATTCATGCAGCTGCACTTTGGAACCATTTTTGTGTCTCTCACTTTCCTAATGAAGCTCTCTTTTATAACATTCTCTATTAGAATTCTGCGCTTCATGTTCCAGCTATGCATTATCTTCATTACCTTCTAACGTGCTCAGCTCCCAAGGATAATGGTGAAATGGAATATTCATAAAACTAACCTTTAAAAGTCTTGACTCACTTCTTCTTTAAGGTGAATTGCTAATGCAGGCAGCCAAACTTTGCAATTTCCTCAATGTGAATACAGAGGGGTCACAGTAGGTGCTCCAGTTTTAGACTTTCTCAGAGCTTCAGCTGCACAAGTTTTGAAAATCCACATGTGAGTATACCTTTGTGTGAGTGAATGACAGCAGGTTGCTCCACAGACAAGGAGAGATCCCACACATTCATTCCGGGGGCCGGGCCATGGTAGGTTGGGTATACCGTATGTTCCTCTCAGCTCTTTGCAACCAGTTGGGTCTGAGAAAAAGGTGTGGAATAGAAGAATTGGTTCTGATGTCATTAAGATGCTGATGACACATTAAGACAGTGATATCCCCCCACTCCTAGGTTCTTCTTAACAGTTAGAGCAGGACGACAGTGGAACCAACTGCCTCAAGAAGTGGTAAGCGCTCGAACACTGGAAACATTCAAGAAAGAATTTGACAGCCACCTGTCAGATCTGTTTTGATTTGGACTTCTGCATTGAGCAGGGGGTTGGACTCGATGACTTAAAAGACCCCTTCCAGTTCAATGATTCTATGACTCCCATTATGTATTCTGGCTTAGACTTATTGGAGATGTAGTCTAAAATATCTGGAAGGCAAAAAATTGCCTACCTCTTTTCTGTGTTGCTTGTATGGGGGGAGGGGAGGGAATGTCAGGGTTCTCTTTTTGATTGTAAGATAAAATATTGCCAGTTCCTTAAACCTTATCTCATATTTTATCTCAGTTTCCCAACAGTACCTTGTCTGCCCCTACAGCAACAAATCATTTCATGAGTGGAGAGAGTGACTCACCTGGAACATTAAGACTTCAGAGATTATTATGGGACATATATATATTTGATATGCTGCTGGAAAATTCTGACATTGCAACTAATAAAGACGGGCTCCTGCTGTGTGAACACTGCCAAGTTAAAGTATCTCCACTTCCACTCCTCATCCGTGTGTAGAATCCAGACATTAGAGATTCAAGTCATTCACTGTAGCTTCTTTTCCTCAAAATTATATCCCATCCCTTTTGATTGTGACTGGATTATCTCATATTGGGCTCTTCTTTGTCACACAAGCCCATCTGTGTGTGTGTGTGTGTGTGTTTGTGTGTGTGTGTGTGTGTATGTGTGTGTAAATACACACACTTACACACACACATACATACACACACACACACTTGTGATACATCGTTGTTGGCTGCAACTCATATCCAATAATGCATTAATCCAATAATGTGAATTTGTTTAAGGTGGATCCCAGCTTGCCATTAAGTGACCCACACACTATGATCATGGAGCCATCTCCTGCGGCACATATGAAATGAGACATGCAAGATTTTACACCAGGACTGCAATGAACTGCTGCAACCTTGAAGATATTATCAAGTTGCTCTTTCATAGCCAGTCCATCTGGCATGGCATTTTCCACCTCCATGACCATTGGCCTAGCATAGAACAAATAAAGATTACATTTTTCTACTATTTACTCAAAAACAGTTATAAACAGGCTTCTTTCTCCTCCTGATAAACACTTGTGACACATAGTAATAATTCTAATGGTGCTTCTTCTTCATTCTAATACAGTATAACAAAATCCAATTTTCATCTTTCATTCCACCTCTTCCTGTATTTTAACCAATAAAATCACAGCATACAATTCCCATCATTCCTAATTCCATTCCCACATTATAAGATTGTTATGAATTCCAAGAGGACAGAAAGTTGCACCTGGCTTGACAGACACATATAAAATTTCCTTGTTCTATTTTAGCATGTTTTTCTCACAGAGCATGCACCACTATGACACAGCACACTTCTCTAAAACAATGGATAAGTTTAGGAGTCTGGGAAATGGGAGTACACCTGTTTGTAGAGGCTACAGTCTAGAGTAGTGTTTCCCAACTTTTGGTTTTCGGACTTCAATTCCCAAAAGCACTAATTATCCAATGTAGTCTGTGATGGGATGTTACCAGTTCAGATTGGTTCGCCCAAACTGGTAGCACCCCATCAGGAGGGGGTTGCCGGGATGGTGGTAAAACCCCAGGCGACCGATTTGGTCGCCTCTCCGGCCCCCTCCAAAAATGTATTTCCGGGCAGCCAAAATGGCTGCCCGGAACTGTGCATGCGTCAAACCTCCATTTGATGCATGCACAGTTTTATTTTTAGTGTGTATGCATCAAATAGAGGTTTGATGCATGCACACTAAAAAAAAAAGAACTGTGCATGCATCAAATGGAGGTTTGATGCATGCACAGACATTTTTTAGGGTTTTAGTTTTTTAAAAAAATTGCTCTGCCCACAACGTCCATGACATCATGGTGGGGTAGTGGGAATTTTGACAACCCACCACTGAATATACTGGCCTAGAAATAACATAATTGCTATGTTTCTAAGTAGACACACATAGTTCTTCATATGGCTATTGCAGTCAGTCTTGTCAGTGCCATGCAGTTCTCCAGCATCTGATTGGTGCTAATATGAAATTTAAAGCATACATGAATGGGCTGAAATCCTATTGCTTAATGAAGAAAGTTGCAGGTAGAGTAGGCTCATTGAATCAGTGAGGAATTCATTGATTAAAGTAGGCTTGCTCTAGTTGTGACTTATTACACCAAGGAAAAGCATTTCAGTCATTTCTGTCAGGCAACATAGTAGTGGTAACATTTTAATGTAGGAGTTCATTATGATACATGCACACAGTAGAAACCAGCAGTTTGTTATGTGGGAAAACATCCAGTTTATTAGGACCATCATGTCTTGAATCTAATGGACAATTGCTTCACAGCAGTCATTATTGATTTCAGTGGTGCTTGCTTCTTTTGACAGTATACACCAAATGTGTAAAACACACTGAGCTTTAACGCAAGTTGTTCATCCAGCTGAAATGCAATGCTCACTGTTAAATTAATGGTCCAAAGATCTTTGTAAACAGGTGCAAACTTAAATTGCTAAGACTGAAATAGGAACTCAATCAGAGAGGGTGAAGGAGAGGTCCAGACAGTGCTTGATTATTTTCCTTCTAATTTATTTATTTATTTATTTTATTTTTCCAATTTGTTATCCCGCCCCAATTAGGTAGACCCAACTCTGAGCGGCTTACAACACAAACCAGGAAAAGACATAGCTAAAAACAAGCAATACATAGTAAATACAACCAATATGACACTCCTACGTGCCTCACACATATTAAAAATTCATTTCATCAGTTAAAATTGAAACTGCAGTTAATCAGTTATTAAAAAGTTAAGTTAAAATTAAACTTTAAAAATTACAATTATAAGAATATTAAGAGAACAGGAGGCTAGAGCGAGGGTGGGTGGGTGGGGTGACTCAATTAGATCAGCCACCTGGCATGAGATCCAACATTCTTAGGTCCCCACACTTGCCCTGCCAGCCAGGTTTTAAGGCCCTTCCGAAAGGGCAGGAGCTCTGTCTGCGTGCGTAGCTCGTTTGGCAGGAGGTTCCACAGGGCCGGGGCAGCCACAGAAAAGGCCCTCCTCCTAGTGCTAGAGAGGTGTGCCTCTCTAGCCGATGGAATCCTGAGTGAGCCTCTCCGGTCTGCCCTGGTGGGATGGGCAGAAGTTCTTGGGGTGACGCAGTCTCTAAGGTATCCTGGCCCACTACCATGTAGGGCTTTAAAGGTGATAACCAGCACCTTGAATTGCAGCCAGAGACATACTGGCAGCCAGTGCAGCTGCCGAAGCAGTGGTGAGGCACGAGCATAATGCCCGCATCTCATCACTACCCGAGCAGCAGCATTCTGGACCAGTTGTAGCCTCCGAATGGTCATCAAGGGCAGCCCCATGTAGAGCGCATTACAATAATCAAGTCTGGAGGTGACCAGCGCATGTGTGACCCTGAGCAAGGCGTCCCGGTCTAATGTGATACAATTAATAATACAGTAATAATATTTACTGATAAAATTATCAGAAGAAAGAGAAGGGGGAAGGAAAAATGCTCTAGCACTTTAAATATTCACAATTTTTCCACTTGTCCCATTCTTCAAAATTTAAACTGCTGTAATATTTTATCCCTCTCTCATTTTTTTAAACTCAATATAAAACAGATTAGAATGATTACTCTAGAAATTAATTGAAGGACATTATTATTCATTTACTAATCATCAGGAAGGTGTTTCCTGTCAGTAAATAAATTATCTGGGTACTCTGGGACAGAACAGCTCAATACAAAATTCAGCAAGGGTACCCCCTTTTAACCCATTCTATGTTCTGACAAATAATTGATGGTAGTTGTGTTGTTATGTAACACTCTGACGACTGGCAAGGCAGCCTGAATCTTGAAGGATGTAGGAAAGACTAAAACACGGAAGAGATGTCAACTTTTATTTCATTTGTCTCTCATATACACCTCTCAGCTCTACAATGACCCCAGCCAGAAATCACCTTAATAGAGATACACAGTGAATGCCTATAATAAAAACTTCTGAATGTATAGCATTCCACCAGAGAGTTTTATGCTGATTGTGTTATGCTGGCATCAAAATATAATGGGATTTTGGCTGCTGGCCAAACAAAAGCAGTAAGAAATGCAAAGGAAGGAAGGCTTCTATCAGGAAATAAATTTAAGTGATATGCTAACTAATTTTAAAATAAATTATACAAATTTGTTTATTGAATAGGATGGTTGTCACAATGTGCATAAGTACAAATCATGAACAGACCCCAGAGATGGGATACTGTTTGAGTATCAACTAGTTGCAAAACATGTTTGCTTAAAATGTAGTTTAAAAAAAACTTGCATTAGTCAAACATAGAATATTCTCCCAATAATTGCAGAAATCATGCCGTGTTTGTGCTTTGGTCTCCAAATAGCTTTCTGCCTGCACAGAAGCCAATCTCAGTATACATATAATTAATTGGCCAAGTATAGTACTCAACAGTGATAAACAATATTCACCTTTGGTTGACCTGGTAGACTTCTTTTAGCCAACTGAAAATCAAGCCTTCTCTGTAGACCCATTTATCTATGACATTATGATTAACCCTTTCAAAGGACAATGAGCACAAGAAATACATAAGCAGAAAAGGTGAAAGAGAATGTGTAACCTTTGTGTTGGAACTTGCACATTTACCTCCCATCAAATATTTTAAATGAATAAGCAATTTATTAGAACAATTTGAGGCTGGCAATTTGAAAGGTGTGGGGGAAAACTATTTTAGGGAGCTCAAAGCATGGACTAATAAGGAAAAATCAAATAGTATGTGTTTGCACTGAGTTGTATTTCACTGTGTTTAATAGAGAAGCAACAATGCAAAAGAAATATCTTCAGTTTTGTCAACTGTATTGTTTTGTTCATGCATATTCTAATAAGTTATGACATTGCTGCAATTGCATGCCTGTCACTTTTGTCAGGAGAAGTATGACAATACAGAAACATAGCATTATTGCATTTGATGTGGGACTTTTTGTTTGTTTGTTTTGATATTTGAATACAAATTTGGCTATACTAGAATCACCTAACCCTGTGATATCAGGATTTCTGCACTTGTCTCTGTTTTAGGGAATGAGCAACCAACTTTAAAGGGATCTTTTCCACTCAGTGTGACAGCATTCATAGAATGCCTCCTGGTGTTATTTATTTATTTATTAGTCAAATTTATATTCCGCCCTACTCGCACAAGTGACTCAGGGCGGAGCACAACAGACATAAAATAAACCCCTAAAAACACAAAAAGAGCAAATGACTACATGTTATTTTTCCAGAATTCTGATAATGATAACAAAGAAAATATATTTTTTGTTTTAAAAAAATATAAGTGATGTTAGTTTTCAGAAACTGAAAGAACTTTAATTAAGCAATTTTAGGAAGGAAAAGTGGACAGCAATTAAACATTTAAATTTAAAGTCATCCTGCAGTTTATATTTGAATTCAGCTCATGCCCAGCTAGTAGACATTCTGAGGACCGCATACTATTTTTCTCAGTATGATTCCACATTACTCACTGTTTTACATTGCTGGTAGGTATGAGTATTTAGCATTAGTCATTTTTGTTTGTATACAGGCTAATGATTGAAATGTAACCTAAAGGATAAAATTGCAGTTTGCCAGAACTGTAAAGGCAGTATACAAATACATAGTGTCAATGGAAGAAAATATTTATTAATAGAGAGAAATTCAGTGCTGAAGAAATAGGAATACACAGTGTATTTAGCATTTGTGAGTGTCTGTAAAGATAGGTGGACTATGGAATGTATGAGGCAATAAAAGGTTAAAGACGTGGAAACAAGTGCTTGTGACCAGAGCTGAAATGAAATGCTGTAACAATTCCAAATGGAGTAATTAGTGGGATTTAAAAATATTTATTTATTTATTTATTCAGGCAATTTTCTCGTGTAAAAAAACCCCAAGGGTGACAGATTCACAGGAGTCATTTTGCCAGGCTGGATTTGGAAAATGAGCTGTTAAAAGTCCAATTGGCCCCCAAAGAGGAACTGATGACTGTGAATTCAGGCTGGCTGTGTGCGGATCTGGTTTAATTAGTTAATTCTGTAGTTAGTTAATTTGAGACTTATAAGTGGTACATTATTATTCTCCACACAGATTACAATCATGATCTCCAAATACAGTTGGACGTAGGGGAAAAGGTGGTGGCAAAGAATGTTGAGTATGTATGGTTTTAGAAAAGGCTTGATAGAGTTACTAGCATGGTCTACTTTAGCATGTAGGGAAATCATGTCTTGGGCACATAGTTAAGCATTCTTTATTATTATTATTATTATTATTATTATTATTATTATTATTATTATTATTATTATTATTATTATTATTATTATTATTATTATTATTATTATTATTTAGACTTATATGCCGCTCTACTTGCCGAAGCAACTCAGAGCGGCTAACATCACACGGGCATCATATATTACAATATCAAATAAATACAACATAAGCATATACAGTCAGTAAATCTAACATAAAAATGAAAATGCATATAAAAAAATCAACTCCCACCTGCTGAGAAGAACTACTACCACATACTAGCACAGTTATACAATACAAAAAAGCAAAAATATACAATGCACTAGCACAGAAAATATAGTACAGTAAGGAGAATCAAGAGAGTCCTTATCTCTTCCCAGCAGGGAGGGGGCTGGCCGTGGAATAGCTGTGGTGGCGGTGGTGGCAATCTTTGGCCAGCCGGCCAGCCCATGCGGGTCCACAAACAGATCAAGCAAACAAAACCAGTGGTCCTTGATGACATGTTGTAAACAGCTTCCGCTAGTAATGCCACAATCAGTCCACGTGTACATATAGTTGCCCACTTCTGATCATTTTGATGTTCTTGGTTCCTCTTTTGCATATCTGACAATCAGGAACTAACTGAACTTTCAAGATTGTAAAGAATTAACCTATCCTGTTCCACCTTGCCTGGAGCATACAAAAGGTGAAGAAAAAACCCTCTTAGTCAAATAGGAGGATCAGAGGAGTGAGCAGCTCTGAGACAATAAGATGGGATGGATGATGGGAAACAGAAACATTTCAATATCCAGGACTTTTCAAGTAGACACCCAATGATATGCTTCCCAGTTTCCCACAGCCACCATCACATAGATTTAGAACAGCTGTTCTTGAGGGAGAGAAAAATACCAAGCAACACTTAACACTAAACCAATGCTACAGTGCATTACTTTAGTATCTCTTTCACCAGTCATCAAGAAGAGCTGGTAAAATATCCACTTTCATTAGAAATTAGAGCTACTGATCACAAAACAGCCTCAGGAACCAAGATAACTGAGCTGGCCCTATCATTAGTCTGATGTAGGGCACAATCCTAACTAGCTAAGATGGCTTTAGGCTGGCTAAATAGATTTAGGCTGACTGATGCTATGTTGTATCTGTGAATAACTTGTGGACTGAGATGGTGTTATCTCATACCAATTTAGAGGGTATCCTGAGCCATGCTCATGAGCCATTACTGGAGCCATTCACATCTCTGTCTCAGGCAGCAGAATGTCTTCAGCTGGTCCTGCACAAGATAAACCTGTGATGCTCACATGTTGAGAAAACTATATTTGATCCACTTTTGTTCAGTTAATTACATCTTGACTAAACTAACACAAGTTTTTTAAAAAAAGATTTCCTTATAATTGGAACCTGAAATTATTTCTTTATGGAACCCAATCACCTAATGCCTCACATACAGTGTTAACTAAATACAGTTGTACCTCGCTTAAAGAGCATAATGCGTTCCACTGGATTGCTCTTTAAGCGACTTTGCTCTTTAAGCGAAACACCATTGAAAGTGACCAATTGTGTGTGTGTGTGGGGGGGGGGATTGCAAACCTGATTTATTTGTTAAGCGAGTTTTTGGTTGGTTTTATTTGTTAAGCGAAGGGAACATTCAGAGAAAATTCTGCTCTTTATGCGAGTTACTCTTTAAGCGAGGCGCTCTTTATGCGAGGTTTGACTGTACTGCCTCAGCAACAGAAATACTATACCGTACTATGTGTCAAGCCTTAGCAAATACATATGAGGTAAATGTATAACCAGGAATGTATAAAAATGTTAATGAATACATTTTTTGCTTAGAAAAAAACCTATCCACTATGCCATGGTACACCAACTTTATGCTAGAGCAGCTGGAAAGATCAAAATTTAACTTATTGTCTCAGCAGCATAAAATGCCTAAGGGGATCAAATTCATGACAGTAAAATGGCAGTCCTGTCAGTCTTGCTCTTTCTCAGTTTGTTTGCTGTTCTGAGTCACTGGTCTGAAGATGCATGGAATTGAAAAGGGGGAAAAATGAAAAACACCTTGAAAACTTTTTCTCTGTGTATCACCAGGAATTTTAATGTGGAACTGAAGATCTGTTTCAAAAGAACTTAAATGATTAGTGCTCATTGGAGATAATCCCTAAACAGTTTTTTGATGGGGGACTAGAGTGCATTCCAAGCAAATGTGTGTGTGGGGGGGGAAGGGAACAACCCTGCTATCTATTCAGGCAAAAGGAAAGTGGATTCCTAAAAACGAATCCCTTTAAAAGGCTTCTGCCATTAAGTTTTATGTGGGAAGTGAAGGTATTGGTATTCAGTGTGGTGTAGTGGATAGAGTGAAAGGCCAGGAGTCAGGAAACTTGGGTTCTAGTCCACACTTGGCCATGGAAGCCCACTGGGAGAGATGGCCCAAGAAAAATCATGTCTTGGCTGTCTCACTTATCTTGCAAAGTCTATTATGATCACTGTATTTCAGATGCAGTTTCTCAGCTCATAATCCATCAAACAAGACAAACTTCTAGCCATTGAGCTGGCAGGAATAAGAGAATGCATGGTTGCCTATATTTTGCTGGAAGCCAATTCCTCTCAGCCCAACTTAGCATAGTCAGAATTTACAGAATTTGTAGTGTAAAATTTGGAGCAGGCCAATTTTGCTGATGGGTGCTGTTAACTTTTTAAATATTGTTGTCAGTATTGGCTTACGTGTTTTAACTTCAACTAATATTCTACCGTATTACAATATCTTTGTTGGAAAGAAACTGGAACAGACATTTAATAATTCTATCTATCTATCTATCTATCTATCTATCTATCTATCTATCTATCTATAACTGAGTTATGGATTGTACCTGGGAAAACTGACTTTGCTTTATTAAAATACTTTTTAAAAACTAATGGCAATAAAACAAACTAGCACAAAAAAGCTGGTTAAATGTGATGCAACAAGACATTAAATCAGTCAAGTAAAAAAAGGAACAGAGCACAGAGAGAATATGAGAAATAATGCAGCTTTTCCTAATGATAAAATGTTACTGAAGTCCTGTTACATAGCTCCACATGTGATATAAGGATGATGTCACTAGCAGTGGCATTTTGATTAAAATCAAGTGGCTGATGAGTAAAAGTGATTTTGGGATGCATGTGACTCCTACACAATGTGAGCAGGACACATGCACTCTGACATTGCCTTTAATCAGCTGCAATTTGTTGATGACACCATCCCTGTTGGGATAAATAGAAAGAGCCTTCTTGAAGATTGTGAATAAAATAGAACATACCCAGGCTAATATTTCTAATACCAGATTGGGCCAAAGGAACTAAAGAATGAATACATCAGAAAGGTCTTTGTCAAGACCAACCATAAAAATGATCTCAAATATTGAGGGTAAAGGTAATAAGAGTGCCCTACTAGCAGACATATAAATATACTTGTGACATAATTCTTCTTCAGACAACATATTAGGGGACAGCAAGGTACACACCTAAAGTGGCTGGAATAAAACTAGTAATTGAGAAACCACATTAGAAGTATGGGAGTGCATTTTTGTTAGACGTGGCATGAGATTGCACTGACTGAAACAAACAACACTGAAATTTACCTCAATATTATGTCACATGTGGACAAGACCCTCAGCTGAAACTCCCAGCTTCCTCAGATAAGGCTAATAAAGATTACAGTTTGAAACTCCAAAGAGTGGCTACTTATCAATATAGAGATGACATTGAGTGATGTCATGGTCTAATTTTATATGAGGGTAGTGCTTTCTATGTTCTTAGCATGAAAAGTAGCCATGGATCCTACACAGATTTTCTGAAACATACTGCCATTGAGATTGGATTAATTTATTTAAATATTTATTCCAAACAGATGAGGAAAAGTTAACTAACAATAAAATGGACCAGAGTGTATTTTTCTTTTAAAAAAATTAAGAAATGACTTGAAATAAATCATTTTAAAAATAGTCGTCGTCTTTCGTGTCCCAATCAAACCCTGGACTGCCAAAATGAAGCCACTTTCTTGGCCTTGTCATAGCCGAAACTTAAGTCCACATCGGTGCATGTTTCTGGCAGTAATTGGCAGATCAGTAAATGAGCTGGATTCTGTATCTCTTCATATTCACACTGTGTGCTGTTGTTCACCAGCAGCCCCCACTTAAGCATGTTGGTCTTGTATTTAGGGACTCCAACCCTCAGCCTATTTAGGGTCTTCCTACTTTAAAAACAGTAGTCAAGTGATTCTATTACTTTCATCCTAACAACACACAATGTTGTACAGCTAGAGATATACAATAGTGGTTTATTTGTAGGGATGCACAAATACCATCAGCTTCACTTCATTCTGAATTTGTTTGTGCAAAAGTGTTGTACAGCTCAATAAGAAATGGACAACATTTAGATTTTTTGAACTTGAAGGAAATTCAATTCAAAAGTTACATTTTTTGAGTAGCATTGAAATAAGATTTCAGTGAACGTCTCTGCTTGGAAATCTAACTTTAAAAGCAGTTTTTAAAATTCTGATTTAAATAGATTTTGTGTCTAAAGTTTGCAATACATATCTTTTTTATATACCTTGAACTTTATTTTGAGTATGAACTGTTATCTATCATTATCTTTCAATCTATAGATGCTGCCCTATAGCTAAAATGCAGGCACTGAAGGGTTTAATGTTATAACCCTGAAATTGATGTATCCGGAATCAAAGGAGTCTGACCAAAAGAGCAAAAATGTTCTAAAATTCTACCCCAGAAGGTTCATTACATTACTATTAAGTCAGGAACTAGAAGTCAGTTTAATCAAGAATGACAGGATAAAAATGTTCATTGGAATGGCTGTTGCAACTGAAATTTTATTATTAATCTCCTTTATGTGAATAAGTCAAAACAATTTATTGCTCAGCTGACATGTCTGAACCCAATTGTTTTAAACAAAGACATTGTGCAATGACAATTTTGCAGCAGTTGTTGGATGTTATGCCTAAAAAATTAAATCAAGAATAAATGTAACGTGTCAAAGGGTCTGTTTGCTTTGTTCAATTCAAATAACCTGCCATATGAAGAGATACTTTGATTAAAGCTCTCACTGTTGGATGTGTCAAAATGTTTATTCCCTGGACTGCATTCTTCCAATAGTTCTGATCTGATATGTAGCCATCAATCAACAAACTCATAAAATTGTCAATATTGCAGCTAGACTTAAAATACTGTACAATGAGATCTGCCCTTGTCCTTCATTTGTCTTAATTTATATGACTCTCTCTTTTTTATTGCTTGTACAGGTTATGTTCCTATAAGTGTGTCTATATAAAAAGACAGGTGCAATGCAGTCCCACTGTTATTTCTTCCTACTTGTAACTGCGCGATCCAAGAGCAAAAAAAATAAAAATAAAATCATGGTTACTTGAAAAATGTATTGTTCTTTGGGTTCTGTGTCAGGCCATGCTAAGACTCCTCAAGGGCACTTCGCTCCAGGATCAGCTAGAATTCCTGATTTGTGATGAAAATGTGATTCTGGTCTCATTCTGCACCCTTTTAAAATTTCCCACCTATGTTTTTCTGTGGAGGAAACTGACAAATCCTGACTTGTGATGTATAAACTAATCACCTTTATAATAAATCCTGCATGGGAAAAGTGCCATTCTACATAGGAATTTTTGTAACCCTCAAAGTGTGGTGTTTCTTTCAGAAAAAGAAAACAAAATTTTCCATGGACAGAGAAATCTTATTTGAAGAGGGGAAATAGAAATTCCCTCTCCTCTAGGTAAAGGCTGCCCTTGCTCGAAATCCAGTCATATCCAACTCTAGGGTTCAGTGCTCATCTCTGTTTATAGCCAAAGAGACAGCTCTGACTGCATCTGCAGACATTTCCTTGGAGATGTGGCAGGCAGGCCTTAACACACGGAATGCTGTTTACCTTCCCATCAAAGTGGTCCCTATTTATCGACTTGCAATTTCTTGCTTTCAAACTACTATGTTGGCAGGAGCTGGGACAGAGACGGGAGCTCACTCCATCATGCAGTACCTGGGAATTGAACTCTGACCTTCCAGTCAGTGAGTTCAGTTTCCTAACCACTTGAGCCACCGCAGTTCTCCCCTCTCTTTTTCATCAAAAGCACAATGACTTTCATATTCTTAACATTCTTCATTGCCCCTATTCCCCTGAAATCATTCTAACCAGTGTCATTACAGATTTTTTTTAGCATTGTCATATGGATTTTCCCCGATGTTGTACATTATAATTAGTCCAACTGCACAGTAATAGAAAATTTTCATTTTGATCGATACTGAGAAACGCTGAACATAATTCTGCATACCTTATTCAAGCTTTAGTTTCAAAATCATGTAAATTTACTTTTCTGTTTGTCAGCAAAATGCTTAACTTTATTACATCCTTTTATTAATTAAAAGCATCTTAAGTCTTTTGTCCCATATTTCCGCATATGTTTGTGTTAGAAGGGGTTAATGTCTCACCTTTTCAGATTAATGATGTGGAACATATTTGGAGGACCTTTGTAAAGAAAGATGGATGAAATGCGACCAACAACCACATTGTGATTAATTAAGAGTTATTGTAAGAATAAAGGACACAGCCCATTCCCATACGAATAGAATTGTAAGAAAGCCTTGACAGAATTCTATTTCAGCAACAGAGAAATACAAAAAATAAATAAATTCTGGCAGCAATATTACCAGCCTATATTTATTGCTTTGAGGTTAGCATGATAGGTTTTATTTAGTTCCAGATTTTTGAAAACAAAAGTCTTGATACTATTAGCAGCATTTTGACATACCCTTAAATAGTTGTCCCTGCTGTCAGTGGGTTTTGATCCAGGACACGAATTATTTTTAGAAAAAACTATTTAGAGGAAATTGTTGGTGGCTCATGTCCATGCTTAAGGGCAGAGTAGGTGCGAAAGGTGCCAAAACTACTAATTATGATTCTATTTCCTGTCTTTATCCATCCGTATCAAACCAGAGTGTTCTCAACATATACAGGATTTCTATCAAACAATAAATACCTGCTTCTGCTAAGGAAATGACATTTGAATCAAATAGGTCATTGTTAATGTTTAAGGCACATTTACAATTCTTGTTAAGCTGTTTGACAATGTGAAGGATGCCATTTAGGATACAATTATATACAAGGCCTCCCTTGCTCAAAAGCCAGTCATATGAGCGGTGCTCATCTCTGTTTACAGACAAAAAAACCAGTGCTGTCTGTGTCTGCAGACATTTCCATGGTCATGTGGAAGGCATGACTAGATGTTGGAGCACATGGAATGTTGTTACCTTTCCCAATGAAGCGGTATCTGTTTATCTACTTGCAAATTCTTGCTTTCAAACTGCTACTTTGGAAGAAGCTGGGATTTTGTCATGTAGCACTTGGGGCTTGAACTACTGACCTACTGATGTTCCAGTTATCAAGCTCCCACATAAATCCATCTTGATGGAGGTTAGCAGCTTCATCAATACTGTTCTAAGGATGATGAGGACTTTGCATGCCAAAAGGGCTCAGGACCAGAAAGTGACTTATGGAACTGGCTCAGTGGTATGGGTGTCATGTCGTGATATGGAAGACAGATGAAAAGCCACGGTGTTATATTCTCAGGACAATCTTCATGGCTCTTCATCATGATGATCACCAATATTTGGGTTCAGATATGACACAAGGAAAAAAAGATACTGGAAATATAGCATGGAAGCTTTCTGCCCATAGAAGCTTATATAGACTCATGTTCTTTGGAGTGCAACTCCCAGAATTCTCTGAAAATTTCCCTTGAAGAATCCTGGGAGTAGCAAACCAAAAGCAAAAATCTGCACACTTCTAGCTGTCATTTCTACCACTGCCACCCCTCCCAAGTGTGCTAGGATACTTGCTTCTATCTATGTTCACAGTATGTTTATTGCTTTGTTTCATTTTGCTATACAAATAAAATTTGTCTATCCTAGAATGGACAATAGAGATAGGCAGTCCCTAATGAATCTTACCAAAGATTTTCTCTTCTTTTCATGGCCTCTTGGTTAATATTTTCATTGACCTATTGAGCTATCACACCAATCCAATTGTTTTTTATTTTGTTTTTACTTTAGCCACCATCATAAATCCTGAAAATTCTGTTGGTTTCCCATTGTGTGGTATAGCCATAAGACTACAAACACCTCTCCTGTCAGTCTCTTTTTTTATTGATCATCACATTCATTACTGTGTTTTCATATTGCCTACTCTTACACGGACACATCCTTCTTTGAAAGTATTGCTGGAGGCTCCACTTCCTCTGACATCACAAGGCTATATTCCTTAGAAATCTCACAGAATTGGGTACTGTTGACCTAACATCCCTGGAAGCACCCTTGTTAGGATGCATGCAGTTTAACACATGAAAGCACACACCATGTGAACATGATTTGAACATGATTCAGGATTGTCAGGGAACATATTTTAAATTTAGCTCCATAATAAGCAATTTGGAATGTAAATGATAGCTTAGGCATGCCCCCCCCCCCAACAGGTAACATTTCCACAATTTATAACAAGCGCAGCATGTGTAAAGGCTTCCTTAATACAACTGATCCTGTCTAAAGAGTGGAAATAGTGCTATTGTTCTCACTGCAGCAACATCATCAGCATGACTCTTATTGTTCTGCAGAATAAAGTAATTGAAGCCATTTATCCTCAGGACATCTGCTATATAA